>CM065910.1:27515000-28765000 GCA_033439115.1 Firmiana major
GAGACAAACCAGCAACGGTCGACGAGAGGAGCCAGACATCGGGAAAGCATCCAGCTGACCCCACACGCGCCGACGACGTCGAAAAAAGGAGATCGGTGAGGGAGGTTGCCGAGGAGAGAAGGGGAGATTCACCGACGATGGCATTGATTCGACCCACCCCGCGGCCAGTTGAAGGTCCCCCTCACGATAGCACGCTAATTGATGTCGAAAACTGTCGGAGAACCGACCAGACGGCTTCAGAATGGCGAAGATGAGCTTGAACCGGTACAGACCGATTCGGTGTAGTGAGGGTATGCTAAACCGGACCGGTTCAGCCAAAAAGAAAAGAAAGAAAAGAGAAGAAAAAAGGAAAAAGAAAAAGAGAAAAATTAGGGAAAAATTATGGTGATGCAATCGAGCTAAGAGTAAGCTGTCAAAACTGACCGATTTAAATTTTGAAATATTTAATTTGATTAATATTCGACTAAAAATTTACCCAAAAAATATGTAATTGTGTATCTAGACAATTGGCGTCATACGAGAGCTTGAATTAGCCTCGATTTACGTACCATCATGGAATCTCGGGTAAGTAACCTTTATTTACTATAATTTGCATAGTTATACGCGTTAGGAATTTACCACATAAATTACGGATTAATTTCGTATAAAATGAATTAAATTCAGGAATTTAGGATAAATTGTCGTAAATAATTAATTGAGCTATCTGAGAGTTTAGAACGAGACCCAATAAATACTGATGGGCCCAACGAGCCCAATAGGCCTCGATGATGTGAATAGTATGTGGAAAATGGGCTTAAGGCCGGTTAAGGCTTATTATGGTACAATCGGGCCCATTATGGGTAAACAGGCTCAATGATTTAACTTAAGCCCAGAAAATGCGAAATATAATTAATTATATTGTATTTGACCTGATGAATATTTATACGCAGTTTCAGAGATTGGACTGGAAACAAATCGGACTACGTGAAGAGACATCAGTGGAAAGGTCAGACTGTATAGAAAAATGAGGTAATGGAATTTTGCGAGTAGCTAGAGGTAGCTATGCGTATTTTTAACAGCTTTTACATACACTAAAAATGTATAAAGGTCCTAAAAATGGATTAAAAATTTTAAGGACCCGAGATGGGTAAAAGACCATTTTACCCCTATTAAGGGAAAATTCACCTAAGGATGGTGAAAGCATGACATACATGAAATGCATGATTTGGGAAATTTTCGTGGTTTTAAGCAAAGCAAATTGGTAGATTAGCCAGTGTTTGTATAAATTTCACAAGATAACACTACATAAGTGTTATTTAGATTTAAATGAAATTCTTTGGAAAATGGTCCAACAATCAAGTTCATATGGAAACAGATGGTGCGGGAGCCTTGCTCGCACTATATCTGAGTTTGTGAGTGTGCATAATGGTGCTGGAACGATTGTTCGCACCGATTTGTGTGACATGATATGCATAAAAAAGTGCTGGAACGATTGCTCACACTAGTTTTAATGTTTGACATGCATGAGAGGTGCTGGAGCCTAGCTCACACCCTGTTTTGACTTGATACGCATAAAAAGGTGCTGGAGCGATTGCTCGTACTAGTTTTAATGATTTGACATGCATGAGAGGTGCTAAAGCTTAGCTCGCTCGAGTTTTGAACTGTGTAACGCATGCATTAGTGCTGCAGCAAGGGCTCGCACTAGAGTTTTACATACATGGGTGCTGGAGCCTAGCTCGCACCAGATTTTCACTTAATTTTCGTGACAGGGTGCTAGAGCCTAGCTTGCACCAGATTTTTACATGATTTTTGTGACAGAGTGCTGGAGCTTAGCTCGCACTAATTTTACTTGATTTTATGATAGAGTGCTGGAGCATAGCTCGCACTAGTTTTATGAGGAAATTACCGTCATGCTTGAAGCTTCGGGTATATTGTGTTACACCGATTAAATAGGCTCGCACATACATATTAATTTGAGATATACTATGAGTCGTGCTTGGAGCTTCGGGTAGACTGTGTGTCACGTTGATTAAACATGCTCGCACATGCATTTGGAGACATGGCACGAGTATTGATATGAGATATATGTCTACGGAGTACGTTGTACCATGCAAATCGCATGGAGTACGTTGTACCGTGTTATAATATATTATATTTATGTGGCGACCTCGGATGCGAGTGATTGGGTTGGACCAACGGGTTAGATTTGACCCACCTTCCGTGACGGTTCCCGATAGTGGTGATACCCTGCACACCTGATCCGTGTAGCCTGGGATCAAGAGGATATGGTCATAGTCCTAGTTATTTCCATGATACATTGCCTAGTCTTGCATGTTACTATTTGTTGTTTTGAAAGCTTCAGAATGCGTGGATTTTGTGTGAGTCTAGACCACCCGAGGGAGGGGTTGGATCCTGACTGATGATATTGGTTTTGTTATGAATAAATGAAATTTTCAATGTTCTCAAAATGCTTGGAAATAAATAATTTTATGTGGATCAGGATCACCTGAGGGAGGGGTTGAATCCTGATGAGTGTGATGGATGTGGATTTTTGGAAATGAATTAAGTGTTTTCTAAGGTTTTGTGGAAACTCAGCATGATGTATTTTTCATACTAGTTTATAATTCATGCAATGAAATGTTTTAGCATGAGGAGGTTATCCATGCTTTAAATGCAAATGCATGATTTTGATTTAATTCATGTGTTTTATGATTTTACATGAGATGCCATTGAGGTATGAGTTGCATGATTTCCATAAGCACGAACAACTTTTATAAACTATGGCATTGATGTGTGCATGATTTCGTGCGTGAGCTTTAAACGAAAAGAAATGGATTTAAGGGCATGGCATTATGAGCATGTAGATAGTGGAGCTATCTACTTACTTGCATAATTTCCTTGCTGAACGTGTGGTTGCTCACCCCCTTATTTTTCCCATCTACAGAGTACTTTTAGTGGATAAAAAGCGGCAGTGATCGTGCATTCCTGTTATCCGCTGTTTCCCATCGAGAAAAGGCATACACAATTGTATGGTTTTGTATCTAATTATGTAAATACACAGTACTGTAAACGTATATGATGTCGGGGATGTAAGGTTATGTAAATGCAATTGTGAACGTATTAATTAAAGTCAAAGGATAAAAAAAATCCTAATGTGTAAATGTAACATGGAAATGGAATGGTAAGTAGTGTGAGGGGACTAACATCGAATCATAGCCCAACTGTTGGTAGGATGGTCACGATGAGAGGAATGTAAGAATTAAATAACAAACGAAAAATGAAAAAAAATTGTAGTGATTTTTTATAATTTGGGTCGTGACAGAAAAGTGGTATCAGAGTCGAGTTAGCCTGATATGAGTTGGTGTTAGCGGTTAAGGAAGTTTACATCCCCATGTACTGTGCTTTGCTTAGATACAATTGTGTATATCGAGATGGAATTGCAGCTATGAATTTGGTTTTGAATGCAAGAATCTAATTATTATAACTGATAGTCGCTATGGTAGAGGGACGAGAGTACATGTGCTCAAGACTTAGGATGAGATTGAAGTGGAAGCTGGTATTGAGTATGCCCCATAGAGTCCGACAGAGAGACCAGATAGTATTGAGACATGTTTCGTGAGGTTAGAGCGGAGTGTGTAGAATATTTTGGGACCTATTTGCTCAGAGTATGCATGGGATTTGAGGGCGAGTCAGAGCATTGGTGGAAGTCCGCTCAACCCATCTTAAGAGTTAGACATCCAGAGCTGACATGAGAGATAATTATTAATGTATTTCGGTGACAGTATATCCCGGACACTGCTTAAACGAAATTACAGATAAAGTCCTTTACTCTGACCTAGAAGAAACTAGTTGACTTACGAGTATGAATCTCAGTTTATATCCCTGGGCAGGTATGACCCCGACACTGTGAACAATAAGAGTCAAAATGCCCAAAAGTTCATGGAAGGGCTCAAACCGTTATTAGAGTCCGATTGGCCCTGTTAGATATCACTACCTAGGCCAACGCAGTGCGCAGACTACAGTTGTGTGAATAAGATTATGAGTTACACGCCTCTAAGATTGGGAAAGGTAGTGTCACATCCCGGAAATGCGAAAAATAGGGAAAATTTAAAACTTTTTACTCATTAAATCACAATTGAGGTGCATTCCTATGCAATGTCAAACATCATCATACATATCCTACCTCAGGATTTCATCATTAAATAGTATATATCATATCATATACATTATTCAATCCCAAGTTAATTAATCCTAATACATCCCATACAATGTTGTACATCAAGTGTCTGTGATTACAATAATTGTCTGGATACATGAAAAGATAAATGATACCTCAAAATACAATATATATGGCCTGGAGTTCGAGTCCTTCACTAGCCACTACTCCATACGTCGTAGAAAATTTGCCTCACTTGAAGAAATCTGGAGGGGAGATAAAACAGGGTGAGCTTCTAAATAGCCAGTAAGGGGGTAAGTGACTCATTATTAAATTAATGATTTACACACACAATCATTTATTTCACAGTTGAAAACTCAATAGAAAAATGTAGCATGAACTCATTAATACATCATGTAAAACATGGAAGTACATACTCAGTACAAATCACAGTTACAAACATGTGGAAATCAAGATGCGATAATGGCTTTTCTCTTTAAAATGTGATAAAATCACTGCAATACGAATGCACGTGGCACTGCCACCAAATTTAATCGGCACGTGGCACTGCCACTGATTTAGATTCACTCGTGGCACAGCCACCAAATACACATGGCACAGCCACAGATTAAGATTCGCACGTGGCACAGCCACAGATTAAGATTCGCACGTGGTACAGCCACCAAATACACATGGCACCGTCACAGATTAGGATTCTTACGTTACCAGAACGAAGGAATATCGGACTTACATGCTAATAAAGCAATGCCCGGCATGTACTCAAATGACGCACCTGAATCTCAAGCAATAGCCATTATCATAAAAACCGTTTTGCCTTCACGTAAGCTCAAAAATGGTTTTTCTATCGTAAAACTCATTTTAAACCGCTTTGTACTCAACACAAAACCTGTTAAAACCGAGCTTCAACCGGTAAAACCACGCATACATTTTCTCAAATCTCAATACGCCTTAACGTAGGACCCAAAACACTCTTCTCATTTTAAACACAAAATGTTTATAAAATGTTTTCACGTATAATTTACAACTCATAAAGGTTGGGCCCCAACCGGCTATAAAATCGTATGCATTTCTCATTCACAACACATAAAACATGCTTGTTTTCTCGGTTGAAAATCATGCTACAATGTAATCACAAAACACATACACAAATGAGTTTAGTTTTCCCTTACCTCTTTGCACCTTGTATAGTGCAATCGTTCCCCCGTATCATGGACTAGCCTCGCATTCCACTCTGAAACTCCCAAGCTATCCAAACGATGTTAAAAACATCAATAACCCAACTCAATCGCATTATTGAGCACTCATTTGCTCATATTCTCATTAATATCTCAATCAACTCGATTCTCACGATTTCATCACCATTCATAGTCCCATCTACTACATCTCAACCTTCTACATTTCTCATACATAATACATATGCCAAAATCACCTTATTGTCTAAATTTCCAATTTATAGACAAAAATCTCAATTTACCACAAATTGCATAATAACATCTCTACTTCAACCAAATCACAATTTCATCTATTTCTAATCTTTTTCCAACTATTTCATCACAATGCCCATGTTCACAATCACTAAAGATTACTCCAAAATCAAAGATCGAGTTTAAAAAATTACCCAAACTTGTGGAGTGATCAACTCACATCTCGATTCGATTCATCCTTCGATTTCCAAGTATGTTGTTCTCCTTTGGATGAGGAACAACTTTCCTTCTTACCACAACTCTTGATTTGGTCGAAAATGGGCGATTTGGAAGAGAGAGAAAGTTAGGGTTCGAAAATGGTGATTTTGGAGAGAAAGAGATTGATTTCCAAGAAAAATAAAGGGGTCTTTATATAGACTGAGGGTAGGAGATCAATCTGGCTCTTGATGAGATCGATCTGCATTTGAATTTGGGGATAATTTGGGGTATTTTTATGCCTAGGAGATCGATCTGTCGAGGGGTGAGATCGATCTCTAGTTTACAGAATGCTTCATGAGATCGATCTTCTTCCAAACAGAAACATTTTGAGATCGATCCCTTCCTCATGAGATCGATCTTTTCATTACAGAATCATAAGGAGATCGATCCTTTGCCATTGGAGATCGATCCTCTACCATTGGAGATCGATCTACTTGCTTAAATTTCTCCTTCCTTGTCATTTTTAACTTACCAGATCGATCCTCTCTTCTCCAAATCGATCTGGTCCCATAGTTTCACACTTTTGTTAAACACTTAACATACAAATCTCCAAATACAATTTCCACAATTCACTACTTGGATGATTTCCCATTCATTACATATACATTTCACTTAGCTTAATAAATTACACTTCAAGTTCATATCACATAATTGAAATATGTCTAAAATTCTCAGATCTCACAGGTAGTAAGGGCCGAAATAGAGATAGAAAGAGAATAGTGGATGATAGAGATGTCAGAGTGGGAAAGAGACCATTTGGTAAGAGATTTAGAGCTGGAGAGTCATGGGGTAAGATGATTGGTAACCCCTAGTGTATTCAGTTTCAACACTTATGAGGGGTATTGTGATTGGAGGACCCGACTTGCTACTGAGCAGGGTTGGATATGTGGTAGTTACCATGAAAATAAGATGTTGGACGAGGGCGAGTGTAAGCCTTGGACCAGGACACTACTGATGTTTCATCTGATGTGGTGGAAGGTACCACCTTGATTATGAATAATGAAGCAACTATCTTAATTGATCCTGGTGCCTTGAATTATAAGTTAGTGAAAGACGTGAATTCCTACACCCTTGGGCACAATGCTGATATTGAACACCCCAATGAAGGAGGGTTAACTAATAGAATAATTATGAAGAGATTATAATTCGAAAACGGGGGAAGAAGTATAAGTCAGTCGATTTTATTCAATGGAATATGAATAATTTTGAAGTAATATTTGAGAATAAATTGGTCGGCTGCAAACTATGTTATTCAGATTTCTATCCTAAGATAATGATATGGTTACCCCTAAAAAGTATACTGTAAGTTTTGATAAGTAATGAAAGGGGTGTAGCGATTGAAATTAAAGGAGTAAATGATTGCACTCACAAAATGAGTAATGATGGGAATGTTTTCTCGCTTGTGTGGTTAGTATGGATAAGGCACATCCGGAGTTAATAGATATCCTTATGGTCAGGGAGTTTCCTCATATCTTCCCGGATAATCTACCAGGGTTGCCACTCGTTAAAGGAATTAAGTTTTATATTGAGTTGGTACCTGATACGGAGCCGATATCCTAACCATGGTATAAAATGGTATTAGTGGAACTGAAAGGACTAAAGAAGCAATTATAAGAGTGATTGGATAAAAGTTCATCAGATCGAATGTTTCACCTTGAGGAACACCAATTCTATTTTTGAAAAGAAAGATGAAAGCCTCCGACTAAGCATTGATTTTTTTGTTGTCGAATGAGGCTACCAACAAGAATAAGTGTTTTCTTCCACTGTTGATGATTTATTAGATCAGCTGTGAAAAGCGCAGATCTTTTTAGAGATAGATTTGAAGTCTGGGTAACATCCGTTAAGAATTCGGAATGTGAATGTACCCAAAATGATTTTCGTAACCGTTAGGGCATTGATGAACAAGGTATTTAAACTTTACCTGGACTGATTTGTGGTCATCATTAGCGATGATATTTTGATCTATTTGAAGTCCAAGGAAGAGCATGAGTAGCAACTAAAAACTATTTTGCAGATGAATTGTTGAGTGTTTCTCGAAATAGGCTGCTCAGTTGACACATCTCGTTCGAAAAAAGATTGCATACGAGTGGGGTGATAAGTATGAAAGTATCTTCGGAGAGTTTTGGTGTATTGAGGTATGAATTGACCACCGTAATTATTTTCACCATGCCCAATAGCTCAAGAGGTTTCTCAGTGTATATGGATACCTCAAAATAATGAGTGGGCTGTGTATTGATGCAAAATGGAAAGATAGTCGATTATGGATCCAGACAACTCAAGGATCATGAAAGAAACTATTCGACCCATGATTTAAAGTTGGCAGTGGTAGTGTTTGTACTGCGTATATGGCACTACTATGTACACGGTCAGAAATTTTGGGTATGCACTGATCATAAAAGCCCCGAGTATCTATTTTCACAGAAAGAGTAGAATATGAGATAACATAGAGGGTTAGAGCTTCTAAAGGATTATGATTGTGTAAATTTTACCAGCTAGGAAAGGTTAATGTAATGGCTGATACCTTGAGTAAAAAGAGCCTCGGGATGGTATCACAGATGATGGTCAGGGAGCATGAGCTGCTAGAGTAATTTTGAGCCTCAGTAGTGATGTGATCCCTTTTGATGATGACAATGATTGTGTGATAGCTAGCCTGAGATTAAAATCAGATTTGAGTGACCGAATTTGATAGGCTTAGCGTGAAGATCGGCAGGGTGTTGATAGTTTGGGCCAGATTCAGATGGGTACAGTAACAGAGTTCATAGTGAATAACGATGGCTTACTGAGGTTCAGAGACAGTATAAGTGCTCCCCAGGACCACAGTTGATGAGATAGTGTTATTGTTAGAAGCTCACTCTTCAAGATATACAGTGCATCCAGGAAGTAATAAATATGTCAGAATCTCTGAAAAGGGTATTGGTGGTCAGATATGAAAAGAGACATTGTAGAGATTGTAGCAAAGTATCTCATATGTCAGCAAAGTAAGGTAGAGCACCAAAAGTCTGCAGGGTTATTGCAGCCTCTACCTATATTGATATAGAAATGGGAGCATGTTTCCATGGATTTCGTCATGGGTTACAGAGGACTCGCAAGAATCATGAGACTATTTGGGTGATAGTCGATAAATTGACGAAGTTTACCCTCGTCCTAGTTATGAAATCCACAGATACTCTGAATGTGTTGGTAAAGTTATATGTATGGAGACCTGTGGAACACTATGTGACTTTCCAGTGAACATTATATTAGATAGGGATTCCTATTTCACTTCTCACTTCTGAGAACATTTTTCAGGAACTATGGGAACCCGATTGAGTGTTAGCATAGCTTTTCGTCCTCAGACAGATGGTCCGTCAGAGAGGCCTGTACAGGTTCTTGAGGATATGTAGAGAGTGTGTACAATTAATGTTAGAAGCTCCTGAAATGATCACTTGTCATTTGCTAAATTTTCTACAACGATAGTTATCACTCGAGTATCGGGATGACATTATGTGAGGCATAGTATGGCCATAGTTGTTGCTTCCCTGATGGGATAGGGATAAGTGGGTGACAGATAAATATTTGCTCTCGATTTGGTAAGACAATCCTCTGAGGATGTTTGTTGATGTGTGAGAGATTAAGAACACCTCAGAGCAGACAGAAAAGCGATGCTGACAAGAGACGGAGACCGTTGAAGCTTAAAGAGAGTATGTTGTATGTTGAAAAGTTGATTTGGGTATTAGACGAAAGGAAAAAGTGTTGAGGTCTAAGATGATCTCCTTAGTCAAAATCCTTTGGTAGTATTACACTCCGAAAAAAGGCACATGAGAATTAAAGAGTATGATACGATAGACGTACCCGGAGTTGTTTATGGACCTATTTGACTTGGTTTTAATTTGGAAGACTAAATTTCCTAAGTGGGGGAGATTATGTAAGACCCGAATTTTTATCATATTTTCTTATCGTTCACGTGATGTAAACATGGTTATATGTAAATTGAATCATAAGAAGAGTTTTACGTGAATGAAAAATGCAAATGGAATGAATAAAAATTCTCGAATGCATTTAAAGATAAAATGGAGATTGAAATTGCCACATATTAAACAAATGGGATTCGGACCATTCGGATTGGAGATAAGAATTTAAAACACGAAATGAGAAAGGGTTCGTGAAGGGAAGTTGTGTTGATTTGGTCCCGAACATGTTGAAGGGTAAAACGATCAAAAGACCCAAAATTCGATGTCAATTCGGTAAGAAATTGACACTATAAACATGGATTCATGGAATCTTGATGAATAAAGGAGAAATAATTAAATTTCAGGTTAAATTGATCAAGATATGAATTTATTGGAATAAACCAAAATTTTCACCTCGAGAAATTATCTCGAAAATATTGGAAAAATATACCGAAAAGATAAAATAAGATAGATAAATTCAATTAATTGGTTAAATGAATAAAATATAAATTTTTGGGATATTTTGGCAAAAATAATATATTTTATTCTATTAAATAATAATAAATAAATAAATAAACGCAATTGAAAAAAAAAAGATCAGAAATTGCGAAAATCGCGAAAGAGGCAAGGGAATTTTGCATGTAGCTAGAGGTAGCTACACGTATTTTTAACAGCTTTTACATACACTGAAAATGTATAAAGGTCCTAAAAATGAATTAAACATTTTAAGGACCCAAGATGGGTAAAAGACTATTTTACCCCTACTGAGGGAAAATTCACCTAAGGATGGTAAAAGCATGACATGCATGAAATGCATGATTTGGGAAATTTTCATGGTTTTTAAGCAAATCAAATTGGTAGATTGGTCAGTGTTTGTATAAATTTCACAAGATAACACTACATAAGTGTTATTTAGATTTAAATGAAATTCTTTGGAAAATGTGCCAACAATCAAGTTTATATGGAAACAGATGGTACGGGAGCCTTGCTCGCAGTATATCTGAGTTTGTGAGTGTGCATAATGGTGCTGGAGCGGTTGCTCACACCGATTTGTGTGACATGATATGCATAAAAAGGTGCTGGAGCGATTGCTCGCACTAGTTTTAATGATTTGACATGCATGAGAGGTGTTGGAGCCTAGCTCGCACCCTGTTTTGACTTGATACGCATAAAAAGGTGCTAGAGCGACTGCTCGTACTAGTTTTAATGATTTGACATGCATGAGAGGTGCCAGAGCTTAGCTCGCACGAGTTTTAAACTGTGTGACGCATGCATTAGTGCTGGAGCAGGGGCTCGCACTAGAGTTTTACATGCATGGGTGTTGGAGCCTAGCTCGCACAAGATTTTCACATGATTTTCGTGACAGGGTACTGGAGCCTAGCTCGCACTTGATTTTCATATGATTTTTGTGACAGAGTGCTGGAGCTTAGCTCGCACTAGTTTTACTTGATTTTATGATAGAATGCTAGAGCATAGCTCGCACTGGTTTTATGAGGAAATTACTGTCGTGCTTGGAGCTTCGAATATATTGTGTTACACCGATTAAATAGGCTCGCACGTGCATTTTGATTTGAGACATGCTATGAGTCGTGCTTGAAGCTTCGGGTAGACTGTGTGTCACGATGATTAAACATGGTCGCACGTGCATTTTGAGACATGGCACGAGTATTGATATGAGATATGGGTCTACGAGTACATTGTACCATGAAAATCATATGGAGTACACTGTACCGTGTTATGATATATTATATTTATGTGGCGTCTTCAGATACGAGTGATCGGGTTGGACCGATGGGTTGGATTTGACTCACCTCCCATGACAATTCCCGATAATGGTGATACCCCGTACACCTGATCCGTGTAGCTTGGGATCACGAGGATATGGCCATAGTCCTAGTTATTTCCATGATACATTGCCTAGTCTCGCATCTTACTATCTGATGTTTTGAAAGCTTAAGAATGCGTGGATTTTGTGTGAGTCTGGACCACCCGAGGGAGGGGTTGGATCCTGACTGATTATATTGGTTTTGTTGTGAATAAATAAAATTTCCAATGTTCTCGAAATGCTTGGAAAAAATGATTTTATGTAAATCAGGAGCACCCGAGGGAGGGGTTGAGCCCTGATGAGTGTGATGGATGTGGGTTTTTGGAAATGAATTAAGTGTTTTCTAAGGTTTTGTGGAAACTCAGCATGATGTATTTTTCATACTTGTTTATAATTCATGCAATGAAATGTTTTAGCATGAGGAGGTTATCCATGCTTTAAATGCAAATGCATGATTTTGATTTAATTCATGCATTTTATGATTTTACATGAGATGCCATTGAGGCATAAGTTGCATGATTTCCATAAGCATGAATAGCTTTTATAAACTATGGCATTGATGTGTGCATGATTTCGTGTGTGAACTTTAAATGAAAAGAAATGGATTTAAGGGCATGGCATTATGAGCATGTAGATAGTGGAGCTATCTACTTACTTGCAAAATTGCCTTACTGAGCGTGTGGTTGCTCACCCCCCTTATTTTCCCCCTCTATCGAGTACTTTTAGTGGATAGAAAGCGGCAGTGATCGTGCATTCCTATTATCTGTTGTTTCCCATCGAGAAAATGTATACACACTTGTATGGTTTTGTATCTAAATATGTAAATGCATAGTACTATAAATGTATATGAGGTCGGGGATGTAAGGTTATGTAAATGCAATTGTGAACGTATTAGTTAAAGTCAAAGGATAAAAAAGAAAAATACTAATGTGTAAATGTAAGATGGAAATGGAAAGGTAAGTAGTGTGAGGGGACTAACATTGAATCATAGCCCAACTGTTGGTAGGATGGTCACGATGAGAGGAAGGTAAGAATTAAATAACAAACGAAAATAAATAAAAAAATTGTAGTGATTTTTTGGTAATTTGGGTTATGACAATACTTTGTGAAAATGTTCTAGATTTTAGCAAGTACATATTTATATATATATATAAATATATATATATATATATATATATATATATCTTCGGTAGTATATTTATCTACCTGCTATGAGGTTTTTCTTACTGAGCATGTTGAGCTCACCCCTTACTTTCCTCCACAAAGCGCCACTGTAGCTTGGATCACTTTCGTTAGTAAGGCATTCCGCACAGTTATGACTTTTGCGGAGCATATTTCTGCATCAAAGGTATACCCAGGCTTAAACAATTGTTTTGTATCTAAAATTTTTATAAGTACAGTAATGCATATTAGATGTGTATGGGGAATGTGAACATACTTTGTTTAAATTTGTTACTAAGAAAGAAAATTAATCAGACTAAATATTGTTCTGACTAAATATCGACTTATAGCCCAACCAAATTGTGTGGAAATTTGGGTTGTTATAGAAGTTGGTATCAGAGCAAGGTTGGCCTGATACAAGTCAATATTAGAAGTAAGAAAATTTTGGAAGGTTCACATCCATAGCATTACTGTACATTATTTAGATATAAATGGGTATACCTGGTTGTGTTTATTTGAGAAATTGTGTCCTCAAATGATGAAAATATTGATAGATATGGCAGGTTGGTATTACAACCACACTAGCAGACGAAAATGGACTATTCCCCAATGCCGTAGAGATAGTCCCGAGAGGTGTAGTGAATCCTCTTATGAGTGTACACCTCATAGTTTCAGTGGAAATTTTTGGAGTCTGCATTGTAAAATTTGAGCGAGACATGGAAATAATGATGACATTGTTGGGTCAAGTGATAGCGACATAATGATACTGATAATGATTAAGGTGTGACTGAGAAAAAGACCGAGCTAATTTCTAAAGATAGTATGCTATTACATACTGGAGTCAAGAATCAAATTGTAACGGAAAACTGGAAAATTAAATAGAAAAAACTTGCATGGATTCTTAGAGTATGACTGTGAACTTAATAGACTGTGGGCAGTTTCAAGAGTTTAAGCCTTCGTTTTTCAATCAAGTTAAGAATTCAGTGATTCAGAGGGTTGGATGAATGAGATAGAAAAGCTTGTTGATTTTAGACGTAACTCTACCGAGAAAGTTGCTTTTGTAACTTTTGTGTTAAAGAATTGGAGAAGCTACATGGATTTTAAGAGTGTGCTACTATAAAGAAAGTAGCCTTTGTAGCATCAGTATCAAAATGGAAAGTCAAACTCAGAGGGAAGTTCCCCGATTTAATCCGAGAGTCGACAACAGAAAATTACATAGATATGTTTCTGGAAGCCCTTAGATGGCAACACATTCCAGATAAAGTATATTGGCAATTATAGATGAAATGATTGAAATCGGACATAAGATAACAAGTTCGAGAAGGAATACGAAACTAAATTTATGGTTTTGGAAGAAGTATAATCCGAATAAGTGGAGATGTGAAACGGGGGAAGTTCGGGAAACTCGTAAGAGGTACTAAGATCCTGAATCAAGTTAAATTAGTCATATTGGATGTTATTTTGAGGAAGTAATGCACAAGGCGCAACTGTGATAATATGAAATGTATATTTCGAGGATATTCAAAAAATGAAAAGGTAAAAAGAGTGATAGAAAAGAGATGTACTAAGGAAGTAGTGAGAGTGATAGAGTAAAGTCACTATAACTGAAAAGATGAATTAAAGAACTAAAAGTATAAGTGAAGGTCACATTGTTTATATGATTGATAAAGATAGGGTGTGTTCGAAGTAAAGAGACACCCCTGCAGACATAGAATTTTTAGACACATATTCGGATGATCTATCAGAATTACCACTAAATTGAAATATGAAATTTGAAATTGATTTGGCAGTGGTATCGAATTAATTATTCATATCACTATACTGAATGGCTTTGATTAAATTAGAAATGCTGAAAAAGCAATTATAAGGACTATATGAAGAGGGGATTATCAGACCGAGTGATCCACTTTGGAGTGTACTGGCATTAATTTTTAAGGAGACCCGAAATCTTATAGGTCACGTTGTATTAAGAATGGGTGTCAATTAGGTTCCCCAAACAAGCATTATAAATCAGTGGGGAAAAAAAACCCAAAACTGTTAAGTGGATTCAGAGTTTTGAGATCTAAGGAGACTTTGGAATATGAATTATGTATCGAGTCTATGGATTGTAAATTACTTATGGTTATGTTCCAAATGCGAGACTTAATTGGAATAAGGAAAGAGTTATGTTATAATTGATGTACGAAATGAGACAAGCTTGAAATGTGATAGATTCTGAATACAAGTTACATTGGAATAAGAGGTGCATGCAAGGTAAGAATATCTCTGGTATGTGAAGTGATTCGGATTAAGTGTGTTGAGTTAATATATTTTGAAATGACAAAACAAATAAATTCAATAACATAAAGATGATACAAAAACATGTTTAGAGGTTATCAGTACCAGAAATTGAGTTCCTGAAGATGAGAGATCGATCTGGTGGTATGAGAGATCGATCTCTTGGGTTTCCTTGGATGAGAGATCGATCTCATGAAGACATGAGATCGATCTGCTAAGGTTTGAACCTGTACAAAGGTATTGAGAAAGATTGAGATCGATCTATAAGGGTTATAAGATCGATCTGTCTAATACAGGATGTTGATAAGATCGATCTGGTATAAGAAGAGATCGATCTCCCCTAAAATAAAAGTTAAAGGCAGTAGATCGATCTATAAGATCGATCTGTACACAAACAGAGAGCCCATGAGATTGATCTGGTACAGGAAGAGATCGATCTCCTCAAAGTTAGAGAGCTAAGGAGATCGATCTAGGTTAATAAGAGATCGATCTCCTCACTACGAGAATACCTGGCAGATCGATCTATAGATCGATCATGCCTCTAACAGAGAGATTAAAAAATCGATCTGCCTATTCGACAGATCGATTTGCTCTAATATTTTCAAATTATGAGATCGATCTGCTCATATATGAGATCGATCTCCTTGCTTCTTTTTGCCTTGATCTTGCAGGAATTATAACTAATAGATCAATCTGGTCAAGATGACAGATCGATCTGGCATTCTACTGGAGATTCCCAACGGCTCTTTCTGTAAAATCTCAACGGGAAAAACAACATTAAATGCTCCAACTACCAATCCTTCAGTATATAATCAAGCATTGAAGACATTGAGAGTAGACACACCATTGCTGCATATTCTGTATATTCTCAAGAGTTTAATTCTTTCATTCGATTTGTCTTCAATCCTCATTTATTGAGTTTATTGTATAAGCTTGTGTGCAAAAGCTGTATTGGTCCTACCCATATTAAAAGCTTGATATTGTATTCATCCTATCTTTGAGAGAGAAGAGGATTGTTCCTCAGTGAGATAAACTTTGTAAAAGGGTGAATACATCTTTGTTTAAGAAGGGTAGAGAGGTTATTCCTTAACCTGAAAAAGGGAGTGTGTAACTTTCGTTGAAAGTGAGAAAGAAAGCTCTTGACAAGAAGGTCAAGGAGAGAAGACGTAGGCAACAGATTGACCGAACCTCTATAAACTACTGTGTTTGATATTCTCTTCTTTATCTCACTTTAATTTGTTTCATTACATTATATCGCTTATCCATTATTTGTTAATTAAGCTCAAATTAGTTTAAATTTGTCATTAACATTAGAAAACCGATTCACCCCCCTCTCGGTAGAGCCAACAAAGTGATATGAATTGAGAAAAAGTTTTGACTAAAGGGTAAACGTAAAATTGCGATAAGTTTTGGTATCCTACTTCTTATTGAGACTGAACCTTGAACCCTTATATCCATAACCAGTCATGTGGTCACGTTTGATGGCTAAAAAAGGTATTTCAAAACACCTCCCTCCTAAGAGACTTGACAACGTCTAGAAGTACCCATAACCCATAAATTGAAATTGACAATCGTAATTGTAAGACCCACTTTCGGTGATGTATTCCTTATGATTTATATGATGTAATACATTTTCATATGTTAAATTGAATCATAAGAAGAGATTTTGGATTGAATGAAGTTGCAAAGAGAATGAATGAATGAACATCCATGAATCCATGTAAAGGTTAAATAAGGGATGAAGTGGCCACAGACTAAATGAATGGAACTTAAACAATCAAACTGGATATAAAGACTTAAAAACACTAAATGATAAAGAAAGGGATTGAGAATTCTAAGTACCTTTTATGATTCCAAGCAATACACACAAGTCACATTGTATGTGAATCAAAAGATATGAACCTTTCCATGCTCTAAGTGGGATTAGAATGCAAAATGAGTATTGGAGTAATGAAATATGAGTTTACCTTTGAAAATCTAAGAAAAAATGGAGTAGGAATGCCCCAGATGAAGGCCAGATCGATCTCTTATTCAAGGCAGATCAATCTCTCATTCAAGCAAATCGACCTTGTATGACTCTGTAAGGAATAGATTGATCTCCATTTATCCTGTCAGGAGCAGATCGATCTCTCCTTATGAGCATATCGATCTCCATTTGCTTCCACTTAGAGCAGATTGATCTCTCCCTATAAGCAGATCGATCTCCAGTTGCCTAACAAGGATCGATCCCTTCCCAAAGAGATTATTGATCTCCCGATGAAACAGATCGATCTCCAGCTGCTTCTGCCTAGAAAAGGTTGATCTCTCCCCAAAGAGCAAATCGATCTCTCTTACAAATTGAATATTTTGATAGCTCAACCAAGGGAAGATCGATCTCTTACCCTAGGAAATAGATCTCATCACCCCTGCTTTATAAAAACCCGACAGCTAAACCTTCTTCTTCGATAAATCAACACATTCCTCCATTTTTAACCAAAAAAACCAAACTTTCTCACTCTAGAATATGCCCCCTTCCAAAAAGATTTGAGAAAAAGCTATTTGAGCAAAGTTGTTCATTAAGAGGAGGAGAAGAACGTAGTTTGAAATCAAAACTCAACTTGTTGGATTGAATGAGCAAATGAGTCTTCTTATTTGGGATAAGAGGAAAGTCAAGCTAGGTAAGTTTTCAATACACCAACTCTAAGTATGTTTATCTGGATGTTGTTATGAAAAGATTGGTGTATGAATTGTTGGTAGAAACTACCTAGAATGTGATGAATCAAGCATGACATAGAATGGGTTTAGTGAGAAAATAAGATAGGGTTGATTAGATGATAAATGGATTATACTAAGGTGTTAATGATGTTATATACATAATTTTGAGATGGACAAATGAAATCAATTTATGGGATTGGTTAAAGTGATGAAATATGCATATTTGGTGTTTGTAAAAATGCATGAATGAATGGAAGAGTTAAGGTTAAAGCAATGCAACCAAGTACTTGATTAGATAACTAAGAGAGTTTGCTAAACCAAATTGGACAAGGAATGGTGTGATGGGTGTTCAAACCCTCATGCCATGGTCGAAGGTGATTATAGGCCAAACTTGAATTCAAATCGATTCGACGAGGTTGATGGACCTAGAATTCGGTCCAACGAGTGATAATGAGTCTAACGAGCTCAATGGGCCTCGGTGAAATGATAAGTATAATTGAAAAATCAACTTAAGAAGAGAATTAGGCTCAATAAGATATGTTAACTATGATCAAGTCAGAATATGAGTTATTTATAATTAACTCATGAAATAAATGAATATTTGCAGCTCCTGAGGATATATCCAGAGCAAATTGAACCCAATCATGAAAAATGGGAAAGGAATAAGGAGTTGTTTCACAAAGAATTGAAGTAAGGGAATTGTGTTGGCCCCTAGAGGTATCTGTACGCGTTTTCGGGCGCATGATGGTTTTCTAGATTGTTTGTGGGTCATAGTAAAAGAAATAAATATTTGAAGGGCAAAAAAGATTGGGATTTGGGAAAAGTTCATAAAAAACAAGAATCATGATGTTTTGAGTCTTTTAACTAACTTTTTTAGCATGTGGATTGGTAGGTTGGCTAGCATTTAAATGCTTTGCAAGAAAATAGTTTGATTTGGTTTTTTTGGGAAAAGTTCATAAAAAACAAGAATCATGATGTTTTGAGTCTTTTAACTAACTTTTTTAGCATGTGGATTGGTAGGTTGGCTAGCATTTAAATGCTTTGCAAGAAAATAGTTTGATTTGGTTTTAATAACCATGTTTTGCAAATAAATTAGCCACCTACATGAGTTTTGTGGAAACAAAGTGTGTTAGAGCGCTGCTTGCACGACATTTGATATGTTTTTACATGCATGAGTGCTAGAGCCTAGCTCGCACTAGTTTTCACATGGATTTTACAATATAGTGTTGGAGCATAGCTCGCACTAGAGTTTTACATGCATAACTGCTGGAACCTAGATCGCACTAGTTTTCACATGGGTTTTGACATTGTACTGGAGCGTTGCTAGCACTAGATGTCCACTATATAGTTATTGTCGTGCTAGAGATTCCTCACACGTGATTTTTATGACATGTTGGGAGCCATGCTAGCAGCTTCGGGTAGGCTGTGTGCCACACCGATTAAATAGGCTCGCATGTGCGTATTAAGATGTGGCGCGATATGTTGTGATGATATGGGTCCACGGAGTACGTTGTACCGTGCATATAGAATGGAGTACGTTGTACCGTGTATGGATATTATATATATACCGTCTTCGAATGATGGATATTCTACTATGGACCGACGGGTTGGACGTGACCCACCTCCCGTGCGGAAGCAGATAGAGGTGATACCCCGCACACTAGGATCCGTGTAGCTTGGGATCACAAAGGATATGGCCATAGTCCTAGTTATTTCCCTTAATATTATTATTGCCTATCTCACATGTCACTTGTTTTATGATGAATCCATGTTTAAAAATGGTTTTGTGGGTCAAGACAGTCTAAGGGAGGGGCTGAATCTTGACGAGTGGTGAATTTTATGATGATTTGTGTTGAGTAAGAAATGCTTTTAAGTGCACCTCGCATGACGATTTTCCATGCTTTAATTACTATTTGTGCATGATGATTTTCCATGCTCTATTTTAAGAATTGTGCACTGATTTGAATAGCATGAATTTCTTTATATATCATGAACACGAGCATGAACTGATGTTTTGGAGTATGACAAGTAAATGCTTGGTTTTTATGCATGACATCACGATCATGTAGATAGTACAGTTATCTACATGCTCGCATGATTGCCTTACTGAGCACGTGGTTTGCTCACCCCCGTATTTTCTCTCTATATAGCACTTTCAGTAGATAAAGAGCAACTGAGGATTGGGTTTTTGGTGTCCGCTGCATCCTATCACATAAGGTATACGCATTTTTATAGTTTTTGTATCTAGACATACCAAGGCACTGTAATATTTTGAATGTAACTTTTAGGGATGTAAAGAATTGTAAGCACATATAAACAACAACTCTAATTAAGAAATACAAATGTTTACGTTTAATTAAATTGTAATTTGAAATGGTTTGGTTGGACGAGATTGGCACTAATACACAGCCCAACTGGTGGTGGTGTAGTTGTTCACGATCAGAGTAAGGTAAGAAATGGAATAAATAATAAACGAAAAATGAAAAATTTGTAGTAGATTTTTGGTGGATTGAGGGTTATGATAGTAATATTCACGTTTGAAGTCAGTATACCATTACTTGTGCAGTGAAAAATTATAAAATCCTACTGATCAAGAAGGTTTAAATATTAAATTCACAAAGGCTGTCTAATACAAGAAAAAGGGAATTACTTGGGTTAGTGCTTTGAGCAGAAGTGATTTTGGGATGGCATTATGTATGTTGGTCAAGGACATGAGTTATTGAATTATTGGTACACCTCGACTTGAATGTGGTCCTTCCTTAAAACTGACATTCGTTACATGGTGGCTAGCCTGAGAGTTAAAACTAGACTTGATAAATCAAACAGGCACAACGAAATGATAAATACTGCATTGATGTGGCTGGTTAGACCCAGATGGGTGCTACAACTAGCTTGAGTATTGGTACTGATAATTTATTAAGATTTAAAAACAGAATTGTGTACCAAATGATCTATAGTTTATGGAATTGATGTCGTCAGAGACTCATTTATAGAGATATACCCCACATTCGGATCTTGGATAGAAAGGAAAAGACATTGCGGTCTAAGACGATTTCTTTGGTCAACGTTTTATGGAAATACCACACTTCGAAAGAGGCCAAGAGGGAATTGGAGAGCTTGATGCGAGAGAAGTGCTCGCATCTGTTTAAGGACTAAGTACTCCGAAATTTGGGGACCAAATTTTCTAAGGTGGGGAGAATGTAAATACCTTCACATTTTCAATGTACTTGAAATTATCCAAAAAAAATAAAAATAATAATATTAATAATGCAAACAATTAAGGTTAAATGTGTAAACATGGGTGAATAAATTTGGATATAAATATTGGACTAACCTTGTTTTTACACTACATGGAAAATCTGATCAAATACGTAGACATGCATGTATTTATATATATGTATGCAATATTTCTATTATTTCTCAAGATTTACGTATAGAGAAATATATGGGTGCAAGGGCATACAAATATGCATAGATAACTATACATAGACACCATGTAAATATATGTGAATATATATACATATGTAAGGGTATATGTATACATATACAAAAGAATAGATATATACGGGATCGAGAGACATTGGTGAAAGAAATATATAGGGATGATGAAGTGATGAGTTGAAACAGAAGAGAATTGAGGGAGAAGTGGTGTGTTCGGTAGATAAAGAGAAGAAAGGGAAGTGATGTTGATGGAAACGTGTGAGATGGGTGTTTAGATTAATAAAACATATATATATATATATATATATATATATATATATATATATATATATATATATATATATGCTTATGATCATGGAGATGCCCTCGGTGAAAGAGAAACAAAGTCAGAATGATGGGAAGGTGGTTAGTAAAGGAAAGTGTGAAGGAAAGGGAAATTTGGAATAGGAATAGGTGGTGCTTGGCAGTAGAGAAAACCCGAGGAAATGCTTAAATGTAAATGTGATGGTACACGGCAGAAAGGAGAAGGAAAGGAAATAGCGATGGAAAGACATGAGTGATGGTGATGACTGGACAAGACTGAACCGAGATGATGGGGGCTGTAGTGTTTGGTGTGAAATGGTTTGTTTAAAAGAGAAAAAGTTGAAAGATTAAGGAAAGAAATGAAATAGAGGATTCAATACCTCTGGGACAATGAGCAAAATGAAAATGAGAAAGAGAGAGTTAAGGTGAAGAGATGGAGTAATCGGTGTAACCAGCGGGAAACAAGCAACTTTCATGGAGGCTGAGATAGGCGTTAATTTTGGTAACTGTCGGGGCTGGTTTTCATGGCAACCCTCGGTGCTATTTGAGATGGAAACAAACATCATGCTTGCCTGTTCATAAATGAAGCAATAGCGATAAGATCACTAGTGTCTTCCTTTAGTGCAGAACCGAGAGTCTCTTAGAGTTCTTAAAGACTAGACTGAAACTATAGAGGGGTAAGAGCAGTGGTGAACAGTGAAGGCTGAAGAAAAAATCGAAAAGCAGGACACGAAACAAAGGTGTGATCACGAGCTGCTATCAATGCTTGAAGAAAGACAACTCCGTTGGCTGAAAGGAAGGGATAAAGAATTTAGAAGCTGAAAAACTTGGTCCAACTGAGAGCAGGAAACGGTAGTAATCGAAGGATAGCGATGGTGATGAACAAGAGATCATGTTGGAGACACTAAAACAAGAGAGTCGAGTATGAGGCAACTGGGATGGAGATTGCAAGGGAGTGAGGAAATTGGAGTAGCTGGAAACATATTGAGATGAGAAACAAAGGAAGACCGAGGTAGAAGGAGGCATGACTGAGAGTTTAATGCTAAACAGAAGGAGAAGAGGAAGGCCGAACCTCTCGATCAGCAACTGCATGAGGGGAACTGAGCTGAAACAGGGGTAAACATGGGTGTTGGAAATAGTGGCAGCAAGAGGACGTCAGAGTTAGCTGACATCGTGAGGAAGGTGGCTGGAAAATGATGATGATAATGGTGACGGTTGAAGGAAGAACGAAGAAATGGTGCAAACTGGAGAAGATGCCATGAACAGTCGGCGTGAGGAAGAAGAAGAAAGGAAAAGTAAGGTTGGCGGGAAATGGAAAAATAATTTGAAAAAAAAAAAGAGGAAAATATATGTATATTTTAATATATATTGGCGGGAAATGGAAAAATAATTTGAAAAAAAAAAGAGGAAAATATATGTATATTTTAATATATATATATATATATATATATATTAGAGAAGAGAATAAATATTGAAGAGAAAAGAAAATACTCCAAGAATTTGGGAAAAGCCCACGGAAAAGACAGTCGAAAATATCGGTTCAAAATTTTGAAAATACTGGTACAAAATTCTGGAAAAATAAACCGAGTGGACCAGACCCGCTGACTTGCAACGTCGAGGCAATCAAGGATTACGAACAGTTACTAAGGTAAGGAAAATTATCGTTTCTGCTGAAGTTAAATATACGTAATTTCAATGCGTTTTGTAGTTATAAAATTGTTATGCCAAATTTCTTAGTTACCGAAACATAGAGAACCCGAGGTCGAATTTACATTTTGGAACTTAAGAGAATTTAAACTTCGTTGATCGGCCCAACTATCGATATAGATTTACTTGATTTATTTAGACAAAAATTTCGATAATTATGATTATTGATTTTAAATCAAAATTTCTTGGTTTTACTCACTATAGCCTATTTATTGGCATTTTTAACCCAAAAAAAAAGGCTAGTCAGCCTCTTCTGAATTGTTTTATAAAACAAATTGAATTTATAAGCGATTTAAAGGAAATGATTTGCTTATAAAGTTATTCTGATGATATGTGCTTGATCGCATACTGACTATGTGTCGTACGGTCCGCGTCGCACTGATTTTGAGATAAAGCCATTGGTGAGATCATGCTATATTTCTGTCTGTTCTGTATCTATTTATGTGGTCCACGAGTATGATGTACCGTGTTTCTGATTCTGTTTCTGATTTTCGGACATTCTGATCTATGAGTCATTTGGGTAGCTGACCACTCCCACAGCGATTGACATCTCGGTACACCTAGCCCTTGATTGCCCGGAGTCACTGATATTGGACAATTGTCATTTCTGATATCTGATATAGCATGTCTGCCTTGTCTCGTCTATTTGAACTTCTGAATTGACAGTGTGATTGTATTTTCGTATGGAACTGAATATTTTAATGCATAAAAGACAATCGGGGCCACCTCTTAAATCCTGCTGGACCAAAATGCCACACTATCATCGCTTTTAAAAGCTGTTTAAATTTTTAGAAAACAGTATTGATTTCAGTTCCATTTTCATACTGAAATTGCCATGGATTTTTCGACTTTGATTTCTCAGAACTGGCAGTGCCTCTGTGTTTATTTGAAATATTTTCTGAACTGTCTGCATGGATTGAGATATTCATGAAATATGTTTATTTTGCTATTGGAAGGTCTGAAATTTTCTGTATTTACCAGAATAGCTAATTTTACTACCGATATGTGTTCTAGTTTCTGAAATCTGTTTTTGGTATCTATGAATTTGTTGAACTACTTATATACTTTGTGAAAATATTCTGGATTTTGGCAAGTACATATACATATATATATATATATATCTTAGGTAGTATATTTATCTACCTGCTATGGGATTTTTCTTAGTGAGCATGTTGAGCTCACCCCTTACTTTCCTCCACAGAGCCCCTCTGTAGCTTGGATCGCTTCCATTTGTAAGGCATTTCACACAGTTATGATTTTCGCAGAGCATATTTCTGCATCGAAGGTATACCCAGGCTTAAACAATTCTTTTGTATCTAAAATTTTTGTAAGTACAGTGTATACGAGATGTGTATGAGGAATGTTAACATACTTTGTTTAAATTTGTTACTAAGAAAGAAAATTAATCAGACTGAGTATTGTTATGACCAAATATCGACTTGTAGCCTAACCAAATTGTGTGAAAATTTGGGTTGTTACACACGGCAATAGACATCTCGGCACACCTGATCAGTAATGCCCAGAGTCACCAACATTGGCCAATTATTATTTTGATTTTTTATATAGCATGTTTTGTCTTGTCTCGTCTATTTGATCTACTAGATTGATCGTATGAACTATATTATTTTGCAGAAATCGTTTATTCTACTGCTTAAAGTTTTAGAATCATGTATTTACTGCAGTAAACTGCTTATACTATCGATATTGATTTTGTTATCGATTTTCGACTCTGTTTTTATTGAATTTGCCAAATTATCAGTATATTTTCATGAGAATTTCTATTTTTGCCTATATAAATATATATAGGTAGTGTATTTTTCTACCTGCAACATAATTTTTCTTACTGAGCACATTGAGCTCACCCCTTACTTTCCTCCACAGAGCCTCATCAGTAGCTAGGACTGTTTTTATAAGTTGAATTATTTTGCACAGCCATACGTCAGCAAAGTATTCTTCTGCATTAAAGGTATACCCAATGTGGATATCTATTTTGTATCTAAATTTTGTAAGTACAGTAATGTATATGGAAATGTGTCTGGGGAATGTTAACATGAATATTTTGTAAAGAACAATTATACTGATTTAATTGGAAAGTATTACTATTAGTTTTGTTTAAATTTGTTACAAAAAAAAATAAAATTTAATAAGCGGATTTATTGTTCTAATTTATTATCGACTCATAGCCCAACCATATGGTACCGTAAATTGGGGTGTTACAAAAGTTGGTATCAGGGTAAGGTTGGTCTGATACAAGTCGATATTAGGAGTAAGAGAAAATTTGAAAAGTTAACATCCCTAACATTACTGTACATTGTTTAGAACGAGTATACCTGACTGTGTTTTATTGAAAATTGCTACTAAATGCAGGAAAACGATTAGATATGGCTGGTAGATCGTGTGGTCGATCGAGAAGACAAGGGGGTAGGTCGTCCTAAGGCCATGAGGATAGGCCTGAAAGGCAGGGTGGCCCCTCAGCTGAAAAGCCCACTTGTAACCCTACCGAGAGCTTCAAAACCCAAATTACTAGCTTGGAACAGGGCATGAAGTCGAAACTGAACTTGATTGGGCAAGTAATGGTCAGATTGGATAATACATCGAGCACTGCTTCTCAAACTACACCGACTACTCCAGCAATCACGCCTGATACACCTGCGTCTGCCCAGAAGCGCCTGTGCCACCAGCAGAATAACCCTCTACATCATCGCCTACTGAAAGACAGGGTGGCCCCTCAGCTGAAAAGCCCACTTGTAACCCTACTGAGAGCTTCGAAACCCAAATTACTAGCTTGGAACAGGGCATGAAGTCGAAATTGAACTTGATTGGGTAAGTAATGGCCAGATTGGATAATACATCGAGCACTGCTTCTCAAAATACACCGACTACTCCAGCAGTCACGCCTGATACACCTGCGTCTGCCCAGAAGCGCCTGTGCCACCAGCGGAATAACCCTCTACATCATCGCTTACTACATTACCGTAGACCCCACCTATACCATATTCACCGGCGCTAGTGGCCATACCGCAATGTAGTGGTGAGATAGGGTATAAATGTGAACTAGATAGACTGAGGCAATTTCAAGAGTTCAAGCCTCTACCTTTCAGTGGGGTTAAGAATCCAGTAGTTGCGAAAGATTGGATAACTGAAATAGAGAAGCTTTATAGATTCTTCCGATGTACATCTATCGAGAAGGTAGCTTTTGTAGCTTTTATATTGAAAGGAGAAGCAGAACACTGGTGGAAGTCCACTCGACCAATCTTGAGAGTTAGACATGGGGTGATTACATGAGACTTGTTTCTTGATGCTTTTTGAAGGAAATACATTTCGGATACTGCCAAGAGGAGACTATAGATAGGATTTTCAAACTTAACTCAAAGGAATAGGTTCGTGGACTAGTATGAGTCTAAGTTCACCTCACTAGGAAGATATGATCCAGACACTATGGATAATGAGTTGAAAAAGGTCTGAAAGTTTATGGATGGACTGAGGCCTTTGATCTGAGCTCGATTAGCCCTATTGGACCTCAATACCTATAAGGAAATTGTTCGTCAAGCCCAGTTGTACGAACAAGATTATGAGGTGCATGTGGGCAAAGGGAATGATCGGGATCGAAAGAGTTTAGCTCAGGATAGAGGTTTTAGAGAGAGCAGGAGGCCATTTGTTAAGCGACAGAGGAGTTATGATGAGTCGCGGGGCAAGACTGCTAAGCCTCATGTTAACCCAACCTCAGCTCCTATTAAGCGGATTGTGATAAAAGGACCCTAGCCCAATTTTGAGGTGTGCAGACACTGTGGGGGGAATCATGGTAACGGGCCCTGCTATTTGATGACTGGGGCTTGTTTCAGATGTGGTAAAATGAGGCACTTGATTGGAAATTGTCCCAAGAATACCAACTCAGCCCCGCAAATGAGTACAGAACAGATGAGGACACCTGCTGCTACCTCTGCACCGATGAGGAAAGCTACAGTGGAAGAAAAGGGGAAGCAGTTTGCAAGACAGGGGTGAGTGTATGCCCTTGAGCATGAGGCAACTGAGACTGATGCACCATCTAAAGCGTTTAAAGGTACCATTCTAATTTTTTATATTAAAGCAGTAGTTTTATTTGACTCTGATGCAACTCATTCATTTATATCACCTATGTTTGCATGTAAATTGACTACTTATGTACAACCTAAACAAATGGGAAAGATGTTAATGATTAAGACACTAATGAAAGATAGTCGAATGACAGAACAAGTATATAAGGATTGTAGGCTCAAAATAGGAGATAAGAATATGTTAGCAGACCTGATTCTATTAGACATGTAGAATTTTGATGTGATATTGGGTATGGACTAGTTAGCAGCAAATCAAGCTATTCTTGATTGTCATAATAGGACAGTAACATTTTTTGCCCAAGGAATATGTTGTAAGTTTTTCTAAAAAGTAATGAAAACGAATTGGTAGTTTAATGGAAAAATTCTCACTAACTATATGAATAATATTTTGAAGGTTACATTGCCTATGTAATCGATACAGACAAGGCAAGTTCGGAGTTAAGTGATAGTCCCGTGGTTAGGGAGTTTCTCAACGTATTCCCAGACAATTTACCAAGGTTACTTCTAGATAGGGAGATGGAGTTCTGTATTGACTTAGTGCCTGGTACTGAATCGATATCTAAACCGCCTTACAAAATGGCTCTAGTTGAGCTAGAAGAGTTGAGAAAGCAATTACAAGAGTTACTGGATAAGGGGTTTATCAGGCCGAGTGTTTTACCATGAGGTTGTTAAAAAGAAGGATGAGAGTTTCAAGCTGTGCATCGATTATAGATTACTCAATAAGGTGACCATCAAGAACAAATATCCCTTACCCCGTATAGATGACTTTCTTAACCAACTGCAAGGAGCACAAATCTTTTCCAAGATTGATCAGAGGTCAGGGTACCATCAGTTGAAGATCAGGAGTGAATATGTACCCAAGACAGCTTTTAGAACCCAAAATGGACATTATGAATGTTTGGTTATGCCTTTCGGGTTGACGTATGCTCCTACATCTTTCATGGCACTGATAAACAAAGTACTTAAGTCATATCTAGACAGATTTGTTATAGTTTTTATTGATGATATTCTGGTATATTTCAAGTCCAGAGAAGAACATGAGCAGTATTTGAGAATGGTTTTGTAAACCCTCTGGGAGAAGAAGTTGTATGCCAAGCTCATTAAGTGTGATTTTTTGCTAGATCATATAGCTTTTTTGGGTTACATTGTGTCAAAGGATGGAGTGTCTGTAAATCCATCTCAGATCGAGGCTGTAGTGTAATGGGAAAGACCCAAGACTGTTACTGAAATTCAGAGTTTTTTGGGTTTGGTCGAATATTACAGAAGGTTTGTTGAGGGTTTTTCTAAGTTGGTTGCTCCTTTGACACGGCTTATGAGGAAAAATGTTAAGTTTGAATGGAGTGACTGATGTGAAAGGAGTTTCAAGAGTTAAGGCACAGACTAACAACCACACCTATTTTGACTATACTCACTAGCTCGGGAGGCTTCTCATTGTATACAGATGCGTCTAGTCAAGGTCTAGGATGTGTGTTAATGCAGAATGGAAAGGTAGTTGCTTATGGTTCCCATCAACTAAAAGAACATGAGAAGAACTATTCGACCCACAATTTGAAATTAGCAGCCATAGTGTTTGCACTGAAAATATGGCACCATTACCTATATGGAGAGAAGTTCCAGATCTTCATAGACCATCAAAGCATCAAGTATTTATTTTCGCAGAAGGAGTTGAATATAAGGTAGAGAAGGTGGATAGAGCTT
This sequence comes from Firmiana major, assembly GCA_033439115.1. Lineage (NCBI taxonomy): Eukaryota > Viridiplantae > Streptophyta > Magnoliopsida > Malvales > Malvaceae > Firmiana > Firmiana major. Next base: position 27,543,968 of record CM065910.1, read on the forward strand.
CTGAAGGATTATGATTGTGAGATCCTGTACCCCTGGGAAAGATGAATGTAGTAGCAGATGCCTTAAGTAGGAAAAATATCAAGTTGGTATCTTATATGATGATTCAGGAATACAAACTGCAGTAACAGTTTACAATCCTCAACTTAGACATCAACCATCTGACACTGCTAGTTGTGGTGTGACAGCTAGCCTGAGAATAGAGCCATATTTGATTAATAGAATTTGGTAGGCTCAGCGTAGTGATCGATATTGTATAGATATGGTTAGTCAGATCCAATTGGGAACTGTGACAGATTTTGAAGTTAGCCCTGATGGTCTACTGTGGTTCAGAGGTAGAGTTTGTGTTCCCGATGATGTACAGTTGAAGAAACTGATATTGATAGAAGCTCATTCCTCAAGGTATACCTTACACTCGGGAAGTAATAAGATGTATCAAAATTTACGAAAAGTGTATTTGTGGTCAGGGATGAAGAAGGATGTGGCTGAATTCGTGGCCCAATGTCTTGTGTGTCAGCAAATTAAAGTGGAGCATCAAAAACCTGCAGGGTTGTTACAGCCTTTACGATACCAACATGGAAATGAAAGCATGTCATGTCATGCCCCGCTTTCGGGAACCCTTCTATCCATACATTCTCTACTACGGTTGGGCTGTGAGAAGATGCAATTACTAAAAATTTATTCATTTACAGCGGAATATTTAAAACTTTAAGTCACACTCCCACATGTGTGTGTAAATACACAAAATTAATTGTATAAATACCATGTGCTTACATATCATCCCCATAATACTGTTTACAATTCCAAGATATAACTGTGCGATACAATATATTAGATACAAAATACTCGTGTATACAAATCTTATACCTTTGCAGATTGTGGGAGCTGTTTAGCGCAAAAGATCTAGAGATCACCGCTCTCTTACTTCTCAGTACCTGGAGGGGGAAAATAGTGGGATGAGCAAACCACAGCTCAGTAAGGAAATGTATGCTAGCAGGTAGATATCGTACTACCTACATAGCCCATGCATGCATAAACCAAAACCATGTTTTCGTTATAAATGGAAATATCATACGAACAATGCATTTAAACATATATTTCTCAATAGCATTTTCGTGTAAATCAAATGTCAAACTTCCATTTAAAACATGCTCATAAATAGTGCCCTCATGGCACGAATGTGAAATCAGAGATTTATTAAAACACGAAATCTCTTTCACTTCTCAAATCATTCTTTCTCATAAATCTCTTTCTTTTCTGAGATTGTCTCTGTTTCTCGATTCTCTGAGACAGGCATGGAATTTTAGGCAATCAAATATCCACGACTTATGGCCACAGTCAGTGATCCCAGGCCTCACTGATCGGGTGTGCACAGGGTATCACTTCGCCTGAAGGGGGATGGGTCAGTCCTACCCTCCGGCTCATCTCAATCCACCTCATCTCCTCGTATACTCACGGTGAAGATACGTCGTGTGTCATCTACGCGATACTCGTACTCACGTGCACCCAGCATGGTACATAGTATACCAACGGGTGACTACACTATTCTATGTACAACCGTGGACCCAAGTCCATACTCCAACTCCGATGGACTTTTTATCCTTAAACCATGTCTCATATACCAGGCGAGCAAGCAGCGTGACACACAGTCAACGCAAAGCTCCAGCGCGGTACGATCTATCGTTAAGGCCCAGCCCGTTCAATTGGCCGTCGGCTGGTATCCCCTTGGGTCCCAGACCCCCAGGTTTACCTTAACTCAACAAAACAGGTGCGAGCAAAGTTCCCGCATTTTCTCAAAACCCTCGTGCGAGTTAAAACTCCCGCACGGTACATCAAGGCTTTAAACCGGGTGTGAGCTAGCGCTTCAACACCAAATCTCATCTCAAAACTGATAGGTGGCTATTTTCTCTTTTTAAAACTCAAAACACGTTATTCGTACAGCATGCCTCTTCATGCTAAAACATGTAAAATTAGCCAACCTATCATCAACATTTCTCAATCATAAATAACAATGTAAAATTGAGAACATCATTGAAAACATGCATATCATGCTATTTCCTTACCCTATCCCATTTCTCAATACATATATACGTTATAGTACTTTGCATACTTCCATATCATTTCATAGAATTATCATATCGTACTAGTCTAGCAATATATCTAAGAAATTGCCGTAAAATACGTACGAACATCTCTATAGCTAACACACAGTCCCTTACCTCGTTTTACTTGTGTGCAACTATCCGCCTTTATGCTTTCTCGCGTTCTCATCTCGATTGCTCCGACGTATCATCTGAAACTGAAATTCATCCATCAACATTTGAGTTAATGTTTCTAACTCTTATTCAACTAAGCATTTATCAAATGCCTTAATTACACATTTTTTACCCTTTGTGGTAAATCTCACAATTTTATCCCAATATCAACATGTCCAAATCATTTCCACAACATACTCATCCACTCAAGATATCTCATTCATCATAAACACTCTCACACTCCACTTTCTCACACTTGACCATTTCTAAGTTATATTCATTCCATACCATTTTAGGTAGTTCTATCCACAATATGCATACCCAAATATCTTTATAATCATTAACTAAACCAATGTACTTGGATTTGTGCATTAGAACTTACCTCATTGGATTTTCCTCTTGCTCCAATTAGGATTGTCCTTTATTTCTTCAATCCATCAAATGGGGAAATGCCTCTAAACTATGTTGTTCTTCTCTTTGATGTGAACAACTTTGTCTCTAATAGCCTTTCCTCAAATCTTACTAAAATGGCTGGATTTAGGAGTGAGAAACTAGATTTCTTTGAGTTGAAGTGAAAAGGAAATGTTTGTCCCAAAATTCTGATGATCCAACTGCTCCCATTTATAGTTTTGACTTGATGAGATCGATCTTCCTTGGGTGGAGATCGATCTGTTCCTCAAAAATCCCTCTTTTCTAAGACGTTTTAAAGGTAGGAGATCGATCTGTCGAGACTGGAGATCGATCTGCTTTCAAACAGAAGCTTAAGGAGATCGATCTGGTCTTAGGGGAGATCGATCTGCTGCCAAACAGAAGCTTAAGGCGATCGATCTGGTCTTATGGGAGATCGATCTGCTTCCAAACAGAAGCTTAAGGAGATCGATCTGGTCTTATGGGAGATCGATCTGCTTCCAACCCGAGAGCTAAGGAGATCGATCTGCTTCCTTTGGAGATCGATCTATTCCCTTCTATTTCTCACATAAGGGCATTCTGGCTCTCCCAGATCGATCTCTCATCCTATGAGATCGATCTGGCCTTCACAAATTCCAGATTTTCCTGCAGTTTTTCTGCAATAACCCTTACCAAACACCCTTAATTTGCTACCATGATCATTTCCTCATTCATTCATCTTTGAGACTTGAAAATGGGATTCATCCTCACTACATACACATTAAAACTTGTGTAGAATCTTTGTATGACCACACATATATACGATATTACTCGAATGGAAATATACTCTTATGTAAATCTTTCCTTCCATTTTACTATACTACTCATATTCCATTCCGATCACATTCTTCTCGTGTTCAAGTTTATTTCTTCCTACTCATTCATAATGCAACTTGTATGTATAATCACAATTCTTATTACAAGTGCGTACATAATCTTATAAACTTACATTGCATACACTTCACATTACAATACATCATCTTACTTATGATTTTATTTACATTCCCATGTTCCTATATACATAGCTATACATATACGGGGTCTCACATGTCACCATGGATTTCGTTATGAGATTGCCAAGGACTCATAGGAACCATGATGCGATCTGGGTGATTGTTGATAGACTGACAAAGTCTTCCCACTTCATGGCTATGAAGTCTACGGATACTTTGAGTGCTCTAGTGGATTTATATGTGCAAGAAATTGTAAGATTACATACGTACCAGTGAGCATTGTATCTGACAAGGATTCCTGATTCACTTCGCACTTCTGGGAACATTTTCAAGAAGCCATGTGAACCCAATTGAATTTTAGCACAGCTTTCCATTCTCAAATAGATGGGCAATCGAAGATGACTATTCAGACATTAGAGGATATGTTGAGAGCTTGTGCTTAAGATTTTAAAGGCTTCTGGGATGACCACTTACTGCAAGCAGAGTTTGCATATAATAACAGTTACTACTTAAGTATTGGAATGGCACCATACGAAGCGTTGTATGGTCGAAGGTATCGTTCATCGATTGGATGGGAAGAAGTGGGTGAAAAAAAGATATTTGCTTCTGATCTGGTTAAGCATGCTTCTGAGGATGTTCAGTTAATTTGTGAGAGGTTGAGGACAGCTCAGAGCAGACAAAAGAGTTACGCTGACCAAAGACGAATACCTTTGGAATTTTTAGTAGGAGATTCAGTATTTTTGGAAGTTTGCCCTTCCAAAGGTATAATGAGGTTTGGAAAGAAAGGAAAGCTAAGTCCCCGTTATATTGGGTCTTTCGAGATCTTAGGCTGAGTGAAAGACAAAGCTTACAGATTAACGTTAACGCCAGAATTATCAAGTATCCACAATATCTTACACGTTTCGATGCTTCGTAAGTATCATCTGTATCCAACGCATGTGATTAAGTATGAACCACTGGAGTTGAAGGAGGATATGACCTATATGGAGAAACCAATTCGGATACTGGACAGGAAAGAAAAAGCATTACGGTCTAAGATAATTCCACTAGTTAAAGTTCCATGGCAGTACCACACATTGAAGGAGGCCACGTGGGAATTGGAAAACCTAATACGAGAGAAATACCCGCATTTATTTAAGGACTGACGTATTTTGAAATTTTAGGACCAAATTTCCTAAGGTGGGGGAGAATGTAAACACCCTAAATTTTTATATACGTGGTTTCAACAATGAATAACACATAAGTCATCAAAATTTAAAAAAAAAAATGTGTTTTCCTTAGTCAATGATTAAATTTAAAATTTATTTTTGTCCCAATTGTAAGACTTGGAAGAATTAATTTAATCAAAATATCTTAGTCCTAAAAATAAATAACTATAGGTGTATGTAAATGTATGTATATATATATATATACATGTGTTCATCTATATACAAATATATATATATATATGCATATCAATGTATGTATATATATATAGTTATATAAATGCATGCATGTACAGTAACATGGCTGAGAGGTTAGCTAGATGGTGATGTCTCAGCTGCTCGTGACATATAATATATATATATATACTAATATATATATATATATATATATATATATATATATATACTACAAATCATGGGAGATGGCCACAGCAAGAGAAGGGAAAGGATGGCAGAAGAGATAGAGAGAAGTTGTGAGTTGAAAACCGAAGTGATAGAAACGTGAAGGGGAGGCTCTCAAGAGGCTACTGTTGCAACAACCTGGGAAAGAAAACTGAAGAAAAGGCAGCGTGTGCAGAGCAAATGTAAGGCAAAAACAAGGTAAGGCGAGGCTACTCGACGAGGAAGGGAGCTGGAGTGTGGCAGTGTACATATATATATATATATATATATATATAAATATATGAACATTAATCATACTAAATAACTAGTACAAAGGTATTTAATGGCAGCAGAGAAAGAGAGGAAACCCAAACAGGAAAAATGAAGTGGGAAAACATGAAACAAAAGCTGAGTTGGTGGGATGTTACTTCTTGGAAGAAAGAAAGGATAATCATAGTGTCAACTATGACTGAAAGTGCCGAGAGTGGTAGGGCAGTAGGCTAAAGAAGGAAAGAAGTTAGTAGGAATGGAGCAAGAAAACAAAAGGAAGAGTTGTCGAACCCACGTCCCCCACCATCATTCTATCCTGATGGGAAGTCATTTCATTAAGACAAAGGGTAATGATCATGGCGTTCGGTAAGAAGATAATCTAAAATATATATATATATATGTACATATAAAACTAAGCAAATTGTAAACGTAGCAGAGGAAGAGGAACCAAAGGAAAACAAGAAATAGAGGCTTAGCCCCTGAATTGTTTCAATCTGAGAGAGAATGAGAGAAAGAGAGAGACAGTGCAAGAGGAAGAATCACATTTGCTGCTATTAAAGGAAGAGCTGAAATAGTGAGGTTAAAGGAAAGGAATGCAAGAGACGAGTTAGAGTTCCTCTCGAGTTAAGGCTGAATTAGAGGGGTATCATTCCCTAAAAACAAAGCAAAAGAGAGGGGGCAGTGAGGCGAAAGCCGAGAAAAATAAGGGATGGGAGTAGGAACGAAATGAAGACAGGAAACATGAAAAGGACGTGCTGCCTAATCTAAAAGGGTGGGAGTAAGAGCGAGGGAGAGGAATCCCAGAATAGAGGAGGAAGACAGTGATTGGACAAGGGAGTAAGGCAAAGGCGCTAGAAATAGAGAGAGAGCAGGAGATCACTGGCACCGGACGGACAAGTTAAGGTGATGAAGGAGGTGGTCGTGCTGAGGGAAGGAAGGAAACATTAAACAGTGTCATCAAGTGACCAGCGAGGAAAGAGAATGATGGAGAAGAAAGAAACAAAAGGCACGAAATCGAAAGGAAATTACAAAAAAGGTTTTGAAGAAATTATTGAGGAAGAGTTTAAGGAACTATTTTTCGGAACAATAGATTCACGTCTCTAGAGCAAACAAATGATCAAGAATGAACGAACTGATTCTCGGTATTGAGGACTACGAGAAAAAATTGAGGTAAGAAAAATTGTGTGCTGCTAGAGATAATTGCACGTAGTTCTTGTTGAACCGTAGATAAAAATATACTAGGTCGATTTTATAACTCTGATGAAAAATATATTATCACGACCCTCTTCCGCGACCTTTTACCTTTAGACTTACCACTTACAGTTGGGCTGTGAGTCAAATCCAATCCATATCTTACTCATTTATAGTTTCATTAATGAAATTAAAAATTGAAATAGAAACTGGACTTTCATAACATATACGAAAGCATTTACATCAGTTCTTATTAACTATACATCCCCTTTTTGTACAACACAATACTAGACAGTGCATTAATTTATAGGATACAAAATTTCTCTTTCATATCATCACATAGTGTATATCACTCTGTACTGCTGGATGACTAGAGAATACCGTAGCAGGGACGACTGCAGCACTCACTACTGTGTATTATCTGTGGAAGAGGAAATAAGGGGGTGAGCATAACGCCCTTAGTAAGGAAAATGTGCAAGCAGAGAGATAACTACACTATCTACATGCTAAAATACATGCTTACATTTCCTTATAAAATAATATGCATGTTCTTTAAATCAATTTTCATCAATGCGAAACCGTTAATCCGTCAGATGGGTATCTCCATATTCACACAATTTATCATACAAAACCACTGAGTTTAAAACTGCACACAGTTCACACTTGAAATCACTTTTCACACAGTAAACACATAGTTTCACGTAGATCATCTTTCAATACCACACAGGTTTACACAACATACTCGAATCACACAGATCACATATAGAAAATACTTTATACTTTGTAAATCAGTTACACGTTGAGACATACATCATAGGTCATCCTATCCCCAGATACATAGCAAAGGAGGGTGTCTGTCACCTCACACAGTAGTGACAATATCGTATCACACAGATAGAGACTTATGCAACTTTTGCAGACTTATGGCCATAGTCGAATTCCAGGCTACACTGATCAGGTGTGCGGGAACCCCATGCTTAGGGAGGTGGATCAACCATCCCTTCAGCATCACACAGATATCACACAGATAGTCACAGCACATCGTACCCATGGCTAACGCTCACGGTACATCATGCTCCCATGGATCCTTATCACCCATTTCTATTGTCTCAAAATCACGTGTGAGCTCTCGAGTGAAAAACACAATATCCTCGAGGCATCAAACACTCATTTACTTTCTTAAAATCCCTTTGAAAATAATGTGCGAGCAGGGCTGGTCAATCTACCTTTGCCTCTCATGCTCAACACAACTCCACACAGTAAGGAAATAGAATAGCTCCTTTCACTAAGTATGAGTGAGAGGGTAAACTCCCTTCAATCACTCTGTCTACACATTTCATTCAAGTGGTTAAAACTGGAACCTGTCTATTATTGTTCTTTTTCACAACATTTGAAAAATCTATTTTCACAACAATCACAGAAGTCATGCAACACATGCATATCGACTTATTTTCATACGTAGTTTTCTTCTAGATATATCGATATCTATCTATTATCACTTACAAGTCACACAACAGATAAGAAAACATACGTATAGCTATCTCTATAGCTTACATAAGTCTCTTACCTCAAATCACACTTGAATCTTTTTCCTTGCTTCTAATTGCTTATGATCCGGTCTTATCAACTCCAACTTTATCTTCGGGAGCTGAAATTGTGCATCACACACATCAGTATACTGTCATATACTTTATTTCACATGCATGATATTCAAATCAATGCATTTAGCCATTTACTTCTCATTTGCCCTTTTATGCCTTAGTAGACTTTATCCTCTTACAAGTCCATTTCGAGTCTATAACTCTTTTCCAAGAATCCCTTAGACTCCTCGAGTCTATCGATTTATCTTAAATCGGTATTACACTCTTAATACATCAAATTCATGATTTTCACTCCATTGTGACATTTCATCAAACACCACATATAGTCAATTTGAGCTACTTTTGTTTCTAGCACATGAACTTTATCAAATTATTTTATAAGCATCTACACTTGCTTAATAACATCTAGGCATACTTAAATCATCATCAAATCCATGCCTACTCAACAACTCTTCATTTTGGCTCATTTAGCCATTTTCTAGGTTAAGAATAGTTTAGCACTTCTGAGATGTTTCAACCATTAATTTATATACCAATCTACTCACACAAGTCTATAAATTAACATATATGAGATTGGGATATTGAAATCTTATCAATCTCAGCTTTTCTCCACTTAGCACACTTTGGGGGAATAACTCCTTCTCTCCCTTAAATGGATCACTTCAACTTCTAGCTTCCAAGTATGTTGTTCTTCTCCACTCTATGAACAACTTTGATGAAACAAACTTGCCTCCAACCTCTATGGAAAGTGTTTATAGTTTAGAGGGGGATTTAGGTCACTGGGTGTCAAAATATGGAAAGGTTTTGGTTTTTCCCATGAAATGCAAGTCAGCAGATCCTGTTTTATAGAAACTGCCTTGATGAGATCGATCTACTACCCCAAGAGATCGATCTTCTCAGCATTTTTCCCCTTGAAACCGACCTTCCAGGCTTAATGAGATCGATCTACTTCTAGCATGAGATCGATCTGCACAACACAGAACCTTAAGGAGATCGATCTTCTCTTGCATGAGATCGATCTGTTACAAGTCAGTAGCTTAAGGAGATCGATCTGGTTCCATTGGAGATCGATTTGCCTTGTTCCATTGCTCGAACAGAAGCAGTTTTCGCTCTTCCAGATCGATCTTCTCTCCTATGAGATCGATCTGGCATTCATATTTTTCAAGTTTGTACTCCACTTTTCTGCAGTAACTCACACCAAACATACTTGATTTTGCTGTCATAGTCATTTTCTCATTCAACCAACTTTAAGGCTTGAAAATGGCATCCATTTATCATTTATGCATATTAAAATTTGTGTACATTCGTTGTATAACCAAAGGTATACAATATTTATCAAAAGGAAGTATAAAGCTTTATGCAACTTATGCAACTTCCTTCTATTTTACCACACTACTCATTTTGAGTTCTATTCACATTTATCATTGAGAAAAGTTCATTTCTTCACATTCATACATAATGAAACTTGTGTGTACATCACAAACTTATATCACAATTGTGTATATCAACTTATGGACTTATATCATTTATGTTTCACATGACATGTACATGTATATACTTATGCATTTCATAAGGTTTATATACAAAAATACGAGTCTTACATTCCTCCCCTCCTTAAAAGAATTTGGTCCATCAAATTAAAACTAAGTTAATCTTCAAAAAGTCGAGGGTACTTCTCTCGTATCAAGTTCTCTAACTCCCAAGTTGCTTCTGTCGAATTATAGTGTTGCCAAAGAACTTTAACAAGCGGAATCGTCTTGTTCCGTAACACTTTCTCTTTCCTATCCAGTATCTAGATTGGTCTCTCGATGTAGATCAAATCATCTTTGAGCTCCAATGGCTCATATTGAATCACATGACTTGGATCTGGATGGTACTTCCGAAGCATCGATATGTGGAAGACATTATGAATGCTTGCCAATTTCGGTGGCAACGCAACTCTATAAGCCTTATCTCTCACACGTTTTAGTATCTCAAACGGTCTGATATACTAAGGGCTCAACTTACCCTTCTTACCAAACCTCATAATCCCTTTTGAGGAGGACACTTTTAAGAATATAGAGTCACCAACCGTGAACTCTAGTGGCCTGCGTCTTATGTCAGCGTAGCTTTTCTGCCTGCTCTGAGCTGTTCTCAATCTCTCACATAGCAATTGAACAACCTCAAAGACTTGCTGTACTAAGTCAGGAGCAAACATTTTCCTCTCACCCACTTCTTCCCAACCAATTGGGGAACGACACCTTCTACTGTACAAGGCCTCATATGGTGCCATCCCAATGCTTGAGTGATAACTATTGTTGTATGCAAATTCAGCTAATGGTAGATGATCATCCTGGGAGCCTTTAAAATCCATAACAGTTGCTCTCAACATATTCTCTAACTTCTGGATGGTTCTCTCTGATTGACCATCGATTTGAGGATGAAAAGAAGTACTGAAACTCAATCGGGTTCCCACAGCTTCTTGGAATTGTTCCCAAAAACGGGAAGTAAAATAGGAATCCCTATCCGATACAATGCTCATTAAAACACCATGTAGCCTCACTATCTCTCATACATACAACTCTGCCAAACTACTCAAGGCATCTGTAGATTTCATTGCTAGAAAGTGGGTTGATTTCGTCAATCTGTCAACCACTACCCAGATAGCATCATGGTTCCTCTTAGTTCTTGGCAATCCCATGATGAAATCCATGGTGACATGCTCTCATTTCCATGTCGATACTGGTAGACACTGCAATAACCCTACTGGTTTCTGATGCTCTACCTTTATTTGCTGACATACCAGACATCTTGCCATAAACTTTGCGACACTTTTCGGAGGTTCTGGTTGTGACGCCCCGGAAGTGAGGAAAATATGGAAAATTTAAAACTTTTTACTCATCAATCACAATTACTGGTGCATTCCTGTGCAGTGTCATACATCATCATACTTATAATGCCTCAGGATCTCATCATTAAATAGTATATATCATATCATATACATTACTCAATTCCAAGTTGATTAATCCTAATACATCCTATATAATGTTGTACATCAAGTGTCTGTAAATACACATTAGTCTAGGTACATAAAATGTAAATTATACCTCAAATACAAATATATGACCTGGAGCTCAAGTCCTCCACTAGCCAATACTCCGTACATCACAGGAAAACTTCTCTTCACTTGAAGAAATCTAGGGGAGAAAAAACAGGCTGAGCTTCTAAATCGTTCAGTAAGGGGGTAAGGGACTCATCAATAAAACAATGATTTGCACAGCACAATCATTTTAACTCATAGTTGAAAATTCGTTGAAAATGTAACATGACTTAATAAAACATCATTCTCATCTCATTCTCTAAAATCATGTGAAAACATGAGAGTACATAACTCAGTATAAACCACAGTTACAAGCACGTGAAAATCATGATGCGATAATGGCTTTTCTCATTAAAACGTGATAAAAATCACCATAATAAAATGCACGTGGCACCGCCACAAAACATAACTCATGTGTATAAAAAGGAGACTAGGCAATAAAACTCATATAAAACTTGTCATGGCACATCAAATATATAATCTCCTTTGGGTGCGCATCCTAGGCATCCTCGTAAGAGAGAACGTCGACAATATGATCGTGTACATGGTATATTGGACTTATATGTTACCAGAACAAGACCTGACCTTACATGCTACCAGAGCAATGCCTCGCCTCATGCATACTATCACATGGTCCCTGGGTCGGTTCCTAGGCGGTCCACTCTATCACGTGGTCCCTGGGTCGGCTCCCAGGCGGCCCACTCTATCGATCTTACATGCTACCAAAGCAAGGTCTCCCAACGCTATCAAAGCGGAGGAATAATCGGACTTACATGTTACCAGAACAAGGCCCGATGAGTATTCAACTTGCACGCCTAAGTCTCAATCATTAGCCATTACATATAAAACGTTTTGCCTTCATGTAGAACTCATAATGGTTTTCTTTCATAAATCTCATTTAAAACATTTGTATACTCAACACAAAACATGTTAAAACCGAGTTCCAACTGACAAAACCACGTACACATTTCTCAATCTCAATATGCCTTAACGTAGAGCCCAAATCTCCTTTTCATGTTTTAAACACAAAACGGTAGTAAAACATTTTCACACATAGTTTACAACTCATAAAAATTGGGCCCCAACTGGCTATAAAATCGTATGCAATCTCTTATTCACAACACATAAAACATGCTTGTTTTCTCAATCACAATTCATGCTACAGCATTTTACAATTCACATACATAAATGAGTTTAAGTTTCCCTTACCTCTTTGCACCTCGTATAGTGCAATCGTTCCCCCGTATCACGGATTAACCTCGCATTCCACTCTGGAACTCCCGAGCTGTCCAAACGATGTTAAAAACATCAATAACCTAACTCAATCGCATTTTTGAGCACACATTTGCTCATTTTCTCATTAACACCTCAATCAACTCAATTCTTATGATTCTATTACCACTCATAATCTCGTCCACTACATCTCAACCTTCTACATTTCTCATGTATAATACCCATGCCAAAATCACCTCATTGCTTAAATTTCCAATTTATAGACAAAGATCTCAATTTACCACAAATTGCATAATAACATCTCTACTCCAACCAAATCACAATTTCATCTATCTCTAATCATTTTCCAACTATTTCATCATAATGCTCAAGCCCACAATCACTAAAGATTACTTCAAAATTAAGGATTGAAGTTTAGAGATTACCCAAACTTGTGGAGTGCTCAACTCACACCTCGATTCGATTCGTCTTTCGATTTCGAATTATGTTGTTCTTCTTTGGATAAGGAATAACTTTTCTTCTTGCTACAACCTTTGATTCAGACTAAAATGGGCAATTTGGAAGAGAGAGAAAGCTAGGGTTCGGTTGAAATAGAGGTTTGAAAGAGAGAGAAAAGATGAAGTGCAGGAAAACACAGGGGTCCTTTTATAGATGGAGGGTAAGAGATCGATCTGGCTCTTGATGAGATTGATCTACATTTGAAATTGGGGACGATTTAAGGTAATTTTATGCCTAGGAGATCGATCTGTCGTGGGGTAAGATCGATCTCTTAATAGCATTATGAGATTGATTTGTTCCAATTATGAGATCGATCTCTAGTTTATAGAATGCTTCATGAGATCGATCTGCTCCTTGAGGAGATTAATCCTCTCCCTAATAGAAACATTTTGAGATCAATTCCTTCCTCATGAGATCGATCTTTTCATTACAGAATCATAAGGAGATCGATCCTCTTCCAATGGAGATCGATCTGCTAGCTTAAATTCCTCCTTCCTTGTCATTTTTAGCCGACTAGATCGATCTTTTCTTCTCCAAGATCGATCTGACCTCATAGTTTCACACTTTAGTTAAACACTTAACATATAAATCTCCAAATATAATTTTTACAATTCACTACTTTGATTATTTCTCGTTCATTACTTCTACATTTCACTCAGCTCAATAAATTACACTTCAAGTTCATCTTACATAATTAAAATATGTCTAAAATTCTCGGATCTCACATCCTCCCACCTTAAAAAGAATTTGGTCCTCCAAATTCAACTCAACTCGTCAAATAGATGGGGGTATTTCTCCTTCATGAGACTTTCCAATTCTCACGTGGCCTCTTCCATTGAGTGATGTTTCCACAACACTTTCACTAATGGGATGCTCTTGGTTCTAAGTACCTTCTCCTTCCTATCGAGTATCTGGACGGGTTCCTCAGTGCAGCTCATGTCCTCTTGTATGTCCATCTCGTCATACTCTATGACATGAGAAGGGTCTGGGTGGTACTTCCTCAACATTGATACATGAAAGACGTTGTGTATTCCGGATATCTGTGGGGGTAATACCAATCTGTAGGCTACCTCTCCCACTCTCTCAAGAATCTCGAATGGTCCTATGTATCGAGGACTTAATTTCCCTTTCTTCCCAAATCGCATGATACCCTTACTCGATGATATCTTTAGAAATACTGCATCACCAACATCAAACTCGAGCGGCCGTTTACGTACATCCGCGTAGCTTTTCTGTCTACTCAGTGCAGCTCGTAACCTCTCACATATGAGTTTCACACTCTGTACAGCTTACTCAACAAGCTCGGGAGGATTTATCTTTTTGTCACCGACTTCTTCCCAAGCTACAGGGGATCTACACCTCCTGCCATATAGAGCCTCAAAAGGTGCCATTCCAATGCTCATATGATAGCTATTATTGTACACAAACTCTGCTAGAGGCAGGTGATCATCCCATGATCCCTTAAAATCCATTGTACATGCCCTCAACATATCCTCCGGGGTCTAAATAGTTCTCTCCGACTGACCATCTGTCTGAGGATGATAGGCGATACTAAAGCTCAATCTAGATCCCATGGACTCCTGAAACTAGGTCCAAAATTTGAAAGTAAATCGAGAATCTTTGTCAAAAGTAATACTCACTCGAGCCCTATGTAATCTAACTATCTCGCTGACATATAACTCAGCTAAGGCATCTACAGTATCTGTGCTCTTGATTACGAGGAAGTGGGTACTTTTCGTTAGTCTGTCCACTATAACCCATATAGCGTCACGACCTCTTCGGGTCCTCGGTAAACCCATAATAAAGTCCATGGTGACATGCTCCCATTTCCACGTAGGTACAGGTAAAAGTTGTAGCAGTCCTCTAAGCTTTCGATGCTCAACTTTCACTTGCTGACATACTAAACATCTGGCCACATACTCTGCCACGTCTCACTTCACGCCACTCCACTAGTATGCCTTTCTCAAATCTCGGTACATCTTAGTACTCCCTGGGTGCATGGTGTATCGCAAGCAGTGGGATTCTCTCAATATCTGTCTCTTCAGGGTATCATCATCCGATACACAAATCCATCCTCTGAATTTCAACAATCCATCCTCACTAATTGTGAGATCCAACTGCGAAGTCTGTTCAGCTTGGCTAACCATATCTATCAACCTCTGATCAATGCGCTGCCCAGTTCTAATCTGATCCATGATCCTGGGCTCTATTCGCAGGCTAGCCATAAACTCAGTCTTTACCTCTTTAACTCTGATCTGGAGTTCGATGAACTGCTCTAGTAAATCTCATTCCTTGATCATCATAGCAGACATCATACTCTTTCTGCTCAGAGCATCAGCAACTATATTCGCCTTACCCGAATGGTATAGAATTTCGCAGTCATAATCCTTAAGGAGTTCCATCCATCTCCTTTGTCTCATATTTAACTCTTTCTGATCAAAGAGATATCTCAAACTCTTGTGATCAGTGAAGATCTGGAATCTTTCCCCATATAAGTACTGCCGCCAAATCTTCAAAACAAATACCACAGCGACTAACTCCAAATCATGCATGGGGTAATTTCGCTCATGAACTTTTAGTTGTCGCGATCCATAAGCGACCACTCTTCCATGCTGCATGGGCACACACCTCAATCCTTTATGAGAAGCATGACTATACACCGAAAATCCTCCTGATCCCTCAGGGATAGTCAACATAGGTGCCGTTGTCAATCCCTTCTTCAATTCTTGAAAATTGAGCTCACACTGATCAGTCCATATGAACGGAGTCTTCTTGCGCGTGAGCTTAGTCAAAAGAGCGGTAATCCTGGAAAATCTTTTCACAAATCTTCTGTAATACCCTGCCAAACCAAGGAAGCTTCGTACTTCTATAACTGTCCTCGATCTTTCCCAATTAAGCACAGCCTCAACTTTACTCGGATCCACTGATACTCCTTCCTCGGAGACTATATGACCAAGGAAAGCTATCCGATCCAGCCAAAACTCACACTTACTAAGCTTTCCATATAATTGTTTATCTCGGAGTATCTGAAATACTAACCACAAATGTTGTGCATGTGCCTCACATGACCAAGAGTATACCAGGATATCATCAATAAAGACTATCACAAATTTATCTAGATAGTCTCTGAACACCTCATTCATTAATCTCATAAAGGTTACAGGGGCATTCGTCAATCCAAAGGACATCACTAGAAATTCATAATGGCTATACCTTGTCCTGAAGGCCGTTTTCGAAATATCTTCTTCCTTGATCCTCAATTGGTGATAGCCCGATCTCAAATCAATCTTAGAAAAGACTGAGGCCCCTCTCAGCTGATCAAGTACATCATCAATCCTGGGCATGGGTATTTATTCTTCACCGTGGCTTTATTTAATAATCGGTAGTCTACGCATAACCTGAGACTACCATCCTTCTTCTTAACAAATAAAACTGGTGCTCCCCAATCTTAGAAAAGACTGAGGCCCCTCTCAGCTAATCAAGTAGATCATCAATCTTGGGCAATAGGTATTTATTCTTCACCGTGGCTTTATTTAATAATCGGTAGTCTACGCATAATCTGAGACTACCATCTTTCTTCTTAACAAATAAAACTGGTGCTCCCCATAGTGAAACACTGGGTCTAATAAACCCTTGATCCAATAACTCCTGTAGTTGTTTCTTCAATTCCTCAAGTTCCACTAATGCCATCTTGTATGGACGTCTAGAGATAGGTTGAGTATCCGGTACCAAATCAATGGTAAACTCCAGTTCTCTCTGGTGGCAAACCTGGCAACTCACCTGGGAAAATATTCAGAAATTCACACACCACAAGTATATCCTCAATCCTCAGATGTTCCCGATCATCATCTGAGATGAGTGTTTCATAACCTTCACATAAACAATCATATTTAGTACTCTCACGAGTAACATCAAAATTTCAATTTGCTTGCAAAATTCTATTTACTCAATATTTCAACCGTACACTATAAGGTTCAGGTAGGGAGAAAGTTACAATCTTAGTGTAGCAGTTTAAACTCACACGATTAGTTGCCAGCCAATCTATTCCCAAAATTACATCAAACTCATGTATATTTAACACTATTAGGTCTGCTAACATTACTCTATCTCCCACCTTTATTTCACATCTTCTACAGATCGAATCAGTTCTCTGGGATTCACACATAGGGGTATTTACATGTAGTATATACTCTAGAGATTCAAACTTCAAATTTAAACTACATGCAAAATGCTCTGAAATAAACGAATGCGTGGATCCTGGATCAATCAACACATGAGCTTTATGATTACAGACAGAGAGTGTAACTCTTATAGTTTCTGTTGAAGTGTCTGTTGTTTCCTTGTCCAAAGCAAACACACGTCCCTGTGTGACGGGTCTCTTTCCTTTCTCTGCAGTAGTGGCCCGTCTCTAGGGATTTACTTTCTGATGCTGCTGTCTAGTAGGCTCCGGAGCATGTGGTATCTAAGGTTGAGGACAGTCCTTCACTTTGTGACCCATGTCACCACATCTAAAACATCCATGGATCAACCCAGTACAGCTTCCTTCATGCGATCAGCCACAATCTCTACAAACCCTTATCTCAGGCCTAACATACAGAGGGGTCTCCTTGATAATAGGATAAGCTCTAGGTCTCTCCAATCTGCCCTTCTGTACCTCAATCCTTCCTCTCCTTAAGGAACCTCTCTGAATATATGCCTGGGACATTGCTGGCCTCTTGCCCTTATCCCTAGCCACTGCTCCGAACTCATTTTAGGATTATACAATTTCAATTCCCCATTCGATCTCTTGTGCTCGTCTCAGAGCATCTCCAAACTCGGTAATACATAGCCCTATCAATTGATCAAGATCTCATCATTAAATAGTATATATCATTTCATATACATTACTCAATTCCAAGTTGATTAATCCTAATACATCCCATATAATGTTGTACATCAAGTGTCTCTAAATACACATTAGTTTGGGTACATGAAATGTAAATTATACCTCAAATAAAAATATATGACCTGGAGCTCAAGTCCTCCACTAGGCAATACTCTGTACGTCACAGGAAAACTTCTCTTCACTTGAAGAAATCTGGGGGGAGAGAAAACAGGGTGAGCTTCTAAATCGCTCAGTAAGAGGGTAAGGGACTCATCAATAAAATAATGATTTGCACAGCACAATCATTTTAACTCATAGTTGAAAACTCGTTAGAAAATGTAGCATGACTTAATAAAACATCATTCTCATCTCATTCTCTAAAATCATGTGAAAACACGAGAGTACATAACTCAGTATAAACCACAGTTACAAGCATGTGAAAATCATGATGCGATAATGGCTTTTCTCATTAAAACGTGATAAAAATAATCGCAATAAAATGCACGTGGCACAGCCACAAAACACAACTCATGTGTAT
This sequence comes from Firmiana major, assembly GCA_033439115.1. Classification (NCBI taxonomy): domain Eukaryota; kingdom Viridiplantae; phylum Streptophyta; class Magnoliopsida; order Malvales; family Malvaceae; genus Firmiana; species Firmiana major. Next base: position 27,562,480 of record CM065910.1, read on the forward strand.
AAAAAGGAGACTAGGCAATAAACCTCATATAAAACTTGTCATGGCACATCAAATATATAATCTCCTCTGGGTGCGCATCCCAGGCATCCTCGTAAGAGGGAACGTCGATAATATGGTCGTGTACATGGTATATTGGACTTATATGTTACCAAAACAAGACCCAACCTTACATGCTACCAGAGCAATGCCTCGCATTTTTGAGCACACATTTGCTCATTTTCTCATTAACACCTCAATCAACTCAATTCTCACGATTCTATCACCATTCATAATCTCGTCCACTACATCTGAACCTTCTACATTTCTCATGTATAATACCCATATCAAAATCACCTCATTGCCTAAATTTCCAATTTATAGACAAAGATCACAATTTACCACAAATTGCATAATAACATCTCTACTCCAACCAAATCACAATTTCATCTATCTCTAATCATTTTCTAACTATTTCATCACAATGCCCATGCCCACAATCATTAAAGATTACTTCAAAATTAAGGATTGAAGTTTAGAGATTACCCAAACTTGTGGAGTGCTCAACTCACACCTCTATTCAATTCGTCTTTCGATTTCCAAGTATGTTATTCTTCTTTGGATGAGGAATAACTTTCCTTCTTGCTACAACCTTTGATTCGGACGAAAATGGGCAATTTGGAAGAGAGAGAAAGCTAGGGTTCGACTAAAATGGAGGTTTGAAAGAGAGAGAAAAGATGAAGTGCAGGAAAACACAAGGGTCCTTTTATAGATGAAGGGTAGGAGATCGATCTAGCTCTTGATGAGATCGATCTGCATTTGAATTTGGGGACGATTTGAGGTAATTTTATGCCTAGGAGATCGATCTGTCGTGGAGTAAGATCGATCTCTTAATGGCTTTATGAGATCGATTTGTTCCAATTATGAGATCGATCTCTAGTTTACAGAATGCTTCATGAGATCGATCTGCTTCTTGAGGAGATCGATCCTCTCCCTAACAGAAACATTTTGAGATCGATTCCTTCCTCATGAGATCGATCTTTTCATTACAGAATCATAAGGAGATCGATCCTCTTCCATTGGAAATCAATCTGTTAGCTTAAATTCCTCCTTCCTTGTCATTTTTAGCCCACTAGATCGATCTTTTCTTCTCCAAGATAGATCTGACCTCATAGTTTCATACTTTGGTTAAACACTTAGCATATAAATCTCCAAATATAATTTTCATAATTCACTACTTTGATTATTTCTCATTCATTACTTATACATTTCACTCAGCTCAATAAATTACACTTCAAGTTCATCTTACATAATTAAAATGTCTAAAATTCTCAGATCTCACACTGGTACATCTTATTACCTCCCGGATGCAATGTGTATCTCGATAAATGAGCTTTTGTCAATATCAATCTTTTTAATTTTGGGTCATCGGGAACGCATATCCTGCCTCTAAACCTCAGTAGGCCATCATTACTCACAAAGAAATCGACCACTTCACCCCTCTGAATCTACCTCGCACGATCCTCACACAGTAGATCGGCATGCTGAGCCTGGCGTATCTAGTCAATCAAATCTGGTTCCACTCGCAAGTTAGCTATCACACAGCCATTATCAACATCAAGAGGGTCTATATCTAACCTAAGCTGAGCAAACTGCTCGAGCAGCTCATATTCCCTGGCCATCATATACGATACCATTCCAAGGCTCTTTCTACTCAGGGCATCAGCCACAACATTAGCATTTCCTGGATGGTACATTATTTCGCAATCATAATCTTTCAGAAGCTCTATCCATCGTCTCTGCCTCATATTTAACTCTTTCTGTGAAAACAGATATTTGAGACTCTTATGATCAGTATACACTTGAAATTTCTCACCGTATAAGTAGTAACGCCATATTTTCAATGCAAATATAACGGCTGCCAACTCTAAGTCATGGGTCAGGTAGTTACTCTCATGGTCCTTAAGCTGTCTGGATCCATAGGCTACTACCTTCCCGTCCTGCATCAACACATAGCCCAATCCCTGTCCTTAGGCATCTGTGTGCACTGAGTAACCTCCTGAATGGGTGGGTATGGTGAGAATAGGTGCGGTGGTCAATCTATTCTTTAGCTCGTAGAAACTATTCTAACATTTATCATCCCAATCAAATGCCACATCTTTTCGAGTGAGACGTGTTAACGGAGTAACCAGCTTGGAGAATCCTTCGACAAATCGTCGGTAATAATCTGCTAAACCTAAGAAACTTCAAATTTTTATAACTGTCTTGGGTCTATCACACTATATCACAGCCTCTATCTTAGACGGATCTACTGATACACCATCTTTCGAGACTACATGACCCAAAAATGATATCTCACACAGCCAGAAATCACACTTGTTCAGTTTAGCCTACAACTCCTGATCTCAGAGGATCTGTAACACTATTCTCAAATGTTGCGCATGCTCTTCCTTGGACTTCGAGTACACCAGTATGTCATCTATAAAGACAATCACAAATCTGTCTAGGTATGGCTTAAACACATCGTTTATTAAAGCCATAAATGCTGCAGAAGTATTCGTCAACCCAAATGGCATAACTAGAAACTCATAATGGCCATAACGGGTCCTGAACGCTGTTTTGGGTACATCTCCCCTCCGAATCCTCAATTGATGATACCTAGACCTCAGATCAATTTTCGAAAAGATCTGTGCTCCCTGCAACTGATCCAATAGATCATCAATTCATGGAAGGGAATATTTGTTCTTGATGGTAGCCTTGTTTAACAACCGATAGTCTATACACAGTCGGAGACTCCTATCTTTCTTCTTTACAAACAGAATCGGTGCTCCCCAAGGTGATACACTCGGTCTGATAAACCCCTTGTCCAACAGCTCTTGTAACTGTTTCTTTAGCTCCTCCAATTCCACTGGAGCCATTCGATACGGTGGTTTGGATATTGGTTCAGTTCTAGGCACCAAGTCAATACAAAATTTCATCTCTCTATCTGGTGGCAATCCTGGTAATTCTTTCGAAAACACATCGGGAAATTCTCTCACCACAGGGATGTCAACTATATCTGAAGACACCTTATCCAAATCAACCACATATGCTATAAAACCTTCAACACATTACAATCACATTTGATTGGTAAAACATCCATAATTAGACATAATTTACTATTTCCTTCATTTCTTTGCAAAGGTTACAATATGCTTTTCAGGGGTAGGAAACATCACTGTTTTAGCATAATAGTCTAAAACAACCTGGTTTGCAGCTAACCAATCCATTCCTAATATTACATCAAAATCTCTCATGTTTAATAGAATAAGATTGGCTAACATCTCCTTCTCCCCTACTTTCAACTTACAACTGTTACAAACATACTCGGTCATTACATTCTCTCTAAGTGGAGTACTTATAAGCATTACCCTACCTAAAGGTACAGGTAGTACATGTTCTATCAATTTACATGCAAAAGTAGGCGATATAAATGAATGCGTAGCACTAGGGTCAATCAATGCTAATGCTTTAAAATTAAAGACTAGGATGGTACCTTTTATCACATCCATGGAAGTCTCAACAGAAGCCTGGTCCAAAGCAAACACTCGCCCACAGCCAACAGCTTATTTCCCTTTCTCTTCAACTGTGGCTTTCCTCTTAGGTATAGGTGTCTCAACCTTAGCCTTTTCTGGTTCTTTGCCCTTCTGGGGTGCTGTATCTACCAACTCTGGGCATTCACGAGCTATGTGCCCGACTTTACGGCATCTATAGCATACTCTCGTTATAGGGCATGGTCTACCCCCATGATATCTACCACACATCCAACATTGCTTAGTGGCAGGCCTGGGTCCACCAATAACTATTCTCGTAGCCCTCGATACTGGAGAATAAGTTGGATGCACTAGAGGTTTCACAGACCCCTTTTGCATCTCCTCAATCTTAGGCCCCTTATCGAATAACCTTCGACTTTTTTAGAATCCTCTATCATCAACCAATCTCTTTCGATCTCTATCCTTGCCCTTACCACTCTTACTCAACTCTGAGGCATGCAACTCATAATCTTGCTCACACAGCTGAGCTCTGTGTATTGCCTCATCATAGGTGATAATGTCAAATGGAGCCGGTCGAGCTCTGATTGAAGGTCCCAATCCCTCAATAAACTTCTGGACCTTTCTGTCTTGATAGTTCATTGTAACTGTGTCATACCTGCCTAGGGATGTATCCAGACTCGTACTCATCCACTGTACGGTTCCCCTGAGTCAATGTCAAAAATTCCATCTGCATCTTTCTTTGTGCAGTGGCTGGAACATATTACCTCCTGAAGGCATCTAGGAATACATCCCATGTCACAACCAGGTGCCTTGCACTCAAAATCGACTGTGTGGCTATCCACCAATGCTCGGCTTCTCCATCTAACACAAAAGCCGCAAAGGTGACCTCTGTGTCAAAGCAATAGAAAAATCGGTAGAGCTTCTCCATACCACGTATCCAATGCTTGGCCAACACTGGGTTCTTCACCCCACTAAAAGAAGGTGGTTTGAACTTTCAAAATTCTCTCAATCTACCCAGATCACAGTCATAAACTCCCTCTCCACCAGCCTGTTGTGGAACTACAGGATCATCAACTGGTGGGGGAATGTCCTAAACTGGGGAAGGTGCAAGTATCTCTACCTCTAGATCTCGAGGTCTCGGTGCAAGTTGTGCTGGTTCATCTCTCTCAGGTGCAACAGCTTAACCAATAGGGTTTTCTTATCTATCCTTCATTCTGGCCATAGCCTGTGTAAACATTTCCATCACTGTGTCCACACTTGGCTGTAACTGCGCTATTCTGGCCTCAACGACCTCACTAAGCTCAGGTGGATCTCTACGAGAACTAGACCCACTACGCCTCTCGGGCTCATCTCTATGCCCATGAGAGCGTGAACTCTCTCCTTTACGACCACGTCGTCTATCAGACATCCTGCATACTCAATAACAAGTATCTCAGTCAAAATTTCCAGCTTGGTATACACATTTGTATCCTAATAATGTACAGTACTTTAAGGATGTATAATTTCCTAATTATGGATATGACTCACATCAGACCAACTCAGCTCTGATACCATTAATTCTGTCACGACCCTCTTTCGCGACCTTTTACCTTTACACTTACCACTTACAATTGGGCTGTGAGTCAAATCCAATCCAAATCTTACTCATTTAGAGTTTCATTAATGAAATTAACAAATTGAAATAGAAACTGGACTTTCATAACATATGCGGAAGCGTTTACATCAGTTCCTATTAATTATACATCCCTTTTTTGTACAACACATTACTAGACTGTGGATTAATTTACAAGATACAAAATTTCTCTTTCATATCATCACATAGTGTATACCTCTCTGTACTGTTGGATGACTAGAGAATATCGTAGCAGGGACGACTGCAGTACTCACTACTGTGTATTATCTATGCAGGAGAAAATAAAGGGGTAAGCATAACGCACTCAGTAAGGAAATTGTGCAAGCAGGTAGATAACTACACTATCTACATGCTAAAATACATGCTCACATTTCTTTATAAAATAATATGCATGTTCTTTAAATCAATTTTCATCAATGCGAAACCATTAATTCGTCAGATGGGTATGTGCATATTCACACAGTTTATCATATAAAACCATTGAGTTTAAAACTACACACAGTTCACACTTGAAATCACTTTTCACACAGTAAACACATAGTTTCACGTAGATCATCTTTCAATACCACACAGGTTTACACAACATACTCGAATCACACAGATCACATATAGAAAATACTTTATACTTTGTAAATCAGTTACACGTTGAGACATAAATTATGGGTCATCCCATCCCCAGATACATAGCAAAGGAGGATGTCTGTCACCTCACATAGTAGTAACAATATCATATCACATAGATACAGACTTATGCAACTTTTGCAAACTTATGGCCATAGTCGGATTTCAAGCTACACTGATCAGGTGTGCGGGAACCCCATGCTTAGGGAGATGGATCAACCATCCCTTCAGCATCACACAGATATCACACAGATCTCACAAGATATCACACAGATAGTCATGACACATCGTACCCCATGGCTAACGCTCACGGTACATCGTGCTCCCATGGATCCTTATCACCCATTTTTATTGTCTCAAAATCACATGCGAGCTCTCGAGTGAAACACACAATATCCTCGAGGCATCAAACACTCATTTACTTTTTCAAAATCCCTTTGAAAACAATGTGCGAGCAGGACTGGTCAATCTACCTTTGCCTCTCATGCTCAGCATAACTCCACACAATAAGGAAATAGAATAGCTCCTTTCACTAAGTATGAGTGAGAGGGTAAACTCCCTTCGATCACTCTATCTACACATTTCACACAAGTGGTTAAAACCGAAACCTGTCTATTATTATTCTTTTTCACAACATTTGAAAAATCTCTTTTCACAACAATCACAGAAGTCATGCAACACATGCTTATCAACTTATTTTCATACGTAGTTTTCTTCTAGATATATCGATATCTATCTATTATCACTTACAAGTCACACAGTAGATAAGAAAAACATTTGTATAGCTATCTCTATAGCTTACATAAGTCACTTATGTAACGACCCTTAACCCTTGAAAATCGGGGGATTTTTTTTTAACTTAATTTACCCACTTATTCACTCATTCACTTAGGCTGTATTCTTGTTCAGGGTCAATCCTTAAAAATATCTCATTTAATTTATCCTTATACATATTTCATCCCGACACATTGTTTTCAATAGATGTCTGTGCATACAAATAGTTTGATAAAGAGATAAGAATGTATACCTCACACATATACAAAAGGTAGTCTGTGGAAGCTCATATCCGCTAGCCTACGTCGTCTACGCAGCATTTATTAGCTGTAATTCACTGCAAAAATCTGAGAGGTAGAGGGGTGAGCTTTTGGGGAAAAGCCCAGTAAGGTAATGCTTTTAAAGTAGTTCTGATATATAAAAACATTAGAAGTTGTTTATAGAACGAAACTTAATGCAATACATAAATTTCCATTTCATGCATAATCGTCATAAAGCATGCGTGTCTTTAAAACAAATCACATGCTTAACCATTTTACAACTTTTCATAAACCTTTCATGAACATTTCATAAATCATTTCGTAAACATTTCAAGAATATTTTATAGTAATTTCGTAAACATCTCATGAATATTTCATAATCACTTCGTAAACATTTCATGCATATTTCATAATCATTTCGTGAACATTTCATGAATATTTCATAATCATTTCGTAAACATTTCATGAATAATTCATAGTCATTTCGTAAACATTTCATGAATATTTCATAATCATTTCGTAAACTTTTCATGAATAATTCATAGTCATTTCGTAAACATTTCATGAATATTTCGTAATCATGAAAACACATTCATTCATCATAGTCGATTTTTTTTAATCAAATCGAGGAGACTAGGCTATAACTAAGTCATTCAATACGTGTCATTCTCCGTGGAGAGTCATCATACCTATGGCCATGGTAAGGGGGGCTGTAGACTGGATCAGGTTCGTACAGCAATAATAATTATAAACATGTATAGTATCTTCTTATTTCTTATCATATACTAGCACATAGTTAGGGCACGGGCACCTATGGCACTCACCGTGCGGGGAACATTCATGAGTGCTGCGCGGGCACGAGATACTACCAATACATCATCATAAACCACCAGTAGCACGACATCTTCCACACAGGTTGAGTCAAGTGCTAAAGGGGCCAACGTACCGATACCCCAAGTGGTGTAGCTGAAACACCACAAGAAGTAATCATGCATGAAGCCTATAATCTCAAAACAGAGTTTCCAAAATCTTTCTTGGGTTTTATAACTCATAACTCATATCGAGTAATAAAATCGAATTCCTTGTAATCTAAAAACTCTTACATAAAATAGAAAGACTCTGTGGTATTTTGTTCCCGTAGGACTCAAGATGTGGCCCCACAATCCCCTTTCGAAAACAAATTTATTTTCTTAAATACTTTTGAAATTGTCAAAAGTTTCTTTAACGATATGGATATAAAAACATAAATAAATGTAAAACATCCATACGCTTCATACCTTAGGTAAAATTCATTTCATATCATGGAAGGTACTCGGGGAATATTTCGATAAATTAAAACATGCATCGTAAACAGTTTCACAAGTATGAAAGTATTGATAAATCACTTCAAATCATATGCTCTTTCATAAAATCATTTATCGATGAAACAAGAATGCATTATCAGAACTAATTTAAATAATACCCCTTACCTCGATTTTTCTATACAGTCTGGCTTTTCCAAATGCATCGTAAACAGTTTCACAAGTATGAAAGCATTGATAAATCACTTCAAATCATATGCTCTTTCATAAAATCATTTATCGATGAAACAAGAATGCATTATCAGAACTAATTTAAATAATACCCCTTACCTCGATTTTTCTATACAGTCTGACTTTTCCAAATGCTGAAATTTCGCTCAATTCGATTTGCTCCCAATCAACCTTCTGGAGTTGTATATAATTATTTATCAGATTAAATACAGTACTTCCATCAGTATTTCACTTTCATTGGACTTAATTTAAACTATTGGGCCCAATTATCCCTTAATAGGCCTTGCTCAGTCTTAATCTCATTTGCACTTACTATTCACTAATCTAGGCCTATTGAGCTCATCAAGCCCATTAATACTTATTGGGTCGTCTTAAGCCCTTTTTTTTTAATATGTTTTGTATAGTTCATACTATCATTCACGACAATCGATTTTAAATTTCAAAACATTTATTATTTTATACGGAATTAATCCGCAACTTATTCGATGAATTTCTAACGCGCATAATTATACAAATTGTAGTAAGTGAAGTTCACTTACCCGAAATTCTGTGATAGCACGTAAATCGAAACTGATTCGAACTCTCGTTTGTCATTAATTGTCGCGCTATATATTTATATAATTAAATCGGGTCAATTTCAGTCAAATATAAATTCAAACAATATTTTTAAAATTTAAAACGATAAATTCTGATGGCTTATCGACTTATCTTTAAACCCGATGCGTTATCAAAATTTTTTCAATTTTTCTTCTCCCTTTTTTCTTCTTTTTCCCTTTTTTTTACTATTCACTTTTTGAATTTAATTTCCTCTTTCCCGCCAACTCTCTTCCTTTCACTATTTTCTTTCTTCTTCATTTTCACCCCGTTACTGTTCATCATCCCAGCCACGGTTTCTATCGCTTCATACTCTCTTCCTCGTTGTCATCCTGCCACCATCGTCGTCGGTGTTCCTTTCCAGCCTCCAGCTCCTACCCGAGGCTTACCCCCTATTCACGATCTCCTTCCTCCTCGTCGCCTGTCTTCTACCTCCCCTGTCTCTGTTTCGATATCCACACCTGGGCAGCCTGGCAGCCCGATAGCTTCTCTTTTCCTCCGGCCATGCCTCACTCCAACTCACCACTGTCGCTCACCCTCGCCTCTGCCTCATGCCTCACCTTCTGTTCAGCGCTGCTTCAACCCAGGTCTTCGTCCTTTACTCCATTTCCAGCCTTCATTATTCGCTCTGCCTATCTCTCAGTTTCCCTGCTTCAGGTTCCATTTTTTTTTCTCTCAGCCAGCTGGCTTTCTCGTTTCTCTTGGCCTGCTCTACCTTCCAATATCCTAGCCTTTACCAACACCACCACCATCATCATCATTCTTTTGTTTCGGGTTGTAGAGGACCTATGTCCTCTGTTTCTAGTTTTGCACATACACCTTTCACATAATTCTCCAGCTCCACAACCAGCTCCTGCCATTGATCTCCTCCTCTGTCATCACCATTATTTTCTCCACTTTCTGTTCACTGTTTTCCTGCTACGGTTTTTGGGTTTTGCAGAGGAGGAAGTCCCTCTGTGGTCCTCTGCCTTGCATTTTATCCTCCTCCTCCCACTGACTTCCTCTTCTTTTTCTACTCCTAACTCTCTCCCTCTCGGTCGATTTTCATTTCACCAGCAGACCACTTCACGAAATACTACAGCAAACTATCATTTTGGTCTGACTCTCTCTTTTTTTTTTCAGTTGCCATACCGTAAGCTTCAGTCCATCCCCCCATTCGGTTCAGACCTAACCAACTGCCCCTATATCCTTTTCCTACTCTGACCTTTCTTTCCTACTGTATGGCCATCATCATCATTTCCATTTTTTTCTTCATTTTCATTGCTCTGTCGCGTCCCATGCTTCTTTTCTCTCTTTCTCTTTCGTTTTGCTTTAGCTAAACCATTTGTTTATATTATATTATTTTATTTATACATTCAGTCCCTTTGTCAACAGACCTCGCGTCCTCTACTGCCCTATCACTTTGGTTTTCAACCCTCCAGCTACTCTTTCATTATTTTTTTTTTACGTTTTCAATGCTTTAGAACATCACCTACATCCTCTCTTACCGTAGGCCATCTTTCACATTATATATATTTTCTTTTGATTTTCTCTTACCGTGTACTATCCTTTCTCTTTTAATGAGTTGTTGTAGCTGATGGGACAATCCCATTTCCATCATTTTCCACTTCCAAGGCTTCCAGAACATCATCTTCATTCTTTCTCACCAAGAGCCATCCTTACTTCATGACTTTTCGTTCAACGTATCCAATATACATATTCTTATGTGAAGCCTTTGAACAGTTCTCGGGACTGGCTTCATTTGGAAGCCCATCCACGGCTTTTATTTATTTATATATATATATATATATAGATATATATAGATATACACTTAATAAATTTTCAAGTAGTATCCAAAGTGTATTTAGTCAATATTTGCACTTACCGAACATGGAGGAATATTCATACATTAGTCTTGCTCATTAAAATTATTTTCTTTTACTCCTCATAATTATTTATTCTTCAAATTAAAATATTTTAATTAATTAAATTCACCTAAATCTCTCATGTTAAAAATATAATTTCAATTAATTTTTTTTTTACCCATGTGCTCATTTTCTATTCCATTTATTTACTAACCAATTTTAGGTAATTATTTAATATTCCATCATGTATATATGTATATACATGTAAAAGTAAAATTTGTAAATCAACCTCGTTTAAGTCTGAGTCTCTTGTATTAACATTAAGATATAATTTTATTTTTTTTTAGTACCACAGGCATAATTTAATTCCAATCAGTATCACTTAAAACCAAGTATCGAAAAATTTTGTGAGGTTTACATTCTTCCCACCTTAGGAAATTTGGTCTCCAAATTTATGAGTACCTTAGTCCTTAAAGAATGTAGGTACTTCTCTCGCATTAAATTTTTTAATTCCCACGTGGCCTCTTTCAAAACATGGTACTGCCACAGAACTTTGACCAAATGAATCGTCTTAGACCTCAATGCCTATTCTTTCATGTTCAAGATCCGAATCGATTTCTCCACGTGTCCTATCCTCTTTCAATTCCAGTGGGTCATACTTAATCACATGTGTCGGATCTAGGTGATACTTGCGTCGCATCAATACATGGAGGATATCGCGACTACTTGATAATTCTGTCTTCAAAATTCAACAAATTATCAGTACCATTACTAAAGCTAGCTATAGCACCTATCTGGGTTTGATTAGCTACATCAATACGGCACTTATTAATATGCTGAGCTTGCTCGATTTGATCAATCAATTCCAGTTCTCAACTCTCAAACTCATTACCATGAAATAAATGTCAATATCAGAAAGGAACTACATCCAGTTGAGGTTCACTAAATATTTCAGTAACTCACATCGTTGACCAATACACGTAACGTCGCCCTATAATCACTTCTGCTTAAAGCACTAACTCGAGTCATTCATCATTTTTTTTTGTATTTAACAGCTTTTGTAAAATTTAATACTTAACCTTCATGATCAGTAGAATTTCATAATTCTTCACAGTACAAGTAATGGTATCCTGACTTCAAACACAAATATTTCGACTGTCAATTTCAATTTATCATTTAATCACACTCATTCTATGTTCATATCATTTGATATGAATAATTAAATTTACCAGAAATATTCATACATTGTATGCATCTCTTGTCCATAGTATCACCTGTATTCAGAATCTATCACATTTCAAACTTGCCTCATTTCGTACATCAATTATATCAGAACTCTTTCCTTATTCCAATTAAGTCTCACATTCGAAACATAAGCATGAGCCATTCACAATCTTTATAATCGATACGTAATTCATAGTCCAAAGTCTCCATATGTCTCAAACTCTGAATCATCTTTAAGAGTTTTGGGTCTTTCCCCCTGATCTATAATCTCTGTTTTAGGAAAATCCAACTAACTGTCGTTCTAGACATATCGTGGCCTAGAAGACTCTGAATCTCCTTATCAATTGATGCTTGTGCACTCCAAAGTGGATCACCTGGTACTATAATCTCCTTTTCATGTAATCCTTATAATTGTTTCTTCAACATTTCTAATTCAATCAAAGCCATTGAGTACAGTGGTCTGAATAATTAATTCGATGACAGGTGCTAAATCAATTTAAGAACTTCACCTTTCGATTTAGTGGAAACTATGATAGATCATCCGAATACGTGTCAGAAATTTTTGTGTCTACTGGGGTGTCTTTTTAATCCGTACCTGCCCTAACTTTATCAATCCCGTAAGCAGTGTGACCTTCACTTATACCTTTAGTTCTTGTAATTCATCCTTTCAGTTACGGTGATTTTACTCTATCACTCTCACTACTTCCTTAGTACATCACTTTTGTCACTCTCTTTACCTTTTCATGTCCTTAATAACCTCGAAAGTATATATATCATATTCTCATAGTTGCGCCTTATGCACTGCTCTCTCAAAATAACATCAAGTTAAGCTAACTTAGCTCGATTGAGGATCTCAGTACCTCCTATGAGTTTTCTAGATTTTCTCCATTTCACATCTCTACTTATCCAGATAATTTTTTTCCCAAAGATATAAATTTAATTTCATATTCATCCATAGACTTGTTACTTTATATCCTATTATAATCATTTCATCCATACTTGCCACCTTATTTCATATAGAATGTGCTGCCGCCTAAGGGCCTTTAGAATATATCTCATGTAATTTACTGATGTTGGCTCTCGGATTAAATCGGGGAACTTCCCTCCAAGTTCGACTTCTCATCTTGATATTGCTGCTACAAGTGCACTTCTTTATAGTAGCACACTCTGGAAATCCGTGTAACTTCTCCAATCCTTCAACATAAAAGTTGCAAAAGCAACTTTCTCGGTAGAGTTACTTTTAAAATCATCAAGTTTTTCTATCTCATTCATTCAACAATCTGAATCATTGAATTCTTAATCTTGTTGAAAAACAGAGGCTTAAACTCTTGAAACTGGCCCCAGTCTATAAAGCTCACAGTCATACTCTAAGAATCCATCCAAGTTTTCTAATTTAATTTTCTAGTTTTCTATTACCATTGGATTCTTAATTTCAGTATGTAATAGCATACTATCCTCTGAAATCAGCTCAGTCTCTATCCGTTAGTGAACTTACAGACATTTCTTGACTTCACTGCTCACAACGTTGGGTCACACCTTTCCAGGAATATAAATCATAATTCATACTCATTGACAGATCGATTTCCTTGTGCTAGACCCTTAAATTCCATTCGTAGTTTCCTTAATCTCATTCATTCAATTTTTTATAACTACCGGGTCTTTTATCCCATTTGACAATGGTGGTCTGCAGTTCTTAAACTGTCTCATCTAGTGTAGCTCCGACTCCTACTCAAGTCATCATCATTCTACTGTGGGGCTACAGGAGCATGCATATTTGTAGTTTTGAAACATCTCTACAGGCTGTGTCGACGCATCGGGAGTAATCTGTCTGTCTATTCTTCCGTCTACCCCATCACCCAACATAGCATGTGTCCTAATTTCCCATAATATGTTCAATACTCCACTCAATCTTAGCAAAGTGTGTCTCAATACCCTCTGTCCTTTCCACAGGACCCGATGGAGCACGCTCAACATCTGTTTCAAACTCGGTATCGTTTATGAGTCTCATATGATGACTCTGCATGATTCTCAGGCCTATCTCTGCGGCCTCTCGCTCGTGATCTAATTCATCACGTAAACCCAACATTAAGTCTTAACTTAATTAGGTATACTTACTCTACAACCAGACAAGCACAGACATTTGGGATGAAATCATATCCTTATTATTGACACTAACAGTACTAGACAACCTTTGCTCTAATACCACTAAAACTGTAACGACCCTTAACCCTTGAAAATCGGGAGATTTTTTTTTGAACTTAATTTACCCACTTATTCCCTCATTCACTTAGGTTGTATTCCTGTTCAGTGTCAATCCTTAAAAATATCTCATTTAATTTATCCTTATACATATTTCATCCCGACACATTGTTTTCAATAGATGTCTGTGCATACAAATAGTCTGGTAAAGAGATAAGAATGTATACCTCACGCATATACAAAAGGTAGTCTGGGGAAGCTCATATCCACTAGCCTACGTCGTCTACGCAGCATTTATTAGCTGTAATTCACTGCAAAAATCTGAAAGGTAGAGGGGTGAGCTTTTGGGGAAAAGCCCAGTAAGGTAATGCTCTTAAAATAGTTCTGATATATAAAAACATTTGAAATTGTTCATAGAACGAAACGTAATGCAATACATAAATTTTTGTTTCATGCATAATCGTCATAAAGCATGCGTGTCTTTAAAACAAATCACATGCTTAACCATTTTACAACTTTTCATAAACCTTTCATTAACATTTCATAAATCATTTCGTAAACATTTCATGAATATTTTATAGTAATTTTGTAAACATCTCATGAATATTTCATAATCACTTCATAAACATTTCATGCATATTTCATAATCATTTCGTAAACATTTCATGAATATTTCATAATCATTTCGTAAACTTTTCATGAATAATTCATAGTCATTTCGTAAACATTTCATGAATATTTCGTAATCATGAAAACACATATTCATTCATCATAGTCGATTTTTCATAATCAAATCGAGGAGACTAGACTATAACTAAATCATGCAATACGTGTCATTCTCCGTGGAAAGTCATCATACCTATGGCCATGGTAAGGGAGGACTGTAGACTGGATCAGGTTCGTACAGCAATAATAATTATAAACATAGGTAGTATCTTCTTATTTTTTTATTATATACTAGCACTTAGCTAGGGTACGAGCACCTATGGCACTCACCGTGCGGGGAACATTTATGAGTGCTGCGTGGGCACAGGATACTACCAATACATCATCATAAACCACGAGTAGCACGACATCTTCCACACAGGTTGAGTCAAGTGCTAAAGGGGCCAACGTACCGGTACCCCAAGTGGTATAGCCAGAACACCACAAGAAGTAACCATGCATGAAACCTATAGTCTCAAAACAGAGTTTCCAAAATCTTTCTTGGGTTTTATAACTCATAACTCATATCGAGTAATAAAATCGAATTCCTTGTAATCTGAAAACTCTTTCATAAAACAGAAAGATTGTATGACACTTTGTTCCCGTAGGACTCAAGATGTGGCCTCCACAATCCCCTTTCGAAAACAAATTTATTTTCTTAAATACTTTTGAAATTGTCAAAAGTTTCTTTAACAATATGGATATAAAAACATAAATATATGTAAAACATCCATACGCTTCATACCTTAGGAAAAATTCATTTCAAATCATGGAAGGTACTCGGGAAATATTTCGATAAATTAAAACATGCATCATAAACAGTTTCACAAGTATGAAAGCATTGAGAAATCACTTCAAATCATATGCTCTTTCATAAAATCATTTATCGATGAAACAAGAATGCATTATCAGAACTAATTTAAATAATACCCCTTACCTCGATTTTTTTATACAGTCTGACTTTTCCAAATACTGAGATTTCACTCAGTCCGATTTGCTCCCAATCAACCCTCTGGAGCTGTATATAATTATTTATTAGATTAAATACAGTACTTCCATCAGTATTTCACTTTCATTGGACTTAATTTAAACTATTGGGCCCAATTACCTCTTAATGGGCCTTACTTAGTCTTAATCTCATTTTCACTTACTATTCACTAATCTAAGCATATTGGACTCATTAAGCCCATTAATACTTATTGGGTAGTCTTAAGCCTTTTTTTTTTTAATCTGTTTTGGATAGTTCATACTATCATTCACGACAATCGATTTTAAATTTCAAAACATTTATCATTTTATACGAAATTAATCTGTAATTTATTTGATGAATTTTTAACGCGCATAATTATACAAATTGTAGTAAGTGAGGTTCACTTACCCGAGATTCTATGATAGCACGCAAATCAAAGCTAACTCGAACTCTCATTTGTCACTAATTATCGCGCTATACATTTATATAATTAAATCGGATCAATTTCAATCAAATATAAATTCAAATAATATTTTCAAAATTTAAAATAATAAATTCTGATCACTTATCGATTTATCTTTAAACCCGATGCGTTATCGAAATTTTTTCGATTTTTCTTTTCCCCCATTTTTTTCTTCTTTTTCCCCTTTTTTTTACTATTCACTATTTGAATTTAATTTCCTTTTTCCCGCCAACTCTTTCTTCCTTTCACTATTTTCTTTCTGCCTCGTTTTCACCCCGTTACTGTTCATCATCCCAGCCACGGTTTCTATCGCTTCATACTCTCTTCCTCGTTGTCATCCTGCCTCCATCGTCGCCGGTGTTCCTTTCCAGCCTCCAGCTCCTACCCGAGGCTCACCCCCTATTCACGATCTCCTTCCTCCTCGTCGCCTGTCTTCTACCTCCCCTGTCTCTGTTTCGATATCCACACCTGGGCAGCCTGGCAGCCCGATAGCTTATCTTTTCCTCCGGCCATGCCTCACTCCAACTCACCACTGTCGCTCACCCTCGCCTCTGCCTCATGCCTCACCTTCTGTTCAGCGCTGCTTCAACCCAGGTCTTCGTCCTTTACTCCATTTCCAGCCTTCATTATTCGCTCTGCCTATCTCTCGGTTTCCCTGGTTCAGGTTCCATTTTTTTTCTCTCGGCCAGCTGGCTTTCTCGTTTCTCTTGGCCTGCTCTACCTTCCAATATCCTAGCCTTTACCATCACCACCATCATCATCATCATTCTTTTGTTTCGGGTTGCAGAGGACCTATGTCCTCTGTTTCCAGTTTTGCACATACACCTTTCACATAGTTCTCCAGCTCCACAACCAGCTCCTGCCGTTGATCTCCTCCTCTGTCATCACCATTATTTTCTCCACTTTCTGTTCACTGTTTTCCTGCTACGGTTTTCGGGTTTTGCCGAGGAGGAAGTCCCTCTGTGGTTCTCTGCCTTGCGTTTTATCCTCCTCCTCCCACTGACTTCCTCTTCTTTTTCTACTCCTAACTCTCTCCCTCTCGGTCGATTTTCATTTCACCAGCAGACCACTTCACGAAATACTACAGCAAACTATCATTTTGGTCTGACTCTCTCTTTTTTTTTTTTTCAGTTGCCATACCGTAAGCTTCAGTCCATCCCCCCATTCGGTTCAGACCTAACCAACTGCCCCTATATCCTTTTCCTACTCTGACCTTTCTTTCCTACTGTATGGCCATCATCATCATTTCCATTTTTTTCTTCATTTTCATTGCTCTGTCGCGTCCCATGCTTCTTTTCTCTCTTTCTCTTTCGTTTTGCTTTAGCTAAACCATTTGTTTATATTATATTATTTTATTTATACATTCAGTCCCTTTGTCAACAGACCTCACGTCCTCTACTGCCCTATCACTTTGGTTTTCAACCCTCCAGCTACTCTTTGATTATTTTTTTTTTACGTTTTCAATGCTTTAGAACATCACCTACATCCTCTCTTACCGTAGGCCATCTTTCACATTATATATATTTTCTTTTGATTTTCTCTTACCGTGTACTATCCTTTCTCTTTTAATGAGTTGTTGTAGCTGATGGGACAATCCCATTTCCATCATTTTCCACTTCCAAGGCTTCCGGAACATCATCTTCATTCTTTCTCACCAAGAGCCATCCTTACTTCATGACTTTTCGTTCAGCGTATCCAATATACATATTCTTATGTGAAGCCTTTGAACAGTTCTCGGGACTGGCTTCATTTGGAAGCCAATCCACGGCTTTTATATATATATATATATATATATATATATATATATATATATATATATACTTAATAAATTTTCAAGTAGTATCCAAAGTGTATTTAATTTAATATTTGCACTTACTTAACATAGAGGAATATTCATACATTAGTCTTACTCATTAAAATTATTTTCTTTTACTCTTCATAATTATTTATTCTTCAAATTAAAATACTTTAATTAATTAAATTCACTTAAATCTCTCATGTTAAAAATATAATTTCAATTAATTTTTTTCACCCATGTGCTCATTTTTAATTTCATTTATTTACTAACCAATTTTAGGTAATTATTTAATATTTCATCATGTATATATGTATATACATGTAAAAGAAAAATTTATAAATCAACCTCGTCTAAGTCTGAGTCTCTCGTATTAACATTAAGATATAATCTTGTTTGTTTATTTTTTTTGTACCACTGGCATAATTTAATCCCAATTAGTATCACTTAAAACCAAGTACCGAAAAATTTTGTGGGGTTTACACTTTACCTCGAATCACACTTGAATCTTTTTCCTTGATTCCAATCGCTTGTGATCCGATCTTATCAACTCCAACTTTATCTTTCGGAGTTGAAATTGTTCATCACACACATCAATATACTGTCATATACTTTATTTCACATGCATGATATTCAAATCAATGCATTTAGCCATTTACTTCTCATATACCCTTTTTATGCCTTGGTGGACTTTATCCTCTTACAAGTCCATTTCGAGTCTATAACTCTTTTCCAAGAATCCCTTAGACTCCTCAAGTCTATCGATTCATCTTAAATCGGTATTACACTCTTAATACCTCAAGTTCATGATTTTCACTCCATTGTGGCATTTCATCAAACACCACATATAGTCAATTTGAGCTACTTTTGTTTCTGGCACATGAACTTCATCAAATCATTTTATAAGCATCTACACATGGTTAATAACATCTAGGCATGCTTAAATCATTATCAAATTCATGCCTACTCAACAACTCTTCATTTTGGCTCATTTAGCCATTTTCCAGGTTATGAATAGTTTAGCACTTCTAAGATGTTTCAACCATTAATTTATATACCAATCTACTCACACAAGTCTATAGATTAACATATATGAGATTGAGATATTGAAATCTTACAAATCTCAGCTTTTCTCCACTTATCACACTTTGGGGGAATAACTTCTTCTCTCCCTTAAATGGATCACCTCAACTTCTAGCTTCCAACTATGTTGTTATTCTCCACTCTATGAACAATTTTGATGAAACAAACTTGCCTCCAACCTCTATGGAAAGTGTTTATAGTTTAGAGGGGGATTTAGGTCACTTTGTGTCAAAATATGAAAAGGTTTTGGTTTTTCCCGTGAAATGCAGGTCAGCAAATCCTGTTTTATAGAAATTGCCTTGATGAGATCGATCTACTACCCCAAGAGATTGATCTTCTCAGCATTTTTCCTCTTGAAACTAACCTTCCAAGCTTAATGAGATCGATCTGCACAACAAAGAACCTTAAGGAGATCGATCTTCTCTTGCATGAGATCGATCTGTTGCAAGTCAGTAACTTAAAGAGATCGATCTGGTTCCATTGGAGATCAATCTGCCATGTTCCATTGCTCGAACAGAAGCAGTTTTGGCTCTTCCAGATCGATTTTCTCTCCTATGAGATCGATCTAGCATTCATATTTTCCAAGTTTTTACTACACTTTTATACAGTAACTCACACCAAACATACTTGATTTTGCTGTCATAGTTATTTTCTCATTCAACCATCTTTAAGGCTTGAAAATGACATCCATTTATCCTTTATGCTTATTAAAACTTGTGTGCATTCATTGTATAACCAAAGGTATACAATATTTATCAAATGGAAGTATAAAGTTTTATGCAACTTATGCAACTTCCTTTCATTTTACCACACTACTCATTTTGAGTTCTATTCACATTTATAATTGAGAAAAGTCAATTTCTTCACATTCATGCATAATGAAACTTGTGTGTACATAAAAAACTTATATCACAAGTGTGTACATCAACTTATGGACTTATATCATTTATGTTTCACATAACATGTACATGTATATACTTATGCATTTCATAAGATTTATATACAAAAATACGGGTCTTACATATATATTTTCAGCTTTAGTTAAACAGCCTAACCTTACCATTATAAATTTAAATTGTTTGCATAAGTATTGATATAGCTTGAATTATTGTTTTAAATCAAAAATCCCAAATTTAATTTTCATAGACCATTTACTGAGATTTTTAACCGAAAAATGACGAATTAGCCTCATTTTGAATTGATTTATGTACCAAATGAATTTATAAGTGATTTAAGGAAAATGATCTGCTTAAAAATTTTTACTGAGGATATGTGATTGAGCATGTGCTGATCGTGTGTTGCACGGTCTGACTCGCCCTGATTTTGAGACAAAGGCGATGGTTAAATCATGCTACACTACTGTCTATTGTATTATTTCTGTTTCTGTGGTCTACAGAGTATGATGTACCATGCAACAAGCACGTGAATACAATGTACTGTGTTTTCTGGTCTTTAGACATTTTGTTCTGTGAGCCGTTAGGATAACAGACCACTCCTACGACGATTAACATTCCGACACACTTGATCAGTGATGCCCGGAGTCACCGACATTGGCCAATTGTCATTCTAATTTGATATTGCATGTTCTGTCTTGTCTTGTCTATTTGATCTACTGGATTGACCGTATGAACTGTATTATTTTGTGGAAATCGTTTATTCTACTGCTTAAAGTTTTAGAATCTTGTATTTACTGCACTAAACTACTTATACTATCGATATTGATTCTGTTATTGATTTTCGACTCTGGTATTATTGAATTTGCCAAATTATCAGTATATTTTCATGAGAATTCATATTTTGGCATATATATAGGTAGTGTATTTATCTACCTGTCCCATAATTTTTCTTACTGAGCACGTTGAGCTCACCCCTTACTTTCCTTCACAGAGCCTCATCTGTAGCTGAGACCACTTTTATAAGTTGAATTATTTTGCACAGCCATACGTCAGCAAAGTACTCTTCTACGTTAAAGGTATACCCAATATAGATATCTATTTTGTATCTAAATTTTGTAAGTACAGTAATGTATATGAAAATGTGTCTAGGGAATGTGAACATGGATATTTTGTAAAAGAACAATTACGTTGATTTAATTAGAAAGTACTACCATTAGTTTTGTTTAAATTTGTTATCAAGAAATAAAATTGAATAGAGGGATTTATTGTTCTGATTTATTATCGACTCGTAGCACAACCATATTGTACCGTAAATTGGGGTGCTACATTAACATATATAACTCGATAGAAAATGACACGTTTATCAATAAAACCAAGCAAGTAGAAAAATTAGTAAATAGAGTCAATTTTAATGAAAATTATGGTTACTTAAGATGCATTTAAGTATGTTAAGTTAAGTTCAACTATGTATTGATAATGTGCGAATTATTTTGGGTAGCATGTGGTGTAGACACACAAATCGAGGCATACCCAAGCTTGAGGACAGATGTTGCCCTGAAACTCGATAGGTAAAGAATGTGATTTAAAGTTGTACTAGGATCCTTTACTTATATATTAAGTTATAAAGAATTGTTTAATGCATGATTTTCCTTTCTGAAATGAATTTTAAGGATTTTCGAAAGTAGTTTTTGATATACCAAATTAAATCTAAACCGAAACCAAAGCTTTCCAAATTGAAAACTCATGTTTTCAACTACTTAAATGATATGTAAGTATGATATTAAGCATGAAATTAAGTATGTTTTTTTTTTAATCGCACTAGGCTGGTAAATCCCTGGCTAACTTAAACCCAAGCACTTCCAGTGCAAATGGTACATTGAGCCAGGTGCTAAGGAGGTAAATCCCTAGTTAACTTAGACTCAAGTCCTCTCGGTTCCCTACCGTGTTCCATACCAAGTTTAAGATTAAGAAGTTATGAAAGTAAGTTTTGAGACTCGAGCCCCCTGTAGTTATATTATCACTTGTAATGTTAGCCACGTCGTGCATGTTTTCGCCCACATTGTACATGGATTAAGTTCCTGACCCTTGTCGGCATGTTACTACTTCATGGCTCATATATGTCATCGTTGTAAGACATTGACCCTGCTTACAGCCTTTACCATGACCATAGGTACTCAATTCAGATTTTTCTCTTTGGAGGTCAATTATAACATCTCAGTTTAGATTTCCCTCTCCAAAGGACGATTAGACATGACTTACATATTAGCTACCTGGAATTGCCTAGCCTCCATGGTTTGAATGCTACGATTTTTAAAAGTATAATGATATGTTTCGATACAAAGTATGATTTCGATGTATGTTCCGACATAAGAATATTTTTAAAGATTTTATAAAAATTAATATACATGATTTAGATTGAAGCGAAATGCATCTTTAAAGTATGTTTACTTATTTTTACATGTTTTCGATGCTAAGAGTGCTTTAAATGCATTTCTTTTTGAGCTTTTCCGAAACTCACCCTCTTTTATACTTTTTTAGATTATTTACACTAATCCTCTTTACCTGTTACGTACACAAAATAAGCTAGTGGACTCGACTCTCTCCAAATTACCTTTTATACATGCGTAAAGTATAAAATTATTTCATTTCCAAATTCCAAACTCCTGTACAACAGAAATATTTGTATCTAAATGTTTTTAAAATGTAATCTAAGTTGTCATGCATGTAAAGCCTTTTGTTATTAATATGTTAAGGTTGTATTTAAATAAGCATTATCTCCAAGTAAAAGTAAATGAATGCATTATTTTGAAAATCTAATGTTATGAGTATTATACAAATATCGATTATGAAAATAATGTTTAAGAAAGATACCTAAAATCAGCTATCTTACGATTATAAATTGTGATGTGAAATTTATAGGTGATTAGGAAAATGTAAAGTGTTAAGCTGTCGAAATTTCATCAAAAATTACAAGTTGTGAATTTAACTATTGAGAATAATACCGATTAAAAAGGAAAAGAAAGTAAAATCTCACACCGACAAAAATGCAACCTAAGTAATGAAAATAAATATAAAAAAAGAAAAAGTTAACCCCAAAACGTTCACGTTTCTGGAGCGTGACAATTACATTCAAAATTTTTTAAAGAAAAAATGCTCATAGCTTTTAAAATTTTGAACTTGACCTGTTAAACTCATTCGACTCTAACTGGGACAAACCCGAAACCAGATCGAACCCTAAACAGCCCGAATCCGAAAAAACTCGAACCCAACAAAATTTGAACCCTGAAAAAACCCAAACCCAAAAAACAAACCGAATCAAAACCACCTGAATCAAAACCACCCGAATCCACCTATTTATCACCTCTACAAATCCGTTAGTCATACACAAAACTCAAGACCATATCTCAAGCATACATTTATCCACACGGTGGGGAAATACACTAGCTTTATGGTTGATTTTCATAACCACTTTTCTGGTTTGTAACTTGATCAATGAATTAACAAATTTTTCATTTTCACGTCTTTCTTTCCTTCTTACCAAACAAAACCTAAATAAATACTTAGTAACCAATAATATATGCTCAAATTTTTAGATTAATCCCAAATTTCTCAAAATCATATGCAAACTCAATCAAACAATTATATTAAAGAAATAAAAACTAAACAACTATGCAGATAAAATCAGAAAACAAGCAGCATATCATCTTTCTCAAAGCCACCTATAGTTGTGTGTTCAGCCCTCACACAAATGCATACCTAACCTTATGCGCTCCGGCTTCATATCACTTAAGCACCACTATCCCAAACTTCATTATGGGTGCTCTCTATCATCTAAAGAAGCACTTCTCTATTATCTCCAGACGCCACTGAAAATAGATTCCATAAAATTAAGCTAGCTCCCTCGTTGCGGGTTAGATTCGTATCTAAGGATCTATACCCTTCAGCTCCTCCAAAGCAGTAAATAACTAAGAATTTTAATGCTATGAGGAATTCTTCAGACCTGATTCTTCGTCAGTCACACATCTGCACGAAATAATTTCAAAATTCAGCCAATACTATGACAACTGAAAAAATAAGAGTTGTAAACTGAAAAGGAAAAAAAAAATTGTATACACTAGCATATTAATGTTCAACCCAGAAAAGTACTGTCTTGGGTCAAAAACTAAACAAGACAAGCATTTGAACAATTTCTGTTTGCCAGGTAAGCAATCTCAATTAAAATTCAAAGATTACGGTTCAGAAATTAAAAAAAAAAAAAAACAAATAAGATATTCTAAATCCACAAAATTAACATGTCCCCTAAAACAAACATTATATAGCAGGAAAAGACTGTGAAGAAGAAACTAGCGCTGCAAGCCTACAACAGCCCACTCAAGAAGGAATTGACTGAGAGAACAAGAGACTACTGCTGCAACAGCCAACCAATGTTCCAAAAGACAATGAGATGAATTGGCACCAATCCATTGATAGTTGATGTGGAAAATCATCATAGTCTCATTGAGCATAATATCAACAAGTAAATTGCACAATTTATTGTGCAGACCAACCATCAAACAAAACATATTCAGAAGGGCAGGCACAAATTCAAGAAAGAAAAAGTTGGAAAGCCAGCATTGACAATTTTATTGCAACGAAGGTCCCAAAAGAAAGCGCAGACAATAGAATAACAAAGAAAAAAATTATTTATTTCACATTACAATTATATTAAGAAATCACTTTAACACATTTAGGAATTATTTCTCACTTGATCGGTAGCGTGTTATGGGAATCTCTCTCAGTTCCCGTCTAATGCATAGATATTCACCTAGCAAAGCCATCACTGCAACTCCAGTACCATTCACAACCCACCATGTTACAGAGGAAGGCCAACCTCCATATATGATGCATATAAAAAGATGGATAATATATAGTGTGGCTGAAAAATCTAGGCATTTCTTTGCCCTTTCAATCAGATAAAGCATGTAACCAGCTCTGCATAGATCCAAACAAAAAATAAATGCAAGTTAAAATGGGCCAAGTTTAGAAAATGCTTAGTACCAATATTATCTGTAAAATTCTTAGTACATCATCATGTTTTTCTGCAAATGAACATATAAAATACCACTTAGTTTAAAACTAGGCAATATCTTCACAGAAACAATATCTTGTTCTTGCTGTTAATTCACAACTAAATAAGTCTCTGCTCATACAGAACCCAACTGAATACATAGAAATAACAGATGCAATAACTTGGGCAGGGAGGTAAAAAAAAGTTTCAAACTTAGCTACTAGTATCCTAAAAAAAAAGTTCAAGATTCAAACTTCCTACGTTTCAATTTCAAAA
Organism: Firmiana major; assembly: GCA_033439115.1. Classification (NCBI taxonomy): domain Eukaryota; kingdom Viridiplantae; phylum Streptophyta; class Magnoliopsida; order Malvales; family Malvaceae; genus Firmiana; species Firmiana major. The sequence goes on from CM065910.1 coordinate 27,587,905, forward strand.
TTCGTGTGCAAAGCTTTCTAAATCTTAGTTTCTAGTATCAGACATAGTATAAATATCATGAAAAAAATCACAAATATCAAATGTCGCAACTGTACAATGTAATCTGTACGTTGATCCAAGCCAGTCCTACAACCTATAACCTATAATCGAGGGATTTTGTAGTTTAATAATCACCAAACAAAAGGTGTTAAAAGGATGAGCTACACTGCAGGAAGCGTACTGAATTTTGACTACATAAATTAGGCCCTAGTTGATCAAATAAGACCTAGTTTAACACTATTATTCTTTTATGAAAACAATTTTTTATATTCAAGCAATTTCTAATAACTAATGCATCTAAAAAACAGTGGATAGAAACCAACCATTTATTCTATTAAAGCATTCAAGAGTTCACACTAGCAAACGCAGATAAGCATACAAATGTAGCATAGTTAAGGAAAAAAGAAAAAAGTCAAGAATTATATTCTCACCCTGCAATAGAGCTGAGCAGAAACGAAGCAATAACACACCAGCCGGTTACCGTAGAGGTAGTAACAGTAGCAAAGTCAAAGAAATAGACCAAACTCATACGAGAAACGCGAGTGCCAACAAGAAAGGACAAGAAGACTCCAAGAGTAAGGTAGTATAAACACTGAAGACAAACAATTTGGGCTAAGATAAGCCAAGGGTCCCATACCACCGCACCATAGAACATGGCCACAGTTGAAATACCACCCCCCCCCCCCCCCCCCCCCCCCTTCAAATTCCTAATACACCCGGATCTGCAAAAACCCCTAGGAAATTCCAAACCAATTCCTCAGAAGGATACTAAATTTCCATAATATCCAAGCGACAGATCCAAAAAGAAATACTTCCCTTGAAAAATTTTCTTTCGGAATCCCAATTCTCAGCAATTTAAAAGGATCAACGCAAAACCATTGACCGGGCAGCTCGAGTTTTTCAAAGTTAAAGAGAATCCCAGTTTCTGAAAAATAAAAATTCTATGCTAAAATTGACTTTGAAGCTCAGACTTGGAGAACTCGGTCTGGTAAATCAGTGAGTCCTGAGAGGGGAAAAAAAAAGAATTTGGGAGGCCTTTTTTTGGAGGGAATCTGAGAATAAAAACCAGCTCTTATTTGAGGTAAATTATTAAGTACTGAAAAAACAAAATTTCTGAATTGCAGCTAACTTAAATGAAATTGAGATTTTGATTCAAAAGAGAAACGAAAAGTTAAAAGGGTAAAGATAGAAAACTAACCGTCGAGATCGATAAAAGCGAGAGGTTTGGAAGCCTTGACCTGACTGAATACTGCAATTGTTGTTTTTTTGTTTTTTAATTTTTTTTTAATTTCATATTAAGGAATTATAAACTTCTTCTGCTGAGCTCGGGTCTCCACGGAACTTTATTTCTTTATTTAAATTTCTTTTAAAGAGAAAAGTAGGGAAAAAATCATTAAAATTACATGGAAATAATTATTCCGTACAGTTAAATTTGACGTCATAACTTTATAAAACAGCTTAAACATTTTCTAACTACTTAGCACAGTGGATTAGCGCATTGACTTTGGAAAAAAGATCGTGGGTTAGATAAAAACATTTATAAATTTTTATTGATTAATTTGTCATTTTGTTCGATAATTAATAATTATATTAATAATTAAAATTTGATTTAATGATTATTATACCTCTTTATAAAAAATTAAATCCTAAATCTAACTCTTCCATTCCCCTCTTATACCTATTAAGAATCAAAAAAATAATAATTCTTAAACACATCATTAATCTTTCTCATTAATTGTACAATTAATACAAGTTAGTAACTTCTTTTTAGATTTAAAAATTAATTTTTCTATAACAAAAAAGTGTAAAAATATTAAAGGTTAATTTGGATGAGCGATGAAATTGAAAACTATGAAAAGATTATTAAGGTTATATGTATTTTAATAAAATAATAAAAAGAATTTATTACTAAAAGCAAAAAATTAATTTACCATTAAAATTTTTTTGCCTTTTGTGTAAAAAGTAAAAGTTTAGAATCTCCAAAAAATAAAAATAAAAAAAACTCATAATTAGATGACTTTTGCTATCACTGAATTTCAGTAACCCTCAACTTATAATGATGGGTTCTTTTGCACCTAAGATAAAGTTTTTAACATTGTTTTTGTGTTTTTTAAAAAGATCATTTTCTTATTCAAGTAACTTGGTTAGAGCTGAAAATGATGTTAGTTGGCCAACTCTAGAAAAATACTCTTGATAATTTCTAGCAAATGAATTGCAACCATATCAAAGCTAACTTCAAAGTAGCAAACTCATGGTTTATCCTGAGAGCTATAGAGTTTGCAAGGCTTACTCAACTGGAGCATGATCAATTCTTCATACTCAAATTGATCCGAAATCTAGAAAAGCTATGTTAGTTTTCTATTGTAAGTCGAATTGTTCTTTTAAGCTTTTTTCTAACCCTAAAAGATACATTCTTAAGGAAGGTGCAAAGTACTTTACATATAAGCAATTAAATGCTGAACAGACTAAACCTTAATTCTCTATGACACACAAAGATTGAAAACTTTAGAACCCATGTTAACATTTCACCAGTATGAAGTAAAAAACATGGATCCTTTCATGCACAAGTAAATTCTTCAATTAGCATAACTTGGTGTCAGATTTATACAGTAATATTACAATGGTATTATGAATAATTGTCAACGTAAGAATCAAAATTTATCATAAGAGTACTACAACTCAGGATAGTTCACAGCCTTGTTGTGAGTTACCTTTTTCTAGTTTTCTTTGCACTTATAGTGACTTTTGCTTTAGTTTCACCTTTTGTTGATGTTGATCATTTACACAAACTTTGGATGAATTTATTTGACTCCTCAACTATAATATTTCACTTTTAATATATGCTAATTCTTCCTCAAGTTTCTTCACTCGATTTTCTAGACTCTCATTTTTCTTGCCAAGTGACATGACAAGGTTATTAGCATTTTCCTTACTTTATCGGCCCTTTTTTAAATGCATTCTTCTGCTTTGTAAGTATTAGAATAATGAATTATGATATGGATAGAGTTAGTTAGTTTAGATGTCAAGGTAATTAGTATGGTTAGCGAGTTAGTTAGTGTTGTTAATTTCTGTTACAAAACTGGTATGCCAGTTCATGCATATATAGCCTTGTAATATACACAGACCTGATTTGTTCAATCGAAAATACAATGCAAGTATCTTCTTTTATCTTTTTTCTCGTCTCTCATTCTAATATGGTATCAGAAGTTTTCTTTGTTGATTTGCACTATAGTTCCTTTATTTATCTCTTTTCTTGAATTCTTCTTTCATGGCTCAAGGTCATGTTTGGTTCTTTTTCAGATGACTCAAGCAACCTCTTCTATCTTCATAATGGAGATCATCTAGGTCTTGTTTTGGTTTCTCATCCACTTTTTAGTTCTAACTATAATACTTGGAGTAAAGCTATGTTAATGGCTTTAACAACTAAAAAAATACCTGCTTTGTTGATGGATATGTCGCTAAACCAGAAGCTAATGATCTTTTGTATGGCGCATAGAGTAGATGCAATAGCATGGTCATATCTTAGATTCTTAACTCAGTTCTTCGAGAGATTGTTGACAACTTTCTATACTATCTTCCTGCATATGAAATCTGAATTGATTTGAGGGATCATTTTCAACAAAGCAATGGTCCAAGAATATTCCACATTAAACAAAATCTTGTTGCTCTTCATCAAGGTTCAATAAAATGTTAGTGGTTATTATAGCAAGCTCAATGTCCTTTTTGATGAACTGAAAGAATATCAACCAATCCTTGTATGTTCTTGTGGAGGCATGAGGCTGTGGACTTTTTTTTCAGCAATAAGAATGTACAATGCAATTTTCGATGGGATTAAATGAATCTTTTGCTCAAACCAAGGCTCAGATCTTGATGATAGATCCACTTCTACCCATTAATAAAGTGTTTTCTATGGTTATACAAGAAGAACTCCAAAAGAAATCAACAAAGATATGTTTCCCATTTTTGACCCTATTCAATACGATTTAACAATAGTTGCAGGTTCAAAAACTAGGAAGGATTGCCCTCTTTGCATACATTGTAATCTACTTGGTCACACCATTGAGAAGTGCTATAAACTTGTAAGTTATCTCCCTAGATAAAAAACTAAAGGAAAGGCTTCATTTTCTAAGGCTCACATTAATTAAACCACTTTTGCTCTAAATGATGTTTCTGTTAACACTTCCACAGGTTTAACCATTGATCAGTGCAAGCAACTACTTGCCTTTCTCAACTTTAAACTTTAAATTGATTCTCAAACTATTCTAGAACTTCAGCAACATGAGCCTATAGTCTCCGTCTTACCAGTATCTATTCTATGATCTCTTCTGTTTCTAATTCTTCTTTCTCTACTTCTACATGGATCATATACACTGGTGCTACTCACCATATTTGTTGCTCTTTAGGCCTGTTTACATCAACAACTCCGATTCAAAAATCTTGTGTTACTTTACCAAACGGTTACTCGATTGCCATAACTCAAATTGATACTATTAAAATTTTGGACAATTTACTCTTAGAACATGTCCTTTATGTTCTTGATTTTCATTTCAATTTAATTTCCATGAGTGTCTTACTAAAAGAACACCACTATACTATTAATTTTTCTTTTCAATTTTGTTTCATCCAAGACCCTACATAAGGCAAGATGATTGAGAGGGGTTAAAGAGTTAGAAATTTGTACATACTCAACTCAAGTTGTTTTTTTCTTCAAATGATTGTATTACTTCATTGTGTCATACTTACTAGGACTAATAAAGAACTTTGGCATTTTATGTTGGGGCATCCTTCTTCTGTTAAAATCCAAGCCTTACACAATGACCTTAATATTTCTTCTAACTACACCACGAATTTTCCTTGTTTAGTCTATCCATTAGCTAAACAAAAGCGTTTGCCATTAGTTTCGTCCCAATCATATTCAAAATCTCCATTTTATTTAGTTCAAATAAATACTTGGGGACCTTTTCCTCATAAATTTGTTGAAGGTTACAAGTACTTTCTCACCATAGTAAATGATTGAACTGGATACACTTAAGCCAAAACTGATTTAATTATTGCATTTTCAGTCTTTTACACTTTAATACAAAATCAGTTTGGCATTTCTATCAAAGCAATAAGGTCTGATAATGCACAGAATTATTCTTTCATGATTTTTTCAAATGCAAAGGCATTGTTCCCTTTCATTCTTGTGTGTGGACACACCACAACAAAATTCTATTGTGGAAAGAAAGCATCAATATCTTATTAATGTTGCTTAGTCTTTGTTTTTTTCAATCTCACATTCCTTTAGCTTATTGGTCTAATTGTATCATGACATCTTTGTATCTCATAAATCGAATTCCAACACCAAACTATAATAAAAAATGTCCATTTAAACTGTTATGGCATAAGATACCATTATATTCTCACCTCAAAGCCTTTGGCTTTTATGTTTTGCTTCCGTAGTAATAAAAATACAACAAAATTTTCTCCCAAGGCATCATCCACTATTTTTTTAAGCTATCTACCTAGTTACAAAAGGTATACACTGTTAAACTTAGCTTCCAACACAGTTTATATATCTCGAGATGTTTTATTTCATGAACATATTTTTCCTTTTAAACTTCCTTCACTATCTACTAAATTTCCAGATTTCTTTTTTGATCAATACTTACCTTTTCATTCCAACTCTTCCTTGTCCAAAGAATTCCAATCTGATTCACTACATTCCTCAACTCTTATTGTTTCTAGTAAGCCTACTACTACTAATGCTATGTCTAAACATCCACCATCCTATCTCTAAGACTACCATTGTTACCAGTTAACTTTATTTGTTTGTTCTACTTGACACCATTTATCTTATGTCCTTAGCTTTATATCTCATCCTTATAGAGCTTTTATTCATGCCATTTTCATATTATATTGAGCCTTATACCTATTCTCAAGCTACTAAAGTTCTCAAATGAAAAGAAGTAATGCCAGAAGAGTTAAGAACTTTGGAATATAATCTACTTGGACTATCATTTCCTTGCCTCTTGGGAAGAAACCTGTTGGCTGTTATTGGATATACAAGCTCAAATTTTGAGCTGAAGGTAGTTTAGAAAGGTACAAAGCTCACCTTGTAGCCAAAGGTTATACATAACAAAAAGGGGTAGATTATCTCAATACTTTTTCTCTTATTGCTAAGCTTGTTATTGTCAAGGTTTTGCTTGCATTGGCTACTATACATGGCTAGAGGTTGACTTAGTTAGATGTGAATAACGCTTTCCTACATAGTGACTTAACTAAAGATGTCTATATGTCTTTACCTCCTGGATATGTTAGACAGGTGGAGCATTTGCGATCCAACTCTGTGTGCAAACTTCACAAATCCTTCTATGGACTGAAGCAGGCTTCTCGCTAATGGTTCTCTAAGTTTTCTATTGCATTACTCCAATACGGTTTTCAACAGTGCTCTGCTTACAATTTTTTGTTGATTAAGATTACTGGTCACTCTTTTCTAGTATTGCTTGTATACATGATAATTCTATTAAAAAATGAATTATTTATATTTAATTTCTTAATTAACTATTTTAATTCTCATATTATTCTATTAATAATCCCCTCAGTTTAATTAAAATTCTCATGTTTGCAGATAAATTAAATTCAGATGAATTTCAATCATTTCAGTAGAAAATAGACTGAAAATGAGCTAAAAAGGAGATTGGACCACTACCATCTCGTCGTGCATCATGAGTCACCATTCTTCTGGACACATGTGACGTTAAGTGTCCATATTTTATTCACCTTTAAAAGATAAGATCAAAGGACACCTTGACCACCTCATGAAAGACACAAGCCATGCCACCTTGCACATCCAAGTGGACAAGAAGATAAATGACATGAAAATATCTTCTCTAGAAGCCAATGGTGTGAAGAGAAGTGGTCAAACAATGCCAACTCATCTAGGATTAAAATTTCTCTTTGTACCCCCATTTTGATCTGTATAAAAAGAAAAAGATAAGACAATTTTACCAAGTAGTTTTTTAGAGTTTTTAGGTTAAAGTTTTTTTTTTTTTTTATGTTAGCTGCTAGGTTTTAGGTTAGTTATATATATATTTTTTTTAGTTTTTTTAGGTTCTTTACGTTGGCTGGGGCAACCGCCATTGTTTCTAGGTTTTGTAAGTTTTTTTTATTTCCCTTTGATTTGACACATTTAAGTTTCTTTAATGAAAAGCTTTCATTTTCGTTTTTACTAGTTTCCTTTACTACTCTGTTTTCCATTTCATTTACTGTTCAATCGGGATGGTGGAGGCTGGTGACAACAGCCCTTGGTTATCATATTCCTTTGATTTTCGATTGTTCACCATTTGTTTCACGTTTTCAGTTTTTGTTTTCAACACTTGGTTTCAACTATATAAATTTCTGTATTTAGATTCTGTTATATTGAATTTCAGTTTCTGCTGTTAATTTTTCTTTTCTTTGTTGCATAGTTTACATTTTCTTCACTACACTTTACGTCTCCTGCATTTTAGTTACGCTTCTATCTTGTTGTTTTGGTTCCTGCGTGATTGTCTATTGAGGTTTATAGCACTATATTAAGGAAACGTTTTGTGGTTCTGCTGCTATTGAGTATCGATCTTTTGCTTGGGGTACGTCGCTTGCTGCAGTGTGCTAAAAGGATTGAAGCAAGAGCTGGCAGTTCATCGGTGTGGGCAGAACGCAATCAAAGCTTTACAAGGTAGGACAACTGTTGCATGGTTTGCTACTGGGACGTGTTTAAAGCAAGACATGGCCGTCTAGGCAGAAAGGAAGTGGAACGTAGTGATAGTAGCTCCATCTTCACCATTTAATGGTGCTTTTCTCAACTGTTTTCCTTAGTTTAGGTAATAGTTTAACTAGTTAATTTTCTGCATAGTTTAGGATTAAAATAAGAGAGGCTTTACTTTGTGGAAGAGCAAATTTTTTTTTGTTTTCATTTCTTTTGTTTATTTATTGATTTCTCCTTTGTTTTTAAGGTAACTGAACTTTCCTAAGCTTGGCAGAAGTTGCTGGATATCTATAAGCAACTAGAAGGAGTCTGAATGCTGGTACTGGACTAAATTAGGAGTTGGCGGCAAGGGTGAGGCGTGGCAGTAGAATATAAGGGTGTGTAGCTTGCTGCCAGTGTGCATGGCTTATGGACAGAATGCGGAGGTTGGTCTATACCTGGTGGTGATAGTGGCAATATTTCATCCTTTGCTTTGCTCTGTTTTATGGTTTCAGCCACTGTTCATTTTTTTCTTTTCTTTCTATACTGCTTTGGTTTCCGTAATTGTTTTATGCATTCAATTTTTTTTTTTGGTTCCCTACTAATTGCTGCTCCAATTTCCTTTACATTCTGTTAAGCTTTCTTTGCTGCTTTCTTTTACTGCTTCAATGTTAATTTTACATTATATTTAATTCGTGTGGTTTCTCTGTTATGCTTTCCCTGCCCTCCAGTGTTTAACATTATTTTCTTTTGATCTTGGGTTTCAGTTACTGCTTCAAATTCTTAGTGTTTCAGACCTGGAGTGGACGGTTGCTGGGATGTGACTGCGTGCCTGGAGCAAGATGCCATTACTGCTGGGTTGTGCTACTGTGTTGAGCTGGTAGGAGGGGTGCTGGACGTTTCGTTGTTGCTACTGTGTGTGTGAGCTACGAAAAAGCTGGTCGGTGTTAGATGGTGCAGGTTTGTTGCAGAGAATGTACCAGCAGCTGAATCAAAAGCATGAGGTGTCTAAAGCAGGGAGTGAAGCTGGTGCTTCTGTACTGTGGTGATTTCAGGGTTGGCTAGGACGTGTGTGCTGTCGAGAGTAGGGACAGAAGCTGCTGGAGTATAGTGCAGACCACATGGTGCGCGACAGAGAAGTGCATGGTTGAGTTTTCAATCTTGTTTTATTTTTATTTTATTCTTACAATTTGCTTTTTCATGTTTTAATTTTATTTGTTAGATGTTAATTTTTCTTTTATTACTATTTGTTAGTTTAAGTAATAGTATTAATGGTTAAATTAAGATTCTTGAATTAATTTGTGTGTTAGCTTAATTTTCTTTGCTTTTTAGTTTAAGACTTAATTTTAATTATAATAATATTTAATTTTTGAATGTAATAGGATTTAAGATTTAGTTTTAAGTGTAGTGCTTATGTATTGCATTTTAAGTTAGTTTAGGGTAGAATCATTTTATGCATCTTTAGGATAGTCTTCAATTTAAATTTTAAAAACCAAAAAAATATTTTATTTTTCATGCAACATTTAGAATTGATTTTATTATTTATTTAGACATTTTATTAATTTAGTATTATCTAGAGTTATATATAATTTAGGGTTACCAATTTAGGCATTTAGGGTTAAAGTTATACTTAGGGATTTTTAGAATTTTTATTAGAATTTTATTCCATTAGGCCTTAGGTTAGATCAAATAAGCTTTTCATCAATTAGATTAATCACATACATATGTAATTTTTATATTAGGATTTTCTAGTTTTAATATATTTATTTTTATTTCTTTATTTTCTTATTTGCATCTTTAGTCCATTTACACTACTTAATTCTAGTTTCAGTATTTTTCTTTTACAGATTATATCTTTTATTTGTTTAGAGGTCTGTAAGTAATTCTTGCTCTATTTTATTTATTTTATAGTTTTCATTATTTTTATTGTCTTCGAGCATTTTCAAATTAAACCTTGTAGGTCACCCTTTTAATATTCATAATTTGTTAGGATATACTTAGGGTAAAATTAACTGGAACTTAGTTTGGTTGACTGTGTTCTCTGTGGGACGATAATCTGGGACTCAATTCTCGTTATTACTTGTGCGACCCGTGCACTTGCGGTTTACACGTCTAGTGAGGACGCAACCAAGTTTTTGGCGCCGTTGCCAGGGAATCACGATTAGCCATTGACTAATATCGGTGAAATTATGCTTAGGTATACTTCTAGTTTTGTACATAGTTAGGTTGTAAATATTTAGAGCCTTAATTTAGATTAGTTAATTTTCTCTCTCTATGAAAAAAAATAATTCCTTAGGACTTCTGAATGTTTGCATGCGTAGAGCCAAGAACTTTGACTGCTTTCCTTTAAATCTTGAAACAGAAAGAACATCTAGAAAAATCAGGAAGAACTCTAGGAGAATAGTCACTTCGCTGCAAGACAAGATGGCTGAAAACAGAGAAATCAGGACTGTAGGAGACTATGCTATCCCAACCATAGGAGGTTACTACACTGGCATTAGGCCACCAGCTGTACCAGCAAACAACTTTGAGATTAAGTGTCACGCCCTCCTCCCACACGCGACTTTATCAAAAACTACAATAAATTTTTCACTTTTTACTTACCTTTATCTCCTCAACAGTTGGGCTGTGAATAGGCATTAGTCTCCTTATCCAGACATATCTTACCATTCTTTTTCGTATCATACATACATGACATTTATATCATAAGTAAATTCATATACTTAAGTATAATTACATCATTACATCCCCCATATTAAAACGTGTACATCACTGTGTTTATGCATTGTTCAGATACAAAAGAGTACGCATGTGTATACCTTTCGCTAGATGAAGAGTGGCAGCGGTCCAAAGGAATGCAATACCTCAACCGACTCGATCTACTGACGAGAATCTGTAGAGATGGGGGGAAAATGAATGGGATGAGCTATCAACGCGCTCAGTAAGGAAATCAGGCAAGCAAGTAGACATACATACTATCTACTGAAAATAGTGCTTTGCCTTTCTTTCTCTCATTTCAAAAGCATGTTTAAAATATATAATATAGAACAGATTTAAAATCCCATGTACTAAACACATGCCGGTTTATCAATCAGAAACATTTATGCAAAACAGTGCATATTTAATCATTTAAGAATGCCTTTATATAAAATATGTCATTTACATTCAAAACACAGTAAATATGGCATTTCTCATCACAACACAAGCAAATCGGGTTTTGACCCATCCCTCAGGTCTACCCGTATCATAAAATACATGTGATATATCATGCGAGACTCAGTGGCTAAATGCAATCTCTCTGGATTATGTAAGAAAGCCTCCCTGCCGAACAGAGCCTCCCCGCCCACTCTGGCTTAAGGATGTTGGGCTTAAGGATCTTACCGTAAGAGAACATCTCTGGACTATGTACATATCCTAACATGTGGTGAAATCCCAAGCAACACAGTACTCGGTGTGCGGGTTATCACTGCTGTAACGGGAGGGGGGCCAGTCCATCACAACCGCCAGCTATCAACAACTCTCCTCCACAACTCCACAAAACAAAACACGGTACAGTGTACTCTATGCCACACGCACGGTACAACGTACACTCGTGGACCCATACATCATGGTCGGGGTGCCTGCCATAGGTCTTAGTCGCTCATACCATGGAAATACATCATAGTGGGGGTGTCTGCCATAGGTCTTACCCCTCATACTATGGAATAAATGCCACATCTCTAAATCTACATGAGAACATCTCAACAATGTGACACTCAGTCTACACGGAGGAAATCGTCACGGTTTTTCTAACATGTCTATATATCACGTAAAACTACAGTGCGTGTCTTGAGTGTGACTCACAGTCAACGTTCCGCCTCAAAATATTGTATATGCATGTAAAAATATCAACACTAGTGCGAGTAAACCTCCAGCACTAGGTTATGCATAGTTCTCATTTCAAATCAAGTACGAGCAAATCGCTCAAGTACTTTGTCATGTACAAATCATGAAGAATCGAGTACGAGCAACGCTCCAGCACTCTGTCATGCATCTGATGTAAAACTCGAGCACGAGCTAATCGCTCCAGCACTCTATCATGTACAAATCACATAAAACTGAGTACGAGCAATGCTCCAATACTCTATAATACATGTCAAATAAATGCAGTGCGAGTAAACCTCCAGCACTAAGGTTTGTGAAAAACATCTAAAATCAAGTGCGAGCTATGCTCCAGCACGATTGTTTCCACATAATTCGGTAGATGGCTCTTTAAAATTAGGGATGTTTAAAATCATTAAAATCAGCACTATAAAGTGTGCTTAGTTTACATCGACCTCAAAATATTAGCTCATCCACCTACTCTTCTACTACACAGCAGTAAAAACCATTCAAAACATCATTTTCATGCTTTTTACAACTTTTCCCAAAGTTTCACTTTTTGCCTAACTAGGGGCAAAATCATAATTTACCCATATTGGGTCCCTATAATATTATCAATTTTCTCTGACCCTCAAACAATTTCAGTGAATGTAAAATCCATCGAAAATATGCATAGATATATCTAGCTACTTGTAAGAGTCCCTTACCTCAGATCACGTCAAGTGACCTCTCTTCCTCTGTGCTGCTCTAATCTAGCAATCCGGTCAACTCTCAATATGACTCTGGAGCTGTATTTAACCATTCACTGAGTTAATTACACTTTTCCTATTGTATTACACATTTAATACAGTTCATTTCACTTAAATGGGCCCGTTTACTCTTAATGGGCCTTAAACACTTTAATTGGACCTTAATCCGTATTAAGCCCGTTCATCAGGGTCTATCGACTCATTGGGCTTATCAATACCCATTGGGCTTTATTCCAAACTCTTTGGATAGCCCATATATCATTTACGACATTTTATTCAATTTTCTGAATATAATTCACTAAATCTGAAATTTAATCTGAAATGCGTAAATTAAATCTTAAATACGCATAAATCACATAATTTGTCGTAAATGAGCTTTACTTACCCAAGATTGTACGATGGTGCGTGAATCGGAGTTCGATTGGGCTTCCGTTCGGAATTAATCGTCGAACTGCATAATTTCGTATATTTAACTCCGGGTCAATTTCTGATTAAATATAATTTAAATAAATTTATCAGAAATTAAATTGGTCACTTTTGACCTCATATCGACTTACCCGAAGTCCGGTGCAATCCCAAAAATTTTTCTTTTTCCTTTTTCTTTCTTTTTCCTCTTTTTTCTCTCTCCTCCTTGGTTGAACTGGTCCAGTCCGGTTCAGTTTAGAAGGTTCTTCCCTGAACCGTTGACCGGTTCAGGGATGTTTTGGCCGTGCCGACGTCTTCCGACCGATTCTCCGGGAGCTGCTGCCACCGTTCGGTGCGCCACAGCCTGGGGAACATTCAGCTGGGCTTGATCGGAGCCTAGCACCGCTGGTGGCCGCCGAAATCCTTCTTTCCTTCCACGGCTTCAACCTCGCCGATCTCCCTTTTTTCGACACCGGTGAGGTGCGTTACCAGTGGCTGGGAGGTCGTGGGGTTCTCCTCTTTCTTTTTCGGCCATTCGCTAGCCGCTGGGGTCGCTGGTGGTGGCTGGTCCGGTGAGTTCTTCCTCTCCGTCGGTTTGCTCTCTCATTTTCCCTCTTTTCTCTCTCCCCGTGTTTTCTCTTCAGATTTCCTTTTTTTTTAATAATATATTTTTAATATTATTTTAATCCTTAAAATAATATTAAAAATCCTAAAATATCCCAAAAATTCATATTAAATTCATTTAGTCTGTAATGAATTTATCAGTCTGATTTTACCTTTTCGGTATATTTTTCTAATATTTTTGGGCTCGTTTTTCGAGATAAAAATTCTAAAAATATTAAATAAATTCATATCTCGATCAATTGGACTCGAAATTCAATATTTGCCCCTTATTGATCAAGATTTCTCGATTTCATATTTTTAATGAAATTTTCTCATCGGATTTATACCGAATTTCGGTCAATTGACCGTTTTAGCCTTGCACTTGCTCTGGAATCACTTTAACCCTTATCTCACTGTTATGTAGCTTACATGCATTTTTAATTCTCAATAAATTGATTGCATGATAGTAAATACTCTTCTTATGATTCAACTATGAAATATAACGTTCGTACACATAGGAATCATAAGGTACAAGCTACATACGTAAATCGAAAACTCGGGTCTGACAATCCTCCCCAACTAAAAGAATTTGGTCCTCTAAATTAGAACCAAATCAATCATCAAACAACTGGGGGTGCTTCTCTCGCATCAATTTCTCTAACTCCCAAGTAGCCTCCTCGGAAGTGTGATGCTGCCATACAACTTTCACTAACCCGATAGTCTTTGATCTCAAAACCTTCTCCTCCCTATCCAGTATTCGAATCGGCCTCTCAACATATGACATGTCCTCATTGATCTCCAAAGGCTCATAACTAATCACATGTGCCGGATCTGGGTGATACTTCCGAAGCATCGAGATGTGGAAGACGTTATGCACGCATGACAAATCTGGTGGCAATGCCAACCTATAGGCCTTATCTCCCACTCGATCAAGTATCTCAAAGGGTCCAATGTAGCGAGGACTCAGCTTACCCCTCTTCCCAAACCTCGCTATACCCTTGGAAGGAGAAACCTTTAGAAACACTGACTCACCAACTGCGAACTCAAGTGGCCTACGTCTCCTATCAGCATAACTCTTCTGTCGACTTTGAGCTGTCCTCAATCTCTCTACTATCAACTGGACATCCTCAAAAGCCTGTGTAACCATATCAGGAGCAAAAATCTTTCGGTCACCCACTTCTTCCCTCCCAATAGGGGAACGACATCTACGGCCATACAAGGCCTCATACGGTGCCATCCCGATACTCGAATGATAACTGTTGTTGTAGACAAACTCGGCTAGTGGCAAATGATCATCCCAGGAGCCTCTAAAATTCAGTACACATGCTTTCAACATATCCTCCAGAGTCTGTATCATCCTCTCTGACTAACCATCTGTCTGAGGATGGAAAGCGGTGCTCAAACTCAACTGGGTTCCCATAGCTTCCGAAAATGTTCCCAAAAGTGGGAAGTGAAACGGGAATCCCTATCCGAGACAATGCTCACTGGAACACTATGCAACCTCACTACCTCGTGTACATACAACCCTGCCAATGTACTCAGAGTATCGGTAGCTCTCATAGCTAGGAAGTGGGTTGACTTCGTCAGTCTATCAACGATCACCCATATAGCATCATGATTCCTCCGGATCCTCGATAAACCCATCACAAAATCCATGGTGATATGCTCCCATTTCTATGTCGGTGTAGGTAAAGGCTGCAACAATCCTGTCGGTCTCTGATGCTCTACCTTCACCTGCTAACATATAAGACATCTCGCCACAAAATCTGCCACATCTCTCTTCATACCTGACCACCAGTATACCTTTCGGAGGTTCTGATACATCTTGCCACTCCTCGGATGCAACGTGTACCTCGATGAATGAGCTTCCGACAATATCAATCTCCTGAGGTCTGGGTCCTCGGGAACACATAATCTACCTCTGAACCTCAGTAGTCCATCAGGACTCAACTCAAAATCCATCACTGTGCCCCTTTGCATCTGACCAATCACATCGATGCAATACAGATGAGTCTGCTGAGCCTGTCTGATCTTATCCAATAGATCGGCTCTAACCATAGACCGTAATCATACAATCTGCATCCATGTCCAAAGGCACAACTCCCAAACTAAGGCTAACAAACTACTCTAGCAGCTCGTGCTACCTGACCATCATATACGATACCATCCCAAGGCTCTTCCTACTCAAAGCATCTGCTGCAACATTAGCCTTACCCGGATGATAAAGTATTTCACAATCATAATCCTTCAGAAGCTCTAGCCATCTTCTTTGTCTCATGTTCAGCTCCTTCTGTGAGAACAGGTACTTGAGGCTCTTGTGGTCGGTAAAAATTTGAAACTTCTCGCCATACAAGTAGTGGCGCCATACCTTCAACGCAAACACTACTACTGCCAACTCTAAATCGTGGGTCAGATAGTTCTTCTCATGATCCTTCAACTGTCTGGATCCATAAGCAACTACCCTCCCATCCTGCATCAACACACAGCCTAGTCCCTGATGCGAGGCATCGGTATATACTGAAAATCTTTCTTAGCTGGTAGGAATAGTGAGAATCGAAGCGGTGGTCAATCGACTCTTCAACTCCTGTAAACTCCTCTCACAATCCTCGTTCCATACGAATGCAACACTCTTTCTAGTAAGTCGTGTCAACGAGGCAGCCAACTTCGAAAATCCCTAAACGAATCTTCGATAGTACCCTGCTAAACCCAAAAAACTCTTGATCTCGGTAACTGTCCTCGGCTGTTCCCACTGAACTACAGCCTCAATCTTGGATAGGTCTACTGACACACCATCCCTCGACACTACATGTCCCAAAAATGAGATCTTTGTAAACCAAAAATCACACTTACTGAGTTTAGCATACAACTGCTGCTCTTGTAGAGTCTGCAATACTATCTTGAGGTGTTCCTCATGCTCCTCCTCGGATCTCGAATACACTAATATGTCATCGATGAAAACGATAACAAACTGATCCAAATATGGTTTGAACACATTGTTCATCAAAGCCATGAAAGCTACAGGAGCATTCGTCAGTCCGAATGGCATAACTAGGAACTCATAGTTGCCATATCGAGTCCTAAATGTCGTCTTGGGTACATCTCCACTCCGGACTCTCAGCTGATGATACCCAGACCTCAGATCAATCTTAGAAAAGACCTGCGCTCCCCGAAGCTGATCCAGTAAGTCGTCAATACGTGGAAGGGGATACCTATTCTTGATGGTAGCCTTATTCAATAATCTGTAGTCTATACACAATCGGAGGCTTCCATCTTTCTTCCTCATAAACAAAACCAGTGCTCCCCATGGTGAAACACTCGGTCGAATGAAACCCCTATCCAACAGCTCCTGCAACTGTCTCTTGAGCTCCTCCAGCTCAACTAAGGCCATGCGATATGGTGGTCTCAAAATAGGCTTAGTACTAGGTACTAAATCTATACAGAACTCCATCTCTTTGTCTGGTGGTAACCCTGGCAACTCATCCAGGAAAACATCTGGATACTCACTGACCATAGGAATATCTACCAACTCTGAATGTACCTTATTCGTATCCACTACGTACGCAATGAAACCTCTAATCACATCCGTAGAAGCATCAGCTGCGTCCTGGTCCAAGGTATGTACTCGCCCTCGACCCATCACCTGCTTCCCCTTCTCCTCTGTCGTCGCTCTACCTCTTTGAGCAGACGTACTAGCTGGAGCTCTATCATGCTCCCTGCCCTTCTGTGGGGCAGTCACATATGTCTTTGGGCACTCTCTAGCAATATGCCCCTGTTTCCCACATCGAAAACACACAACAGGGCTCAACGGACAAGGTCTACCGCCATAATGTCTACCACATCGGCTGCATTGATCAGTAGTAGGCCTCGATCCTCCAATCACAATGCCCTTCGTCGAAGCTATGGCTGGGTATGTAGGAGGTCTAACTGGTCGCTCTCGCACCTCCTCTATTCGTGGTCCCTTACCAAAGAGTCTTCTCCCTCCTCTCTATCTCTAGTGGACTTCTTCCTCTCTCTATCTCGACTCCGACTGAACTTCCCAAGCTCAGAGAAATACCTCTCATAATCTTGCTCACAAAGCTGCACTCTACGCACTACCTCATCATATGTACCAACGTCTAGTGGTACTAATCCAGACCGCAACACCACTCTCAATCTGTCAACAAATCTATGGACCTTCCTGGTCTCGTTGTACATGGTATCGGGATCATATCTCCCCAGGGCCAAAAATCTAGTCTCGTACTCATCCACTGTGAGACTTCCCTAGCTCAATCCCAAAAACTCAGCCTGCAGTCTACGCTGCGCCGTATCAGGAACAAACTGTGTCTTGAAGGCCTCCAAAAACATCTCCCAACTAATCTTAGCATGTCGTGCTCTCAATATCGGTCTGGTGGACTTCCACCAATGCTCTGCCGTTCCCTTCAGTAGGAACACAGCAAATTCGACTCTCTCTGAAGTTGTACAATCAAAGAAGTCGTACAACTTCTCCATCTTGCTAATCCACTCCTCAGTACTGGCTGGGTCCTTGACCCCTCAAAAAGATGGAGGTCCAAGCTTCTGAAACTATCGCAACCGATCCAAATCACACCCATATCCTCTACCACCCTGAACTGGTGGGGGTGTAGGAGTATCAATAGTTTGTGGCCTCTGTATAGGCTACGCAGGTGTATCAGGTGCAATTGCCTCTCCAGTCGCACTCTTTGCATCCTGTCTCTGTCTACCTGGCAAAGTCTATGCCAACAGCCCTACTATCACCTCCAGGCTACGCTTTATCCTCGTGAAGCGTACCTCAGTCGTATCTAGTACTTCAGCAGTACCTGGGGGTGTATGGGTAGTCGAAGAATCACCCTGGCTAGTCGAAGAATCACCCTGGCTAGTTGGCCTACCTCTACGGCCTCCAGCCCTACCTCTCGCCCCTCTACCACGGCGGGTATTAGCCATAATGGCTCAATTCCTGCATTCACAAACATTAATTTATCAACTTCCCATCTTGTATACACAATTGTAACTGAACAAAACACAGTGATATGGGGATGTACATTTTCCTAATTACTAATGCCAAGACACATCAGATCAACTATGCTCTGATACCACTCTGTCACGCCCTCCTCCCACACGCGACTTTACCAAAAACCACAATAAATTTTTCACTTTTTACTTACCTTTATCTCCTCAACAGTTGGACTGTGAATAGGCATTAGTCTCCTCATCCAGACATATCTTACCATTCTTTTTCGTATCATACATACATGACATTTATATCATAAGTAAATTCATATACTTAAGTATAATTACATCATTACATCCCCCATATTAAAACGTGTACATCACTGTGTTTATGCATTGTTCAGATACAAAAGAGTACGCATGTGTATACCTTTCGCTAGATGGAGAGTGGCAGCGGTCCAAAGGAATGCAATACCTCAACCGACTCGATCTACTGACGAGAATCTGTAGAGATGGGGGGCAAATGAATGAGATGAGCTATCAACGCGCTCAGTAAGGAAATCAGGCAAGCAAGTAGACATCCATACTATCTACTGAAGATAGTGCTTTGCCTTTCTTTCTCTCATTTTAAAAGCATGTTTAAAATATATATAATATAGAACAGATTTAAAATCCCATGTACTAAACACATGCTGGTTTATCAATCAGAGGCATTTATGAAAAACAGTGCATATTTAATCATTTAAGAATGTCTTTATATAAAATATGCCATTTACATTCAAAACATCGTAAATATGGCATTTCTCATCACAACACAAGCAAATCGGGTTTCGACCCATCCCTCAGGTCTACCCGTATCATAAAATACATGTGATATATCATGCGAGACTCAGTGGCTAAATGCAATCTCTCTGGACTATGTAAGAGAGCCTCCCCGCCCACTCTGGCTTAAGGATGTTGGGCTTAAGGATCTTACCGTAAGAGAACATCTCCGGACTATGTACATATCCTAACATGTGGTGAAATCCCAGGCAACATAGTACTCGGTGTGCGGGTTATCACTTCTGTAACGGGAGGGGGGTCAGTCCATCACAACCGCCAGCTATCAACAACTCTCCTCCACAACTCCACAACACAAAACACGGTACAGTGTACTCCATGCCACACGCACGGTACAACGTACACTCGTGGACCCATATATCATGGTCGGGGTGCCTGCCATAGGTCTTAGTCACTCATACCATAGAAATACATCATAGTGGGGTGCCTGCCATAGGTCTTACCCCTCATACTATGGAATAAATGCCACGTCTCTAAATCCACGTGAGAACATCTCAACAATGTGACACTCAGTCTACACGGAGGAAATCGTCACGGTTTTTCTAACATGTCTATATATCACGTAAACCTACAGTGCGTGTCTTGAGTGTGACTCACAGTCAACGCTCCGCCTCAAAACACTGTATATGCATGTAAAAATATCAAGACTAGTGCGAGTAAACCTCCAGCACTAGGTCATGCATAGTTCTCATTTCAAATCAAGTACGAGCAAATCGCTCAAGTATTTTGTCATGTACAAATCATGAAGAATCGAGTACGAGCAACGCTCCAGCACTCTGTCATGCATCTCATGTAAAACTCTAGCACGGGCTAATCGCTCCAGCACTCTATCATGTACAAATCACATAAAACTGAGTACGAGCAATGCTCCAGTACTCTATAATGCATGTCAAATAAATGCAGTGCGAGTAAACCTCCAGCACTAAGGTTTGTGAAAAACATCTGAAATCAAGTGCGAGCTATGCTCCAGCACGATTGTTTTCACATAATTCGGTAGATGGCTCTTTAAAATTAGGGATGTTTAAAATCACTAAAATCAGCACTATAAAGTGTGCTTAGTTTACATCGACCTCAAAATGTTAGCTCATCCACCTACTCTTCTGCTACACAGCAGTAAAAACCATTCAAAACATCATTTTCATGCTTTTTACAACTTTTCCCAAAGTTTCACTTTTTGCCTAACTAGGGGCAAAATCATAATTTACCTATATCGGGTCCCTATAATATTATCAATTTTCTCCGATCCTCAAACAATTTTAGTGAATGTAAAATTCAACGAAAATATGCTTAGATATCTCTAGTTACTTGTAAGAGTCCCCTACCTCGGATCACGTCAAGTGACCTCTCTTCCTCTGTGCTGCTCTAATCTGGCAGTCCGGTCAACTCTCAATGACTCTGGAGCTGCATTTAACCATTCACTGAGTTAATTACACTTTTCCTACTGTATTACACATTTAATACAGTTCATTTCACTTAAATGGGCCCGTTTACTCTTAATGGGCCTTAAACACTTTAATTGGGCCTTAATCCGTATTAAGCCCGTTCATCAGGGTCTATCGACTCATTGGGCTTATCAATACCCATTGGGCTTTATTCCAAACTCTTTGGATAGCCCGTATATCATTTACGACATTTTATTCAATTTTTCGAATATAATTCACTAAATCTGAAATTTAATCCGAAATGCGTAAATTAAATCTTAAATATGCATAAATCACATAATTTGTCGTAAATGAGCTTTACTTACCCGAGATTGTACGATGGTGAGTGAATCGGAGTTCGATCGGGCTTTCGTTCGGAATTAATCATCGAACTGCACAGTTTCGTATATTTAACTCCGGGTCAATTTCTGATTAAATATAATTTAAATAAATTTATTAGAAATTAAATTGGTCACTTTTGACCTCGTATCGACTTACCCGAAGTCCGGTGCAATCCCAAAAATTTTTCTTTTTTCTTTTTCCTTTTTCTTTCTTTTTCCTCTTTTTTCTCTCTCCTCCTTGGTTGAACCGGTCTGGTCTGATTCAGTTTAGAAGGTTTTTCCTTGAACTGCCGACCTGTTCAGGGATGTTTTGGCCATGCCGGCGTTGTCCGACCGGTTCTCCGGGAGCTGCTGCCGCCGTTCGGTGTGCCACAGCTTAGGGATCGTTCGGCTGGGCTCGATCGAAGCCTAGCACCGCCGGTGGCCACCGAAATCCTTCTTTCCTTCCGCGGCTTCAACCTCGTCGATCTCCCCTTTTTCGACGCCTGTGAGGCGCGTTACTGGCAGCTGGGAGGTCGTGGGGTTTTCCTCTTTCTTTTTCGGCCGTTCGCTGGCCGCTGGGTTCACTGGTGGTGGCTGGTCCGGTGAGTTCTTCCTCTCCATCGGTTTGCTCTCTCGTTTTCCCTCTTTTCTCTCTCCCCGTGTTTTCTCTTCAGATTTCGCTTTTTTTTATAATATATTTTTAATATTATGTTAATCCTTAAAATAATATTAAAAATCCTAAAATATCCCAAAAATTCATATTAAATTCATTTAGTCCGTAAATGAATTTATCATTCTGATTTTACCTTTTTGGTATATTTTTCTAATATTTTTGGGCTCATGTTTCGAGACAAAAATTCTAAAAATATTAAATAAATTTATATCTCGATCAATTGGACTCGAAATTCAATATTTGCCCCGTTATTGATCAAGATTTCTCGATTTCATATTTTTAATGAAATTTTCTCATCGGATTTATACTGAATTTTGATCAATTGATCGTTTTACCCCTGCACTTGCTCGGGAATCACTTTAACCCTTATCTCGCTGTTATGTAGCTTACATGCATTTTTAATTCTCAATAAATCGATTGCATGATAGTAAATACTCTTCTTATGATTCAACTATGAAATATAACGTTCGTACGCATAGGAATCATAAGGTACAAGCTACATACGTAAATCGAAAACTCGGGTCTGACATTAAGCCTTCGATCCTCCAAATGATCCAAACTTCGCTTCAGTTCAGTGGGCTTCCCCATGATGACCCACATGCTCACTTAGGGCAATTTTTAGATCTGTGCAACACTTTCAAGCATAATGGACTCTCAGATGATGCACTTAGGCTTAGGCTATTTCCTTTCTCTCTTAGAGATAGATCCAGACACTGGTTGACCTCTTTACCTCCTGGATTCATATCCACCTTCTATCCTCTTTACCTCTCTTTACCCTTTATGGCTTCAAGTTCAAACCTTCTATAACAGACTCACTAGCCAGAATGGAACCATAGTTGATGCTGCTGCGGGAGGAGCTTTGATATGTAAGACGAAGGAAGAAGCTTATAGTCTGTTGGATAAGATGACAACTAACAATTATCAGAGGTTATTAGAGAGGCAGTTACCTAAGAAAGCTGCGGGTATTTATGAGTTGTACACACTTTCTACCTTAACTTCTCAAATTGCCAATCTCACAAAGAAGGTAGAGTCTCTTAGTACCCAAAATAGTTCTGTCAGTAGTCCCAGTCCTGTTTTAGCTGTCCAAAGTCCCTTCATCTCATGTACTTTGTATGGTGGTACACACTCAATTGATAGGTGTCCATTAAACTTAGAGTCTGTTCAGTACATTGTACCACCTCCAAGGTAACGGAACAATCCATTTTCGAGCACCTACAATCTAGGGTGGAGGAATCACCATAATTTTTCTTAGAACTAAAATCAGGGGCAGTCTTCTGATCCCTGACCTATGGGATCCCCTAGTTTTCAGGTTCCACATGTTCATGTACTACCATCTCAACAGCTTCCACATCATCAATCTAATCATTCCCATCATCCACATTGGTTTCAACATCATCCACTACCACCGCCACCTATTTTGCCCTATTACTTACTTGCACTAGCAGTTGCAGCTAAAAAGAAGCCTTCACTTGAGGAGATGTTCACGACGATCCTGCATAATCAAGCTGCCTCTATTAATAATCTGAATGTCCAAGTTGAACAAATAGCTAGTGCTCTCAGCCAGCGTCCACAAGGGACCTCCCCAATAATACCTACGCTAACCCTATCAGATAGAGGGTGGGAAAGGAACTTGTTAAGGCCAGAACCCTTAGGAGCGGTAGAGAGTTAGATGATCTACATTCTAGGTCTAGTCCTGTTAAGCCCACAGCGGCAGAGCCCTTAGGTTTTAAAGAGGCAGTTCAAAAAGAACAGGAATAAGATGATCAAGATGTAAAGAAAACTAAGTCAGGTGCTTCTTCATCTTTATCTTCTTCTTCATAGACTTCCACTTTATCTGATACTACACCTGCTATCACTACACTTCCTCCAGTTATACCTCATTTACCTTTTCCTTAGAGGTTCCAAAACCAAAAGCTTGATCAGCAATTTGCTAAATTTCTTAAAGTGTTTAAGAAGCTTCACATTAATATTCCTTTCGCGGATGCTTTAGAGAAAATGCCCAGTTATGTGAAGTTCATGAAGGATATCCTCTCAAGAAAGAGGAGACTAGAGGATTATGAGACAGTGGCATTTACTGAGGAGTGTAGTGCATCATTCAGAGGAGATTACCCCCTAAGCTCAAAGATCCAGGTAGTTTTACCATACCTTGCACAATAGGAGATCAATTTTTTGGTAGAGCCCTATGTGATCTAAGAGCTAGTATTAATCTCATACCTTGGTCCATATACTAGAAGTTAGGAGTAGGAGATGCAAAGCCTACCACAATGACCCTTCAGTTAGCTGACAGATCCATTAAGTATCCGAAGAGAATTATTGAGGATGTTCTAGTTAAGGTGGACAAGTTCATTTTCCATGCATACTTTATTGTGTTAGATATGGAGGAAGAGAAGGAAGTCCCCATCATTCTAGGTAGACCCTTCTTAGCTACTGGTAGGACATTGATTGATATGCAGAAGGGGGAATTGACCATGAGAGTTCAAGATCAAGAAGTGAAATTTAATGTTTTCAAATCTTTGAGGTTCCCTGATGACTCTCAAGATTATTTTAGGATAGACATTGTAGATAGAGACATCACCTAGGGGTTCTCTAATACGCACCTATTTAACCCTTTAGAAGCTTCTTTGGTGAGATCAATTAATCTTAAGGAATACAATGAGGATGACGATGATGTTTATGAGGCTTTACAGTTGTTAGAGGTTACTCCCCTCGTAGAGATTGCCCAGTTTAAAATTTTAGACACTTCATCTACTCCAGCTTTAGATGTCTCTCCATCCACTAGTGATCCTCCAGCTTTAGAGCTTAAGCCCTTACCCTCACACCTTAGATATGCTTATTTAGGTAAGTCCTCCACTAGGCCAGTGATAGTGTCTGCTACTCTCTCCATTGATCAAGAGGTGAAATTACTACAGGTTTTGAGAGAGCACCAGAAAGCTATAGGCTAGTCTATTTTTGATCTCAAGGGTATTAATCCTTCAATATGTATGCATAAGTAACTGTTAGAGGAAAGGTATAGGTCATCAGTAGAGGACCAGCATAAGTTGAATACTGTGATGAAAGAAATGGTAAAAAAGGAGATAATTAAGTGGTTGGATGCTGGGATCATATATCTCATTTTTGATAGTGCCTGGGTGAGCCCAGTTCAATATGTCCCTAAGAAAGGAGGGATGACTGTGATTGAGAACGAGAACAATGAGTTCATACTCACTAGGATTGTCACTGGTTGGTGAGTATCTATGGATTATAGGAAACTTAACAAAGCCACTAGGAAAGACCATTTTCCTTTACCCATTATTGACGAGATGCTAGATAGATTGGCTGGTCATAAGTTTTACTGCCTGTTGGATGGATACTCTGGGTATAATCAGATTGCTATAGCCTTAGAGGACCAAGAAAAGGCCACCTTCACCTGTCCCTATGGGACATTTACTTTTAGGAGGATGCCTTTTGGCCTATGCAATGCACCTACTACCTTTCAGCGTTGCATGATGACCATATTTCATGATATGGTGGAGGATTTTCTAGAGGTCTTTATGGATGATTTTTCTATATTTGGGGATAACTTTGATATTTGTTTGCATAACTTGGCACTTATTTTGAAGAAATATGAAGAAATGAATTTAGTGCTTAATTGAGAGAAGTACCACTTTATGGTTAAGGAAGGTATAATGCTTTGGCACAAGATATCTGCTAGAGGGATAGAAGTGGATAGAGCTAAGGTGGAAATCATTGAGATGTTACCTCCATTTACCTCTGTTAAAGGAATTAGGAGTTTTCTGGGCCATGCAAGGTTTTACAGAAGGTTCATAAAGAAATTTTCCCAGATCTCAAAGCCTTTGTGTAACCTTCTGGAAAAAGATACTGCATTTTGTTTTGATGAACGTTGCTTAGAAACATTTAAGACTTTGAAGGAGAAGTTAGTTACAACCTCTGTAATCATAGCTCTGGATTGGAGTTTACCTTTTGAGCTAATGTGTGATGCAAGTGATTATGCAGTTGGGGCTGTACTTGGACAAAGAAAAGGAGAAGTCTTTTATGTTATCTATTATGTAAGTAAGACTATGAATGAAGCCCAGTTAAACTATGCTACTACCGAAAAGGAGCTGTTGGCGTTAGTGTTTGCTTTTGATAAGTTTCTTTCCTATCTTATTGGCACTAAGGTGGTAGTATACACTGATCATGCTGCCATTAAGTACTTAGTTTCCAAGAAGGATCCAAAGCCTAGATTGATTAAATAGATCCTTCTTCTGCAGGAGTTTGACTTAGAGATTAGGGATAGGAAATGGACAGAGAATCAAGTCGCTGACCATTTATCTAAATTGGAGAGTGGATTTAAAGAAGATGGTACAATAATTAATGGAAGAAGTAGAAGATATACTTAGACATTGCCATTCTTTTGATTATGGAGGGCATTTTAGAGGAGAAAGGGCAGCTGCTAAGGTTTTACAATCTAGATATTACTGGCTCACTTTGTTTAAGGATACCTACTACTTTACGATGAAATGTGATAGATGTCAGAGGGTAGGTAATATTTCCAAAAGAAATGAGATGCCTTTGACTAATATTTTGGAAGTAGAGCTTTTTGATGTATGGGGTATAGACTTCATGGGACCTTTTGTTCCTTCATATGATAATCTCTACATTTTGGTGGTCGTAGATTGTGTCAAAATAGGTTGAAGCAATGGCTTTACCAACTAATGATGTCAAGGTGGTGATAAGGTTTTTGAAGAAGAATATTTTTACGAGATTTGGCACACCCAGAGCCATCATTAGTGATGGAGGATCCCACTTTTGTAACAAAAGTTTTGATGGGCTTTTAAAAAATATGGGGTTAAGCATAAGGTAGCCACTGCTTATCACCCACAGATTAGTGGTCAGGTAGAGTTATCCAATAGGGAGATTAAAGGGATATTAGAGAAAATAATGAATTGAAGTAGCAAGGATTGGTCCATTAGGTTAGATGATGCACTTTGGGCCTATAGGACAACCTTCAAAACACCTATAGAGATGTCCCCTTATCAGCTTGTTTATGGTAAAGCTTGTCATTTGCCAGTGGAGCTTGAGCATAAGGCCTACTAGGCCCTTAAGAACCGAAATTTCAATTTAGATGCAGCGGGAGAGAAGAGGTTGCTACCGCTTAATCAGTTAGATGAGTTTAGGATACAGACATATGAGAATGCCAAGTTCTATAAGGAAAGGACTAAGCGATGGCATGATAAGAAAATAAAGGAGAGACACTTCGAGCCAGGCCAGCAAGTTTTGCTTTTCAATTCTCGCTTGAAGTTGTTTCCAGGAAAACTTAAGTCTAGATGGACAGGACCTTTTACCATTACACAATTATTCTCGCATGGAGCCATTGAGATCATGGATGAGACCCTGAAGCAACCCTTTAAAGTTAATGGGTGTAGACTTAAGCACTATTTTGGGGGAGGATTTGACTGTCAGCATTTTGTCACCATTTTAGCTGATCCTCCTACTTCTGATCCAGCTACTTAGTTTAACTTCATTAGATGTTGCAATATTTTTCTTTTCACTTTTTGTACAATTCTTTTTCTCTTTTTTGTTGCTTCTTTCTTTATTTCTTGTATAGATAGCCTTTGTAGCAGCACACTCTCATTAAGCTTCACATGTTCTTCATCATCAGATAGGGGAGTATTCTATTCTTGAGCTTCAATTCTTATATTATCTGCACACTGAGGACATTGTGCACTTTAAGTTTGGGGAAGGGGATTCACTTGAGCATTTTTGAAAATTTTTGGACAGAATTGTAAAATTTTACGAAAATATGAGCTTACATTGTTTGATTTTGGGATAATTTAGTACTTAGCATGTGGTTTTCCCATATTCTGATGATATAACCCCATGATTTAGTCTGACTTTGATTGAATAGGAAACATGATTGTAGGAAAAACATGAAGTTGAATTCTTGAATTTGTCTTGATTCTTATTGTGATTTTATCATTTTATGCACATGTCATGTTATGAATTTGTATACTTATTTAGAGAAAGCTTATGTGGACATAGGATTGTATTTGTTCAGTTGCTTTTGTGCATCATATTCTAGAATTTGTTTGATCTTATCTCGAGGTGAAATATTAGATCACACTTAATTAGGGAAATGATTTAGGCCATCTTTGGATCGTTTGAGCCTTTCCAGTCGTCTTTATACATATTTTACACTTAGTCACCCATCTGGGCCAAATAAGCTTTTTCTCTATAAATACACCTACATATTTTTCTTTAGCTTAAACACTCTTTTCCTATCCCTTACCCCAAAAGTGTGTAATTTCACTAGGATATATCTTGAGCTATGTTCATATGGGTTATAGGTGATAGTCAAAAAAAAAAAAAAGAAGAATAAGAGAAATACAAAAATAGAATAAAAATGTTTAGCAAAATAAATAAGTTTGGGGGAATAAATATGAGCTCTTACATCAAAGATCCTAAAATTAACGCATGTTGATGGGTAATTAAACCAAAGTCGACTTTATCATACCTTATCCATGGCCTTACATTACAAGCTGAATGAAGTCCTATTGATCTTTGGTTAAGTGTGACTACATTAGTGGAGAGAGAAGTGAAAAGTAAACATATGAGAATGATCACTTGTCATTGACTTTGCATTTATTGTGTTTGCATAATCTGATATGGGTAATGTACTATGAAGTGGCTTTGACATTTTCACACACACACGAGGAGTCCAATTTGGGTTAAGACTTATGATTGAATGATTCTATGTGTTGGACTTATAATTGTGAATCTTTGATATCAGAGTTTGTACTTTCTCTTTGAGGATAATATTGGAAAAATCAATATGTTTGGTACTTGTCAGTTCCTACATATGTTTTGATTTGCTTGAGGACAAGCAAAAGCTCAAGTTTGGGGTTGTGATAATTTTATTAAAAATAGAATTAGTTATATTTGATTTCTTAATTAACTATTTTAATCCCCATATTATTTTATTAATTATCCCCTTATTTTAATTAAAATTCTCATATTTGCAGATAAATTAAATCCAGATGAATTTCAGTTGTTTCAGTAGAAAATAGACTGAAAATGAGCTAAAAAGGAGATTGAACCACTACCATTTCGTCTTGTAGCATGAGTCACCATTTTTCTGGACACATATAACGCCAAATGTTCATATTTTATTCACCTTCAAAGGATAAGATCAAATGACACATTGGCCACCTTATGAAAGACACAAGCCATGCCACCTTGTATATCCAAGTGGACAAGAAGACAAATGACATGAAAATATCTTCTCTAGAAGCCAATGGTGTGAAGACAAGTGGCCAAATAATAGTAACTCATCTAGGATTAAAATTTCCCTTTGTACCCCCATTTTGATGTGTATAAAAAGAAAAAGATGAGACAATTTTACCAAGTAGTTTTTAGAGTTTTTAGGTTAAAGTTTTTTTTTTTTATGTTGGCTGCTAGGTTTTAGGTTAGTTTTATATTTTCTTTAGTTTTTTTTTAGGTTCTTCACGTTGGCTGGGGTAGCCACCATTGTTTCTAGGTTTTGCAAGTTTTTTTATTTCCCTTTGATTTGGCACATTTAAGCTTCTTTAATGAAAAGCTTTCATTTTCATTTTTGCTAGTTTCCTTTACTACTCTGTTTTCCATTTCATTTACTATTCAATTGGGATGGTGGAGGCTGGTGACAACAGCCTTTGGTCATCATATTCCTCTGATTTTCAGTTTTTCACCCTTTGTTTCACGTTTTCAGTTTTTGTTTTCTGCACTTGGTTTCAACTATATAAATTTCTGTATTGAGATTCTGTTTCGTTGCATTTCAGTTTCTGTAGTTACTTTTTCTTTTCTTTGTTACATAGTTTACATTTTCTTCACTACACTTTACGTCTCTTGCATTTTAGTTACGCTTCTGTCTTGTTGTTTTGGTTCCTACGTGATTGTCTATTGAGGTTTACAGCACTGTATTAATTGAAAGTTCTGTGGTTCTACTGCTATTGAGTATCGGTCTTCTGCTTGGGGTACGTTAGTTGCTGCAGTGTGCTAAAAGGATTGAAGCAGGAGCTGGTAGTTCATCGGTGTGGGCAGAACACAATCAAAGCTTTGCGAGGTAGGACAACTGCTGCATGGTTTACTATTGGACGTGTTTAAAGTAGGACATGGCCGTCTATGCAGAAAGGAAGGGGAGCTTAGTGATAGTAGCTCCATCTTCACCATTTAATCGTGTTTTTCTCTATTGTTTTCCTTAGATTAGGCAATAGTTTAACTAGTTAATTTCCTGCATAGTTTAGGATTAAAATAAGAGAGGCTTTGCTTTGTGGAAGATCAGAATTTTTTTGTTTTAGTTTCTTTTATTTATTTATTGTTTTCTCCTTTGTTTCTAAGGGTACTAAACTTTCTTAAGCTTGGGAGAAGTTGTTGGATATCTATAAGTAACTAGAAGGAGTCTGAATGCTGGTACTGGACTAAATTAGGAGTTGGTGGCACAGATGAGGCGTGGTAGTAGAATATGAGGGTGCGAAGCTTGCTGCCAGTATGCATGGCTTATGGACAGAATGTGGAGGTTGGTCTATACCTGGCAGTGACAGTGGCAAAATTTCATCCTCCTCTTTGCTCTGTTTTATGGTTTTAGCTACTGTTCATTTTTTCTTTTCTTTCTATACTGCTCTGGTTTCCGTAATTGTTTTATGCATTCAATTTCTATTTTTTTAATTTTGGTTCCCTACTAATTGCTACTCCAATTTCCTTTACATTTTGTCAAGCTTTCTTTTACTGCTTCAATGTTAATTTTGCATTATATTTAATTTGTGTTGCTGCTTTGTTATGCTTTCCTTTCCCTCCAGTGTTTGACATTATTTTCTTTTGATCTTGGGTTTCAGTTATTACTTCAAATTCTTAGTGTTTCAGACCTGGAGTGGACAGTTGCTGGGATGTGACTGCGTGCCTGGAGCAGGATGCCATTATTGCTAGGTTGTGCTACTATGTTGAACTGCGTGGCAGGAGGGGTGCTGGACATTTTGTTGTTGCTTCTGTGTGAGTGAGCTGCAAAAAAGTGGGTCGGTGTTAGCTGGTGCAGGTTTGTTGCAGAGAATGTGCTAGTAGCTGAATCAAAAGCAGGAGGTGTCGAGAGCAGGGACTAAAGCTGGTGCTGCTGTACTGCGGTGATTTCAGGGCTGGCCAGGGTGTGTGTGCTGTCGAGAGCAGGGACAGAAGCTGCTGGAGTACAGTGTAGAATACATGGTGCACAACAGAGAAGTGCATGACTGAGTTTTCAATCTTATTTTATTTTTATTTTATTCTGACAATTTGCTTTATCATGTTTTAATTTAGTTGTTAGATGGTAATTTTTTTATTACTATTTGTTAGTTTAGGTAATAGTATTGGTTGTTAAATTAAGATTCTTGAATTAATTTGCGTGTTAGATTATTTTTCTTTGCTTTTTAGTTTAAGACTTAATTTTAATTATAATAATATTTAATTTTTGAATGCAATAAAATTTAAGATTTAATTTTAAGTGTAGTGCTTATGTATAGCATTTTAAGTTTGTTTAGGGGTAGAATCATGTTATGCATATTTAGGATAGTCTTCAATTTAAATTTTAAAAACCTAAAAAATATTTTATTTTTCATGCAACATTTAGAATAGATTTTATTATTTATTTAGACATTTTATTAATTTAGTATTATAATTTAGGGTTACCATATGCTTAGGGATTTTTAGAATTTTTATTGGAATTTTATTCCATTAGGCCTTAGGTTAGATCAAATAAGTTTTTCATCAATTAGATTAATCACATACATATGTAATTTTTATATTAGGATTTTCTAGTTTTAATATATTTATTTTTATTTCTTTATTTTCTTATTTGCATCTTTAGTCCATTTACACTAATTAATTTTAGTTTCAGTAAATTTTTTTTTTTACAGATTATCGTTTTTATTTGCTTCGAGGTCTGTAAGTAATTTTTGCTCTATTTTATTTATTTTATAGCTTTCATTATTTTTATTGTCTTCCAGTATTTTCAAATTAAACCTTGTAGGTTAATATTCATAATTTGCTAGGATATACTTAGGGTAAAATTAACTGGTACTTAGTTAGGCTGACTATGTTCTCTGTGGGACGATAATCTGGGACTCAATTCCCGTTATTACTTGTGCGACCCGTGTACTTACGGTTTACACGTCTAGCAAGGACGCAACCAATAAATGAATGATATTGTTATTGCTAGTAATGATCTTGCTAGAGTAGCTTAATTAGAGCATTATCTTAACACTTGCTTCAAGCTTAAAGACCTTAGTGAATTAAAGTATTTTTTAGGCATGGAAGTGGCTCAATCCAAAAGAGGCATCTCTCTTTCCCAACGACAATATGCATTACAATGGCTTCTAGATGTTGGTTATTTAGGATGCAAATCGAGAGAAACACCAATGGATCCTAATGTAAAACTTTTCAGAGATCAAGGTTACTTGCTTTAGGATCATACTGTTTTTAACAGACTTATTGGTGTGTTACTATACTTGACCATCTCTCAGCCTGATTTGTCATTCTCAATAAATTATCTAAGTCAATTTTTATCCCAACCTCGTGTACCATATTTACAGGCTGCCTATCATATTCTTCAGTACATCAAAGCCACTATTGTTCAAGCTTTGTTATTCAGTTTTGCTTCAGCTCCTGTCTTAAGAGGTTTTGCGGACTCTGAATGGGTTGCCTGCTTAGGTACAGTGAGATCCATCATAGGTTTTTTCATCATTCTTGGAGATTCTTTAATTTCTTGAAAATCCAAGAAACAACATACTATTTTCAGTTCCTTTGCTGAGGCTATCGATCCATGGCCAATGCCATTTGTAAAATCATTTGAGTATTTCATTTATTCAAAGACTTATAATTTTTTCATAACAAACCAGTTGTTTTATTTTGTGACAACGTAGCTACTCTTCACATAGCTGCCAATCCGATGTTCAATGAGAGGATTTAACATATCCAACTTGACTGTCGTTTGGTTCGCAAGAAGGTTCAAGTTGGTGTATTGATGACTTTATTTGTTTCCACTATACATCAACTAGTTGATATGTTCGTTAAACCACTCATTCTAGCTAAGTTTCTATACATACTTAGTAAGATGGGTGTTCACCGCATTCACACTCTATCTTGAAGGGGTGTATTAGAATGATGAATTTTAATATGGATAAAGTTGGTTAGTATACTTGTCAAGGTAGTTAGTATGGTTACCAAGTTAGTTAGTATAGTTAATTTCTATTACAGAAATGGTATACTCGTAACTTATTGATTTCTTTAAAGTTTTTGAACAAAATTTTCATTTTTCCTTACTTAGGTTTACCTACATTCAATGTAGATTCTTTCATAGCCAATTTATTTATCGATTTGCTATTGCTTTGTTCATAGTTTTAGTGTGTGATGTGATTTCGATTGATCATTTTATAATTTTTTGGAATCACTCATCAACTTGAATTTCAACTTTAGCTTATAGTAAATATCATACTTTAGAAAATCATAAATCCCGAAATAAAATATACCACAACATGCCTTAATTTGACTATAATTGACATCCAATACAGTCAAGCTTATTATATTAGATACCCATTATAGTCGTTAATACATCCCAAAATAGTATAATGATTACATCCCAACATATGCATACATAAATTGCGCACTAACAAATGTTTGGAAATAATAAATTGAAATGCACCAAGAGGATTTATACCTCTAAACAAAAATAGTAGTGGCAGGTGGAAGAGATACCCTTCGATGCCCTACTCCATAATATGTAGGTAATCTAAAGGGAAAGAAGAAAGGAGGTAAGTTTGTGCCTAGTAAGGTACGTATACCTTGGGAAGTATGTAAAACATAGGGTGCAAGCTCAAAAGTCCATAAATCATGCTAAGTGTTTTAATGAATGTAGATCAAATCATTTATATAAATTTTGACCTGAAACTGATTAAAGCTTTCTTAAAAAGTGATTAGAAACATAAGTCATAACATAGCAAAATGCATAGCTTACTTAATTTTCTTACTTTCATAAACATGCTTAAAACATGAACATAATAATTTTTTGTCATAAGATTTCGTACTAAAAACATAATCATAAATCATAATCATAGCATAAGTGAGACAAGGTAAATATTCGAGTAGTGACATGCAACATAACATAGGTCCCAATAAGGGATGTGATCTATTGGTCATGATTAAAGTTTGCAGTCCCACTGGACAAGTGAGTATTGGGAAGGGTAGAGGCGCGTCCAAGTTTACAAGTCACTTAGCTTAACATAATCATAGTGGCAAGTTATATGCTTAGGCTGTGTACTGCCAACAGTGCATGTACCAGGGAAGCTTACTATTTAAAAAACAACAGCTTAAATCATAGTACTTTAGGATATGTCATCCCCATATGACAAAACATACTTAAAATGGTAATTATTAAAGTTGAGATTATTATTCCATTTATGAAACATATACTTAATCATAGTTCTTAAAACTTGAGATTTTCATCTCCTCAGTAATGCTTTTACTTAATCATAGCATAATACTTAGAAAACTTGGGATCATCATTCCCTTCATTCAAAGCTTAAATCATAATCGTATCCCATAGTCCCAATAAGAAACAATGTTAAAACTAAGGAAAAGAAATCAAATAATTAAATTAATTTATTTGAAATCGAATAAATACTTAATTTATGCAAGTTTTATTTAAAACTATGCAACTTATTAAAATATAAATATTTTAATGCATTTAGTGGGATTTTAGATGTTCTTATAAATTGAGTACTTAAAATCTAAACTTAACTTAAGGCAAGTTTTATGCCTATGCATGGTTCATGCATAATGGATTATAACTTAAATCTTAAATCATAAGCTTATGAAATGTGCTTAGGAATTTAACGAAACTCTAACAAATCGCATTAAATTTAACTCAAAAACACTTAATTGAAAATCATGAATTTCTTACTAAAACAATTTCTTGATTTAGGTCTTCAGACAAGGATGTCTCGTGCACACATTTGTTGCCTCAGTTTACATTGCAAAGAGTCGATCTGACCTCCGAGACTACTTTAGGCTATGCATAAATATAGCCTTGTGATGGCCAACCCCTGCCCGGCCAACCCCTGCCAACGGCCATGGCAACCAAGCCCAGGTCCACTGACCCGCAAGGCCCATCGACAACGTTGGTGGTCAAACAACGGGTGGTCCAACAACGCCAACAACATCCACGTATTGTCCACTTTGGGCCGAGGCCCGCACGGCTTTGTTTCATTCAGGGAAATTCCCCTCAGAACGCGTCCTCAGTGGTTCGAACTTGGGTAAACACCCTTGTTCTTGCCACTGATGATGCCAATGAGCCAAGTAAGACCCGAATTTAATTAAAAATACGAAAATTAAATAAGAAAAGATGGGGGATGTATGAAGGAAGGTCAGGTTAAATTAATCCCGAATATGTGTAAGGGCAAAATGGTTAAAAGATCAAAGGTCGGTATAACTTCGATAAGGAAATTTTAATTAAAAATATGGATTTAAGAAATCTTGGTCAATAAAAGTGAAATAAATTTATTTCGGGTTAAATTGATCAAGATATTAATTTATTGGAATTAATCGGGATTAATAGAGATTTTTAGTTCAGAAGAATAATCCCGAAAATAATCGAAAAATATACCGAAAAGTCATTCGGGACAATATCCCAAAAATACGGAGAAATTATACCCGAAAAAGAGGTTAAAATTTAATAAATAAATTAAATAAAAAATTAAATTAATTGAATAAGAATAAAATAATAATTTTAAGAGATATTTTGGGTATTTATAGTATTTTAAGGAATAGTGTAATAATTAAAATAAATAATAATAATAAAAATAATTAAAAAAAACAAAACAATAGAATTCGATCGGGGAGAGAGAAGAAACAGAAGCAAAAAACGGAAGCGGCTGACCGAGGAGTCCGGTGAGCCACCGGCGAGCCAGAGACCCAAGCGAGGGCCGGCGAAGGAAGCCCGACGCCAGGCGATCCTTCAGCCACCGGAGACGCGCGGCCGGAGGACGTCGAAAAATGGAGGAGAAGCCGCGGGAGAAAAAAAGGGAGATCGGCGGCGAACGGCGCCGATCTGGCCGACCTCGACCCCAGCCGAAGCTTCCCCAGGCGATGGTGAGCAGATTGGTGGTGGTGGTAGCCACCGAAACCGGCGGACGGCGCCGAAAACGGCGGAAAAGCAAAATGGGTCCGACGACGAAGAGGAGAACAGCCGGACCGGCCACTTTTCGACGACGTTGAGTGAAACCGAGGGCAGATCTGAGACGCGGACAGCCTTACGGAGCCACTGGCGGTGGAAGCTGGAGGAGAACCGGCCGGAAAGGCAGTGAATCGACGGTGAACCGGTCGAACCGGAGAGAACCGGCGGTCTGAACCGGTCCGAACCGGACTGAACCGGTTCAGCCAAAAAGAGAGGAAAAAAGGAAGAAAAAAGGGAAAAAGAAAAAGAGAAAAAATTGAGAAAAATTCCTGTGATGCAATCGAGCTTCGGGTAAGTCGATAAGCGGTCAAATTGACCGATTTAAGTTTTGAAATATTTTATTTAATTAATTTTGGGATGAAAACTTACCCGAAAAATTATGAAATTGTGTAGCTCGACTATTGGCATCCACCGAGGGCTCGAGATAGCCTCGATTTACGGACTAGCATGGAATCTCGGGTAAGTGACCCCTATTTACGACAATTACCTCGTTATGCATGATATTGATTTAATTTCCGCATAAATTAAATTAAATTATGAAAAATTAGTTAAATTGTCGTAAATATTAAATTTAGCTATTCGAGAATTAGAACGAGGCCCAATAAATTATTGGTGGGCCCAATAAGCCCAATAGGCCTCGATAAAGTGAAAATTTAGTGGAAAACGGGCTTAAGGTCGATTAAGGCCCATTAAGGTGCAATCGGGCCCAATAGGGATATTGGGCCCAATGATTTAAATTAAGCCCAGAAAGTATTAAATACGATTAAATTGCATAATATCTGACCTGAGGAATATTAATACGCAGTTTCGGACATTTGATTGGGAGCATAACGGACTGCGCGACGAGACAACAGTGGAAAAGAAAAGGTCAGACTCTACGGAAAAATAAGGTAAGGGAATTCTACGGACTGCTAGAGGTAAACTTTACGCAATTTTAAATTCATATGCAGTCCTTAAAAATGTTCTGGAGGGTCTATAGGTCGAAGAATAATTTTAGTGCCCCGTATGGGAAAAATTACTAAAATACCCTTGTTAAGGGTAAAATTTACAAAGTTAGGAAAAATTGGGAGGAGCAAGAACAAAAGGTTCCTGCTCATTCTGGAGGTGTTTTGATGCATGCATGAGTAGGCTGGCTCACCTTGAAAGAAAATGCACAGCATTGCATACTTTCAACGTGATATTGTTTTTTTGAAAACTGTTTTGAGGAAACAGAGCCGCCTACGTGTTTTTATTGACATGTGACGTGCTAGAGCTCAGCTCGCACGTTGTTGTCAATTTGTGTGATGCACGCATTAGTGCTGGAGCGAGAGCTCGCACTAGAGTTTTACATGCATAGGTGCTGGAGTCCAACTCGCACCAGATTCTTATATATATATGATTTTCGTGACAGGGTGCTAGAGTCTAACTCGCACCATATTTTTATATGATTTTGAGACAGGGTGTTAGAGCTTCGCTCGCACCAGATTTTTATACGATTTGCATACAGAGTGCTAGAGCTTAGCTCGTACTAGATTTACTTGATTTGATGAGAGTGCTGAGCATTGCTCGCACTGATTTTTTATGAGAACATGCGATGAGCCGTGCTTGGAGCATCGGGTAGACTGTGTGTCATCGATTAAATAGGCTCGCACGTGCGTTTTGAGACATGGCATGAGTATTGAGAAACAAAACCTCTGTGGGAAGCAGGCCAATTGGGCTGGAGTACCTAGAGATATTATATGGGTTCATGGAGTACGATGTACCGTGCAAGTAGCATGGAGTACGATGTACCGTGTGGTATCTTCGGATACAGCATCTCCGGATACAGCATCTTCGGATGCCGAGAATCGGATAAGACTGACGGGATGGACTGACCCACCTCCCGAGCGGTTCCCGATCATGGTGAGAACCCGCACACTAGGATCCGTGTAGCTGAGGAACTCCCGAGGACACACATGGCCATAGTCCTAGTTATTGCCGTTATACAGATATTGCCTCGTCTCGCATGTCGACGATTTCGATGATTTAAACTGGGTTTTTAAACTAAATTTGCATGATGGTATTTCCATGCTTTTCAAATCCACGTGTGATGTAAACTGTTTTCATGGTTTTGTGTGAGTCAGGATCACCCGCAGGAGGGGTCGAGTCCTGACTTTATTGTGAAAATTTTAATTGAGAAAGAAATGATTTGTAATACTTGCATGTTGGATTTTCCGTGCAATGTGTTTTACATAACATCATAATTCATAGCATCTATTTTAAAATGTGTGGAGAAAGGGTGGTTTATGCATGGCACCACGTTCATGTAGGTAGTATGGTTACCTACTTGTTCGTAGGATTGCCTTACTGAGCTTGATGTGCTCACCCCTTTCATTTTCTCCCACAGATAATCTCCAGTTGAAGTTTCGACGACTCAGTACTGCATTCCGGATATCCGCTGCTGCCCATCAACATAGGGTATATACACTTGTACATATTGTATCTACATAAGCATAGCACAGTAACATGTTTGTAAGTAACTTTAGGGGATGTATAAATATTGTAAACAAATATAAATGACTGGAGAATAAATAAGTTAGATGGTAATGGTATGGTGGGACTGGCATTGACGCACAGCCCAATTATTAGTGGAGTGTGGTCACGATTCGAGGACAGGTAAGAATTCAAGTAAATAAACAAAACGCGAAAAATTAACTCTGATTTTTGGGTAGTTTGGGTCGTAACAAGCCTACTCCATCACACCTCTCCAGTCGACCATATCTGCAGCACCGTACCAATTTTTGAGTTAATTTCTTTATTCTTAATTTTCTTTTAAGTGTATCTTATAAATTTAGTAATTGAGTTATTAATTCTTTCTTTATCCTTAATTTATTTCCCAAATATATTATTCATCACTTATTTCCTTCCTTAAACATAATACCAATCTAATTCAATTACGTGATTTATTTTCCATAATTTCCTTAACTTGGCCAATTAGCCTGTCATACATAGCCTCCCTCATATTTCATTTTCAACATCATAAGTCATTTAAATTAACTAAATTAAGTCCCAATATCCTTAAAATTTCATCAACATAGGCTAATTTTCCTTAAGCTATTTACCTAAGTCTTCATTATGTCATCTTTCCACATAACATTCTTTTTTAGTCTTTAAACCAAGATTAACCTTAACGTAGCCTTATTTAGGTTAGTACTTCATCATAACCCTAAATTTAACTCTCTAACCCCAAAATCCATATGCTAATCGAAACCCCAAAATGCAATTGTCCATGATTTCTTTTTAACCTAAACTTAGATCAACATCAATTTTACATGCATGAAAATCTTATGATTTAATCAACATATCAAACCCCTAAGTTGCCATACTCTAACCCAAGTCATTGTTCTTGGTCGAAACCCTAAAAGAATTATCTCATTATGCTAATTTCAAACTACAAACTCAAACAACATTTAAGCATGCCAATCAAACAAGTTAAAACACCAAAATGAATTATCAAAGCTCTTTACCCTTAGTTTACTTTTGGACTAGCTCAAAGCACCTCTTTTCCTCAAGATTTCAACTATAATTTAACACTTAAAATCAATCTTAAAGCATCCCAAATTATCATGCTTAGCAACCTTAGAAACAAAAGCTCAAAACTTAACTTACATAGAAGTAGGATAGTTTCTATGTCCTATTCTTCTTGGCTAGAAATCACCCTTAAAATGAGCTCAGTAAGATCACAATTATATGTTGCAGTAAACTTTTAGTAGAAAAATTGGTCTCAAATGACCCCAAGAAACTAGGTTTTCTGGTACCTCAAAAAAATTAAGGAAAGGAAAGCTAAGGGATGCTTCGGGTTGAGAGTTTCTTACTTTGGTTTGTTTTCTCATGTTTTAGCTGAGAAGAAGGGAAGACATGGACCCCTAAATTAAGTATAAGTATGGTGTATAATATGGCTAAGGTCCATGGTCAACCTTTGATAGAAATTTAATAAAACATATCCCTTAATTTAGGTAGAAATATTGGATATGCTGCTGCATGAAGTAGGTAAACTTGGGACTATTTTGGTCTAATTATTTCATGGTCTTCCAATAAAATTTTGGCCATGGTTTCTCAGCAAAGTTGTCACATTTTAAGTCTACTTTAAACCTAAATTAACCCCAAATTTTCTTATGGACAATTTCCATCCAATTTGGAGACATTTCTTGGCTTAGCTAACATGATCTCACGGTTTTGGCCTCTAATTTCCCAATTTTATTTTGGCCATTTAATCAACCTAAAAAAATCACTTTATCACTTCATTTCATCTATTAATTGACTTAGATTTCATCATATTTTTATCTTGGTAAAGCATGCAATTCTTTTTAACTCCATTTGGCCAAGTTTAAGCCCCTAAACTTGAGGTAAGTCCTTAAAATGCTTGGCTGATTTGCAAGCCTAAATTATCCCATTTTTCTTTCTTAATCATTCCTAGAACCTTGTAGGCTCAATGTACATTAAGTTTTCCATTCATGGGGTGGCATTAAGGTCACAATTTGTATGCTTATATACAAGTCCTTAAGGTAAACTCTCAAGTTCCTACCATGTTAACTTAAGTAACTTAGTTATTACTTATTCTTTTTATCCATAACCTTAAATGCTCATTTCTATTCATCCAAATCCATTCTCATGCCATACTTCCTCGGTCAATTCATACATATAATTATAATTTGTTCATACATAATACATAAAATCACAAATAAAAAATCTTGGGATACCCTATCTGTCTCGAGACCTCGAATTCATCCTTACTCCTCATAGTTATAAGTTTGCCCCTGAAATCATCCAAATAAAATATCATATTAATTTCTTAAATCAATTTAGAGAAGGAATTCTGAAATTTAGGGTTCTCACATGTGAAACCCAAAATTTTTCGTTTTATTACTTATTTGGAAACTAGAAAGAAATTAAGATACTCGAAATAAAATTATGCAGGCCCGAAACAACCGAAGCACTTGGGTTAGTGGCATGGAGCTCGAGGGCACAAAAGCAAAGGTAAGGTTTTAAGTTCAAGTTGTAAACCCCACAAAATTCCTATATTTAATTAGACTATGTAAGAATAAAAATAACATGATTTAATGGAAGTGTGAATATTCGTTATAAGGCTCGAAGTGTACAGGAGCTGAGAGGCCCGTGAATGATAAGGAACTCGAAAAATACAGGAAGTGATAAGCAAATGCAAGCATAGAGGGATCGAAAATAATTTTGATGTAAAAGAAACTTATATCGAGAATTTATAAGGAGTGATGAGATTCCTAATAATATTTCATTTCCAAAATAATGAGAATTTCATGAAGACATGAATATTGTCTCATCGAATAATTTTATAAGAAGAAAATGTATATATATATATATGTATATATATATTAGGAAAAAAATTTAAAATGGATAAATAATGATATATATATATATATTGTAATGTAAAGTATGTATTATATAGGTAGTAATAAATAAATAAAATAGGATGAAATGAAATGAAATAAATAAATGAAATGGAAATAAAAAAAAACAACAAAGAAGAAGAAATAACACTAAACAAAAAAAAAACAAATAATATATAACTATCTATTAAATATTACATATATAAATTATTATAATATACATACATGTATATTAATATAATATACATCACCTTGTACGGAATTGGGTTTCTTTGAAAGCCAATTTCGTTTGCTGCTGGATTCGAAAAGGAAAACAGAGGAGATAGTGGGCGGGAAAACAAGGAAAGAAAGGAAGAGAAGGGAAGAAGGGTTGCTCGGCTGGGGAAAAGAAGAGAAAAAAAGAAAAGAAAGGAAGGAGAGTGCTGGCCAGGAGGAAGAAGAGAGAAGAGAGAAGAGGAAGGAAGAAGGAAAGGGAGAAAAAGGGGGCTGGTCGGAAGAGATCAGGGAAAGGAAAAGAGGAAGAAGGGAAGAGGGAGAAGGCTAGAAACCGAGAGAGGGTGAAGGCCGAGGTTGAGCTGGCACAGTGAGGATTGAAGCCGAAACTGAAGCAGGAGGAATCTGGAGCTGGAGCTAACCAGAGGGAAAGGAAATTGAAGAAGATCGAAAGCTGGAAATCGGGTAGACCGAGAATGGGGCATAGCCGAATTGAAGCAGAGTAAACGGAAGTAGAACAGGAACAAA
This sequence comes from Firmiana major, assembly GCA_033439115.1. Lineage (NCBI taxonomy): Eukaryota > Viridiplantae > Streptophyta > Magnoliopsida > Malvales > Malvaceae > Firmiana > Firmiana major. The sequence continues at coordinate 27,629,799 of CM065910.1, forward strand.
ACAAGCTGAAGCTGGGAACCGAGAGGAAGATAGCAAGCTGAACCGAGGGGCAAGGGAGAATGAGAGGGAGACCGAAGGGGGGTGAAAGCAGGACAAAACCGAGGAAGAGGGTGGAGAGGCTGGAACTGAGGCAGGGGAGAGTGAAGAGAAGCAGGACCGGGGCTGGAAATGGAAGCTGTAACCGAGAGAAAACAGGAGAAACCATAAGGGAGAAATGGTGATCAGTTGAGAAAGAAGAGGAAGAAGAAGGGTTGATCGAGGGAGGAGAAAAGAAAAGGAGAAAAGAAAAGAAAAAAAAGAAAAAAGAAAAAAAGAAAGAAGAAAAAGAAAATAGAAAAGGTAAATGGTATATTTATGTATATATGTATTTTTTTATATACATGTACATATAGATTGAGATACAAGCATGTTAGTGTAGATTTAATTAGAAAAAAATGGGAAAAATGAGGAGAAGATAGAAAAAAATATATTGTGATATTGAATAATGAAAACAAATAATAATATGAATATATATATATGTATATATATATATTGTTGTGTATATACTTAGGTGTATATACAAATGAGTGTATATAAGATAAATGAGTATGTTAGTTTATGTACATACAAAGTATATATGTACATGTGATAAGGAAAAATGAAAACAAATAATAATATGTATATATATATATATATGTATATATATATATATATTGGTGTGTATATACTTAGGTGTATATACAAATGGGCGTGTATAAGGTAAATGTGTATGCTAGTTTATGTGTGAGACCCCGTATATGTATAGCTGTATATAGGAACATGGGAATGTAAATAAAATCATAAGTATAATGATACATTTGTAATGTGAAGTATACGCAGTGTAAGTTCATAAGATTATGTACGCACTTGTAATAAGAATCGTGATTATACGTACAAGTTGCATTATGAATGAGTATGAAGAAATGAACTTAAATACGAGAAGAATGTGACTGAAATGGAATAAGAGTAGTGTGGTAAAATGGAAGGAAAGATTTACATAAGCGTATATTTCCATTCAGGTAATATCGTGTATATTTGGTTATACAAGATTTTCCCACAAGTTTTAATATGTACTAAGTGTGATTGGATGACATTTTTAAGTCTCAAGGAGGGATGAATGAGGAAAGGACTATAGAGGTAAATTGAGGAAGTTTTGAATGAAGTTGTTATAGAAAAACTGCAGAAAATCTGGAAATATGGAGGCCAGATCGATCTCATAGGATGAGAGATCGATCTGGAAGAGCTAGAATGCTCTTAGGTGAGTAATGGAATGGAGCAGATCGATCTCCTTAGCTCTCGGGTTGGAAGTAGATCGATCTCCCCTCAGACCAGATCGATCTCCTTAAGCTTCTGTTTGACAGCAGATCGATCTCAAGCCTCGACAGATCGATCTCCTGCCTTTAAAATGTCTTAGAAAAGAGGGATTTTTAGAGGACCAGATCGATCTCCACCCAAGGAAGATCGATCTCATCAAGTTAAAACTATAAATAGGAGCAGTTGGATCTGCAGATTTTCGGGATAAACCATTTCTTTCCACTTCAACTCAAAAACCTAGCTTTTTCACTCCTAAATCCAGCCATTTTCAGTAAGATTTGAGGAAAAGCTATTAGAGACAAAGTTGTTCACATCAAAGAGAAGAACAACATAGTTGGGAGGCATTTTCTCCATTTGTTGGATTTAAGCAACAAGGGTATTTCTAATTGGAGCAAAGAGGAAATCCAATGAGGTAAGTTCTAGTGCACAAATCCAAGTACATTGGTCTAGTTAATGATTATGAAGTTAATTGGGTGTGCACCTTGTGGGTAGAACTACCTAGGATGGCATGAAATGAATATAACTTAGAAATGGTCTAGTGTGAGAAAGTGGAATGTAGAAGTGTTAATGATGAATGAGATATCTTGAGAGGATGATTATGTTGTGGGCATGGTTTGGGCATGTAGATATTGGGATAAAATTGTGAGATTTACCACAAGGGGTAAAATGTATATTTAAGGCATTGGATAAATGCTTAGTTGAACAAGAGTTAGAAACGTTAACTCGAGTGTTTCATGGATGAATTTCAGTTTCGGATGATACGCCGGAGCAAGTCGAGAGGAGAACGCGAGAAGTATAAAGGCGGATAGTTGCACACAAGTAAAGTGAGGTAAGGGACTGTGTGTTAGCTATAGAGATGTTCGTGCGTATTTTACAGCAATTTCGTAGATATATTGCTAGATCTAGTACGATATTATAATTCTATGAAATGATATGGAAGCATGAAAAGTACTATGATGTATATATGTATTGAGAAATGGGATAGGGTAAGGAAATAGCATGATATGCATGTTTTCAATGTTTTTCTCTAATTTACATTGATCTTGATGATTGAGAAATGTTGATGATAGGTTGGCTAATTTTACATGTTTTAGCATGAAGAGGCATGCTGTATGAATAAACATGTTTTGAGTTTTAAAAAGAGAAAATAGCCATCTATCAGTTTTGAGATGAGATTTGGTGTTGAAGCGCTAGCTCACACCCGTTTTAATGCCTTTGATGTACCGTGCTGGAGTTTTAACTCGCGCGAGGGTATTGAGAAAGTGTGAGAACTTTGCTCGCACCTGTTTTGTTGAGTTGAGGTAAACCTGGAGGTCTGGGACCCAAGGGGATACCAGCCGACGGCCATTTGAACGGGCTAGGCCTTAACGATAGATCGTACCGCGCTGGAGCTTTGTGTTGACTGCGTGTCACGCTACTTGCTCGCCTGGTATATGAGACATGATTTAGGATGAAAAGTCCATCGGAGTTGGAGTATGGACTTGGGTCCACGGTTGTACGTAGAACAGTGTAGTTATCCGTTGGTATACTATGTACCGTGCTGGGTGCACGTGGGTACGAGTATCGCGTAGATGACACACGGCGTATTCTTACCGTGAGTATATGAGGAGATGTGGTTGATCGAAATGAGCTGGAGGGCAGGACTGACCCATTTCCCTTCAGGCGAAGTGATGCCCTGTGCACACCTGATCAGTGAGGCTCGGGATCACTGACTATGGCCATATGTCGTGGATATTTGATTGTCGAAAATTCCATGCCTGTCTCAGAGATTCGAGAAACAGAGATAATCTCAGAAAAGAAAGAGATTTTCAGAAAAAGTGAATTAAGGGAAGAAAGAGATTTTGTGTTTTTGATAAACCTCTGATTTCACAATTGTGCCGTGAGGGCACTATTTATGAGCATGTTTTAAATGGAAGCTTGATATTCGATTTACACGAAAATGCTATTGAGAAATATATGTTTAAATGGATTTTTCGTATGATATTTCCATTTATAACGAAAACATGGTTTTGGTTTATGCATGCATGGGCTATGTAGGTAGTACGATATCTACCTGCTAGCATACATTTCCTTACTGAGCTGTGGTTTGCTCATCCCACTATTTTCCCCCTCCAGGTACTGAGAAGTAAGAGAGCGGTGGTCTCTAGGTCTTTTGTGTTGAACAGCTCCCACAATTCCGTTAAGGTATAAGATTTGTATACACGAGTATTTTGTATCTAATTTATCGTATCACACAGTTATATCTTGGAATTGTAAACAGTATTATGGGGATGATATGTAAGCACATGGTATTTATACAATTGATTTTGTATATCTACACACACACCTGGGAGTGTGAATTAAGATTTAAATCTTCCGTTGTAAATGAATGAATTTTAGTAATTACATCTTCTCACAGCCCAACCGTAGTAGAGAATGTTTGGATAGAAGGGTTCCCAGAAGTGGGGTGTGACAGATTTGGCATCAGAGCATGGTTGGTCTGATGTGAGATGATGTTTAGGACTAAGAAAACATACATCCCCAAGTTACTGTACGATATTTAGATACAAATGTGTGTACAGAGCTGGTAGTGAATTAAATATTTGTTCTAACGCAGGAAAGTTATCAAGCTAGTGAGTTATGCTTGAGAGACACCGTAAGAGGGGAGAGAGCTCGAGAGCTCTAGGGCGAAATGACAGGACTGAGAGGCACAGTATATCATCCTCTAGTCATGAGCCCCAGGAACAGATAGAGGCTTCTGATCCTCAAATAACTCAATTGGAGGAAGACATGCGCACGATGATGACCATGATGGGTCAGATCATGGTTAGGTTTGAGGGTACACTTGGTACAGCGGGACAGGCTGCACCGAATCCCCCAGCAGCTGCACCTGAACCTGAGAATGTTGTACCTGCGCAAGCTGAATCGGTTAGGCCACGGGAACCTCATATTCGACCCGTACCTCCTCCAGTAGCCCCACAGCAGTACGATGATGATTTGGGGTATGGATATGACTGTGATATGGAGAGATTGGGGCATTTTATGGACTTTAAGCCTCCTTCGTTTAGCGGGGTAAAGGATCCGACAGTGGCTGAGGATTGGATCAGTCAGATGGAGAAGTTATTCGACTTCTGTAGATGTTCAGCTACGGAGAGAGTAGCGCTTGCGGCCTTTGTATTGAGAGGCGACGCAGAGCACTGGTGGAAGTCCACCAGGCCGATGTTGAGAGCTCAAGGTATGACTATCACTTGGGATATGTTCTTGGGTGTTTTCAGAGAGCAATACATCCTAGATATTGCTCGAAGTAGGCTACAGATGGAATTTCTGAATCTCACTCAAGGGAATCGAACAGTTGATGAGTACGAGTCACGATTCACTTCACTGGGTAGATATGATCCGGACTCGATCAGGAGTGAAGCTATCAGAGTCCGTAGATTTATAGATGGACTGAGGCCTTCAATCCGAGCGAAGTTGGCCCCATTTGATGTCGCTACATATAGAGAGGCTGTGCGACGGGCCCAGTTATGTGAGCAAGATTATGACTTGCAGACTTCTGAGTTTAGTTGGGGTAAAGACAAGGGTCCGAGGAAGCTGGGAGATGGCAAGAGTGCCAAATTTGGTCGAAAATTCATGAGTAAGCGTCGGAGAGAGGTAGATGAGTTCTAGAAAAAGGTTGCTAGACCTTTTATGTCTCCGACTCAGACACCAGTTAGGGGTATAGTGATTGGTGGACCCCGACCGACTACAGATCAGTGTAGACTATGCGGTCGATACCATGGTGGTAGGCCATGTCATCTTCAGGGTACCCGATGCTTCAGGTGTGGTAAATTTGGACATTATGCCAGAGAGTGCCTGGAGATAGTTGAGGCAATTCCACAGAGGGGTAAGGAGCCAGAGAGGGTTCCTACAGTTGCACCTCCTGCAAGAAAGAAAGCCTCGGCTGAAGAAAAAGGAAAACAAGTTGTGGGTCAAGGCAGGGTGTATGCGATAGACCAGGCATCGGCTGATACCTCTTCTGAAGTGATAAAAGGTACAATCTGGAGGTTATAGCTTTGTTTGATTCTGGTGCTACGCATTCCTTCATATCACCTGCATGTGCATCTAAGTTAAAAGGTTTTGTAGAACCTACATATTTGAGTAGGACTTTACTAATAACTACTCCAATGAGAGTTAGCCAATTAGTTGAGCAAGTGTATAAAGATTGTAAAGTGAGGGTGGGAGATAAGTGCATGATAGCTAACTTGATTTTCTTGAATATGTATGACATTGATGTAATTTTGGGAATGGATTGGTTAGCCGCCAATCATGCTGTCATAGACTGTCGTTCTAAGTCTATTAAGTTTTCTCTACCTGAAGAATGTGTTGTAGGATTTTAAGAGAAGAAATAAAATCTTAAATTCTGTGTTAAGTAAAGTTCTTTGGTATAAATGACTGGAGTGTTGTTTTGAAGGTTTTGTTGCTTATGTGGTGGATTTGAACAAAGTACATCCGGATATGGAGGACATCCCAGTGGTCAGAGAATTCCCTGATGTCTTTCCAGACGATCTACCAGGATTGCCACCTGATAGAGAAACGAAATTCGTTATAGACTTGACGCCTGGAACCGAACCAATATCCAAGTCACCATATAGGATGGCTCCAGTTGAGTTAGAGGAATTAAGGAAACAGCTGCAAGAGTTGCTAGAGAAGGGGTTCATAAGACCGAGCATGTCACCGTGGGGAGCTCAGGTATTATTTGTGAAGAAGAGAGATGGGAGCCTCAAGTTATGTATTGAGTATCGAATGTTAAACAAGGCTACCATCAAGAATAAGTACCCCTTGCCACGCATTGACGATTTATTGGATCAGCTTCGGGGAGCACAGATCTTTTCCAAGATAGATTTGAGGTTTGGGTATCATCAATTGAAGATTCGAAAGGAGGATGTGCCCAAGACAGCATTTCGTACCCGCTATGGCCATTACGAATTCTTAGTGATGCCTTTTGGGTTGACCAATGCGCCGACAGCTTTTATGGCTCTAATGAACGAAGTATTCAAGCCATACCTGGACCAGTTCGTAATTGTTTTCATTGATGATATATTGGTGTGTTCAAGGTCCAGAGAAGAGCATGAGCAGCACTTAAGGATTATTTTGCAGACCCTCCGAGAGAGAACTTTATATGCCAAGCTTAACAAATGTGACTTTTGGCTAGAACAGATTTCTTTTCTAGGCCATGTTATATCGAAAGATGGGGTATCAGTAGATCCGTCCAAGATTGAGGCCGTTATTCAGTGGGAACAACCTAGGACAGTCACAGAGATCAGAAGCTTTCTGGATTTGGCTAGTTACTACTGGAGATTTGTAGAGGGTTTCTCTAGATTAGCTGCTCCATTGACACGTCTTACGAAGAAGAGTGTGGAGTTTTTATGGGCTGAAGCTTGTGAGAGAAGTTTTCAGGAACTTAAGCGTAGATTAACCACTGCGCCGGTTCTTATCATCCCTAACAGTTTAGGAAATTACTCGATGTATACAGATGCTTCGCATCAAGGACTAGGCTGTGTTTTGATGCAAGATGGAAGGGTGGTAGCTTATGGATCTAGACAGCTGAAAGATCATGAGAGGAACTACCCCACTCACGATTTGGAGTTAGCGGTCGTAGTGTTTGCGTTGAAGATATGGCGCCACTACTTATATGGTGAGAGATTTCAGATCTTTACGGATCATAAGAGTCTGAAATATCTATTCTCACAGAAGGAGTTAAACATGAGACAGAGGAGGTGGTTGGAACTCCTCAAGGACTATGATTGTGAGATCTTATACCACCCGGGGAAGGCAAATGTGGTTGCCGATGCATTGAGTCGGAAGAGTCTTGGGTTGGTATCACATATGATGGTTAGAGAGCACGAGTTGTTGGAACAATTCACAAACCTTAGTCTTGATATGACCCTACCTGAGATTGACAACTATGGGATTATTGCTAGCTTAAGATTATAACCGGAGTTGATTGAGAAAATTCGACAAGCTCAGTAAATTGATCAATGGTGTATTGACATGATTAGCCAGATCCGAAAAGGGAAGGGTGCCGATTTTATATTGAGTTCAGATGGAATACTAAGGTTTGGAGATAGAATATGTGTTCCTAAGGATTTAGAGCTGAGGAAGCTAATCTTATCAGAGGCTCACTCGTCAAGATATACGATACACCCGGGGAGTAGTAAGATGTATCAAAATCTCTGAAAGGTATATTGGTGGTCTGGAATGAAGAGAGATATAGCTGAGTATGTCGCTAGATGTCTCATTTGTCAGCAAGTAAAAGTCGAACATCAGAAACCAGGAGGATTATTACAACCTCTACAGATACCAAAATGGAAGTGGGAGCATGTCACCATGGATTTTGTGATGGGGTTACCGAGAACCCGTAAGAACCATGATGCGATATGGGTGATAGTAGATCGGTTAACGAAATCGGCACATTTCTTAGCCATGAGATCTACAGATACATTGAGTGCACTGGCGAACCTGTATGTGCAGGAAATAGTGAGATTGCATGGAGTCCCAGTGAGTGTTGTTTCTGATCGGGATGTCCGCTTTACTTCCCACTTTTGAGGACATTTTCAGGAAGCGATAGGGACCCAGTTGAGTTTTAGCTCCGCTTTTCATCCTTAAACAGATGGTCAGTCAGAGAGGATTATACAGACCTTAGAGGATATGTTGAGAGTGTGTGTACTGGACTTTAGAGGCTCATGGGACGATCACTTACCATTGATTGAGTTCGCCTACAATAACAGTCATCACTCAAGTATTGGTATGGCCCCTTATGAGGCACTATACGGCGTAGATGCCGATCGCCCATTGGTTGGGAAGATATTGGTGACAGACAGTTGCTCGCTCCCGATTTGGTTAAGCAAGCCTCCGAGGATGTTCAAATAATATGCGAGAGGCTGTGAACAGCTCAAAGTCGACAAAAGAGCTACGCTGACAGGAGACGGAGACCACTTGAGTTTGATGTTGGCGAGTCTGTATTTTTGAAAGTATCTCCTTCTAAGGGGATAACGAGGTTTGGGAAGAAAGGAAAATTAAGTCCTCGTTACATTGGTCCCTTCGAGATTTTAGATAGAGTGGGAGATGGAGCATATAGGCTAGCCTTGCCACCTGAGCTAGCAGAAGTCCACAATGTGTGACGGCCGACCCCTGCCCGGCCAATCCCTGCCATCGGCCATGGCCACCCCTCTTGGGCCCACAACAACGATGGTGGTCTAACAACGGGTGGTGCAACAACGCCAACAAGTCCAACGTATTGTCCGCTTTGGGCCTTCGAGAATACTATCCAGATCTAGCATAGGTGATAAGATATGAGATCCAACAGTTCAGCTTAATGCAATTATAAGTATATTGAAAAAGTTGATTCGGGCATTAAACAGGAAAGAGAAAGTATTGAGGTTTAAGATGATTTCCCTAATTAAAGTCCTTTGGTAGTAATACACTCCGAAGAAGGTCACATAAGAATTAAAGAAGTATGATACGATTGATGTACCCGGAGTAGTTTATGGACTCATATGAATTGGTTCTAATTTGGAGGACCAAATTCTTTAAGTGAGGGAGAGTTGTAAGACCCAAATTTAATTAAAACATGAAATGAATGAGTATTCGTGAAGGAAAGTTGGGTTAAATTAATCCCGAACATGTGTAAGGGCAAAATGGTCAAAAGATCGAAAGTCGGTGTAAATTCGATAAGGATATTTAATTAAAAATAATGGATTGAGAAATCTTGGTCAATAAAAGTGAAATAAATTTATTTTGGGTTAAATTGATCAAGATATCAATTTATTGGAATTAATCAGGATTTTTAGTTCGGAAAAATAATCTCGAAAATAATCGAAAAATATATCGAAAAGTCATTCGGGACAATATCCCGAAAATACTGAGGAATTATACCCGAAAAAGGGTTAAAATATAATAAATAAATTAAATAAAATTAAATAAATGAATTTAGAATTAAATAATAATTTTAAGGATATTTTAAGGGATATTTTGGATTTTTATAGAGTATTTTAATGAATAGTGTAATAATTAAAATAAATAATAATAATAATAATCTGAAAAAAAAAGAAAGTAGGCTGTTGGATGAAGGCGAAAGGATGTCTTGGACCAGGACACTATTGATGTTTCATGGATGTGGTGTAAGATACCACACTTGTTATGAATAATGAAGTACATATGTTCATTGATCCTGGTGCCACACATTTATTCATACCGCCTTCATTCACATATAAGTGAGTAAAAGGCATGAATGCCTACATCATTGGGCACATACTGATAAATGAATACCCCAATAGAGGAGGATTAATTAACGGAATAAGGATATAGAGATTTTAAGTTGAAAAAAAAAGGGGTGCAACAGTTGAAATTAAAGGAGTAAAGGATTGTACTCACGGAATGAATAATGAAAGAGTTTTGTCATGAGGGATATACGAAAGGAGATAATCTTTAAGATATGTTGATCCTAAATACAAGATGTACTGGAGTAAGAGGCGTATGCTAGGTAAGAACATCTTTACGATATGAAGTAATTAGGATTAACGCAATTAGTAGTGAATACAAATTGTAACCACATGGACTGGTATATAAAGTAATTGTGGTTAAGTCTGAAGGTTAATAAAGGTATTTCAAAATACCTCCCTGCCTGAAGACTTGACAGCGTCGAAAAGTATATATATAACCTATAACGTGAAATCGATCATCGTAATAAATACCTTTAGCATTAGGATACCTTTACTAAGACGATAAGAATATTAAAATTCGACAAATCATAAAAGTTAACATAGTAAAAATTTAATAAGAGCCGTTAAGATAAGAAAAGAAAATGACGCAGGTTAGTACCTGGAAATGTAAGCGATTTTGGAGGATCTTATACGCTTATGCGTAAATAAGTCAAGGATTAGACCGAGTTGTAATCATCATTATCGATGATATGTTGGGTGTATTTAAAGTCTAGGGCAAATTGTAAGCAATAATTGAAAGTGGCTTTTACAAATGGGTTGTTGCGAGTTCTCAATAGGGTATACCTTGTTGACACGTTTAACTATGAAAACGTGGTCTTTGAGTGAGATGATAGATGTGACGTGAATTTCGGTGTAGTGAAGTATGAACTGACCACCATGATTAATTTCACCATACCCAATAGCTCAAGAGGTTCTCAGTGAGTATGGATACCTCGAAATAATGAAGGAGCTGTGTATTGATGTATAATGGGAAGATAGTCAATTTTGGAGTCAGACAACTCCTTGATCACGAAATAAACTATCTGACCCATGATTTAAAGTTGGCAACGGTAGTATTTGTACCGAGGATATGGTACTATTATGTACACGATGAGGAATTGTGGATATGCACTGATCATAAAGCCCCGAGTATCTGTTTTCACAGAAAGAGGCGAATATGAGAATACATAGTGGGTTAGAGCTTCTGAGAGATTTTGATTGTGAAAATTGTACCACCCAGAAAAAGCTAATGTAATGGCTTATACCTCGAGCAGAAAGAGCCTCGGGATGGTACTACATATGATGGTCAGGGAGCGTGAGCTGCTAGAGCAGTTATGAGCCTCAGTATTGATGTGATCCCTTCTGATGATGACAGTGATTGTGTGACAGCTAGCCTGAGATTAGAATCGGATGAGAGTGCCCGGATTTGACAGGCTTAGCGTGATGATCGGCAGGATATCGATAGTATGGGTCAGATTCAGAAGGAGACAGTGACAGAGTTCACAGCGAGTGTTGATGATTTACAGAGAGGTTCAGAGACAGTATAAGTGCTCCCCAGGACCACAGTTGATGAGATAGTAATATTGTCAGAAGCTCACTCTTCGGGATATACGGTGCATACGAAAAGTAACGAGTAAAGAATATATCAAAATCTCTGAAAAGGGTATTGGTGGTCAGATGTGAAAAGAGATGGTAGAGATTGTGGAAAAGTGCCTAGTATGTCAGCAGAATGAGGTAGAGTATTAAAAGTCTGCAGAGTTATTGCAGCCTCTACCTATATCGACACGGCACGAAAAATGGGAACAAGTCTCCATGAATTTCGTGATGGGTTGCAGAGAACCCAGGTGAATTACGAGGCTATTTGGATGATAGTCGATAGAGTAATTAAGTCTACCCACCTTCTGGTTATAAACTCCCCAAATACTCAGAGTATGTATGAGAATTTATGTATAAGAAAGGTTGTGAAACATTATATAGCGTTCCAGTGAGCATGGTATCATGTAGGGATTCCCATTTCACTTCCCACCTTTGAGGATATTTTTAGGAAGCTATGGGAACCCGACTGAGTATTAGCATAGCTTTTCATCCTCAGACAGATGGTCAGTCAGAGAGGACTGTACAGGTTCTGGAGGATCCGATGAAAGCGTGTGCCATTGATTTTATAAGCTCCTGGGATGATCAGTTATTACAAATTGAATTCGCCAATAGTGACAGTTGCCACTTGAGCATTGGGATAACAAGATACGAGGCAGTGTATGGCTGTTGGGGTTGTTCCCCAAATTGGATAAGAAAAAGTGGGTGACAGATAGAATTATTTTCGACTTGGATAATAAGTCTCTGAGGATGTCTAGTTAAGGATGAGAGATTAAGAACACCTCAGAGCAGATAGACAAGTATTGGAATTCACCCTTGATAAATTAGTATGGTTGAAATGTTTCTTGTCCTAAGAGAATAAGGACATAGCGAGCTTTTGAAAGAATGTAAATTGAGTTTCGCTGGATTGAATCTTTTGAGAGATTGGACAAGTGGAAGATAAGACCTATAGGTGGCATTTCCACTTGAATAAGCAGGCACCCACAATGTGTCCCATCTTTTGATGCTTCGGGAATACTATCCAGATCCAGCATAGGTGATAAGATATGAGATCCAACAGTTCAGCTTAATGCAATTATAAGTATATTGAAAAAGTTGATTCGGGCATTAAACAGGAAAGAGAAAGTATTGAGGTTTAAGATGATCTCCCTAATTAAAGTCCTTTGGTAGTAATACACTCCGGAGAAGGTCACATAAGAATTAAAGAAGTATGATACGATTGATGTACCCGGAGTAGTTTATGGACTCATATGAATTGGTTCTAATTTGGAAGACCAAATTCTTTAAGTGGAGGAGAGTTGTAAGACCCGAATTTAATTAAAATATGAAATGAATGAGTATTCGTGAAGGGAAGTCGGGTTAAATTAATCCCGAACATGTGTAAGGGCAAAATGGTCAAAAGATCAAAAGCCGGTGTAAATTCAATAAGGATATTTAATTAAAAATAATGGATTGAGGAATCTTGGTCAATAAAAGTGAAATAAATTTATTTTGGGTTAAATTGATCAAGATATCAATTTATTGGAATTAATCGGGATTTTTAGTTAGGAAAAATAATCTCGAAAATAATCGAAAAATATATCGAAAAGTAATTCGGGACAATATCCCGAAAATACGGAGGAATTATACCCGAAAAAGGGTTAAAATATAATAAATAAATTAAATAAAATTAAATAAATGAATTTAGAATTAAATAATAATTTTAAGGATATTTTAAGGGATATTTTGGATTTTTATAGAGTATTTTAATGAATAGTGTAATAATTAAAATAAATAATAATAATAATAATCTGAAAAAAAAAAGTCAGAAACGAAAAACGCGAAGAAACGAAAAACGGAACCCGAAAACCGACAGCCGAACCCGAGGGAGACCGGCGAGCCGTCCGGCGGCCAGGGACCCAGGCGAGGGCCGACGAAGGAAGCCCGACGCCAGGCGATCTTGCTGCCACCGGTGACGCGCGCCAAGGATGCCGAAATCCGACGAAAAACGGAAGAGAAAGCCGTGAGGGAAATCGAGTCGGTCCCGGCGATCCACGGCGACTGGACGTGAACGGAGGCCACCGATGAGTTCAGGAGGAGGAGCCGGTCATTTTGAGACCAGTAGCAGCTGACGAAACGGCCGGAATCACCGGCGACGGCTAAGAGGAGAAATGGGTCCCGACGGCCGGAGGAGAACAGGCCGGACCGACCATTTTTCGGCGAGCTCGAGGCGAACCAAGCCCAGATTCGTGATGCGGACAACTTTGCGGAGCCACTGGCGGTGGAAGCCGACAGAGAACCGACGGTGAACCGGCCGAATCGGAGTGAACCGGCGGTCTGAACTGGTCCGAACTGGACTGAACCGGTTCAGCCAAAAAGAGAGGAAAAAAGGGAGAAAATGGGAAAAAGAGAAAGAGAAAAAATTGGAGAAAAATCCCGACGATATAATCGAGCTACGGGTAAGTCAGTAGTGGTCGAAATTGACCCGATTTAAATTTTGGAGTATTTAATTTAATTAATTTTGGGCTGAAAACTTACCTGAAAAATTATGGAATTGTGTAGCTCGATAATTGGCATCCACCAAGAGCTCGAGATAGCCTCGATTTGCGGACTAGCATGGAATCTCGGGTAAGTGATCTTTATTTATGACAATTTACATCGTTATGCGTGATATGAATTTAAATCCCGCATAAATTGAATTAAAATATGAAAATTTAGATAAATTGTCGTAAATAATAAATTTAGCTATTCGAGAGTTAGAACGAGGCCCAATAAATTGTTGGTGGGCCCAATGAGCCTAATAGGCCTCGATAATGTGAAAATTAAGTGGAAAACGGGCTTAAGGCCGATTAAGGCCCATTAAGGTACAAACGGGCCCAATAAGGGTAAATGGGCCCAATGATTTAAATTAAGCTCAGAAAATAGAAAATACAATTAAATTGTATAATATCTGACCTGAGGAATAATTATACGCAGTTTCGGATATTTGATTGGGAACTTATCGGACTGCGCGACGAGACAACAGTGGAAAAGAAAAGGTCAGACTCGAAAGGAAAATAAGGTAAGGGAATTCTACGGACTGCTAGAGGTAAACTTTATGCAATTTCAAGTTCATATGCAGTCTTTAAAAATTACCTGAAGGGTCTAGAGGTCAATTAATAATTTTAGTGCCTCGAATGGGCAAATTACCAAAATACCCTTGTTAAGGGTAAAATTTACAAATTTTGAAAAAGTTGGGAGGAGCAAGAACAAGAGGTTCTTGCTCATTCTGGAGGTGTTTTGATGCATGCATTAGTAGGCTGGCTAACCTTTAAAGAAAATGCACAGCATTGCATACTTTCAACGTGAAATTGTTTTGAACACTGTTTTGAGGAAACAGAGCCGCCTACGTGTTTTATTGACATGTGACGTGCTAGAGCTCAGCGCACACGATATTTTCGATTTGTGTGATGCACGCATTAGTGCTGGAGCGAGAGCTCGCACTAGAGTTTTACATGCATAGGTGCTGGAGTCCAACTCGCACCAGATTCTTATATATATATGATTTTCGTGATAGGGTGCTAGAGTCTAACTCGCATCATATTTTTATATGATTTTGAGACGGGGTGTTAGAGCTTCGCTCGCACCAGATTTTTATACGGTTTGCATACAGAGTGCTAGAGCTTAGCTCGCACTAGATTTACTTGATTTGATGAGAGTGCTGAGCATTGCTCGCACTGATTTTATGAGAATATGTGATGAGCCATGCTCGGAGCATCGGGTAGACTGTGTGTCACCGATTAAATAGGCCCGCACGTGCGTTTTGAGACATGGCATGTTAAAAATAACCTGATGAGCCCGAACGAGGGATAAGGGTTAGAGAAATAACCTGTAAGACCCGAAATTAAATCGTAAATTTTATGAGGTAGAAAAATGTTCACAAATTTAAAGGAATGGGATTCGGACTGAAAATAAGGATTCAAATCATAAAATGAATAAATATTCGTGAAGGGAAGTCGGGCTAAATAAATCCCGAACACGTGTAAGGGCAAAACGGTCAAAAGATCGAAAGCCGGGATAATTTCGATAAGAAAATTTAATTTAAAATAAGGATTTAGAATATCTTGATCAATAATGAGGAAATTATATAATTTTGAGTCAAATTGATCAAGATCTGGAATTTTTAGAAATACCGAAAAGTCACCCGGGACAATATCCCGAAAATACGGAGAAATTATACCCGAAAAATGGTTAAAAATATAATAAATAAAATAAATTAAATTAAGTTAAATTGTTTGGAATAAAATATTAATTTTGTAGATATTTTCAGATTTTTTAAGACTATTTTAATGAATATTTTAATAATAAAATAAATTGTTAAATAAAATAATAATTGTTAAAAAAAAAAATCAGAAATCTGTAAAAGTCGGGGAGAGAGAAAGAAAAGGGAAACGGAGAGGGGAGACCGCGCGTGGCTCGTCCGACCGACGGCTACCGGGCACCGACGGCCTCCGACGAAGGGCCGAGCAGCAAGAGGAGAGGCCGGCGAAGCCAATGGCACCGGTGACGCGCCGTCAGGAGGTCGGAGATCGCCGAATGGAGGAGGAGAAGACCGCGGGGAAAACGGAGACGGTACCGGCGATCCACGGCAGCTGGGGGCGAACGGCGGGTACCAACGTGATCAGGAGGAGGAGCCGGTCCTTTTGAGACCAGTACCGGCCGGCGAAATCGTCGGATCGAGAGGTGGCAGCCGCGAGGGAGAAGAGGTGATTCGTCGGCGATGGCTGCGTTTCGACCCCAACCGAGGCCCGATTCTGAATGCCCAGGTGTAGCCGAGCCGAACGGCACCGAAATCGCATCGGGAACCGGCCGGACGGCGCCGGAATGAGCAAATGGGGATTAAACCGGTTGAACCGACCTGAACCGACCAAAACTAAACCGAACCGGACCGAGCTGAATCGGCGGTCTGAACCGGTCTGAACCGGACTGAACCGGTTCAGCCAAAAAGAGAGGAAAAAAGGAGAAAAAGAGGAAAAGGAAAAAGGGAAAGGATTTTCGGGGATACACCGGACTTCGGGTAAGTCAATATGAGGTCAAAAGTGACCGAATTGATTTTCGAGAAATTTATTTAAATTATATTTAATCGAAAAGTAACCCGGGATTAAATATAATAATTGTGCAGTTCGACGATAAAGCCCGAACGAGAGCCGATTGAGCTCCGATTTTTGTATCCCGCATCGTATCGGGTAAGTACAGTTTAATTTCGACAATTAGAGTCCTTTAATACAGAGTTTCAACTATTTTACAGAATTTACGGATTAATTCTGTATAAAAGGAATATTAATCGGAATTACAACGTAATTACCGTAAATGGTATACGGGCTATCCAATGAGTTTGGAACGAAGCCCGGTAATTATTGGTAAGCTGAATGAGCCCAGTAAACCCGAAGAAGGGATTTAAACAGTATAAACGGGCTGAAAATGGGTCGAGGCCCATTAAAGTGCAATCGGGCCCAATAGGGATAAATGGGCCCAATGATTTAAATTAAGCCCAGAAAGTATTAAATACAATTAAGTTGTATAATATCTGACCTAAGGAATATTATTACACAGTTCCGGAGGTTTGATTGGGAGCAGATCGGACTGCGCGACGTGACAACAGTGGAAAAGGAAAGGTCAGACTCGACGAGAATCGAGGTAAGGGAATTTTGTAGGTGCATAGAGATAATTATGCATATTTTGAGAGGGGATTTACAGGGCTTAGAAATTTATTAAAACATCTAGAAATAAAGTAATAATTTTTACGAAAATCGAGGCTTAGATAAATAAAGGAAAATGACTATTTTGCCCCCAGTTAGGAAAATTTCAAAAAGGGTAGTAAGGCTATGAAATTGCATGAATTTCATGATTTTAATGTTTTATATGATTATATTGCTTTGATTTAAGCAAATATACACATAGGTGGGCTGTTGATTTCGTGAATTTTACGAAAAGGTACCGGTTTGTACCGGTTACTATTTTAAAAGATGTTTTATTAAAAGTGAGCCACCTATCGTATTTACGTGACTAAATGAGTGCTAGAGTCTTTCTCGCACTCAAGTTTACTGAATTATTTCTCATGAAAAGCCGTACTGGAGCATTGCTCGTACGAGAAATTTTTGTGTGCACAAAATCGTGCTGAAGCTTCGCTCGCACGAGATTTTAGATATCATGATATGCATAGCGTGGTGCTGGAGCTCCGTAAGCCTGTGACCTGGTGTGGGGCGGGCAGCAGGATGCTCACATAAACGCACTAGACGCGAGTTGACATGCATATAGTCGTGCGGAAGCCTCCTGTAGACTGTGTGTCACAGAGAGTTGAGATGCTCGCACATATACTTTGAGACATGGGTTGGTTATCGACATAGTATTGGGCTGGATAAGACCTACGGCAGGCACCCCCAGACTATGATATGGGTCCACGGAGTACGATGTACCGTGTATGTCACACGGAGTACGCTGTACCGTGCAGTCATGATGACTCTACGATGTTACTCGATATTCTGGCTGGTAGGACTTGACCCCACCTCCCGTTGCAGTTGTGATACCCCGCACACCGGGATCCGTGTGCCTGGGATCACAGGGACATAGTATGGCCATAGTCCTCGATTTTTCATACAGTAACCTACATGCCTCACATGATATCATACGGTCTGGATAAACCAGGACAAACCCGATGGAGGGGTAGTCCCGATTTGTGTTTTTAAAAGAGATGTGATTTGATGAATCAAGGTATTCCCGAGAGATGGGTTTGACCTTGATGAAGTTGTTTTATAATGAAACAAATGAGTTTTAAATGTGATGAATTTATGATGAAACAAATAAGTTTCAAAGTGATGAGTTTTGTGATTAAACAAATGAGTTTTAAAGGGAAGAGTTTATGATGAAATAAATGAGTTTTAATGTGACGAGCATGAGATGTCATACATGATGATTTTCCATGTGTGCTTGACATGTCGATTTCATGATTTCTTGTATATGATATATACATACATGTGGCATTGTTTTAATCTTACCTCATGCTCCGAAAGTAAACGATTTTTACATCATGACATTATCAGCACGTAGATAGTATAGTTATCTACCTGCTTACATTATTGCCTTACTGAGCACGTTTCGCTCACCCTTTCATTTTCCACCCCACAGGGTATATTCAGCAGAAGAGAGCGACAATAGTTTCGCATCTCGGTTATCCGCTGCTTCTTAGCAAGATCAGGTATACACATTTATATAATTTTTGTATCTGAACAAATAGATGCACAGTACTGTATAAGGATTTAATATTGGGGATGTATTTTGTTTAAATAAATTGAGATGTGAATGTGAATATGAAAATGGAATGGCAAATAGGTGAGAGGTTACTAACACCGAATCATAGCCCAACTGTTTAGAAGTGTAACTGTTCACGACGGGTGAGGAAATGAAAAAGCGAAAAATTTGTAGGGATTTTTAGGTAATTTGGGTCGTGACAAATTTAATGGTATCAGAGCAGAGTTGGCCTGATATGAGTCGGTGTTAGTGGTTAAGTAAATTTACATCCCCATGTACTGTGCATTGTTTAGATACAATTGTGTATATCAAGGTGGAAGTGCAGCTAAGAACTTAGTTTCAAATGCAAGAATATAGTTGTTATAACTGATAGCCGCTATGGTAGAGGGGCGAGTACACATGCTCGAGGCCGTAAAGATTGGCCTGAGAATCGAATGAGTCATGATATGAGACTCAAGATGAGATAGTGCACGAGGCAGAGGTCGTAGAGGTAGACTTGAGTCTGCTAAGTCGTGCTGAGTTGATTTGTGAGAATCAGGATGAAATTGAAATGGAGGCTAATGTTGAGCATGCCTCTCAGAGTCCGACAGAGTGATCGGATAGTATTGAGACACGCTTCGCGAGATTGGAGCGGAGTGTGAAGATTATTTTGAGGAGCTAATTGCTCAGATTATGAATGAGATATGAGGGCGCAGCGGAGCATTGGTGGAAGTCCGCTCGACCCAACTTAAGAGTTAGACATCCGGAGTCGACATGAGAAATATTTCTGGATGTATTCTGGTGACTGAATATTTCGGGCACTGCTTAAAGGAATTTATTGATAAAGTTTCTTACACTACCCATAGTCATTGGTTGATTGATGAGTATGAATCTCAGATTTCATTCCTGGGCAAGTATGAACCCGATATTGTGGACAGTGAGAGTCGGAAAACCCAAAAGTTCATGGAAATGGCTCAAATTGTCGATTATAGTCCGATTGGCTCACTACCTATGTCGAGGCAGTGCACAAAATACCGTTGCATGAATAACGTCATGTGTTGCACGCCTATGAGATTGGGAAAGGTAGTAAGGGTCGAAATAGAGACAGAAGAGAATAGAGAATGACAGAGATGTCAGAGCAGGAAAGAGACCAGTTGGTAAGAGATTAGAGTTGACGAGATATGGAGTAAGATAATTGGTAAGGCCCCAGTGTATCCGATTTTGGCACTCTTGGGGGGCATTGTGATTGGAGGACCCCGACCTGCTATGAAGCAGGGTAGCAGTGTAAGCACTGTAAGCAGTGTGAGATGTGTGGTGGATACCACGGAAGGAGGGTCCATACCTACACGGTATTGATGAAAATGGCCGTTAAGTGTGGTAAAGACGGACCATTGATTTGATTGCTCAGAGTTGAGCGAGATCGCCCCACAGAAAAGTAAAGAGATAAAAAAAACCCTGTTGAGATAGCTGCAACGAAAAGGGAGGAAATAGCCGAAAAGAAAAAAAAGGAAAGTAGGCTGTTGGACGAAGGCGAGAGGATGTCTTGGACCAGGACACTATTGATGTTTCATGGATGTGGTGTAAGATGCCACACTTGTTATGAATAATGAAGTACATATGTTCATTGATCCTGGTGCCATATATTTATTCATACCGCCTTCATTTGCATATAAGTGAGTAAAAGGCATGAATGCCTACATCATTGGGCCCAATACAGATAAATGAGTACCCCAATAAAGGAGGATTAATAAACGGAATATGGATATAGAGATTTTAAGTGATAAAAAGGGGTGTAACAGTTGAAATTAAAGGAGTAAAGGATTGTACTCACGGAATGAATAAAGACAAGAGTTTCGTCATGATTGATATACGAAGGAGATAATCCTTGAGATATGTTGATTATAAATACAAGATGTATTGGAGTAAGAGATATATGCTAAATAAGGAATACCCTTAATATGCGAAGTAATTGAGGTTAAGCAATTAGTAGCGAATATAAATTGTGACCACATAGACTGAGATATAACGTAATTGTGGTTAAGTCTGAAGGTTAATAAAGGTATTTCAAAATACCTCCCCGCCTGAAGACTTGACAGCGTCTAAAAGTATATATATATCCTATAACGTGAAACCAATCGTCGTAATAAATACCTTTAGCATTAGGATACCTTTACTAAGACAATAAGAGTATTTAAAATTCGACACATCATGAAGGTTAACATAATAAAATTTAATAAGAGCCGTTAAGATAAGAAAAGGAAATGATGCAGGTTAGTACCTAGAAACGTAAGCGATTTTGAAGGATCTGATACGCTTATGCGTACATAAGTCAAGGATATAGGCGATTGAATTATGCAGTGGAGCTCAATTACGATGAGTTATTTAAACTTGACCTGGACCGATTTGTAATCATCATTATCGATGATATGTTGGGTGTAGTTAGAGTCTAGGGCGATTTATAAGCAATAATGAGAAATTGCTTTTACAGATGGTTGCTGCGAGTTCTAAAAGGATATACCTTGTTGACACGTTTAACTAGAAAACGTGGTCTTGGAATGAGATGATAAATAAGATTATTGTTGTGACGTGAATTTGGCGTGATGAAGTATGAACTGACCATCGTGATTAATTTCACCATACCCAATAGCTCAAGAGGTTCCCAGTGAGTATGGATACCTCAAAATTATGAAGGAGCTGTGTATTGATGCATAATGGGGAGATAGTCAAGTATGGAGTCAGACAACTCCTCGATTACGAAATAAACTATCTGACCCATGATTTAAAGTTGGCAACAGTATTTGTACCAAGGATATGGTACTATTATGTACGGGGTGAGAAATTTTGGATATGCACTGATCATAAAGCCCGAGTAACTGTTTTCACAGAAAGAGGCAAATATGAGATTACATAGTGGGCTAAAGCTTCTGAGAAATTTTGATTGTGAAAATTGTACCACCCAGGAAAGGCTGATGCTTTGAGTAGAAAGAGCCTTGGGATGGTATTGCATATGATGGTCAGGGAGCGTGAGCTGCTAGAGCAGTTATGAGCCTCAGTATTGATGTAATCCCTTCTGATGATGACAGTGATTGTGTGACAGCTAGCCTGAGACTAGAACCAGATGAGAGTGCCCGGATTTGACAAGCTTAGCATGATGATCGACCGGATGTCGATAGTTTGGGTCTGATTCAGAAGGGTACAGTGATAGAGTTCACAGTGGGTGATGATGAGTTACTGAGGATTCAGAGACAGTATGAGTGCTCCCTAGGGCCACAGTTAATGAGTTAGTGATATTGTCAGAAGCTCACTCCTCGGGATATACAGTGCATACGGAAGTAAATAAATATATCGAAATCTCGAAAAGGGTATGGGTGGTCAGATATGAAAAGAAATATTGTAGAGGTTGTGAAAAAGTGCCTAGTATGTCAGCAGGATAAGGTAGAGTATTAAGAGTCTGCAGAGTTATTGCAGCCTCTACCTATATCGACACGGCACGAAAATGAGAGCAAGTCTCCATGAATTTTATGATGGGTTACAGAGAACCCAGGTGAATTACGAGACTATTTAGATGATAGTCGATAGAGTGACTAAGTCTACCCACCTTCTGATTATGAAATCCCCAGATACTCAGAGTGTGTATGAGGATTCAGGTATAAGGAAGATTGTGGAATATTAAGTAGCGTTCCAGTGAGCATGGTATCATATAGGGATTCCCGCTTCACTTACCACCTTTGAGGATATTTTAGGAAGCTATGGGAACCCGATTGAGTATTAGCACAGCTTTTCGTCCTCAGACAAATGGTCAGTCAGAGAGGACTGTACAGGTTCTGGAGGATCCGATGAAAGCTTATGCCCTTAATTTTTATGCTCCTGGGATGATCAGTTATTACAAATTGAAGTCGCCAATAGCGACAGTTGTCATTCGAGTATTGGGATAACAAGATATTAGGCAGTGTATGACTGTAGGGGTTGTTCCCCAAATTGGATAAGAAAAAAGTGGGTGACAGATAGAATTATTTTCGACTTTGGATAATAAGTCTCTGAGGATGTTTAGTTAAGAGTGAGAGATTAAGAATACCTCAGAGCAGATAGACAAGTATTGGAATTCACCCTTGGTGAATTAGTATGGTTGAAATGTTTCTTATCCTAAGAGAATAAGGACATAGCGAACTTTTGAAAGAAGGTAAATTGAGTTGCGCTGGATGGAATATTTTGAGAGATTGGGCAAGTGGAAGATAAGACCTGCAGGTTGGTGTTATCACTTGAATAAGCAGGCACCCACAATGTGTCTCAGCTTTTGATGCTTCGGCAATACTATCCAGATCCAGCATAGATGATAGGATATGAGATCCTACAGTTCAGCTTAATGCAAATATAAGAATATTGATAAGTTGATTCGGGCATTAAACAGGAAAGAGAAAGTATTGAGGTTTAAGATGATCTCCCTAATTAAAGTCCTTCGGTAGTAATATACTCCAGAGAAGGTCACATAAGAATTTAAGAGTATGATACGATCGATGTACCCGGAGTTGTATCTAGACTCATATGACTTGGTTCTAATTTGGAGGACCAAATTCCTTAAGTGGGGGAGAATTGTAAGACCCGAAATTAAATCGTAAATTTTATGAGGTAGAAAAATGTTCACAAATTTAAAGGAATGGGATTCGGACTGAAAATAAGGATTCAAATCATAAAATGAATGAATATTCGTGAAGGGAAGTCGGGCTAAATAAATCCCGAACACGTGTAAGGGCAAAACAGTCAAAAGATCGAAAGCCGGGATAATTTCGATAAGAAAATTTAATTTAAAATAAGGATTTAGAATATCTTGATCAATAATGAGGAAATTATATAATTTTGAGTCAAATTGATCAAGATCTGGAATTTTTAGAAATACCGAAAAGTCACCCGGGACAATATCCCGAAAATACGGAGAAATTATACCCAAAAAATGGTTAAAAATATAATAAATAAAATAAATTAAATTAAGTTAAATTGTTTGGAATAAAATATTAATTTTGTAGATATTTTCAGATTTTTTAAGACTATTTTAATGAATATTTTAATAATAAAATAAATTGTTAAATAAAATAATAATTGTAAAAAAAAAAATCAGAAATCTGTAAAAGTCCGGGCGAGAGAAAGAAAAGGGAAACGGAGAGGGGAGACCGCGCGTGGCTCGTCCGACCGAC
Source organism: Firmiana major (assembly GCA_033439115.1). NCBI lineage: Eukaryota > Viridiplantae > Streptophyta > Magnoliopsida > Malvales > Malvaceae > Firmiana > Firmiana major. The sequence continues at coordinate 27,653,377 of CM065910.1, forward strand.
GGCCACCGGGCACCGACGGCCTTCGACGAAGGGCCGAGCAGCAAGAGGAGAGGCCGGCGAAGCCAATGCCACCGGTGACGCGCCGTCAGGAGGCCGGAGATCGCCGAACGGAGGAGGAGAAGACCGCGGGGAAAACGGAGTCGGTACCGGCGATCCACGGCAGCTGGGGGCGAACGGCGGGTACCAGCGTGATCAGGAGGAGGAGCCGGTCCTTTTGAGACCAGTACCGGCCGGCGAAACCGTCGGAATCCTCCGGATCGAGAGGTGGCAGCCGCGAGGGAGAAGAGGTGATTCGTCGGCGATGGCTGCGTTTCGACCCCAACCGAGGCCCGATTCTGAATGCCCAGGTGTAGCCGAGCCGAACGGCACCGAAATCGCACCGGGAACCGGTCGGACGGCACCGGAATGAGCAAATGGGGATTGAACCGGTTGAACTGGCCTGAACCGGCCAAAACTAAACCGAACCGGACCGAGCTGAACTGGCGGTTTGAACCGGTCTGAACCGGACTGAACCGGTTCAGCCAAAAAGAGAGGAAAAAAGGAGAAAAAGAGGAAAAGGAAAAAGGGAAAGGATTTTTGGGGATACACTGGACTTCGGGTAAGTCAATATGAGGTCAAAAGTGACCGAATTGATTTCCGAGAAATTTATTTAAATTATATTTAATTGAAGAGTAACCCGGGATTAAATATAATAATTATGCAGTTCGACGATAAAGCCCGAACGAGAGCCGATTGAGCTCCGATTTTTGTATCCCGCATCGTATCGGGTAAGTACAGTTTAATTCCGGTAATTAGAGTCCTTTAATACAGAGTTTCAATTATTTTACAGAATTTACAGATTAATTCTGTATAAAAGGAATATTAATCGGAATTACAACGTAATTACCGTAAATGGTATACGGGCTATCCAATGAGTTTGGAACGAAGCCCGATAATTATTGGTAAGCTGAATGAGCCCAGTAAACCCGAAGAAGGGATTTAAACAGTATAAACGGGCTGAAAATGGGTCGAGACCCATTAAAGTGCAATCGGGCCCAATAGGGATAAATGGGCCCAATGATTTAAATTAAGCCCAGAAAGTATTAAATACAATTAAGTTGTATAATATCTGACCTGAGGAATATTATTACGCAGTTCCGGAGGTTTGATTAGGAGCAGATCGGACTGCGTGACGTGACAACAGTGGAAAAGGAAAGGTCAGACTCGACGAGAATCGAGGTAAGAGAATTTTGTAGGTGCATAGAGATAATTATGCGTATTTTGAGAGGGGATTTACAGGGCTTAGAAATTTATTAAAACATCTAGAAATAAAGTAATAATTTTTACGAAAACCGGGGCTTAGATAAATAAAGGAAAATGACTATTTTGCCCCCAGTTAGAAAAATTTCAAAAAGGATAGTAAGGCTATGAAATTGCATGAATTTCATGATTTTAATGTTTTATATGATTATATTGCTTTGATTTAAGCAAATATACACATAGGTGGGCTGTTGATTTCGTGAATTTTACGAAAAGGTACCGGTTTGTACCGGTTACTATTTTAAAAGATGTTTTATTAAAAGTGAGCCACCTATCGTATTTACGTGACTAAATGAGTGCTAGAGTCTTTCTCGCACTCAAGTTTACTGAATTATTTCTCATGAAAAGCCGTACTGGAGCATTGCTCGTACGAGAAATTTTTGTATGCACAAAACCGTGCTGAAGCTTCGCTCGCACGAGATTTTAGATATCATGATATGCATAGCGTGGTGCTGGAGCTCCGTAAGCCTGTGACCTGGTGTGGGGCGGGCAGCAGGATGCTCACATAAACGCACTAGACGCGAGTTGACATGCATATAGTCGTGCGAAAGCCTCCTGTAGACTGTGTGTCACAGAGAGTTGAGATGCTCGCACATATACTTTGAGACATGGGTTGGTTATCGACATAGTATTGGGCTGGATAAGACCTACGGCAGGCACCCCCAGACTATGATATGGGTCCACGGAGTACGATGTACCGTGTATGTCACACGGAGTACGCTGTACCGTGCAGTCATGATGACTCTACGATGTTACTCGATATTCTGGCGGGTAGGACTTGACCCCACCTCCCGTTGCAGTTGTGATACCTCGCACACCGGGATCCGTGTGCCTGGGATCACAGGGACATAGTATGGCCATAGTCCTCGATTTTTCATACAGTAACCTACATGCCTCACATGATATCATATGGTCTGGATAGACCAGGACAAACCCGATGGAGGGGTAGTCCCGATTTGTGTTTTTAAAAGAGATGTGATTTGATGAATCAAGGTATTCCCGAGAGATGGGTTTGACCTTGATGAAGTTGTTTTATAATGAAACAAATGAGTTTTAAATGTGATGAATTTATGATGAAACAAATAAGTTTCAAAGTGATGAGTTTTGTGATTAAACAAATGAGTTTTGAAGGGAAGAGTTTATGATGAAATAAATGAGTTTTAATGTGACGAGCATGAGATGTCATACATGATGATTTTCCATGTGTGCTTGATATGTCGATTTCATGATTTCTTGTATATGATATATACATACATGTGGCATTGTTTTAATCTTACCTCATGCTCCGAAAGTAAACGATTTTTACATCATGACATTATCAGCACGTAGATAGTATAGTTATCTACCTGCTTACATTATTGCCTTACTGAGCACGTTTCGCTCACCCTTTCATTTTCCACCCCACAGGGTATATTCAGCAGAAGAGAGCGACAATAGTTTCGCATCTCGGTTATCCGCTACTTCTTAGCAAGATCAGGTATACACATTTATATAATTTTTGTATCTGAACAAATAGATGCACAGTACTATATAAGGATTTAATATTAGGGATGTATTTTGTTTAAATAAATTGAGATGTGAATGTGAATATGAAAATGGAATGGTAAATAGGTGAGAGGTTACTAACACCGAATCATAGCCCAACTGTTTAGAAGTGTAACTGTTCACGACGGGTGAGAAAATGAAAAAGCGAAAAATTTATAGGGATTTTTAGGTAATTTGGGTCGTGACATAACCTGATGAGCCCGAACGAGGGATAAGGGTTAGAGATCCACCTGATGAGCCCGAACGAGGGATAAGGGTTGATGAGCCCAAACGAGGGATAAGGCTGAGGGTCCACGGAGTACGATGTACCGTGCAAGTAGCATGGAGTACGATGTACTGTGTGTTATCTTTGCATACGTTGGTATCTTTGTGATAGTTGGTATCTTTGTGATACGTTAGCATCTTCAGATGCATGGGATCGGATAAGACTGACGGGTTGGATTGACCCACCTCTCGGGCGGTTCTCGATCAGGGTGAGACCTCGCACACTAGGATCCGTGTAGCTAGAGGGACTCACGAGGACACATATGGCCATAGTCCTGGTTATTTGCCGATATATAGACGTTGCCTAGTCTCGCTTGTCGTCGATTTTGATGAAATCAAATTGGGTTTTAAACTAAATTTGCATGATGGTATTTCCATGCTTTTCAAACCCATGTGTGAATGTAAATCGATTTTCATGGTTTTGTGTGAGTCAGGATCACCCGCAGGAGGGGTCGAGTCTCGACTTTATTGTGAAAATTTTAATTGAGAAATAAATGATTTGTAATAATTGCATGTTGAATTTTTCGTGCAAACTTGATTTACATAACATCATAATTCATATCATTTGTTTTAAAATGTGTGGAGGAAGGGTGGTTTATACATGGCACCACGTTCATGTAGGTAGTATGGTTACCTACTTGTTCGTAGGATTGCCTTACTGAGCTTGATGTGCTCACCCCTTTCATTTTCTCCCACAGATAATCTCCAGTTGAAGTTGAGGTGACTCAGTACTGCATTCTGGATATCCGCTACTGCCCATCAACATAAGGTATATACACTTGTACATATTGTATCTACATAAGCATAGCATAGTAACATGTTTGTAAGTAACTTTATGGGATGTATAAATATTGTAGACATTTTATAAATGATTGAGAAAGAATTAAGTTATATGGTAAATGTATGGTGGGACTGGCATTGACGCACAGCCCAATTTGTTAGTGGAGTGTGGTCACGATCAGAAGACAGGTAAGAATTTAAGTAAGAAAATAACAAAACGCGAAAAATTAACTCTGATTTTTGGGTAGTTTGGGTCGTGACACAATGTCTTCCACGTTTCTATGCTTCGAAAGTACTATCTGGATCCAACACATGTAATTAGCTCTGAGCCGTTGGAGCTCAAGGAGGATATGTCGTATGTCGAGAGACCGATCAGGGTGTTGGACAGAAAAGAGAGGGTGTTGCGGAACAAGACGAATTCATTGGTTAAGGTTTTGTGGCAAAATCACACTGTGGAAGAGGCCACATGGGAACTGAAAAGTTTGATGCGGGAAAAGTATCCCAAGTTATTCACAGATTGAATTGGTTCTAATTTGGAGGACCAAATTCTCTAAGTGGGGGAGAATGTGAGACCCCGTATATGTATAGCTGTATATAGGAACATGGGAATGTAAATAAAATCATAAGTATAATGATACATTTGTAATATGAAGTATACGCAGTGTAAGTTCATAAGATTATGTACGCACTTGTAATAAGAATCGTGATTATACGTACAAGTTGCATTATGAATGAGTATGAAGAAATGAACTTAAATACGAGAAGAATGTGATTGAAATGGAATAAAAGTAGTGTGGTAAAATGGAAGGAAAGATTTACATAAGCGTATATTTCCATTCAGGTAATATCGTGTATATTTGGTTATACAAGATTTTCCCACAAGTTTTAATATGTACTAAGTGTGATTGGATGACATTTTTAAGTCTCAAGGAGGGATGAATGAGGAAAAGACTATGGAGGTAAATTGAGGAAGTTTTGAATGAAGTTGTTATAGAAAAACTGCAGAAAATCTAGAAATATGGAGGCCAGATCGATCTCATAGGATGAGAGATCGATCTGGAAGAGCCAGAATGCTCTTAGGTGAGTAATGGAATGGAGCAGATTGATCTCCAAAGGAATCAGATCAATCTCCTTAGCTCTCAGGTTGGAAGCAGATCGATCTCCCCTCAGACCAGATCGATCTCCTTAAGCTTTTGTTTGACAGTAGATCAATCTCAAGCCTTGACAGATCGATCTCCTGCCTTTAAAATGTCTTAGAAAAGAGGGATTTTTAGAGGACCAGATCGATCTCCACCCAAGGAAGATCGATCTCATCAAGTTAAAACTATAAATAGGAGTAGTTGGATCTGCAGATTTTCAGGATAAACCATTTCTTTCCACTTCAACTCAAAAACCTAGCTTTCTCACTCCTAAATCCAGCCATTTTCAGTAAGATTTGAGGAAAAGCTATTAGAGACAAAGTTGTTCACATCAAAAAGAAGAACAACACAGTTGGGAGTATTTTCTCCATTTGTTGGATTTAAGCAACAAGGGCATTTCTAATTGGAGCAAAGAGGAAATCCAATGAGGTAAGTTCTAGTGCACAAATCCAAGTACATTGGTCTAGTTAATGATTATGAAGTTAATTGGGTGTGCACCTTGTGGGTAGAACTACCTAGGATGGCATGAAATGAATATAACTTAGAAATGGTTTAGTGTGAGAAAGTGGAATGTAGAAGTGTTAATGATGAATGAGATATCTTGAGAGGATGATTATGTTGTGGGCATGGTTTGGGCATGTAGATATTGGGATAAAATTGTGAGATTTACCACAAGGGGTAAAATGTATATTTAAGGCATTGGATAAATGCTTAGTTGAACAAGAGTTAGAAACGTTAACTCGAGTGTTTGATGGATGAATTTCAGTTTCAGATGATACGTCGGAGCAAGTAGAGAGGAGAACGCGAGAAGCATAAAGGCGGATAGTTGCACACAAGTAAAGCGAGGTAAGGGACTGTGTGTTAGCTATAGAGATGTTCGTGCGTATTTTACAGCAATTTCATAGATATATTGCTAGATCTAGTACGATATTATAATTCTATGAAATGATATGGAAGTATGAAAAGTACTATGATGTATATATGTATTGAAAAATGGGATAGGGTAAGGAAATAGTATGTTATGCATGTTTTCAATGTTTTTCTCTAATTTACATTGATCTTGATGATTGAGAAATGTTGATGATAGGTTGGCTAATTTTACATGTTTTAGCATGAAGAGGCATGCTGTATGAATAAACATGTTTTGAGTTTTAAAAAGAGAAAATAGCCATCTATCAGTTTTGAGATGAGATTTGGTGTTGAAGCGCTAGCTCACACCCGTTTTAATGCCTTTGATGTACCGTGCTAGAGTTTTAACTCGCGCGAGGGTTTTGAGAAAGTGCGGGAACTTTGCTCGCACCTATTTTGTTGAGTTGAGGTAAACCTGGGGGTCTGGGACCCAAGGGGATACCAGCCGACGGCTATTTGAACGGGCTAGGCCTTAACGATAGATCGTACCGCGCTGGAGCTTTGCGTTGACTGCGTGTCACGCTGCTTGCTTGCCTGGTATATGAGACATGGTTTAGGATGAAAAGCCCATCAGAGTTGGAGTATGGACTTGGGTCCAAGGTCGTACGTAGAACAGTGTAGTTATCCGTTGGTATACTATGTACCATGCTGGGTGCACGTGAGTATGAGTATCGCGTAGATGACACACGGCGTATTCTTACCGTGAGTATATGAGGAGATGTGGTTGATCGAGATGAGCCGGAGGGTAGGACTGACCCATTCCCCTTCAGGCGAAGTGATGCCCTGTGCACACCTGATCAGTGAGGCTCGGGATCACTGACTATGGCCATATGTCATGGATATTTGATTGTCGAAAATTCCATGCCTGTCTCAGAGATTCGAGAAATAGAGATAATCTCAGAAAAGAAAGAGATTTGCAGAAAAAGTGAATTAAGGGAAGAAAGAGATTTTGTGTTTTTGATAAACCTCTGATTTCACAATTGTGCCGTGAGGGCACTATTTATGAGCATGATTTAAATGGAAGCTTGATATTCGATTTACACGAAAATGCTATTGAGAAATATATGTTTAAATGCATTTTTCGTATGATATTTCCATTTATAACGAAAACATGGTTTTGGTTTATGCATGCATGGGCTATGTAGGTAGTACGATATCCACCTGCTAGCATACATTTCCTTACTGAGCTGTGATTTGCTCATCCCACTATTTTCCCCCTCTAGGTACTGAGAAGTAAGAGAGCGGTGGTCTCTAGGTCTTTTGTGTTGAACAGCTCCCACAATTCCGTAAAGGTATAAGATTTGTATACACGAGTATTTTGTATCTAATTTATCGTATCGCACAGTTATATCTTGGAATTGTAAACAGTATTATGGGGATGATATGTAAGCACATGGTATTTATACAATTGATTTTATATATCTACACACACACCTGGGAGTGTGAATTAAGATTTAAATCTTCCGCTGTAAATGAATGAATTTTAGTAATTGCATCTTCTCACAGCCCAACCGTAGTAGAGAATGTATGGATAGAAGGGTTCCCAGAAGTGGGATGTGACATTATGTACATACAAAGAATATATATATATACGTGTGATAAGAAAGAAATGAAAACAAATAATAATATATATATATATATAATTATGTGTATATACATGTAGATGTATATAATAAATGTGTATGTTAATATTTGCATGTACAAAATATATATAGTAATGAAAATATATAAATGTGCGTGTTGGCCTAAGTATGTACAATAATACGTACACGCGAAGTAGTAACGAATAGGTTACAATTTTACCGCAATTTGGACAATTCACATGAATAGGTTGCTACGTATACAACTTCGGTGTAGGTGATCGTAGAAGGAATTAAAGGAGTTACTAGAAGGGGTCACCACTCAAATTCAGAAATTTTGATAAATCGAGGTAAAGGGTGTAATTTAAGATGGTAATGGTATCCCTACCTTTAGACTCCGATTTATCTATGTGTTTTTATGCTTTCTCGTGTTGATTGTAAAATAAAACCTAACACCTAATGAGTCCAAGATTTATTTGATCATGTTTTCGAGATAAAGAAATGCTATATGAAATTAAATGCATAGTTTCAAGCATGATTTTCTGAATAAATGTCATGGTTTTGACTTATGTATGATTGATTTCATGTTTTTGAATGAAATGAAAGTTGGTATGTGAAGTTATGCTTGAGAAATGAAATTTATTTTCGAAAGGCGATTGTGGGGGCCACCTCTTGAGTCCTACGGGAACAAAATGCCACACAGTCTGTCTGTTTTATGAAAGAGTTTTCAGTTCACAAGAAATTCGATTTTATTACTCGGTATTAGTTTATGGGTTACAAAACCCAAGAAAGACTTTGAAAATTCTGTTTTGAGACGAAAGGGCAACGTATAGTGGAATTGTGGGGGCCACCTCTTAAGTCCGACGGGAGCAAAGTGTCACGCAATTTTCACAATGACATGTGAACGTGGGGGCCACCTCTTGAGTTCGGCGGGAGCAAAGTGCCACACGGATCACAAAGACATACGAACGTGGGCGCCACCTCTTGAGTCCGATGGGAGCAAAGTGCCACACGGATCACAAAGACATACGAACGTGAGGGCCACCTCTTGAGTCCGACGGGAGCAAAGTGCCACGCAGTTCACAAAGACATACGATCGTGGGGGCCACCTCTTGAGTTCTATGGGAGCAAAGTGCCACACAGTCTGTGTGACTGTGGGGGCCACCTCTTGAGTCCTACAGATGCAAAGTGCCATTCGGTCAATGCATTTTTGTCATGCTCGCCTTTGTGGCGTCTGAACTTCGCCTGCATAGGTTCTGAATTCCCTTTACGGAGGATGATTTTGTTATTGCCGCATGACAATTCTATAAGTTAGCCTAGTCTCCATCTGATATGAACTATGCTATATGATTTTGATCCTTCGATATATGTTTATGCATCAATTATGCTTTTGAAGTTCTATCGGTTTTGAAATATCCTGGAGTTCTGTGTGTTTCGACAGATTGTGATATAACTGAATTGGTTTGTTCTTCGAAATTATATCTCTATTGATTATGTTTTATATATACGCTTTTTGGAAGTTATGTGATATTTGTAAAGAAACGTCATCTCTTAGTTTTATCATGTATTCTATGTGATTTAGCTACCATGATCATTTTAAATGCTTTTCTTACTGGGCTTTTTCTCGAAAGCTCACCCCTCTACTTTTCAGATTATTTGCAGTGATCTATAGACGCTACCTACCGCGTACATGACATAGGCTGGTTGAAAAGAGCTACCCTAGGCTACTTTTTGTACACACAGTCAAGGTATAGTATTACATTCTTTTACCAGACACATTTGTACGCTCAGACATATATTGGGAATATTTTGTTGGGATGTAATTTGTAAGGAAAACGATGTAAACTATTATTTTAGGTTTATATTTGGAGATGGCTAGTATTAAATCGAAATCGAAATATGAGTTGCAAAAGTGGATTGAGAAAGTATGCTTGGTAGATGTAGATATCAAGAATTGTTGGAAAGCATGCTTGGTAGTTGTGGATATCTAGGATTGTTGAAAAACAATTGAATTGCAGGTGGGTAGGCTCATATATAAGCTGTTATGTAAGACCCGAATTTAATTAAAAACACAAAATGAATGAGTATTCGTGAAGGGAAGTAGGGTTAAATTTATCCCGAACATGTGCAAAGGCAAAACGCTCAAAAGATCGAAAGTCGAAATAAATACGATAAGAAAATTTAAATAAAAAAATAATGGATTTGAGAATCTTGATCAATAACGAAGAAATAATTAAATTTCGAGTTAAATTGATCAAGATATTAATTTTTGAGAATTAATCGAAATTAAGCGGGATTTTCACTTCGAAAAATAAACTCGAAAATAATCGAAAAATATATCGAAAAGTCGAAATAATACCGAAAAAATTATTTATTCATTAAATAAATTAAATAATAATTTATCTTAGATATTTTGGCAAAATAATAATAAAATATTACATAAAATAATAATAAAATTAAATAATAAATAAAATTAAATTAATTGTAAAAAAAAAAGAAGAGAATCAGAAAATGTTATCGGGGAGAGAGAAGAACCAAGGAAACGAGGATGACCCGCGCGTGGCCCGTCCGACCCATGGCCACCGGCGATCATCACCCTCCGACGAAGGGCCGAGGAGGAAGAGGAGAGGCCGGCAAAGCTTTGGGCACCGGTGATGCGCGCAGACAATGGTTGTGTCCGGCGAACGGAGGAAGAGAAGACCGCGAGGAAAACGGGGTTGATCCCGGCGATCCATGGCAGCTGGGCGCGAACGGTGGGTACCGACGAGTTCAGGAGGAGGAGCCAGTTCTTTTGAGACCGGTATCGACCGGTGAAACCGTCAAAATCTGATGGATCGAGGGAGAGAAAGCCGAGAGGGAGAAGAGAGGAACGGCGACCACCGACGGTGATTCGGTCCCGATCGAGGCCAGTCGAAGGTTGCCCGGCCAAAGACGAGTCGAATGGCGCCAGAAACGAGCCGAGAATCAACCGAAAACGTCGTGAACGGCGACAGGAAGGTCTGAACTGGTACGGACCGGTTCAGCAAGAGGTGAACCGGCTGAACCGGACCGATCTGAACCGGGTTGAACCGGACTGAACCGGTTCAGCTAAGAAAGAAGGGAAAAAAGGAGAAAAAGAGAAAGTAAAAAGGGGAAGAATTTTCAGGGATACACCGGACTTTGGGTAAGTCGGTAAGAGGTCAAAAGTGACCGATTTGAATTTTGAGAAATTTATTTAAATTATATTTAATCGAAAAGTAACTCGGAATTAAATATTAATTGTGCAGTTTTACGACAAAGCCGTAACGTGAGCCGATTGAGCTCCAATTTTTGTATCCTGCATCATATTGGGTAAGTACATTTTAATTTCGACAATTGGAGTCCTTTAATACTGAGTTTCGATTATTTTACGAAATTTATGGATTAATTCTGTATAAAAAGAAATATTTATCGGAATTGCAACGTAATTATCGTAAATAGTATACGGGCTATCCAATGAGTTTGGAACGAAGCCCGATGATTATTGGTAATCTGAATGAACATAGTAAACCCGAAGAAAGGATTTAAATAGTATAAACGGGCTGAAAATGGGTCGAGGCCCATTAAGGTGCAATTGGGCCCAATAAAGTAAAACGGGCCCAGTACGTTAGATTCGAGCAGTAAATGTGATATGCAGATAAAGATAATTGAACTGACCCAAAATATGTGGTTATATGCAGTTCCGTAGACTTGGTTAACGCGCAGTTGGATCGAGAGATCGAGTATTATCGAAACGAGACAAGTTTGCGCGTAAATTGAGGTAAGGGAATTTTGTAGGTGTATAGAGATTTCTATACGTATTTATTAAGGGGATTTATAGGGTTTAGAATTCCTTAAAGTATCTAGAAAAGAAATAATAATTTTTGCAAAAATCGGGGCTTAGATAAATAAAGAAAAAGACGATTTTACCCCTGAGAATAAAATTTATAAAAAGGGTAGTAAGGCAGAAAAATTGCATGATTTTCCTGTTTTAATATTTTATTAAATGTATTGCTTTGATTCAAGCAAATATACACATAGGTTGGCTATTGATTTCATGAATTATACGAAAGGGTACCGGTTTGTACCGGATACTATTTTAAAAGATGTTTTATCAAGATTAAGCCACTTATCGTATTTACATGAATAAAAGAGTGCTAGAGTCTTTCTCGCACTCAAGTTTACTGATTTATTTCTCATGAAAAGTCGTACTGGAGCATTGCTCGTACGAGAAATTTGTGTGTTCACAAAACCGTGCTGGAGCTTCGCTCGCACGAGATTTTAGATATCATGATATGCATAGCGTGGTGCTGGAGCTTCGCTCGCACTAGACGTGAGTTGACATGCATATAGTCGTGCGGAAGCCTCCTGTAGACTGTGTGTCACAGAGAGTTGAGATGCTCGCACGTATACTTTGAGACATGGGTTGGTTATCGACATAGTATTGGGGTGGATAAGACCTATGGCAGGCACCCCCAGACTATGATATAGGTCCACGGAGTACGATGTACTGTGTATGTCACACGGAGTACGCTGTACCGTGCAGTCCTGATGACTCGATGATGTTACTTGATATTCTGGCGGGTAGGACTTGACCCCACCTCCTGTTGCAGTTGTGATGCCCCGCACACTGGGATCCGTGTAGCCTAGGATCACAGGGACAAAGTATGGCCATAGTCCTCGATTTTTCATACAGTAACCTACATGCCTCACATGATATCATACGATCTGAATAGACTAGGACGAACCCGAGGGAGGGGTAATATCTCGATTAATGTTTTCAAAAGAGATGTGATTTAATGAATCAAGGTATTCCCGAGAGATGGGTTTAACCTTGATGAGGTTGTTTTATGATGAAACAAATGAGTTTTAACGTGATGAGTTTATGAGGAAACAAATAAGTTTTAAATGTGACGAGCATGAGATGACATACATGATGATTTTTCAATGTTTGTTTTATATGTCGACTTCATGATTTCTCTTATATGATATATACATACATGTGACATCGTTTTAGTCTTACCTCATGCTCCAAATATAAACGATTTTATATCATGACATTATCAGCACGTAGATAGTATAGTTATCTACATGCTTACATTATTGCCTTACTGAGCTGTTTATGCTCACCCTTTCATTTTTCACCCCACAGGGTATATTCAGTAGAAGAGAACGACAGTAGTCATATCCGCTGCTTCTTATCAAGACCAGGTATACACATTTGTATTATTTTTGTATCTGAACATATAGAGGCACAGTACTGTACATAGATGTAATATTGGGGATGTATTTATTTAAAATAAATTGATATGTAAATGAAATATGAAAATGGAATGGTAAATAGGTGAGAGGTGACTAACATCGAATCATAGCCCAACTGTTTAGTGGTGAAACTGTTCACGACGAGTAAGGAAATTAAAAAGTGAAATATTTACTCTGATTTTTAGGTAATTTGGGTCGTCACAGAAAAGATGGTATCAGAGTAGAATTTGCTTGATATGAGTCGGTGTTAGTGGTTAAGTAAATTTACATCTCCATGTACTGTGCGCATTGTTTAGATACAATTGTGTATATCAAGATGGAACTGCAACTACGAATTTTGTTTCGAATGCAAGAATATAGTTTTTATAACTGATAGCCGCTATGGTAGAAGGGCAAGTACACCTGCTTGAGGTCGTAGAGATAAGCCTAAGAGTCGAATGGGTCGTCACATGAGACTCAAGATGAGAGTGAGGTGAAGGCTGATGATGAGCATATTCCACAGGGTCTTATAAAGAGACCAAACAATATTGAGACACGCTCCGAGAGGATGGAGTGGAGTGTAGAAAATATTTTGGAGTTGTTTACCCAGTTTATGCATGTAGTTGAGGATATGCAGGGTAAAGCCTAAACAGATGCCTCAGACTATAGAGATTTTCACACCCCTCCGATATATAGCGAAGTAAAGAAACCAATAGTTGCTGATGACTGAGGGAATGAGATAGCGAAGTGTATGGATTCTTTCGGTATATGTCGACCGAGAAAGTTACTTTTAAATACGTTTATGTTGGAGTCGAGGCGGAGCATTGGTGGAAGTCCGCTCAACTCATCTGAAGAGTTAGACGTCCAAAGTCGACATGAGAAATATTTTTGGATGTATTCCGGTAACAATATCCCAGATATTGCTTAAAGGAATTTATAGATAAAATTTCTTACACTGACCTAGAGGCACTGGTTGATTGATGAGCATGAAACTCAATTTATATCTCTGGGCAGGTGTGAACTTGATACCATGGGCAGTGAGAGTCGAAAAAGCCCAAAAGTTCATGAAAGGGCTTAAATTATCGATTAGAGTTCGATTGGCTCATTACCTATGTCGAGGCAGTGCGTAGATACAGTTATGTGAATAATATCATGTGTTACACGCCTCTGAGATTGGAAAATGTGGTAAGGGTCGAAATAGAGACAAAAAAGAATAGAGAATGACAGGGATGACAGAACGGGAAAGAGACCAATTGGTAAAAGATTACAGTTGATGAGTCACGAGGTTAGATGATTGGTAAGGCCCAGTGTATCCAGTTTCAACACTTTTGAGGGGTATTATGATTTGAGAACCCCGACCTGCTACGGAGCAGTGTAGCAGTGTAAGCAGTGTGAGCAGTGTAGGATATGTGGTAGATACCATGGAAGTAGGGCCTACACCTACACTTGATTGACTAAAATAGGCTTTAAGTGTGGTAAAACATACCAATTATTTAATGATTGCTCAGAGTTGGGTGGGACTGCCCTATAGAAGAGCAAAGAGATAGAGAAAACCCTATTGGTATCTCTGCACCGAAAAGGGAGGCCACAGCCGAAGAGAAAGGGAAAGTAGGTTGTTGGACGAGGGCGAGTGTATGTCTTGGATCATAACACTATTGATATTTCATATGATGTGGTGAAAGATACCACACTAGTTATGAATAGTGAAGTAATTATTTTAATTGATCCTGGTGTCACGTATTTAGTCATACCGTCTTTAGTTGCTTATAAGTTAGTAAAAGACATGAATGCCTACACCTATGGGCACAATGCTGATAGTTAGTACCCCAACGAATGAGGGTTAACTAACAGAATAATTATTAAGAAATTATAAGTTAAAAATGGGGAAAGAAGTATAAGTCAGTCAATTTTATTTAATGGACTACTTTGTTGACACGTTTAACTTAGAAAAAGTTGTATTTGAATGGAATGATAGACGTGACAGGAGTTTTGGTGTACTGAAGTAATAAACTGACCACCGCATTTATTCTCACCATACCCAACAGATTAAGAGGTTTCTCATGAGTCTATGGATACCTCAAAATAATGAATGGGCTGTGTATTGACGCAAAATGGGAAGATAGTCAATTATGAATCCAGACAACTCAAGGATCATGAAAGAGACTATCTGATCCATGATGTAAAGTTGACAGCGATAGTGGTTGTATTGAGTATATGACAATACTATGTACATGGTGAGAAATTTCAGGTATGCACTGATCATAAAAGCCTCAAGTATCTGTTTCACAGAAAGAGTCGGATATGAGAACAAAAAGAGTTAGAGCTTCTGAGGGATTATGATTGTGGAAATTATACCACCCAGGAAAGGCTAATGTAATGGCTAATGCCTTGAGCAGAAAGAGCCTTGGGATGGTATTACAAATGATGGTCAGGGAGCGTGAGCTGCTAGAGCAGTTGTAAGCCTCAGTAGTGATGTGATTCCCTCTGATGATGACAGTGATTGTGTGACATCTAGCCTGAGATTAGAACCAGATGAGAGTGCCCGAATTTGACCGGCTTAGCGTGATGATCGACTTGGTGTCGATAGTGTGGGTCAGATTCAGATGGTACAGTGATAGAGTTCACAGAGAGTGATGATGGCACTGAGGTTCAGAGATAGTATAAGTACTCCCCAGGACCACCGTTGATGAGATAGTGATATTGTCAGAAGCTCACTCTTCGGGATATACAGTGCATCCGAGAAGTAATAAATATATCGAAATCTTAGAAAAGGGTATTGGTGGTCAAATATGAAAAGAGACATGGCAGAGATTGTGAAAAAAGTGTCTCGTATGTCAGCAGAGTAAGGTAGAGCAAAAAAAGTAGCAGGGTTATTGCAATTTCTACCTATATTGACACGAAAATGGGAACAAGTTACCATGAATTTTATGATGGGTTACAGAGGACCCCGATGAATCATAAGGCTATCTGGGTGATAGTCGATGGATTGATTAAGTCTACCCACCTTCTGGTTAGGAAATCCCCAGATACTCTGAGTGTGAAGGTGAATTTATGTGTAAGGAAAATTGTAGAACACCAAGTATTTTTCCAGTGAGCATTGTATGATATAGGGATTCTCGCTTCACTTCCCACTTCTGGGAATATTGTTGGAAGCTATTGGGAACATAACTGAGTGTTAGCACAGCTTTCCGTCCTCAGACAGATGGTCAGTCAGAGAGGACTGTATAGGTTCTGGAGGATGTGATGAGAGCATGTGCCATTGAATTGATAAGCTCCTGGGATGATCAATTGTTACTAATCGAATTCACCAATAATGATAGTTGTCACTTGAGTATCGGGATGACTTCAGATGAGGCATTGTATGGCCGTAAGGGTTGTTTCCCCAATTTGGATAAGAAAAAGTGGGTGACAGATAGAAAATTGTTCCCAAATTAGTAAGACAAACCTCTGAGGATGTTCAGTTAATTGTGAAGGATTAAGAACACCTTAGAATAGACAGAAAAGCGATGCTGACAAGAGATAGAAACCATTGGAATTCACCGAGGGTGAATTACTATTGTAGGAAGTTATTGGTCCTAAGGACATAACTAGTTTCGAAAAGAAAGCAAATTGAATTTTGTAATATTGGATCCTTTGAGAGATTGCACAAAGTGGGAGATAAGACCTGTAGGTTGGCGTTACCCCCTAAATTAGCAGGCATCCACAATGTGTCCCATCTTATGATGTTTCGAAAATATTATCCGGACCCGATATATGTGAATGGATATGAGCTATTGATGCTCAATGAAAGTTTAATGTATGATTGGAAAATCAATTCGGGTATTCGATAGAAGGAGAAAGTGTTGAGGTTTAAGATGATCTCCCTAATTAAAGTCCTTTGGTAGTAGTATACTCCGAAAAAGTCATAAGGGAATTAAAGAGTATGATATGTGTGAAATATCCAGAGTGATTTACAAACTAACTTGGTTCTAATTTGGAGGACCAAATTTCTTAAGTGGGGGAGATTTTGTAAGACCCGAATTTAATTAAGAACACAAAATGAATGAGTATTCGTGAAAGGAAGTAGGGTTAAATTTATCCCGAACACGTGTAAGGGCAAAATGGTCAAAAGATCGAAAGCCGAAATAAATACGATAAGAAAATTTAAATAAAAAAATAATGGATTTGAGAATCTTGATCAATAACGAAGAAATAATTAAATTTCGGGTTAAATTGATCAAGATATGAATTTTTGAGAATTAATCGAAATTAAGCGGGATTTTCACTTCAAAAAATAAACCCGAAAATAATCAAAAAATATACCGAAAAGTCGAAATAATATCGAAAAAATTATTTATTCATTAAATAAATTAAATAATAATTTATCTTAGATATTTTGGCAAAATAATAATAAAATATTGAATAAAATAATAATAAAATTAAATAATAAATAAAATTAAATTAATTGTAAAAAAAAGAAGAGAATCAGAAAATGTTATCGGGGAGAGAGAAGAACCAAGGAAACGAGGATGACCCGCGCGTGGCCTGTCCGACCCACGGCCACCGGCGATCATCGCCCTCCGACGAAGGGCCGAGGAAGAAGAGGAGAGGCCAGCGAAGCCCTGGGCACCAGTGTCGCGCGCGGACAATGGCTGTGTCCGGCGAACGGAGGAAGAGAAGAACTCGAGGAAAACGGGGTTGATCCCGACGATCCATGGCAGCTGGGAGCGAACGGTGGGTTCCGACGAGTTCAGGAGGAGGAGCCGGTTCTTTTGAGACCGGTATCGGCTGGCGAAACCGTCAAAATCTAACGGATTGAGGGAGAGAAGGCCGAGAGGGAGAAGAGAGGAACGACGGCCACCGGCTGTGATTCAGTCTCGATCGAGGCCAGTCAAAGGTTGCTCGGGAAAAGACGAGTCGAATGGCGCCAGAAACGAGTCGAGAACCGATCGAAAACGTCGTGAACGGCGGCGGGAAGGTCTGAACTGGTACGGACCGATTCAGCAAGAGGTGAACTGACTGAACCGGACCGGTCTGAACCGGGTTGAACCGGACTGAACCAGTTCAGCCAAGAAAAAAGGGAAAAAAGGAGAAAAAGAGAAAGGAAAAAGGGAAAGAATTTTCAGGGATACATCGGACTTCGGGTAAGTCGGTAAGAGGTCAAAAGTGACCGATTTGAATTCTGAAAAATTTATTTAAATTATATTTAATCGAAAAGTAACCCGAAATTAAATATTAATTGTGCAGTTTTACGATAAAGCCGGAACGAGAGCCGATTGAGCTCCGATTTTCGTATCCCGCATCATATTGGGTAAGTACATTTTAATTTCGATAATTAGAGTCCTTTAATACAGAGTTTCGATTATTTTACTGAATTTAGGGATTAATTCTGTATAAAAAGAAATATTTATCGAAATTGCAACGTAATTACCGTAAATAGTATACGGGCTATCCAATGAGCTTGGAATGAAGCCCGATGATTATTGGTAATCTGAATGAACATAGTAAACCCGAAGAAAGGATTTAAATAGTATAAACGGGCTGAAAATGGGTCGAGGCCCATTAAGGTGCAATTGGGCCCAATAAAGTAAAACGGGCCCAGTACGTTAGATTCAATCAGTAAATGTGATATACTGATAAAGATAATTGAACTGACCCAAAATACGTGGTTATATGCAGTTCCGTAGACTTGGTTAACGCGCAGTTGGATCGAGAGATCGAGTATTATCGAAACGAGATAAGTTTGCGCGTAAATTGAGGTAAGGGAATTTTGTAGGTGTATAGAGATTTCTATACGTATTTATTGAGGGGATTTACAGGGTTTAGAATTCCTTAAAGTATCTAGAAAAGAAATAATAATTTTTACGAAAACCAAGGCTTAGATAAATAAAGAAAAAGATAATTTTGCCCCTGGGAGTAAAATTTATAAAAATGGTAGTAAGGCAGATAAATTGCATGATTATCCTGTTTTAATATTTTATTAAATGTATTGCTTTGATTTAAGCAAATATACACATAGGTTGGCTATTGATTTCATGAATTATATGAAAGGGTACCGGTTTGTACCGGTTACTATTTTAAAAGATGTTTTATCAAGATTGAGCCACCTATCATATTTACATGAATAAAAAGAGTGCTAGAGTCTTTCTCGCACTCAAGTTTACTAATTTATTTCTAATGAAAAGCCGTACTGGAGCATTGCTCGTACGAGAAATTTGTGTGTGCACAAAACCGTGCTGGAGCTTCACTCGCACGAGATTTTAGATATCATGATATGCATAGCGTGGTGCTGGAGCTTCGCTCGCACTAGACGTGAGTTGACACATATAGTCGTGCGGAAGCCTCCTGTAGACTGTGTGTCACAGAGAGTTGAGATGCTCGCACGTATACTTTAAGACATGGGTTGGTTATCGACATAGTATTGGGGTGGATAAGACCTACGACAGGCACCCTCAGACTATGATATGGGTCCACGGAGTACGATGTACCGTGTATGTCACACGGAGTACGCTGTACCGTGCAGTCATGATGACTCGATGATGTTACTTGATATTCTGGCGGGTAGGACTTGACCTCACTTCCCATTGCAGTTGTGATGCTCCGCACACCGGGATCCATGTAGCCTGGGATCACAGGGACAAAGTATGGCCATAGTCCTCGATTTTTCATACAGTATCCTACATGCCTCACATGATATCATACGGTCTGAATAGACCAGTATGAACCCGAGGGAGGGGTAATGTCCCGATTAATGTTTTCAAAAGAGATGTGATTTAATGAATTAAGGTATTCCCGAGAGATGGGTTTGACCTTGATGAGGTTATTTTATGATGAAACAAATGAGTTTTAACGTGATGAGTTTATGAGGAAACAAATAAGTTTTAAATGTGACGAGCATGAGATGACATACATGATGATTTTTTAATGTTTGTTTTATATGTCGACTTCATGATTTCTCTTATATGATATATACATACATGTGACATCGTTTTAGTCTTACCTCATGCTCCAAATATAAACGATTTTATATCATGACATTATCAGCACGTAGATAGTATAGTTATCTACCTGCTTACATTATTGCCTTACTGAGCTGTTTATGCTCACCCTTTCATTTTTCACCCCATAGGGTATAGTCAGTAGAAGAGAACGACAGTAGTAATATCCGCTGCTTCTTATCAAGACCAGGTATACACATTTGTATAATTTTTGTATCTGAATATATAGAGGCACAGTACTGTACATGGATGTAATATTGGGGATGTATTTATTTAAAATAAATTGATATGTAAATGAAATATGAAAATGGAATGGTAAATAGGTGAGAGGTGACTAACACCGAATCATAGCCCAACTGTTTAGTGGTGAAACCGTTCACGAGGGGTAAGGAAATTAAAAAGCGAAAAATTTACTCTGATTTTTAGGTAATTTGGGTCGTGACACGTTATGCTGCCGAAATTTCTATTGACCATATAAGTTAAAGTATGGAAATTAATTATAATTACGAGTAAAGAATTAGGAAGAGAGTTTTGACATTGCACAGGAATACAACCTAAGTGAATAAGGGAATAAGTGGTTAAACTAAATTCAAAAAAAAATTCCCCCGATTTTCAAAGGTTAAGGGTCGTTACAGTTTAAGTGGTATCAGAGCGAAGGTTGTCTAGTACTGTCAGTGTCGAAAATAAGGCTAAAATTACATCCCAATGTCTATGCTTGTCTGGTTGTAGGTGATGTATACCTAATAACTTTAAGATTCGATCTTTGGAATTAAGCACAGGTATTAGATCACTGCACGATGAGTGGGAGACGCGGACGTACTTGGAGGCAAGCTCAGCCACCTCCACCTCCTCCACCGGAGCCAGAGAGTCCTAGTACTCATATGGCTCAGTTTGAGCAGCGATTGGAGCAGCGCCTCGAGCGAGGCTTGGAGTCGATAGCTGCCATGGTTGCCCAACATTTAGGGTCAAACATATCTGATTCAATTAGCACGGCACTAGTTCCTACTCTTGTGCAGACTCCCCCGCAAGCACCACCACCTCCTCTTCCACAAGTTCCTCCAGTACCTATTGTGAGACCCCGTATATGTATAGCTATGTATATAGGAACATGAGAATGTAAATAAAATCATAAGTATGATGATACATTGTAATGTGAAGTATATGCAATGTAAGTTCATAAGATTATGTACGCACTTGTGATAAGAATTGTGATTATACGTATAAGTTGCATTATGAATGAGTAGGAGGAAATAAACTTGAACACGAGAAGAATGTGATCGAAATGGAATATGAGTAGTATAGTAAAATGGAAGGAAAGATTTACATAAGTGTATATTTCCATTCGAGTAATATCGTGTATATTTGGTTATACAAAGATTTCCCACAAGTTTTAAAATATATTAAGTGGGATGGGATGACATTTTTAAGTCTCAAGGAGCGATGAATGAGGAAAGGACTATGAAGGTAAATTGAGGAAGTCTTGAAGGGAGTTATTGCAGAAAAACTGTAAGAAATCTGGAATTTGTGAAGGCCAGATCGATCTCATAAGATGAGAGATCGATCTGGGAGAGCCAGAATGCTCTTATGTGAGTAATGGAAGGGAACAGATCGATCTCCAAAGGAAGCAGATTGATCTCTTTAGCTCTCGGGTTGGAGGCAGATCGATCTCCCCTAAGACCAGATCGATCTCCTTAAGCTTCTGTTCGACAGCAGATCGATCTCCAGTCTCGACAGATCGATCTCCTGCCTTTAAAATGCCTTAGAAAAGAGGAATTTTCAGAGGACCAGATCGATCTCCACCCAAGGGAGATCGATCTCATTAAGTCAAAACTATAAATAGGAGCAGTTGGATCTGCTGAATTTCGGGATAAACCATTTCCTCTCACTTCAACTCAAAGAAAACTAGCTTTCTCACTCCTAAATCCAGCCATTTTCAGTGAAATTTAAGGAAAGTCTATTAGAGACAAAGTTGATCACGACAAAGAGAAGAACAACATAGTCTAGAGGCGTTTTCCCATTTGATGGATTGAAGAAATAAAGGGCATTCCTAATTGGAGCAAGAGAAAATCCAATGAGGTAAGTTCTAGTGCACAAATCTAAGTACATTGGTTTAGTTAATGATTATAAAGATATTTGGTTGTGCACATTGTGGGTAGAACCACCTAGAATGGCATGAAATGAATATAACTTAGAAATAGTCTAGTGTGAGAAAGTGGAATGTAGATGTGTTAATGATGAATGAGATATCTTGAGTGGAGGAACATGTTGTGGGAATGGTTTGGGCATATTAATATTGGGATAAAATTGTGAGGTTTACCATAAGGGGTAAAAAGTGTATTTAAGGCATTGGATAAGTGATTAGTTGAACAAGAGTTAGAAACGTTAACTCGAGTGTTTGATGGATGAATTTCAGTTTCGGATGATACGCCGGAGTAAGTCGAGAGGAGAACGCGAGGAGCATAAAGGCGGATAGTTGCACACAAGTAAAGCGAGGTAAGGGACTGTGTGTTAGCTATAGAGATGTTTGTGCGTATTTTACAGCAATTTCGTAGATATATTGCTAGAACTAGTATGATATTATAATTCTATGAAATGATATGGAAGTATGAAAAGTACTATGATATATATATGTATTGAGAAATGGGATAGGGTAAGGAAATAGCATGATATGCATGTTTTCAATGATATTCTCAATTTTATATTGTTATTGATGATTGAGAAATGTTGATGATAGGTTGGCTAATTTTTACATGTTTTAGCATGAAGAGGCATGCTGTATGAATAAACATGTTTTGAGTTTTAAAAGAGAAAATAGCCATCTATCAGCTTTGAGATGAAATTTGGTGTTGAAGCGCTAGCACACACCTGTTTTTAATGCCTTGATGTACTGTGTTGGAGTTTAACTCGCACGATGGTTTTGAGAAAGTGCGAGAACTTTGCTCGCACCTGTTTTGGTTGAGTTGAGGTAAACCTGGGGGTCTGGGACCCAAGGGGATACCAGTCGACGGCCATTTGAACGGGCTGGGCCTTAACAATAGATCGTACCGCGCTGGAGCTTTGCGTTGACTGTGTGTCACGCTGCTTACTCGCCTAGTATATGAGACATGGTTTAGGATGAAAAGTCCATCGGAGTTGGAGTATGGACTTGGGTCCACGGTCGTACGTAGAATAGTGTAGTCACCCGTTGGTATACTATGTACCGTGCTGGGTGCACGTGAGTACGAGTATCGCGTAGATGACACACGACGTATCTTCACCGTGAGTATACGAGGAGATGAGGTGGATTGAGATGAGCCGGAGGGTAGGACTGACCCATCCCCCTTCAGGCGAAGTGATACCCTATGCACACTTGATCAGTGAGGCCTGGGATCACTGACTATGGCCATATGTCGTGGATATTTGATTGCCGAAAATTCCATGCCTGTCTCAGAGATTTGAGAAACAGAGATAATCTCAGAAAAGAAAGAGAATTGCGGAAAGAATGATTTGAGAAATGAAAGAGATTTCGTGTTTTTGATAAATCTCTAATTTCACATTCGTGCCGTGAGGGCACTATTTATGAGCATGTTTTAAATGGAAGCTTGATATTCATTTTACACGAAAATGCTATTGAGAAATATATGTTTAAATGCATTTTTCGTATGATATTTCCATTTATAACGAAAACATGGTTTTGGTTTATGCATGCATGGGCTATGTAGGTAGTACGATATCTACCTGCTAGCATACATTTCCTTACTGAGCTGTGGTTTGCTCATCCCACTATTTTCCCCCTCTAGGTACTAAGAAGTAAGAGAGCGGTGGTCTCTAGATCTTTTGTGTTAAACAGCTCCCACAATCCGCAAAGGTATAAGATTTGTATACACGAGTATTTTGTATCTAATATATTGTATCGCACAGTTATATCTTGGAATTGTAAATAGTATTATGGGGATGATATGTAAGCACATGGTATTTATACAATTAATTTTGTGTATCTACACACATACCTAGGAGTGTGAATTAAAGCTTTAAATATTCCGCTGTAAATGAATGAATTTTTAGTAATTGTATCTTCTCACAGCCCAACCGTATTAGAGTAAGTGTGGATAGAATGGTTCACAAAAGCGGGGTATGACACCTATGGCGCCTCAGCCTCTTGTACAGGCCTAGAGGGAGGAGAGGGATGTCGGTTGGATAAGGGATTTCCTGAAGATGAGGCCTCAAGCATTTAAGGGAATTAAGAATCCGGTAGAGGTCGAAGAGTGGCTGGTGAGCCTTGGGAAGATCTTCGATTTTCTGGGGTGTTCTGATGTTGAAAAGGTTTCCATGGCCACCTACATGCTGCAGGGCCAAGCAGAGTATTGGTGGGGATCCACCAAGGTCCTTCTGACTGCTCAGCATCCGGTGATTAGTTGGGATGCATTCTCCACAGCTTTTAGGAAGCAGTATGTTCCACTAGCTGCCCAGCAAAAGTTAAGGATGGACTTTCTGAATTTGGTACAGGGCAATATGATTATGGATGAGTACGAAAGTAAGTTCACTATGTTGATGAGATATGATCCGGAGACGTTCCAGAATGAAGAACGTCGGACTGAGAGGTTTTTAGTAGGGTTAAGGCCAGCTATCCGAGATCGACTTTTGGGGTTATGGATTACTGAATTTCAGGATGCCCTGGGCAGAGCACAGATGATTGAGAGGGGCCTGAATGTTACACAGACGGAGTATGGCCTTAAGGGAAAGAACCGAGATGAGATTATGCAGACGGAGTAGGTAAGGCAGGATTTTCGGAGGGGTCAGCATAAGAGGCAGAGGACAGATGAGTCTAGGACTAGGGTTGATAGGCCCACAGTTCCTATACCTGCTCTACGGACTACCAGAGGTTCGCAGCAATACGAGAAGTTATGTAGGGACTGCGGTAAACCCCATGAAGGTATTTGTTATAGGTCCACAGGGAATTGTTTTAGGTGTGGACAAAGGGGACACCTGATCAAAGATTGCCCACTGAATAAGTTCCACAGCCCCCAGAGCTACCATGACAACCTGAAAGGCAAGCTCTCCAGAGACAAGTTCCACATAGACGGGCTACCGCAGCAGAGAAAGGCAAGAAGCCTGTCACTCATGGGAGGGTCTTTGCCTTGGACCAATATGGTGAGTAGGAATTGTGAAATCAAGGTAGGAGATAGGATCATATTAGCAGATCTAATTTTGTTGGGCATGTATGGCTTTGATGTAATTTTGGGTATGGATTAGCTAGCCACCAACCGTGTAAGTTTAGACTGCTACTCTAAGACTGTAACCTTCTCCTTACCTAGTAAGTTTGTTGTATGCCTTGCAGTTAAGGAATAAATTTTATGATTTTATCTATTAATGAAAAATCTTGAATATACGAGTCATATTGGAATGAGAGAGGTATGTAAGGTATGAATATCTCTGGTATGTGAAATAATTCAGATCAAGCGATATGAATTGAGAATAAGTTCTCACTAAGGATAAATGTGACATTGTGATAAGTTTGGTAACCTATTTCCTTATTGAAATTGAATCATGAATACTTGTATTTCATAATCGGTTTGCTTGGTCAAGTCTGACGGTTAATAAAGGTTTTTAAAAATACCTCACCGCACGAGAGACCTGACAGCGTCTAGAGATACCCTCATCTATTTTGAAGGACCAAGAGAAATTTGGAGGACCAAATTCTTTAAAGGTGGGGAGAATGTAAACCCCACAAAATTTCTATATTTAATTAGATTATGTAAAAATAAAAATAACATGATTTAATGGAAGTGTGAATATTCGTTATAAGGCTCGAAGTGTACAGGAGCTGAGAGGCCCGTGAATGATAAGGAACTCGAAAAATACAGGAAGTGATAAGCAAATGCAAGTATAGAGGGATCGAAAATAATTTTGATGTAAAAGAAACTTATATCGAGAATTTATAAGGAGTGTTGAGATTCCCAATAATATTTCACTTCCAAAATAATGAGAATTTCATGAAGACATGAAAATTGTGTCATCGAATAATTTTATAATAAGAAAATGTATATATGTATATATATATATATATATATATATATATATATTAGGAAAAAAATTTAAGATGGATAAATAATGTTTTATATATATATATATATATATATATATATATATATAACAAATATATATATATATATTGTAATGTATAGTATGTATTATATAGGTAGTAATAAATAAATAAAATAGGATGAAATGAAATGAAATAAATAAATGAAATGAAAAAAAAAACAACAAAGAAAAAGAAATAACACTAAACAAAAAAAACAAATAATATATAACTATATATTAAATATTACATATATAAATTATTATAATATACATACATGTATATTAATATAATATACATCACCTTGTACGGAATTGGCTTTCTTTGAAAGCCAATTCCGTTTGCTGCTGGATTCGAAAAGGAAAACAGAGGAGATAGTGCGCGGGAAAACAAGGAAAGAAAGGAAGAGAAGGGAAGAAGGGTTGTGTGGGTAGGGAAAAAAAGAGAAAAAAAGAAAAGAAAGGAAGGAGAGGGCTGGCCGGGAGGAAGAAGAGAGAAGGGAGAAGAGGAAGGAAGAAGGAAAGGGAGAAAAAGGGGGCTGGTCGAAAGAGAACAGGGAAAGGAAAAGAGGAAGAAGGGAAGAGGGAGAAGGTTGGAAACCGAGAGAGGGTGAAGGCCGAGGTTGTCACGACCCGAATTACCTAAAAATCAGAGTAAATTTTTTGCTTTTTCATTTATTATTTAATTCTTACCTTTCTCTTGTCGTGACCATCCTACAACACAGTTGGGCTATGATTCGGTGTTAGTCACCTCTCACTATTACCAATCCATTTCCATAATCATATATCAGAGTCTACTATCCTTTTTGACTTTAAATAAACACATACCCAATGGTATTTGCATGACTCTACATCCCCGACATCATATCCATTTACAGTACTGTGCATTACATATTTAGATACAAAACCATACAAATGTGTATACCTGTCTCTCGATGGGAAGCAGCAAGCAGCGGATATTAAGCATGCAAGTCCTCAGCCGCTCAATAATTATTACAAGTGCTCTGAAAAGATGGAAAAATAAGGGGGGTGAGCAAACCACACGCTCAGTAAGGCAATTATGCAAGTAAGTAGATAGCTCCACTATCTACATGCTCATAATGCCATGCCCTTAAATCCATTTCTTTTCATTTAAAATTTCACGCACAAAGTCATGCATATTCAATGCCATAGTTTATCCAAAACTATTTGTGCATATATAAATCATGTAACTCATGCATTCAAAGCATTTTATGTGACATCATTAAATCATATTAAGCATGAATTTAATCAAGATCATGCAGTCTTTCATGTCATGTAAGACAATTCAAGGTTTTCAAATGAAAGCATGGAAAACACATCATGCCACTGCATTTAAATCAATTCATTGAAAACGCAGTATAAAATAACCCCTCTGGGTCAATCATCTCAAAACTCATAAAACAATTTGTTATATTTCATTATAAAACTTGAGTTATAAAACCACCCTTCTTTCAGGGTCGCATATCATAAAATCATCTGAAATCATCAAATCATCAAATCGGGGGCCTGACCCCTCCTTCGGGTCTACCCTGGTCTAACAGACCACAAGTTATATCATGTGAGACAATCAGGTAATTAACAGTAACATCGAGGACTATGGCCATATCCTAGTGATCCCTGGCAACACGGTACCTAGTGTGCGGGGTATCACACCTGAAACGGGAGGTGAGTCGTCCTACCCGCCAGAACAGCATAACACCAGGATTGCGAGGGCAAGGCTTGCTGCCTCGTGGCTAATGCCACTCCACTCCAACAATCCCCACGGTACAGCGTACTCCGCGTGACATACACGGTACAAAGTACTCCGTGAACCCAAGCTCAGTCAGGGGTGCCTGTAATAGGTCTTATCCACCCATATCATCTGTCTCAGAATGCACGTGTGAGCATATCATCTCACTGTGACACACAGTCTACAGGAGGCTCCAACACGGCTATATGCATGTAATATAAATCCCTGTGCGAGCGAAGCTCAAGCACGGCTCCATGCATATTCATGATATCTGAAAATCTCGTGCGAGCGAAGCTCTAGCACGGTTTCATAAAAATCAGTGAAATCTGCGTACGAGCAGCGCTCCAGTACGACTTAAACTGATTATAATTTCATGTAAATTTCACGTACGAGCAACGCTCTAGTACGGATATGTATATAAATTCAGTGAAAACCTCGTACGAGAAAAACTCCAGTACGGCATTCAAATGAATTATGAAAACCATATAAAACTTTGTGCGAGCAACGCTCCAGCACAAATGAATGCTCAAGTAAATCAAATCTCGTGCGAGTTATACTCCAGCACGGCTTTATGCATAACTAAATCAAATCTCGTGCGAGTTACACTCCAGCACGGCTTTATGCAATATTAAATCAAAACAGGATGCGAGCTAAGCTCCAGCATCTCTCATGCATGTCAAATCATTAAAAGTAGTGCGAGTAATCGCTCCAGCACTATTTTATGCATACCACGTCAAAACAAATCAAAACATGTCAAAACATGTCAAAACAGAGTGCGAGCTAGGCTCCAGCAGCTCTCATTTCACAATATTAAAAATCAGTGCGAGCACCATGCTCTAGCACATTTCATGCATATGATGTCACAAGTCGGTGCGAGCAACTGCTCAAGCACATTTATGCACATTCACAAAAGCAGATATAGTGCGAACTACGTGTCGGCACTATCTGTTTCCATATAAACTTGATAGTTGGCCGTTTTCCAAAGAAATTTCCATTTAATTATTAATAACACCTACGTAGTGTTATTTTGTGAAATTAAACAATTTCTGGCCAATCTATCGCTTTGCTTTGATTAAAACCAATAAAATTCCTTAATCATCAAAAATCCTTAAATCATGCATTTCATGCATGTCATGCTTTCACCATCCTTAGGTGAACTTCCCTCAATAGGGGTAAAATAGACATTTCACCTATTTCGATCCTTAAAATCATTCAAACCATTTTTAGGATCATTATACAATATCCATGTATACATACATACTCAGTGTACAGAAAAACTATTAAAATATGCGTAGCTACCTCTAGCTACTCACACAATTCCCTTACCTCATTTTTCTGTACAGTCTGACCTTTACATCGATGTCTCGTCACGCAGTCCGATTTGCTCCAAATCCGAATCAAATCTCCGGAACTGCGGATACACATTCATCAGGTCAAATACAATACAATTAATTGTATCTCATATGTTCTGGGCTTAATTTAAATCATTGGGCCCGTTTACCCATATTGGGCCCGATTGTACCAATGGGTCTTAATCGGCCTTAAGCCCGTTTACCACAATTTATCGAGGCCTATTGGGCTCATTGGACCCATCAATATTTATTTAGCCTCGTTCTAAATTTTCGGATATCTCAATTTAATATTTACGACAATTTATCCAATTTTTCAGAATTTAATTCATTTATGCGGAAATTAAATCCGTAATTTATGCGTTAAATATCAATCACGCATAACGATACAAATTGTCGTAAATTAAGGGTCACTTACCCGTTATTCCATGATCGTACACAAATCGAGGCTATCTCGAGCTCTCGGTTGATGCCAATTGTCGAGCTACACAATTAAATATATTTTTCCGGGTAAATTTCCAGTCGGAATTAATTAAATTAAATATTCAAAAAATTAAATCGGTCAATTTGACCGCTTACCGACTTACCCGAAGCTCGATTGCATCACTGGAATTTTTCCCAATTTTTTCTCTTTTTCTTTTTCCCTTTTTCTTCCTTTTTTTTTTCCCTCTCTTTTTGGCTGAACCGGTCCGGTCCGGTTCAACCCGGTTCGGACCGCCGGTTCAGCTCGGGTCCGGTTTGACCGGTTCAGTCCGGTTCGGCCGGTCCAGTTATCCTTTGGTCGTGTCGGCGCCGTCCGGCCGGTTCCCGGTGTGATTCCGGTGCCGTTCGGCACGCCATGGCGTGGGCTCGATAAATCGGGCCTCGGCTGGGGTCGAATCGGCGCCATCGTCGGCGAAACCAGTTTTCTCTCCCGCGGCCTCACTCCATTGATCTGGCGTTTTCCGGCCGCCTGGCCGCGCGTCGATGCCACCGGTGGGTTCGCCTGAGGTCGGTCGACCTTCGCCGACCCTCGCCTGGGGCCCTTGGCCGCCGGTGGTGGCTCGTCCGGTGGGTTCCTCAGTCGGCCTTCGCGTTTCGCGTTTTTTCCTCTGTTTTTGTTTTTCGCAGATTCGCGTTTTTCGCGAATTCTGTTTTTTTTTTTTTTTTTTTTTTTATTTTTATTTTTTTATTTATTATTAACTTTTAATATTATTTTATTCAATAAAATAATATTAAAATGCATAAATATCCTTAAAAAATTTATATTTTATTCATTTAATCTGTAAATAATTTTCTCAGTCCGATTTTACCTTTCCGGTATATTTTTCGATTATTTTCGGGATTATTTTTTCGATGCGAAAATCCCGGTTTATTCCAATAAATTCATATCTTGATCAATTTAACCCGAAATTTAATTATTTCTTCGTTATTGATCAAGATTTCTAAATCTCATATTTTTAATTAAATTTCTTGTCCCGATTAATACCGAATTTTGGTCTTTTGACCATTTTGCCCTTGCACGTATTCGGGAATACCATTTAAGTCCTTTTGCATTTTTAAATGCACTCGAAAATATTGGGTCTTACAATCTCCCCCACTTAAAAAAATTTGGTCCTCCAAATTAGAACCAAGTAATATGAGTCCATAATTAACTCCGGGTACATCTATCGTATCATATACTGTCATCCTCAAGTGACCTTCTCCGGAGTGTAATACTACCATCATACTTAACTAGGGAGATCATCTTAACCCTCAACACTTTCTCTTTCCATTTTTAATAACCAACTCGATTTCATACATTACTCTTTCATTGAGCTAAACTGTTGGAGCTCATATCCGATCACATATATCGGATCCGGATATTATTTCTTAAGCATCAAAAGATAGGACACATTGTGGATGCCTGTTTATTCAAGTGGTAATACCAACCTACAGGTCTTACCTTCCACTTTGTCCAATCTCTTATCCGTATATCGTTACGTCCTTATGCTCTTAGGACAAGTAACTATCAACAGTAATGATTCACCCTTGGTGAATTCCAATGGTTTCTGTCTCTTGTCAGCATAGCTTTTTTCTATCTGCTCTGAGGTGTTCTTAATATCTCACAAATCCACTGAACATCCTCAGAGGTTTTTCTTACTAATTCGGGAACAATTTTCTATCTGTCACCCACTTCTCTTATCAAAGTCAGGGAACAACTCCCTACGGCCATATAATGCCGAATATAATCCCATCCCGATACTCAAGTGACAACTATCATCACTGGCGAATTTGATTAGTAGCAACTGATCATCCCAGGAGCTCATAAAATCAATTGCACACGCTTTCATCACATCCTCCAGAACCTGTACAGTCCTCTCTGACTGACCATCTGTCTGAGGGTGGAAGCTGTGCTAACACACAATCAGGGTCCCATAGCTTCCAAGAACATATTCCCAGAAGTGGGAAGTGAAGCGGGAATCCCTATATGATATCATGCTCCCTGGAACGCTACATATTGTTCCACAATTTTCCATACACATATAAATCCGCCTACACACTCAGAGTATCTGGGGATTTCATAAACAGAAGGTGGGTAGACTAAATCAATCTATTGACTATCACCTAGATAGCCTCGTGATCCATTAGGGTCCTCTATAACCCATCACGATATCCATGGTAACTCGTTCCCATTTTCGTGTCAATATAGGTAGAGGCTGCAATAACCCTGCAACTTCTTTTACTCTACCTTAATCTGCTGACATAGAAGACACTTGTAAACAATCTCTACAATATCACTTTTCATACCTGACCACCAATACCCTTTTCAGAGATTCTGATATATTTATTACTTCTCGGATGCACTGTATATCCCGAAAAGTGAGCTTCTGACAATAATACTGTATCATCAACTGTGGTCCTGGGGAGCACTTATACTATCTCTGAACCTCTGTCAGTCATCATCACTCTCTGTGAACTCTGTCACTATACCCTTCTGAATCTGACCCATACCATCGACACCTTGTCGATCATCACGCTAAGCCTGGCAAATCCGGTCACACAAATCCGGTTCTATCCTCAGGCTAACTGTCATAAAATCACTGTCATCATCAGAAGGGATCACATCACTACTGAGGTTCACAACTGCTCTAGCAGCTCACGCTCCCTGACCATCACATGTAATACCATCCCGAGGCTCTTTCTGCTCAAAGCATCAGCCATTACATTAGCCTTTCCTGGGTGGTACAATGTTCACAATCAAAATCCTTAAAAGCTCTAACCCTCATGGTTATCTCATTTTCTACTCTTTCTGTGAAAACAGATATTCGGGGCTTTTACGATCAGTGCATACCCGAAATTTCTTACCATATAAGTGGTGAAGCCATACTTTCAGTGTAATCGCTACGGCTGCCAACTCTAAATCATGGGTCAGATAGTTTCTCTTATGGTCCTTGAACATATCTGGATCCATAAACGACTATCTTCCCATTTTACATCAATACACAACTCACTCATAATTTTGAGGTATCCTTACACACTGAAACCTCTTGAGCTGTTAGTTATAGTAAGAATACTTACGGTGGTCATTTCATTACTCCAATAAAACCAAAACTCATTGAAGCCATTTTCATACTTGTTATACCACTCGTATGAAATCTTTTCCCGAAATGAAATGTGTCAACTGAGTAGCCAATTTTGAGAAACTCTCAACACCTCGTCTGTAAGACAGTTTCCTGTTGCTACTCAAGCTCTTCCCTGGACTTCGAATACATCAAAATATCATCACTAAAGAGGACAACCAATCGGTCCAGGTAAGCTTTAAATACCTCATCGTAATTGAGTTCCACTCAATACTTCATTCACTCATATCCTTGACCTATGCACGTATAAACGTACAATGTCATTTCGAAATAGCTTTCGTTCAAGATACTAGCTCACGTCATTTCCTTTTTCTTATATTAACGGCTTTTATAAAATTTTAAATTTTAAACCTTCTTGATTAATCAAATTCTATATTTCTTTATCGTACCAGCAAAGGTACCCAAATTTTAATGTATATATTATGACCGTCGAATTCAATCTATAGATTATGCGTGCGCTTCCAGACGCTGTCAAATCTTCAGGCAGGGAAGTATTTTAAAATACCTTTATTAACCCTTTTGACTTGACCACATCAACTGGGTGTAGATGTATCTACCCCTTATCTTGGTCGCAATCCATATGCACTACATATTGCTTAATCCTTAGTTACTTGGCTTATCAAGGACATCCTTACCTTGCATACGTCTCTTATTCCAATATATCTCCTTTTATATATCACTTGTGACAAACTCTTTCCTTACTTGTCAAGTTACAATACACTTTTCAGTGATATTTTCTCCCCTATTTTCAACTTACAATCCCTATACCCATATTCAGTTAGTGAAAATCAACTAACTATCATCCTCTTCATGCTTAAAGGTATAGGCTTCACATTTTTTTCACTAACTTATAAGCAACTGAAGGCGGTATAATTAAATGCGTGGCACCAGGATCAATTAAAATAATTATTTCATTATTCACAACCAGTGTGGTATCTTCCACCACATCCTATGAAACATCAATAGTGTCCTGGTCCAAGGCATACATTCGCCCTCGTCCAACATCTGATTTTCGTGATAACTACCACACATCTTACACTGTTCACACTGCTACTCTGTTATACTGTTACGTAGCAGGTCGGGGTCCTCGAATCACAATACCCCTCAAAAGTATTGAAATTGGATACACTGGGGTTTATCAATCAACTTACCCCGTGATTTATCAACTCTAAGCTTTTACCAAACTATCTTTTCTTGTTCTGACATCTTTGTCATTCTCTTTTCTCTTTTTGTCTCAATTTCGGCCCTCACTACCTTTCTCAATCTCAGAGGCGTGCAACTCATGATCTTATTCACACAACTGTTGTCTGCGCACTGCCTCGGCATAGGTAGTGATGTCTAACAGGCCAATCGGACTCTAATTGATAATCTGAGTCCTTCTATGAACTTTCATACATTCCGACTCTCACTGTTTATCGTGTCTGAGTCACATCTGCCCAGGAATATAAGCTGAGCTTCACATGTTCCTCTGGGTCAGAGTAATGAATATCATCTGTAATTTTCTTTTAAACACTGTCCGGGATATTCTGTCACCGGAATACATCTGAAATTATTTTTCATGTCCATTCTGGATGTCGAAATCTTCAAATGGGTCGAGCGAACTTTCATCAATGTTCCGACTCGCCCTCATACATACCCTGAGCAATTAGCTCGCAAAATATTCTCCACACTCCGCTCCAACCTCGCGAAGCGTATCTCAATACTGTCTGATCTCTCTGTCAGACTCTGTCCGATCTCTTTGTCAGACTCTGTCCGATCTCTCTGTTGGACTCTGTGGGGCATGATCAACCAGCCTCCACGTCAATCTCATCTCAAGTCTCATGTGGCGACTCAGTACAACTCATGGGCCTACCTCAACGGCCTTGAGCTCGTGTACTCGCCTCTCAACCATAGCGGCTATCAGTCAATGAGTCTATTCTTGCATTTAAAACCAAATTCTTAGCTGCACTTCCATCTCGATATACACAACTGTATCTAAGCAATGCACAGTACATGGGGATGTAAACTTTCTTAACCACTAACATCGACTCATATCAGGCCAACTTAAGCTCTGATACCATTAAACCTGTCACGACCCGAATTACCTAAAAATCAGAGTAAATTTTTTTGCTTTTTCATTTATTATTTAATTCTTACCTTTCTCTTGTCGTGACCATCCTACAACACAGTTGGGCTATGATTCGGTGTTAGTCACCTCTCACTATTACCAATCCATTTCCATAATCATATATCAGAGTCTACTATCCTTTTTGACTTTAAATAAACACATACCCAATGGTATTTGCATGACTCTACATCCCCGACATCATATCCATTTGCAGTACTGTGCATTACATATTTAGATACAAAACCATACAAATGTGTATACCTGTCTCTCGATGGGAAGCAGCAAGCAGCGGATATTAAGCATGCAAGTCCTCAGCCGCTCAATAATTATTACAAGTGCTCTGAAAAGATGGAAAAATAAGGGGGGTGAGCAAACCACACGCTCAGTAAGGCAATTATGCAAGTAAGTAGATAGCTCCACTATCTACATGCTCATAATGCCATGCCCTTAAATCCATTTCTTTTCATTTAAAATTTCACGCACAAAGTCATGCATATTCAATGCCATAGTTTATCCAAAACTATTTGTGCATATATAAATCATGTAACTCATGCATTCAAAGCATTTTATGTGACATCATTAAATCATATTAAGCATGAATTTAATCAAGATCATGCAGTCTTTCATGTCATGTAAGACAATTCAAGGTTTTCAAATGAAAGCATGGAAAACACATCATGCCACTGCATTTAAATCAATTCATTGAAAACGCAGTATAAAATAACCCCTCTGGGTCAATCATCTCAAAACTCATAAAACAATTTGTTATATTTCATTATAAAACTTGAGTTATAAAACCACCCTTCTTTCAGGGTCGCATATCATAAAATCATCTGAAATCATCAAATCATCAAATCGGGGGCCTGACCCCTCCTTCGGGTCTACCCTGGTCTAACAGACCACAAGTTATATCATGTGAGACAATCAGGTAATTAACAGTAACATCGAGGACTATGGCCATATCCTAGTGATCCCTGGCAACACGGTACCTAGTGTGCGGGGTATCACACCTGAAACGGGAGGTGAGTCGTCCTACCCGCCAGAACAGCATAACACCAGGATTGCGAGGGCAAGGCTTGCTGCCTCGTGGCTAATGCCACTCCACTCCAACAATCCCCACGGTACAGCGTACTCCGCGTGACATACACGGTACAAAGTACTCCGTGAACCCAAGCTCAGTCAGGGGTGCCTGTAATAGGTCTTATCCACCCATATCATCTGTCTCAGAATGCACGTGTGAGCATATCATCTCACTGTGACACACAGTCTACAGGAGGCTCCAACACGGCTATATGCATGTAATATAAATCCCTGTGCGAGCGAAGCTCAAGCACGGCTCCATGCATATTCATGATATCTGAAAATCTCGTGCGAGCGAAGCTCTAGCACGGTTTCATAAAAATCAGTGAAATCTGCGTACGAGCAGCGCTCCAGTACGACTTAAACTGATTATAATTTCATGTAAATTTCACGTACGAGCAACGCTCTAGTACGGATATGTATATAAATTCAGTGAAAACCTCGTACGAGAAAAACTCCAGTACGGCATTCAAATGAATTATGAAAACCATATAAAACTTTGTGCGAGCAACGCTCCAGCACAAATGAATGCTCAAGTAAATCAAATCTCGTGCGAGTTATACTCCAGCACGGCTTTATGCATAACTAAATCAAATCTCGTGCGAGTTACACTCCAGCACGGCTTTATGCAATATTAAATCAAAACAGGATGCGAGCTAAGCTCCAGCATCTCTCATGCATGTCAAATCATTAAAAGTAGTGCGAGTAATCGCTCCAGCACTATTTTATGCATACCACGTCAAAACAAATCAAAACATGTCAAAACATGTCAAAACAGAGTGCGAGCTAGGCTCCAGCAGCTCTCATTTCACAATATTAAAAATCAGTGCGAGCACCATGCTCTAGCACATTTCATGCATATGATGTCACAAGTCGGTGCGAGCAACTGCTCAAGCACATTTATGCACATTCACAAAAGCAGATATAGTGCGAACTACGTGTCGGCACTATCTGTTTCCATATAAACTTGATAGTTGGCCGTTTTCCAAAGAAATTTCCATTTAATTATTAATAACACCTACGTAGTGTTATTTTGTGAAATTAAACAATTTCTGGCCAATCTATCGCTTTGCTTTGATTAAAACCAATAAAATTCCTTAATCATCAAAAATCCTTAAATCATGCATTTCATGCATGTCATGCTTTCACCATCCTTAGGTGAACTTCCCTCAATAGGGGTAAAATAGACATTTCACCTATTTCGATCCTTAAAATCATTCAAACCATTTTTAGGATCATTATACAATATCCATGTATACATACATACTCAGTGTACAGAAAAACTATTAAAATATGCGTAGCTACCTCTAGCTACTCACACAATTCCCTTACCTCATTTTTCTGTACAGTCTGACCTTTACATCGATGTCTCGTCACGCAGTCCGATTTGCTCCAAATCCGAATCAAATCTCCGGAACTGCGGATACACATTCATCAGGTCAAATACAATACAATTAATTGTATCTCATATGTTCTGGGCTTAATTTAAATCATTGGGCCCGTTTACCCATATTGGGCCCGATTGTACCAATGGGTCTTAATCGGCCTTAAGCCCGTTTACCACAATTTATCGAGGCCTATTGGGCTCATTGGACCCATCAATATTTATTTAGCCTCGTTCTAAATTTTCGGATATCTCAATTTAATATTTACGACAATTTATCCAATTTTTCAGAATTTAATTCATTTATGCGGAAATTAAATCCGTAATTTATGCGTTAAATATCAATCACGCATAACGATACAAATTGTCGTAAATTAAGGGTCACTTACCCGTTATTCCATGATCGTACACAAATCGAGGCTATCTCGAGCTCTCGGTTGATGCCAATTGTCGAGCTACACAATTAAATATATTTTTCCGGGTAAATTTCCAGTCGGAATTAATTAAATTAAATATTCAAAAAATTAAATCGGTCAATTTGACCGCTTACCGACTTACCCGAAGCTCGATTGCATCACTGGAATTTTTCCCAATTTTTTCTCTTTTTCTTTTTCCCTTTTTCTTCCTTTTTTTTTTCCCTCTCTTTTTGGCTGAACCGGTCCGGTCCGGTTCAACCCGGTTCGGACCGCCGGTTCAGCTCGGGTCCGGTTTGACCGGTTCAGTCCGGTTCGGCCGGTCCAGTTATCCTTTGGTCGTGTCGGCGCCGTCCGGCCGGTTCCCGGTGTGATTCCGGTGCCGTTCGGCGCGCCATGGCGTGGGCTCGATAAATCGGGCCTCGGCTGGGGTCGAATCGGCGCCATCGTCGGCGAAACCAGTTTTCTCTCCCGCGGCCTCACTCCATTGATCTGGCGTTTTCCGGCCGCCTGGCCGCGCGTCGATGCCACCGGTGGGTTCGCCTGAGGTCGGTCGACCTTCGCCGACCCTCGCCTGGGGCCCTTGGCCGCCGGTGGTGGCTCGTCCGGTGGGTTCCTCAGTCGGCCTTCGCGTTTCGCGTTTTTTCCTCTGTTTTTGTTTTTCGCAGATTCGCGTTTTTCGCGAATTCTGTTTTTTTTTTATTTTTTATTTTTTATTTTTTTATTTTTTTATTTATTATTAACTTTTAATATTATTTTATTCAATAAAATAATATTAAAATGCATAAATATCCTTAAAAAATTTATATTTTATTCATTTAATCTGTAAATAATTTTCTCAGTCCGATTTTACCTTTCCGGTATATTTTTCGATTATTTTCGGGATTATTTTTTCGATGCGAAAATCCCGGTTTATTCCAATAAATTCATATCTTGATCAATTTAACCCGAAATTTAATTATTTCTTCGTTATTGATCAAGATTTCTAAATCTCATATTTTTAATTAAATTTCTTGTCCCGATTAATACCGAATTTTGGTCTTTTGACCATTTTGCCCTTGCACGTATTCGGGAATACCATTTAAGTCCTTTTGCATTTTTAAATGCACTCGAAAATATTGGGTCTTACAGAGGTTGAGCTGGCACAGTGAGGATTGAAGCCGAAACTGAAGCAGGAGGAATCTGGAGCTGGAGCCAACCCGAGGGAAAGGAAATTGAAGAAGATCGAAAGCTGGAAATCGGGTAGACCGAGAATGGAGCATAGCCGAATTGAAGCAGGGTAAACGGAAGTAGAACAGGAACAAAACAAGCTGAAGCTGGGAACCGAGAGGAAGATAGCAAGCTGAACCGAGGGGTAGGGGAGAAGGAGAGGGAGACCGAAGGGGGGGTGAAAGCAGGACAAAACCGAGGAAGAGGGTGGAGAGGCTGGAACCGAGGCAGGGGAGAGTGAAGAGAAGCAGGACCGGGGCTGGAAATGGAAGCTGTAACCGAGAGAAAACAAGAGAAACCGTGAGGGAGAAAGGGTGATCAGTTGAGAAAGAAGAGGAAGAAGAAGGGTTGACCGAGAGAGGAGAAAAGAAAAGGAGAAAAGAAAAAAAAGAAAAAAAGAAAAAAAGAAAGAAGAAAAAGAGAATAGAAAAGGTAAATGGTATATTTATGTATATATGTATATTTAATATACATGTACATATAGATTGAGATACAAGCATGTTAGTGTAGATTTAATTAGAAAAAAATGGGAAAAATGAGGAGAAGATAGAAAAATATATATTGTGATATTGAATAATGAAAACAAATAATAATATGAATATATATATATATATATGTATATATATATATATATTGTTGTGTATATACTTAGGTATATATACAAATGGGTGTATATAAGATAAATGAGTATGTTAGTTTATGTACATACAAAGTATATATGTACATGTGATAAGGAAAAATGAAAACAAATAATAATGTGTATATATATATATATATATATATATTGGTGTGTATATACTTAGGTGTATATACAAATGGGCGTGTATAAGGTAAATGTGTATGCTAGTTTATGTATATACAAAGAATATATATATATACGTGTGATAAGAAAGAAATGAAAATAAATAATAATATATATATATTTATGTGTATATACATGTAGATGTATATAATAAATGTGTATGTTAATATTTGTGTGTACAAAATATATATAGTAATGAAAATATATAAACGTGTGTGTTGGCCTAAGTATGTACAATAATACGTACACGCGAAGTAGTAACAAATAGGTTACGATTTTACCACAATTTGGACAATTCGCATGAATAGGTTGCTAAGTATACAACTTCGGTGTAGGTGATCGTAGAAGGAATTAAAGGAGTTACTAGAAGGCGTCACCACTCGAATTCAAAAATTTCAATAAATCGAGGTAAGGGATGTAATTTAAGATGGTAATGGTATCCCTACCTTTAGACTCCGATTTATCTATGTGTTTTTATGCCTTCTCGTGCAACCCTTGATTGTAAAATAAAACCCGACACCTAATGAGTCCAAGATTTATTGGATCATGTTTTCGAGATAAAGAAATGCTATATGAAATTAAATGTATAGTTTCAAGCATGATTTTCTGAATAAATGTCATGGTTTTGATTTATGTATGATTGATTTCATGTTTTTGAATGAAATGAAAGTTGGTATGTGAAGTTATGCTTGAGAAATGAAATTTGTTTTCGAAAGGCGATTGTGGGGGCCACCTCTTGAGTCCTACGGGAACAAAGTGCCACATAGTCTGTCTGTTTTATGAAAGAGTTTTCAGTTCACAAGAAATTTAATTTTATTACTCGGTATTAGTTTATGGGTTACAAATCCCAAGAAAGACTTTGAAAATTCTGTTTTGAGACGAAAGGGCAACCTATAGTGAAATTGTGGGGGCCACCTCTTGAGTCCGACGGGAGCAAAGTGCCACATGGATCAAAAAGACATATGAACGTGGGGGCCACCTCTTGAGTCCGATGGGAGCAAGTGCCACATGGATCACAAAGACATACGAACATGGGGGCCACCTCTTGAGTCCGACGGGAGCAAAGTTCCACACGGATCACAAAGACATACGAACATGGGGGCCACCTCTTGAGTCCGACGGGAGCAAAGTGCCACGCAGTTCACAAAGACATACGATCGTGGGGGCCACCTCTTGAGTTCTGTGGAGCAAAATGCCACACAGTCTGTGTGACTGTGGAGGCCACCTCTTAAGTCCTACAGATGCAAAGTGCCATTCGGTCAATGCATTTTTGTTATGCTCGTCTTTGTGGCGTCTGAACTTCGCTTGCATGGGTTTTGAATTCCCTCTACGGAGGATGATTTTGTTATTGCCGCATGACAATTCTATAAGTTAGCCTAGTCTCCATCTGATATGAACTATGCTATATGATTTTGATCCTTCGATATATGTTTATGCATCAATTATGCTTTTGAAGTTCTATCGGTTTTGAAATATCCTGGAGTTCTGTGTGTTTCGATAGATTGTGATGTAACTGAATAGGTTTGTTCTTCGAAATTATATCTCTATCGATTATGTTTTATATATACGTTTTTTGGAAGTTATGTGATATTTGTAAAGAAACGTCATCTCTTAGTTTTATCATGTATTCTATGTGATTTAGCTACCATGATCATTTTAAATGCGTTTCTTACTGGGTTTTTTTTCGAAAGCTCACCCCTCTACCATTCAGATTATTTATAGTGATCTATAGACACTACCTACCGCGTATATGACGTAGGCTGGTGGAAAAGAGCTACCCTAGGCTACTTTTTGTACACGCAGTCAAGGTATACTATTACATTCCTTTACCAGACACATTTGTACGCACAGACATATATTGGAAATATTTTGTTGGGATGTAATTTGTAAGGAAAACAATGTAAACAATATTATTTTGGGTTTATATTTGGAGATGGCTAGTATTAAATCGAAATCGAAATATGAGTTATAAAAGTGGATTGAGAAAGTATGCTTGGTAGATGTAGATATCTAGAATTGTTGGAAAGAATGCTTGGTAGTTGTGGATATCTAGGATTGTTGAAAAACAATTGAATTACAGGTGGGTAGGCTCATATATAAGCCGTTATGCTACCGAAATTTCTATCGACCATATAAGTTAAAGTATGGAAATTAATTATAATTACGAGTAAAGAATTAGGAAGAGAGTTTTGACACTGCACAGGAATACAACCTAAGTGAATAAGGGAATAAGTGGTTAAACTAAATTCAAAAAAAAATTTTCCCCGATTTTCAAGGGTCAAGGGTCGTTACACAAGTATTTCTCAAAATTGCATGCATAAGTATGTTTTGGTGGTTAGAAGGTGAAACTAAGGTATTGAAAGTGAAAAAGTTAGCAAAACTAGAGTAAACGCTAAACCAAGAAATTAGGCCTAGTAAGAAAAATAAATTCAGAATAAATTCTGTAAATTCATACAAATTATTTTGAGGTCATAGGAAATTAATATAAGGTATAATTGACTTGGGAGATGAATATTTAGGGGAATTTCGGAGGTCTCGGTATTCGAATTAATTTTTAATCGAAAAACCTTAAGCAATTTTAATAGGTAACGACTAAATCAATCAAAATGAGTTCAAACAGGGAACTTTTCTTAAACAAAAAGGACCCAAATTTTTATGGGACATACTAGAGACTTAATATAACACTTGAAAAGAGGAAATTTGGAAGAAATTATGCTAGAAATATTTTTATGGATTTTACAAAAACAGGGTTGCTAGTAGGTCCATCCCAAAAATCTATTGGCCCAGCAAAAATGACAAATTTGATGACCTTCTAAAAGGCCTTTGACCCTCATCTTTTTCAAAATTAAAGAGAACTTCATGCTCTTTCTGGAATGCCAAAGTACCCAACAAACCGACTTAAACTCAACAAGTTCTCCCCTCCCTATTTTTTCAGAAACGTAATTCCCAAGGTGAGATTGTATGATTTTTTTGGCCACCTTCCAGCCACTTTTAGAGTTCGATCAAGACGCATAAAATCTTCCTCTTAAGTCCTCTACAACATATAAAAACTTCAACCTTAAACAAGCTCGTTTGCTAGGTGAAATGTTAGAGAGAAGAAAAGGGGCGAAATCTGCCCTGTTTCTGGGTAAGAGAGAAACCTAAATTTAAAAGTTCTTGGTTAGTTTCTGAGCTTGTTTTTGATTATTAAGTTGTACACATGTTTTTCTATAGTTGAGAATCATTTCTGGAGTAGGAATAATTGGTCAAAGTTGGTCAAACAAGGTGAGAAGTTGATGAAAGATGATTAATGTTAGATATGTTGTTGTTTGGTGAATTTGAATGATTTTTGTTAAAACAGAAAATTGAGAAATAATTTCTAGTGTATAGGGTGAATTTGCCCAGCCTTGAAATGTTAAGGAAATATTGAAATTTTGTTGAATTAGATGTTGTAGAATGGTTGTTTAATATAAAAAAATTTGGTTTATAGCTCAGTTTAGGGGAGAATTGCAAAATTGTGAAAGTTTGATAAATTGACAAGTTGTGATGTGTTGATTTTAGGCTTAGATAAGTTTTTGAATATTAAGTTGGTAAGTTGAAAGTTAAAAAAAAATATATATCAAAATTGCTTAAATCGGCCCTTTTTATCGGTAAAAATGAGAAAATGGAGAAAGTTAACAAAACAGTCAAATTTAGTGAAATTTATGAAAGTGGATGTATGTTTAAGCCAATTAAGATGAAATTAAGCATTATTTGATTGTTTTGAAACTGTCTTGGGCAGCTCAGGGTACTAACATGTAAATCGAGGCAAGCTCGACATCTGACAATTTCATGTTGCCTCAAGATTCGTTAGGTAAGGAATGTAATTTAAAGTGGTATTAGTATCTCGATACCTCACTTTTAATATACAAACATGTTTGAAGTGTGTTCGTACTTACAAAATGTGTTTTCAATACCTGAAAAGCATTATTCATGCTTAAACCGAAAAGCCAAAAGAAAAATCAACCTTACAAGCTCTCCGAGTGTATTTTTTTGCATATGT
Source organism: Firmiana major (assembly GCA_033439115.1). Classification (NCBI taxonomy): domain Eukaryota; kingdom Viridiplantae; phylum Streptophyta; class Magnoliopsida; order Malvales; family Malvaceae; genus Firmiana; species Firmiana major. Next base: position 27,696,885 of record CM065910.1, read on the forward strand.
AAAATGTTTTGAAGACACAAATTGTGATATTGAAATAGTAATTTATGAATTTTTTTTTATGTATACGAAATTTTGACATAAGCTCGGTTTTTTAAATACACAGGTTAATAAGCCCGAAAAAGAGTTTGTAAGTTATGTTTTGCGACTAAGGCAACATGTAGTCCATGATATCTATCAGGCATGGCCTGTGTGGAGTTTGGTCCTTCGTGGTGCATGCTTTATGCCACATCGTGCATGTTCACTCTCTTGTGGTGCATGTTTAACCACGTTGTGCATGTGTTGTCCACTTGGTGCCTTATCTTTTGCTACTTCGTGCATTGTTCGTTTTGGTCTTTAGTTATGTAGGGTGCTGTTTGACCCTCGTCTAGTCTACAGTTCCCTTACCATGGCCATCAGTACACTGTTTGTTTATCTCCCTCTTCGAAAGTTGAGTTTGTATGATCATGACTTATGCTTGCTATGTGTACCTGCTTAGTCTCCATAATAGATTTTGTATGACTTTGAAAGATGAGTGATGACCTTTGTGATATTAGATTTATAATATCTAAATGTGTTTTGACTTGGTTTTCAGAATTAAGTAAGTTTGCAATATACATACATATATATATATATGTTTGTTTAACAAGCTTTGTTTCAGAACATCTGAGTTTAAATTATAGTGTGAGATACATTTTAGAAACATTTGGCTTTCATATGTTTTGATATTAAGATTGCTTTAAATGCATTTTATACTAGGCTTGAAGAGCTTACTCTTTCCCTTACCCTTACAGATTATCTTCAGTGATCAGTACAACGCTTGCCGTGTAGTTAACATAGGCTGTTGGACGCGATACTCTCCCCAGGCTAACTCCGATACACGAAAAGGTATACTCTTGTATTTATTGCTAGACATCCTGTATAGCATAGATAATATATTGTAAAGAATATTTTAGGATGTAATCTAGGCAAGTCTGTATGTAAAGTTATCAACTCACAATCTGTAGAATAAAATGTAATGATTACGAGAATCATTGTTAATTATGAAAAGATGCTAAAATCAACTGGTTGCGGATACAAACTGTGTTTTAAACATTGCAGCGAGGTAAGTTCATAAATAAGCTGTTATGTCGATAAATTTTGCAAAATGAACGGTTAAGTAATTGACATTGATAAGAATGCAACTTAAATAAGGAATTAAGAAAAGAAAATTTAGCCCATATTTTCATGTTTTCGAGGCGTGACAGTTTACGTGGTATCAAAGCAAAAGTTGTCTAGTATTGTTAGTGTCGACTAGTTGAAGTTAGATTACATCCCAATTTTTATACTTTTCTGGTTATAAAGTGAGTATATCTATTAAAGCTTTAACTAAAACCTCATAGGTAATTGATCACTAAACAATGAGTGGGAGACGCGGTCGTCCATGGAGGCAGGTATAGCCCCCTCCACCATCTTTCCCTTACCTTAGAGCCCTATTGCTAGAATAATGAGACCGAGCAGGACATGCAAAGTATGAGAGAGGGACTCAGTGCACTCATTACTATGTTTGCTCAGCAATTCGGGGTAAATACTGCTAGTACCGTTGCTACTACACCCGTACCTACTCCCCTACCTCCTTTACCACAGGTTCCTCCGGCAGCCCTTATACCTCCGGCTCTAATCCCACGACCCAGAGATAATAGGGATACTTAAAGACTAAGGGACCTTCTTGGGATGAAGCCCCCAGAGTTCACAAGGGTTAAGGATCTCGTGAAGGCCGAGGAATGACTACTAAATATCGAGACAACCTTCCAGTATTTGGAGTGTACAGATGCAGAGAGGGTAGCTATGGCTAGCTATATGTTGAGAGGACAAGCCAAGTTTTGGTGGAGGGCTACACAAACAGTTATAGTGGGATAGCCAGTCGGATATTTCTTAGGATGACTTCCTTAATGCAATCAGGACCCAATATATTCCCTGAGCGGCTCAAAAAAAGATGTAAATCGAATTTTTGAATCTAGTTCAGGGTAACATGACAGTGGATGAGTACGAGAACCAGTTCACCACCCTGATCAGGTATGGCCTAGAGACAGTTAGAGACCCCGAGCATCGTATTGAGAGATTTTTGGCGAGCTTGAGACCGGGGATCCATGATAGATTGCGGTACTTCAGGTCATAAATTTTAAGGATGCCTTTGGACAGGCTAAGGAAATTAAGAGAGGCCTGGATGCGACTTAAGCACAGTATGGGTCCAAAAGTAAAGGCAAAGATAAGGGAAAGAGAGCAGAGGCATCCCGATTTGAACTGAGGTGAGGTTAACCCAAGAGACAGCGGATTAACGAGTCTCTGGTGAGGGTTGGAAAGCCCAAGACCTCTGTTGATAGCACAGACACCACTCGAGACTCTAGTATTAAATTTTTATGATGCAAGAACTATGGCGTGATGCATGGTGGGCCTTGCCACTGGGTCACAGGTGTCTACTTTAGATGTGGAGTCATGGGTCACCAGATCAACAACTGTCCGTAGATGAGACCCACTGAGCCTCGAGAGTAGCCAAGGCAAATCGATTGATATGTTCCCCAGAGATAAGCCCCATAGAGAAAGGCCGTAGCCACAGACAAGGGCAAGAAGCCTGTCTCACAGGGATGAATGTTTGCCATTGACAGGGAGATAATCGACACCTCCTCTGAAACTATTAGAGGTATACTCCTTGTCTGTAATCATAAGGCACATGTTTTATTTGACCCAGGTTCCACACACTCATTTATTTTCCCACAATTTGCACATAAATTGCATCTAGAACTTGAGCCTCTAGATCACATGTTACATATAAGCACACCCATGCATGAATCATAGATGACTGGTATGGTGTGTAAAAATTATGAAATCAAGGTAGGAGATAAGATAATGTTAGCAGATCTAGTTTTGTTAAATATGTATGGCTTTGATGTAATTTTGGGCATGGATTGACTAGCTACCAATCATGCAAGTCTAGACTACTACACTAAAACTGTAACCTTCTCCTTACCTGATAAATTTGAAGCATGTTTTGTTAATAAGAAATTAAATATATGATATTATGTTCTGTGAGGTTATTTGGTGTTTATTTATTTGAAATTTCTAATGCCTTGATTTTTGTGAAGGTTATATTGCTTTTGACTTTGCTAATAGTCAGGAACCACCAAGTATTCAAGATGTTCTAGTAGAGTATGAGCTTTTTGATATTTTTCTGGATGAATTGTCGGGGCTACCACCATAGAGGGAAATTGAGCTTACAATTGATTTGGTGCCCGACACATAACCTATCTCTAAGCCACATTATTGAATGGCACTAGTCAAATTGGAAAAACTGAAGAAACAATTGCAAAAACTGCTTGATAAAGGGTTCATTAGACCGAGTTTATCTCTGTGGGGTGCTCAGGTATTATTTGTTAGAAAGAATAATGGAGTCTTCATCGTGTATATTTATCGACTTTTGAATAAGGCGACAATAAAGAATAAATATCCTATGCCTAGGATAGATTATCTGTTTGATCAGTTGCAAGGGGTTTTAGTGTTTTTTAAGATAGATTTGAGATCGAGTTATCAGCAATTGAGGATTAGGGAGGCTGATGTACCGAAGACAGCTTTTCAGACCAGATACGAGCATTTTGAATTTTTGGTGATGCCCTTTGGACTGACTAATGCCCTTACGACTTTTGTGAATTTGATGAATGATGTCTTTCAAAAGTATTTAGATAGATTTGTTATTGTCTTTATTGATGACATCTTAATCTATTCTTAGTCCCAAGAGGAGCACGAGCAGCATTTTAGGATTATACTCCAAATCCTCCGTAAGAAGAAATTGTATAGGAAATTTAGTAAGTTTAAATTTTGGTTGGATCAGATTACTTTCCCCGGGCACATTGTATCTATAGTCAGGTTAATGTAGTGCTGAAGTGGAAGAGACCCAGGACAGTAACGGAGGTTCAAAGTTTCCTAGGATTAGTAGGGTACCACTAGAGATTTGTTAAGGGGTTTTCCCAGATTGCAGCTTGGGTTCATGGAGTATGTTGTACCGTGTATGTCACACGGAGTATGTTGTACCGTGGGGATCGTTGGAGTGGAGTGGCATTAGCCACGAGCCAGCAAGCCTTGCCCTCGCAATCCTGATGCTATGTTGTTCTGGCGGTAGGATTGACCCACCTCCATTTCAGGTGTGATACCCCGCACACTAGGTACCGTGTAGCCAGGGATCACTAGGTTATGGCCATAGTACTCGATGTTACTGATATAGTCACCTACTTGTCTCACATGATATAACTTGTGGTCTCGATAGACCAGGGTAGACCCGATGGAGGGGTCAGGCCCCCGATTTTGTGATTTTATGATATGTTACCCTAAATGAAGGGAAATTTTTATAACAAAATTTTATAATGAGATTGATTTATGAGAAGCTTAAACCCTTCGGGTTCTTTTATACTGCATCTTTAATGAAATGATTTAAATGCAGTAGCATGATGAGTTTTCCATGCATTAATGATAAATTCATGAAAAGAATTGTTTCTAATGATTTGTTTTACACAAGGCATGAAATGATGCATGATCTTGATTTACCTCATACTAAGTATGGTTTAATGATGTCACATAAAATGCCTTTGATGCATGAATTACACGATTTCTATATACACAAATAGTTTTGATAAACTATGTCATTGATGTATGCATGAATTTGTGCTTGAGATTTTAATGAAAAGAAATGGATTTTAAGGGCATGGCATTATGAGCATTTAGATAGTAGAGCTATCTACTTACTTGCATAATTACCTTACTGAGCGTATGGTTTGTTCACCCCCTTATTTTCTCATTTTTTCAGAGCACTTGCAGTAATTAGTGAGCGGCTAAGGACTTGCAATCTTGGTATCTGTTGCTTCCCATCTAGAGTCAGGTATACACGTTTGTATAGTTTTGTATTTGAACATGTAATGCACAGTACTGTAAACGTATATGATGTCGGGGATGTAAGGTTATGTAAATACGATTGTGTATGTATTTAGTTAAAGTTAATAGATAGTAAACTCTGATATGTGAATGTGATTATGGAAATGGAATGGTAAATAGGTGAGAGGTGACTGACACCGAATCATAGTCCATCTGTTTGGTAAGATGGTCACGATGAGAGAAAGGTAAGAATTAAATAATAATCAAAAAGCAAAAAAATTTGTAGTGATTTTAGGTAATTTGGGTCGTGACATTTTTTGGTATCAGAGCTGAGTTGGCCTGATATGATTCGGTGTTAGTGGTTAAGAAAGTTTACATCCCCATGTACTGTGCATTGTTTAGATACAATTGTATATATCGAGATGAAATTATAGCTAAGAATTTGGTTTCAAATGCAAGAATAGACTTATTAACTGATAGTCGCTATGGTAGAAGGGCGAGTACACTAGCTCGAGGTCGTAAAGGTAGGCCTAAGAGTCGTACTGAGTCGCCACATGAGACTCAAGATGAGATTGAAATGGAGGCTGATGTTGAGCATGCCCCATAGAGTCCGACAGAGAGATCAGACAGTATTGAGAGATGCTTTGCGAGGTTGGAGCGGAGTGTGGAGAATATTTATGGAGCTAATTGCTCATAGTATGCATGGGATTTGAGGGCGAGGCGTAACATTGGTGGAAGTCCGCTCGACCCATCTTAAGAGTTAGACATCTAGAATGGACGTGAATAATAATTCTAGATGTATTCCGGTGACAGAATATCTCGAAAACTGCTTAAAGAAAATTACAGATAAAATGCTTTACTCGGACCCAGAGGAACTGGTTGATTAACGAGTATGAATCTCAGTTTATATACCTGGACAGGTATGACTCCGACACTATGAACAGTGCGAATCGAGATGTCTGAAAGTTCATGGAAGGGCTTAGATTGTCAATTAGAGTCCGATTGGCCGTTAGATATCACTACCTATGCCGAACCAGTATGCAAACTACAGTTGTGTGAATAAGATCATGAGTTGCATGTCTCTAAGATTGAAAAAGGTAGTAAGGGTCAAAATTGAGACAAAAGAGAACAGAGAATGACAGAGATGTCAGAACGAGAAAAAGTTAGCTTGGTAAAAGCTTAAAGCTAATGAGTTACGGGGTCAGATGATTGGTAAGGCCCCAATGTATCTAATTTCAACACTTATGAGGGGTATTGTGATTTGAGGACCCCGACCTGCTCCTAGCAAGTGTGAACAGTGTAGGATGTGTGGTAGATACCACGAAAATAAGATGTTGGACGAGGGCGAGTGTATGCCTTGGACCACGACACTACTGATGTTTCATCTGATGTGGTGGAAGATACCACACTGGTTAAGAATAATGAAATAATTATTTTAATTTATCCTGGTGCCACGCATTTATTCATACCGCCTTCATTTGCTTATAAGCTAGTGAAAGATGTGAAGTCTATACCCTTAGGCAAGATGATGATAGTTAGCTGATTTTCACTAACTGAATATGGGTATAAGGATTGTAAGTTGAAAACGGGGGAAAAGGATATGTCAGCCAATTTTATTCAATAGAATATGAATAATTTTGAAGTAATATTTGAGAATAGATTGATTCGGCTGCAAACTATGTTGTTTAGAGTACTATCTTAAGATAGTGATGTTTTCACCCCTGAAAAGCGTATTATAAGTTTTAACAAGTAATGAAAGAGTTTAATATAAGTGATATATGAAAGGAGATAAGTTTTGATATGTATAGATCCTGAATACGAGATATATTGGAATAAGAGGCGTATACAAGGTAAGAATATCTTTGATATGTAAAGTAATTTGGATTAAGCGATATGTAGTGAATATGAATTACGGCCAAGGATAAGGGAAGGATATATCCACAACTAGTCTATGTGGTCAAGTCTGAGGGTTAATAAAGGTATTTCAAAAATACCTCCCCGTTTGAAGACTTGACAGCGTCTAGAAGCGCACACATAACCTATAAATTGAAATCGACAGTCGTAATATATACATTTAAAATTTTGGTACCTTTACTGGTAGGATAAAGAAATATAGAATTCGAGTAATCATGAAGGTTTAAAAATTAAAATTTTATAAAAGCCGTTAATATAAGAAAAAGGAAATGACACGAGTTAGTATCTTGAACGGAAGCGATTTCAAAATGACATTATACCTTTATGCGTACATAGGTCAAGGATATGGGTGATTGAAATATTTAGTGGAACTCAACTACGATGAGGTATTTAAACCTTACCTGGACCGATTGGTTGTCATCTTTAGCGATGATATTTTGATGTATTCGAAGTCTAAGGAAGAGCATGAGTAGCAACTGAAAATTATCTTACAGACGTTGTAGAGAGTTTCTCGAAATTGGTTGCTCAGTTGACACATCTCATTCGGGAAAAGATTGTATATGAGTAGGATGATAAGTATGAAAGTGGCTTTCGTGAGTTTTGGTGTATCGAAGTAATAAATTGACCACCGTAATTATTCTCACCATAATCAACATTTCAAGAGGTTTCAGTGTGTATAGATACCTCAAAATAAGGATTGGGCTGTGTATTGATGTAAAATGGGAAGATAGTCGTTTATGGATCCAGTTAGTTCAAGGACTATGAGAGAAACTATCCGACTCATGATTTAGAGTTAGCAACCGTAGTGTTTACACTTAAGGTATGGCGCCACCACTTATACGGTGAGAAATTTCAAATATGCATTGATTATAAAAGCCCCGAGTATCTGTTTTAACAGAAAGAGTCGGATATGCTAACAAAGAGGGTTAGAGCTTCTAAGGGATTATGATTGTGAAAATTGTACCTCCCAAGAAAGGTTAATGTAATGGCTGATGCCTTGAGTAGAAAGAGCCTCGAGATGGTATTACATATGATGGTCAGGAAGCGTGAGCTACTAGAGCAGTTGTGAGCCTCATTAGTGATGTGATCCCTTCTGATGATGACGGTGATTTTGTGACAGCTAGCCTAAAGTTAGAACCAGATTTGAGTGACCGGATTTGCCAGGCTTAGCGTGATGATCGGCATGGTGTCGATAGTGTGGGTCAGATTTAGAAGGGTATAGTGATAGAGTTCATAGAGAGTAATGATGACTTACTGAGGTTCAAAGACAGTATAAGTGCTCCCTAGGACCATAGTTGCTGAGATAGTGTTATTGTCAGAAGCTCACTCTTTGAGATATACAGTGCATCAGGGAAATAATAAATATATCGGAATCTCTGAAAAGGGTATTGGTGGTCAGATATGAAAAGAAACATTGTAGAGTTGTGGAGAAGTGTCTCGTATGTCAGCAGAGTAAGGTAGAGTATGAGAAGTCTGCAGGGTTATTGCAGCCTCTACCTATATGACACGAAAAAGAGAACAAGTTACCATGAAGTTTGTGATGGGTTATAGAGGACCCGGATAAATCACGAGGCTATCTGGGTGACAGTCGATAGATTGATTTAGTTACCCACCTTCTGGCTATGGAAATCCCCAGATACTCTAAGTGCGTAGGCGAAATTATGTGTAAGAAAGATTGTGGAACATTATATAGCGTTCCAGTGAGCATGATATCAAATAGGGATTCTCGCTTCACTTCCCACTTCTGGGAACATTTTTCAGGAAGCTATAGGAACCTGATTGAGTGTTAGCACAGCTTTTCGTCCTCAGACAGATGGTCAGTCAGAGAGGACTGTACAGGTTCTGGTGGATATGATGAGAGTGTGTGCCATTGATTTTATAAGCTTCTAGGATGATCAGTTGTTACTAATCAAATTCGCCAATAATGACAGTTGTCACTTGAGTATCGGGATAAGATTTTATATGAGGCATTGTATGGCCGTAGGGAGTTGTTTCCCAACTTGGATAAGAAGAAGTGGGTGACAGATAGAGAATTGCTCTCGCCTTGGTAAGACAAACCTCTGAGGATGTTCAGTTGATTTGTAAGAGATTAAAAACACCTCAGAGCAGACAGAAAATCTATGCTGACAAGAGACAGAAAACCATTGTAATTCACCGAGGGTGAATTAGTATTATTGGAAGTTACATGCCCTTAGGACATAGCATAAGGACATAACGAGATTCGGAAAGAAGGCAAATTGAGTTTCGTTAGATTTAATCCTTTGAGATATTAGACAAGTGGGAGATAAGGCCTATAACTTGGCGTTACCACTTGAATAAACAGGCATCCACAATGTATCCCATCTTTTGATGCTTCGAAAATACTATCCGGACCCAGCATATGTGATCGGATATGAGCTCCAACAACTTAGCTCAATGGAAGTAACGTATGTTGAAAAATCGATTTGGGTATTAGACGAAATGAGAAAAGATTAAATGAAGGATGGAAATGGTAGTCCCGAACACGTGCAAGGGTAAAACGGTCAAAAGACCAAAATTCGATATTTATCGTGACAAAAAAATTTAATTAAAAATATGAGATTAAGAAATCTTGATCAATAACGAAGAAATAATTAAATTTCGGATTAAATTGATCAAGATATGAATTTATAGGAATTAATCAGAATTTTCACATTGGGAAATTATCCCGAAAATAATCAAAAAATATATCAGAAAGTCGAAATAAGATCGATAAATCCAATTATTGAATAAATGAATAAAATAATAATTTTTTTCGATATTTGTGAATTTTTAATATATTTTAATCAATTAAAATAATAATATAAAATAAATTATAAATAAAAAATAAAATTAAAAGAAAATTTTCACGAAAACTCGAACTGAAGAAACAGAAAACGAAGCATGGAACCGAGGGAGTCGGTTCCCTCACCGTCAACCACCGGCGACCTGGAGGCCACCGAGGAAGCCCAGCCGAGCCTCGTCGGTGATGGTTGAGGTCAAAGGTTGCACGAACGGTGAGAGAAACGTCGGTAAAATGTGGAACAGAGCGAAACCGAGAGGGAGAATGGAATCCACTACCGTCAGCGCCGATTGGCCCCAATCGACCCTAGCTGACTGTTCCCCAGGTGCAAACGACGTGATTGGTGATAGCACCGGCCACTAGAATGGTCGGCAACGCCGTCAACGGCGAAGGAAAAGAAACGGTACCCATGCTGGAAAGGAAAAGAGCTGGACCGACCACTTTTCGGCTAGCCATGACGAAACCGACCCCAGATCCGTGCATCGGACGATCCCGCGGAGCTGCTGGCGACGGAAGCTGACGGAGAACCGACCGGCGAAGCCCTGAACCAGTCAAATCGGACTGAACCAGCTAGATCGAACCGGTCTGACTCGGGTTGAACCGGACTAAACCGGTTCAGCTAAAAAGAAAAGAAAAGAAAGAGAAAAAAGGAAAATTGGGAAAAAATCTTAGTGATGCAATCGAGCTATAGGGAAGTCAGTAAGCGGTCGAAATTGACCGATTTAAATTTCAGAATATTTAATTTGATTAATATTTGACTGAAAATTTACCCGAAAAAATATGTAATTGTGCAGCTTGACAATTGACGTCAAACGAGAGCTCAAGATAGCCTCGATTTGCGTACTATCATGGAATCTCAGGTAAGTAACCTTTATTTATGATAATTTACATCGTTATACGTGTTAAAAATTATCGCATAAATTATGGATTTAATTTTCGCATAAAATGAATTAAATTCTGGAATTAGAGATAAATTGTCGTAAATAATTCATTAAGCTATCTGAAAGTTTAGAACGATGCTCAATAAATACTAATGGGCCCAATGAGCCCAATAGGCCTCGATAATGTGAATAGTAAGTGAAAAACGGGCTTAAGGTCGATTAAGGCCCATTATGGTACAATAGGGCCCAATATGGGTAAACGGGCCCAATGATTTAAATTAAGCCCAGAAAATATGAAATACAATTAATTATATTGTATTTGATCTGATGAATATTTATCCGCAGTTTCGAAGATTGGATTGGGAGCAAATCGAACTGTGTGACGAGTCATCAGTGGAAAGGTTAGACTGTACAGAAAAATGAGGTAAGGGAGTTGTGTGAGTAGCTAGAGGTAGCTACGCGTATTGTAATAGCTTTTGTATAGACTGAATATGTATGTATACACAAAATATGTATAAAGGTCCTAGAAATAAATTAAAGATTTTAAGGACTCGAAATAGGTAAAAGGCTATTTTACCCCTATTGAGGGAAATTCACCTAAGGATGGTGAAAGCATGACATGCATGAAATGCATGATTTAAGGATTTTCAAATTTAAAGAATTTTCTTCATTTTTAAGCAAAGCAAATCGATAGATTGGCCAATAATTGCATAAATTTCACAATATAACAATACGTAAGTGTTATTAAGATTTAAATGAAATTTCTTTGGAAAATGGGCTAACTATCAAGTTTTTATGGAAACAGATAGTGCTGGCGCATAGCTCGTACTATATCTGTATTTGTGAGTGTGCATAAAATGTGCTTGAGCGGTTGCTCGCAGTGATTTTTATTATTGTGAAATGCATGAGAGATGCTGGAGCTTAGCTCGCACTCTGTTTTGAATGTTTTGATTTGTTTTGACTTGATTCACATAGAAAGGTGCTGGAGCGATTGCTCGCACTAGTTTTTATGACTTGATATGCATAAAAAGGTGCTGGAGCACTTGCTCACTCTAATTTTAATGATTTGACATGCATGAGAGGTGCTGGAGCTTAGCTCGCATCCTGTTTTGATATGATAATTGCATAAAAGTCATTCTGGAGTGTAACTCACACGAGATTTGATTTATTTATGCATAAAGCCGTGTTGAAGTGTAACTCGCATGAGATTTGATTTATTGATGCATAACACCGTGCTGGAGCTTGCTCGCACGAAATTTTATATGGATTTATAACTCATTTTAAAGACGTATTGGAGTAATACTCGTACCCAGATTTTACCGATCTTTATGAAACCGTGCTAGAGCTTTGCTTGCACGAGATTTTTAGATATCATGAATATGCATGGAGCCATGCTAGAGTTTCGCTCACACAGGGATTTATATGACATGCATATAGTCGTGTTGGAGCCTCCTGTTGATTGTGTGTCACTGTGAGATGATATGCCCACACGTGCATACTAAGACAGAGATGGTATGGGTGGATAAGACCTATTGCAGGCACCCCTGACTAAGCTTGGGTTCATGCAGTATGTCGTACTGTGTATGTCATGCGGAGTACACTGTACCGTGGGGATTGTTGGAGTGGAGTAGCGTTAGTCACGAGGCAGCAAGCCTTGCCCTTGCAATCCTGATGTTATGTTGTTCTGGCGGCAGGATTGACCCACCTCTGTTTCAGGTGTGATACCCCGCACACTAGGTACCATGTAGCCAGAGATCACTAGGTTATTGCCATAGTCCTCGTTGTTACTGATATAATCACCTACTAGTCTCACATGATATAACTTGTGGTCTCGATAGACCAGGGTAGACCCGAGGGAGGGGTCAAGCCCCTGATTTTGTGATTTTATGATATGTGACCTTAAATGAAGGGAAATTTTTATAACAGAATTTTATAATGAGATTGATTTATGAGAAGCTTAAACCCTTCGGGTTATTTTATACTGCAGCTTTAATGAAATGATTTAAATCCAGTAGCATGATGAGTTTTCCATGCGTTAATGATAAATTCATGAAAAGAATTGTTTCTCATGATTTGTTTTACACATGACATGAAATGATGCATGATCTTGATTTATCTCATGCTAAGTATGATTTAATGATGTCACATAAAATGCCTTTGATGCATGAATTACACGATTTCTATATGCACAAAAAGTTTTGATAAACTATGTCATTGATGTATGCATGAATTTGTGCTTGAGATTTTAATGAAAAGAAATGGATTTTAAGGGCATGGCATTATGAGCATGTAGATAGTGGAGCTATCTACTTACTTACATAATTGCCTTACTGAGTGTGTGGTTTGCTCACCCCCTTATTTTCCCATCCTTTTAGAGCACTCGCAGTAGTTAGTGAGCTGTTAAGGACTTGCAATCTTGGTATCCGTTGCTTCCCATCTAGAGTCAGGTATACACGTTTGTATAGTTTTGTATCTAAACATGTAATGCACAGTACTGTAAACGTATATGATGACGGGGATGTAAGGTTATGTAAATACCATTGTGTATGTATTTAGTTAAAGTCAAAAGATAGTAAACTCTGATATGTGAATGTGATTATAGAAATGGAATGGTAAATAGGTGAGAGGTGACTAACACCAAATCATAGCCCAACTGTTTGGTAAGATGGTCACGATGAGAGAAAGGTAAGAATTAAATAATAATCAAAAAGTGAAAAATTCATAGTGATTTTAGGTAATTTGGGTCGTGATGGAGGCAATACTTAACTAGGAGAGGCCGAAAGCTATTACAGAAATTCCAAGTTTTTTGGGACTAGCTGGATACAATAGGATGTTTGTAGAAGGTTTCTCCAAGATTGCCGCCCCATTGACTAAGCTTATACGCAAGGATGTTCCATTCGAGTGGACTGATCAGTGTGAGCAGAGTTTTGAAGAACTTAAGAAGAGGTTGACTACTACCCCAGTCTTAACCATTCCTAGTGGGTTTAGAGGCTATGCAGTATACAGTGATGCATCATACCAGGGCTTGGGGTGTGTACTTATGCAGCATGGGAGAGTGGTCGCATATGGTTCTCGCCAACTTAAGAACCGTGAAAGGAATTACTCCACCCATGACTTGGAGTTAGCCGCAGTCGTTTTTGCTTTGAAGATATGGCGGCATTATCTATATGGAGAAAGATTTCAGATTTTTACTAGCCATAAGAGCTTGAAGTACATTTTTGACTAGAAGGAGCTGAATATGAGACAGAGACGGTGGATAGAGCTCCTCAAAGATTATAATTACGAGATTCTGTATCACCCGGGCAAGGCAAACGTAGTGGCAGATGCTTTAAGCAGGAAGGGGATGATTTCTTTTATGATGGTCAGAGAATGGGAGTTATTAGAGCAGTTTACCAAACTCAGTGTTACTATAGAAACAACAGATGTTGGTTTCATAGCTAGTTTGCAGATTGAACCTATTATACTAGATCAGATCAGAACTGGATAGAGGGGTGATCAGAAGTTATTGGACATGGTCAGTCAGGTAAAATAGGACGTACACTCAGACTTTGTGGTTGATGAGGACAGGCTGATGAGATTTAGGGGCCGTATATGTGTCCCAAACAATGATGCCCTACGACAAAGGATCTTAAAGGAGTCCCATTGTTCTCGGTACACCATACACCCGGGAAGCACTAAGATGTACCATGATTTATGGAAGGTGTATTGGTGGGTTGGTATGAAAAGAGATGTAGCTGAGTTTGTGGCCAAGTGTCTAATTTGTTAACAGATTAAGATCGAACACCAAAGGCCAGCGAGATTACTTAAGTCTCTTTTGGTGCTTACTTGGAAATGGGAGCACATTACTATGGACTTCATTATGGGTTTACCAAGGACCCGAAAGGGGCATGATGCAATCTGGGTGATCGTAGATAGATTGACTAAGAGTGCCCACTTCCTAGCCATCAAAAGTACAGACTCCTTGAGTGCTTGAGCAGAGTTGTATGTGAGAGAGATAGCTCGGTTGCATGGGGCTCCTGTGAGCATTACATCAGATAGAGATTCCTAATTCACCTCTAGATTTTGGGCTTATTTTCAAGAAGCCATGGGATCTCAGCTTAATCTAAGCACAGCCAATCATCCTCAGACCGATGGTCAGTCCGAGAGGACCATTCAGACCTTAGAGGATATGTTGAGGGCATGCGTTTTGGAGTTTAAGGGCTCATGGGATGATCATCTGCCTCTGGCAGAGTTTGCTTATAACAACAGCTATCATGCTAGCATCAGATGGCACCATATGAGGCCCTATATGGTAGAAGATATAAGTCTCCAATGGCTTGGGAAGAAGTGGGTGACAGAAGGATCTTGGCTCCCTAGTTAGTGAAACATGCAGCAGAAGGTGTTCGGATAATCTGTGATAGACTTAAGACCACACAAAGTAGGCAGAAGAGTTATGCCGATAAGCATAGGCGGCCACTTAAGTTTTAGATTGGGGCCTCCGTGTTTCTCAAGGTATCTCCGAGCAAGGGTATCATGCGATTTGGAAAGAAGGGGAAATTGAGCCCTCGCTTCATTGGTCCTTTTGAGATCTTAGAGAGAGTGGGAGACGTAGCCTATAGACTTGCCCTACCACCGCAGCTTTTTGGGGAACATAATGTCTTCCATGTCTCGATGTTACGGAAGTATAATCCAGATCCCTCACACATCATTGAGTATGAGCCCTTGAGCATTCAAGAGGATATGAGCTACGTTGAGCAACCATCCAGATTTTGGACAGAAAGGAAAAGGTACTTCGATCGAAGACGATACCTCTGGAAAAGGTTCTCTAGAAACACCATTCAATTGAAGAAGCTACATGGGAGCTAGAAAGCCTCATGAAGGAGAAGTACCCACATCTATTCTGATGGACCCGAATGAATTTGGAGGACCAAATTCTTTTAAGGTAGGGAGAATGTAAACACCACAAATTTCCTACATTTAATTAGACTATATAAAAATGAGAATAATATGTTTTAATGGAAGTGCGACTATTCGTTATAGGGCTCGAGGAGTATGGGAGCTGAGATGCCCATGAACGACAGAGAGCCCGAAATACAGGAAGTAACGAAGCAAATGCAAGCATGGAGGGATTGAAAAATTTTGATTCATTAGTTGAAAATTTTGATGTAATACTTATATTGGGGATTTATAAGGAGTGATGAGATCCTAAGAATATTTCATTTTCGAAATAATGAAAATTTCATGGAAGATATGAATGTTGTGACATTGGATAAGTTTATAAAAGAAAATGTATATATATATATATATACATATATACTAGACAAATTTAAAAATAGATAGATAATATATATATATATAACAAATATATATGTTAGGTAATATATAGTATGTAATATATGAGTATTAAAAAAAAAAACAAACAAAAAAAAACTAAACAATAAACAACAAATAATATATATATATTAATAAAATATATATTATTGTACGAAATTGGATTTCAAAGAAAGCCAATTCCGCATTCTGCATTTCAAAAATGTAGAGTGCTTAGCTGGAGCGGGAAAAGAAGAAAGAAAGGAAAGGAAAAGAAAAAATAAGAAAAGGGAAGGAAGGCTGGGTCGGCTGAGGGAGAAAGAAAGAAAGAAGAAGGAAAGGGAGAAAGGGAAGAAAAAAAGAGGAGAAGAGAAAGAAGGCTGGGTCAGCTGAGGGAGAAAGAAAGAAAGAAAGGAAAGGAAAGAAGAAAATGGAGGGAGAAGGAAGAAGGAACGGGACCGAAGGGGGGTAGAGTCACGGGAAACCCAGAGCTGAAGGAGGAGGAAAGCTAGAGAAAACTGAGGCTAGAGCCGACCCGAAGGGAAAGGAAATTGAAGCAAACCGAAGCAGCACCAAGGCTTGAATTGAAGTAGAGCCGAACTAAAGCAGACCGAGAGGCTGAAGGAGTAGCAAAACTGAGAGCTGAAGGAGGAAGCAGACCGAGAGGTTAGGGAGAGCAGAACCGAGAGGCTGGAGGGAGAGCGGACCGAGAGTGAAGAGAAGTAGAACCCGAGAGCTGAAGCTGAAAATAGGGGATCGGGGAAGCACAAAGGATGATGATGATGATGATGATAGAAGCCAAACAGAGGAAGAAATCGGTAAGGAGATTGAGGAGGCAGTAATGGCAGTTGAAGAAAGGAGCAGTGAGCAATAGCCGAGAAAGAGAAAGGAAAAAGAAAAAGGTTGGAAATTGGAAGAAAAAAAAGAGGAAAAGAAAAAGGTAAAAATTTATATATGTATATTTAATGTACATGTATATATATGTTGGGATATAAGCATGTTGTGTAAATTAAAGTAGATGTGAAATAAAAATGGAAAAGATGAGAAGTAGACAATATATATATATATATATATATATATATGTGATAAGGAATAATGAAAACAAATAATATATATATATATGTGTATATACTTATGTGTATATACATATAGGTGTATATAATAAATGTGTATGTAGTATATGTGTATACAAAAAAACAATGTAGTAATAAAAATATATAAACACACGAGTTGGCCTAGGTATGTACAATTATATGCACACACAAAAACTTGGTACGAACTAAACGTATTTCCGTAAGTGCACGGGTCGTACAAGTAATAATGAGATTTGAGTCCCAGAATATCGTCCCACAGATAAGTTGATTAGCCTAATTAACTACCAGTTAATCTTACCCTAAGTATATCCTAGCAAATTATGAAATTTAAATGGGTGATCTACAAGGCTAAAATTAAACAAATATTGAAAATAATAACAATGATAAACTAAGGAAACTAAAACGGAGCAAAAATTACTTACAGTGCTCCAAGCAACTAAAAGCAACAACCTACAAAAGATAATTAAAACAGTTAAAATGAATTAACGTAACTAAAATAAAATGAAAATATGAAAATAAAGAAATAAAATTAAACTAAAATTTAAACAAACTTAAAATGAAAAATGCATGTAATTAAACTAATAAAAATTGCAAATTAAATTAACCTAAAATCTAATAAAAATGAAGACTAAATTAAAAATGCATGAAACATATTTAATCTAAATTAATTTTAAATGCAACTCATAAAATACTAAACTAAAATATAGTCCTAAAACATATAATAAAAAATTAACTACTAACTAAAAATTAAAACTGAAAATTAAATTAACATGCAAAAATATTAAAACTAACCTACCAGTTTAATTGATTAAACTACCTAACTAACAACTAACAAAGGAATGGAAATACAAAAAATGCATTAAACTATAAAATAACAACAATGCAATGTGGCCAAACATGGCCTTAACCGAACAAGCCAGCCTAGTGGTCTCGATTTTTATGCACTGTACATGTCTTCTTCAAAATTCATTTCTAGGCAGTGCTGTCCTGGTGCTATACAGGTTTGCTCTCTGCTATGTCCAAGTGCTCTAAGTGATGTCCTACTGTGCTCTCGGTCTATCCGCTGCACAACCTCGTCCTGTCCAGCTTAGGTGCTGTCTGCTGCTCTTGCCTGGACTGTCTGTCGATAACCGACTACTGCTATTTCTCAGTCTCTTCACCTCATTAGCAGCACCGATATACTGGCAGAACAGTTTAGGACATACGGTGAGTGTCAACCCAGGAGCAGGAGGTACATTGCTTGCTCTTGGGACCCTGTTTTGCCTGCTGCTACGGTACTGGAAATAGGTGCACGTCCGGACAGCAGTCTTCGTTCTTCCGTTGATCGGCTATTGCTAAGTCCCTAAACAAATGAAGCATTCTATAAAGAATATAGAAATGATGCAAATAAGTATAGCTATGTCAAGCCACCTCACACACTACAACCATGCCCTTATCAACAAACCAACAACAACTTGCCCAACAAATACCAGTAGATTAATATGTAAAAAAAATAACTAAATGAACAGTACACGTAAATAGAAACAGAGCAGAACAGAGTTAAAGTAGGTGGTCCTCTGTCCACTGCAACCATGAGGTAGCTTCTCTACTGCACCGTTATAAACTTAAAGCCGAAAAGGAACAAGTAGAATCAATAGCTAAAAATTAAGCCAAGACTATAGACAGCCGTGCAGCAAATAAACATGAATTTCCAGTGGCCTCTGGTTGTGTCGGTTGCTGTTTTCACCTTGGTTCCATTGTGTCTTTGATGGAGAAAAAATACTCAGCATTAAATCCACATCAAAACACTAGAACAACTATGACAGTGGTAGAAGAAACCTTGTCACCCGAATGAGCGAAAAAAATGAAAAGAAAAACAAACAAGTAACCGAGAACTAAAATTGGAATAATGAGTAAAAAAATGGAAAACAATGCAAACCGAGAGCTTAACAATAAGAAAAATAAAGGTTTTTCATTAAAACAAAAACACTAAACAATAAGCAAATGGAAACTTGGCAAAATCGAGACGAAAATAAACATTCATAAAATCTAACAAGTTGAAAGTAGACATGAACAGTAGAAGAAAACTTAGAAACCGAAAGGAAATTGCTTCATTAAAATCCATTGAAAATGACAAAGTAAAAATGTTTAAATCTAGCTAAAACAAGTGCTTAAAATAAACTAATGGAAATTCTAAAAGGAAATAAGAAAATAAAACATAGTAATGAAAATTTTAATCTAGGATAAGACTAAATTAAAACTACTCCTAAATTACTCTACACTACTCCTACCCTATACTACCTCCTACTCCTACTTTTTCTACTTCATTTTTTCAATTGCTATCATGTTCTATGTATACACACACTTAGGGGTACAATGGTCATTTTTCCATCCTAGATGAGTTGGCATTGTTTGGCCACTTGTCTTCATTTGATTTGCTACAGAGTAGATATTTCCATGTCACCCGTCTTTTTGTCCAATTGGCTGTGCGATGTGGCCCGATGTGTGCCTTCCAGAAGGTTGGTACGGTGTCTTTCGATCTTATTGTTTCGGAGCAAATTAAATACGGACACCTGGCATCACGTGTGTCCAGATGACTGATGACTCGATCTGCAAATTGGAAGTGGTCTAGTCTCCTTTCGCCCGTTTTCAGCCCAATTTTGACTGAAACGACTGAGTTTCATCCGGATTTAATTTATCTGCACATTAAAGAATTTTAATTAAATAAAGTGGATTATTAATAAAATAATATGGGGATTAAATAAAAATTAGGAAATTAAGCAGAAATAATTCTATTAAAAATAGAATTATCACACCCCCAAACTTGAGCTTTTGCTTGTCCTCAAGCAAAACAAAATAATTATAGGAATGACAAGTACAAAACATAATAATTTCTCCAATATTATCCTCAAAGAAAAAGTACAGACTATGAAATCAAAGACTCGCAGTTACAAGTTAAACACTTAGAATTATTCCATCATAAGTCCTAACCTAAATCAGACTCCTCGTGTGTGTGTGAAAAATGTCAAAGCCACTTCATAGTACATTACCCGGATAAGATTATGCAAACACAGTGAATGCAAAGTCAATGACATGTGATCATTCCCATAAGTTTGCTTTTCACTTCTCTCTCCACTAATGTAGTCACACTCAATCAAAGGTCAATAGGACTTCATTAAGCTTGTAATGTCAGGCTGGGGCTAAGGTATGATAAAGTCAATTTAGGTTTAATTACCCCTTAACATGCATTACTTCTAGGATCTTTAATGTAATAGCTCAAATTATTTCCCCCAAACTTATTTTGTTAAATATTTTATTCTATTTTTGTATTTTTCCTCTTTCTTCTTTTCTTTTTCTTTTTCTTTTTCTTCATTTTTTTATTTTTCTTTCCTTTTTTTTTGAATTTTCACTATCATCAAATACCCATATGTACAAAGCTCACAATATATCCAATTGACTTTTCAAGCTTTCTGGGTAAGGGATAGGAACAAAGTATTTAAGCTAAGGAAAATTATACAGATGTATTTACAGAGAAAAGCTTATTTGGCCCAGATGGGTGACTAGGGGTAAAATATGTACAGGGATGGCTAGAAAGGCTCAAACGATCCAAAGATGGCCTAAATCATCTCCCTAATTAAGTGTGATCGAATATTTCACCCTGAGACAAGATCAAACAAATTCTAGAATATGATACACAAAATCAACTGAACAAATGCAATCCTAGGTCCACATAAGCTTTCTCTAAATAAATATATTGATTCATGACATGACATGTGTATAAGATGAGGGAATCACAATCAAAATCAAGACAAATTTAAGAACTCAACTTCATGCTTTTCTTATAATCATGTTTCTCAGTCAATCAAAATCAGACTTAATAATGGGGTCATATCATCAAAATATGGGAAAACTACATGATAAGCACTAAATCATCCAAAAATCAAATAATTTAAGCTCAGATTTTCAAAAAATTTTGAATTTTTTTTCAATTTTGCTTAAATTTTTGCAAAATGCTCAAGTGATATCCCCTCCCCCAAACTTAAAGTGCATAGTGTCCTCAGTGTGTAGATAATATAAACATTTAAGCTCAAGAACATAGTACTTCCCCTTCTGATGATGATGACGAACAACTGAAACTTGATTGAAAACGTAAATCTAGAAAAGCAATCTACAAAATAAACAAAGAACGAAACAACGAAAAAGAAAAAGAACCATATACAAGGTGAAACTGAAAAATAAATCCACTTCAAATCAGCTAAAGAACACAACACTCAGCAGCAGGGCGAAGATTAAAAGGATCAGCCAGAGTGGTGACAAAATATTAACAGTTAAATCCTCATGAGCTCTATCTACTTCCTTCTTTCTCTCAGATTTCTTATGTTCAAGCCTTATATCTTCCATCCTAAAACAGTCTTGAGAGTCATCAGGGAACTTCAAAGGTTTGAAAACATGAAATGTCACCTCCTAATCTAAGACTCTTATAGTCAACTCCCCATTTGTACATCAATTAAGGTTCTACCAGAAGCTAGAAAAGGTCTGCCTAGTATAATGGGGACTTCCCTGTCTTCCTCCATGTCTAATACAATAAAATTCGCAGGGAAAATAAACTTGTCCACCTTTACTAACACATCCTCAATGACCCTCTTCGAATATTTAATGGATCGATCAGCTAGCTGAAGGGTCACTGTGGTAGGCTTAACATCCCATATTCCTAACTGTTGGTAGATAGGCAAAGGCATCAGATTAATACTGGCTCCAAAATCACACAAGGCTCTACCAAAGAGAAGATTTTCAATAGTGCAGGGTATGGTAAAACTCTCGGGATCCTTGAGCTTGAGGGTAATTTCCTCTGAATAATTGCACTACATTCCTCAGTTAAGGCCACTGTCTCATAATCTTCTAATCTTCTCTTCCTCAAGAGGATATCCTTCAAAAACTTCACATAACTTGGCATTTGCTCTAAGGCATATAAGAAAGGAATGTTGATATGAAGTTTCTTAAAAACCTTAAGAAATTTAGCGAATTGTTGATCCAGCTTTTAGTTTTGAAACCTCTGAGAAAAAGGTACTGGTGGTCTAACTGGAAGGGATGTAGTGGTAACATGTGTAGAATCAGAGGGCGAAGAAGGCTGTGAAGTAGAAGAAGGTATAGATGAAGAAGCGCCTAGCTTTGTTTCCTTTGCAGCCTGGCTTTCATTTTGTTCCTGCTCTTTCTAAGCTGCTTCTTTAGAACCTATGGGTTTTTCAACTATGGGCTGTTCAGGTCCAGACTTAACTTGTGGCTAATCTAGCTCTCTGCCGCTCCTAAGGGTGATGGATTTCATATGTTCTTTACCCTCCCGTTGCTTAACAGGATTAGCTTCAGTGTTACTAGGAAGAGTCCCTTGAAGACGTTGGCTAAGAGCATTGGCTATTTGTCCAACCTGAACTTCTAAGTTCTTAATTGAGGTAGCTTGATTTTACAAGATAGTCGTGAATATTTCCTCAAGCGAGGGCTTCTTCTCTGCTGCTGGTGCATGGTAAAGTTGTGGCTGCATAGGTTGTGGTGGTGGTAATGGTTGATGGAAGTGAGGTGGATGTGGATAATTAGGTGAATGGTGTGGAAATGGATGATGCTGTAAGACCCAATTTTAACATAAGAGCAAAAAGGGAATAAATAGAAATTTTTGAGTGCATTTAAAAATGTAAAAGGATTGATATGGTATTCCCGAACACGTGCAAGGGCAAAACGATCAAAAGATCGAAATTCGATAGTAATCAGAACAAAAAAAATTTAATTAAAAATATGGGATTGAGAAATCTTGATCAAAAACGAAGAAATAATTAAATTTCGGATTAAATTGATCAAGATATGAATTTATTGGAATAAAATCAAAATTTTCGTATCGAAAAATAATCCGAAAAATAATCGAAAAATATACTGAAAAGGTAAAATCGGACTGAGAAATTCATTTACGGATTAAATGAATAAAATAGTATTTTTTTAGATATTTTTAGATTTTAATAATATTTTAATTGATTAAAATATTATTAAAAATAAAATAATAAAAAAATAAAAAATAATAATAAATAAAGTAAAAAAAAGAGGGAAACTAGCGAAACGCGAGCTAGAAAACGAAACGGAAGTCGATGCTTCCTTCTGCCATCACAGTCGGTGACCGGCGGCGGCCAGGCGAGGTCGACAGAGGGAAGCCCGACGAGAGTCAAGCCACCATCGGACCATCAAGTCGACAAACGGCGAAGAACAGCAAGGGAGAGAGAGGGAAGAGAGCTGAGAGAGGAAAGAGGCATTTCCCGGTGACCGGAGCCGATTCGGGCCCGACCACCGCCAATCGAAGGAAGCCCGAGCGAAGATCAGTCAATCAGCGGCTGAATCGACAGGTGGGGCGACGGCTATCACCGAAAAACGAGAAGAAAACGAAGGCCACTGCCGACGGAGGAGAGAAGAGTCGAATCGGCCACTTTCCGACAGCCTTGAACGAAACCAACCCCAGATCCGTCCATCGGATTGCCCAACGGAGTCACTGACGGTAAAAACCGATGGAGAACCGACCGACAAGCCACTAAACCGATCGAACCGGACTCAACCGACAGTTTGAACTGGGTTGAACCGAACCGGACCGAACCGGTTCAGCCAAAAAGAAAAGGAAAAAAAAGAAGAAAAAGGGAAAATGAAAAAGAGGAAAAATTAGGGAAAATTTTAGTGATGCAATCGAGTTTCGGGTAAGTCGGTAAGCGGTCGAATTGATTGGTTTAATTTTTGAAATATTTAATTTGATAAATAATCAATTGAAAGTTTACTCGAAAAAAAATATTTAATTGTGTAGCTCGACAATTGGCATCCACCGAGAGCTCGAGATAGTCTCGATTTATGTACTATCATGGAATAATGGGTAAGTAACCCTTATTTACGATAATTTGCATCGTTATGCGTGTTGATGAATTACGGATTTAATATCCGCATAAATGGATTAAATTTTGGAAATTGGATAAATTTTCATACATATTAAATTGAGATATCTGAGAATTTAGAACGAGGCTAAATAAATTACTGACGGGCCCAATGAGCCCAATAGGCCTCGATAAAGTGTAGTAAACGAGCTTAAGGCCCATTAAGGTGCAATCGGGCCCAATATGGGTAAATGGGCCCAACGATTTAAATTAAGCCCAGAAAAATATGAAATACATTAAATTGTATTGTATTTGACCTGATGAATGTGTACCGGCGATTTCGGAGATTGGATTCAGAGCAAATCGGACTGCGTGACAAGTCATTAGTGGAAAGGTCAGACTGTACAGAAAAATGAGGTAAGGGAATTGTGTGAGTAGCTAGAGGTAGCTACGTGTATTTTAATAGCTTTTCTGTACACTGAAAATGTATGTATACCTTGATTATGTATAATGATCCTAAAAGTGGTTTAAATGATTTTAAGGATCGAAATAGGTGAAATGACTATTTTACCCCTATTGAGGGAAGTTCACCTAAGGATGTTGAAAGCATGACATGCATGAAATGCATGATTTAAGGAATTTTCTGAGTTACAGAATTTTATTAATTGTAATCAAAGAAATCGATAGATTGGCTAGAAATTGCATAAATTTCACAAGATAACACTGCGTAGGTGTTATTCATATTTAAATGGAATTTCATTGGAAAACAGGCCAACTATCAAGTTTATATGGAAACAGATAGTGCTGACACGTAGTTCGTACTATATCTGCATTTGTGATTGTGCATAAATGTGCTTGAGCGCTTACTCGCACCGACTTGTGTGACATCATATGCGTGAAATGTGCTAGAGCATGGTGCTCGCACTGATTTTTATTATTGTGAAATAAGAGCTGCTGGAGCCTAGCTCGCACTCTGTTTTGACATGTTTTGATTTGTTTTGACGTGGTATGCATAAAATGGTGCTGGAGCGATTGCTCGCACTAGTTTTAATGATTTGACATGCATGAGAGATGTTGAAACTTAGCTCGCATCCTGTTTTGATTTGATATTGCATAAAGCTATGCTGAAGTGTAACTCGCACAAGATTTGATTTAATTATGCATAAAGCCCTGCTCGAGTGTAACTCACACGAGATTTGACTTACTTGAGCATTCATTTGTGCTGGAGCGTTGCTCGCACAAAGTTTTATATGGTTTTATAATTCATTTTAAAGCTGTACTGGAGTTTTTCTCGTACGAGGTTTTCACAGAGTTTTTACATAAATCCGTACTAGAGCATTGCTCGTACGTGGATTTTACTTGAATTTATAATCAGTTTAAGTCGTACTGGAGCGCTGCTCCTACGCAGATTTCATTGATTTCTATGAAACCGTGCTAGAGCTTCGCTCGTATAAGGTTTTCTGATATCATGAATATGCATGGAGCCGTGCTTGAGCTTCGCTCGCACAGGGATTTATATTACATGTATATAGTCGTGTTGGAGCCTCCTATAGACTGTGTGTCATAGTGAGATGATATGCTCACACGTTCACTCTGAGACAGAGATGATTTGGGTGGATAAGACCTATTACAGGCACCCTTGACTGAGCTTGGGTTCACGGAGTACGTTGTACCGTGTATGTCATGCGAAGTACGCTGTACCGTGGGGATTGTTGGAGTGGAGTGGCATTAGCCATGAGGCAGCAAGCCTTACCCTCACAATCCTAGTGTTATGCTGTTCTGACGGGTAGGTCGACCCACCTCCTGTTTCAGGTGTGATACCCCGCACACTAGGTACAGTGTTGCTAGGGATCACGAGGTTATGGCCATAGTCCTATGTTGTTACTGATAGTCACTTACATGTCTCACATGATATAACTATTGGTCGATAGACCAGGGTAGACCCGAAGGAGGGGTCAAGCCCCCGATTTTATGATTTTTATACTGTGATATAAGATTTCAGATGATTTTATGATATGTGACCCTGAAAGAAGGGTGGTTTTATAACCGAAGTTTTATAATGAACTTTACTGAATTGTTTTATGAGATGATTGACCCGAAAGGGCTAGTTTTTACTTGATGATTTTAATAAATTGATTTAAATGCAGTAGCATGATGATGTTTTCCATGCTTTCACTTGAAATCCATGATTTGTCTTACATGACATGAAAGAATGCATGATCGTGTTTTACTTCAGGCTCATTATGATTTAATGATGTCACATAAAATACCTTTGATGCATGAATTATATGATTTCTATATGCACAATTAGTTTTGATAAACTATGGCATTGAAATATGCATGATTTTGTGCGTGAAATTTTAAATGAAAAGAAATGGATTTAAGGGCATGGCGTTATGAGCATGTAGATAGTGGAGCTATCTACTTACTTGCATAATTGCTTTACTGAGCGTGTGGTTTGCTCACCCTCCTTATTTTCCCATCTTTTCAAAGCACTTGCAATAGTTATTGAGCGTCTGAGGACTTGCATTCTGGGTATTTGCTGCTTCCCATCAAGAGACAGGTATACACATTTGTATAGTTTTGTATCTGAACATGTAATGCACAGTACTGTAAATGGATATGAAGTCGGGGATGTAGGATTATAAATACCATTGTGTATGTATCAATCTAAGGTCAAAGAATAGTAAACTCTGATATATGAATGTGAATATGGAAATGGAATGGTAAATGGTGTGAAGTGACTAACACCGAATCATAGCCCAACTGTTTGTAGGATGGTCACGATGAGAGAAAGGTAAGAATTAAATAATAAATGAAAAAGCAAATAAATTTACTCTGATTTTTAGGTAATTTGGGTCGTGACAGGTAATGGTATCAGAGCTGAGTTGGCCTGATATGAGTCGGTGTTAGTGGTTAAGGAAATTTACATCCCCATGTACTGTGCATTGTTTAGATACAATTGTGTATATCGAGATGGAAGTGCAGGTAAGAATTTGTTTTGAATGCAAGAATAGACTCATTAACTGATAGCTACTATGATTAAAAGGTGAGTACTTGAGCTCGAGGCCGTTGAGGTAGGCCCAAGAGTAGTACTGAGTCGCTACATGAGACTCGAGATGAGATCGACGTGGAGGCTGGTATTGAGCATGCCCCACAAAGTCCGACAGAGAGATCAGACAGAGTCTAACAGAGAGATCGGATAGAGTCTGACTGAGAGACCAGACAGTATAGAGACACGCTTCGCGAGGTTGGAGCGGAGTGTGGAGAATATTATAGAGCTATTTGCTCAAGGTATGTATGAGATTAGAGGGCGAGTCAGAGCATTGGTGGAAGTTCGCTCGACCCATCTTAAGATTTCAACATCCAGATTGGACATGAGAAATATTTCTAGATGTATTCCGGTGACAGAATATCTCGGACACTACTTAAAAAAAATTAAAGATTTAATTATTTAATCTGACCCAGAGGAACATGTTGATTGACGAGTATGAAGCTCAGTTTATATTCCTGGGCAGATATGACTCGGACACGATAAACAGTGAGAGTCGAGAAGTTTGAAAGTTCATGGAAGGGCTCAGATTGTTAATTAGAGTCTGATTAGCCCGTTAGATATCACTACCTATGACAAGGCAGTGTGCAGACTACAGTTGTGTTAAATAAGATCATGAGTTGCACGGCTCTGAGATTGAGAAAAGTAGTGAGGGTCGAAATTGAGACAAAAAGAGAATAGAGAATGACAAAGATGTCAGAATGGGAAAAAGGTAGTTTGGTAAAGCATTAGATTTGATGAGTCACGGGGTAAGATAATTGATAAAAGCCCCAGTGTATTCAGTTTCAATACTTTTGAGAGGTATTGTGATTTGAGGACCCCGACTTGCTACGTAACAGTATAACAGAGTAGCAGTGTGAACAGTGTAAGATATGTGGTAGTTACCACGAAAATAAGATGTTGGACGAGGGTGAGTGTATGTCTTGGACCAGGACACTACTGATGTTTCATTTGAAGTGATGGAAGATACTACACGGGTTAAGAATAATGAAGTGATTATTTTAAATTAATCCTGGTGCCACGCATTTATTCATACCGCTTTCAGTTGCTTATAAGTTAGTGAAGAATGTGAAGCCTGTACCCTTAGGCATGAGGATGATGGTTAGCTAATTTTCACTAACTAAATATGGGTATAGGGATTGTAAGTTGAAAATAGGGGTGAAAACATCACTAAAATGTGTATTATAAGTGTAACAAGTAATGAAAGAGTTATTATAAGTGATATATGAAAATTGATAAGCTTTGAGATGTAATAGATCCTGAGTAGGAGATATAGAATTTGAATAACCATGAAGTTTTAAAATTAAAATTTTATAAAAGCCGTTAATATAAGAAAAAGGAAATGACGTGGGTTAGTATCTCGAATGAAAGCTATTTCGATATGACATGATACGTTTATGCGTACATAGGTCAAGGATATAAGTGATTGGAATATTTAGTGAAACTCAACTATGATAAGGTATTTAAGCCTTACCTGGACCGATTGGTTATCATCATTAGCGATGATATTATGATGTATTCGAAGTCCAGGGAAGAGCATGAGTAGCAACAGGAAACTATCTTACAGACGAGTGTTATGAGTTTCTTGAAGTAGGCTACTCAGTTGACACATTTGTTCAGAAAAAGGATTGAATATGAGTGTTATGATATGTATGAAAGTAGCTTCGGTAAGTTTTGGTATATAGAAGTAATAAACTGACCACCGTAAGTATTCTCACCATGACTAACAGCTCAAGAGGTTTCAGTGTGTATGGATACCTCAAAATAAAGATTGGGATGTGTATTGATGTACAATGGGAAGATAGTCATTTATGGATCCAGTTAGTTCAAGGACCATGAGAGAAACTATTCGACCTATGATTTAGAGTTGGCAGCAGTAGCGTTTACACTGAAAGTATGGCGCTTCCACTGAAATGGTAAGAAATTTTGGGTATGCACTGATCGTAAGAGCCCCGAGTATCTGTTTTTACAGAAAGAGTATACTATGGGATAACCAAGAGGGTTAGAGCTTCTAAGAGATATGATAGTGAATATTGTACCACCCAGGAAAGGCTAATGTAATGGCTGATGCCTTGCACAGAAAGAGCCTCGGATGGTATTACATATGATGGTCAGGAAGCGTGAGTTGCTAGAGCAGTTGTGAGCCTCAGTAGTGATGTGATCCCTTTTGATGATGACGGTGATTTTATGACAGCTAGCCTGAAGTTAGAATCGGATTTGTGTGACCAAATTTGCTAGGCTTAGCGTGATGATCGGCATGGTGTCGATAGTGTGGGTCAGATTCAGAAGGGTATAGTGATAGAGTTCATAGTGAGTGATGATGACTTACAGAGGTTCAGAGATAGTATAAGTGCTCCCCAGGACCATAGTTGATGATATTGTATTATTATCAGAAGCTCACTCTTAGGGATATACAGTGCATTCGGGAAATAATAAATATATTTGAATCTCTGAAAAAGGGGTATTGGTGGTCAGGTATGAAAAAGAGATTGTAGCAAAGTGTCTCGTATGTCAGCTGATTAAGGTAGAGTAATAGATGTATGCAGAGTCATTGCAGCCTCTACCTATAGTGACACGAAAATTGGAACAAGTTACCATGAATTTCGTGATGGGTTACAGAGGACTCGGATGAATCACGAGGCTATCTGGGTGATAGTCGATAGATTGATTAAGTGTACTCACCTTTTGGTTATAAATCCCCAGATACTCTGAGTGTGTAGGCGGATTTTTATGTATGGAAAATTGTGGAACAATATGTAGCGTTCCAGGGAGCATGATATCAGATAGGGATTCCCGCTTCACTTCCCACTTCTGGGAATGTTTTTCAGGAAGCTATGGGAACCCGATTGTGTGTTAGCACAGCTTTCGTCCTCAGACAGATGGTCAGTCAGAGAGGACTGCACAGGTTCTGGAGGATGTGATGAGAGCGTGTGCCATTGATTTTATGAGCTCCTGGGATGATCAATTGCTACTAATCAAATTCGCCAGTGATGACAGTTGTCACTTGAGTATCGGGATAACATTTTATATGAGGCATTGTATGGCCGTAGGGAGTTGTTCCCTAAATTGGATAAGAAGAAGTGGGTGACAGATAGAAAATTGTTCCCGAATTGGTAAGACAAACCTCTGAGGATGTTCAGTTGATTTTTAAGAGATAAGAACACCTCAGAGCAGATAGAAAAGCTATGCTGACAAGAGACAGAAATCATTAGAAATTCACCGAGGGTGAATCAGTATTGTTGATAGTTACTTGTCCTAAGAGCATAAGGACGTAACGAGATTCGGATAGAGATATTAGACAACTGAGAGATAAGACCTGTAGGTTGGTGTTACCACTTGAATAAACAAGCATCCACAATGTGTCCCATATTTTGATGCTTCGGAAATATTATCCGAACTCGATATATGTAATTGGATATGAGCTCCAACAGTTTAGCTCAATGAAAGTATAACGTATGATTGGAGAATCGATTCAGGTATTAAACATGAAAGAGAAAGTGTTGAGGTTTAAGACAATCTCCCTAGTTAAGTATGATGGAAATATTACACTCCGGAGAAAGTCACTTGAGGATGACAGTATATGATACGATAGATGCCAGAGTTGTGTATGGATTCATTTGACTTGGTTCTAATTTGGAGGACCAAATTTCTTAAGTGGGGGAGATTGTAAAACCCGATTTTAACATAAGAGCAAAAAGGGAATAAATAGAAATTTTCGAGTGCATTTAAAAATGCAAAAGGATTGATATGGTATTCCCGAACACGTGCAAGGGCAAAACGGTCAAAAGATCAAAATTCGATTGTAATCGGAACAAAAAAAATTTAATTAAAAATATGGGATTGAGAAATCTTGATCAATAACGAAGAAATAATTAAATTTCGGATTAAATTGATCAAGATATGAATTTATTGGAATAAAATCAGAATTTTCGTATCGAAAAATAATCCTGAAAATAATCGAAAAATATACCAGAAAGGTAAAATCGGACTGAGAAATTCATTTACGGATTAAATGAATAAAATAGTATTTTTTAGATATTTTTGGATTTTAATAATATTTTAATTGATTAAAATATTATTAAAAATAAAAAAAAATAAAAAAATAAAAAATAAAAAAATAATAAATAAAGTAAAAAAAAGGGAAACTTGCGAAACGCGAGCTGGAAAACGAAACGGAAGCCGATGCTTCCTTCTGCCATCACAGTCGGTGACAGATGGTGGCCAGGCGAGGTCGGCAGAGGGAAGCTCGACGAGAGCTGAGCCATCACCGGACCATCAAGCCCACAAACGGCGGCGAACAACGAGGGAGAGAGAGGGAAGAGAGCCGAGAAAGGAAAGAGGCATTTCCCGGTGATCGGAGCCGATTCGGGCCTGGCCACCGCTAGTCGAAGGAAGCCCGAGCGAAGATCGGCCGATCAGCGGCCGAATCGACCGGTGAGGCGACGGCTATCTCCGAAAAACGAGAAGAAAAGGAAGGCCACCGCCGACGGAGGAGAGAAGAGCCGAATTGGACACTTTCCAGTGGCCTTGAACGAAACCAACCCCAGATCCGTGCATCGAACTGCCCAGCGGAGTCACTGGCGGCGAAAACCGGTGGAGAACTAGCCGGCAAGCCACTGAACCGGCCGAACTGGACTGAACCGACGGTTTGAACCGGGTTGAACCGAATCGGATCGAACCGGTTCAGCCAAAAAGAAAAGGAAAAAAAAAAGAAAAAGGGAAAAAGAAAAGGAGGAAAAATTGGGGAAAATTTCAGTGATGCATCGAGTTTCGGGTAAGTCGGTAAGCGGTCGAATTTACCGGTTTAAATTTTAAAATATTTAATTTGATAAATAATCAACTGAAAGTTTACCCGAAAAAAATATCTAATTGTGTAGCTCGACAATTGGCATCCACCGAGAGCTCGAGATAGCCTTGATTTACGTACTATCATGGAATAACGGGTAAGTAACCTTTATTTACGATAATTTGCATCGTTATGCGTGTTGATGAATTACAGATTTAATATCCGCATAAATGGATTAAATTCTGGAAATTGGATAAATTGTCGTACATATTAAATTGAGATATCTGAGAATTTAGAACGAAGCTAAATAAATTACTGATGGACCCAATGAGCCCAATAGGCCTCGATAAAGTGTAGTAAACGAGCTTAAGGCCGATTAAGGCCCATTAAGGTGCAATCGGGCCCAATATGGGTAAACGGGCCCAATGATTTAAATTAAGCCCAGAAAAATATGAAATATATTAAATTGTATTGTATTTGACCTGCTGAATGTGTACCCGTAGTTTCGGAGAATGGATTCGGAGCAAGTCGGACTGCGTGACGAGTCATCAGTGGAAGGTCAGACTGTACAAAAAAATGAGGTAAGGGAATTGTGTGAGTAGCTAGAGGTAGCTACGCGTATTTTAATAGCTTTTTTGTACACTGAAAATGTATGTATACCATGATTATGTATAATGATCCTAAAAGTGGTTTAAATGATTTTAAGGATCGAAATAGGTGAAATGACTATTTTACCCCTATTGAGGGAAGTTCACCTAAGGATGGTGAAAGCATGACATGCATGAAAAGCATGATTTAAGGAATTTTTCGAGTTACAGAATTTTATTGATTGTAATCAAAGCAAATCGATAGATTGGCTAGAAACTGCATAAATTTCACAAGATAACACTATGTAGGTGTTATTCATATTTAAATGGAATTTCTTTGGAAAACAGGCCAACTATCAAGTTTATATGGAAACAAATATTGCCGACACGTAATTCGCACTATATCTGCGTTTGTGATTATGCATAAATGTGCTTGAGCGCTTGCTCGCACCGACTTGTGTGACATCATATGCATGAAATGTGCTAGAGCATAGTGCTCGCATTGATTTTTATTATTATGAAATGAGAGCTGTTGGAGCCTAACTCGCACTCTGTTTTGACATGTTTTGATTTGTTTTGACGTGGTATGCATAAAATGGTGCTGGAGCGATTGCTCACACTAGTTTTAATGATTTGACATGCATGAGAGATGCTGGAGCTTAGCTCGCATCCTGTTTTGCTTTGATATTGCATAAAGCCGTGCTGGAGTGTAACTCGCACGATATTTGATTTAATTATGCATAAAGCCGTGCTGGAGTGTAACTCACATGAGATTTGACTTACTTGAGCATTCATTTGTGCTAAAGCGTTGCTCGCACAAAGTTTTATATGGTTTTATAATTCATTTTAAAGTCGTATTGAAGTTTTTCTCGTACGAGATTTTCACAGAGTTTTTACACATCCGTACTAGAGCATTGCTCGTACGTGGATTTTACTTGAATTTATAATCAGTTTAAGTCGTCATGGAGCGTTGCTCATACGCAGATTTCATTGATTTCTATGAAACCGTGCTAGAGCTTTGCTCGCACGAGGTTTTCTGATATCATGAATATGCATGGAGCCGTGCTTGAGCTTCGCTCGTACAAAGATTTATATTACATGCATATAGCCGTGTTGGAGCCTCCTGTAGACAGTGTGTCACAGTGAGATGATATGCTCACACGTGCACTCTAAGACAGAGATGATTTGGGTGGATAAGACCTATTACAGGCACCCCTGACTGAGCTTGGGTTCACAGAGTATGTTGTACTGTGTTTGTCACGCGGAGTACTCTGTACCGTGGGGATTGTTGGAGTGGAGTGGAATTAGCCACGAGGCAGCAAGCCTTGCCCTCACAATCCTGGTGTTATGCTGTTCTAGAGGGTAGGACGACCCACCTCCCGTTTCAGGTGTGATACCCCGCACATTAGGTATCGTGTTGCCAAAGATCACGAGGTTATGGCCATAGTCCTATGTTGTTATTGATAGTCACTTACATGTCTCACATGATATAACTATTGGTCGATAGACTAAGGTAGACCCGAAGGAGGGGTCAGGCCCTCGATTTTATGATTTTTATACTATGATATAAGATTTCAAATGATTTTATGATATGTGACCCTGAAAGAAGGGTAGTTTTATAACCAGAGTTTTATAATGAACTTTACTGAATTGTTTTATGAGATGATTGACCCGAAAGGGTTAGTTTTTACTTGATGATTTTAATAAATTGATTTAAATGCAGTAGCATGATGATGTTTTCCATGCTTTCATTTGAAATCCATGATTTGTCTTACATGACATGAAAGAATGCATGATCGTGTTTTACTTCATGCTCATTATAATTTAATGATGTCACATAAAATACCTTTGATGCATGAATTATATGATTTCTATATGCACAAATAGTTTTGATAAACTATGGCATTGAAATATGCATGATTTTGTGCGTGAAATTTTAAATGAAAAGAAATGGATTTAAGGGCATGGCATTATGAGCATATAGATAGTGGAGCTATCTACTTACTTGCATAATTGCCTTACTGAGCGTGTGCTTTGCTCACCCCCTTATTTTCCCATCTTTTCAGAGCACTTGCAATAGTTATTGAGCGGTTGAGGACTTGCATTCTGGGTATTTGCTGCTTTCCATCGAGAGACAGGTATACACATTTGTATAGTTTTGTATCTGAACATGTAATGCACAGTACTGTAAATGGATATGAAGCCGAGGATGTAGGATTATAAATACCATTGTGTATGTATCAATTTAAAGTCAAAGAATAGTAAACTCTGATCTATGAATGTGAATATGGAAATGGAATGGTAAATGGTGTGAAGTGACTAACACCGAATCATAGCCCAACTGTTTGTAGGATGGTCACGATGAGAGAAAGGTAAGAATTAAATAATAAATGAAAAAGCAAATAAATTTACTCTGATTTTTAGGTAATTTGGGTCGTGACAGATGTGGTGGATGGTGTGGAACTTGCTGATGTGGTGGTACATGAACCGATAGAGCTTGAAAACTAGGGGGTCCTACAGATATGGAGTTAGAAGATTGCCCTTGATTTTGGCTCCAGGAAAAAGTAGGATGGTTCCTCCACCCTGGATTGTAGGTATTTGAAAATAGGTTATTATGTTGCTTCTGAAAGGGGGCAACGTACAAAACCGATTCTAAGTTAAGTGGACACCGATGTACAGAGTGTGTACCACCACACAGATTGCAGAAAAGAAAAGGACTTTGGATAGAATACACAGGGTTAGGACTGGTGGAAGGATTATGTTGGGTACTGAGCGACTCTACCTTCTTCGTAAGGTTAGCGATTTGAGAGGTCAAGGTAGACAGCGTGTCAAGCTCATAGATACCCGCCGACTTCTTAGGCAATTATCTCTCCGAGAACCATTGATAGTTGTTAGCGACCATCTTGTCTAATAGCTCATAAGTTTCCTCCTCTGTTTTGTACATCAGGGCTCCACCCGTAGCAGCGTCCACGATGGTCCTATTTTGGCTTGTAAGTCCGTTGTAGAAAGTTTGGACTTGCAGCCATAAAGGTAGGCCATGGTGAGGGCACTTCCTAAGAAGCTCCTTATATCGTTCCCATGCTTCGTAAAGAGTTTTTGAATTGAACTGGGTAAAGGAAGATACATCACTATGGAGTCTGGCCATTTTAGAGGGAGGGAAAAACTTAGCTAGAAATTGATGGGCTAACTCGTTCCATGTAGAAATGGATCCTGAAGGCAAGGAGGTTAACCAGTGTCGCGCCATTTCCTTAAGTGAGAAGTGGAATAATATAAGCTTAAATGCATCATCAGATAATCCATTGTGCTTGAATGTGTTGCATAGGTCCAGAAATTACCCGAGGTGAGCATGTGGGTCGTCATGCAGTAGCCCACTGAACTGTAAAGAGGTCTGGATCATCTGGAGGATGGAAGGCTTAATTTCGAAGTTGTTTGTAGGGACAGTTGGTGGCCTAATGCTGGTATAATAACCTCCAATAGTCGACATTGCATAATCTCTAACGGTCCTAATTTCCCTATTTTCTGCCATGGTGTTTTGCTGCGGAGCTAAAATTTTCTAGAATCTTTTCTAATTTTTCTAAGTGTTCGTTCAATTTCAGGATCTAAAGGAAAGCAATCATAACTTCTGGCTCTACGCATGCAAACATAAAAAAATCCTTAGAGATTTTTTTTAAGTTTTTAAAATTTTCAATTTTTTTTTAGATAGAGAAAATTAACTAAACTAAGGATCTAAATATTTACAACCTAAATATTTACAAGCTAGAATTACACCTAAGCATAATTTCACTGATATTAATTACTGGCTAATTATCCTTCCCCGGCAACGGCGCCAAAAACTTGGTACAAACTAAACGTATTTTCGTAAGTGCACAGGTCGTACAAGTAATAATGGGATTTGAGTCTCGAAATATCGTCACACAGAGAAGTTGATCAGCCTAATTAACTACCGGTTAATCTTACCCTAAGTATATCCTAGCAAATTATGAAATTTAAGTGGGTGATCTACAAGGCTAAAATTAAACAAATACTGAAAATAATAACAATGATAAACTAAGGAAACTAAAACGGAGCAAAAATTACTTACAGTGCTCCAAGCAACTAAAAGCAACAACCTACAAAAAATAATTAAAACAGTTAAAATGAATTAACGTAACTAAAATAAAATGCAAATACGAAAATAAAGAAATAAAATTAAACTAAAATTTAAACAAACTTAAAATGAAAAATGCATGTAATTAAACTAATAAAAATTGCAAATTAAACTAACCTAAAATCTAAAAAAAATGAAGACTAAATTAAAAATGCATGAAACACATTTAATCTAAATTAATTCTAAATGTAACTCATAAAATACTAAACTAAAATATAGTCCTAAAACATATAATAAAAAATCAACTACTAACTAAAAATTAAAACTGAAAATTAAATTAACATGCAAAAATATTAAAACTAACCTACCATTTTAATTGATTAAATTACCTAACTAACAACTAACAAAGGAATGGAAATACTAAAAATGGATTAAACTATAAAATAACAACAATGCAATGTGGCCAAACATGGCCTTAACCGAACAAGCCAGCCTAATGGTCCCGATTTTTATGCACTGCACATGTCTTCTTCAAAATTCATTTCTAGGTAGCGTTATCCTGGTGTTGTATAGGTCTGCTCTCTGCTGTGTCCAGGTGCTCCAAGTGATGTCTTGCTCTGCTCCCGGTCTATCTGCTGCACAACCTCGTCCTGCCCAGCTCAGGTGCTGTCTGCTGCTCTTGCCTGGACTGTCCGGCGGTAATCGACTACTGCTACTTCTCAGTCTCTTCACCTAATTAGCAGCAGCAATATACTGGCAGAAGAGTTCAGGACATACGGTAAGTGTCAACCCAAGAGCAGGAGGTGCGTTGCTTGCTCTTAGGACCTTGTTTTGCCTGCTGCCACGATACTGGAAATAGGTGCACGTCCGGACAGCAGTCTTCATTCTTCCCTTGATCGACTATTGCTAAGTCCCTAAACAAATGGAGCATTCCAGGAATAATATAAAAATGATGCAAATAAGTACAGCTATGTCATGCCACCTCACACATTACAACCATGCCCCTGTCAACAAACCAACAGCAACCTGCCCAACAAATACCAGTAGATTAATACGTAAAAAAAACGACTAAATGAATAGTACACGTAAATAAAAACAGAGCAGAACAGAGTGGAAGTAGGTGGTCCTTGTCCACTACAACCGTGAGGTAGCTTCTGTAAGACCCGATTTTATTTAAAACATGAAATGAGAAAATATCAAATGAAGGATTTAAATGGCATTCCCGAACACATGGAAGGGTAAAACGGTTAAAAGATCAAAATTCAGTATTTATCGTAACAAGAAAATTTAAATAAAAATATGAAATTAAGAAATCATTATCAATAACGAAGAAATAATTAAATTTCGGATTAAATTGATCAAGATATGATGGAATAAACCAGAATTTTCACCTCGAGAAATTATCCCGAAAATAATTAAAAAAATATACCAAAAAGGTGAAATAATACCGAGAAATTCATTTATTGATTAAATGAATTAAATATAAATATTTTTGATATTTTGGATTATTATTGAATATATTATTGATTAAAATACTAATAAAAAAATTATAAATAAATAAATACATAAGTAAATGATAAAAATGAATCGAATCACGATTCTTAAAGAGAAGAAACAGCGAAAGCAAAGGGCAAGAGTTGGTTCCCTCCAAACCGGCAAACCACCGGTGGAAGACGTAAGGAGGCGGACGACGAAGGTCGATCGGCACCCCGAGAAGCTGACCCACACACCCTCGCGCGTCGACATCGTCGGAGAACACTAGATCAACGGAGGGAGTGTCGCAGGAGAGAAGCCTGGATTCGCCAATTATAGCGTCGTTTCGATCCACCCCGAGGGTCGATGATGAATGCCTAGGTGCAGCCGAGCCGAACGGCACCAGAATCACAACGAGAACCAACCGGACGGCGTCGAAACGACGAAATGATGCCTGAACCGGTATGGCCAATTCAGCGTAGTGAGGGTATGCTGAACCAGACCGGACTAATTCAGCCAAAAAGAAAAGGAAAAAAGAAGAAAAAAAAGGGAAAAAGAAAAAGAGAAAAAATTGAGAAAAATTTCAGTGATGCAATCGAGCTACAGGTAAGTCGGTAAGCGGTCGAAATTGATCGATTTAAATTTTGAAATATTTAATTTGATTAATATTCAACTGAAAGTTTACCCAAAAAAATATTTAATTGTGTAGCTCGAGACAGCTTCGATCTGCATACTATCATGGAATCTCGAGTAAATAACCCTTATTTACGACAATTTGCATCGTTATGCGTGTTAAAAATTTACCGCATAAATTACGGATTTAAATTTCGCATGAAATGAATTATGTCCTGAAATTACAGATAAATTGTCGTAAATAATTAAATAAGCTATTCGAGAGTTTAGAATGAGGCTCAATAAATACTGATGGGCCTAGTGAGCCCAATAGGCCTCGATAATGGAAATAGTAAGTGAAAAACAGGCTTAAGGCCGATTAAGGCCCATTATGGTGTAATCGGGCCCAATATGGGTAAACGGGCCCAATGATTTAAATTAAGCCCAAAAAATATGAAATACAATTAAATATATTATATTTGACCTGATGAATATTTATATGTAGTTTCGAAGATTTGATTGAGAGCAAATCGGACTGCATGATGAGACATCAGTGAAAGGTCAGACTGTACAGAAAAATAAGGTAAGGGAATTGTGTGAGTAGCTAGAGGTAGCTACACATATTTTAATAGCTTTTGTATACACTGAATATGTATGTATACGCAGAATATGTAAAAAGGTCCTAGAAATAAATTAATGATTTTAAGGACTCGAAATAGGAAAAGGCTATTTTACCCCTATTGAGGGAAATTCACCTAAGGATGGTGAAAGCATGAAATGCATGATTTAAGGAATTTTCTTATGTAAGGAATTTTCTTGGTTTTTTAAGTAAAGCAAATCGGTTGATTGGCCAGTAATTGCATAAATTTCACAATATAACACTACGTAACTGTTATTAAGATTTAAATAAAATTTATTTGGAAAATAAGCCAACTATCAAGTTTATATGAAAACAGATAGTGTTGGCGCATAGCTCGCACTATATTTGTGTTTGTGTGTCACGACCCAAATTACCTAAAAATCCCTACAAATTTTTTCGCTTTTTCTATACTCCTTACCCGTCGTGAACAGTTCCACTACTAACAGTTGGGCTATGATCCGGTGTTAGTCACCTCTTCCCTATTTATCATTCAATTTTCATAATTTATTTACATATCAATTTATTTAAACTAAATACATCCCACTATTACATCATATACAGTACTGTGCATCTATATGTTCAGATACGAAATTATATAAATGTGTATACCTGGTCTTAATAAGAAGCAGCGGATAACCGAATTGCGAAGCTATTGTCGCTCTCTTCTACTGAGTGTACCCTGTGGGGTGGAAAATGAAAGGGTGAGCGAAACGTGCTCAGTAAGGCAATAATATAAGCAGGTAGATAACTATACTATCTACGTGCTGATAATAGTATGATATAAAAATCGTTTATATTTGGAGCATGAGATATGACTAAAACGATGCCATATGAATGTATATCGTATAGAAGAAATCATGAAGTTGCATATAAAATCAACATGGAAATTCCTCATGTATGACATCTCATGCTCGTCACATCAAAATCTATTAGTTTCATCGTAAATCCTTCACCTTAAAAACTTATTTGTTTAAATCAAAACTCATCACATCAAGGCTAAACCCATCACTCGGGAATACCTTGATTCATAAAATCAGATCTCTTTTTAAAAGCATAAATCGGGACTACCCCTCCATCGGGTTTGTCCTGGTCTATCTAGACCGTATGATATCACGTGAGGCATGTAGGTTACTGTATGAAAAACGAGGACTATGGCCATACTATGTCCCTGTGATCCCAGGCACACGGATCCCGGCGTGCGGGGCATCACAACTGCAACGGGAGGTGGGGTCAAGTCCTACCCGCCAGAATATCGAGTAACATAATAGTCATCATGACTGCACGGTACAGCGTACTCCGTGTGACATACACGGTACATCGTACTCCGTGAACCCATATCATAGTCTGGGGGTGCCTGCCGTAGGTCTTAGCCAGCCCAATACTATGTCGATAACCAACCCATGTCTCAAAGTTTACGTGCGAGTATCTCAACTCTCTGCGACACACAGTCTACAAGAGGCTTCCGCACGACTATATGCATGTCAACTCGCGTCTAGTGTGAGCGAAGCTCCAACACCACGCTATGCATATCATGATATCTAAAATCGCGTGCGAGCGAAGCTTCAGCACGGTGTTATGCACACACAAATTTCTCGTACGAGCAATGCTCCAGTACGGCTTTTCATGAGAATCAAATCAGTAAACTTGAGTGCGAGAAAGACTCCAGCACTCTTTTTACTTGTATAAATACGATAGGTGGCTAGATTTTGACAAAACATCTTTAAAAATGATAACCGGTACAAACCGGTACCCTTTCGTATAGTTCACGAAATCAATAGCCAACCTATATTCGTATATGCTTAAATCAGAACAATATAATCATATACAACATTAAAATCATGAAATTCATGCAATTTCATAGCCTTACTACCCTTTTTGAAATTTTCCTAACTGGGGGCAAAATGGTCATTTTTCACTATTTCCAAATTTTTATCGTAAAAATTATTATTCTGTTTTTGGGTAGCCTAATGAATTTAACGTACTGTAAATCCCCTTAAAATTACGTATAGCTACCTCTAAGTGCTCATAAAATTCCCTTACCTGGAATCGCGCGTAGACTTAGCTTATCTCGAAGCTACCGAACCTCTCGGTCCAAGTGCGCGCCAAACAAAGATACGTCACTGCATATAACCACGTAATCGAGGTTAATTCACTTATCTCGATCAGTATATCGCATCTACTGACCAACTTTAAAGTATTGGGCCTTATTTACCCTATTTGGTCTCGGCCCATTTCAGCCCTTTTATATTTATTAATTCCCTTCTTCGGGTATACCGGGCTTATGCGGTTTACTAATAATTATCGGGCTTCGATCCAAGTTCATTGGATAGCCCGTATACCATTTACGGTAATTTATTGCAATTACGAATTAATATTCCTTCCTATGTGAAATTAATCCGTAATTCCGTAAAATACTTAAAAATCGATATTTAAAGAAATCTTAATGCCGAATTTAAATCGTACTTACCCGATACGATGCGGGGTACGAAGATCAGAGCTCGATCGGCTCTCGTTTGGTCTCCGTCGTAAAACTGCATAATTAGGTAAATCCGGATTATTTTCCATTAAAATAATATTAAATTAAATTCCGAAATTCACCCGTAGGTCAATATCGACCCTCGGTCAACTTACCCGAACCTCGAGTCGTCCCCCGAAAATTTTCTTTCTCTTTTTCCCTTCTTTTCCTTTCTTTTCTTTCCTTTTCTTTCCCCTTTTCCTTCCTTTTCCTTCCCTTTCCTTCCAGCAAAACGGCACCGTTTTTGATCTCCTCACTGCCTCTTGCCGTCGCCGACGGTTCCGGCGGTCTTACCGGCCAAGACCTGTACCAAAATGACCGGCTTCCTCCCTTGAACACACTGGTACCCTTCTTTCCGGCCCAGGTGCGGTGGTTCGCCGGCGATCACCTCTTCTCTCCCTCGGATTTTCGAAGCTCGGATCGGGCTCCTCCGGCCACCTCGCGGCTCGGTTCCGGTGCCTATGGGTTCGCCGGACTCTGCTCTTGCTCCTGGAAGCTTCGTCGGACGTCGAACGGTCGCCGGTGGTCGAGATCGGCAGTGGGTTCTCGGGTGTGAAACGGGTTTCGGTTTCCTTTGGTTTTTTTCGGGTTTTTCGATTTCCAGTTCCTTTTTTTTTTATCATTATTATTTAACTATTCATTTTATTATTAAAATAATCAATAAAATAGTCAAACGAAATCTGAAAATATCTACAAAAATTTTATTTTATTCACCAATTTAATTTAATTAAATTAAATTAAATTTATTTAGTTTTTAAATTATTTTTCCGGTATAATTCCTCTGTATTTTCGGGATATCGTCCCGGGTGACATTTTCGGTATTTCTAAAAATTTCGGATCTTGATCAATTTGACTCGAAATTATAAAATTTCCCATTATTGATCAAGAAATCCTAATTCCTTATTTTTAATTAAATTCTCTTATCGTATTTATCCCGAATTTCGGTCTTTTGATCGTTTTACCCCTACACTTATTTCGGGATTAAATTAACCTAGCTTTCCTTCATACTTCCACCATATTTTCCTATTTAATTTTGTATTTTCGATAAATTTTATTTTCTTCCCTTCCCGTTTGGCCTGTGGCCATTTCGATCCTTATTTTTAGTCCGAGTCTCATTCCTTTAAATTTGTGAATATTTTTCTACCTCGTAAAATTTACGATTAAATTTCGGGTCTTACATTGTGAGTATGCATAAATGTGCTTGAGTGGATACTCGCACCAACTTGTGTGACAGCATATGTATGAAATGTGCTAGAGCGGTTGCTCGCACTGATTTTTATTATTGTGAAATGCATGAGAGGTGCTGGAGCCTAGCTCGCACCCTATTTTGACTATTTGGACGGTTTTAACTGTTTTAACCTGATATGAATAAAATGGTGCTGGAGCGATTGCTCGTACTAGTTTTAATGATTTGACATGCATGAGAGCTACTGGAGCTTAGCTCGCATCATGTTTTGATATGATACTGCATAAAAGTCGTGCTGGAGTGTAACTTGCACGAGATTTGATGTATTTATGCATAAAGCCATACTGGAGCGTTGCTCGTACGAAGTTTTGATTTACTTGAGCATTCATCCGTGTTGGAGCATTGCTCGCACATGATTTTAAATGGAATTATAACTTATTTTAAAGTCGTACTGGAGTACTACTCATACACAGACTTTACTGATTTTTATAAAATCGTGCTAGAGCTTCTCACGAGATTTTATGATATCATGAATATGCATGGAGTCGTGCTAGAGCTTCGCTTGCACAGGGATTTATATGACATGCATATAGCCATGTTGGAACCTCCTATAGATTGTGTGTCACAGTGAGTTGATATGTCCACACGTGCATACTGAGACAGAGATGGTATGGGTGGATAAGACCTATTGCAGGCTCCCCTAACTGAGCTTGGGTTCACGGAGTACGTTGTACTGTGTATGTCACGCGGAGTACGTTGTACCATGGGGATTGTTTGAGTGGAGTGGCATTAGTCATGAGGCAGCAAGCATTGCCCTCGCAATCCTGATGTTATGCTGTTCTGGCGGGTAGGATCGACCCACCTCCCATTTCAGGTGTGATACCCCGCACACTAGGTACCTTGTTGCCAGGGATCACTAGGTTATGGCCATAGTCCTTGTTATTATTGATAGTCACCTACTTGTCTCACATGATATAACTTGTGGTCTCGATAGACCAGGGTAGACCCGAGGGACGGGTCAGGCCCCCAATTTTATGATTTTTTTACTATGTTAATATATGTTTTAGAGGATTTTATGATATGTGACCTTGAAAGAATGGTGGTTTTATAACCAAAGCTTTATAATAAATTTTAATGAATTGTTTTAAGAAATGATTGACCAAGAAAGGCTAGTTTATACTGTTGTTTTAATGAAATGATTTGAATGTAGTAGCATGATGGTGTTTTCCCATGCTTTCATTTCAAATTCATGATTTGTCTTACATGACATGAAAGAATGCATGATCTTGATTTACTTTATGCTAATTATGATTTAAGGATGTCGCATAAAATACTATTGATGCATAAATTACATACTTTCTATATGCATAAATGGTTTTGATAAACTATGCCATGGATATATGCATGATTTTGTGTTGGAGATTTTAATGAAAAGAAATGGATTTTAAGGGCATGACATTATGAGCATGTAGATAGTGGAGCTATCTACTTACTTGCATAATTACCTTACTGAGCGTGCAGTTTGCTCACCCCCTTATTTTACCATCTTTTCAGAGCACTCGCAGTAGTTAATGAGCGATTGAGAACTTGCATATTTGATATCCGCTGCTTCCCATCGAGAGACAGTTATACACATTTGTATAGTTTTGTATCTGAACATGTAATGCACAGTACTGTAAACGTATATGATGTGGGGGATGTAAGGTTATGTAAATACCATTGTATAAGTATTTAGTTAAAGTCAAATGATAGTAAATCCTAATATATGAATGTGATTAAGGAAATGGAATGATAAATAGGTGAGAGGTGACTAACACCGAATCATAACCCAACTGTTTGTAGGATGGTTACGATGAGAGAAAAGTAAGAATTAAATAATAAATGAAAAAGCAAAAAATTTACTCTAATTTTTAGGTAATTTGTGTCGTGACAGTTTTTGGTATCAGAACTAAGTTGGCCTGGTATGAGTCACTGTTTGTTGTTAAGGAAGTTTATATCCCCATGTATTGTGCATTGTTTAGATACAATTGTGTATATCGAGATGGAAGAGCAGCTAAGAATTTGGTTTCAAATGCAAGAATATAGACTCATTAACTGATAGCCGCTATGGAAGGGCGCGAGTACATGAGCTCGAGGTCGTAGAGGTAGGCCTGAGAGTCGTACTGAGTCACCACCTGAGACTCAAGATGAGATTGACGTGGAGACTGGTATTGAGTATGCCCCACAGAATCCGACAGAGAGATCAGACAGAGTCCAACAGAGAGATCAGACAGTATTGAGACACTTCGTGAGGTTGGAGCGGAGTG
Organism: Firmiana major; assembly: GCA_033439115.1. Classification (NCBI taxonomy): domain Eukaryota; kingdom Viridiplantae; phylum Streptophyta; class Magnoliopsida; order Malvales; family Malvaceae; genus Firmiana; species Firmiana major. The sequence goes on from CM065910.1 coordinate 27,741,851, forward strand.
TGGAGAATATTTTACGAGCTAATTGCTCAGAGTATGCATGGGATTTGAGGGCGAGTCGAAATATTGGTGGAAGTCCGCTCGACCTACCTTAAGAGTTAGACATCCAAAATGGACATGAGAACATAATTCTAGATGTATTTCGGTGACAGATATCCCGGACACTACTTAAAGGAAATTATAGATAAAATTCTTTACTTTGACCCAGAGGAACTAGTTGATTAACGAGTATGAATCTCATTTTATATACCTACCTAGATATGACTCCGACACTATGAACAGTGAGAGTCAGAATGTCTGAAAGTTCATGAAAGGGCTCAGATTGTCGATTAGAGTCCGATTAGCCTGTTAGATATTACTACCTATGTCGAGGTAGTGCACAGACTACAGTTGTGTGAATAAGATTATGAATTGTACATCTCTGAGTTTGGGAAAGGTAGTAAGGGCCGATATAGAGACAAAAGAGAATAGAGGATGACAAAGATGTCAGAATGGGAAAAAGATAGTTTGGTAAAAAATTAGAGCTGATGAGTCACGAGGTAAGATGATGGGTAAGGCCCCAGTGTATCCAATTTCAACACTTTTGAGGGGTATTGTGATTGGAGGACCCCTGTCACACCCCACTTCTGGGAACCCTTCTATCCATACTTACTCTACTACGGTTGGGCTGTGAGAAGATGCAATTACTAAAATTCATTCATTTACAGTGGAAGATTTAAAACTTTAATTCACACTCCCAGGTGTGTGTGTAGATATACAAAATCAATTGTATGAATACCATGTGCTTACATATCATCCCCATAATACTGTTTACAATTCCAAGATATAACTGTGCAATACGATAAATTAGATACAAAATACTCGTGTATACAAATCTTATACCTTTGCGGATTGTGGGAGCTGTTCAACACAAAAGATCTAGAGACCACCACTCTCTTACTTCTCAGTACCTGGAGGGGGAAAATAGTGGGATGAGCAAACCACAGATCAGTAAGGAAATGTATGCTAGCAGGTAGATATCGTACTACGTACATAGCCCATGCATGTATAAACTAAAACCATGTTTTCAGTATAAATGGAAATATCATACGAAAAATGCATTTAAACATATATTTCTCAATAGCATTTTCGTGTCAATCAAATATGTCAAGCTTCCATTTAAAACATCCTCATAAATAGTGCCCTCACTACACAAATGTGAAATCAGAGATTTATCAAAAACACAAAATCTCTTTCTTCTCTCAATTCACTTTTTCTGTAAATCTCTTTCTTTTCTAAAATTATCTCTGTTTCTCGAATCTCTGAGACATGTATGAAATTTTCGACAATTAAATATCCACCACATATGGCCATCGTCAGTGATCCCAGGCCTCATTGATCTGTATGCACAGGGCATCACTTCGCCTGAAGGGGGATGGGTCAGTCCTGCCCTCCGGCTCATCTCAATCAACCTCATCTCCTCGTATACTCACGATAAAGATATGCCGTGTGTCATCTACGCGATACTCGTACTCACGTGCACCCAGCACAGTACATAGTATACCAACGGACAACTACACTGTACTACGTACGACCGTGGACCCAAGTCCATACTCCAACTCCGATGCACTTTTCATCCTGAACCATGTCTCATATACTAGGCGAGCAAGCAGCGTGACACACAGTCATTGCAAGGCTCCAACGCGGTACGATCTATCGTTAAGGCCCAGCCCGTTCAAATGGCCGTCGGCTGGTATCCCCTTGGGTCCCAGACCCCCAGGTTTACCTTAACTCAATAAAACAGTTGCGAGCAAAGTTCCCGCACTTTCTCAAAACCATCGTGCGAGTTAAAACTCCAGCACGGTACATCAAAGGCATTAAAACGGGTGTGAGCTAGCACTTCAACACCAAATCTCATCTCAAAACTGATAGATGACTATTTTCTCTTTTTAAAACTCAAAACATGTTTATTCATACAGCATGCCTCTTCATGCTAAAACATGTAAAATTAGCCAACCTATCATTAACATTTCTCAATCATCAATATCAATATAAAATTGAGAAAAACATTGAAAACATGCATATCATGCTATTTCCTTACCCTATCCCATTTCTCAATACATATATACATCATAGTACTTTTCATGCTTCTATATCATTTCATAGAATTATAATATCGTACTAGTTCTAGCAATATATCTACGAAATTGCTGTAAAATACGCACGAACATCTCTATAGCTAACACACAGTCCCTTACCTCGCTTTACTTGTGTGCAACTATCCGCCTTTATGCTTCTCGCGTTCTCCTCTCGACTTACTCCGGTGTATCATCCGAAACTGAAATTCATCCATCAAACACTCGAGTTAATGTTTCTAACTCTTGTTCAACTAAGCATTTATCCAATGCCTTAAACATACATTTTACCCCCTTGTGGTAAATCTCATACTTTTTATCCCAATATCAACATACCCAAACCATGTCCGCAACATAATCATCCTCTCAAGATATCTCATTCATCATTAACACTTCTACATTCGACTTTCTCACACTAGATCATTTTTAAGTTATATTCATTTCATGCCAATCTAGGTAGTTCCACCCACAATGTGCACACCCAATCAACTTTATAATCATTAACTAGACCAATGTACTTGGATTTGTGCACTAGAAACTTACCTCCTTGGATTTCCTCTTTGCTCCAATTAGAAATGCCCTTTATTCCTTCAATCCGACAAATGGGGAAATGCCTCTAAACTTTGTTGTTCTTCTCTCTGACGTGAACAACTTTGTCTCTCATAGCTTTCCCTCAAATCTTACTGAAAATGGATGGATTTAGGAGTGAGAAAGCTAGGTTTTTGAGTTGAAGTGAAAAGAAATGGTTTATCCCGAAATCTGTAGATCCAACTGCTCCTATTTATAGATTTAACTTGATGAGATCGATCTTCCTTGGGTGGAGATCGATCTGGTCCTCTAAAAATCCCTCTTTTCTAAGACATTTTAAAGGCAGGAGATCGATCTGTTGAGGCTTGAGATCGATCTGCTGTCAAATAGAAGCTTAAGGAGATCGATCTGATCTTAGGGGAGATCGATCTGCTTCCAACCTGAGAGCTAAGGAGATCGATCTGATTCCCTTGGAGATCGATCTGCTCCATTCCATTACTCATATAAGAGCATTCTAGCTCTTCCAGATCGATCTCTCATCCTATGAGATCGATCTGGCCTCCATATTTCCAGATTTTCTGTAATTTTTTTGCAACAACTTCATTCAAAACTTCCTCAATTTACCTCCATAGTCCTTTCCTCATTCATCCCTCCTTGAGACTTAAAAATGTCATCCAATCACACTTAGTACATATTAAAACTTGTGGGAAATCTTTATATAACCAGATATACACGATATTACCCGAATGGAAATATACAACTTATGCAAATCTTTCCTTCCATTTTACCACACTACTCATATTCCATTTCAATCACATTTTTCTCATGTTTAAGTTCATTTCTTCATACTCATTCATAACGCAACTTGTACGTACAATCACGACTCTTATTACAAGTGCGTACATAATTTTATGAACTTACATTGCATATACTTCGTATTACAAATGTATCATCATACTTGTCATTTCATTTACATTTCTATGTTCCTATATACAACTATACATATACGGGGCCTCACATTCTCCCCCACTTAGAGAATTTGGTCCTCCAAATTAGAACCAATTTAATCTGTGAATAACTCGGGATACCTTTTTCGCATCAAACTTTCCAGTTTCCATGTGGCCTCTTCCACAGTGTGATGTTGCCACAAAACCTTAACCAATGAAATCGTCTTGTTCCGCAACACCTTCTCTTTTCTGTCCAACATCCGGATCGATCTCTCGACATACGACATATCCTCCTTGAGCTCCAACAGCTCATAGCTAATTACATGTGTCAGATCCGGGTAGTACTTCTGAAGCATAGAAACGTGGAAGACATTGTGGACTTCTGCTAGCTCAGGTGGCAAGGCTAGCCTATATGCTCCATCTCCCACTCTATCCAAAATCTCGAAGGGACCAATGTAACGAGGACTTAATTTTCCTTTCTTCCCAAACCTCGTTATTCCCTTAGAAGGAGATACTTTCAAAAATACGGACTCACCAACATCAAATTCAAGTGGTCTCCGTCTCCTGTCAGCGTAGCTCTTTTGTCGACTTTGAGCCGTTCGCAGCCTCTCGCATATTATCTGAACATCCTCAGAGGCTTGTTTAACCAAATCGGGAGCGAGCAACTGTCTGTCACCAACTTCTTCCCAACTAATGGGCGATCGACATCTACGACCGTATAGTGCCTCATAAGGGGCCATAGCAATACTTGAGTGATGACTGTTATTGTAGGCGAACTCAATCAATGGCAAGTGATCATCCCATGAGCCTCTAAAATCCAGTACACACGCTCTCAACATATCCTCCAGGGTCTGTATAGTCCTCTCTGACTGACCATCTATTTGAGGATGAAAAGCGATGCTAAAACTCAACTGGGTCCCCATCGCTTCCTGAAAATGTCCCCAAAAGTGGGAAGTGAAGTGGGCATCCCGATCAGAAACAACACTCACTGTGACTCCATGCAACCTCACTATTTCTCGAACATACAGGTTCGCCAGTGCACTCGATGTATCTATAAATCTCATGGCTAAAAAGTGTGCTGATTTCGTTAACCAATCTACTATCACCCATATCACATCATGGTTCTTATGGGTTCTCGGTAATCCCATCACAAAATCCATGGTGACATGCTTCCACTTCCATGTTGGTATCGGTAGAGGTTGTAATCCTCCCGGTTTCTGATGTTCGACCTTTACTCGCTTATAAATGAGACATCTAGCGACATACTCAGCTATGTCTCTCTTCATTCCAGACCACCAATATACCTTTTGAAGATTTTGATACATCTTACTACTCCCCGGGTGTATCGTATATCTCGACGAGTGAGCCTCTGATAAGATCAGCTTCCTCAGCTCTAAATCCTTAGGAACACATATTCTATCTCCAAACCTTAGTATTCCATCTGAACTCAATATAAAATCGGCACCCTTCCCCTTCTGAATTTGGCTAATCATGTCAATACACCATTGATCAATTTGCTGAGCTTGTCAGATTCTCTCAATCAACTCCGGTTCTAATCTCAAGCTAGCAATAATCCCTTAGTTGCCAATCTCAGGTAGGGTCATATCCAGACTAAGGTTCATGAATTGTTCCAACAACTCGTGCTCTCTAACCATCATATGTGATACCAATCCGAGACTCTTCTGACTCAATGCATCGGCAACCACATTTACCTTCCCCGGGTGGTACAAGATCTCACAATCATAGTCCTTGAGGAGTTCTAACCACCTCCTCTGTCTCATGTTTAATTCCTTCTGTGAGAATAGATATTTCAGACTCTTATGATCCGTAAAGATTTGAAATCTCTCACCATATAAGTAGTGGCGCCATATCTTCAACGCAAACACTACGGCCGCTAACTCTAAATTGTGAGTGGGGTAGTTCTTCTCTTGATCCTTCAGCTGTCTAGATCCATAAGCTACTACCCTTCCATCTTGCATCAAAACACAGCATAGTCCTTGATGCGAAGCATCGGTATACACCGAGTAGTTCCCTGAACTGTTAGGCATGATAAGAACTGGCATGCTTAAGTTCCTGAAAACTCCTCTCACAAGCTTCATCCCATGAAAACTCCACACTCTTCCTCGTAAGACGTGTCAATGGAGCAGCCAATCTAGAGAAATGCTTTACAAATCTCCTGTAGTAACCAGCCAAACCCAGAAAGCTTCTGATCTCTGTGACTATCCTAGGTTGTTCCCACTAAACAACGACCTCAATCTTGGATGGATCTACTGACACCCCATCCTTCGATACAACATAGCCTGTATCTAAACAATGCACAGTACATGGGGATGTAAATTTACTTAACCACTAACACCGACTCATATCAGGCCAACTCTGCTCTGATACCATCTTTTCTGTCACGACCCAAATTACCTAAAAATCAGAGTAAATTTTTTGCTTTTTAATATCCTTACCTGTCGTGAATAGTTACACTACTAAACAATTGGACTATGATTCGGTGTTAGTCACCTCTCACCTATTTACCATTCCATTTCCATATTTCATTGACATATCAATTTATTTTAAACTAAATACATCCCCAATATTAAATCCATATACAGTACTGTGCCTCTATATGTTCAGATACAAAAATTATACAAATGTGTATACCTGGTCTTGATAAGAAGCAGCGGATATGACTACTGTCGTTCTCTTCAACTGAATATACCCTGTGGGGTGGAAAATGAAAGGGTGAGCATAAACAGCTCAGTAAGGCAATAATGTAAGCAAGTAGATAACTATACTATCTACGTGCTGATAATGTCATGATATAAAATCGTTTATATTTGGAACATGAGGTATGACTAAAACGATGCCACATGTATGTATATATCATATAAGATAAATCATGAAATCGACATATAAAACAAACATGGAAAAATCATCATGTATGTCATCTCATGCTCGTCACATTTAAAACTTATTTGTTTCCTCATAAACTCATCACGTTAAAACTCATTTGTTTCATCATTAAACAACCTCATCAAGGTCAAACCCATCTCTCAGGAATACCTTGATTTATTAAATCACATCTCTTTTGAAAACATTAATCGGGACATTACCAGTGCAGCTAAGAATTTAGTTTCGAATGCAAGAATATAGTTTTTATAAATGATAGCCGCTATGGTAGAGAGGCGAGTGCACATGCTCGAGGCCATAGAGATCGGCCTGAGAATCGAATGAGTCATCACATGAGACTCAAGATTGAAAGTGAGGTGGAGGCTGATGATGAGCATACTCCACAAGGTCCTATAAAGAGACCAAACAGTATTGAGACACGCTCCAAGAGGATGGAGTGAAGTGTAGAAAATATTTTGGAGTTGATTACTCAATCTCTGCAAGTAGTTGAGGATAGGCAGGGTAAAGCCTAAACAGATACCTCAGACTATAGAGATTTTCACACCCCTCTGATATATAGCGAAGTAAAGAAGCCAATAGTTACTGAGGACTGGGTATATGAGATAGCGAAGTGCTATGGATTCTTTCGGTGTATGTCGACCGAGAAGGTGACTTTTAAATACGTTTATGTTGGAGTTGAGGCGGAACATTAGTGGAAGTTCACTCGACCAATTTAAAGAGTTGGACTTCCAAAGTCGACATGAAAAATATTTCTGGATGTATTCTGGTGACAGAATATCCCAGACATTACTTAAAGGGAAATTACAGGTAAAATTTCTTACACTGACCCAGAGACACTGGCTGATTGACAAGAATGAAACTCAATTTATATCTCTGGGCAGGTGTGAACCTGATACCATGGGCAGTGAGAGTCAAAAAAGCTCAAAAATTCATGGAATGCTCAAATTGTCTATTAGAGTCTGATTGGCTCACTACTTATGTCGAGGTAGTGCGCAGAATATAGTTGTGTGAATAATATCATGTGTTGCACGCCTCTGAGATTGAGAAATGTAGTAAGGGCCGAAATAGAGACAGAAGAAAATAGAGAATGACAGAAATGTCAGAGCGGGAAAGAGACCAGTTTGTAAGAGATTAGAGCTAATGGGTCATGGGGTAAGATGATTGGTAAGGCGCCAGTGTGTTCAATTTTAGCACTTATGAGGGGTATTGTGATTGGAGAACCCCGACCTGCTCCGTGGCAATGTAAGCAATATAGCAGTGTGCAGTGTAACAGTGTAAGCAGTGTAGGATGTGTGGTAGATACTACGGAAGTAGGGCCTACACCTACACTTTATTGACTAAAATAGGCGTTAAGTGTGGTAAGACGAGCCAATTAATTAATGATTCCTCAGAGTGGGGTGAGACTGCCTTACAGAAGGGCAAAGAGACAGAGAAAACCATGTTTATATCTCTGCACCGAAAAAGGAAGCCATAGCCGAAGAGAAAGGGAAAGTAGGCTCTTGGACGAGAGCGAATGTATGCCTTGGACCAGGATACTATTAATGTTTCATATGATGTGGTGAAAGATACCACACTGGTTGTGAATAAAGAAATAATTATTATAATTAATCCTGGTGCCACGTATTTAGTCATACCGCCTGCACTTGTATGTAAGTGAGTAAAAGACATGAATGCCTACACTCTTGGGCACAATGCTGATAGTTAGTACCCCAACGAATGAGGGTTAACTAACGAAATAATTATTAAGAAATTATAAGTTAAAAACGGGGGAAGAAGTATAAGTCAGCCGATTTTATTCAATGGACTATGAATAAATTGAAGTAATAATTGAGAATAAAATTGGTCGGCTGCAAAATATGATGTTTAGAGTTCTATTCTAAGACAGTTCTGTTTTACCCCTGAAAAGTATACGGTTAGTTTTGACAAGTAATAAAAGGGGTGCAGCGATAGAAATTAAAGGAGAAAATGATTGTACTCACGGAATGAGTAATGACATAGCTGTTATATGTGATATACGAAAAGAGATAAGTTTTGTGATAAATCCTGAATTCGAAATAGACTGGAATAAGAGACGTATGCAAGGTAAGAATATCTATGATACGTGAAATAATTTGGATTAAAGCAATTAGTAGAGAATATGAATTGTGACCACATGGACTGATATGTAAAGTAATTGTGGTCAAGTCTGAGGGTTAATAAAGGTATTTCAAAATACCTCCCCGCCTGAAGACTTCACAGCGTCTAAAAGTATACATAACCTATAAATTGAAAGCGATAGTCGTAATATATACATTTAAAATTGTGAGACCCCGTATATGTACAGTTGTATATAGGTACATAGAAATGTAAATGAAATCATGAGTATGATAATACATTTGTAATACAAAGTATATGCAATGTAAGTTCATAAGCTTATGTACGCACTTGTAATAAGAGTCGTGATTGTACGTACAAGTTGCGTTATGAATGAGTATGAAGAAATGAACTTAAATACGAGAAGAATGTGATTGAAATGGAATAAGAGTAGTGTGGTAAAATGGAAGGAAAGATTTACATAAGTGTATATTTCCATTCGGGTAATATCGTGTATATTTGGTTATACAAAGATTTTCCCACAAGTTTTAATATGTACTAAGTGTGATTGGATCACATTTTTAAGTCTCAAGGAGGGATGAATGAGGAAAGGACTATGGAGGTAAATTGAGGAAGTTTTGATGGGAGTTGTTATAGAAAAACTGCAGGAAATCTGGAAATGTGAATACCAGATCGATCTCATAGGATGAGAGATCGATCTGGAAGAGCCAGAATACTCTTATGTGAGTAATGGAATGGAGCAGATCGATCTCCAAAGGAATCAGATCGATCTCCTTAGCTCTCGGGTTGGAAGCAGATCGATCTCCCCTAAGACCAGATTGATCTCCTTAAGCTTCTGTTTGATAGCAGATCGATCTCAAGCCTCGACAGATCGATCTCCTACTTTTAAAATGTCTTAGAAAAGAGGGATTTTTAGAGGACCAGATCGATCTCCACCCAAGGAAGATCGATCTCATCAAGTTAAATCTATAAATAGGAGCAGTTGGATCTGCAGATTTCGGGATAAACCATTTCTTTTCACTTCAACTCTAAAACCTAGCTTTCTCACTCCTAAATCCAGCCATTTTCAGTAAGATTTGAGGAAAAGCTATTAGAGACAAAGTCGTTCACATCTAAGAGAAGAACAACATAGTCTAGAGGCATTTCCCCATTTGAGGGAATAAAAGGCATTTCTAATTGGAGCAAAGAGGAAATCCAAGGAGGTAAGTTCTAGTGCACAATTCCAAGTACATTGGTCTAGTTAATGATTATGAAGTTAATTGGGTGTGCACCTTGTAGGTAGAACTACCTAGAATGGCATGAAATGAATATAACTTAGAAATGGTCTAGTGTGAGAAAGTGGAATGTAGAAGTGTTAATGATGAATGAGATATCTTGAGAGGATGATTATGTTGTGGGCATGGTTTGGGTATGTTGATATTGGGATAAAATTGTAAGATTTACCACAAGGGGTAAAATGTGCATTTAAAGCATTGGATTGGATAAATGCTTAGTTGAATAAGAGTTAGAAACGTTAACTCAAGTGTTTGATGGATGAATTTCAGTTTCGGATGATATGCCGGAGCAAGTCGAGATGAGAATACGAGAAGCGTAGAGGAGGATAGTTGCACACAAGTAAAGTGAGGTAAGGGACTGTGTGTTAGCTATAGAGATGTTCGTGCATATTTTACAGTAATTTCGTAGATATATTACTGGAACTATTACGATATTATAATTCTATGAAATGATATGGAAGCATGAAAAGTACTATGATGTGTTTATGTATTGAGAAATGGGATAGGGTAAGGAAATAGCATGATATACATGTTTTCAATGTTTTTCTCTATTTTACATTGATCTTGATGATTGAGAAATGTTGATGATAGGTTGGCTAATTTTACATGTTTTAGCATGAAGAGGCATGCTGTATGAATAAACATGTTTTGAGTTTTAAAAAGAGAAAATAACCATCTATCAGTTTTGAGATAAGATTTGGTGTTGAAGCTAGCTCACACCCGTTTTAATGTCTTTGATGTACTGTGCTGGAGTTTTAACTCGTACGATGGTTTTGAGAAAGTGCGGGAACTTTGCTCACACTTATTTTATTGAGTTGAGGTAAACCTGGGGGTCTAGGACCAAGGGGATACCAATCGACGGCCATTTGAACGGGCTGGGCCTTAACGATAGATCGTACCGCGCTGGAGTCTTGCGATGACTGTGTATCACGCTGCTTGTTCGCCTGGTATATGAGATATGGTTTAGGATGAAAAGTCCATCGGAGTTGGAGTATGGACTTGGGTCCACGGTTGTACGTTGAACAGTGTAGTTATCCGTTGGTATACTATGTACCGTGCTGGGTGCACGTGAGTATGAGTATCGCGTAGATGACACATCGCGTATCTTTACCTTGAGTATACAAGGAGAAAAGGTTGATTGAGATGAGCCGGAGGGTAGGACTGACCCATTCCCCTTCAGGCGAAATGATGCCCTGTGCACACCTGATCAATGAGGCTCGGGATCACTGACTATGGTCATATGTCGTGGATATTTGATTGCCAAAAATTCCATGCCTATCTCAGAGATTCGAGAAACAGAGATAATCTCATAAAAGAAAGAGATTTGCAGAAAAAGTGAATTAAGGGAAGAAAGAGATTCTGTGTTTTTGATAAATCTCTGATTTCACATTTGTGTTATGAGGGCACTATTTATGAGTATGTTTTAAATGGAAGCTCGACATATTTGATTGACACGAAAATGCTATTGAGAAATATATGTTTAAATGCATTTTTCATATGGTATTTCCATTTGTACTGAAAACATGGTTTTGGTTTATACATGCATGGGCTATGTAGGTAGTACGATATCTACCTGCTAGCATACATTTCCTTATTGAGCTGTGGTTTACTCATCCCACTATTTTCCCCCTCCAGGTACTGAGAAGTAAGAGAGCGGTGGTCTCTAGGTCTTTTGTGTTGAACAGCTCCCACAATTCCGTAAAGGTATAAAATTGTATACACGAGTATTTTGTATCTAATTTATCGTATCGCACAGTTATATCTTGGAATTGTAAACAGTATTATGGGGATGATATGTAAGCACATGGTATTTATACAGTTGATTTTGTATATCTACACACATACCTGGGAGTGTGAATTAAAGATTTAAATCTTCCGCTGTAAATGAATGAATTTTAGTAATTGCATCTTCTCACAGCCCAACCGTAGTAGAAAATGTATGGATAGAAGGGTTCCCAGAAGTGGGGTGTGACAGATTTGGTATCAGAGCATGGTTGGTCTGATGTGAGTTGATGTTTAGGACTAAGAAAACATACATCCCCAAGTTACTGTGCGATATTTAGATACAAATGTGTGTACGGAGCTGGTAGTGAATTAAATGTTTGTTATAATGCAGGAAAGTTATCAGGCTAGTGAGTTATGCCTGAGAGACACCGCAAGAGGGGAGAGAGCTCGAGAGCTCTAGGGCGAAATGACAGGACTGAGAGGCACAGTAGATCATCCTCTAGTCATGAGCCCTAGGAACAGATAGAGGCTTCTGAGCCTCGAATAACCCGATTGGAGGAAGACATGCGTACAATGATAACCATGATGGGTCAGATCATGGCTAGGTTTGAGGGTACACCAGGTACAACGGGACAGGCTGCATCGAATCCCCCAGCAGCTGCACCTGAACCTGAGAATGTTGCACCTGTATAAGCTGAATCGGTTAGGCCACGGGAACCTCATATTCGACCAGTACCTCCTCCAGTAGCCCCACAGCAGTATGATGATGATTTGGGTTATGGATATGACTGTGATATGGAGAGATTAAGGCATTTTATGGACTTTAAGCCTCCTTCGTTTAGCGGGGTAAAGGATCCGACAGTGGCTGAGGACTGGATCAGTCAAATGGAGAAGTTATTCGACTTCTGTAGATGTTCAGCTACGGAGAGAGTAGCGCTTGCGGCCTTTGTATTGAGAGGTGAAGCAGAGCATTGGTGGAAGTCCACCAGGCCGATGATAAGAGCTCAAGGTATGACTATCACTTGGGATATGTTCTTGGGTGTTTTCAGAGAGCAATACATCCCAGATACTGCTCGACGTAGGTTACAGATGGAATTTCTGAATCTGACTCAAGGGAATCGACCAGTTGATGAGTACGAGTCACGATTCACTTCACTGGGTCGATATGATCCGGACTCGATCAGGAGTGAAGCTATCAGAGTCCGTAGATTTGTAGATGGATTGAGGCCTTCGATCCGAGCGAAGTTGGCCCCATTTGATGTCGCTACATATAGAGAGGCTGTGCGACGGGCCCAGTTATGTGAGCAAGATTATGACTTGCAGACTTCTGAGTTTAGTTGGGGTAAAGACAAGGGTCCGAGGAAGCTGGGAGATGGCAAGAGTGCCAAATTTGGTCGAAAATTCATGAGTAAGCGTCGGAGAGAGACGGATGAGTTCCAGAAAAAGGTTGCTAGACCTTTTATGCCTCCGACTCAAACACCAGCCAGGGGTATAGTGATTGGTGGACCCCGACCGACTACAGATCAGTATAGACTATGTGGTCGATACCATGGTGGTAGGCCATGTCATCTTCAGGGTACCCGATGCTTCAGATGTGGTAAATTTGGACATTATGCCAGAGAGTGCCCGGAGATAGTTGAGGCAATTCCACAGAGGGGTAAAGAGCCAAAGAGGGTTCCTACAATTGCGCCTCCTGCAAGAAAGAAAGCCTCGACTGAAGAAAAGGGAAAACAAGTTGTGGGTCAAGGCAGGGTGCATGCGATAGACCAGGCATCGGTTGATACCTCTACTGAAGTGATAAAAGGTACAATCTTGATTTTTAATTTGGAGGTTATAGCTTTGTTTGATTCTGGTGCTACACATTCTTTCATATCACCTGCATGTGCATCAAAGTTAAAAGGTTTTGTAGAACCCACATACTTGAGTAGGACTTTACTGATAAGTACTCCAATGAGAGTTAGCCAATTAGTTGAGCAAGTGTATAAAGATTGTAAAGTGAGGGTGGGAGATAAGTGCATGACAGCTAACTTGATTTTGTTGAATATGTATGACATTGATGTAATCTTGGGAATGGATTGGTTAGCCACCAATCATGCTGTCATAGACAGTCGTTCTAAGTCCATTAAGTTTTCTCTAACTGAAGAATGTGTTGTAAGATTTTAAGAGAAGAAATGAAATCTTAAATTTTGTGTTAAGTAAAGTACTTTGGTATACATGACTTGAGTGTTGTTTTGAAGGTTTTGTTGCTTATGTGGTGGATTTGAACAAAGTACATCCAGATATAGAGGGCATCCCAGTGGTCAAAGAATTCCCTGATGTCTTCCAAACGATCTACCAGGATTGCCACCCGATAGAGAAACGAAATTTGGTATAGACTTGACGTCTGGAACTGAACCAATATCCAAGTCACCATACAGGATGGCTCTAGTTGAGTTAGAGGAATTAAGGAAATAGCTACAAGAGTTGCTAGAGAAGGGGTTCATAAGATCGAGCATCTCACCATGGGGAGCCCCGATATTGTTTGTGAAGAAGAGAGATGGGAGCCTCAAGTTGTGCATCGACTATCGGATGTTGAACAAGGCTACCATCAAGAATAAGTACCCCTTGCCACGCATTGACGATTTATTGGATCAGCTTTGGGGAGCACAGATCTTTTCTAAGATAGATTTAAGGTCTGGGTATCATCAATTGAAGATTCGAAAGGAGGATGTGTCAAAGACAGCATTTCGTACCCGCTATGGCCATTACGAATTCTTAGTGATGCCTTTTGAGTTGACCAATGCGCCGGTATCTTTTATGGCTCTAATGAATGAAGTATTCAAGCCATACTTGGACCAGTTCGTAATTGTTTTCATTGATGATATATTGGTGTATTCAAGGTCCGGAGATGAGCATGAGCAGCACTTGAGGATTATTTTGCAGACCCTCCGAGAAAGAAGGTTATATGCCAAGTTTAACAAATGTGACTTTTGGCTAGAACAGATTTCTTTTCTAGGCCATGTTATATCGAAGGATGGGGTGTCAGTAGATCCATCCAAGATTGAGGTCGTTGTTCAGTGGGAACAACCTTGGACAGTCACGGAGATCAGAAGCTTTTGGGTTTGGTTGGTTACTACAGGAGATTTGTAGAGGGTTTCTCTAGATTGGTTGCTCCATTAACACATCTTACGAGGAAGAGTGTGGAGTTTTCATGGGATGAAACTTGTGAGAGGAGTTTTCAGGAACTTAAGTGCAGATTAACCACCGCGCCAGTTCTTATCATCCCTAATAGTTCAGAGAATTACTCGGTGTATACAGATGCTTCGCATCAAGGACTAGGCTATGTTTTGATGCAAGATGGAAGGGTAGTAGCTTATGGATCTAGACAGCTGAAAGATCATGAGAAGAACTACCCCACTCACGATTTGGAGTTAGCGGTCGTAGTGTTTGCGTTGAAGATATGGCGCCACTACTTATATGGTGAGAGATTTCAGATCTTTACGGATCATAAGAGTCTGAAATATCTATTCTCACAGAAGGAGTTAAACATGATACAGAGGAGGTGGTTGAAACTCCTCAAGGACTATGATTGTGAGATCTTATACCACTCGGGGAAGGTAAATGTGGTTGCCGATGCATTGAGTCGGAAGAGTCTCGGGTTGGTATCACATATGATGGTTAGAGATCACGAGTTGTTGGAACAATTCACGAACCTTAGTCTAGATATGACCCTACCTGAGATTGGCAATGATGGGATTATTGCTAGCTTGAGATTAGAACCGGAGTTGATTGAGAGAATCCGACAAGCTCAGCAAATTGATCAATGGTGTATTGACATGATTAGCCAAATTCGGAAGGGGAAGGGTGCCGATTTTATATTGAGTTCAGATGGAATACTAAGGTTTGGAGATAGAATATGTGTTCCTAAGGATTTAGAGCTGAGGAAGCTGATCTTATCAGAGGCTCACTCGTCAAGATATACGATACACCTGGGGAGTAGTAAGATGTATCAAAATCTCTGAAAGGCATACTGGTGGTCTGAAATGAAGAGAGACATAGCTGAGTATGTCGCTAGATGTCTCATTTGTCAGCAAGTAAAAGTCGAACATCAGAAACTAGGAGGATTATTACAACCTCTACCGATACCAAAATGGAAGTGGGAGTATGTCACCATGGATTTTGTGATGGGGTTACCGAGAACCCATAAGAACCATGATGCGATATGGGTGATAGTAGATCGGTTAACGAAATTGGCACATTTCTTAGCCATGAGATCTACAGATACATTGAGTGCATTGGCGAACCTGTATGTGCGAGAAATAGTGAGATTGCATGGAGTCCCAGTGAGTGTTGTTTCTGATCGGGATGCCCGCTTCACTTCCCACTTTTAGGGACATTTTCAGGAAGCGATGGGGACCCAGTTGAGTTTTAGCACCGCTTTTCATCCTCAAACAGATGGTCAGTCAGAGAGGACTATACAAACCTTGGAGGATATGTTGAGAGCGTGTGTACTAGATTTTAGAGGCTCATGGGACGATCACTTACCATTGATTGAGTTCGCCTACAATAACAGTCATCACTTAAGTATTGGTATGGCCCTTTATGAGGCACTATACGGTCGTAGATGCTGATAGCCCATTAGTTGGGAAAAAATTGGTGACAGATAGTTGCTCGCTCCCGATTTGGTTAAACAAGCCTCCGAGGATGTTCAGATAATATGCGAGAGGCTGCGAACGGCTCAAAGTCGAGAAAAGAGCTACGCTGACAGGAGACGGAGACCACTTGAATTTAATGTTGGTGAGTCCGTATTTTTGAAAGTATCTCCTTCTAAGGGAATAACGAGGTTTGGGAAGAAAGGAAAATTAAGTCCTCGTTACATTGGTCCCTTCGAGATTTTGCATAGAGTGGGAGATGGAGCATATAGGCTAGCCTTGCCACCTGAGCTAGCAGAAGTCCACAATGTCTTCCACGTTTCTATGATTCGGAAGTACTACCCGGATCCGACACATGTTATTAGCTATGAGCCGTTGGAGCTCAAGGAGGATATGTCGTATGTCAAGAGACCGATTCGGATGTTGGACAGAAAAGAGAAGGTGTTACGGAACAAGACGATTTCATTGGTTAAGGTTTTATGGCAACATCACATTGTGGAAGAGACCACATGGGAATTGGAAAGTTTGATGCGGGAAAGGTATCCCGAGTTATTCACAGATTGGATTGGTTCTAATTTGGACGACCAAATTCTCTAAGTGGGGGAGAATGTGAGACCCCGTATATGTACAGTGGTATATAGGTACATAGAAATGTAAATGAAATCATGAGTATGATAATACATTTGTAATACAAAGTATATGCAATGTAAGTTCATAAGATTATGTACGCACTTGTAATAAGAGTCGTGATTGTACGTACAAGTTACGTTATGAATGAGTATGAAGAAATGAACTTAAATACGAGAAGAATGTGATTGAAATGGAATAAGAGTAGTGTGGTAAAATGGAAGGAAAGATGTACATAAGTGTATATTTCCATTCGGGTAATATCGTGTATATTTGGTTATACAAAGATTTTCCCACAAGTTTTAATATGTACTAAGTGTGATTGGATTACATTTTTAAGTCTCAAGGAGGGATGAATGAGGAAAGGACTATGGAGGTAAATTGACGAAGTTTTGAAGGGAGTTGTTGTAGAAAAACTGCAGGAAATCCGGAAATGTGAATACCAGATCGATCTCATAGGATGAGAGATCGATCTGAAAGAGCCAGAATGCTCTTATGTGAGTAATGGAATGGAGCATATCGATCTCCAAAGGAATTAGATCGATCTCCTTAGCTCTCGGGTTGGAAGCGAATCGATCTCCCCTAAGACCAGATCGATCTCCTTAAGCTTCTGTTTGACAGCAGATCGATCTCAAGCCTCGACAGATCGATCTCCTGCTTTTAAAATGTCTTAGAAAAGAGAGATTTTTAGAGGATCAGATCGATCTCCACCCAAGGAAGATCGATCTCATCAAGTTAAATCTATAAATAGGAGCAGTTGGATCTGCAGATTTCGGGATAAACTATTTCTTTTCACTTCAACTCTAAAACCTAGCTTTCTCACTCCTAAATCCAGCCATTTTCAGTAAAATTTGAGGAAAAGCTATTAGAGACAAAGTCGTTCACTTCTAAGAGAAGAACAACATAGTCTGGAGGCATTTCCCCATTTAACGGATTGAGGGAATAAAGGGCATTTCTAATTGGAGCAAAGAGGAAATCCAAGGAGGTAAGTTCTAGTGCACAAATCCAAGTACATTGGTCTAGTTAATGATTATGAAGTTAATTAGGTGTGCACCTTGTGGGTAAAACTACCTAGAATGGCATGAAATGAATATAACTTAGAAATGGTCTAGTGTGAGAAAGTGGAATGTAGAAGTGTTAATGATGAATGAGATATCTTGAGAGGATGATTATGTTGTGGGCATGGTTTGGGTATGTTGATATTGGGATAAAATTGTGAGATTTACCACAATGGGTAAAATGTGCATTTAAGGCATTGGATAAATGCTTAGTTGAATAAGAGTTAGAAACGTTAACTCAAGTGTTTGATGGATGAATTTCAGTTTCGGATGATACGCTGGAGCAAGTCGAGATGAGAATGGGAGAAGCGTAGAGGAGGATAGTTGCACACAAGTAAAGTGAGGTAAGGGACTGTGTGTTAGCTATAGAGATGTTTGTGCATATTTTAAAGCAATTTCGTAGATATATTGCTGGAACTAGTACGATATTATAATTCTATGAAATGATATGGAAGCATGAAAAGTACTATGATGTATATCTGTATTGAGAAATGGAATAGGGTAAGAAATAGCATGATATGCATGTTTTTAATGTTTTTCTCTATTTTACGTTGATCTTGATGATTGAGAAATGTTGATGATAGGTTGGCTAATTTTACATGTTTTAGCATGAAGAGGCATGCTGTATGAATAAACATGTTTTGAGTTTTAAAAAGAGAAAATAGCCATCTATCAGTTTTGAGATGAGATTTGGTATTGAAGCGTTGGCTCACACCCGTTTTAATGTCTTTGATGTACTGTGCTGGAGTTTTAACTCGCGCGATGGTTTTGAGAAAGTGCGGGAACTTTGCTCGCACCTGTTTTATTGAGTTGAGGTAAACCTGGGGGTCTGGGACCCAAGGGGATACCAGTCGATGGCCATTTGAACGGGCTGGGCCTTAACGATAGATCGTACCTCACTGGAGCCTTGCGATGACTGTGTGTCATGCTGCTTGCTCGCCTGGTATATGAGACATGGTTTAGGATGAAAAGTCCATCAGAGTTGGAGTATGAACTTGGGTCCACGGTCGTACGTAGAACATTGTAGTTGTCCGTTGGTATACTATGTACCGTGCTGGGTGCACGTGAGTACGAGTATCGCGTAGATGACACACGGCGTATCTTTTCCGTGAGTATACGAGGAGATGAGGTTGATTGAGATGAGCCGGAGGGCAGGACTAACCCATTCCCCTTCAGGCGAAGTGATGCCCTGTGCACACCTGATCAGTGAGGCTCGGGATCCCTGACTATGGCCATATGTCGTGGATATTTGATTGCCAAAAATTCCATGCCTGTCTCAGAGATTCGAGAAACAGAGATAATCTCAGAAAATAAAGAGATTTGCAGAAAAAGTGAATTAAGGGAAGAAAGAGATTTTGTGTTTTTGATAAATCTCTGATTTCACATTTGTGTCATGAGGGCACTATTTATGAGCATGTTTTAAATGGAAGCTTGACATATTTGATTGACACGAAAATGCTATTGAGAAATATATGTTTAAATGCATTTTTCGTATGGTATTTCCATTTGTACTGAAAACATGGTTTTGGTTTATACATGCATGGGCTATGTAGGTAGTACGATATCTACCTGCTAGCATACATTTCCTTACTGAGCTGTGGTTTGCTCATCCCACTATTTTCCCCCTCCAGGTACTGAGAAGTAAGAGAGCGGTGGTCTCTAGGTCTTTTGTATTGAACAACTCGCATAATTCCGTAAAGGTATAAGATTGTATACACGAGTATTTTGTATCTAATTTATCGTATCGCACAGTTATATCTTGGAATTATAAACAATATTATGGGGATGATATGTAAGCACATGGTATTTATACAATTGATTTTGTATATCTACACACATACCTGGGAGTGTGAATTAAAGATTTAAACCTTCCGCTGTAAATGAATGAATTTTAGTAATTGCATCTTCTCACAGCCCAAACGTAGTAGAGAATGTATGGATAGAAGGGTTCCCAAAAGTGGGGTGTGACAAAAATTAGGGTTGTACGATAAGAAATATAGAATTCGATTAATCCGGAAAGTTTAAAAATTTAAAAATTTTATAAAAAGCTGTTAAAAAGGAAATGACGCGGGTTAGTAGCTTTAACGAAAGCGATTTCGAAAGGAACATTATACGTTTATGCGTACATAGGTCAATGATATGGGTAATTGAAATATTCAATGGAATTCAACTAAGATGAGTTAATTAAACTTTACCTGGACCGATTTGTCATCATCCTTATTGATGATATTTTGGGTGTATTTACAGTCCAGGGAAATCATAAGCAACAATTGAAAATTGTTTTTACTGATGATTTGTTGAGAATTCTTGAAATGGACTACTTTGTTGACACGTTTAACTTAGAAAAAGTTGTATTTGAATGGAATGATAGATGTGACAGGAGTTTTGGTGTACTGAAGTAATAAACTGACCACCGCATTTATTCTCACCATACCCAACAGATTAAGAGGTTTCTCATGAGTCTATGGATACCTCAAAATAATGAATGGGCTGTGTATTGACGCAAAAGGGGAAGATAGTTAATTATGAATCCAGACAACTCAAAGATCATGAAAGAGACTATCCGACCCATGATGTAAACTTGACAGCGATAGTGGTTGTATTGAGTATATGACAATACTATGTTCATGGTGAGAAATTTCAGGTATGCACTGATCATAAAAGCCCCGAGTATCTGTTTCACAGAAAGAGTCGAATATGAGAACAAAAAGAGTTAGAGCTTCTGAGGGATTATGATTGTGGAAATTGTACCACCCAGGAAAGGCTAGTGTAATGGCTAATGCCTTGAGCAGAAAGAGCCTTGGGATGGTATTACATATCATGGTCAGGGAGCGTGAGCTACTAGAGCAGTTGTAAGCCTCAGTAGTGATGTGATTCCCTCTGATGATGACAGTGATTGTGTGACAGCTAGCCTGAGATTAGAACCGGATGAGAGTGCCCGAATTTGACAGGCTTAGCGTGATGATCGACTTGGTGTCGATAGTGTGGGTCAGATTCAGATGGGCATAGTGATAGAGTTCACAGAGAGTGATGATGGCATTGAGGTTCAGAGATAGTATAAGTACTCCCTAGGACCACCGTTGATGAGATAGTGATATTGTCATAAGCTCACTCTTCGGGATATACAATGCATCCGAGAAGTAATAAATATATCGAAATCTTAGAAAAGGGTATTGGTGGTCAAATATGAAAAGAGACATGGTAGAGATTGTGGGAAAGTGCCTAGTATGTCAGCAGAATAAGGTAGAGTATTAAAAGTCTGCAGAGTTATTGCAGCCTCTACCTATATCGACACGGCACGAAAATGGGAATAAGTTACCATGAAATTTCGTGATGGGTTACAGAGGACCTGGATAAATCACGAGGCTATCTGGGTGATAGTCGATAGATTGACTAAGTCTACCCACCTTCTGGTTAGGAAATTCCCAGATACTATGAGTGTGTAGGCGAATTTATGTATATGGAAAATTGTAGAATGACGAGCTCTACGGGTATCTATCCGCAAGTGCACGGGTCGTCTAAGTAATAATGGGATTTGAGTCCCGGAATTATCGTCCCACAGAGAAGTTGTTAGCCTAATTAACTACCGGTTACTTTTACCCTAAGTATATCCTAACAAATTATGAAATATTGATGGGGGTGATCTACATAGCTAGAATTTGAAAATACCGAAAACACTAAAATAAAGAAAATAAAACCGAGAAAAATTACTTACAGTACTCGACGCAATTAAAATCGAAAACCTGCAAAAGAAATTAAGACAGTTAAAACTAATTAACGCAATTAAAATAAAATGCAATTATGAAAATAACAAAGTAAGATTAATTAAACTAAAATTAAACTAACCTAAAAATGCATGTAATTAAACTAATAAAAATTGCAAATTGAACTAACCTAAAATCTAATTAAAAATGCATGAAAAACATTTGAAATTTTTAATCACTACTTAAAATGCATGAGTTTATCTAAATTAATTTTAAGCACTACCCCTAATACTAGTTTAAAAATTATTTAATAACCTAATTAAATCTAACTTACACTAATGAAACAAAGTAAATAAATGCATTTGAGAAACTAACTAAACTAACTAACTAAAAATGCATGTAAAAATGAATTAACAACTATGAAGGGGTGAGCCAAACGTGGCCTTAAGCATTTAAACCACCAAGTGGTCCCGAAATGCTACTGTACACGTTTCTTCTCCACCATTTGCTTCCAGGAGCTCTGCTGATTCTACTCCCGTCTGTCCTCTGAAAAATCAAGTTCTGTCCAGCTGCCTTGTACTGTCTGCTCCATGTGCTGATGTTCGCTGCACCTTCCTCGGCCTGCTCTGCTCCAGGCGGTGTCCGTTGCTCCCTACTCTCTGCCCGACCGTGCACAGATTTGCGTTTCATTTCCAGGTGTCGCGGATGTTGTCCAGTTGCTGCTCTTGGTTTTATCCTTAAGTGTCCCGTAAATGGTAACAGCAGCACACGTCCTGCAACTTCTCAGTCCAAACCAACACTCCATTGTTGCCTCAGTCTGTGCCTCCCAACTACAGCAGAAACCGATAGTTTAATGTAGAGTAAAAGCAACAACAAAACAAGGAAAATGAACAGTAAAGATTAAAGAAAACAGAGCAAAACAGAGAGGGAAGTTAGTCCCGGTTCCGATCAACGACACATTGTTGCTTGGTTGAACACCGATCGGCAACAGTCTCACTAACTCCAGCCAGCAGCAGACCAATTTTAGAAACCACTACCACTACTCCCTCATCCAATCAGCAGCTACACAAAGACACTGACTAGCACGTAAGAAATCTACACTAGAATCGTGAAAATTCATACAAAACCGAAAGCAAAAGAAAATAAAGAAAATGGGCAGAAACGAAGCAAAGATGGGCTATGCTCTTTCGTTTAGCTTAAGAACCTCTTGCATAATACTCCAGCACCCCTTAATTTCTAACCGAGATCTTCCATTGATGGTTTAACAAAATAAAAAAAACAAAACATAAGTGAAATGGAGAGAAACCGAGAAATGAAATGATGAAGAATGAAAATAGAATTTTAACAAATAGAAAGCTTAAAGAAAGGGAACCGAGAGCTTGAAGATGGGAAATAACCGAGAGCATGAAAACTTAATGAGAAACCGAGACCTGGAAAACTAAATGGAGAAAAACTGATGAACAATGACAATGAGGAAACCGAGAAGGTGGAAAAGAAAATAAAAAAACGATGAACAGTAAAAATTAAGAAACCGAGAGAAACAACAAAAAATAAAAATAATACTTTAAATTAAAACTTAAACAGTAAAAGAACAATGAATGGAAACTGATTAAATTCTAGAAGAAAATAAACAATGGTGGCTGCTATCACCAGCCGTAAACATAAAAAGTTTAAAGAAAAAATAAAACCTAAAATAAATGTTTAACCTAAAAAACTAAAAACTAAAAGCTACCCCTTTTCAATTGACATCTTTTTCTATTTATACACATACTTAGAGGTACAATTGTAATATTTTTATCCTAAATGAATTTGACATTATTTGGCCACTTGTCTTTACACCATTGGCTCCTTGAAAAATAATATTTCCATGTCATCTGTCTTTTTGTTCAATTGGATGTGTTAGGCTCGTGTTGTCCGCGTGGTCCAATCTCGATTTTAGCCCAATTTCGGTCCATTTTCTATCGAAATATTCAAAATTCATCCGGATTTAATTTATCTGCAAACATAAGAATTTTAATTAAATAAAGGGGATAATTAACAAAATAAATTGGGGATTTAAATAATTAATTAGGAAATTATGCACAAATAATTCTACAAATATAGAATTATCACACCCCCAAACTTGAGCTTTTGCTTGTCCTCAAGTAAAACAAAATAATTGTAAGAATGACAAGTATTAAGCACAATAATTTCCCCAATATTATCCTCAAAGAAAAAGTACAGACTATGAAATCAAAGAATTACAAGTATAAGTCCAGCACTCAAAATCATTCAATCATAAGTCCTAACCCAAATTGGACTCCTCGTGAGTGTGTGAAAAATGTCAAAATCACTTCACAGTACATTATCCGGATTAGATTATGCAAACATAGTGAATGCAAAGTCAATGACGTGATCATTCCCATAAGTTTGCTTTTCACTTCTCTCTCCACTAATGTAGTCACACTTAACTAAAGATCAATAGGACTTCATTAAGCTTGTAATGTAAGGCTGGGGCTAAGGTATGATAAAGTCGATTTAGATTTAATTACCCCTTAACATGCATTACTTTCAGGATCTTAATGTAAGAGCTCAAATTTATTCCCCCAAACTTATTTATTTCACTAAACATTTTTTTTTGTATTTTTCTTCTTTTTCTTTTTCTTTTTCTTTTTCTTTCATTTTTTTTTCTCATTTTCATTTTCATTTTTTTTTTTTAACATTCACTATCACCAGATACCCATATGTACAAAGCTCAAAATATATCCCAATGACTTTCATTCTTTCGGGGTAGGGGGTAGGAACAAAGTATTTAAGCTATAGAAAATTAATTACAGGTGTATTTACAGAGAAAGTCTTATTTGGCCCAGATGGGTGACTAGGGATAAAGTATATACAGGGATGGCTCGAAAGGCTCAAACGATCCAAAGATGGCCTAAATCATCTCCCTAATTAAGTGTAATCTAATATTTCGCCAAAAGATTAGATCAAACAAATTCTAGAATATAATACACAAAATCAACTAAACAAATGCAATCCTAAGTCCACATAAGCTTTCTCTAAATAAATATACAGATTCATGACATGACATGTGCATAAGATGAGGAAATCACAATCAGAATCAAGACAAATTCAAGAACTCAACTTCATGCTTTTCCTATAATCATACTTCTTAATCAATCAAAATCAGACTTAATCATGGGGTCATATCATCGGAATATGGGAAAATTACATGCTAAGTACTAAATCATCCCAAAATCAAACAGTCTAAGCTCAGATTTTCGAAAAAATTTTGAAAAATTTTCAATTTTGCTCAAATTTTCAAAAAATGCTCAAGTGATATCCCCTCCCCAAAACTTAAAGTGCACAGTGTCCTTAGTGTGCAGATAATATAAACAATTAAGCTCAAGAACAAAGTACTCCCCTATCTGATGTTGATGAACAACTGAAGCATTTTATTGAAAGCATAAAACTTAGAAAATAAACCTGCAAAATAAACAAAGAAAGAAAGAACAGAAAAGAAAAAGAAAAAGAAAAAGAAAAAAAAACTATATACAAAAAGTGAAAAGGAAAACATAGCCACTTCAAAAGCAGCTAAAGAACACAACACTCAGCAGCAGTGCAAAGAGTAGGAGGATTATCCAGAATGGTGACAGAATGTTAACAGTTAGATCCTCCTGAGCTCTATCTACTTCCTTCTTTCTCTCAGATTTCCTATGCTCAAACATTTTATCTTCCTTAACCTCTATCTTAAAACACTCTTGAGAGTCATCTGGGAGCTTCAAAGGTTGGAAAACATTAAATGTCACCTACTGATCTAAGACTCTCATGGTTAATTCCCCTTTTTGTACATCAATTAATGTCCTACCAGTAGCTAGGAAAGGTCTGCCTAGAATAATGGGGACTTCCCTGTCTTCCTCCATATCTAACACGATAAAATCTGCAGGGAAAATAAATTTGTCCACCTTAACTAGCACGTCCTCAATGATCCCCTTCGGATATTTAATGGATCTATTAGTTAGTTGAAGGGTCACTGTGGTGGGCTTTGCATCTCTTATTCCTAGCTTCTGGTATATGGACCAAGGCATAAGGTTTATACTAGCTCCTAGATCACAAAGGGCTCTACCAAAGAACTTATCTCCTATAGTGCAAGGTATGGTAAAACTACCTGGATCTTTGAGCTTGGGGGGCAATTTCCTCTGAATAATGGCACTACACTCCTCGGTCAAGGCCACTGTTTCATAATCCTCTAATCTTCTCTTCCTCAAGAGGATATCCTTCATAAACTTCACATAACTAGGCATTTGTTCTAAAACATCCGCGAAAGGAATGTTAATGTGAAGCTTCTTAAAAACCTCAAGAAATTTAGCAAACTGCTGATCAAGCTTATGGTTTTTGAACCTCTGAGGAAATGGTAATGGGGGTCTAACTAGAGGAAGTGTAGTGGTAACAAGTGGAACATCAGATGAAGAGGAAGGTTGTGAAGAAGAAGAAGGTAAAGATGAAGAAGCGTCTGACTTGGATTCTTTTGCAGCCTGATCCTGATGTTCCTGCTCTTTTTGAGCTGCTTCTTTGGGACTTATGAGTTCTTCAACTATGGGCTCAACAGAATTGGACTTAACTTGTGGTTCCTCTAGCTCTTTGCTGCTCCTAAGGGTGATGGATTTCACATGTTCTTTACCCTCCCTTTGCCTAATAGGATTAACTTCAGTATTATTGGGGAGGGTCCCTTGCGGACGCTGGTTAAGAGCATTAGCTATTTGTCCTACCTGAACCTCTAAGTTCTTAATTGAAGCAGCTTGATTTTGCAGGATAGTCGTGAACATTTCCTCAAGCGAAGGCTTCTTCTCAGCTGCTGGTGCTGGTGCAAGTATATGCTGTGGCTGGATAGGTGGTGGTGGTGGTGGTGGTGGTGATGGATGATGTGGGTATGGATGATAATGATTCGGTGGATAATGAGGATATGGAGGTGGTGGGTGGTGAGGAAATTGATGCTGTGGTAGTATTTGAACCTGTGGAGCTTGAAAACCTGGGGGTCCTACTGGTCTAGAATTAGATGCTTGCCTTTGGTTTTGGCTCCAAGAAAAGTTTGGATGGTTCCTCCACCCTGGATTATAGGTGTTTGAATAAGGGTTGTTCTGTTGCTTAGGGGCAACGTACTGAACCGACTCGAGGTTAAGTGGACACCTATCCACAGCGTGGGTACCACTGCACAGATCACATGATAGAAAAGGACTTTGGACAGAAAACACGGTGTTAGGATTGTTAGAGGGATTAGGTTGGGTACTGAGCGACTCCACCTTCTTTGTAAGATTGGCTATTTGAGAAGTTAAGGTGGACAGCGTGTCAAGCTCATATATACTCGCCGATTTCTTTGGCAGCTGCCTTTCCGATGACCATTGATAATTGTTAGCCGCCATCTTATCTAGCAGCTCATAAGCCTCTTCCTCTGTTTTGCACATCAATGCTCCGCCCGAAGCAGCGTCCACTATAGTCCTATTCTGGCTTGTAAGCCCATTGTAGAAAGTTTGGACTTGCAGCCATAGAGGTAGGCCATGGTGAGGACACTTCCTAAGAAGCTCCTTGTATCGCTCCCATGCCTCATAGAGAGATTCAGAGTCGTACTGGGCAAAGGAGGGTATATCGCTACGGAGTCGGGCCATTTTAGAGGGTGAAAAGAATTTAGCTAGAAATTGGTGGGCTAACTCGTCCCATGTGGAGATTGATCCTGGGGGCAAGGAGGTCAACCAGTGTCTTGCTCTATCCCTAAGAGAAAAGGGAAATAGTCTAAGCCTAAGTGCATCGTCCGAGAGTCCATTATGCTTAAAAGTATTGCACAGATCTAAAAATTGCCCTAAGTGAGCATGTGGGTCATCATGGGGAAGCCCACTGAACTGTAATGAACTTTGGATCATCTGGAGAATCGAAGGCTTAATTTCAAAATTGTTTGCAGGGACAGCTGGCGGCCTAATGCCGGAATAATATCCTCCAATCATCGGCATTGCATAATCTCCAATGGTTCTAATTTCCCTATTTTCTATCATTGTGTTTTGCAGCGGAGCTTTAAATTTCCTAGAGTCCTTTCGAATTTTTCTAAGAGTACGTTCAATTTCAGGATCTAGAGGAAAGCAATCAAAACTCTTGGCTCTACGCATGCAAACATCAGAAAGTCCTTAAAATTT
The DNA here is from genome assembly GCA_033439115.1 of Firmiana major. Lineage (NCBI taxonomy): Eukaryota > Viridiplantae > Streptophyta > Magnoliopsida > Malvales > Malvaceae > Firmiana > Firmiana major. The sequence continues at coordinate 27,769,612 of CM065910.1, forward strand.
CTTTTCTTTTTTTTTTAAGTTTTTTTTTGAATTTTTCAAATTTTTAAATTTTTTTTTAATTTACTAATCTAGATTAAACTTCGAAATATTAACAACCTAAATATTTACAATCTAGAATTACACCTAAGCATAATTTCACCGATATTAATTAACGACTAATTAAAACTTCCCCGACAACGGCGCCAAAAACTTGACGAGCTCTAAGGGTATCTATCCGCAAGTGCACGGGTCGTCTAAGTAATAATGGGATTTGAGTCCCGGAATTATCGTCCCACAGAGAAGTTGTTAGCCTAATTAACTACCGGTTACTTTTACCCTAAGTATATCCTAACAAATTATGAAATATTGATGGGGGTGATCTACATAGCTAGAATTTGAAAATACCGAAAACACTAAAATAAAGAAAATAAAACCGAGAAAAATTACTTACAGTACTCGACGCAATTAAAATCGAAAACCTGCAAAAGAAATTAAGACAGTTAAAACTAATTAACGCAATTAAAATAAAATGCAATTATGAAAATAACAAAGTAAGATTAATTAAACTAAAATTAAACTAACCTAAAAATGCATGTAATTGAACTAATAAAAATTGCAAATTGAACTAACCTAAAATCTAATTAAAAATGCATGAAAAACATTTGAAATTTTTAATCACTACTTAAAATGCATGAGTTTATCTAAATTAATTTTAAGCACTACCCCTAATACTAGTTTAAAAATTATTTAATAACCTAATTAAATCTAACTTACACTAATGAAACAAAGTAAATAAATGCATTTGAGAAACTAACTAAAAATGCATGTAAAAATGAATTAACAACTATGAAGGGGTGAGCCAAACGTGGCCTTAAGCATTTAAACCACCAAGTGGTCCCGAAATGCTACTGTACACGTTTCTTCTCCACCATTTGCTTCCAGGAGCTCTGCTGATTCTACTTCCGTCTGTCCTCTGAAAAATCAAGTTCTGTCCAGCTGCCTTGTACTGTCTGCTCCATGTGCTGATGTTCGCTGCACCTTCCTCGGCCTGCTCTGCTCCAGGCGGTGTCCGTTGCTCCCTACTCTCTGCCCGACAGTGCACAGCTTTGCGTTTCATTTTCAGGTGTCGCGGATGTTGTCCAGTTGCTGCTCTTGGTTTTATCCTTAAGTGTCCCGTAAATGGTAACAGCAGCACACGTCCTGCAACTTCTCAGTCCAAACCAACACTCCAGTGTTGCCTCAGTCTGTGCCTCCCAACTACAGCAGAAACCGATAGTTTAATGTAGAGTAAAAGCAACAACAAAACAAGGAAAATGAACAGTAAAAATAAAAGAAAACAGAGCAAAACAGAGAGGGAAGTTAGTCCCGGTTCCGATCAACGACACATCGTTGCTTGGTTGAACACCGATCGGCAACAATCTCACTAACTCCAGCCAGCAGCAGACCAATTTTAAAAACCACTACCACTACTCTCTCATCCAATCAGCAGCTACACAAAGACACTGACTAGCACGTAAGAAATCTACACTAGAATCGTGAAAATTCATACAAAACCGAAAGCAAAAGAAAATAAAGAAAACGGGCAGAAACGAAGCAAAGATGGGCTATGCTCTTTCGTTTAGCTTAAGAACCTCTTGCATAATACTCCAGCACCCCTTAATTTCTAACCGAGATCTTCCATTGATGGTTTAACAAAATAAAGAAAACAAAACATAAGTGAAATGGAGAGAAACCGAGAAATGAAATGATGAAGAATGAAAAATAGAATTTTAACAAATAGAAAGCTTAAAGAAAGGGAACCGAGAGCTTGAAGATGGGAAATAACCGAGAGCATGAAAACTTAATGAGAAACCGAGACCTGGAAAACTAAATGGAGAAAAACTGATGAACAATAACAATGAGGAAACCGAGAAGGTGGAAAAGAAAATAAAAAAACGATGAACAATAAAATTAAGAAACCGAGAGAAACAACCAAAAATAAAAATAATAGTTTAAATTAAAACTTAAACCGTAAAAGAACAATGAATGGAAACTGATTAAATCCTAGAAGAAAATAAACAATGGTTGCTGCTGTCACCAGCTGTAAACATAAAAAGTTTAAAGAAAAAATAAAACCTAAAATAAATGTTTAACCTAAAAAACTAAAAATTAAAAGCTACCCCTTTTCAATTGACATCTTTTTCTATTTATGCACACACTTAGGGGTACAATTGTAATATTTTTATCCTAAATGAATTTGACATTATTTGGCCACTTGTCTTCACACCATTGGCTCCTTGAAAAATAATATTTTCATGTCATATGTCTTTTTGTTCAATTGGATGTGTTAGGCTCGTGTTGTCCGTGTGGTCCAATCTCGATTTTAGCCCAATTCCGGTCTATTTTCTACCGAAATATTCAAAATTCATCCGGATTTAATTTATCTGCAAACATGAGAATTTTAATTAAATAAAGGGGATAATTAACAAAATAAATTGGGGATTTAAATAATTAATTAGGAAATTATGCACAAATAATTCTAAAAATATAGAATTATCATAGAACACCAAGTATTTTTTCCAGTGAGCATTGTATCATATAGGGATTCCCGCTTCACTTCCCACTTCTGGGAATATTGTTGGAAGCTATTGGGAACCTAACAGAGTGTTAGCACAACTTTCCGTCCTCAGACAGATTGTCAGTCAGAGAAGACTGTACAAGTTCTGGAGGATGTGATGAGAGCATGTGCCATTAAATTGATAAGCTCCTGGGATGATCAGTTGTTACTAATCGAATTCGCCAATAATGACAGTTGTCACTTGAGTATCGGGATGACTTCAGATGAGGCATTGTATGGCCGTAAGGGTTGTTTCCCCGATTTGGATAAGAAAAAGTGGGTGACAGATAGAAAATTGTTCCCGAATTAGTAAGACAAACCTCTGAGGATGTTCAGTTAATTGTGAAGGATTAAGAACACCTCAGAGCAGACAGAAAAGCGATGCTGACAAGAGATAGAAACCATTGGAATTCACCGAGGGTGAATTAGTATTGTTGGAAGTTGTTGGTCCTAAGGATATAACGAGCTTCGGAAAGAAAGCAAATTGAGTTTCATTAGATTGAATCTTTTGAGTGATGGACAAAGTGGGAGATAAGACCTATAGGTTGGCGTTACTACCTAAATAAACAGGCATCCACAATGTGTCCTATCTTATGATGCTTCGGGAATACTGTCCGGATCCAACATATGTGAACGGATATTAGCTATTGAAGCTCAATGAAAGTATAACGTATGATTGAAAAACTTGATTCGGGTATTAAAACGGGATGGAGAAAGTGTTGAGATTTAAGACGATCTTCCTAATTAAAGTCCTTTGGTAGTAGTATACTCCGAAAAAGTCACAAGGGAATTAAAGAGTATGATATGTGTGAAATATCCGGAGTGATTTACAGACTAACTTGGTTCTAATTTGGAGAATCAAATTTCTTAAGTGGGGGAGATTATGTAAGACCCGAAAATTATATAGTAATTTCTTATAAAGAATTGAAAATGGTCCCAAATTAAATGAAACGAGATTCGAACAAGAAATAACGATTTAAAATGCGAAATGAATGAGTATTCATGAAGGGAAGTCGAGTTAAATTAATCCCGAACACGTGCAAGGGTAAAACGGTCAAAAGATCGAAAGCCGGTATAAATTCGATAAGAAAATTTAATTAAAAATAATGGTCTAAGAAATCTTGATCAATAACGAAGAAATAATTAAATTTTGGGTTAAATTGATCAAAATATGAATTACTGAAATTAATCAAAATTTTCGTTCGGGATAATATCCTGAAAATACCAAGAAAATATACCGAAAAGGGTTAAAAATATAATAAATAAATTAAATAAAATTAAATAAATCTAATTTGAATAAAATAATAATTTTGGTAGATATTTTTGGTAAAATAATAATAAAATAATGAATATAATAATAATAAACTAAATTATAAATAATAATAAATAAAAATAATAAATATTGTAAAAAAAAATTGAAACAGAATCGCGTCTCGCGATTCTGTAAAACGGAAGGCTGAAGCCGAGAGCCCAGCCCGTCGGCCTCACCACCAGAAGCCGCCGAGAAGGCCAGACCAGGCGAGCCAGTCGAGCTCGACGGCACCGGCAATAGAGGAAAAACGATGGCCGGCGATGAGGAAATGAGAAAACGGAGAACCCAAGGGAGAAAAGGAGATCGGCGGCAACCGGCGTTGATCTAGCCACAACCGACCCCAGCCGAGGCTTCCCCAAGCCCAGGCGACGCGATCGGTGGTGGCCACGGCTGGCAAAACCGACGGACGGCGCCGGAATCGACGGAAAGAGGGAGAACCACAGATGCCGAGGGAGAACAGCCGGACCGGCCACTTTTCGGCGGTCTTGGACGAAACCGAGGCCAGATTCGAGAATCGGACGACCTCGCGAAGCTGTTGGTAGTGGAAGCCGACGAAGAACCGACCGCCAAGGCCCTGAACCGGTCAAACCGGAATGAACCGGACTGAACCGATTCAGTCAAGAAATAAGGGAAAAAAGGAGAAAAAGGAAAAAGGGGAAGATTTTCGGAGTACACCGAACTTCGGGTAAGTCGGTAAGAGGTCAAAAATGACCGATTTGAATTTTGAAAAATTTATTTAAATTATATTTAATCGAAAAGTAACCCGGGATTAAATATATAATTGTGCAATTTTACAACAAAGCCCGAACGAGAGCCGATTGAGCTCCGATTTTTATATCCCACATCATATTGGGTAAGTACATTTTAATTTCGACAATTAGAGTCCTTTAATACAGAGTTTCGATTATTTTACGGAATTTATGGATTAATTCTGTATAAAAGGAATATTTATCGGAATTGCAACGTAATTATCGTAAATAGTATGCGGGCTATCCAATAAGTTTGGAACGAAGCCCGATGATTATTGGTAAGCTGAATAAGCCCAGTAAACCCGTAGAAGGGATTTAATAAGTATAAACGGGCTGAAAACGGGCTCGAGGCCCATTAAAGTGCAATCGGGCCCAATAAAGTAAAACGGGCCCAGTACGTTAGATTCGATCAGTAAATGTAATATACTGATAAAAATAAGTGAATTAACCCAAAATATGTGGTTATATGCAGTTCTGTAGACTTGGTTGACGTGCAGTTGGACTGAGAGATCGGATATTATGGAGACGAGATAAGCTTACGCGTGAATCGAGGTAAGGGAATTTTGTAGGTGTCTAGAGATTTCTATACGTATTTATTGAGGGGATTTACAGGGTTTAGAATTCCTTAAAGTATCTAGAAAAGAAATAATAATTTTTACGAAAACCGGGGCTTAGATAAATAAAGAAAAAGATGATTTTGCCCCTGGGAGTAAAATTTATAAAAAGGGTAGTAAGGCAGATAAATTGCATGATTATCCTGTTTTAATATTTTATATAAATGTATTGCTTTGATTTAAGGAAATATACACATAGGTTGGCTATTGATTTCATGAATTATACGAAAGGGTACCGGTTTGTACCGGTTACTATTTTAAAAGATGTTTTATCAAGATTGAGTCACATATCGTATTTACCTGAATAAAAAGAGTGCTAGAGTCTTTTTCGTACTCAAGTTTACTAATTTATTTCTCATGAAGAGCCGTACTGGAGCATTGCTCGTACGAGAAATTTGTATGTGCACAAAACCGTGTTGCAGCTTCGCTCGCATGAGATTTTAGATATCATGATATGCATAGCGTGGTGCTGGAGCTTCGCTCGCACTAGACGTGAGTTGACATGCATATAGTCGTGCGGAAGCCTCTTGTAGACTGTGTGTCACAGAGAGTTGAGATGTTCACACGTATACTTTGAGACATGGGTTGGTTATCGACATAGTATTGGGGTGGATAAGACCTACGGTAGGCACCCCCAGACTATGATATGGGTTCACAGAGTATGATGTACCATGTATGTCACACGGAGTACGCTGTACCGTGCAGTCATGATGACTCGATGATGTTACTTGATATTCTGGCGGGTAGGACTTGACCCCACCTCCCGTTGCAGTTGTGATACCCCGCACACCAGGATCCGTGTAGCCTAGGATCACAGGGACAAAGTATGGCCATAGTCCTCGATTTTCCATACAATAACCTACATGCCTCACATGATATCATACGGTCTAAATAGACCAGGACGAACCCGAGGGAGGGGTAATGCCCCGATTAATGTTTTCAAAAGAGATGTGATTTAATGAATCAAGGTATTCCCGAGAGATGGGTTTGACCTTGATGAGGTTGTTTAATGATGAAACAAATGAGTTTTAACATGATGAGTTTATGAGGAAACATATAAGTTTTAAATGTGACGAGCATGAGATGACATACATGATGATTTTTCCATGTTTGTTTTATATGTCGATTTCATGATTTATCTTATATGATATATACATACATGTGGCATCGTTTTAGTCATACCTCATGCTCCAAATATAAACGATTTTATATCATGACATTATCAGCACATAGATAGTATAGTTATCTACTTGCTTACATTATTACCTTACTGAGCTGTTTATGCTCACCCTTTCATTTTCCACCCCACATGGTATATTCAATAGAAGACAACGACAGTAGTCATATCCGCTGCTTCTTATCAAGACCAGGTATACACATTTGTATAATTTTTGTATCTGAACATATAGAGGCACGGTACTGTATATGGATTTAATATTGGGGATGTATTTAGTTTAAAATAAATTGATATGTCAATGAAATATGGAAATGGAATGGTAAATAGGTGAGAGGTGACTAACACCGAATCATAGCCCAACTGTTTAGTAGTATAACTGTTCACGACGGGTAAGGAAATTAAAAAGCGAAAAATTTACTCTGATTTTTAGGTAATTTGGGTCGTGACACTAGGCTACTTTCTGTACACGCAGAAAAGGTATACAATTACATTCCTTTACTAGACACATTTGTATGCACAGACATATATTGGAAATATTTTGTTAGGATGTAATTTGTTAGGAAAACAATGTAAAGAATATTACTTTTGGGATTATGTTTTAAGATGATTGGTATCGAATCGAAATGGATGTATTGGGTTGTAAATGTGGATTTGGTAAGTATGTTTGGTAGTTGTGGATATCTAGGATTGTTAAAACAATTGATTTGCAGGTGGGTAGGCTTATATATAAGCCGTTATGCTGTCGAAATTTCTATCGGTCATATATGTCAAAACATGGAATTTAAATATAATTATGGATAAAGAATTAGGAAAAGTGATTTGATACTGAACAGGAATATAACCTAAGTGAATAAGGGAATAAGTGGGTAAATTAAGTTCAAAAAAAAAATCCCCCAAATTTTCAAGGGTCAAGGGTCGTTACATCCCGTGACTTAACTTACTATTAATAGTTAGGCTGTAAGTCAACATCCATATCCACATCTCATCCATTCATAATTAAAAATTTATTTAATGAAATAAAAACTATTCTTTTATAATTATGCAGAAACGTTTACATCAGTTTCTATTATATACATCCCTTTCGTACAAGATAACTATAGTGTGCATTAATTTATAAGATACAAAATTTTTTTCTCATAAGTGTATACCTCTATACTACTGGAGAACTAGAGAACACCTTAACAGGGACGACTGCAGTAACTCACTACTACGTAGAATCTGTGGAGGAGGAAATATGGGGGTGAGCAACACGCTTAGTAAGGAAAATATGAAAGCAGGTCAATAACTACACTATCTACATGCTTAAAATATAAACATTTATTTTCCTTATAAAACATATGCATTCTTTGAAAATAGTTTTCATCAATTGCAAAATCATTAATTCGCTAGATAGGTATATGCATATTTCATTCTCAAATCACACAGTCTACTCTTTAAAAATCACACAGCTTACTCATCACACACTGAGAAATTGCTTTATAGTTAGCAAATCACTTAGAAATCAATTTACATGAGACATCTAATGGGATATCATATCACCCTGTATCACACAGCAAAAGGACACGTCACCTCACACTGTAGTGATAAAATGTCATATCACACCAATATAAGAACTTATGGCCATAGTCTGGATTCCAGGCAACACTGATCGGGTGTGCGAGAATCCTATGCTTAGGGAGGCGGATCAACCATCCCTTCAGCACATACAGAATCACTAAGATATCACGGCACATCGTACTCCATGGCTAATGCTCATGGTACATTGTGCTCCCGTAAATCCTTATCACCCATTTTCATTATCTCAAAAAATCATGTGCAAGCAGGTTTGTGCAAGATCACTAAGCAATACACAACAGCTCCAGCACGGTTTTACTCATCACACAGCAAACATCATAACACCACGTGCAAGCAACTCAGTGTAAGATCACACAGCATACCTGAGGCATCGAGCACGATTTTGGCTCATCACACAGAAAACTTATAGAACCACATGCGAGCAACTCAGCGTAAGATCACACAGCATACCTGAGGCATCAAGCATGGTTTTTATTGAAAATCACTTTAAATCGAGGGGATCGCATGCGAGCATAGTCAGAGCAAGATCACTTCGCAATACTCGATGGCTCTAGCATGATTTTCAAAAATCTAGTGTGAGCTCTCAAGTGGATCACACAACTTCACTCAACTCTAGCACCTTTTTTTCTCAAAATCCTTTTAAAAATGTTATGCAAGCAAGGCTGGTAAATCTATCATTGCCACTTTGGGTCTAGCACAAGTTCACACAGAAAAGAAATAGATGGCTTCATTCACTAAGTATGAGTGAGAGGGAAATCTCCCTTCACTCACTCGTTAAAAGTTTTTATGCAACGATACTAAACCGAGAGCCTATCTATTATTACTCTTTCTCAAAACACTTGCAAAAACATCTTTTCACAATAAGACATTGAAGTCATGCAATTCACGCAGATAAACTTCTTCTTATCACTTAGCTTTCACGTAGATATATCAATATCTATATACTTCATAGCATTTATTTGCACAGATCAGGTAAGAAACATACATATAGCTATCTCTAATAGCTCGCATAAATCCCTCACCTCGAGTCACGCTCAAATCGTTTTCCTTGGTTTCCAATGCTCGTGATCTGGTCTTATCGACTCCAATTATGTCTCCAAGAGCTACAATGATTTACAATTCTCATCAGTATACTTCAATATGCTCCATTTTCACTTGCATGAAGTTCAATTCAATGCATTGGGCCATTTTACACCAGTTTGGCCTCGTTACGTCTTATTAGACTTTACTCACTCTTAAGTCCATTTCGATCGTTCTATTCATTTTCTTGAGAATCCATTAGACTCCTCGAATTTACTAATTCATATTGAACTGACATTAGTCTTACAATGCCTTAAGTTCATCATATACCTTCTCTATGGCATTTTATCAAACACCTCTTAAACCTATTTTCAATCATCATCTTTTCCAACATATGTATTTCAAAAAAACTATCTTAAAATCATCTATACATGCTTACTAACATTTCTACATGCTTAAATCATCATCAACCCCATGCCATTTCAACTTTCTCTCACTAAGTCCATTCTAGGTCATGTTTGTTTAATCATGTAAATGAACATTTCAGCCAACATTATATACATCAATCAACTCATCAAAATGTTTAGATTAACATACTAGAAAAAAGTGTATTGAAATCTTACCTAGCTTGACATTTTTCCTCATTTTGCCAAATTGGGGAAAACCTCTTTTCTCCTTCAATCCAAGGTTTGAGCTTCCAATTTTTGACTATATTGTTTTCTTCCTCACTGATAATTCTATTTTTAATAGAATTATTTGTGCTTAAATTCCTAATTAATTATTTAAATCCCCAATTTATTTTATCAATTATCCCCTTTATTTAATTAAAATTCTATAATGTGCAGGTAAATTAAACCCATATGAAACTCAATCGTTTCAGTAAAAAATGTGCTGAATCCACTTCTAATTTGCAGACCGAGTCACCAGTCGTCTGGACACGTAGGATGCCGAGTGTTAGTATTTTATCCGCTTCGAAACGATAAGATTGACGGACACCGTGCCAACCTTCTGGAAGACACACGCTGGGCCACATCGCACAGTCAAGTGTACTAGAAAACAGGTGATGTGGAAATATCTACTCTGCGGCAAATAAAATGAAGACAAGTGGCCAAATAATGCCAACTCATCTAGTATAAAAAATTACCATTGTACCCCTAAGTGTGTGTATAAATTAGGACATGATAGCAATTGAAAAAGGCAACTAGTTAAGGTAGCATAGGTAGAATAGTTTTAGATTTTTTTTCCTTGTTTTTAAGCTTTCCCATTAGTTGTTAGCCACCATTGTTATACAATTCTACAAGCTTTTATTTTTACCCGATTAAAATGGAAAAGTTTCATTCTAATAAATTTTTTTTATCACATTTGTTTACATTATCTCTTTTTCTTTAGCTTACTGATTGGTCTTTGTTTCTTCATTTTTTCTAATGTTCATTCGGGAAACTTAGGCATGGTGAAAAGCAGCCTTTATTTCTAATGTTTTGCATGTTCTTTCTTTATTGGAGCATGACTAAGTCTCTTCAATGAAAGCTTCATTCTCGATTTCCAAGGTTACAAACTGCAGCACGACAACGGAAGCAAAAGCTAGCAGTCGATGAATGCTGGGGGTGGCCAGTGGACTGTATTGCAGTAGGAGGAAGTTCCTGCGACAGTGGGTAAACCATATCGGTTCTCATTTTGCAGTACTTGTACATGGTGATGCTGTGAAGTTGCGTGACTGAGTTGCCAGGCGTGGCTGTTCGGTGCAGTTATAGAGAGGAATAGAACACAGGGGACCAAGGATTTGGCTCTTTATTCATTCCAGTTTTTAATGATTCATTTACACTCACTGCTTCTGTTTCTCTTAGTCATGTGTTGTCATCCTTACTGTTGTTAATGATCAGCCTTATTATTTCTTTAAGCATCACGTTGCCTCTATGTTCTCCTCTATTTCATAACTTATTTACTGTTCACCTTTGTGTCTATTGATTTGTTGTTTGTTGCTACATTTTGTGAGGCACGGCTGAGGAGAACTAGCGTTCCAGTTGATTTTTTTCTCTGCTTTGCTTGCTAGAATCTGGGTTGATGCAGCTGCGAGACGAGGTTACTAGGAAGCAGCAGGCGTGAACATGACAGCAACTGTTGTACGTTAGCGAGGTTGAAGCTGTGCAAGGCTGAGCTGTATAGGGTGGTGCTGGATCCGATGATGTTGTTGTACATGAAGTGGAAATGAGTGCTGCTGTACAAGTAGTGTGCATGGGTGTTGAGTTATTATGATGGGTTGAAGCAGTGCAGAGTTCGATTGAAGCTGGAAGCAGATGATGTGCGTGACTGGGTACTGCCTAGGTTGATTCATGTTGGCTACAGAGTTATGGATCAAGAAGTGAGAGGACAACCCGAGAGCAGGAGCAGCTAGTGCTGCCAGCGGCATGGGCAGAAATCTAGAGCAGAACAAGCAGTTGGAGACGTGTTGTGCTGTGTTGCAGCAAAGGGAGCAGTACACAGAACCAAGAGCAGGAGTCGGTGGAAGTTGCAGAAGACAACATCCAGACCTGGAAATGAAAATGTGTATTGGCACTGTAGTCAGGATCGAGGCAGCTGGAAAACTAAGCAAGGCCACGTTTGGCCCTTAGAATTAATACAAATTATTATATTCTGCTTTTATATTGTTTTGTTAAATGGTGCTTAGTTTAGGTATACATTAATAGTTTAATTTTCTTAGTTTATTAGTTTAATAGTTTAAAGTTTAGTTTAATTTTATTAGTAGCTAATTTGTGACTATATTAGAATTTAGGAATTAGATGTTGCACTTAGGATTAAATTAGAGGACTATTATTTTATGCATTTTTAAGTTTTCATTTTAAATTAGAAAATCCAAAAATATTTCTCATGCATTATTTAGATTTTGTTTTAGTGATTAGTTAGAGTTAGATTTAATTTAGGATTATTTTATAGGTAGTTAATTTCTTAGTTTGATTTAAGAATTTCTTTAGGATTAATAGAAGTTTTACTTTATTAGACTTTAGGTTAGTTTGCATTTTTATTAATTAGTTTAATTACATGCAAATTTTATTTTTAGGATTGTTGAATTTTAGTTTAATTAATTTTGTTTCTTATTTTCATATTTGCATTTTTAATTGTGTTAATTAATTATTTTAATTATCTTTTGTAGGTTGTTGCTTTTAAATTACTCGGAGCTCTTTAAGTAATTTTAGCTCTGTTTTATTTTCTCTAATTTATAGTTTTTATTATTTACAGTATTTCTAGCCTTGTAGATCACCCACAAAATTTCATAATTTGCTAGGATATACTTAGGGTAAAATTAACCGGAAGTTAATTAAGCTAATCACTTCTCTGTGGGACGATAATCCGGGACTCAAATCTCATTATTACTTGTACGAGCCGTGCACTTGCGGATAAAACGTCTAGGTCACTTAGAGTGGGCGTTGTTCGTATCACTCACTAGGAACAACTTTGCTCAAAGGAACTTCTTTCAAAACTGATTGGAAAGTGGTAATTTTAGAGTGAGAAAGCTAGGTCACTTATTAAAAATGGAGGAAATAGGTTGTTCTTTGTGAAATGTAAATTCAGCTGCCCAGTTTTTATAGGAAACGCCTTATCAGATCGATCTCCAAAGGTGGGAGATCGATCTGGCCTTGCTTAAACTCCTTCAGAATTTCAACAATGCAGGCAGGAGATCGATCTGTCCATTTGCATGAGATCGATATGCTCAAAGGGAATGAGATCGATCTATTTCAGGCAGGAGGCTTTAGAGATCGATCTGGCCTTAAGAGGAGATCGATCTGGCCTATCCAGAGACAAATAGAGATCGAGCTACCTTGTGGGAGGAGATCGATCTGGTCCAAGCCGAGGTAACTTGAGATCGATCTGTTGAAGTGAGGGATCGATCTCCCTCTTGCCGAATGTCCTGGCATTGCATTTCAAGGAAATGAGATCGATCCCTCCTTGAAATGAGATTGATCTGCCCTGCATTCTGCAGCATTCCAACTGCAGTTTTCCCAGATTTTCAAAGTTAAACTCATACCCAATTACTTCAATACTCATTTTGCAATTTAGTCACACTTAGGACTTAAAAACATCCATTTCTTATGATTCATTTATATTGTAACTTGTCTGTACATTCCAGAATCATAAACATTGCATAGAAATTTACGGGTCTTAAAAGATTTAGCAAGAGAGAAGAGAAATGAAGCAAAATTCTATAAAAGGTTCTTACACAGATTTTTTAACTTATATTAGCGGAAAACCTTTTTTTTTTTTTTTTTGCATAACCCAACAATATATTACAAGAACAAATAAAAATGGAATATTCATTTGCCTACTTGATGAGTAGAAACTTAACGTTCATTAGATATCTTGCTGGTCTGATAAAAGCTAAGCATGGAGTAAAGTCCACTCCAATAGTATTTCATATTATTCAAACTACAGAAACCAGATAAACAAATAGACATAAAAAACAATCATTCAAGATCTCATTAAAAACAACTGAACATCTACTAAAGACAGTTTTAAAACTAAATATTAGGTAGCGACTACACAAACGGAGGTCCCTACCGCCACAAATTATTACGTAGGCTCTCCCACTTAAGAAGACCTTAGAAAAGCACCCCTCATAAGTGCAATGGAGGTCATTGTCCTAAGCCATGGGTCTTCTTGATCACCTATAAACCCCATCCATGTAAGTACTTTTACAAGTTGCATCCTGCCTCATATTTAAATATTCAATCCTTTGCTAGAATATCTTTCGTAAACAATGTAGGACTAAAGTAATAGAAGTGAAATGAGATTTATTAGAGATTTTTAAGTTAAAGTGGTGCATTCCTCTTGTAAAGACATATCTACATCATCCTTCCTTTTCTACATTTTATCAAATAAGATGTCATGCCCGGAAACGCAAAAAAATAGGTAATTTTTAAAACTTTTTAATCTATTTAACTGAGTTGTGTTCCTGTCTATGTCAGTTTCTTAACTTTTATCATTTTATAAAAATTCGACAGCATAACAACTGCATTTTGACTTAACCCAACCTGCAGAGTTTAAAATGCAGTTTATAATTTTCAACCCACATCCGCAACACCATTTTCAATTCTATTCCAGGATCTCATAACATCCACAACATATATTTATTTTGCGTAATAAAAACTCTATACATAAATATAATCCCTTACAACTATTACATCCCAACTGTAATATACATTAGTGTCTATGCTGTACATCATGTCTAGAACAAAAGTAAAGCTATACCTCGTCGCTACAAATGATTTGACGAAAGGTTGGACTGCCTCGTCCACGACCTCTAGCGCGTGAGTGCAATAGAATCACTGTAGAAAATCTGGAAGATGGAAAGGAAGGGGGTGAGCTTTTCAGGCTCAATAAGAGATACATTTAAAGTAACTTTAATACTTAAAACAAGTAAAACACGTGATTTTACAAATCAGTATAAACATGTACTGGAGTAGAGATGCTTGAATTCATAAAAGTAGTAGAAACATGCTTAAATCATAAGTTTACACATCATGCATCTTTTTAGTAAAACTCATATATAGTATGCATATCATGTAGCCTAAACAAGTGAAAAGCATCTCAAAACTCAATCATGCATATCATAACATGCTTATCACTTCGAAAGTGAAATCGTACTATCATATGCACATTTCATAAAACATAACTCATAAGCTACCTTTAAAATCACATCATAGAAAAAAAACATGTGCTAAAATGCAAATAACACATAAGGTAGTATGAAATGTAACATATTTCGTTTCTCTGGGAGACATGGATTCATCATAACTGGTCCCGAAGGACATCATTAACATAACTGGTACATATGGCCATAGTACAGGGAACTGTAAGACTGGATCAAGGTCTACAATGCCCTAATGGACTGTGTGGTACGGGGCTATGGTGGGGTGACTCATTACGTGCCTGCAAAGGACTCGCAGTCTCTAAGCAATCTCAACGCACAAACTTTAAATGGTTACATGGTACCACAAGTCATCTCATCTCGTCAGAATCCTACCCGTTCCCTAGCCGTCGGCTAGGAAGATCCTTGATCGTCTTTGTACCCTTTTCTCAACGTACAAGATCGACCCCAGATCACTCTGACCTCGTAACATCAATACTTCATGCCATAGTCTCAAAACATTAAGCATGTTTTTCATAAACACATATATCTCGAGTATATATGTACCCCATATAATGAAAACATAGTTTCGTAAAACATTCCCGAGACTTTAACCCGTAAACTCATGGAAAACATACTATGCTTTCATTTCATAAGTGAAAATCACTTTTATATACATAAACATAAATACTAAAATGTTCTCATGCAATAAAAGTCATTTTGAAAAGCTTGGATAAGTTTATTTTGGTTTTGAGTGAATAGTACTCTTTTCAACTTTCGAGAAAGCTCTTTTTCATAGAAACTCAACTAACTATCCACATAAATATTTGGTACGGTTGAGGAGTACTAATGCTACTCTAAATTATATCCCTTACCTCTTAACGTCGAAGGTAGTGCACGTTCCTCAATTTTTGAGCTTACCTCGAAATGCGTGACGATAACCGAGCTGTCACATACCAAGTTATCTCATCACATATAGCTCAAATTCATGTTAATATATTCAATATGTGATTACATCTAAAATGTTGACCAAAAGTTGACTTTTTGCTACTTTGCTCGTTTTGCTCGATTTTATCGGTTTAAGCCTCGGTTTTAAGCTTTCTTAACATATTCGACACCTTTAAATTTATTTTCAATACCTCTACATCATGTCTTACATTCCAGCAACTCATTCCACTTCAAACAAGACCTTAAAGTATCGATTCTTGCATTATTTCGATAATTCACCTAGTTAAACACTAAACCGAACTTTTACAGTATAATTTTAACTGTAAATTCATTTTAATTGCATCCAAATTCATCATTCCAGTAGCTAAATCATTCTGGCAGTAAATGAACTTAATCATATAAATTAATTCATCAAATTTCCTTCAACTAAAAATCATCCACAATCACTAAATAACAACCTATCTCATAATCATCACTATACCTCAACTTCTTCACTCATTTGACCAAGTTCGACTTCGGTTTTAGGTATCCAAATTGCCACTCAGCTGTAACACAACATGTATAGATCTTATAAGTGTTCAGAATCATCCAAGAACCTCATCAAATTCATCCAGAAATTGAATTTTTGCTTACCTCGGAACACGACAGTTTTCTGTCCTGTTCGTCTCTCTAACTTTTCATGGGGTAAATGACTTTTTTTAGGTCTTAATTTTTTATATGTGGTATAGGGGAGGAAGAGAAATATTTCATATGAGGGACCGTTTCCTGAAAATGGCTGGAAGGTGGCCGAAAAATTCACACTAGTCAGGAGCAGAGGTAACATCTGCGGCAGAATGGGTGAGGGATAACTCTCGGGTTTTGCAACAGTTCGGGATGGTTCTTACCTTTTTATGAAGCTTATCCAGTTCAATTTCAATCTGGAAAATATCAGAGGTAAAGAAAATCTGGAAGGTCATCAAATGGGATTATTTTCATTGGCTGACAGCTTACTAAGTGCAGGGGAAATGACTGTTCTATTTTATAAAATTTACCAAAATTAATCCTGATCAGATTTCTTCAAAATTTCACTTCTCAATTATTATAATATGTTTATAGTATGTCTCATAAAAATTTTGGGGTTACTTGTTTAAGAAACATTTCACAAACGAGCTCATTTTACATGATTTGGCCAATACCGAGCAAAATGAAAATAAGCTTTCGGTTAGCTTTAAAAATTTATTTGAACCCCTAAATCTCCATATTTCTTCATGATTTTTTATTTCCCATGTCACTTTCACCTTATAATAATTTTCTATGGCCTCGGAATAATTTTCACGAATTTCTAAAATTTTATTCGGATTTATTTCCCTTATTAGGTCCATTTTCTCTATTTAATTTAAAACCCGAGTTTAACTAACTTTTGCATTTTCAATCACTTAGTTTTCCCTTCTACACATCATTCCATGCATGACCATGACATTTTTAAGAAATTCTCGGGTCTAAGATCTTACCTCGATTTGCGTGCCATTGGGTCACACGCTACAACCGAGTGCTTTAATCGTCTACGGGCTCGTGAAATGTTACATTAAGCTATAATTTACTTCTCATAAGCATTATAATATGAAAAAATATCGGGTTTCACATAAGATCACATTTCACATTTAAAGTAAATCACTTGGTAGATTCCAAATATACTAAACCCTTAACCCTGCCTTCTCCCTGAAATAACTATTGTTATTAAGGTTAAGCCACGCAGCAATGTGAGAGAATTACATCAACTGATGTGTTTATGTTTTAGCTGCAAAATCAATAATCTAAATTGGATATATCTGTGTGATCATATATTGTTTCAAACTCAATTGTTATTGTTAAGGATCAATTAACCAACCCTTGTTTTTATTGAACAAATGAAATAAATGAAAGCCAAAATCTCCTTATTTTGTTCAAAAATTTACCACAATATAATAAAAAAATTGTACCATAAGATATTATTGTGTATTTATGGAAGTCTTTGATTTATATATATGGATAAATTTCATCTAAGTCTTTAAGGTTTGACCATAATTCAATTTTTGTCTATTAGTATAAAAAAATGAACAATTCACCTCAAATTTTTCTATATTCCAGAACAAGTTAATCATTTCGTTAGTCAACTATTAAGTCAATAGTTAAAAATTTAATTTTGAAACCATTTTACCTCTTAAATTATTTTGAGTGCTTTAAATACTTAATTCAATCAATAATAAATAAGAAAATACTAAGAGCTACTTAGCTTTAAAATATTAGTTTTATTTTTTAAATTTATTTTTGTTTATTTATTTACTTATTATTTTTTGTTTATTAGGTATTGTACTAAGTAACACAACTAATATTTTTTTATAGATAAAACCAACAACAATGTGCTACTTAATACAATATCTAATGAATAAAAATAAGAAACAAAAATAATAATTAATAAATAATAAGTAAATAAATAGCAAAAATAAATTAAAAGGAAGACAGAAAACTCACATTTCAAAATCTTGTAGCTCTTATTATTTATTTATTCATTATTAATTGACTTCGATATTTAAAACACTGGTAAAATATCTCAAAGTTAAATTTTTAATGGTTGATTAACGAAAGAACTAACTTGTCTTACAAAATAAAAAAATTTGAGATGAAGTGTCCATTTTTATACTAATCGATTAAAGTTTGATTAAGTCAAATTTAAAAAACTTTTATGAAATTTACTATATATATATATATATATATATATATATATATATGTGTGTGTGTGTGTGCTGAGATTTCAACCTAAATTTATTTGTAATAATTGAATTTTTTTTATTTTTTCTTTTTTGTGAAAAGGGAGCGTTAGATAAATAAAGATAAAACCCCAGAGGGACACGAGACAAACCAAAGATTACAAAACAGAATTAACTTGGGGAGTCCGCATAATTGAATTACTTTCATTCCTTGGAAGACTATTTAAGTTTTGTTTTATTTGTATTTCTCTTTTCGATTAAATAATTTACAACATGAAAAGAAAAAAAGAGAAGAGTGGAGGATAAAACGGCATTGCTTTCTGGATTTACTAACAGAATAACAGACTGACATATTTGAAAGGCGCAAAGAAAGAAATGATCAGAAGCACGGAGAGAGATGGCAACGAGCAACGAGAGAGACGAAAGGAGAAGGAGATTCTCAGAGAAAGGATTAAATCGCATGACTCACATCACCTCTGGACGTGCCCAAAGCATCTCTTCATCTTCTTTACTGCCTCTCCTCGATGATGATCATCTGCCTCCACCATCACACCTCCATCAAAACAAAGGTAACCTCTTCGTTTCTTTTTTTTTTAATTTTAATTTCTTCTTTTTATGACTTTAAAAACATCTTAGTTTGATGGATTATAGCTTAAAATTAGGCTGATGGGGTTTGCGTTATAGCTTCATTTGGTGAAATCCGGTAAACAATGTTGAAAACGAAACTGGTCATTCGGAACTTGTTTCATGTGAAATCTATTCATAATGAATCTAGCCTACATGAGGCTTTCAATTTTGGTTTATTATCTTAAACGCTTCATTCTCAGCAATCTTAATCATTCAAGCTTCAACACCATGAAATGGAAAAAACAAGGCTTAGTAACGTTTAAAAATGAGAGCTTCATGAAGGAAGGTAAAATAAAAAAATAAAAAAAGAGAGAGATAAAACAACCCTGTTTTTAAACTTGTAAGGATTGTAACCAAAAACTGAGTTTTGTGACAGATGCTAAGAAAGAAAGCTTTGATGCAGAGAGAGAGGGAGCTGGCGATGAAAGGAGGAAAAGTGCGGAGAGGGGGTTGAATCGCACGTCTCGCATCTCAACCCAAAGCAATCCTCCAATTCTTGAGCATCATGCATTGTTCTCCAGCGATCATCAGGCACCACAAACATATCTCTCTGATCAAATCAATGGTACGCAATGTGCTTGGTTATTATATAACACCACTGAATGCAAATGATATCAGCTGTTATTATATAACTGTTTAATGTGTGCAATATAAAATTTCTTCATGATTAAATTTGTATCTTATCCTTATATGTTGCCTCTTGGATGTTTCGCAATAATTTGCAACGTAACTGTTTGATGAAAAGAAGTTAGAATCAGCTATAATAGAGGTCATTCTTGACTTTTGTAGCTACTTATTTGTATATGTTTCTTCTTTTACTTATCAGTCAAGCTTCCAACTATAATTACTAATTTTAATTAAATTGTTGAACTGATAGATTTGAGTTGTAACTGCATATGGTTGAATGCATTACCAATGCTATGATATTGAATAGAAAGATGTGTTTGCTGATGGCTTGTTTCTTTCGCAGAGACGTACTTTAACAGCAGTTACTTGTATCAGAACTAGTTGTAAGAGACACTTGATCTAGGTATTGATGTATATTTATTGTCGTTTTAGATAATACCTTGTTGTCTGGGGCTTGGAGGAAAGCGAGAAAGTTGAACTAGACCATCTCTATGGGAAGCAACCTCCAGAAACCAAGTTGATTAGTCTTCAAGGAACTTGAGAGAGTCATACACAATGAACTGATCTAATTTTTTGTTCCAATCAAATTGCTGTTTCGTCTTGGCTGCATTTCTTGTCCCAAAGATACGTAGAATTTTATCCCCATTCCGTTTAGGTCATTAAAACCTTTCAGCATTTTACCAAATAGCAAATGTACTTAGCCTTGAAAGAGATAGAGTGAATTTTAAGAATTCCCTTCTTCCTGAGGCCTATTATAAACCTCCACAAGTAGAAAGCATTCACTACACTGCACTATGGTGACCTTCTTTCAATCTGACAATATTTTCTGGTCCTTAGGTAATGATAAATAACCATTTCTAATGTCAAAGTTGATTTTAGAAGTCGTCATTGGGTACAATGCTTTGTATACAGGGCATTGAATCTTTAGATTTTATATCAATAATAATACCTTTCCAGCCAATTCATAATCAAGACTTTCAAGTTTTATCCTGGAAACCTACTTCTGATGTCTCTTATGAATCAGTTTGCAAACCTGGCTGTAAGCATCAAAGATGGCTGCCCTACAATTAAAAAGTCTTGCTTTACCTGAACTGACTTTTGTCCTCTGGTCATTAGGTATCAATTAGTATTTCTGGACTTTATTTTGTATAACTACTTTTTTATTCCATTGCCAACTATGTTGCTAGGTTTAGACCAATGTTGTTCTAACATCTCCAACTCAAGAAAAAGAAAAACACCTACATGCAACAGTGTGTCTGTTTCAAATTTTACAAATTATTTTAAACAAATTCAAAATCATCATCCCTGCAGTCTGTGCTTCACTTTGGCTAGTTCATGGAGGTTTCAAAATTTTAATTTATTATCCCAGGTATCTTCCCACAATGAATCTCATAAACCATGGAATGACAATATCTAAAAGTCTTACCTATAACTTTGTCAAAATTTTCCCTTGCCATGGGTGATAAAAAAGTGACAAAATTTTGTATCTGAAATATCAATAGCGCAATAGTAACCGGTCATTAGTTATGCTATATGGAAGATACATAACATCACACCATTATTTTTAATTGTTTGATTTTGTAGCTGGACCTGTGGGAGTGGGCAAAGCCCCTGCTTCTAGTTATCTGAAACACAGTGGAATCTGTGAAATTTCAACTGGAAACTCCCTTTATGTTGGAGGCCAAGCTGAACTAAAATTGCGGAAACCGGATACTGATAATGATGCATTTACTGCTCTTGTGGGAGAAAGTGATGAATTACAATCTTTACCGGAGACATCATCACTCCAGAAGGCATCGACCAATGCGGAGTCACTCCAAAAACCATGCAGAAATCAATCTAATTTTTTCTCTTCCAAACGACTGAATTCCTGCATTATAGCTTCCGAAAGAACACGCAGTTTGTGTGCCCTACTGATAGCACTTTTTGTAATTCTGTGCTATATTGATTATCCCCTGCTTGGAATGAATACAGTCAGGTCAGAGAGCAAAGTAGCCTCAAGGCCTCTTTACATAATTTTACTGACTGATTTGACGGTTGTGCTTGGCCGACTGTTTCTTGGCAAGAAAGAAGACTCTGAAGAGGCTGAGGAAGAAAAATCAGGATTGCAAAATAATAAACATAACTGGGAAGGAGCAGTTAAGCTTTTGGAGAGAGGTTTATTGGTCTATCAGACAATCCGAGCTCTTTTCATAGACTTCAGCATTTATGCTGTGGTGCTCATTTGTGGTCTTTCTCTTATATAGCTTTTGTTGCTAGGTGATGTAGTTTGTTCTACTCCAGTCTCAGCAAATGATGCCAAGAAACAATTTGTTTTTTCAATCCAATGCCTATTCTTTTTATGGTATTAAGCTGAAGCTCAAAGCCTATTCTTTTTACTTGGCAATTTTTGTCTGATATAGTATAGAAATGCTACTTTCGTTTTCAAATCAGGTATATATTCATCATCCTTGTGTTGTGAGTGACAAGTTATCATCAAGCATATATGTCCTTATGCTTAGATGACAAAATAGAACTCTTTTAGGATTGGTTGGGATTCAGTACAACAAATGTGACAATTTGTGACGATTGTTCTATGTGACGCATTAAATTCCGTCACATAAACTATATCATACGTGACGAATAATATAATTCGTTACAATTTTTTATTATTTTAATATTTTTTATGACGATATAAAAAATCGTCACATGAAAGTATCACTAAATATTTGGCACCAAATTTTTTCACTAAACATAAATGGAGGGAAATTTTTTGGTGACGTGTTTTTACTTTTGGTGAGAATTTAATTTATTGTCATAAATAAACACTTTATATGTGACAAATTATATAGCGTCCCACTTCTGTAAAAACGTCACTAAATATTTGACACCAAATTTTATAATGAAATATAATTTGTGAAAATTTCTTTTATGACTTTTTTTATTTTTGGTAACGTTTATGTATTTCAATTGTATGCACCTCCCTCATCACTAATACGTAGAGAACAAGCTTACCAAGAAAAAGTATAGCAATTGCATAAAGAAAAGGGTTATTATCCAATATATTATAAATCGAAATTTAGATTATTATCAAATATATTATAAATCAAAATCTTTGTTTACGCATTTACATGTTAAAGGGTACAGAGTCTTGTTATATTTAATTTTTGACTATTGTTTATTTTTGTTTGATTTTAAATCTTAAAATTTTGAATGGAACATTCAATTATATTGTATCACTTTAATTTGATTACACCTTAAATATAAGTAAATATAAGTATTGATTGCATTTTTGCGTTATAAAATCCCCACCTTACATTTGTAAAATTGTAAACCTTATATAGAACAAAGAAACTTGTTGGATTCATTTTGAAATGCCCACCTTACATTTGTAAAATTGTAAACCTTATATAGAACAAAGAAACTTGTTGGATTCATTTTGAGATTGCAACGTCGTCGTTTAAACCCCAAGCTTGAGAAGTTTACAGTTTTCTGCTTTGCGGACGGCTCTATTCCTCGGTTAAAGTCTTAAAGCATTCGAATTTAACCATCGTATCAAAATTTATTTTAGACCTAGGAAAATAATTTTGAAAATAAAATTCAATTTATAATTAATTTGATTAATTAATAGGATTAATTAAAATATATAAAATTTAAAATAATTTTAATAATTAAATTTAGATGAATGTTTTAAATTTAATATTATTAGGATTTTTAATTTAATATTTTATTAAATAATATTATTTAATTTATTGTAAAAAATAAATTAATAATTTTAATTTTAATTAATTAATCAGATTTATTGAATTTAATTTGATTAGATTAATTCTGAAATTAAAAAATTTTATTTAATTAACCAAATATAAATAAATTAATTTAATTAAATACAATTTTAATTAATTTGATTTAAAATTATATATATAAAAAAACACTTTTTATCTACTTTGATTCTTTCCTTTCTCCTCATCGAAGCCACCACCTAACGCTCTATCCCATCAATCGCTATGTGTCCTTTGCATCATCACAAGCTTTTCCTAGCGAGTACAATATCATACTCATACTCTGACAAGTAAAATAATTTTCATTAGGTCGAGTTGCGTACAACCTCCGAAAATAAAAAAAGATAATAATAATAATAATAATAAAAAAAAATTACTTTTTAGACCTTTCCTTTTAATTTCCTCTCCACAACGAAGAGAAACGCCTCTAAGACTTTATCCGATTTTTAGAGTTTTCTTCTTATTATCTTTTTTGATAATCCGAATTTCAATTCTCTGACAAAACCCTAAAATTCTTGGATCAGGTAATTTCTCACCTGAAACTTCTTCAATTTTTCCTTTAGATTTTATTTTTAAATTTTTTTGCGTTGAAGATCAAATTTTTATCGACCATTCTGATCATGGGTTCTATCTATATGATCTAGATTTCTTTTTTTGTTTTTTATTTAATTTGTATGTCAATTAGTTATGTTTACTTCAGATTAATGATCTTTTTTGCCTGGGGAAAAGGAGCAAAATCTATGGTTCAAGGTTACTATTTTTCACTAGGAATTTTGTTGTTCATTGTTGTATGTAATTAGATTAGATTGACAATTTTTAATTGAAAATTGTGATTCTTTAGTCTTTATAGTTTTTTTTTTTTTTTTTTTTTTGCTGAACTTGATTTTACAAGGTGATTTATAGATTAATCGTAATGATTTGTGGAATGAAATTCTTTATATTTCTTGAAGATTTGGTTTCCTAACGTATAAATTAAAATTTTTGAAATAAAATCTTGTTTTTCTTTACATATTTTTGGTATCATTGAGAAAGTCCAAGAGCAAATAAGGAATTGAACCTTAGACTGCAACCTTCCTTAAGAGGGATAAGACAGGTTAGGTCGAGTTTGGGCTATTGACTTATTTGCATACAATGCAAGTTTGAATCTTGTTATGGTTGTTTGCTTTTGGTTTAGCCTATGGTTTGACTTTACAATAATCAGATGCTTTTTTTTCGAGCATTGTTGTTAGGTTGGTGATGGGTCAAATCATCATTATTGATTTCTCCTGAAAATGGGTAATGTCCTAAACAAACTTCTTTTACTTGATAGGGGCTGCATTATAAGGTAACATGCTGCAGATATGTTACTTACATAAATTGTTGGGTTCTTGTGATGACTGCAGTATGTAATCATGGACTATATTGGAGCTATGCTTTAATCACTTGTAAATGTTTATAGAAGATATTGGAGTTTGTCCATTTGTCTCTTATCACTTGTAATGCTGACTGTAGAAGCCATTGACACCATCAATGATAAGCCAATGTTGCATCTATTACTATTTGAGTCTTTATCTCATATTGTAGTTCTTTTTTATTGTGTTTCTTGGCAAAAATGAGCATGAGTTTACTTATACACCTATCTTTCAAGGTTTTTGTTTCTGACTTGAGATTGCTAGATGACTTAGTATGTACTTTTGTGTAACTTGTCTTCACACATGAGTAATTGTGAAACCCAGATTTTTTCACACTATATTCATTATTTGAGACCATAATTTAAATTAAAGGGATTTAAGTTGTTGGACAAAAGATACTGAATTTAAATGAGAAAAGATAGTGAGTCCGAGAAGGAAAATCGGTCTAAATTGGTCACAAACGTGTAAAAGGGTAAAATGGTCAAAAGATCTTAATTTCGATGTAAATTCGATAAGAAAATTTTATTAAAAATATGGATTTAGGAAATCTTTATCGATAAAGGAGAAATTATGGAATTCCGAGTCCAATTGGTCAAGATACAAAGATATTACGAATTTTCGTAATTTTTGCCTAGGACATTATCCCGAAAATATGCGAAAATACACCGAAATAGTTAAAATAAATTAAATTAATTTCATTATACGGCTTTTATGAAATGTAAGCATCTCTACTCCAGTACATGTTTATGCTAATTTGTAAAATCAAGAGTTTTACCGTGTTTTGAGTATTTAAAGTTATTTTAAATGTATCTCTTACTGAGTCTGAAAAACTCACCCCCCTCCTCTCCATCTCCCTGATTATCTATAGCGAGTCTACTGCACATACGAAACTGTGATCGTGGACAAGGTAGTCCAACCTTTCATCGGATACTTTCGTAACCTTGAGGTATAGTCTTACTTATATTCCAGACATGTGATACATAACAGACACTATTGTATATAATAGTCAGGATGTAATAGTTGTAAATGATTATAAATATATACAGAATGTATGTAATGTAATGAGATCCTGAAAAATGAAAAAGATTTTAAATCTAGACATGGACAGGAAAACAACATAGTTAATAGATAAAAAGTTAAAATTAGCCCCATTTTTTCGCGCTTTCGGGGCGTGACAGTTTTCTTGGTATCAGAGCAAATGTTGTGTAGTACTGTCGTGTCTAGTAATAAGAGTGTATTACATCCCAATGTGTCTATGCATGTCTGGTAATAAGGTAAGCTTACCTGTCAAAGTATGACTTAATTTATGAATTTTGTGCAAATAGTAGATCGCTAATCATGAGTGGTAGACGGGACCGTTCACAGAGACGAGTTGAACCTGCTCTACCATCTTCCCCTCAACCCAGAGCCCTACTGATAGAATAAGGAGGCTCGAGGAGACAGTACAAGGTATGAGCGAAAGACTTACAACCTTTACCACTATGTTTACCCAGCAATTTGGGTACGTACACCTGGTACGGAGACAGCTACTCTTACGCCTAATCCTCCTTCCCCCACCAGTTCCTCCAATAGCCCCAGCTCTCAGCCAGCAGTTCCCCAGCATAGGGATGACAGAGAGACTCAGAGGGTGCGAGATTTCTTGAGTATGCATCCTTCGGAGTTCACAGGGCTTAAGGACCCGGTTAAGGCTGAGGAGTGAATCGTTGATATTGAGACAATATTTCAGTTTTGGAGTGTACTGATAGGGAGAGGATGACTATGATGGGATAAATGATAAAGGGACAGGCTAAGTTCTGGAGGAGATCCACACAGATGACATTAGCCGAGAATCCCTTAGAGATCACATGGAATGCTTTCTTAGTAGCATTTCGAGAACAGTATGTATCGCTTGCAGCTTGAAAGAAGATGCATGCAAAGTTTTTAGGTCTGTAACAGAGAAGTTCTACAATAGACAAGTATGAGAATAGATTTACAACCCTGATGAGATACGATCCAGAGACAGAGATCCCGAGCGCCAGGTAGAGAGATTTTTGGCGGGACTGAGATCTGAGATCGGAGATAAGCTGTTGGGTCAGAATATTGTAGATTTCAAAGATGCTCTGAGGCGAGCCCAAGAGATAAAGAGGGGTTTAGACGTTACTCAATCAGAGCATGGTCTCAGGAGAACAGTCAGAGTTAAGGGAAAGAGAGCAGTTACTTCTTGACATGAATTGAGAGGGGGTCAGCCTAAGAGACAGAGGGTGTAAGGACCTCAGATAGGGGCTGGTAAGCCCAAGACCCCAGTTGGTGCCTCATGTATGATTAGAGGCCCTGAGATAAGAGTGCCACGGTGCAGGACATGTGACAATATTCACACTGAACCTTGCCGCGCAAATACAATTACTTGCTACAGATGCGGTGAAGCAGGACACCTAATGAAGGAGTGTCTATTTATGAGATCTTAAGAACCTCATGAGGCACTTAGACATATAGAGAGACTAGCTCAGGCTCCATAGAGGAGGGCCACAGCCGCAAACAAGGGCAAGAAGCCTGTCTCCCAGGGTCAAGTGTACGTCCATGACCATGAGACAGCAGATACATCCTCCGATGCTATCCGAGATACTCTCTTTGTCTGTAATCATGAAGTACATGTACTGTGTGACCCAAGTTCCACACACTCGTTTATATCACCACAATTTACATGTAAGTTTCATAGGAAACCTGGAGTTACTAGATTACATGTTGCACATAAGTACACCTATGCACGAGATACAGAAAACAGATATGATATGTAAAACTTGTGATATGATGGTAGGAGATAAGAAGTTGTTAGCAGATCTAGTATGGTTGAATATGCAAGACTTTGATGTAATATTTGGCATAAATTGGTTAGCTACCAATTGTGTAAGTTTAGATTGCTACACTAAGACTTTGACCTTCTCCTTACCAGAAAAGTTCAATGCATGTTTTGAGAGAAAGAAATAAAAGTGCATGGTGATGAAAGTTTTTGTGTTATGTGTTATGTGAAGATATGATATATATGTGCAAGATTAATGTATAATATTTTTATTGTGTGAAGGATACATTGCCTTTATTTTTTATGAGAGTCGGGCACCACCAAGTATACAGGATGTTCTGGTGGTATGTGAGTTTCTCGATATATTCCCAGATGACTTATCGGGGTTACCGCCTGAGAGAGAAGTTGAGTTTGTCATTGAGCTAGCACCTGATACTCAACCCATCTCCAAGCCACCTTATCGAATAGCACTAGTAGAATTGGAGGAATTAAAGAAGCAGTTGCAAGAACTACTCGATAAGGGGTTTATAAGACCTAGTGTGTCACCATGGGGTGCTCCGGTACTGTTCGTTAGAAAGAATGATGGTAGTCTCCGCCTTTTCATAGACTACAAGCTTTTAAATAAAGCAACAATTAAGAATAAGTATCCCTTGCTGAGAATAGATGACTTGTTTGATCAGTTGAGTGGGGCTTCAGTGTTTTCGAAGATAGATTGGAGATCGGGTTATCATCAGCTAAGGATTAAGGAGGCTGAGGTACCGAAGACAACATTTCAGACTCGATATGAGCACTACGAGTTCCTAGTTATGCCCTTTTGGATTGACTAATGCCCCAACTACATTGACGAGTCTTATGAACGATGTCTTCCGAGAATACTTAGATAGATTGATGATAGTATTCATCGATGACATCTTGATTTATTTTAGATCTCGAGAAGAGTACGAATAATATTTGAGGACTGTGCTCCAAACTCTCCGTGAGAAGAAGATATAAGGTAAATTTAGTAATGGTGCCTTCTGGCTAGATCAGATTGCATTCCTCGGACATGTGGTTTCTAAGGACGGGATGCCAATAGATCCGTCCAAGGTAGATGCAGTATTGAGATGGGAAAGACCGAGGATAGTCACGGAGGTCAGAAGCTTATTGGTATTAGCATGGTATTACCGACGGATTGTCGAGGTTTTCACGGATAACAGCTCCATTGACCAGACTGACCCGTAAGGAGGTACAGTTTGCATGGTCTGAGCAGTGTGAGCAGAGCTTCCAAGAGCTCAAACGTCGGTTGACTACGGCACCAGTCTTGACCATTCCAAGTGGTTTTGGGGGATATGTGGTATTCAGTGATGCTTCCCACTAGGGTCTCGACTGTGTGCTTATGCAGCATGGTAGAGTGGTAGCTTATAGATCCCGTCAGCTAAAGGATCACGAGCGTAATCATTCCACTTAAGACTTGGAGTTAGCTACAGTAGTGTCTACACTCAAGATATGACAGCATTAATTGTATGGAGAAAGATTTCAGATTTTTATTGACCACAAGAACTTAAATACTGGTTTGATTATAGGGAGCTTAATATGAGACAGCAGAGATGGATAGAGCTCCTTAAAGACTATGACTGCGAGATTTTATACCATCCTAGTAAGGCAAATGTGACAGCCGATGCCCTGAGCAGAAAGGGTATGATGTCCTACATAATGATTAAAGAGTGAGACTTATTGGAACAATTCATGAACTCAGGATCAATATGGATAAGATTGAGCATGGATATATGGCTAGCCTAAGGATTGAACCAAGTATACTAGATCAGATTAGAGCTGGATAGCGAAACGATCAAAGATTACTGGTATGGTTAGCCAGGCAGAAGAGAGATCGTAGTCTGATTTTACGGTCAGTGATGATGGATTACTGAGATGCCAGGGTCGTATCTGTGTGCCACATAATGACACCTTGAGTCTGAGCATTCTAAAGGAGTCCCATTGTCCAAGATTCACCTTGCTTCCGATTTAGTTGAACAAGCAAGTAAAGGTGTTCAGTTGATCTGTGACAGATTGAGGACTGCACAGAAAAGTTATGCCAATGTGCGCAGACATCCTCTTGAATTTCAGATTAGGGACTCTATAATTGTTAAGGTGTCACTGATGAAGGGTATAGTACGCTTCAAAAAAAAAAGAGGAAGTGTTACGATTTAAGACTATCCTACTAGTAAAGGCTCTCTGGTAACACCACAAGATAGAAGAAGTCACTTGAAAACTAGAAAGCCAAATGAAGGAGAAGTACTCTGACGTAGTTGATGGATCAACTTGAATTCAGAGGACTGAATTCTTAAAAAGTGGGGAGAAATGTAAAACCCAGATTTTTTTCACACTATGTTCATTATTTGGGACCATAATTTAAATTAAAGGGATTTAAATCATTGGACGAAAGATACTAAATTTAAATGAGAAAAGATAGTGAGTCGGAGAAGGAAAATTGGTCTAAATTGGTCACAAACGTGTAAAAGGGTAAAATGATCAAAAGATCCTAATTTCGATGTAAATTCGATAAGAAAATTTCATTAAAAATATGGATTTAGGAAATCTTGATCAATAAAGGAGAAATTATGAAATTCCGAGTCCAATTGGTCAAGATACAAAAATATTACGAATTTTCGTAATTTTCGCTCGGGACATTATCCTGAAAATATGCAAAAAATACACCGAAATAGTTAAAATAAATTAAATTAATTAATTAATAAAATATAATATAATTTTTGAGATATTTTGTGTAATTTATTATATTTTATTTGATTAAAATAAAATATAATAAATTAATAATAATAAAATATAATAAGTTAATAATAAAGAATATTATTAAAAAAAAAAAGAAACTCTGTCACGCGAAACAGAGTCGCGCGACAAAGGAAATGGGGGATCAAGAAAACTTGATCCTCTCAAATCCTTCATTCCCCGGTGAGAACGCCACCGTAGAAGTGACCCAGCAGACCGCCCGAGCTCGTCGGCACCGACAAGTGCGGAGAAACAGTGACCGACGCGAGAAGGAGAGAAAAAGAGAGAGAAAGAGTGAGAAATAGAGAAACCGAGAGAGAATGAGCGAGAAAGAGAGAGAACGACGGCGGACGGAGGTCGGGGGAAGAGAGAGGGTCTCGCCACCGGCCAGGAAGAGGTCTGATCTGCCACCGTCGACGTCGAAAATGGCCGAAAACGACGAAAACGAAAGACACCACCGACGCCGAGGGAGAAGAGGCCGAACCGACCACTTTCTGGCCAGCCATGGCGAAACCGAGGCCAGATCCGAGCTTCGCTAGGTCCCGCGGAGCTGTTGACGATGGAAGTCGACGAAGCACCGAACCGGCTGAACCAAACTGAACCGGACCGGTCTGAACCAGTTTGAACCGGACCAAACCGGTTCAGCCAAGAAAGAAGGGAAAAAAAGGAGAAAAATGAAAGAAAAAAAGAAAAAGGAAATTTTTTTTTGGGATTTACCAGACTTCAGGTAAGTCGGTAAGAGGTCAAAAGTGACCGATTTAATTTTTAAAAAATTTATTTAAATTATATTTGATCGAAAATTTACCCGAAATTAAATATATATAGTTCGACGATAAATTGCGTACGTGAGCCCGATCGAACTTCGATTTGCGCACTATCGCAAAATCTCGGGTAATTAAAGCTCATTTACGACAATCTATGTTATTATCGCGCATTAAAAGTTTATTTTACGAGTTATGGATTAAATTGCGCATTTAGTGGATTAAATCGAGATTTTTAATTAAATTGTCGTAAATGATATACGGGTTATTCAAAGAGTCTAGAAAAAGGTCCAATCAGTACTAATAGGCCTATTGAGCCCAATAGGCCTTGATAAAAGAATTAATAAGTGGAAACGAGCTTAAAACGGATTAAGGCCCATTAAGGTGCAATCAGGCCCAATAAGAGAGAAATTGGCCCAATTAGCTAAATCGACCGTAGTAAATATGAGAAAATAATTATTGAGTTGAATATGATTAAAACGAGGTTTATACTGATAAAACCGAGCAAAAAGAGTAAAATCGAATAAAAGTCAACTTTTGATCAAAGTTTCGATATAATCACATATTTGGATATGTTGAAATGAATTTAAGCCATATGTGATAAGTTGAACTTGTTTTGCAGCAGCTCGGTCTATCGACACATTTTACGAGGTAAATTCGAGCATCGAGGAAAGTGTTCTACATCAGTCGCTAAGAGATAAGGGATATAATTTAGAGTAGTGTTAGTACTCCTTCATCCTTACCAACTGTTTATGTATGAGAATTGAATGAGATTTTACGAAATGGATTTCCAATTGTATTCAAACTGAAGCCAAAACCATTTCTCGAGTTTTCAGCATGATTTATATATATGAGATACATTTTTACAGCATACATGTTTATGAAAGTGATTCTTCACTTCTGAAACGAAAGTATAGTATTTTCATGTGAGATTACGGGTTAAAGTCCTGATATGTTTTACGAAACCATATCTTCATGATACGGGTTAAAGTCCCAAAATAGCTTTTAAGCTATATTTTCACATTACAGGTATGAGTCCCAAGAAAAAGCTATTATAACTATGCTTTCCATATTTACACGGGCTAGAGTCCCGCAATGATTTATGAAAATCATGTTTTCTATGAGAAACGGGTAATAGTCCCGTAATGATTTATGAAAACCATGTTTTCTATGAAAAACGGGTTAGAGTCCCATAACGATTTTGAGAATCGGGTTAGAGTCTCGTAATAATTTTTAATACACGGGTATGAGGCCCTAAATGATTTTGATAAATTGGATAAGAGGCCCAAAATGATTTTTGTGGGGTAAAAAGTCATGACATGACGATAGTCAGAGGATCTGGGGTCGATCTCTCATACATAGGGTAGCGTATGGAGACGATCGAGGATCTACCTAACCGACGGCCAGAGACAGGCAGGCTCTGACTTGACATGAGAAACGTGCGCATAGTCAACACTTGGTGATGCACGTGAGTTCGTGCGTATAGTCCCCATTTAGTGGTGCACGAGAGATAGGGCAGCGTACGACCCTGATCCAATCCTACGGCTCCCCTGTACGATGGCCATATGTACCTATGATGAACGTCCTACGGGACTAGATGTATGATGTCCTTCGGGACTAGTATATGAGACTATTGCCTGACTCTACATGATGAATTGACGGAATGATATATATATATATATATATATATGTTTTCGTACATTTTATGCTACTTGTTTTATGATTTTATTAAGCAAATATTTTCTATGATGAGATTTTAAAGGTAGCCATGAATTATGTTTTATGAAATGTACATATGATAGTACGACTTCACTTTCAAAGTGATAGGCATGTTATGATATGCATGATTAAGTTTTGAGATTCTTTTTACTTGTTTACACGACGTGATCTGCATACTATATATGAGTTTTACCAAAAAGATGTATGATGTGTAAACTTTTGATTTAAGCATGTTTTTACGGCTTTTATGAAATGTAAGCATCTCTACTCCAGTACATGTTTATGCTAATTTGTAAAATCAAGAGTTTTACCGTGTTTTGAGTATTTAAAGTTATTTTAAATGTATCTCTTACTGAGTTTGAAAAACTCACCCCCTCCTCTCTATCTCCCAGATTATCTATAGCGAGTCTACTGCACATACGAAACTGTGGTCGTGGACAAAGTAGTCCGACCTTTCATCGGATACTTTCGTAACCTTGAGGTATAGTCTTACTTATATTCCAGACATGTGATACATAACAGACACTATTGTATATAATAGTCGGGATGTAATAGTTGTAAATGATTATAAATATATACAGAATGTATGTAATGTAATGAGATCCTGGAAAATGAAAAAGATTTTAAATCTAGACATGGACAGAAAAACAACATAGTTAATGGATAAAAAGTTAAAATTAGCCCCATTTTTTCATGCTTCCGAGGCGTGACAGTAATGCATCTTGTGCGCATAAATTAATTTCTCATTTTATAATCCCTTGATATGTCGTTTTTTCATTTTTTTGCTATTAATTTCTTATTGTCTTTCATAAATAATAGTTTTAAATTTTATTTATTATTTAATATATTATATTTATCATTTATTAATAATTGTTTATCGCAACTTCAAGTGACTCAAACTCACCATCAACACAAACACCCTCTACACAAGATTTGGATTGAGAGCTATGAGATGAACTTATACCAGAGATTTCCTATATCTGGTATATTTTGTTTCAAAAATTCAAATGTAACTATCGTACTCTATTTGTGCTTTTGGATTTAGACAATGTTGATTATATAGTTTTATTACATTTGGAACAATAGTATTATTGGATTATGATTACATACTTTATTCAAAGTATTACATTTGAGATTCATTGCAAATCGTAGATCAATTATTTACTTTGCAATACTAGTTAAACTGAATTTTGCATGAGCAATATTATTTATATTTGATTATTTAAGAAAAATATAAACATTTTTAAATTTAAAGAAATTTGTCAATATTATTGCAACATTAAATATTTTATGACGTATTATTGTCATAGGTAACAATAACTTATGTCACCTATAGTGTGACAATTTATATTTCGTCACCTAAAATTAAATTTTTAACCATCTTTAGTGACATTTAAAAGTTTTTATGACGTTAGTTATATTGTAACAAATTGATGTTTCGTCACCATAAAATAAATTTTAATTTTTTTAGTGACATTTGAAAAGTTTTTTTACTAGTGTCACTTATAGTTTGACGATTTAACATTTCGTCACGTAAAATTAAAATTATTACTATCTTTAGTGACATTTGAGAGATTTTTTGACGTTGCCTTACTATCACAGGTGATGATAATATATGTCACCTAAAGTGTGACATCACTAATATTTATAATTTTATCACATATTCTGTGACGTTATCGGTATTTAGTGACGAATATTTGTATTAATTTATGACTTACTCGGATGTCACAAAAAAGTAATCATAACGTGACGTTGTTTACTATCGTCACGTTAGATTCGTGAAAAGGTGACGAAATAATAATATCGTCACATTTGACCTTTAGCGACGACGCAAAGGTGACGAACGTCGTGACAATATAATTTTCGTCATAAAAATATATAGGTGACGAAAAATTAATATTTTGTGACATTTCATGCTTCACAAATTACTAAATTTGTTATAGTGATTGTAGGTTATAAGTGTTTCAGAGAAAGAAGAGCTTCTCTGGTTTGCTGCCTAGATGTATAGGATATCCTCTTCCTACTACATTCAGCTTTCCAATTCACATTCCATGGTGCTTAGGAATGTGTGCCACTATTTTATACATAAGCTTTTTGTTGAAGATTAGTCCATGTTCGAAGATCCTTTTGCAGCACGAGATTCATTAACTGCTATAGGTGGAATTGGTGAATGACTTTTCTAGGTTGGTTTCAAGCTCTCAATCTTGAAGCTACCGTGGCTTGTAATTAATGGAAAGGGGGACCGAGGCAGGGATTTTCTATGTACCATTCTATACTCTGTTGTTGGTAACATTCTATACTCTGACTTATCGAAAGCCATATTGTTTTACTGCAACCTGTGAGTAAGATCACTATGAAGCTATTGCATATGTACCACAGCCAATTCTTCGTCCTAAAATTAAATAATAATAATAATAATAATAATAATAATAATAAACTATAGAAGAGTAAAGAATAACATTATTTATTCTAATAATTCTTATTCGGACCAAAGGTTATGTGAGACCCCGTATATGTAAAGTTGTAATGTGTAATGAATGCGAATGGACTTGTAATGTAAAGTATGATCGATGTAAGTCCATGGATTCAATGTACGTATGTGTAATATGATTTGTAACGTACATACAAGTTTCATTAAGTATGAATATGAAGAAATGAGTTCTTGTAAGTGATGAATGTGATTGGAACTCAAAATGAGTAGTGTGGTAAAATGGAATGAATTTGAGCTCTCATTTAGTTTGGAATGTGATACTTTTGGATATACAATGAATGCACACAAGTTTCAATGTGCATAAGGTATGAATGAATGCCATTTTCAAGTTATAAAGGTGGATGGATGAGAAAATGGCCATGGCAACAAATTAGGGATGTGTTGGTGTGAGTTGCAGCAAGAAAACTGCAGAAAATCTGGAAAGTATGAAGGCCAGATCGATCTCATAAGATGAGAGATCGATCTGGAAGAGCCAGAATGCTCTTATTTGGGCAATGGAATAGAGCAGATCGATCTCCAATGGGGCCAAATAGATCTCCTAAGCATTCTGTAATGAAAAGATCGATCCTCAAGCACCCAAATCGATCTCCTTAGCTCTCTGTTTGGGAGCAGATCGATCTCATGCTTCGACAGATCGATCTCATGCTTAAAATTTCGTGAAAATGAGAGATTTAAGGGGACCAGATCGATCTCCTCTTGGACCAGATCAATCTCCTCAAGCTATTTCTATATAAGGAGGGCTGAAAATCTGAAAATTTCAGGAAAAAAACACCAATTTTCCATTTCTAACCCAAAAACTTAACTTTCTCTCTCTAAAATCAGCCATTTCCAGCAAGAATTGAGGGGAGACCATTAGACATTAAGTTGTTCATCTTGAGGAAGAGAACAACATAGTTGGAACCCAAAATCCCATTATGGGTATTGAAGGAGATAAAGGCATTGACATTTGGAGCAAGAAGAAAAATTATATTTGGTAAGATTCTAACACTCCAATCCAAGTACATTGTCTATTTAATTGATTTTGAAGTTGTTCAGCATGAGTATGTATGGATGGAAACACCTAGGTTGTGTTAGAAACTAATGTAACCTAGAAAATGGAATGCCTCTAGTGTGAGAAAGTATGATTTGGGGAATTGGTGGTTTATGGGTTATGATAAGTTGTTAAATGAGTAATGTGGATGATTTGGAATAGTTATGTGGAGTTATAATGTGGGTTTAAGTGAAATTACGAAAATGAGCATGTAAATGCTTGACAAATGCCATAGTGAGGAAATCAATGAAATATGAACACTATGAGCTTGATATCGATTTAATATCGATTTGGAATGAGCTAATAGGCCTAAAAGAATCCATAGACTCGAGTTTTGGGTAAAGTAATAAAACGAGGCCTCATAAGCGTTAATAGAAAAATATAGGTCGAATTGACTATAGTGAACGCACGATGTCATATTATATAGATCGAATATAATGCGGGATACGATTTTGTGCAGTCCCGAAGAGTTCGTTAAAGATGAATCGAACCGTACGAGTAAGCAGATTAAGGAAGTGGAATCACGCATCGCGATTCCAGGTAAGGAAATTCTGTAAGTATATAGAATGAGCTGTTCGTATTTTGTAGGTGTATAGGGCTTTGGAAATGTGCGTGGATTTATAGAAATGTGTTTTGAAGATGTATGGATGTGATTATGAATAATTGTATGAGATTTGGTGGTTGAAATGGTATTGTAAAGAAATGGGATAGTAAGGCTAATAATTGCATAAATCTAATGTTTTGATGTTTTTCAAAACGAAATTACTTGGTTTTATGCAAGCTTGTAGATGGGCCGACTAGTGTTTTATTGATGTTGTGGAAAAGCATTTGTGAAGTGCTAAACCCGATTGCCGGGATTGTTTGATTGTGTATGAGCCGCCTATCGTATTTGCATGACATAAATCGCGCTAGAGCCTCGCTCGCCCTGGATTTCTATGTTTTCACTTGTGTGATAGTGCTTGAGCTTAGCTCGCACTTTGATTTGAATTGTGATGATGTTTTATAAAACGTACTAGAGCTTACGCTCGTACTTGGATTTGAGTGGTTTTTCTTATGCATATAATCGTACTGGAGCTATGCTCGTACGTGGTTTCTTCATATTTTATGCATAAATGCCGTACTAGAGCGTTGCTCATACGAAGTGATTGGTTTTGATGCATGAATTCGCGCTAGAGCATAGCTCGCGCCGGTTTTCACACTGTGGTATGTATGAGGCCGTGGTGAGAGATACAGATTAACTCAGGGAACCTAACAGGCCTGACAGACCTCTTGAGTGGGGTGAGGGTGAGGGGTTAGGACCTGACATAATCCATTCAGGGAACCCAATAGGCCTAACAGACCTCTTGAGTGGGGTGAGGGTGAGGGGTTAGGACCTGAATCAAGGAACCCAACAGGGGCGAGCAAGGCCATGAGGGGCTAGGACCTGGTATTGAGGTTACTCCCACGCGTTCTTGAGACTATAAAGGTTACACTTGGTATGGGGTAGATAAGACCTACGGCAGGCACCCCCAACCATGTTATGGGTCCACGGAGTACTATGTACCGTGTATATCACATGGAGTACGATATACCGCGTGGTGGTTACTTGATTTGAGAAAGTCTGGCGGAGAACTAACCCACCTTCGTGCTAGCATGATACCCCACACACCGGGATCCGTGTAGTCTGGGATGATATGTGACAATCGGCCAACGTAGTCACTTGAGATATAGTAACCTGTCTCCTTCCTTGATTTACTTACTACCACATGATTTTTAAATCTCTAAGTGTGATTGTGATTGTTTAAGGTAGACCCGAAGGAGGGGTCGAGCCTCGTGGAATTGATTTATGAAATGAAAATGAGGTTGTGATTATGAATTGATGTGATGAGATTGTATGTGTTTGAGAAAGAGTTTTATGACGTGGGTTTAAAAAAGAGGTTTCTTAATGAATTGCCCTTTTTTTATGAATTTAAATGAGATTGAGCATGAGATGATTTATACATGATATTTTTACCATGTTTTATATGCCAATGTACATGATTTTGATACATGATATATATGTATACTCATATGGCATAGTTTTACTTCCTCATGCTCCTACCATAAATGATTTATGCATAACACTATCAGCATGTAGATAGAGTAGTTATCTACCATGCTTGCATTATTGCCTTACTGAGCGTGTGGTTGCTCATCCCTCTCTATTTTCCCCCCTACAGAGCATGCATAGTAGCCCAGTGAGGACTGAGGCGTGGTATTTTGGACTCCGCTGCATCTCCATCGCTTAGAGGTATATACACAGTGATTCTTTTTGTATCTAAACAATGTAAAAGCACAGTATTCTTTTGAGTTGTAATTATGGGGGATGTAGATGTCAGTAAAACATGCTTTTGTATAAGTACAAGATTAAATGCAAATGTATGACATCGTTTTATTTAACTGAGAATGAATGAGATGTGGAGTTTATTATTGACTCACAGCCCAACAGTGTGTGGTGAGTTAGTTCACGACCGGGTAAGGTAACAATAAAACGCGAAAATATTTTAGTGATTTTTGGTTAAAGAGAATGGAATTGGGTCGTGACAGGTTAGACAAAGGTTCTTATATCATCCAACCAGAATCACTATTGTAGGCTATAAAGGCACCCTACAGTATAAATTCTGGTTGGATGATTTAAGTACCTAGAATCACATATCCCCTCGGTGGATGTTTAGGCTCCACCTAGAAGTCTCTCATAAATTAAACTTTTCACTGGCAAGAAAAAACGTATGATAATACATAATTGAAAAAATTTGTAGTTATGGGCATTGCCTTTACGCTTGCTTTCAAGTCTCACTGTTCTCATTTTTCTCCCGAATGCCATACTTATTGGTTATGGTTGTTGAATGGACCTAAACTCTTATGGATCACAAATAGTACTCATGAAGGATGAAGAAGATTTAATGCAGAAGCTGGATTAGATTTAGGGGGTACTGGTTAATTTTTACAATCAATTTATGCAGATTTATTTGCAATTGTTTATCTACTTCAATAGGGCCTTAATGCAACTGAGGAGATCAACAAAAAGACCGGGGCCTCAGCTTTTTGACTAAAGAACATGATCTAGCAAGCAATGTACCAAATGACACTCAGATGCTGGTCTTATTTCTGCATTTCTAACACTTTAAGATGTGATCTAAACCATTGCACAGTTGAGACAGCTGGGTCCTTATGTAACAAAATATGGTTGCACAATGATTTGTTATATACTACTAACCATACATATGAGAAGAATCTCCAAAGGATAAGCATTATTTGAAAAATACTTCAGCTGTACGAAAAGGACTTGCTATTAAATAAATTTTCACTTCAAGATTTGAAACCATGATCAAAAATACTTTTGCCAAACTTCATTTCGAAACTATTAGTACTTTAACTAAGGCCATCAATAATGGAAGAGGAAAGGAAAGATAATTCTATTATCAACCCTGAAAGGAAATTCAATCATTTTATACAGGTTTGGAAATTGGAATTGCAGCAATATTGTAAGACCCAAAACCCATTACTTTTTCTTAAGAGACATGTCAACAGTACACTTTTAACCGAATAAGTAAGGTTGAATTGTGATCTGCAGGGAACCTTTGGAATTCGAAAACTTAAATCTAAGTATGGCAAGTGGGTATAGAGTCCACGGTACACTTGAGGTAAAGATCCATGCTTTAATTTCCACACGATTTAAAGTCAGTTGGAATTTTGATGAGTGGTTAAGGAATTAGTTTGGATCGAATTAGATGGAATGAGACTAATCTAACTGATAGTAATGATTAAGAACAACAAAATATGGGTAGGTTATGAAGGAAAGTTAACTTGGATAGGTCCCGACTATGTAGGAATCGCCAAAATGCTAAAAAGGACCTAAACGTGCTCAAAATCAATCGTTTGAGCTATTTTTAGAAATTTTGAGCCTTAAAAGGTAGTCAAACTCTAAAAATGAAAAACTTTTACATGAAAAACCATATATGAGGGATAGTTAAACATGGTTAAACATGGTCAAAATGTCAAAAGTCAAAGTCAACAAGTGGCTTTGACCAAGTGACCTAACCCTAGTTAAACTAACTCAACCATGGTTAATGGATGAGAAATTAATCTTAGGGTTAATAAATTCTTATTTTCAAAAAATTGATTTATTAAATAAAATAAAATAAAATAAATTAAAAGCAAATGTATGGGCTGAATATATATTGGTAATTGGCCTTTATGGAAAATTATATCGTGGCTCAATATGGAAAAAGGAAGGATCCCTTTCCATTCAAAACTTCAGCAAGCTTCTCAATGAAAATTGTTCCTCATTACATGAATTTCAACATATCTAAATTTGGGTGTTGGAAGAAGTTGAATTAAAGAAAGATAAACTCCCCTCCATTTTTGGCCACAATTGAAAACTAGAGCTAGGAAAGTTCTTTTCCTCCTAAATTAATATATGTTTTCCTATGAAATTTATGAAGTATAGCTACATAAAATCTAGTCTAGAAAACAGCTAGTTACCATGAAC
The DNA here is from genome assembly GCA_033439115.1 of Firmiana major. Taxonomy (NCBI): domain Eukaryota; kingdom Viridiplantae; phylum Streptophyta; class Magnoliopsida; order Malvales; family Malvaceae; genus Firmiana; species Firmiana major. The sequence continues at coordinate 27,810,381 of CM065910.1, forward strand.
CAATGCTTAGCCGAATGAGTATAGGTAGCTTACAAAAAAACATGGTATGTGATTTAATTAGTTTATGTGGAGATTGTTGAATTGAGATGATGATGAGAATAATATGAGGGATTAAATTTAAGAAATAATTAAATTAGGATGTATGAGATTTTCATGCATATGAGATGTTTGTAAAAATGCCTCAATGATCTAAAAACAAGTAAAGTTGATGGGCTTAAGAGGTATAAACCAAGTGATTGTAAAAATGCCACAATGAGATAACAATTAGCTTTAGTTTATGTAATGGGCTTTAGATTATTAATGGGCCTTTAAGAGGATAAAATGGACAGCCCAAGATAGATTCACGGGTTAGTGGGCCACGGCCCAAGAGAAGACTTATAGAATAATAGGTTTTATGAAATAATAAGGAAAATGTAATAATAGGCTTAAATCAATGCTTAGCCCATTAAGATGTGAATTTAGCCCACCTAGATAAATTAAGCCCAATAAGTTTAGCTATAATAAGGCATCTACGGGCTTATAATAATTAATAAAAATGGTTGGTAATTTACTGCAACTTTGAGAGACGTGAACGGGGTAGAGTGGACCAACTGACATACGGTGCTGGATATTAGCACTACTGTTTATCACTGAGGTAAGGGAAATTTGTAAACTGCTAGAAATAATTGTACTTACACGTTTTACTTGTTTAGGAGTAGATATAAACTGTAAGGTAATTATATACAGTAATATATAGAAGTTAAGTTTATTAGCAAAATGATCCAATCCTGCCATATATAATTGTTTGAAATATACCGGAATCATACTAGCACTGCACTACAATATGAAACTACTATATATTTTCTGAAATACACTACATGTTGATGTTTTAACTGAAAAACGATAAGCCAACTCATTTTTATATTTTATAAAACTGCACGAGTTTCAAAGTGAAGCGTGCTTGAGTGGAGGGAAATTCCATAGATGGGTGACCATTCAGAAAGTTTCCACTCAAGCTTTTGTTATACCTCATTTTGTGTATCGAATATTATTTATTACTTATTCTAATTAAATCGAGCTGCTTATCGATTTTACGAGAAAAATCGTGCTTTGTACCGAGTGTTGACTGTGTTGCACTGTCAGGCTTTACACTTATTTTGAGACAAAAGGCCTTGGATATTCATGCTAAACTGGGGTGGTAAACACCTGGTCTACCCAGGCACTCCCAGTTTCCCCATTGATCCACAGAGTATGTTGTACCGTGTAATTTGCATGCGAGTACGTTGTACCGTGTTCAGTTTTCAGACTTCTGTAGGGCCAATGGGTTGCTAACCAGTTCCCACGGTAATTGATATCCTTGCACACCTGATTAATGACGCTTTGAATCACTATCTATGGCCTTATGTCATTCTCTCATTTGGGATCTATAACAGCATGTTCTGCCTAGTCTTGTTTATATAAATTACTGAATAAATTATTTATTTAAAATACTGAGTGAACTGAATGATTAAAATGGCTTCTGTATGTATGGATGCGAATTTATTTTCATTGTATGATGTTTGCAAATTCTATGTATACTGTTTTTTGTTTTCTAAGTATGATATTGGCATTAATCACCGTCACTATTTTACTGTATGACATTTCATTAAAAGCACGTAGATAGTATAGTTATCTACATGATTACTTATTTTCCTCACTGAGCATGTTGGGCTCACCCTTTCATTTCATCTCCATAGACTACCTCTAGTAGCGAGGACCCCGCTGTATTATTAGGGATATTTTGAGTAATACATATCACCGCATAGCTTCCCTTTGCGCAAAGGTATACACAATAAATTATTCTTTTTGTATTTAAACATTTATTATGCAATATTGTATATAGACATGTATTTGGGGGATATTCTAAAATAGATGAACAGTGGAGTGTATAGAATATGATTTTGATTTTGTATAAAGATATTCTAAAATTTTCGTTTTATTTTATAAAGAAATGTTAATATGAATTACTGCATAGACTGACACTGACTCATAACCCAACCAAAAGTAAAACGGGTTTGTAAGTAAAATGGGTGTGACAGAAGTTGGTATCAGAGTGGAGTTGGCCTGATATGAGTCGGTGTTAGAAGTTAAAAGAAGTTAGGAAAGTTTACATCCCCACATTACTGTGCATTGTCTAGATACATTTGTGTATACCCGGCTGTGTTTATATTGAGAATTTCTTATTAGATGCAGGAAAACTATTAGATATGGCTGGTAGATATCATAGTCGTTCTAGCAGATGAGATGGACATCTTCTCGAGGCCATAGAGATAGGTCTGAGAGGCATGATGGTTTCTCACCTGAGCGTACTCCTCATAATCCTGTGAAGAGTTTTGAGAGTGTGGAATGGAGACGATGATGGCATTATTCATTCAGGTGATGGCCAGATTTGATAACATCCAGGGTATGGCTGGCTAGGAGGCACCAGCTACACCGACAGCAGCACCTGCCACACCTACCCAGCTAGAACCTATACCACCGACAGCAAGACCATCTACTCCCACACCCACATGCCACCACAAACCTCACCTATACAGTCTAACCCCGTACTAGCACCTACTTAGCGATGAGTACAGTCGTAGGCCATAGTACAACCTTCGCTGACTCTAGTAGCCCCACAACAGAACAATGATGAGTGGGGTATGATTATGAACTAGATAGGCTAAGACAGTTTCAAAAGTTTAAGACATCATCCTTTGTCGGGGTTAAGAATCCAGTGACTACAGAAAATTGGATTAATGAGCTAGAGAAGCTGTATGAGTTCTTTAAGTGCACAGCTACTGAGAAGGTTGCCTTCGCTGCTTTTATGTTTAAAGAAGAGGCAAAGCACTGGTGAAAGTCTACCAAACCGAATTTGAGGGCCAGACATCAGATTATCATATAGGATATTTTTCTTAATTCCTTTTGGAGACAGTACATCCTTGACACTGCTCAAAGATGACTGTAGACTGAGTTTCTGAACTTGACTTAGGGTAACAGATCTGTAGATGAGTACGAGTCTAAGTTTACTTTTTTGGGGAGATAGGATTCGAATACCATGAGTAGTGAAATGAAAAAGATCCAAAAATTTATGGATGGACTGAGACCCTTTATTCGAGCCCGATTAGCCTCTTTTGACATTACAACATATGATGAGGTAGTTCGCCGAGCATAGTTATGTGAACAAGACTACAAGCTGCATGTGTCTAAGCTCGGTAAGAAGGGTAAGGGTAAAGATCGAGATAAGAAGAGATCTACAGAGGATAGAAAAGCTAAAGATGCTAAGAAATCGTTCGAGAAGCGATAGAAGAGCTTTGATGAGTCGCGAGCTAAGGCAGCTAAGCCTTCTATTTCCTCAGTAACAGCTCCAACTAAGGGCATTGTTATTGGTGGACCCAAACCGACTACTGAGTCGCGTAAGATTTGTGGAAGGTATCATAGTAATAGGCCCTGTCATTGGGTATCTAGAGCATGCTTCCGTTGTGGCAAGACTAGGCATCTAGTAAAAGACTGCCTAAAGCCTCCCGACTCAGCCCCACAGAAGGGTAAAGAACCAAAGAAAACTCATGTTGCTACTCCTGCCCCGAAGAAGAATACTACAGCTAAGGAGAAAGGTAAACAGGTTGTAGGCCGTGGGCGAGTGTATGCGCTGGATCAGGAGACTATGAATGCATCATCAGACATCATTAAAGGTACAATTTTGGTTTTTGATATTGAAGCATTAGCCTTATTTGATCTTGGTGCAACTCACTCTTTTATATCCCCAATATTTGCATATAAATTGTCATCGTATGTACAACCTGTACCTTTAGAAAAGATATTACTGATTAGAACACCAATGAAGGATAGTTAAATGACTGAATTAGTGTACAAGGATTGTAAGCTTAAAGTAGGAGATAGGTATATGTTAGCTGACCTAAACCTGCTAAATATGTATGATTTTAATGTAATACTGGGCATTGATTGGTTAGCAGCGAACCAGGCAGTCCTTGATTGTCACACTAAGGCAATAACCTTTTTCCTACCTAAGGAATGTGTTGTAAACTTTTTTAGGAGGTAATGAAAGAAATTTAGTTTACTGTAACTGAAGAATTCATTCTAATTGTACGAATGGTATTTTTGAAGGTTTCATTGCTTAAGTAATTAATACGGATAAGGCGTGTTTAGAGTTGAGAGACATTCCTGTAATCAAGGAGTTTCCCAACGTATTCCCAGATGATTTACCAAGGTTGTCACCAAATAGGGAGATGGAGTTTTGTTTTGATATGGTGCTTGGTACTGAGTGACACGATCTAATGGTATTATCCGCAAGTGCACGGGTCGTACAAGTAATAATGGAATTTGAGTCTTGAAATTATCGTCCCACAGAGAAGTTGACTAGCCTAATTAAGTACCGATTAATCTTACCCTAAGTATATCCTAGCAAATTATGAAGTTGCAATGGGTGGTCTACATGGCTAAAATTAAAGTACTAAAAATAATAAAAGCTAAAAACTAATAAAATAAAATCGAGCTAAAATTACTTACAAAACTCCGAGTAATTAAAGGCAAGTATCTACAAAATAAAATTAAAACAATTCAAAATTCATTTACGCAATTAAAATAAAAAGCAAAAATGAAAATAAAGAAACAAGATTAATTAAACTAAAATTAAACAAGCCTAAAATAACATATGCATGTAATTAAACTAATGAAAATTGCAAATTAAACTAACCTAAAATTTAATAAAAATGAAGACTAAATTAAAAATGCATAAAATGAGTTTAATCTAAATTAATTCTAATTGGAAAACCTATTACTGAAATAAAAATAAAAATTAACTAATGACATAATTAAATCTAAATTCTAGACTAATCAATCAATTGAACTATAACTAATCATGCAAATAAAATTAAAATCATAACTTCTTATGCTAACAAATTAAATTGGAATTAACTAATCTAAAAAATGCATGTAAATAAATTGTACAATTAAAATGCATTGGCCAAACGTGGCCTTAACCAATTACTAAGCTAAGTGGTCCCGACATGCAGTATTGTTCACTGTCTTCTTTGCAAATTCCAGCTCCAGGCATTCTCAATTCCAGGTGCAATGCTGCTGCACACGACCTTTGCAAGTGCTGCTCCAGGTACTGTTGTCGGTTGCTCCAGGTTTGTTGCCCTGCTCTCTCTCCAACACGGTCCAGGTGTTGCATCATTACAGCTGTCCATTCCCTGTGCTGTTCGTTTCTGCCTCCTGGTGATCACGGTGCAGTGCTGCTATGCTCGACCTGCCCAGGTGGCAGGAAACGTCATTCTCCATGAAATGGTCCTGCACTCTCGGTCTGTCCAGGTACTCTCGGTGTGTCCAACTTCATTCCAGCTGCTGTCCTGCAACCGTATACATCCAGGTGCTGCTTCAATATCCAGGTCCTGCCCAGCCTTCACTGCTCAGATTCAGTCACCATGTTCTGCTACAGCAACATGTCATGCTGCTCTGTAATGCTCCCACATTCCTGCCCTCAGTTGTTCGGTTAATCTAATACTACAAATGCTCAGAAGTAAATTAAGAGAACCAATCAGTAAACCAAATAGCTAATCTAAAGATAATGAAACAATGCAGTAACTTAAAAACCAGAGCATTAAATTGAAAGAGCTGGAAATCAACATAATAAACGAAAGAAAACAAATTGAAATAACAATAAATCAAAGCATGTGTTGCAAAGAAAATACAAGAAAACTCTAATCTAAATATATAAACTAGGGCTTTCAAAAATCAAAATATAAACACTGAAAATGCATCTATAAACTACTAGAAGTTGAGCAACACAGCCCGCACTGCTCCTGAGTAAATGAAACTGATGAACAGTGCACTATCAATATAACAGGGCAGAGCAGAGCATGTTATTGTCTATCGAGAACTCAGCACAATGCCCAACTACAGCTCCGGTAAGGCCATATATCAACCCAGAAAACATTAAACAAATCATGCCAAACTCAGATAACAAAGAAATATAATCGAGTAGTTATGCAGAGCAGAGGAAGAACATGGTCCCTGTTCACTAGAATAAATTGCTTGCTGGAACTTTCTTTAAGACAATACACAATCGTGATCAGCAATGCAAGTTAACAAGAACAAAAATAGCATAAGGAAAATGAACTATAAAAGACAGTAGCTGCTAGCCTATGATTCACTGTGTCGGGCAACATCATCGGCTTAGCAAAGAATGCTTCACCAATCCCGCAACACAGTTGATAAAACATAGAAATAAAACAAAAGAAATGAAGCAAAACCGAGAACTAAAGGCTAGAAAATGGAAGCTATGTAGTAGAGCTGAAATACAAGAAGAACCGATTTAAACAAAATCAAGAAGCATAAAGAAATTTGATTGCCATAAAATAAAACTCTTTAAGACTAGAAAATGAAGAACTTTGTAAAAATCAAAGATGAAATAAAAAGTAAGAATTTAAGAAGGTGGCTAATGAAAATTGCAAAGTGAAACAACAGGAAAATAAAAAATACTAGAAATGAAATAACTCTAAAAACTACTCTACCTACACTACTCCTACTCCTAAATTACTTCTATTCTAACCTAGGCTACCTTCTACTCTACTTAATTTTTCAATTGCCATCATGTTCTATTTATACACAAACATAGGAGCACAATGGTAATTTTTCCATCCTAGATGAGTTGGCATTGGTTGACCACTTGTCTTCATTTGATTCGCTGCAGAGTAGACATTTTCACGTCACCCGTCTTTTTGTCCAATTGGTTGTGCGATGTGGTCCGGCGTGTATCTTTCAGAAGTTTGGCACGGTGTCCATCGATATTATCGTTTCGGAGCGAATAAAATACGGACACCTGGCATCACGTGTGTCCAGATGACTGGTGACTTGGTCTGCAAATTGGAAGTGGTCCAGTCTCCTTTAGCACGTTTTCAGCCCAATTTCGACTGTAATGACTGAGTTTCATCAGGATTTAATTTATCTGCACATTAAAGAATTTTAATTAAATAAGGGGATAATTAATAAAATAAATCAGGGATTTAAATAAATAATTAGGAATTTAAGCACAAATAATTCTATTAAAAATAGAATTATCACTAAGCCGATATCCAAACCACCGTACAGAATGGCTTCAGTTGAATTAGAAGAGCTGAAGAAACAATTACAAGAATTACTTGATAAGAGGTTTATCAAACCGAGTGTCTCACCTTGGGGTACTCTGGTTTTATTTGTTCAAAAGAAATATGGGAGCCTCAGATTATGCAGGGATTATAGATGGCTTAACAAGGATACCATTAAGAATAAGTGTCATTTTTTCACGTATTGATGATTTACTTGATCAGCTTCGGGGAGCACAAATCTTTTTCAAAATTGATTTAAGATCGGGGTACTATTAGTTGAAAATCAGAAGCGAAGATGTACCCAAGACAGCTTTCAAGACCGATACGGACATTACAAGTTTCTGGTTATGCTTTTCGAGTTAACAAATGCTCATGCAGCTTTCATGGCACTAATGAATGAGGTATTTAAGCCTTACTTGGATCGATTTATCATAGTTTTCATTGATGATATTTTGGTGTATTCCAAGTCCAGGGAAGACCATGAGCAGCATATAAGAATTATTTTATAGACCCTCGGAGAGAAGAAGTTATATGCTAAGCTTAGTAAGTGTGACTTTTGGTTAGAACAAATATCTTTTCTGGGTCACATTGTGCTGAAGGACGGGGTGTTTGTTGATCTGTCCAAGATAGAGGCTATAGTCTAATGGGAAAGACCCAAAAATGTTAAAAAGATTCGGAGTTTCCTGGGTTTGATAGGGTATTATAGACGATTTGTGGAGGATTTCTTTAAACTGGCTGCTCCTTTGACTCGGCTTACTTGGAAGAATGTTCAATTTGAGTGGGATGATTCATGTGAGAGAAGCTTCCAGGAATTGAAGCACCAATTGACCACTGCACCTATTCTCACCATACCTACCAACTTAAGGGGTTTCTCTTTGTCTACAAATGTTTCTAGTCAAGGACTGGGCTATGTATTCATGCAAAACGAGAAAGTAGTTGCTTATAGGTCCTGACAACTAAAGGACTATGAGAAGAACTATCCGACCCATTATTTGGAATTGGCAGCCGTGGTGTTTGCATTAAAGTAGTTGCTTATGGGTCCTGACAACTAAAGGACTATGAGAAGAACTATCCGACCCATTATTTGGAATTGGCAGCCGTGGTGTTTGCATTAAAGATATGGCACCATTACTTATATGGTGAGAAATTTCAGATTTTTCTCAAGTACTTATTTTCACACAAAGAATTAAATATGAGATAAAGAAGGTGGCTAGAGCTTCTAAAAGACTATGATTGTGAGATTCTTACCATATGGGAAAGGTGAATATATTAGCAGATGCCTTGAGTAGAAAGAATCTTAAGAAGATGTCTTATGATGGTCAGGGAATACGAGTTGCTGGAACAATTTGCGAGCCTCAATATGGATATGGACCCTTCTGATACTGACATTTGTTGCATGGTAGCTAGCAAGAGCTTGGAATCAGACTTGATTGATCTAATTCAACAGGTTCAGCGCAGTGATCAATACTGTATTGATATGACTAATCAGATTTAGTTGGGTACTGTAACAGATTTGAAATCAGCAGTGATGGCTTACTAAGGTTTAGAGGCAGAATTTGTATTCTCAATGATCCACAGTTGAAGAAATTGATTTTGTCAGAAGCTCACTCATCGAGGTACACTTTACACTCGAAGAGTAGTCAAATGTACCAAAATCTTTGAAAAGTATATTGGTGGTCAGGTATGAAGAGGGATATAGTTGAATTTGTGGCTAAATGTCTCGTGTGTCAGTAGATTAAAGTAAAGCATCAGAAAATGGGTTGTTACAGCCTCTACTTATACCAAAATGAAAATAGGAGCATGTCACTACGAATTTCATTATGGGTTTGTCGAGGACCCGAAGGAACCATGACGTAGTCTGGGTGATTATTGATAGACTGATGAAATCAGCTCACTTTCTGGCTATGAAATCCATGGATACTTTGAGTGCCTTTATGGATCTGTATGTGTGAGAAATTGTAAAGATACATGGTGCTCCAGTGAGCATTGTTTCTGACAGGGATTCTCGATTCACTTCCCACCTTTGGAAACATTTTCAAGAAGCCATGGGAACCCAATTAAATTTTAGCACAGCTTTTCTGTGAGATCTGAGAATTTCAGACATATTTAATGATGTAATAATAAATTGAAGTGTAATTTATTGAGCTAAGTGAATTGTGGGAATTATAATTGGAGATTTATGTGTTAAGTATGTAAAATAAGCTTGATCCATGAGGACAGATCGATCTGGGAGAAGGAGAGATCGATCTGGTGAATTAAACATGACGAGGAAGGGGAAATTTGAGGAGCAGATCGATCTCCAATGGAAGAGATCGATCTCCTTATGAATCTGTTTGAGAAGGGATCGATCTCATGAGGAAGAGATCGATCTCCAAATGAATCTGTTTGAGAGGAGATCGATCTCATGAGGAGGAGATCGATCTCCAAATGCTTCTGTTTGGGAGAATATCGATCTCCTCAAGGCACAGATCGATCTCATAAAGCCATAAAGAGATCGATCTCACCCCTCGACAGATCGATCTCCTAGGCATAAAATTACCCAGATCGTCCCCAAAAATTCAAACGCAGATCGATCTCCCCAGGAGACAGATCGATCTCCTACCTCCAGTCTATATAAGGGACCCGTGTTTTCTCCTGAAATCTTACTTTCTCTCTCTTCCAAACCTCCATTTTTCCGAAAACCTAGTTTCTCACTCCTCCAAATCTCCCATTTCTAGCCGAATCAGCTATTGTGGTAAGAAGGAAAGTTGTTCCTCATCAAAGGGAGAACAACATACTTGAAAATCGAAGGACGAATCGGATCGAGGCGTGAGTTGTGCGTCTCACAAGCTTTGGGTAATTTCTAAACCTCGATCTTGATATTTGAGTTGATTTTGATGTTATTGGTGGTTGAATTTGTGTTGAAATGGCTGAAAGATGACTAGGGATTGATTAAATTTCAATGTGGTAGGAGTGATATGCATATTGAGAATTTTGGTGAATTTGGGAAATTGTGAGCTATAAATGGAAAATTAGACAATGAGGAGAATTAGCGTAGATAATTGGTATTAGAGATATCGAACATTGGGATATTGTGAATAGAGTTGTAGTTTAGGGTTGAGTTACGAGAAATCAAGAGAATTGAGGTGTTATGAGCAATTATGCTCGATTTTAAGAATTGAGGCTTTTGTGATGTGGAGTATTGATGTTTTAACATCGCTTGGACAGCTCGGGAGTTCCAGAGTGGAATGCGAGACTAGTCCGTGATACGGGGGAAACGATTGCACTATACGAGGTGCAAAGAGGTAAGGGAAATCTAAACCATTTGTGTATGTGAATTGCAAACTGTTTTAGCATGATTTACGATTTATAAACAAGCATGTTGAGTATTTTGTGTTGAGATTTGAACTGCACACGATTTTATAGCCGGTTGGAGCCCAATGTTTTATGAGTTTATAACTGGGCTCTACGTTAAGGCAATATTGAGATTTGAGAAATGTGTGCGTGTGCTTTGCCGGTTGGAACTCGGTTTTACTACGTTTTGTGTTGAGTACAAAACGATTTCAAATGAGTTTTATGAGAGAAAACCATTACGAGTTCTACGTGAAGGCAAACCTGTCTTATGTGATAAGACTTGGGTGTGTAGTTGTGAGTACACACCGGGCATTGCTCTGGTAGCATGTAAGCCCGAATTCTTCTCCGTTCTGGTAACGTTGAGAAACCCATTGGTGGCTGTGCCACGTATACCCAATCGGTGGCTGTGCCACGTATACCCCATTGGTGGCTGTGCCACGTTGAGAATCCCATTGGTGGCTGTGCCACGTATACCCCATTGGTGGCTGTGCCACGTTGAGAAACCCATTGGTGGCTGTGCCACGTATACCCCATCGGTGGCTGTGCCACGTATACCCCATTGGTGGCTGTGCCACGTTGAGAAACCCATTGGTGGCTGTGCCACGTATACCCCATCGGTGGCTGTGCCACGTATACCCCATTGGTGGCTGTGCCACGTATACCCCATTGGTGGCTGTGCCACGTTGAGAAAACCCCATTGGTGGCAGTGCCACGTTGAGAAACCCTATTTTGTGGCTATGCCACGTGAGAAAATAATTCAGTGGCTATGCCACGTGAGAAAATAATTCAGTGGCTTTGCCACGTGTGTATTGTGGCTATGCCACGTGTGATTTTAAATCGGTGGCTATGCCACGTTATTTGAGAAAGCGTTTAACGCGTATTTTCACATGCTTTGTTTTGCTCTAGAGTGAGCCTTTTTACTTCATGTTTTCACATGACTTGACACATGAGAGTGTCGTTTTGAATATTTTCATGCTATGGTTTTCAAATGAGTTTCACATACAAATAAATGCTTTGTGATGTGCATTTTGGTTTATGAAATGAGTCCCCTACCCCCCTTACTGAGCGATTTAGAAGCTCACCCTGTTTTTCTTTCCCCCCAGAGTTCTTCAAGTGAATAAGGACTTCCCTGCGACGTACGGAGTGGTGGCTAGTGGAGGATTCAAGCTCCAGGCTATATAATTTGTACTTTGAGGTATATTATCTTTTCATGTACTCAGACTATTAATGTATTTGCAGACACTTGATGTATGACATTATATGGGATGTATTAGGATTAATTGACTTGTAATCGAGTAATGGGTATAATACAATATTTATTATATCATGAAGAGATCCTGAGGCATGATAATTAAGATGATGTATGACACTGCACAGGAATGCACTCTTTATTTGTGAATTAACGAGTAAAAAGTTTTAAATTAGCCCTATTTTCCGCATTTTCGGGGCGTGACATTTTCATCCTTAGACAGATGGTCAATCAGAGAGGACTATTCAGACACTAGAGGATATGTTGAGAGCATGTAGACTGAACTTTAAGGGCTCTTAGGATGACCATTTGCCATTAGCTAACAATTACCACTTGTAAACCCCACAAAATTTTTTGGCACTTGGTTTTAAGTGATACTGATTGGGATTAAATTATGTCTGTGGTATAAAAAAAAAAATAAACAAGATTATATCTTAATGTTAATACAAGAGACTCAGACTTAGACGAGGTTGATTTACAAATTTTCTTTTACATGTATATACATATATACATGATGGAATATTAAATAATTACCTAGAATTGGTTAGTAAATAAATGAGAATTTTTTTGAAATACATGGGTGAGAATACACATGTATATATACATATATATACATTTGTACGTGTTGTTGTAGATATATATATACACACACACGCATACAAGATTTATGTGTACAAATGCAATGTGAATATTAGTCTGAAGATAGGTAGCATATGTGAACGATACGTGTATATATATATATATGGAGAATTTAATCAAATACGTAGACACACATGTATTTATATGCAATGTTTAATTTATTTCTCAAAATTAAAATATATGGGTGTAAGGGTATACAAATATGCATAGATAAATATACATATATGAAAGAAATACACCCATGTAAATATATGTGAATATATATATGAGAGTAGATGTATACAATACATGTATAGGACCGAGAGCCATCTGTTTATTATATTGGCATACACGAAATTCATATTAGTGAAGGAAACAAAGAAAACGCAGCAGTGAATGATAGGTGAATGACGGTGGCCAAAAAAATGTATAAACTGGTACATAAAGGGAGAGGGTGACTGTCAGTAGAAGATGAAGCAAAGAATGGTGAAAGAAACCGACCCCACTGTAGCACCATGCCCTCTGCACACCGACTCTCCTGCCACACCATACCCTCCCTCCATTAACTCCCATCATACCGACCCCATCTTTCAATTCTATGCTCCTGGCACCGAAAACTATTATAGAAGGGAGAACAAAAAATATATATATATATTGAAGCAGTAGCAGACCAGACGAGAAGAAGGAAACGTAATGAAAAAAAAAAAGGAAAGTTGAGGGGAATGACGCGAGGGAGAGAGTGAAATGCAGGAACAGAGGGATCGGGGAGGAGGTACAGTGATAGAATTAAAGAAAACTGGAACAAAGACTACTGCATGGAGAAGGAAACTGCAGTAGCTGTCGATGGAGAGACAAAGTGCGTGAGGGCAGAGCCACCAAACAGAGAACCAAAGCTTATTTATGTGTGTGTATATATATATATATATACCGATAAGGACGACTTATATATAGGTGGCATTGGAAGACCAAAGCAGCAGCTCTGGTGTAACCGAATTAAAAGACTGGAAATGATGCTGAAGCAGAGGGCTATGCGTGAGGACAAAGAGCTTGGCCCTTGGAATTTCTTGCAACCCGAGACGATGGCAGTAGCAGGGAACACGGACTGGACTGAAAGGTGACCGAATAGAGATGAAAGGAAGATGATGAAGGTGGTGATGGTCCACTGCACTACACAGGAAAGGAATATATATACATATAGATGTATATACATATAAAAAAAACTGGAATGAGCGAAGGAAACGAAAACAGTTCTGAGAAATATATATATGTATATATATCAAACCGAGAATAAGAAGTTGGCTGGAACATGGGTGATAGAGGATGCCGTAGCGTCGAGGAGGATGAGTGAAGCCAACGGGCTGCCCAGGTGAGGACTGTGGGAATCGAAACAAAGTTGGCGAGGTAAGAGGAGACCGAAAGCTCCTCTGCTTTTCTTTATTTTCTTGCAAATGGTGGAAAAAGAAGAAGGAGGCAGAAGCGAATGAGAGTTGAAACAGAACGATTCGGCTGGAAGATGGTGCTGGAAACAGTAGAAAAAGGGTGGTAAGGACGAGAGGAGACGAAACAGGGGAAGAAGAAATGGATGAACAGTGCCTGGAAACCAGAACCAAAGAAGAAAAAAAGAAAGAAGGAAAATGGAGGGAAACCGAAAATGATTCAAAAAAAAGAGAAAAGAAAATGATGAATAGTAAAAAAAGAGGGGAGAAGAAGAAAGTAATATATATATATATATATATATATATATTAAATATATATATATATATTTTATTGAAAATAGAGGAAAAATCAAGGAAGGTAAATAAATGTACTAAATAACTTGGGAAATCTCGAGAAAGAGTTTCAAAAAAATTAACCAAGTGGATCGGGCTCGTCTACTCGCTAAGTCGAAGCAATCAAGGATTACGGATAGACACCGAGGTAAAAAATTTATGCAAGTTTTGGAGATAACGGTACATATTTTATGATTTCAAGTGAATGTTGAAGTGAATTTTACGATTTCGACGCATCGTAGGTAATTCGAATAAATAGGATACTAAGAATACAAATTTCGGTGTAGGAGAATCGTAGAAGGATTTAAGGGAGATACTAGGAGGCGTCACCACTCGAATTCAAGATTTTCGTTAAATCGAGGTAAGGGGTATTATTTAACTTAGTTCTGATAATGCATATTTGTTTCACCGATAAATGATCTTATGAAAGAGCATATGATTTGAAATGATTTATCATTGCTTTCATACTTGCGAAGCATGTTTTAAATTGTCGAAATGTTTCCCGAGTATTTTCCATGTTGTGAAATGAATTTCCTAAAGTATAAAGTGTATGGATGTTTTACATTTATTTATGTTTTTATATCCATATTGTTAAAGAAACTTTCAACAATTTTAAAAGTATTTAAGAAAAGAAATTTGTTTTCGAAAGGGGATTGTGGGGGCCACCTCTTAAGTCCTACGGGAACAAAGTGCCACACAGTCTTTCTGTTTTATGAAAGAGTTTCAGATTTCAAGGAATTCGATTTTATTACTCGATATGAGTTTATGGGTTATGAAACCCAAGAAAGATTTTGAAAACTCTGTTTTGAGACTATAGGCTTCATGCATGGTTACTTCTTGTGGTGTTCCGGCTACACCACCTGAGGTGTCGGTACATTGGCCCCTTTAGCACTTGACTCAACCGTGTGGAAGATGTCGTGCTACTGGTGGTTTACGATGATGTTTTGGTAGTATCTCGTGCCTGCGCAGCACGGATGAATGTTCCCCACACGATGAGTGCTACAGGTGCCCGTGCCCTAGCTATGTGCTAGTATATGATAAGAAATAAGAAGATACTACCCATGTTTATAATTATTATTGCTGTACGAACCTGATCCACTCTACAGCCCCCCTTACCATGGCCATAGGTATGATGACTCTCCAACGGAGAATGACACTTATCGCATGACTTAGTTATAGCCTAGTCTCCTCGATTTGATTATGAAAAATCGACTATGATGAATGAATATGTGTTTTCATGATTACGAAATATTCATGAAATGTTTACGAAATGACTATGAATTATTCATGAAATGTTTATGAAATGATTATGAAATATTCATGAAATGTTTACGAAATGAATATGAATTATTCATGAAAAGTTTACGAAATGATTATGAAATATTCATGAAATGTTTACGAAATGATTATGAAATATGCATGAAATGTTTACGAAGTGATTATGAAATATTCATGAGATGTTTACGAAATTACTATAAAATATTCTTGAAATGTTTACGAAATGATTTATAAAATGTTCATGAAAGGTTTATGAAAAGTTGTAAAATGGTTAAGCATGTGATTTGTTTTAAAGACACGCATGCGTTTGAATGAATGTTTTAAAGACACGCATGGTTTATGAAAGGAAGATGTGATTTGAATGAATATGTGTTTTCATGATTACGAAATATTCATGAAATGTTTACGAAATGACTATGAATTATTCATGAAAAGTTTACGAAATGATTATGAAATATTCATGAAATGTTTACGAAATGATTATGAAATATGCATGAAATGTTTATGAAGTGATTATGAAATATTCATGAGATGTTTACGAAATGACTATAAAATGTTCATGAAATGTTTATGAAAAGTTGTAAAATGATTAAGCATGTGATTTGTTTTAAAGACACGCATGCTTTATGACGATTATGCATGAAATAAAATTTATGTATTGCATTAAGTTTCGTTCTATGAACAACTTCAAATGTTTTATATATCAGAACTACTTTAAGAGCATTACCTTACTGGGCTTTTCCCCAAAAGCTCACCCCTCTACCTCTCATATTTTTACAGTGAATTACAGTTAATAAATGCTGCGTAGACAACGTAGGCTGGTGGATATGAGCTTCCCTAGACTACCTTTTGTACATGCATGAGGTATACACTCTTATCTCTTTACCAGACCGTTGTATGCACAGACATCTATTGAAAGTAATGTATCGGGATGAAACCTGTATAAGAATAAATGAAATGGAATATTTTTAAGGATTGACACTGAACAGGAATACAGCCTAAGTGAATAAGGGAATAAGTGGGTAAATTTAGTTTAAATAATAATAAAAAAATCCCCCGATTTTCAAAGGTCGTTACACCACTTGAGTATCGGGATGACGTCGTATGAAACTTTATGTAGTTGTAGATGTCGTTCTCCAATCGAATGGGTAGAAGTGGATGAAAGAGATATTTGCTCCCAACTTGGTTAAGCAAGCCTCTGAGGATGTTCAGTTGATTTGTGAGAGGTTGATAACAACTCAGAGTAGATAAAAGAGCTACGTTGACACGAGACGAAGACCTTTAGAATTTTCAGTGGGAGACTCGATATTACTGAAAGTTTCTCCCTCTAAATGCATAACGAGGTTCGAAAATAAAAGGAAAGTTGAGTCCTCGTTACATTGGACCTTTCGAGATCTTAGATCAAGTGGGAGACAAAGCATACAAATTGGCCTTATCACCTGAGTTATCGGGTATCCACAATTTCTTCCATGTTTCGATGCTCCAAAAGTATCATCCAGACCCGACACATGTGATTAAGTATGAACCACTGAAACTGAAGGAGGATATGTCTATGTGGAGAAATCGGTTCGGATATTGGATAGAAATGAGAAAGTGTTCCGGTCTAAAACAATCGCTCTAGTTAAGGTTCTCTGGTAGTATCACACTTCAGAAGAGGCCACGTAAGAATTTGAGAACCTGATGCGAGAGAAGTATCTGCATCTATTTGAGGACTGACTTGATTTAAATTTGAATGACCAAATTTTTCTAAGGTGGGGAAGAAATGTAAGACCCAAAACCCATTACTTTTCCTTAAGAGATATGTCAACAATACACTTTTAACCGAATAAGTAAGGTTGAATTGTGATTCGCAGGGAACCTCTAGAAGTTGAAAACTTAAATCTGAGCCTGGCAAGTGGCTATAGAGTTCACGCCACAGTTGAGGTAAAGATCCATGCTATAAGTTTTACACGCGATTTAAGTCAGTTGTTGTTTTGATAAATAATTAGGAAAATAAGGTTAAGGAATTAACCCGGATCGAATTAGTTGGAATGAGACTAATCTAACTGATAGTAATGATTAAGAACAACAAAATATGGGTAGGTTATGAAGAAAAGTTAACTTGGATAGGTCCCGATTATGTAGGAATCGCCAAAATGTTAAAAAAAAATGCCTAAACGAGCTCAAAATCAATCGTTTGAGCTGTTTTTAGCATTTTGAGCCTCAAAGGGTAGTCAAACTCCAAAAATAGGAAACTTTTACATGGGAAACCTTATATGAGGGATTGTCAAATATGGTTAAACGTGGTCAAAGGGTCAAAGGTCAAAATCAGAGTCAGTCAACAAGTGGTTTTAACCAAGAGACATAACCCTAGTTAAACTAACCTAACCATGGTTAATGCATGAGAAATTAATCTTAAGGTTAATAAATTCTTATTTTCAAAATATTGATTTATTAAATAAATTAAAATAAATTAGAAGCAATATATGGGCTAAATATATATATATATATATATATATATATATATATATATATTGGTAATTGGGTTTTATGAAAAATTATATGGTGGCCCAATATGGAAAAAGGATGGACTAACTTAACATGGGACCTTGGGCTATATATATATATATATTAAGTAATTGGCCCAAGAAATAAACCCAAGCCACCAGCCCAATTAATTTAAATTAAAACTCAATTGAAATTAAACTAAATCTAATAATTAAGCCCAAAACCTGTCAGGACCCGTTCTCAATCCATGACTTTAACCAAAAATCACTATAAATTTTTCGCATTTTTAACTTACCTTTCCTCTCTTCAATGGTTGGGCTGTGATTCGATGTCAGAGTCCTCACTTACCACATTTTCCATTATACATACATGTCAATATACTATTACTGACTGTAACAGCTTTTATTATACATGTGAGATTATATAAAATCTAATACAAATACATTCCTCATAATATATAACATATACATCACTGTGCTGTTTCTATGTTTAGATACACAACTGTACATAATAGGTGTACCTGGCGATCGATAGGAACTAGCTGTGGACTCAGGAATACTATCCCTCGGTAGCTCTCGCTCTACTGACGCTCTGTAGAGAGATGTAAAGAAAGGGGGTGAGCATACAACGCGCTCAGTAAGGAAATCAGGCAAGCAAGTATATATCTACACTATCTACTCAAAATAATGCTATGCCTTGAAAACATTATTTCCTTAACTCATTTCAAAAGCATGTCTTGAAATATAATATATATATATATATATATATACTTGTACAGATTAAATCCCATGTACAAAAATCATGCTTTCTTTCTCAAATGTAGGCATGTAGTGCAAAACAATGCATCGTATATAAATCATGCCTTTATGTAAATCATGCCATGTATATTTAAATCATAATAAATATGGCATTGAAATAATTCACATCACAAAATCGGAGTCCGACCCATCCCTCAGGTTTGTCCGCAATTTAAATCAGTCAATCAATGTGATATATCATGTGAGACTCTATGGTTAAATGTAAATAGTATCCTAGACTATGATCATATCCGAAATGTGATCCCAAGCAACACATTACTCGGTGTGCGAGGCATCACTGCTGCAACGGGAGGATGGTCAGTCCAATACATCTGTCAGCTATGCGTAACACACGGTACAGCGTACTCTTCGTACCCCGTGCACGGTACAAAGTACACCCGTGGACCCTACATCACAGTCAGGGTGCCTAACATAGGTCTTAGCCCTCGCACTTGTGGAATATCATACCACGTCTATATTAACCTCATGCGGATATCCTCTCACAAGATGTGACACACAGTCACACAAAGACTTGGGCATGGGTTTTAACATGTATTATATATCACATACAGTGTGCGTCTTGAGTGCAACCCACAGTCGACACTCCGCTCAAACACTATTTCACATCACAAACTCGACTCTAGTGCTAGTAAACCTCCAGCAACTAGGTCAATGCATAGTTCATGTATTTAAATCAAGTACGAGCAATAGCTCCAGTACCATGCTATGCACAATATCAAATCAAGTACGAGCAATAGCTCCAGTACTATGTCATGTATAAACCATGAAGAATCGAGTACGAGCAATGCTCCAGTACTCTGTCATGTATCTCATGTAAAACTCGAGTACGAGCTAATCGCTCCAGCACTCTGTCATGCATAAATAATTTAAAGCTGAGTACGAGTAAAACTCCAGTACTCTATCATACATGTCATGAAAATCTAGTGCGTATCAAAATCCAGCACTAATGTATGTGGAAAACATATGAAATCCAGTGCGAGCTATGCTCTAGCACGATTCATTCTCACATAATATGATAGATGGCTCTTTAAAAGGGATTGTTTACAAAATATTAAAATCAGCACTACAAAATGTGCTTAAGTCACATCAACCTTAAAATCATTAGCCCATCTATTTATTTTCATGCTAAACAGTAGTTTAAACACTCACAATAATAGTTTCCATGCTTTTTGCAACTTTTCGTAAAAGTTGACTTTTTGACTAACTAGGGGTAAAATCGTAATTTGCCACTATCGGGTCACAATAATTATTATTCACTTTCTCTGACCCTCAGAGTTTTTAAGTGAATGTAAAAGCAGACGAAAATGCGTGCAGGTATCTCTATCTACTTGCAAAAGTCCCTTACCTCAGATCACGTCAAGTGACCTCACTTCCTCGGTGCTGCTCAATCTCGCAGTTCGATCAGCTCTCAATGTAAACTCTGAAGCTGTAAATAACCATTCCTCAGGTTAATTATAATTTTCCTACTGTATTACACATTAATACAGTCCATTTTCCCTTAATGGGCCTTAATAATTCCTTAATGGGCCTAACTATACCTTAAGCCCATTTTCATTTTACTATTCATTTTCGTTGAGTCTATTTGGCTTGTGGGGCCCACCAACTCTTGTTGGGCTTGTTCTAGGCCCATTACACCTTATTGGGCCTAAAATATTTGGGCTTGGCCCATTGGGCCTCTCGGCCACAGGCCATGGCCGAGAGCTACCTATGCCTCGATTTTACCATGGCATGTCATCCATGCCTATTATTTAGCCAATTTCACTTAGGCATTTTCACAAACACTTGGTAGGCAACATTACCAATCATCAAATAGTTCATTTAGGCATTTTATCAAACACCTTGATTGCCAACAAATTACATGTATTAATTAATCAATTTGATTAATTCTAATTACACCATTAACATTAATACATGTACACTAATCCATTTATGTCTTAAAATCATATTGACATAAATCAATATCCCATTTCTCACTCTCGGCCTAACCCACTTCATGGTGATTTAATATGTTTCAATGCTTAAAACATATATCAACATATTTAAAATCATTCATACATTAACATATATGAAATTGAAAATTAGAAAATATACCAATTGTTGTGTTCACCCTTTGGCCGAAACTTTGGAGGCTCTCGGTTTGCACTCTATGGCTCCTTGATAGCCAATTCCAACATATGTCACTCTCCTTTCAATTTGGAATAACTTCCATGAAGAATGCAAGTTCCAAATATGCCTAATTCCTAGTGATTTCTAGTGAGAGAAAGCTTGAAAAATATGTTTCAATGGTTTCTTCTTCTAGCCGAATTTGGTGTGATGAAGATAACAATGGTGTGGCTGAATTTATAAGCCATATACTTAGCCATTAAGCTTTACTTTTCAGCCATTTAACTTGACTTTCCAACCCTTAGCCATGAGTCACCTTATGAGTCACCTTATGAGTCATAATTAACTTTAACTATTGTTTGATATTTATCTCATGGGCTTTTCCATTTGGGCTTCTCGGTTTGGGCTTTCTTAATGGGCTTTCGGGTTGAAATTTTTACTATGTCTCGAGCCTTTAATTGTCTCAAAATTTGACCGATCAATTGGTCCAACAATTCGGTCTAAAGGACCTAAGAATTTCGATATACGTTTAGTATACCTTAATGGGCTTTAAAATTTTCACCTTAGGCCCATTACGTTTTTAACCATTAAATTTATTCCAGAATCCTTCCGAATAAATTTTCCTTACTTTCGGGGATGATTATCTTGTATTCTGGCCAAGAATATTTTTCTCCAAATTTTCCTCCACACTTAGGTTAATTTTTAACCATGATTAGTCAACTATGGTAAAAGTCCACTTTCTTAACTATAGTTGACTTTTTCCTTAACCATTGACTAAGTTGACTTTTTCTTAAAATTCCGAAAGCGTCATATCTTATGTCTTACACTCTCGTCTTTATATTCCAACCGCTTCCTGTGGATAATTTCACCCAAAATACCTTTTCTCGCCAAAAATATCCATTTTACCCTTTTTAGCTTGTACTCTTGTTTTCTATGTTCGGGACTAAATCAAGCTGACTTTCTTTCATGAGCTCTCTATGCTCTCTTATTTTAAGTTCTTATTTTCAGTCAGAATGATTTAGATTTACTCGGTTTAGCCTGTGATACTCATCACTCACATTAGGCATTTTATGTAGCTTTTGCGTGTTAAATCATTTCACTAACACTTTAAGTCTAGTAAATACTCTTCTTATGATTCAACTATAATTACATAGTGTTCATACACATAAGAATCATAAGGTACAAGCTACAAAAATCTGGGTCTGACAAAACCCAAGGGATTTAAAAGCTCATGTAATAAGCTAAATTTTATCTAATAAATATCTAAAAAATTCCTTATAAAAATCAAAATGCCTCTCCTTTGTTGTCGTTCCCTATTCCCTTTCTTTTTCTTCACTATTTTGCTAAGTTCAAAGCTTTCTTCACAATAGGCAAACCGTCCTTTTCCATTCAAAATTTCAGCAAGCTTCCTCAAAGAAAACTGGTCCCCATTACTTGAACTTCAACATATCTAAATTTGAGTGTTTGAAGGAGTTGAATTGAAGAAAGATAAACTCCCCTCCATTTTTGGCCACAATTGAAAACTAGAGCTATGAGAGTTCTTTTGCTCCCAAACTAATATATGTTTACCTATGGAATTTATGAAGCATAGCTATATAAAATTTAGTATGGAAAACAGCCAATATGGCATGAACCAATGCTTGGTCGAATGGGTATGGGTAGCTTACAAAAAAGCATGGTGTGTGATTTAATTAGTTTATATGGAGATTGTTAAATTGAGTTAACGATGAGAATAATAAGAAGGATTATTAAGAAATAATTAAATTAGGACGTATGAGATTTTCATACGTATGAGGTGTTTGTAAAAATGCCTCAATGAACTAAAAACAAGTAAAGTTGATGGGCTTAAGAGGTGTAAACTAAGTGATTGTAGAAATACCACAATGAGATAAAAATTAGCTTTAGTTTATGTAATGGGCTTTAGATTATTAATCGGCCTTTAAGAGGATAAAATGGACAACCCAAGATAGATTTATGGGTTAGTGGGCCATGGCCCAAGAGAATACTTATGGAATAATGGACTTTATGAAATAAGAAGGAAAATGTAATAATGGGCTTAAATCAATGCCTAACTCATTAAGATGTGAATTTAGCCCACCTAGATAAATTGGGCCAAAAACTTAAGTTTAGCTATAATAAGGCATTTACGGGCTTATAATAATTATTAAAAATAGTTGGTAATTTACTGTAGCTCCAGGAGACGTGAACGGGGTAGAACGGACCAACTGACATACGGTGCTAGGATATTAGCACTACCATTTACCACTGAGGTAAGAGAAATTTGTAAGTTGCTAGAGATAGTTGTACGTACACGTTTTACTTGTTTAGGAGTAGATATAAAACTGTAGGGTAATTTGTAAGACCCGAATTTATTTAAAAACACGAAATGAATGAGTATTCGTGAAGGGAAGTCGGGTTAAATTAATCCCGAACACGAGCAAGGGCAAAACGGTCAAAAGATCGAAAGCCGGTATAATTCGACAGGAAAAAATTCAATTAAAAATAAGGATTAGGATATCTTGATCGATAATGAGGAAATTATACAATTTCGAGTCCAATTGATCAAGATCCGAAAATTTTAAAAATATCGAAAAGTCACTAGGGACAATATCCCGAAAATACGAAGAAATTATACCGAAAAAAGGGTTAAAAATATAATAAATAAATTAAATTAAATTAAATTAATTAATTTGAAATAAAATAATATATTAGTCGATATTTTAGAATACTTTAGAATATTTTAATGATTATTTTAATAATAAAATAATTTATAAATAATAAAAATAATAATAATTGTAAAAAAAAAGGGACTGAAAATGGAAATCGGGAAGGAACCCAAAAGCTGAAACCGACTGCCGACCCGCGAGGAAACCGAGGAGCCACCCTAGCCCACCGGCGATCAACGACGCCGACGAATAGCCGAGGAGGAAGAGGAGAGGCCGGCGAAGCTCTGGGCACCGGTGACGCGCGCCGACGATGGCTGTGTCCGACAAACGGAAGAAGAGAAGACCGCGAGGAAAATGGGGTTGATTCCAGCGATCCACGGCTGCTGGGCGTGAACGGAGGCCACCGGTGTGATCGGGAGGATGAGCCGATTCTTTTGAGACCGGTATCGACCGGCGAAATCGCCGAAATTCGACGGATCGAGGGAGAGAAGGTCGAGAGGGAGAAGAGAGGAATGGCGGCCACCGGCGGTGATTTGGTCCCGATCGAGGCCAGTCTAAGGTTGCCCGGCCAAAAATGAGTCGAATAGAGCCAGAAACGAGCCGAGAACCGACCGGAAACGCTGTGAATGGCGACGAAAAAGTCTGAACCGGTACGGACCGGTTCAGCAAAGAGGTGAACCGGACTGAACCGGCTGAACCAGACCAATCTGAATCGGGTTTAAACCGGACTGAACCGGTTCGGCCAAGAAAGAAGGGAAAAAGGAAAAAAATAGAAAAAAGAAAAAGGGGAAGAATTTTTGGAGATTTTTGGACTTCGGGTAAGTCGATACGAGATCAAAAGTGACCGATTTGATTTTCAAAAAATTTATTTAAATTATATTTGATCGAAAATTAACCCGGGATTAAATATATAATTGTGCAGTTTTACGACAAAGCTCGAACGAGAGCCGATTGAGCTCCGATTTTCGTACCCCGCATCACATTGGGTAAGTACATTTTAATTTCGACAATTAGAGTCCTCAATGCAGAGTTAAGATTATTTTACGAATTAATTCTGTATAAAAAAGAATATTATTCGAAATTACAACGTAATTACCGTAAATGGTATACGGGCTATCCAATGAGTTTGAAACGAAGTCCGATGATTATTGATAAGCTGAATGAGCCCAGTACACCCAAAGAAGGGATTTAATAAGTATAAACGGGCTGAAAATGGGTCGAGGCCCATTAAAGTGCAATTGGGCCCAATAAAGTAAAACGGGCCCAATACGTTAGACTCGATCAGTAAATGTGATATACTGATCAAAATAAGTGAATTAACCCAAAATATGTGGTTATATGCAGTTTCGTAGACTTAGTTGACGCGCAGTTTGACTGAGAGATCGGATATTATCAAGACAAGATAAGTTTGCGCATCAATCGAGGTAAGGGAATTTCGTAGGTGCATAGAGATTTCTATACGTATTTATTTAGGGGATTTAATGGGTCTAGAATTTCTATAAGTATCTAGAAAATGAAATAATAATTTTTACGAAAACTGGGGCATAGGTGAATAAAGGAAAAAGACGATATTGCCCCTGAGAGTAAAATTTATAAAAAGGGTAGTAAGGCAGATAAATTGCATGATTATCATGTTTTAATGTTATATATGAATGTATTACCATGATTTAAGCAAATATGCACATAGGTTGGCCGTTGATTTTAAGAATTATACGAAAGGGTACCGGTTTGTACTGGTTACTATTTTAAAAGATGTTTTATCAAGATTGAGTCACCTATCATATTTACACGAGTAAAAAGAGTGCTAGAGTCTTACTCGCACTAAATTTTACTGATTTATTACTCATAAAAAGTCGTACTGGAGTATTGCTCGTACGAGAAATTTGTGTGTGTACAAAACCTGATGGAGCTTCGCTCACACGAGATTTTAGATATCATGATATGCATAGCGTGGTGCTGGAGCTTCGCTCGCACTAGATGTGAGTTGACATGCATATAGTCGTGCGGAAGTCTCCTGTAGACTGTGTGTCACAGAGAGTTGAGATGCTCGCACGTATACTTTGAGACATGGGTTGGTTATCGACATAGTATTGGGGTGGATAAGACCTACGGCAGGCACCCCCAAACTATGATATGGGTCAACGGAGTACGTTGTACCGTATATGTCACACAGAGTACGCTGTACCGTGCAGTCATGATGACTCGATGATGTTACTTGATATTCTGGCAGGTAGGATTTGACCCCACCTCCCGTTACAGTTGTGATGCCCCGCACACCGAGATCCGTGTAGCCTGGGATCACAGGGATAAAGTATGGCCATAGTCCTTGATTTTCATACAGTAACCTACATGCCTCACATGATATCATACGGTCTGAATAGACCAGGACGAACCCGAGGGAGGGGTAATGTCCCGATTTATGTTTTTAAAAGAGATGCGATTTAATGAATCAAGGTATTCTCGAGAGATGGGTTTGACCTTGATGAGGTTGTTTTATGATGAAACAAATAAGTTTTAACGTGATTAGTTTATGATGTGGTTGTTTTATGATAAAACAAATAAGTTTTAATGTGACGAGCATGAGATGACATACATGATGATTTTTCCATGTTTGTTTTATGTATCGATTTCATGATTTCTCTTATATGATATATACATACATGTGGCATCGTTTTAGTCTTACTTCATGCTCCAAATGTAAATGATTTTATATCACGACATTATCAGCATGTAGATAGTATAGTTATCTACCTGCTTACATTATTACCTTACTGAGCTGTTTATGCTCACCCTTTCATTTTCCACCCCACAGGGTACATTCAATAGAAGAGAACGATAGTAGTCTTGCATTTCGGTTATCCGCTGCTTCTTATCAAGACCAGGTATACACATTTGTATAAATTTTGAATCTGAACATATAGAGGCACAGTACTGTATATAGATGTAATATTAGGGATGTATTTATTTAAATAAATTGATATGTAAATGAAATATGAAAATGGAATAGTAAATAGATTAGAGGTGAATAACACCGAATCATAGCCCAACTGTTTAGTAGTGTAACTGTTCACGACGAGTAAGGAAATGAAAAAGCGAAAAATTTACTCTGATTTTTAGTTAATTTGGGTCGTGACATAATTATATACAGTAATATATATAAGTTAAGCTTAGTAGCAAAATGATCCAACCCTACCTCTTATAACTGTCTGAAATATACCAAAATCACACTAGCACTGCACTATAATATGAAACCTCATATTTTCTAAAATACATTGCATGCTGATGTTTTAACTGAAAAATGATAAGCCAACTCATTTTTATATTTTATAAAACTGCATGAGTTTCAAAGTTAAGCATGCTTGAGTGGGGGGGGGGGGGGGGGGATTCCATAGATGGGTGACCATTCGGGCAGTTTCCGCTCAAGCTCTTTTTATACCTTGTTTTGTGTATCAAATATTTTTTTTCACTAATTCTAATTAAATCGAGCTGCTTATTAATTTTACAGGAAAAACAGTGTTTTGTACCGAGTGTTGACTGTGTGTTGCACTGTCAGGCTTTGCACTTGTTTTGAGACATAGGTCTTTTTTATATTCATGCTAAACTAGGGTGGCAAATACCTGGCCTACCTAGGCACTCCTCGTTTCCCCCTTGGTCCATGGAGTATATTGTACCGTGTAATTTACATGTGAGTATATTGTATTGTGTTCAGTCTTTGGACTTTTGCAAGGCCGATGAGTTGTTTACCACTTCCCACGGCAATTGATATCTTAGAACACCTGATCAGTGATGCTTGGAATCACTGTCTATGGCTATATGTCATTCTCCCATTTGGGATCTGTAATAGCATGTTCTGCCTAGTCTCGTTTATATAAATTACTGAATAAACTGTTTATTTAAAATACTGAGTGAACTGAATAATTAAAATGGCTTCTGTATGTATGGATGCGAATTTATTTTCACTGTATGATGTTTGTAAATTCTGTATATATTGTTTTCTAAGTTAATAATATTGGCATTAATCATCGTCATTGTTTTACTAAATGACATTTCATTACAAGCATGTAGAAAGTATAGTTATCTACGTACTTATTTTTTTTACTGAGCATGTTGAGTTCACCCTTTCATTTCATATCCACAGACTACCTCCAGTAGCAAGAACCTTATTGTATTATTAGGGATCTTTTGAGGAGTACATATCATCGCATAACTTTCCTTTGCGCAGAGATATATACAATATATTATTCTTTTTGTATCTAAACATTTGTTGCACAGTAATGTATATAGACATATATTTGGGGATGTAAACATGTATAAATACCGATGATAAGATAGATGAACAATGAAGTGTATAGAATATGATTTTGATTTTCTATAAATAAATTCTAAAATTTCCGTTTTGTTTATAAATAAATGTTAATATAAATTAGTGCATAGATTAATACTGACTCATAACCTAACCAAAAGGTAAAACGGGTTTGTAAGTAAAACAGGTGTGACAAGTATAGTATAATTAATTCTATATGGCAAGCATATGACTATGAATCTCATTCTACCAAAAAATAAATCAGCCGATCATGTTGCTCTGGCTAATCTCAAGTTTTGTGCCACTAATGAACATGATTAAAATAATTTTCTTAGTAGCATTAGTACAGCAAATAGCTAGCTGAGTTCATTATTTAACAGCTAACAATATATTGTATTGTGATTTAACTTTCCTGCTCTAGTCCACAGAATGAATAATATTAATACTACTAATTTGATTAAACTGCAAGCTACAGAAAAATAGTAAGATAATCCCCCATTTGAAGGTTAAAAATTATTTTGATCATCATTAATCATTGAATAATATTGCCAGTGTCACTTAAATCTAAAGAAAACGAAAAGGAAATGCCCTCAGGATTCCTTTTCTTATAGAATGGGTGTGCTTCAACTCTTCAATACTAAAAGGTTCAGATAAGAAATTTGATCACATATCTTCATTTTCTTATGATCAAAGAGAGAGGGTGAAGAAAAGAGGTAAATATGAAGAAGAGGAAGATGATTCAACGGCAACAAGAAGAGAATGAAATGCTTGCATTAACTAATATATGATCAAATATGAATCTAACATTAATTGATTGATCATATCAAAGTCAAAAGACACCATTTTCTTTTTCTTATAATCTTAACTTGCATCAACCTACCGATCCAGTCTTCTCAAAACCCTTAAGGGAACAGAAAACCTAGCTGAGAAAGATCTGGAGAGGTCATCAGGATCAGCTGACATCAAGCCTTGATCAAAATTCTGTGCATATGTACAATGATCATAAGAAACATGCACCCGAATACTTGGTGAACAATCTTCTTCTTTTCCTTCATCAACTTTCTCCATAGCATTCTCCACCTTAGCAGCTTTGATCTGATCACCAACACATTCATTGAAAGCATCCGGTCGTAGCGGCTTTTTACATAGCCTTGGCTCCATCTAAACTCCCGGCTGCCTGAGCTGCAGCACTTGCTGAATTCCATAGTGAAAGAAAAGCTAGAATATGTGGCTTTTAGATCTTGTTCAGGCAAGAGTTTACAGCCTATGGGTCCATGCAGTAGGGTACTTATAGAAATTAGGAACATGTTTCCAAAGTCAAATCTATAATGTCCTAATAATTAATGGACTTTTCTAGGAAAAAGAATCAAATTTCAGGGTTAGTTAAACTTAATTATGTTTGATTTTTTTTTATGACGGTATGCTATTGCTTACATTGTTCCTGAAATTATGCTACATGTGATGGTAAGTTTTTTAATGTTCCTTTTGGTTACTACTATAATTTATAAGACAGCTATATTAGAAAAAAAAAAAGAAGGAAGATTCGAATTTTAGATTTAATATCTTGTAAAAGGAGTAATAATTATTAGGTTAGAACTTGATCCTAAATAGTTATATTTTTTATTAATCCATTGATTGGCAAAAAGTGACTATTAGATTAGCTTGGTTGATTTAAACTATAGAGATTGATTAGAATTGAATTTTCATGCTCATAAAACTCTTCAAAACATTACTAACTCAGGCTTATTGCCTACTCTTATATTAAAACGGTGTTGATATTTCACATTAATTAAATACTAAATTCCCTCTAACTTTAGATTCAAGTTATACCCCTTCACCTATTGCCAATTGGTTTTATGATGGAAATCTAAAATCTTAATTAATGAAAATGCAATCATGAAAAACAAATAATAAATGGAATGCAACAACTTCAAATTACTGCAGCTTTTAGGTTTGGGATTCAAGCCCCAAGCAGTGTGCCTTGTTCTTTTCTTTACTTTTCGATTCATCAATACATAACGTATACTTGGGAAAAGGAAATTCCTTTATTTCCTGAAGTGAAACCAGGCTCATCACCAATGGTAAGAAAAACTATGTAGCTAGATGGATTTCTTTAGAGGGCCAAACAATTCTTTCTGGTATAGATTTGTCACCAGAGCAGCGCAAAAGAACTCTAGCCCGTGAGGCTGCCACAGATTATGACCTTGCGTGAAAACTGAATAGGCAGCCAGACCTCTAATGCACTCTTCTTATCCAAATATCCGTAGTTGAAGCCACAACTTGTTTAGTACATGAGTGGGACAGAACATATATGCCATACTGATACAACCACCAAGACCTAATACTGATATATTTGGAATATATATCCAAATATCAAGGCAACTTTCTTTGCCGCAGGCCAAGGCATATGGAAGATTCTAGCTAATTGCCGATAGAAGTGGACAGCATGCCGGCACACAAAGATTTTCCTATGTGCCTAGTGAAAGATCACATTTTATATGGTTTAATTGAAATTTGGTATGTCATGCACCGACCAGAATTGCAGTCCACAAGAAATATGCAACTTTCTGTATAAATGGGATTATATATATTTGGCTATTAAGTAGTCACAAGCTGATAGGAAAAACCACTTCATAAAGATTAATTAATGCATCAAACTATATTACAATATAATGATATATATATATATATATATATATATATATATATATATATATATATATATATCATTATATATACTGCACAAGTTTTCAAACTTCACACTCCCAAAACCTGTTTCAATATTTACAAACACGGCTTTGAGCCATTGGTGAATCTTTCAGCTTTAGCTTCACCTCATGCATTCCAATCCAATACATTTGAGTTCAATTCTGATATTCAGCTAGCATTTCCAACTTCATTTCTGAAAAAATGAGACACAAGTTAGCAAAACAGGTAGTACAATATTATTTCCAGAAACAAACTGCTTGTAGATCCTAAACAAGGGCATGATAATTAATTATCTAGCCAACTACTGCCCTGTAATTGCATGGAACTAGTTTCTGGCTAATGGCTGGCTAGCAGCTAGCTTTGAAGTTTTGAACTCCTGGAAGCAACTAAACATTGTTTAATTAGCAGTCTACAAATGGAAGATTTTTCTGTTTGAGGATTGCAGTCATTTTAGTGGACGTTGGGCCTTTAGTATACAAGCTCTATAAATGCATCATGTTTCTGTGATATAAACGCGATAACTTTGGTAAGACTTATGACTCAGAAGAAAAGCAACATAATTTCTTGTTACATCCTTACCTGAGGGTAACAATTTTGGCGGATGATAGTCTGATTGGTTCTGTTTACCACAATCTCACATGAGACTTTCGCCTGTTGAATAATAACAATAAAGAGAATCTAAAATCATGGAACAGAACAGAATCCACCTTGAAAATTAAGTGGTGAAATGATAAAATACAATGCAAAAGCAGCAAAATTACTTTGAATATGACACTAATTCTTGACTCCATCTCATTAATTGTATTTTACAGCACAAGGGTTTCATCCATTTATGTGAAGGTGTTCAATTGCAAACTTCTCATCCGAAGCAACAAGAAAAGCAAGAAATCATCAATCTTCGTCATGTTTGTTACAACTTAGACCATAGATCTTGTGGTCCAAAAAGGAGTATGAACAATATACACCTTTATTAGAGTTTTAGACATGAGTTCTTCAATGAATGACTTCCATTTCAATAAGTTTCTTTTGAAAAAGAAACTGTTAGCTATCAATAAGTAATCAAAAGAAAATAAACAAAATTCCCTCTGCAAGCAGAGTAATTTGCAGCTTGCTAGCTAGTAGGAAGCCTAACTAATTTCCTTGAAGCAACCAACATTTGCAAAATGTAAGATCAATTAGTCACACAGCCTTGATTCCAAAGGCTAACCATCAAGTTTAAGAAGTAAAAATTGAAGAAGAAAACTACCGAGCAACTGAATTTACTTAATTTACAGTCAGTTTGTTTTTAGCCAACGGTAAGCTAGCATAAATCAGATTTGATGGATAGTTGCTTAAGTTATCCCCCTGATAGAAATTTTCCCGGAAGACAAATTATTGTGGCAATCAACATGACACTGATCACAGCTAAACAAGACAAAACAAACCTTAGAGCTAGAGTTAGATAAAAATTACAAGGTACCAGCACCAACACGTTTAATTAGTACTTGGTAAATAAGTTATAGCAACTTGTCAAAAGCAACTCAATATTAAAATTAAAAGAATTCACATCAAGCTTCAACTTTAATCTAATGTTGTAAGAATTGACTCAGTGTTGTAAGGTTCCATTGAGTTTTTGAGTGGATGATTTTTATTAAATCAAATTCTCTTAAATTAACGCCAACAATAAAATGTGAGCGAGAATTAAATTCAGAATAATTATCTTATATACAATCAAATATGTGTCATTATCTTAATCTCATCTGTGAAATTAAAAAACTCTACTAATATATTAAATTTTAATTCTCAATTTCATATTCAATGTGATATAATACATCTCGTTCTTAAAAAAAATTTATATATATATATATATATATATATATATATATATATATTATTCAAACCTATACTAAACTAAAGAAGAAAGAGGAAGTATACATAGCATTGCTGACCCAAAGAAGCCAAATCTTAACGTTTAAAAAGTGGATGTGGAGGAATCAAATGTCCTAAGAAAGCAACTATAACAATTAAGAAAAGAAAAAGCTTTTATCTTTCTTACCTTCAAAGGGATCTTAAAGAAAGACAGACCAAGCCAGCCTGCAACTTCAGTAACAGTATCAAAGGGGACAGTTCCCCTGGCCAAGTCCTCCAGCAAATACACGACGTCTGACAGCACCTCAACCCCATTAAGCTCCAGCTCTGCCTTCACGTAAGACGATCCCATCGCCCTTACGTGACCATGCTCCGACGTCACGTGCCCCAGCATCTTCCCTCTGTACCGGACCGCCACGTCCAAGCTGGTAAAGTCCATGGAATACACGTCCGAATTCCTCACCTTCAAAGTAATCAACAAAGATATATCTACAGCTATTATGGGTATTGTATGAACTTGCATACGGTTTACATGCATCCGTACAATCTTAACTTCAGGGTCTGACGGCCAGATAATATACACCAAGGCAGCTAACAACACCAAGGAAGCCGTGCATAGTATCCGACAACCGAGCCAGCGGAGTCCCCCGGGACGATGGTAGGGCAGAACAACGAAGTTTTGATCAGGAGGTTGGGGTGGTAAAGCAGTGTAGTAGTGGGACGGTGACGGCGGTTCTTCTGGTGGTGATGGTTGTTCAAGTTTGGACAGAGCCATTGACATTAAAGTAAGAAAAAAGTTGCTAAAGACTTAGTAGTGTGTAAACTGTAAAGGAAGAGAGCGTCAGGTTTAGAGGAAGGTGGGTCTGTTGTTTGCTTCCGCTTTATGTAATTTGTCTTTGGCTGCAACCGATAGCGAAAGTTTTGTTTTCTTATCTTTTGGGTCAAAAGGATATTTGGGTTTTGATCAGTTGATTGAAAAGTAATGAGAAGTTATAAAGTGATTTAAGGGTTATTTAATGATGATATTGTTTGCTGTGTACTTAAAGCCATTTAATTATATGTTTTTGTATTTTTCCTTACGTCTCAGCTTCAAACGTATTATTACAGCAATTGCATTTATGTGGTTAAGGCCGTTGGATACTTAGGTGCAAGAACTCTATATTCAAATAAATGACACCTATAAAAACGGGAAAAAAATTACATAGATAAAACTTATTTTGCCTTATATATGGATATGAATTATAACACAATAAATTTTTATATTTTACATAGTTTTCATAGATCAAATACATACGAATTTTCAAATTAAATTCAAGCTCTTAATTTAATTTATAGTAAGGTTCTCTGATTTAGATGTTCTATCCCAAAGGTAACCTCGGCCTCCACCTTAAAAGAAGAAAGAAATTGAAAGTTTCCTCGTTTACATAATTCTCTTACAGCACAGAGCTTATATAACTTTGCTTCTTTCTACTAATTAAATGGAACTTGAAGAAAGGAAAGATGTACAATAAACTATAGCAACTGGGATCAGAAATAAATTAAAAGGAACAGAAATATTTTTACGGATGAAAGACAGATGATAAATGATAACGCTTCTTCCTTCGACAGTCTCGTCCAGGTGATACCATCTTTACTCCCTAAGAAACAAAGAGACACAACATGCTTTAGTCACCTTCCTACATGTTACTTGCCTTGAAATCCAATTGATCCGGATCCTGTCATCATGACATCAATGGCGGTTTGTTAGAACTTAGAAAACATCACTTCAGTACTCGTATGCCTAAACTCCAAACTACTAATTACTAAGTTAACATGAAAAAGAAAATGATTATAGGGAATTTCCTCTTGACATGCTTTGAAATCAAAAGCATAAACCACGATGTCACATGAACGTAACAATGTTATGACAAATAATATAAACATAATTCTGGTTCATACATACCTATCCTTTTTGATACACATCATTTTTCTTGAATCGCTTTGAGGAAATTGTTAGAACTTAACAAAGAGCTGAAAAGCATGCGAATAGCAGGAGAGAATTAGTAAAGGTAAAGATACAATGGCATTTATGTAACATTGCTTTTCTTTTCTTTTCTTTTCTTTTTCCGGCCAACGAGAGGAAAAAAATAGAAGTTCATTTTTGAAGGAAAAGCTGTGTTAAAAACAAATTTACATTAGCTACAAAATCTTCTTCATTTCTAAAATACAACCATGAGACAAAAACTAGGTAATGGAATTAAAATATACTGTGCTGCAAAGGAGTTTGTAAGGCGATTATTGCAAATATATATATATATATATATATATATATTAGCTAGAAAATATTCTTCATTTCTAAAATACCACCACGAGACAAAAAGTAATGGAGTTTAAATAAAATGTGCTGCAATGGATCGCGTTTGCAAGGCTATTATTGCAAATTTTAAAACAAAGGCAACAACATCAGAAAGACGCAGTTTTGGATTAATGTTTTCAGAAATAGGAAAATTTTTTAACAAATTAACCACAAAATTTAGGCCAATTATATGCCCTACAGTTGAATTTGCTGTGAATGGGACAGATACTAATAACGAAATATAAGAACACCTGTCTAGAGGCAGCAATTGCAATACTCCAAACTCCTCAATAGAAGAGCAGTGTACTTGCATGCATAGACCATCAATTATGATGCTTGGGATGTGAGAAATTTTAAGCCAGTCCTCCCCTGTCTCCTTTCTGCAACGTTCTGAAAGAATAGAACTCTGACTTATGTCCAATTGCTTTAGACTTGTATTCTGAAGAATGTTGCATGGCAGTGCCCTTAACTTTGGGCAGGAATCAATTGTAAGGGAACAAAGCCGAGGCATAATACTAATACGTTCTTCTTCTCCGCTCCAAGTATCCCACTCTTCCATATCACAGAATTCAAGATGTTTTAAACGAGGAAAGGCAATAACAGAAGATGAAGGCGATTCTGAAGATGACGACAATGCTGATACCTCTTCTCTTTCTACACCCAAAAATTCAACTCCCACATTTCCCACTTTTCTCATGTGCCCTATATAAAGTGATTCAAGGGATGGCAATTTCCCCAAGGGAGGCAAAAAGTTCAAATGAACGCAAAAACCCAGTGAAACATGCCTCAGCTTGGTCAGACTAATCATCCAGTTGGGGAAAATGGTTCGGCCATTGTAGCACCATATCTCTAATTTTTCCACGCAAGGAGGTGGTTGTAAAGCTTCAAGAAGTCCTTCATCATCTCTTTCCAGCCATCTCACTGACATCATTTCCTTCGAAATACTAAAATCTAGTGTCAAACTACGGAGGCCTTTCTTGTTTTGAAGTTCTGCTTTCTTCGCTTCAGTCACATTACACACAACTCCCAATCCACTTATCTTAAGATGTCCTTGAAGATGCATTAAGTTTTGAAGATCTCCAAGAGTAGATGCTCTGCTGTTAGTGCCACCATCCGTTGCCACGAAAACCCTTAGTGTCTGAAGGTTTGTTAATCTTCCAATTCCTTTCGGCATCGCCATCAAGCTCAAGTCTGTCTGCTCATTCTCAAGATGTCTCAAGTTGATTAGTTTTCCAATTCCACAAGGCAATTCTTCAAGACTATCACACCATGTGAGGTTTAAGGTTTGTAAGTTACATAATTCGCACACTGATTCAGGTAATTCTTTCAGTTTTCTGTTATGTTTCAAGTTGAGGTATCTCAAATGAACCAATTTTCCTATTTGATCAGGAAGTCCTTCAATTGAATTTCCAAACAAACTGCTACTCAAATTTAATGTCCTTAGACAAGTCAATTGATCAAACAACTGAGGCAAAATTGTGCTTACCAATGAAGTACCATGATTGCTTGAGTCAATAAGGAGGCTGCGCAACTTTTTCAAGTAGTAAATATCAGGGTCTCTTGGTACAAATTCTTTACAAATCCATGTTACATGACGAGCCTTTTTAGAAGAAGAGGCAGCTCTAAATCTTTCAAAACCATTATTTACTAGCACGAAACATTCGGTTCTCATCAAAAGTTGAAGAAAATCATGTACCATATCATGCATTTTGCATTCCGTAATACCAATGTCAAGTTCAATCCTTTTAAAATCCTGAAAAAAACAACGCATCATTAGCTCATCAAAATATTCCTCACCAACAATCTCCATCTTTTTGCCCTCTACTCCTTTCAGATAATCTTGCGCCATCCACAACTTGATCAATTCATCTTTGCTTATGATCTTATCTTTGGGAAAGACAGCACAATATGAAATGCATTGCTTAAGAGCCAAAGGTAACTCATAATAACTCAAAAGTAACGGAGGGAAAAGATCTCGTTCAGCCTCTTCAATGCCCCAGATTTCGCTATCCAACACACTTTGCCATTGTTCTCTACTTCTCTTGAATCGCAGCAGACTGCCCAGAATCTTTGCAGCAAGAGGCAAGCCCCGGCACTTTTCAGCGATTTTCATGCACATATCTTCTAAATTTTCACTCTCTTCTCTTCTCCTACCATAGAATGCTCTATGGCTAAGTAATAAGCAACATTCCTTTTGAGACAAGGTATGTAAAAGAAACAAGTCTGCTGTTCTTGTTCCGATAATTATAGCAACTCTTTCCTTACGAGTGGTTATCAAAATTCTACTTCCCAGAGAGCAATACTTGAGGGAATTTTTCAATTGCTCCCATTTTGTTGCATCTTCAGTCCACACATCATCCAACACAAGGAGTATTTTCTTCCCCAAAACATGACTACGAATTTGCCGCAAAATGTTATCCTTTCCAACTAAACTCGGAGTTTCGCCTTTAAACGCTTCAAGGATCTCTTTGGCAATCCTTATCTCATCAAAAGGGTCCGAGACGCATATCCATATTCTCTTGTCAAAATGACATTTAACATCATTGTGATTGTAAACCAGCTGAGCAAGTGTTGTTTTACCGATTCCTCCCATCCCTACTATAGATATGACAGGGATGCTCGACCCTTCTCCATTACTATTCTCTCCCACCAGCATGTTCAGTAGAATTACTGTCTCTTGACACCTACCGTAGACCCCTTCTTCATCTATGAAAGAAGCAGTTATTTCCCTTTTGGGTTCTTCAACTCCCTTCTCTAACTCAAACTTATACCTATCCTTTTCGGTAGCTATACAATCAAGTTGTTCATTCAAGCCTTTTATCTTCGAAGCAATATTATAGTATAGAATAATTTGAGAGGTAAAAGAAGAGATTGAATAGCGTAACTTCTTTCGCAAGGGAAAATTTTCAACTTCTATTTGTTGTTTCCCAAGCTGTGATTTGATTTTCCGAGTATTCCACTCATCTAACACATCATCAACATCATAGGCCACATCTTTGAGTTTCTTTAACCAATTTGTCACATTGGCATCCCTTATCTGTTGAAGACAAAAGATACATTCAATTGGCAATTTTATAGTCAGTAGTTTCAGTCTGAAATTCTGTCTATCCAACTATAAGACACAATGGAATCAAATCGCACTATCGTCCGACGTCAGCATTCTCACGGAAAAACATTTTGTGATATTTGATCCATGATTAAAGGAATGCTTTACTTTCTTTGAGAATCATTTTATGAAATTAATTAAAAGAGTCAAAATTTTTAAGATTTCAAATGGATTCAATTCAACCCACTTAAAGTTCACTATGACCTCAAATCTAACACTAGTTGTTAAAAATATTGAATTCCAAACTCTAGATTTACTCATATACGATATTTCAAATTCAGTCATCCAAAGATCTAAAAATTAAAAAATAACGTAATATTTAAATTTAACTCAAAAGTTTTTTTCATAAAGAGATGCGGAGGTGCGCAAATTAAGAAAAATTTCCTTTTTGATTTTAGGTGAAACTATTATTTACACACGGTGTGTGCATATATATATTATATACATCGCGTAATGAAGTCTTTTTACTTTACAAGTAAAGTTAAAATGATAACATTTATCCTTTAAATATATTAAAAAAATAAAAATAAAATAAACACATGTGTTATCATCTTAATCTCACTTATAGAGTCAAAAAATTTCACTAACGATGTATAAGATATTAAACCTATATATATTCTCTAATTCCATTTGTATTATGCAGGAAAAATATTTATAAAGGTCCCATTTTTGACAAAATAGATGGTCTAACCTTCATATTTAATAAAATTTCTCTAAATTAATACTCTTAGACCGTGTTTAGTGCATGAAATGAGAATATGATAAGATAATATAAGATTGTGAATAAAATACGATTAGATGATATCATCCTATCTTACATTTGGTGTATACAAGAATTAAGAATAAAATAAGATAATTTTTTATATCTTTCACTATATTTGTTATATGTAAAATTAAAAGTAGTATAAAATGATTTTTTGTATTTTTGTAAAGTAACATAATTTAATTTTATAATTATTTGTTTTTTAATAAAAGTTACTTTTAAAAAAATTTAATTAGTTTTTCAAAATGTATTTTGTTAAAAATTAATTTTATTAAAAAATTCTCTATATTTTTTTAATTTTTTCTTTCATTTCTGTTTTTATTTCTAAGTATGATTTATATTTAAAATGATTTTTTTCATGGTAAGTTAAATCTATGTTTTTTGGAAAAATTGAGTTTTTTTTTCAAGAAATAAGTTTATTTTTTAGATTACATTAATTTTTCAAAAAGAAAATTCTTAAATAACTTTCTTTATTTTTATGCTTTTTTCCTCTTCTTTCTTTTTTTCCAATTAAAAGAAAAATTAAAAAAATACAAGTTAAATTTAATAAGTCAAATTTTATAAACTAAAAAAATATATATATAATTTCAAATAAATTTATGGTTAACTGATATTTTTCTTTCCTTTCTTCCTCTTTTTTCTTTTCCTACCAAAAAAAAAGGTAAGAAAGAAAAAAAATTTAAATTTAAACATAAGAAAAAATTAGTTAAAATATATTTTATAATAATTTATGTTTGAGAATTTGTTTTCTGAAATAATTTAAAATTTTGATTATTTCCAAAATATAATTTTTGAAAAAAAATGAATTTTTCAAATAAAATATTATTTTATCAAAATTATAGTTTTTTCTTTATTAGAAAGAGGCAAAAAAGAAAAAGAAAGAAGAAAAGTAAAAAACAAAAAAAAAAAAAGAAAAAAGAAGAAAACAATTTAGATTAACTAATTAAACAAAGATGCTTATTATTTCATTAAATGTATAAGTTAATTTTCAAATATTAAATTTAAGGATAAAATAAATAAAATATGAGTATTATTTCTAATCTCATGAAATTATAAATAATTCTTACATTATGAAGATGATTAAATTATCCTCTATTAGAAGGGTGATTAATCCTCTTTATAATCCAATCCTCCTTTTAATGTACACATCAAACATAAGATAAAATAATTATCATCCTTTCATACCCATCATCTCATATACCAAATATGACCTTAAGACCTATTATTCAGTATTAATTTAGAGAAGCTATTAATTTGTAAGATTTTACTTATAAATTGTCATTTTATCTTGTTAAAAAATGTGTTTTTTAATTTTCACAGCAACCAAACTCCTTAACAATCTAATCTAAGTTGAAAAGCTCATTAAAAATTCACAAGCAAATATCTCTTATGTACTTTTCTAGTTATTAGAGTAAAAAAATATCAAATGTGATGAATTTTTACAAATTAGAATTGTGAAGTGCATTTTGAGCTCTTAAATACAGCTTAATATATTTTAAATTTATCAAATTATTAATTTATGCAGCAGTTGAAATTGAAATTTTACAATAGATTTAAAAACGAAATTATTAGTTATTCAAGCCGGAATTATTATTCTTTTATTAATTTAAAAAATTATTAATTAAAAAGACAATAATTTAGAGATATTTTATTGTATAAATATACAAATAAATAAAATGTATTCTATTCAAATCCTTCAGTTTTAACATTAATTTAAATCTAATCTATTAGTTTGAGAAATGAATATTAAATCCAAAATTATCAATTTAATTGTAAAAAAAAGTTGTTCTATTAAATTAATTATTAAAAAATTTATTAACTTAAACATATGATACTCATGAAATATTCATATGCTTTTTTTTTAGTGTTAAAGAAATTAAAAAAAAATTTATATAAAATATTTAAAAAAAATATTAAAAAATAATAAATAATACTAAAAGTTATTGTTAATATTTAGAATGTTATATTATTAATTTAACTTTAATAATTGTATATAAATATCATTTGTGATTTTAAACCTAAGTAAATCTATAGAACTAAAGGAATAGAATTGAATTATATCAATAACTTAGAGACGTGAGTGAAATTTTAACTACAAAGAAGTAATAAACTCCGAAAACGATAAGAAGAGAGGTTGCGTCAACCTCGTACCTGTTTTGATTCGGCATCCCGAAGAACCGATTGGATATCCTGAAAATGTGTTGTCATGTTCCGAATTTGTTGTTCAAGATCCAGGGCCAGTCGGACGTTGTGTTTTATTTCATCAGGCATCATTATCAAAGAACCCAACTTCTCTACAACTGCTGAAACAATTGATTTCGCCATTGCTTTTTCTTCAGATTGATAAGAAAACTACCAACCAAGCAAGAGTCGACTGGAAACTATTTTATAAGAAGGAAAAATACCCAAAAAAAAAAACTGTGGGCTTGCTCTTGCTGGTGAAGGTATAAATGGGGGCTTTGTTTTCTTGTGAAGGTATAATTGGGAATATTTATTACGGTCTTTGGTTTTTTCGTGCATGCAAAGCAAAGTTCTATAAAATAATTTAGTCTCCAAAGATAAGATAAAGATAAAAAGCCTTCGCCTTTTTTGGTGAAGGATGACAAATAACCAAGTATGCAAATCCCTAGTTTCTTACTCTCTGCTTGTGTCTTAAAATAATATAGTAATATTCGTTGTCCGAAGGAAGCTGATACGTGTGAAACGGGGAAGGGGTTGCAGGTCGGCGGATGACTGTTTGACCAATTGTACAAAAGTCTTCGAAAGAATTGAAAATGATCACGGAACTCACGACCTTTTCTTCCAAGCCATGACGATATGTTAGCAACAGATAATGTAAGATAAATTTATTTATATTATACTTGATAAATATAGACACGATACGAGTGACACGATACGAATGACACGATATAAACACGATACGAAAAAATTTTATAAATATTAAAAAAATTCGTGTTTCGTGTTTATTCATGTCAGACACGGTTAAACACGTATAAAATACGAAAACACGTTTTCTTAAACCGTGTCACATGAATACACGATACACGTGTAAGATACGAAAATAATATATGTTTGTGGGAGGAGTTGAATTTTTGTCAAAAATATTGTTTTTTTAAACATTTACCAAATAAACTATTATATTATATTAAAATAATGTGTAATGAAAATTAATTTATATCTTAAAATGAATTAATACTTTAATAAATATTGAAAAAAATAAATTAATAAATTAAATATGAAATTAAATTAGTTAAATAATAAAAATTTTAAATTCTAAAAATAAAGTATTGAAATTAAAAAAAAATTGTTGTAAGTTAAGATATAATTAACAATTCTTACATATATGATATTATAATATATATATATACATAATATTTTGTTATAACGTATAAAACATAAATATTGTA
The DNA here is from genome assembly GCA_033439115.1 of Firmiana major. NCBI lineage: Eukaryota > Viridiplantae > Streptophyta > Magnoliopsida > Malvales > Malvaceae > Firmiana > Firmiana major. Next base: position 27,852,276 of record CM065910.1, read on the forward strand.
TTGTAATAGAAGAGTTTTATAATTAATTATTTTGTATCACTGATACTAACGTTGTATCACATGATATGATTATGCGAGTTTATATTTTATATAATTATAAATTTACAATATAGTAAGAAATTCTATATTTTATTCTATATCAATTATCATATTATAAAAAATCATAATAACATAATATTAACATACAAATTATTATGATAAGAATAAGATATTAATATATATGATTTATTTTAAATCATAATATAAGTTTATAATTTATAAGATATTATTTAAATTGTAATATAAATTTACTGAATCCTATTGAGTTATGTTAACATTTTGAATTGTTATTTCTTACATTGTATTGAGTTATGGTATTTGCGAACTTAATTTTTAAATATTTGTTGACTATTATGTTTGTTGACTTAATGTTAACTTTGTTTATTTTGTTTCTATATTTTGTAATTTTAAATAAATATTATGGATGGTATGAATTGAAGATTATTATTATGTTATATTTGTTACTAATATTTGAATGTATGTAAATTAAATTATTGATGTAAATTAATAAATATTATGATTTTTTATTATGTTTTATTTTTAATCTTGTCATTTGTGTCGTGTCTATTCGTGTCGTGTTTAATCGTGTCAATTATATTTTTTTTGTATTTATCGTGTCGTGTCGTGTGACACGAATAATTATAACGTGTCAACCGTGTCGTGTCACTTGTCACACGTATAAAATACGTGTCGTATTCGTATTTACGTTTCAGACACGTTTTATAATTCGTGTCATATTCGTGTTTCATAAATTCGTGTCGTGTTTTAATTCGTGTCGTGTCGTGTCATAACACGAATACACGAATTGTCAAGTCTAATTTCTACCCTTATGTGGATTGAGGTCCCGTTTGGATCTACGCCTTTTGAAGCCGTACGGTGAAACTTTCATAGTATAGTTTTATATATATATATATATATATATATATATATATATATATTTGTAACTCTTTCTCTTTATTTTTTTAATAAAAAAGTATAAAAAGGAAAAAATTGAATTTTAAATTTATTTTTTTTAAAAAGATTAACAACTATTAAATCACGTTTTTATTATCTCTTTCTCTTTTATTTTCTTATTTTAGTATAATATATTTATTTTTTCACAATACTTTTTTTATCACTACTACTGTAATTATATTTAAACACATTATCATTTTATTGTTATTGTTATTTTCAAATTTATCGTTCATCCAAATTAATCTTAAATTACATCAATTTATGGATTGGGCTGTAATATTAAAATCTGAGGATTTAGATAAATATATTGAATTTAATTTGATGAATTTGAGTTAATAAATGAAATTCAATCAAAATTTGAATTGGACTTAGACTCACAATTTAAGGTGCAAATCTTACAGATCAACAGTTATAATTTGACTCATTTTATTCACTAAAAATGATTTTTTTAAAAAATAATTTTTTTTTGTGTGACAAAAAATTAAAACCGATCAGTCAATAAAATTAGATCATTTTAAAAAAAATATTTTATTCTTTTGAAAAGGAAAGATATATTCAAAAAATAGTTATATATATATAAGACTATTTATCAAATTTATTTTTCTACTCAAATTAAATTTTGGATATAATTTTTTAAAATTATAATTTAATTTAACCCTACATAAAATATTATAATATTAATAAAAATATTTTATTTAATTAAATTAAAATTTTAAAATGTTAAAATATTAACACTAAAAATCTTTCAATATTTGATGCATAAAAATTTAATTTTGAATATTATTAATTTTGAATATTTTTAATATTTAAATAATAAACTATATATATTATTATTTTAATAATAAAAAATATTAATTTAATGAAAAATATATTATTTTTTACACAAAAAATATTTACTATTTTAATGATTAATATTTTGTATAATTTATTAATTATTTTAATTTAAGATACAATGTTTTTATTTATTTACAAAGATTTTTATATTACTATTTTTAATAATAAATATGAATAAATAATACTTTTTTATGATTTTAATACTAAATATGTTCAGTATAAAATAGAATTACTTTGATGGTATAAATATTTTTAATATTTTCAAAAAATATTACAATCATATTAATACATATATTTTTAAAATAGTAATCTTACTACAAATTTTTAAAAAATATTAATATAAGTAATAATAAATAATTTTATGCTAAATGTTTATTAATATAATATTTAAATGATAATTATACTCAATATATAATTATTTTTAATATTAATAAATTTATTAATATGTAAAAAATAATTTTAAATATTTTATTATTTATGCTATAGTCATTTGAAAAAAGAAAACACATTTTTCAAAAGAAAATCAAATAATAGAAAATATTTTTCATCGACTAATTCAAACAATAAAAAAAATGGTTTTCTAAAAAAAGTAAATGTTTTTTAGAAATGATTTTTCAGAAGTTATTTTCAATGAACCAAATGAAACCTTTATTTATATTTTTTTATTTTAATTAATTAGATGTTTTACTAAAATATGATATTGTATTTTGTAAATTTAAAAAAGTGAAACCCAAAATTTTTTCATTTTATTTTTTATTTTAAAAACTAAAAAATAATTGAGAATTCGAAATAATGTTATACAGGCTCGAAACTAGCGAAGCAGTCGGTTAGTAGCATTGGGCTTGATGGCACGCAAATCGAGGTAAGACTCTAAGCCTGATAATTACTTAAGAATTACATGTATAAATATGAAATGATGTGTAGTAGTGAAAACTAAGGTATTGAAAGTAAAAAAGTTAGTGAAACTCGGGTTTGCACTAAACCGAGAAATTTGGCCTAATAAGAGAAATAAATTCAGAGTAAATTCTAGAAATTTCCAAAACTTATTCTGAGACTATAGGAAATTAATATAAGGCATATTTAACATGGAGAATGAAAATCAAATGGAAATATGAAGGTTTCGGTGATTGAATTAATTTTTAAAGTTAACCGAAAATCTTAAGTCATTTTGCTCAGTAACGACTAAATCGCGCGAAATGAACTCAATCAGAGAACTTTCTTTAAACAAGTGATCCCCAAATTTTTATGAGATATACTAGGGACATATTATAACACTTGAGAAGTGAAAATTTGGAGAAAATTGGACTAGAAATAATTTTTATGAATTTTTTAAAACAGAACATGAATTTCCCCTGCTTCAGAAAACAAACCAACCAGTAAAATTTGCAAGATTTGAAGACCTTTTAGAAACCTTTTGACTCCCAAATTTTCTAGATTAAAAGTAGACTTAATAAGCTTTCTGGAGAGATAAAAACTAACCCCAACCGACCTAGAACCTGAAAACCCCAGCCACTTAAAGTTGCCGTACGTGTCATCCTTGTTTTCATATTGCAAGATTTTTCCAGCAGCCTTCCATCCACTTTCAAGCGACGGTAAAGAAGGATAAAATCTTTCCCTTCAATTCTTCAACAACATATAAAAAATTCAGCCACAAAGGAGTCGATTTGCTAGGTGAAAAACTAGAAAGAAGAACAGAGGTAGAATTTACCCTGTTCTGAGGTGAGAGAAAGTTCCATTTTTGAAAGTTTTTGGTTGGATTTTTTAGTAATTTTTGATTATTCTAAGCTATATATATGTTGAATTACAGTTGAGGATCAATTGGGAGGATTAAAAATGTTGCCAACCTTGGTCAAAGTTGAGGTAAACTTGATGAATGATGATGAACTTGAGATATGTTGTTATTTGGTGTTTTTGAATGATTTTTAGTTAAGTGGAATTGAAAAAATTAATTTCTATGGATAAGTATGAATTCGGCCAGCCTAGGGTTCATGTGATTGTGATGAAATTTGGATGAATTCAAGGTTGTTAACAGTTAAATTTATACCGAAAAAGTCCGGTTTATAGCTCAGTTTAGTGAAAAACTAAAAAGTGTAAGAATTGACAATTTGACATATTGATAAGTATGATTTATGAACTTGAATGAGTATTGAGGTTAATGAAGGAATGAATTTGAGGTTAAGAGAACCAAATTGGCCAATTTAGTTTAAATTGGCATTTAAATCAGTAAAATCGAGAAAATGGAAAAAGTTGATAAAAAAAGTCAAAATTTGTCAACATTTATGAAACTAAATACATATTTGGATATGTTGAGATAAATTTGAATGATATATGATGAATTGACATTGTTTTGGGCAACTCGAATCCGACACGCAAATCGAAGCTATCTCGAGACCTGACGATTGTGCCTGCCCTAAGGTGTACGAGGTAAGGGATCTGTTTTAAGTAGTATTGGCACTTCAAATACCTTGTTTGATTTATGAAATCATATGGTATGCTCAAAATCTTAGAAAATGTATTCCCGAACCCAAAAAATACTATTCACACTAAACCGAGAAACCAAGGAATAAGCCTTGTTTTCTGAGCTCTTCAACTGTACTTTTTAGTACCTATGACATGTTTTGAAATGCAATTTGCTACGCGAAAATGAAATTTTATAAATGATGTATATGTTTATGAAATGAAATAAAAATATTATTTCTACGAGTTTACGGGTTAATAAACCTGAAATATACTTTAAAAGTATTGTCTTGAGACTAAAGCCACATGTATTCTACGCGATTTATCATGTGTGGCTTGTGTGGATTCTGGACCTTCGTGGTGCGTGCCGCATGCCTCTTGGTATACGTACAGTCCCTTGTGGCGTATGCAAAACCACGTTGGGTATTTGTGCCACTCGATGCCTTATTTCCACCATTTGTTTAAGTGGCGTAGGGCGTTGTACGACCCTGATCTAGTCTACAGTTCCCTTACCATGACCATAGGTATACTGTCTACGTGAACTATCTATGCGAAATTCCTATGTGAATTATCTACGCGAACTACCTACGTAAAATATCTACGCGAACATGACTTTTATTACTATGTGTCTCTGTCTAGTTTCCATGAAATTACTTAGTATGATTTTAAGAAATGAGTATTAAGCTACATGTTTCATATGTTACATGTTTTGACTTGATTTTGAAATGAACTACGCGATATATATACTACACGAAATATAAATCTACGTGATTTATAAGTTACGTGATATTTGCTACGCGATTTGTAAACTAGGAGATAATTGCTACGTGATTTGTAAACTATGCGATATTTACTACGCGACTTATAAACTATGTGATAGTTGCTACGTGATTTATAAGTTGCGTGATATATATATACTACGTGATTTACACATTACGTGTTATATACTACGTGATTTATAAGTTATATGTTATTATAACTGAACTGAGTTACGTGATTTTAAAGTTACATGTTATAATATTTTATTCCTACTTGTTTTGCTGCTAAGACTACTTTAAACGCATGTCTTATTGTGCTTAAAGAGCTCACCCATTTCCTTTCTCTCTTCCAAATTATCTTAAGTGATTCACCGGCTTTACCTGCTGTACAGTGGTCGTAGGCGAGTGGACCCGACCCCTTTTTGAGCTACTCTTGTACAAGCGAGGTATACTTTTACTTTATTGTCAGACTTGTTGTAAAACATAGACAGACGTTGTACAAAACATTTGAGATGTAAGTTAAGTAGATATGAATGTAAATAAAGTTGTAGCTACACAGTTTACATAATATTGTATATTCCAAAATATTTAAGTGTGAAAATGAGCATAGATGTGTTGTTGAGTAAGAAAAAGAAATTAAAATCAACTGGGTGCGAATATAAATTGCATTTTGTATCTTGCAGGAGGTTTAGGATAAAAATACGTCGTTATGTTGGCGAAATGTTTATGAAATAACAGGGTTAAAAAATTGGTACTGATAGGAATACAACTTAAGAAATCGAGGAAGAGTCGGCGTCCGCTTCTCCATCTTCCACTGGTGACGAGGACACTAGGGAAAGAGATGGCTAGTCAATGTAGTCTCTTTAGGGCTACCTCTCTGCCGAGTAAGGGGTAAGGATGTTCTGAACCAACTCTGTGAGGTCACTTAGCTGTTGGGAAAGTTGATCGAACTGTTTCACTGTAGGGGGCGGTCGTTCATCAGGTTCATTATCACGGGTTTTAGCTGGACTTGTTGGCATAATGTGGTCTTCTTCCACCACCATTCTCCTTCTAGGGGCCATGCTCAATGGCAATTGGATAATTGAGAGAAGAAGCGGCCCTTACCTGGCGCGCCAAAATGTTTGTGGTGAGGATGATACTTAAGGTTAATGATGGAAGAATGTAACAAGGATTGGGTAAGCAAGGCCTTTCTTTCTCTTAATTGGTGTTCAACCTCTTCCCTGAGTCGAGTCCTAGTTTATATAGAGGGAGGGAATGAGGCCAAGATGGAAAAGGCCTAAGTAGCACCTTCATCCACATTGGCATGACGTGGCCCTGTGGGAATGGGTCGACCTGGATGTAAACGTGTCATGAATCGTCCACCTAGACGATGCTCATCATCGTACCAAAACCATTTGATGTTCGCTCAGCCCCAAGGTCGGCCTTTGGTCCCAGGTTTTGATGACAATGGAAGGGATCAACGTTTGACGCGCGACTTGGTTACGCAAACCTGAGATGACAAGACCATATTAAGCATAGTCTCGTTATCCGCATTGTTGCCTTTATTGGATCATGTTTGAAGCGAAAGACTAAAGTGTCTTTGAGCCTTTTACCTCCTTGTCAGATTGCAACACATCCCACTAGGGTATGAGGATAACATTTAATGACTTCAGGTTTAATTATTTTAATCACGTTAATGTATTTAATCATGTCCCCTTGTGTTAAATGGATTAACTTTAAACGAATGAATCATATCATATTGGATCACATGTAATACATATAATAAATATATCATGTTCCTATTTAAGTTTTTAATATTTTTTATAATTCATATCGTAGTTATTTTTCAATTATTTATGTCGCATAGACGACATGAGTACGCTACCATATTTAGCTAATGGTAAATGGAAATGAAAATTGGAAAACTACTGGTCAAAGTGGCTAATAGTAATAATGTACCAAGAAAAGCTGCTAATGGTAATAGTATTTATTATCACACAAATACAATCTGTCTTGACTCTCTAACCTACCATTCTCATTCATTGTTTCATGCTAAGCAATATTCATGGTTTTGCTTTTACAACCGTTTAGACTAAACTTTTTTCGTCTAAAACTTCCTTTTCTTCTCTGGAAAGTCGTATACTAAGATTTTTGCAATTGATCTAAAGTGTACAATGGCAAGGCCTGGTAACAAGATCATACAAGCCAAGCTGGTGCGTATGTCTTGCCCTTCTGTATTTATTTGTTGCTGTTTTTTTGTCAACCTGTTTCTTTTCATGTACCCTATTGATCTCCTAATTAAACTAGAGTGTAATGTTTCTTTTCTTTGGTTTTAGACCTTGAGTGTATCGCACAGATAAGCTGCAAATGCAAATTTTAGTGATTGATTTTGAAAAGAATGATATTTGATGGATAAGATGATGCTGACTGATTGGACTGGACTGGACCGAACTGGAGTGGGTTGTGGCTTTTATGCCTTAAAAGTGCTGCATTTTGTAGCATTGCCTCTGTAAATGGTCTATAATAAGCATCACTTGATAAATTTGATCCCAAAAGATTTTGTGGCAAATTGGGATGCTTGTTGATGGAGGTTGAATTAGTCCTCTAACTGGTAGGTTAGGTGAGGTTAGGTTAGGTTAGGTTGATGCGTTCGAAAGTTACAATTTTAACATTGAAGATAACCGGTGCATTCAACCCAGTCACTGCAACAATAAGATTAAAATGGACATGAATGAAAAGCCTCATTGGACCAAAAACCTTTGTGAGGAGACAAATTGCAGACATTTGATTTGCAGGTTCTTCTAGGGGACATGGGAACCGGAAAAACCAGCTTGGTACGAAGATTTGTCATAGACAAGGTGAGAAAATCGATTTGCAAAGTAATGCTTTTATGATTTTTTCTCTTCTGTTAATTGTAAAAAACTTTTGATTTTTACTGAGTTATGGGATTGTCTAAACTCTTAATCATCCTCCTCCTCCTTTGAGAGAAGGAAAAGGAAGCCTAGTTGCCACTAGCTTTCTTTCACTCATGGGATATATCTTTATTTCTCAAGTAAGCGGTATGACACTCAGATTCTGTTAGATTTTCCATTTCTGCTGCTTAAGTATAACTGGCTTTGGTAGACATGAATGAACTGTATGACTTAATTTTACTCCTCATAAACTTTGACTTTTACTCGTATATGTCATTTGCAAAACAGAACAATACAGCCTGCAGTTTGCATCGTGGTGCTTAACTGCTTTCCATCATGCTGAATAGCTTCACTCTGCTTGAGTGTATTTAGTTCGAGAGACAGTTTGTATACGGCCGTCTCTGATCTTTTGAGTTTGTTTACTCTGCTAGTGATTTCAATCTTTGCTATCTCTTCTGCATGACCTCTATGACATATAAGCCTGCAACGGTTTATAGTTATGGAATGGTTGTTTAGCTATAAACCCACAACTAATTATTTTATAGGTGAAACATGATCATACATTCATACTATCTCAAAGGAAATCCAAATTTAGTGATGGCACTGGTAGCAAACAAGTCAGACTTGGACTCAAAGAGAGAGGTTGAAAATGAGGTAATTGCAAAATGCTTCCCTTTCTATTTTGGAGTAGCGTAATTTTCATTTCAGGAAAAGAATTGCATACTGTTTTTAAGTGCTTATCCAACTACGAAGTGAACAAACTGCACTAAGCATTACTATAATTTGCGACAATATATTACAAGAAAAATAACAGCATTCTTTTAACTAGCATAATTTCCTTAAACCCCTAGTTCTTAATAAGCATTTTGTTGATTTCATCCATTGCAATCTGCTGGAGTCCTCGAAGCCAAAATCTAATCACCTCCTTGATTTGATTAAAGAACAGTGAAGCATTGTGAATACCTCTCTACCATGAAGTCTGGAATTCCTTTCAGTCCAAATAAAATAGAGATAAGAATTCCAGGCTTGCCTGAGCACAAGCACAATCAGTGTTTTCCTCCTGAGCTTCTGCGCACCCAATTGAATTCACTGGACCAATCTCCCACCTGTCTTTGGATGCTAAAAAGCTGGAGAATTTTCTGCCACACCTGTTTTATGGAATTACAAGATACAAATAAACAGTCCCTAGTCTCCAACTCCTTATCACAGAAAGAATGGAAGTCACCTTTAAGATTATTCCTGGGTTTGTTGGAAGTTTGTCAAGAATAACTATCCAAGCAATGATGGCATACCTATGAATATGGTACTTCAACCATATAACCTGGTGCCATCCTACCTTCTACAGCTGATGCCAAGTTTTGGCTGTTCAATACCTGTAAGCTGAATTCGACCAATCTCCATTCTGCTGTTGAACAAATGGGAGGGCAGTACACCTTAATTTGAGCAACTTCTTCCTGCCCCAATTGTGGCTTTGGATGGTTGATGCTGCCATAAGGTTTTGCGCTTTAGAACATAGGATTTTGACCATGACCAAGGCAACCTGCAATGTTCTTACTAGACTAGAAGTACTCCCCTAGGGAGGAGATTCTTTCATAGCAAATTCCATCATAGTGCTCCACGAATATGACCTCTATCCATATTTATACCAACGGAACTCAGAATCGGAAATAACTTTGTTTTTTTTTTAACAGTTATCAAACATATCTTTACAGTCTTAGTATTCTTTATCTGAAGTTATTAGGGACAAACTTAAGTTAAGTTTTCCTTCACTTTTTTTTTAATTATTATTATTATTTTCAGGTGGTGAACAATTTGCTCAAGAAAATGGAATGTTTTTCATAGAAACATCTGCAAAAACTGCACAGAATGTCAATGAGCTTTTCTATGTCCTTCACCTTAAATTCTTATTTCATGGTTGATGGAAACAACGCCATCTCGTTTGTGGCAATGCATGAGACAACACTTCATCTTGTATAGTCTACAGAGTGTCCAATCAGGCATTCTCCTGCACTACTGAGCGTGCGTGATTCCTTTATGTTCCGGATATGAAAAGCTTCGAGGTTCAAACATTTTGTATTTGTTTTTTTCATCCTTTTCTTTAGTAAACTGAATCTGAAAACTTCCATCATTTGCTCCTTTCCTATGTGCAGCAAAGAAGTTGGCAAGAGCTTGCCCTCCAAAATCATCAGGGATAAATCTAAACAATTAAAGACAGGATAGAAGATGAAAACTATTTTGTTGCTTAGGTTGAGTCATACAATCTCAGGCTAACTGATCTTAAGCCTGTAGTGTATTTTAGAGGCAGATCATTCATTCCAGAGTTTCTATGCTATTTCTTATATCAAATGCCGGATAGCTGATTCTGAGTATTCTGTAAATTACTGCAATATATAATTGTAAATAAATTGCTCACAGAGGCTATCAAAATTACTGTAAAAATGACTAAATACCGGAACAAGTATACTGCTTCACAGTTTGTATCACTATGCAATATGCATGTTGTCCATAGATTTCGAGAATGGCCACAGCCCATGAGGGATATACTAATGCAACCTTTCAATTGTTTCCAGTTCAATGTTAAATAGGCAAAACTATTTTAGCCATCCATTTCTTCTGTTTTTCCTTCGTGAAAGAGATCACTGGTAATTGCAATTTCGCCCACATAATCCTGTTATTTTTAGGGAGTAAATGCTCCAAGACTTATAAGTTACAATCAAACACACAAAGGATGAAATTTCATATCGGAGTGAAACAAGAACACAATCATATGAAGGTAGGAGACAAGACAACCATAATCAAGCAACCCCCAAATATGCAGACAGCTCTAGGCACCTATGATTTCCACCAAGAAATTAAACCATTAAAACCTCAATTCTTCTTGTGACACGCAGCTGGCTCCAGTTAATTCATCGACCTGCCAGCCAAGCAACTGCTGGAAAACAGCAAATTTTTTAATGCAATTTCTTTTCTTCCCTGAGGAAGGGGCTTTGTGTCAGAGACTGCAGAGGTGAATGTAGGAAAGGAGGGTTGGAAGTAAGAGATCAAGTTAAAATGAAAAAGAAAAACAGAAGCTCAATTTAAAGGAAGCTAGAAGACAAGTTCATTGGAGAGAATTAAGAAAAGCCCACAGTTGGGGCAGAAAAGGTTCACAAAGCTAATGCATATCTGGATGCACAACAGGAAACATTCTTCATTTCATGCAAAGTGCAGGATGATTATTTAAACTACACATTCTGATCCGAGTGTTAATCGAAGCCATACTTAAAACCATTGTTTAGCATGGCTTTGCCCTCTTTTCTATCAATGAACAATCCTTTTCATTCTTCACCCAGCTAGGAAAAGAACAAGGATTTGAATGGCCAGAAAAAGAAAAAAAAGAATCCAATTCATCACAATATAACATGCGCCATAACAGTGAAATTAAGACATCAGTTATAGTACTAAAAATCGTATCAAAGTAATGACCATATATACCTTTTAGAGTTTGTCCTATAACTTCCTGTTGGACAGTTCATATATAGCACATTAAATCACATAAGCATACAAGCACTTCTATGAGCTATGATTTGGATTCTTTGAGAGAGATATGTACCTTAACTCTCCATACATTTTTGAACAAGCATCCGCAATGCTTGTCATTGCTCCAAAGAGCTCTGGCAAGCAAGTTTTAAGACTCACCAAAGACTTCTCCCTCACCTGAATACATAACCTCCGATAGGCCTCTTCCTCTTCTTTCAACCTCTTCTTCACTGATTCCACCATAATCTGTCTTTCTGCAACAGCATCATTATTAGGGTTGTCATCTGTCCTCCCTGGATCTGACTCCTCTGGTGTTCTTCGCTGCTTATACTTATTGTACCAATCTTCAAATTGTTGTTGCTTCTTCAGAAGCTCCTTCCGAGATTCCTCACATTTTTCCTTCAGCTTCATTTCATCTAATTGATGCTGCATAATAGTATCTATCACGTGAGCAAAGTTATTAATGGCACTTCTTGCAATCCCATCTGGAAGTTTCTCAAGCATGTCCTGCCAAGCAAGGAGGAGCATTTGAATAGGGGGATTTTCAACCCTTGGAGGTGAAGAAACTTTCTCCTTCAGGCTGCTTTCAATAGGAACGAGATTTAGCCTTAACCAATTGTTCAGGGCTTTTATGTACTCTTTCTGGTGGTCTACAAGCTTACAAAACTGCATGTGCCAATCCTGAACAACTGCTAACAGTTGGATGGTACGCTCATGGTGGTGCTCACTAGTTTCCATTGGGGATTGAGAGAGGTCTAGATTATGTCTCAGGACTGCCACAATATTAGATTGGTTCTCATGTTGAACTTTCATGGTTTCCCACATTGTCGCCATCCTGCAATTGACACACATCACAGCACATTTCATCCAAGCTTTGAACAAGGGTACAGAATTCAATGACTTGATCTGTTAAAGCATCTTAGATTACCTTACACAACCCTAAGCAAACTAACTAAATTGATGACAGAACTTAAAATTAAGTTCTTGTAGAAAAAAAAGGGCAGAAGAATGCGCAAGGTTACATGCACCTATGTGTGAATGTTACAACCCCATGTATACAAAAATAAAGTGCTAGGAAAAAAGGGACTGCTAAGCCATTCAAATCCTTTATTGGAACAAGTCATGGGCCTTTTTTCGGAGAAAGTCTAGTGTAAAGTTAAAACAATGAACTGCAACTTACCCATCAACAAGCTGAACAAGTTTTGGATATAGCTGTTTATCTCGTAACCGATTTATCTCCGAAACTGTTGAATCCATGGATTGCATGTCAACAATGTATCTGGTATGTAGATGACTTACAGCTGCTTTTACCTTTTCGAGTGCTTCAGAGTTGGAACCTCGTTTCTTTAGTTTGTTTAGAGTGGCAACCTTTCTTTGGTATTCAAATTTCATAAGCTCACCTGCCTATCCATTAAAAAACAAACTCAAAGAAGATCAAAGAAGTGCTTAATTGTAACTGAATAAAACAAAAGCAGGTAAAGTGCAGTCCTTTTGAAAGGTGCAGATATGCTGTGCTATGAAATGACAGCAAGTTTCTTTTTAAGCAAACCCAACTCAGAATCTGACACTAGCCCATATGATAACAAGGAGCTAAGTATTACAAATTCACCGAAGAAGATATAAGTACTCAAGGAAACAAAACACACAATGCATTAAAGAAAACAGAGAATTAAATAAATCAGCAATTTAGTATCTATTTTACTAGTAACACTATCTTGAATAATAGTAAGCACCAGAAGAAAAATTTTCTTTTCCCTCAAGAAGACTGCTATGGTAATATATATATATATATAATTTGCAAACTCTTGTCCTCCATATGTGCTCTTTGTAGCAATCTTCTATACGATGCCTCTTAGTCTCTTACCCTTTCCATGATGATATAGTATGCCAACATAGATCATCTTCTGTAGAATGGTAAAGATGAGATTTCCTCTAGGGTGGATGCAGAAGCCTACTAGCCAAACAGGACCTTGAGTTTGTAGCTAAGTTATTGAACTAAGATGAGCTCAGCAAAGAACTGATACAGTTACATCCCACTAGTTATCTACTAGAAGGGGATTGGCACTCGGAACAAGTACTCAGATTTAAGACAATGGATGATTCAACATACAAGGAACAAATTAGCTTTACATCAATTACACCAAACCTAAAATGAATCAAAAGTTTGTTGTTTTGTAGCTATAGCATACTGATGTTCCCAGTTTATTCAAGCATGTATGTGTTCACATGATCCAAACAAATAGAACTTGCTGCAGAGCAGTCACAATCTGAACTGTGATATAAGTCCAAAATATTGGTCAAAAGGCAAGTACCAGAAGTGAACCAATGCAAAACTCTAATATCTCTTGCCTTGTATTCAACAACAATTAGATAAGGTAACAACATATACAGGCCCTTCAATCTTGAGTGTTTAATCATGAAATAAGGAATAAGATCAGCATTATAAGAGAACTGGATGTATTATGCTGGTTTAATTTGTCAAGAATAAGGCATCACATGATCGGGCATTTTAAACCAGACATTTCATACTATTAAAAAAAAGCAACAGTAAAGTGGTCAATAAGCAGAAAATGGAAAATGAAAAATAGGACAAATGACAGAAGGAGAGAAAGAAACTCTTTAATATACCTTCACTTCATCATATAGCTTTTTTTCCCAAGCAAGCATTTTATCCAACACGGTGGCATGAGTCTCATTCTCCTCTGAATCAAAATCATCATTCGCATTATCAGCATTGTCTAATTTTAATCCTCTAAATGAGCGGTTCCAAGTAATAACACGCATCACTCTCGCAGAGTGATCAATGTGTCCTGCAATGCATAAATTAAGATAATATAAAACCTGTTTAAGCTACATTATATGAATAGAATAATCAAATTGTTCCATTCTAGAAGGAAGGAGAAAAAGCACCAAGTCATTAGCCAAATTGAAATCTTCAACTTATGATCTTGCATAGCTGATCTCCAGCTAATTGTAATTTAAATATTTATTTCTATCCTAGAAACTAAAACATTTATATCTAAAACAAAACTGGAAAAAGCCCGCCATTCAATGAAAAGAAGAGCTCTCTACAAACTGATGCTAAACTTCTAAGCAAACCCATGTTGTGCTTCACTAAACCATAATTAACAGAATTTTTTTAACAAAGTTTAAACTCTCTATGCTTCATGCAAGATCCATCGCCATCCAAATCCAAAGAATTTGCATTCTAATAAGCCAATGTTACACTTGAATGATAACCCAAATTTACTTATCAACACAGTCAACTCATCTTCAGAAATTCATGCCAGAGCCATTAACTTTGAAATCCATTCTCAGAATTCCTACGCAGAATTGCTGATACCAACTGACTTGAAACATAACGAAAATTCTCTAAAATTCTACTAATTCATGTAAGAGAGATCAAACAATCCAAATCAAAATTTTAACAATGGTGCATTGATTCTCAATTTCATAGTACAAAAGTGAAAACCCATTACCTCGATTATCAGCAAAATTAGAGTGATAATGCAACCTAGTAGCCTCCAACATCTTCGAAACCTCATGTGCACTCTCTGAGGCCTTCAAGAAATGATCGTCAAGCTGTGAAAACACATGCAACATATAAAAACTCCCCTTCACCAACCTCTTCTCCCCTGTACTACTAACCCCCATCTTCCCACCCTTCTTGCTCCCCTTTGCTACCCCGGCCATCGATGCGACTGGCTTCTCCGCTTTCACTTCCGTCTTCTGTCCCCTCTCTACAACGACCTCCTCCTCCCTCATCTTCTCCTCCACCATCTCCTCCTCAACTCTACTCGGCATTTCCTCAAAAACCTTCCTTTCCATCTCCCCGGTCTCTACCCTCCTTTCTTCCACCTCCCCAAAACTTGGTCCAGGCACTTCCGGCGGAAAGAAGTAATTGAAAGTATCCAGGGCCGGCTGTGATTGCATTGCACGCGCCTGCACAGTCGTAGACGTCACCCTTTCTTCTATCTCCTCCGCGTCCTCTACCACGTCCCTCCTACTCCTACCACCACTACCACTTCCCCTATGATTCCGCGATTTTCGTTTCACCAACCTGTCACTCCCTTCGGTGTCATCGCCCTCCTCCTCATCTTCCACTATCGTGCTCGTGGACGTTTCCCTCAGCTTCCCTTTCAAAGGCATCTGAATCGGCATACTAGCCGACCGTTGGATCGGAACCCCCGGATCGCCGTTCCCGGGAGGCGGCGGAGGAGGGAAGAGCTTGTCGACTAAAGGTGGTTGCGGAGGCGGAGGTCCCACGAGTGATGATCCAGGGTGAGAAGGGAGGTTGGGATTCTGAACCTCGCCGTGGGCGTAGTCGCTTAAGGCGGCGCCAATGTTTTTTAAGGACACGGCATAGGCGGAGTGAGCGGCGGCGAACGCGTTTCGTGCCGCAACCGCTTCTTTCATGAATTGCTTCCGCTCTTTGCAGCGGGTAACCGCTTCTTCGTTCTCGATCTTTGATTGCGAACAACCCATCTTTCCCCCAGAGTTTCGAAAATGAGAGAAAAAGAAACAAATGAAATGAAATTTTAGGGATTTTGAGCAAAATTAAAAATTGAACTATTCTGTGCTTTTTGTTGAAAGAGAGAGTTTGCTTAGTTTATTCCACTGGCTTGGCGGGGTGAAGAGGAAGAAAGTTGCTAGTTTTGTTGGAGTGTGTGGAACGGCGGCGTTTTATTTTCCTGGGAAACAATTAACAATAGTCGGTATGGGGATTGACGATTGTGTGTCGAGACGGTAGAATGGAGTTGGAGCATAGGGCTTCTTCTTTTTTTTCTTACTTTTTTTTTTTTATCAGTAATTAGTAAATTAATGAGGGAGATTTTTATATAAAAAGTCATAAAATTAATAAAAAATAATTAAATGCTGCAGATGTTGGGGTATAATTTTTTTTTTTTAAAGGTAAGGTCAAAATTTATCTTTGTTGAATTATTAACTGTGGTTATTTATAATTTATGGAAAAGAAAAGGGTAGTAAAGTACGCGGGAGTGGCGATGCGAGTAGAAAGCCGTTGAGGATGTGGGAGAAAGGACAGGAAGGATCATTTGATGTTTCAGAGAATCATTACTTTAGTTAACGACTGTCAGTCAGCTACGTCCTTGCAGTTGTGTTCCACCATGGTTTTTCGGTTGGCTCGTTGAAATGTTTGCCTTACAGTTATGCCCGCCCAACACACACCGAGAGAAAAAGACGTACCTAAGATTTCGTTTTGCAATTTGTACTCTCTTTTTTTTTATAATATTTTTGAGTTGAATTATTCCGCTTTTTCAGCTTGTTTTGTTTTGTTCTGTCTTGTTTTGTTTTGTTCGTTTTAAAAGTGGCTTTGGCTTTGGCTTTGGTTGGGACCTACCACTTGTTCGGATTCTTCTCCTGGATTGTAGACAACGCTGCCTCTCCGCTCCTCTTCTTATTATTATTATTATGGGCGGTGCTCAGAGCAGATTCGAGGGTTTTGTATTCGTGGGCCTTAATTTCTCATATTTTTATACTATTATTATTAATAAGGTAATTTGGGATATATATAAATAAGAATATTTATATTTACAATTTATATTTATATTATATAAAATTATATTCGTATTATTTAAAATATAAAAATTTCGAGTTAAAATTAATATAAATATAAAAAATATAATTTTATTTTATTTTTATTATATTCACATATAATTTTTATTTAATTTTAATTCATATCAATTTTATATCTCTTATTCATATTATTTTCGTATTTTATCAATATTGATGTCTAAAATTACAAATCTAAATATATACTTTGGGATAATATTGGATTAACTCAAATTTGACCCAAAATCCATAGCTTGCAAATTCCAACAACCTAGGCTAGACTAAAGCACGGAGCATGAGGTATTGGGATTGGTGCTGATAGTGGTCCTACCATCAATGTCTACGTGTACAAGGATCGACCGCTCAGGGATCGCCACGTGTCAAACACGAATATAAGCCACGTGACTGTTAGAAGTGCGATAGAGTCAGTAGGCGGCAGAGTCCTTCAGGCGATAGAGTCCCCACGCGACACTGATTGCTTGGTAGGCGACAGAGTCTCTTGGCGATAGAGACTCTGTCATAGAGTCTCTACACGACACAGCAGGCAGCGATAGACCTCTACCGCATGGATCGTGATAAAGCTCTACCGCATACTACGACAGAGCTCTACCGCATAGACCGCGGCAGAGGTCACGAAAATTCTGCCTCATGCCAAACTCACCCGCAAGTCATCCAGCTTCAAGTCGCGACAGAGTACCTAATGACTCTGTCGCAACCCAGACACGCGCCTGGGCCTCTGACCCGAAACGCCCTCAAACCCGGATAGAACGTGATACCCGATTCGACCCGGGAGAAACCTATAAATACACCAGGTAAGTACTCAAAAAAAAGAGGAAGGAGATCTCTTTGATTCTGCTTAAACGAATTTCCTCTCTCCTATTTACAGAAACTGAGCTTTCTAACTTAATCATCGGAGTGCGCGTGCAGGGACAGATCCCTGCATCTCTCTGATATTCGTTGTTTTTGCAGGAGATTCGGGGCACACGTGGAAGAAATTGCATCAACGTCATCTCTTTGTCGTTTAGTGAAACGTCAATACGTGGAAGGAATCACCCCGTTGTCGTTTAGGGCAATATCAATTGGCGCCGTCTGTGGGAATCAGAACAAAAAGTCAGATTCCCTATTAAAATGGTTAGAACACGTTCTACAGCAGGAGAGATAGGGGAGCAAAATTCTGTAAGTCCCCTAGTCAGATCAGAGCAAGGACGGAGGCAGAAGGAAAAGGATGTGAGAGGGGCCTCAGTTTCTCTAGAGGAATTCGAGACTCTGAAACGTCAGAATGAGGAAATGACGACAGCGTTAAAGGCTATGGTGAACTTTTTCAGAGACGCTCTCCCACAGTTTAGCTTACCCCCTGAAGTGCAGCAGATGGTGGGTGAAAACATCCCAAGGCAGACCTACGAGAGAGGTGAACCCTCCACCATGGTGAATGCTGGACAAGGGGAAGGAGCGCAAAATACTGCCACTGGACTGATTTCGAATTCTACCGCATTTCAAAGGAATCACCATGTGGCAGGGTTACGGGAAGTAAATACTACCGCAGACCCGAGGAGGCAGAGCTCACCCACGGATCGCAGACGGCAGAGCTCACCCGCAGCAGATGGGCGGCAGAATTCGCCCGCGGACCGCAGACTTTAGAGCTCTCCCGCGGTAGATAGACGGCAGAGCTCACCCGCGGATCGCAGACGACAGAGCTCTCCCGCAGCAGATAGGCGGCAGAACTCACCCGCGGATCGCAGACGGCAGAGCTCACCCGCTGCAGATAGGCGGCAGAGTTCACCCTTGGACCGCAGACTTCAGAGCTCTCCCGCAGCAGATAGGAGGCAGAACTCACCCGCGGATCGCAGACGGCAGAGCTCACCCTCAGGAGATAGGCGGCAGAGTTCGCCCGCAGACTGCAGACTTCAGAGTTCTCCCGCAGCAGATAGGCGGCAGAGCTCACCCGCGGATCGCAGACGTCAGAGTTTTCCGACATGGCGCAGTACTTCCCAAGTAGAGTGGGAGTATGAGCTAGAAGATCATACGTCCGGGGAGCGATGAAGATAGAAGAGTCCTAACCCCCGAGAGTGCGTGGAAGGCACAAGGTCAAATCCCGGAATGGGAGGTGCTGAAAGGGGTGCTTACCAGTCGGACTCTTCTAGACCCGAAGGGAGGAGAGCATACTCGGTTCAAGGGTCAAAAAATGTGAAGAAAGTTGTCCAAAGAATTTTGGAAAAGAGAAAATTGGTGTCTCCGGATGATAGTCAAAAAATGAGGATTCCGTTCAGTCCGGAAATCATGAACAAACCTTTGCCGAAGAAGTTCAAGATGCCTTCTATGGCCACTTACACAGGCAAAGCAGACCCCTACGACCACATACAGAGTTATGAGTCCCTCATGTTGTTACATGGATGGGATGACAAAATTATGTGCAGAGCTTTTTCCCTCACATTGTCCAGGCACGCTCTGAAGTGGTTTAATGGGTTGAGCGAAGGTTCCATCTCATCCTTCGACCAATTGTGAAATGAATTTTTGCAAGTCTTCATGATCAATAGCCAGAGAAAGAAGGACGCTACTTACCTACTCACTCTTAAACAAAGGAATAAAGAATCCTTGAAGAACTATGTAGATCGTTTCCGAGATGCAACCTTGGAGGTTGAAGATCTATCGGTAGGAGTAGCCATGGCTGCAATGTTGCAGGGGACGAGGTCTGAAAAGTTACAAGAATCCCTCTCTCTCGACCAGCTGGTGACACTTTCCAACCTGTTTGCCAGAGCCAATAAGTATGTGGCTCAAGAAGAAGTAATGAAGATGTTACCTCCCCGGGAGACAAGGGAAGGAAAAAAGAGAGAGAGAGATGTACCCGAGGGAAGCTCTCTAAGACCCGTTAGAATGGACAAGACCCCTAGGCTCAGGTATGAAGGTTATACCAGATTGAATGAGCCTCGCACCGCGATACTAGCAGCTATTGAAGGGGCAGGATTGTTGGAATTCCCCAAGAAAAGATTGGAGATGTAGGACGAAACTCTGATGCCTACTGCGAATTCCATTGTGCTCATGGTCACCCCACGGAGAGATGCAGAGACCTGATAGATCAGCTAGAAAGACTAGCTAGAGAGGGGAAAATCAACCGCTTCTTATGGAAAAGTGAAAGACCCCGTTATCCTCCGCGCGATCGAAGGAATGACCGTCTGCGGAATGTGCCAAATTATGATAACGGAAGAAATAGGCCAAGGAATGAAGCACTTAGGCCTATCCCCCGGGGTAATCAACCAAATAATGAACCTACTGCCCCAGCAATAAATGTTATTGCAGGAGGGGAATCAATGGCGAAAAACTCCTCTGCTTCTCGTAAGAGTTATGCGAGGCAAGCGTATCAGGTTCATGTCGTAATGGAAGAGAAAGCAGATGAAGAACCTATCGTGTTCACTCCAGCAGACAAGGGTGACATTGTCACGCCCCATGATGATCCCATGGTAATATCCGCAGTGGTGGTGAAACATCCGGTGAGCAGAATCCTAGTTGATAACGGGAGTTCGGTAAACCTAATCTATTGGAATTGCTTCGAGAAAATGAGCATATCCGAAGATAGGTTAAAACCTGTTATGACCCCACTGTACGGATTTACTGGGGAAAGGGTGAAGGTGGTCGGGTCCATAGAGTTACCTGTGACCTTGGGAGAAAACCCGAAGGATGTGACTCGACAGGTATTGTTCATGGTAGTGAGGTCAACCTCAGCGGCTTACAACATGATCCTGGGAAGACCCGTACTGAATGATATGAGGGCGGTGATATCCTCTTGTTACCTGTTAATGAAGTTCCCTACTCCCAACGGAGTTGGGCAAGTACGAGGAGATCAAAGGAGGGCCCGTACTTATTATATCGCTTCTACTGCTAGCAAGGGAGTGCAGAGAAATGAGACTTTGTGCATAGATGACCCGCCCAAGCCTCAGCCTGTAGAGGAAATGGAAGCCATTGAGCTAATCAGGGGGGATGGAGAGAAGAAGGCATTCATCAGGACTCAGCTGAATGAACAAGTAAGGAGGGAGATAGTTGAATGCCTAAGGAAGAACTCGGATGTTTTCGCTTGGACCCCGACTGACATGCCCGGGATTAATCCCGAAGTGATTTGCCATGAGCTTAATGTCTCACCCGGGCATAGACCCGTCAAGCAGAAGAAGAGGAATTTTACCCCGGAAAGACAAAAGGCAATCACTGAAGAAGTGAATAAACTCTCAGAAGCCGGATTCATCAAGGAGGTTCACTACCCTGAGTGGCTGGCCAATGTAGTAATGGTGAAAAAATCTAGTGGGAAGTGGCGAATGTGTGTAGATTTCACAGATCTGAATAAAGCCTGCCCTAAAGATTCGTACCCCTTACCTCGGATAGATAGGCTGGTGGATGAAATGTCCGGATATGAACTCCTCAGTTTTTTAGACGCCTTCTCTGGATATCACCAAATTATGCTTCACCCAGAAGACGAAGAGAAGACTTCTTTTATAACCGACGATGGAACATACTGCTATCGGGTAATGCCGTTCGGTTTAAAGAATGCTGGAGCCACATATCAGCGAATGGTGAACAAAGTGTTCAAAGATCTTCTGAGAAATACCATGGAAGCCTATGTGGACGATATGATCATCAAGAGCCGAGTGGGAGAGTCTCACGCTCATCAGATGTCTAGGGTATTCGAGGTACTGAGGAGATTCAATATGAAGCTAAATCCTGAAAAGTGCTCATTCGGGGTGAGATCAGGGAAGTTCTTGGGCTTCATGATCACTGACAGGGGTATTGAGGTAAATCCTAAAAAGGTACGGCGGTTATCGACATGAAACCCCCAACCACCGTGAGAGATGTCCAAAGGTTGACAGGCAGAATAGCGGCTCTGAATCACTTTTTGTCAAAGTCCGCAGAAAAGAGCTTGCCATTCTTCAAAACTCTGTGGGGAGGAAAGAACTTCGAATGGACGGGAGCTTGTCAAAAAGCTTTTGAAGACCTCAAAGAGTATTTGAAGCAGTTACCTTTATTGACAAGACCTTTGGAAGGGGAACAATTATATATGTACTTGGGAGTCGGTGATTTCGCCGTCAGTGCGGTACTACTGAAGAAGGACGAAGTAGTTTACCGCCCCATCTACTATGTGAGCAAGGTACTGTTAGACCCGGAGACCCGTTATCCGTTGGCCGAGAAGCTAACATTGACCCTTGTGATGGCCTCGCGTAAGTTGTGCCCTTATTTTCAGGCACACCCCATCACTGTCTTGACGGATCAACCGTTAAGACAAATCCTTCAGAAACCTGAACACTCAGGAAGACTAGTGAAATGGGCAGTGGAACTTGGAGGATATGATATCACGTTCCAACCCAGACAGGCTATCAAGGGTTAAGCTCTGGTAGACTTTATAGTAGAATGCACAAGTCCGAGCGACAGCACTGGAATAGAAACTCAACCATGATTGCTGTATGTCGACGGGGCATCAAGTACAAACGGAAGTGGAGCAGGTGTAGTCTTGGTAT
This sequence comes from Firmiana major, assembly GCA_033439115.1. Lineage (NCBI taxonomy): Eukaryota > Viridiplantae > Streptophyta > Magnoliopsida > Malvales > Malvaceae > Firmiana > Firmiana major. The sequence goes on from CM065910.1 coordinate 27,874,794, forward strand.
CGCCAGAAGGAAAATCCCTGGAATACTCCTTACGGCATGGGTTCCCCAGCTCGAACAACATAGCGGAGTATGAGGCTTTGATAGCCGGGATGAGGCTGGCAGAAAAGCTACAGGTTCACCACTTGGTAGCACATAGTGACTCTCAATTGGTGGTAAACCAGTTTAACGGACAATATGAGGTTCGAGAATCAATGCTGGCCCCTTACCTGAAGAAAGTCCAATCTCTAGCTCAGACTTTTAAGAGCTTCTAGCTAATACAAATTAATCGGTCCGAAAACACACACGTAGATTCATTGTCCAAGTTAGCCTCTTCCAACGAGACATGAGGAAGGATAGTGAAAGTGTAGAGGCTCGAACGGCCTAGTATTGAAGAGGTCGAAGTGTGTGATATTGCAATGGGAGATGACTGGAGATCCCCATTCAAACAGTATCTCACTGAGGGTACACTCCCCCAAGATAAGGACGAGGCTCGTCGCTTAAGGATACAAGGGGTGAAGTTCACACTAATCAACGGGGAACTATACAAAAGGGGATATTCATCACCCTTGTTAAAATGTCTGGGGCCGGAGCAAGCAAATTATGTCCTAGCCGAAGTGCACGAAGGGATTTGCGGTGAACACTTAGGAGCTAGAGCCCTTGCTGCTAAGATACTGCGATCGGGATTCTACTGGCCGACATTGAAAAAAGATGCAATGGACAAAGCCCGCAGGTGTGACAAATGCCAAAGGTTTGTACCAATAACGACAGCCCCAGTAACTCTCTCCCAGGGTACGATACAGCCAATTTCATTTGCACAATGGGGGTTGGACATTCTAGGGCCCTTCCCATTAGCCACGGGCCAAAGAAAGTTCCTGTTAGTTGCCATCGATTACTTTACCAAGTGGATTGAAGCGGAGCCTTTAGCCACAATCACAGAGAAGAGAGTGGAGGCCATGGTGTGGAAAGATATTATCTGTCGGTTCGGAATCCCATGCATCTTAAATGCTGATCATGGAAAGCAATTTGATTGTGATGCCTTCCGCAGATTCTGTAAGCGCCTCGACATTCAGTTAAGAATTTCTTCTGTGTCATATCCTCAAGCCAATGGGCAGGCCGAAGTCAATAATCGGACTATTCTTCATGGGCTGAAGACCAGGTTAGACAAAGCTAAAGGGGCATGGGTGGACGAATTGCCTAGTGTTTTGTGGGCATATCGTACCACTAGTCGAGTGTCGACCAGAGAAACGCCGTTCAGCCTCGTATACGGCACTGAAGCATTGATTCCCATGGAAATTGGAGCGCTGTCACCCAGGATGGTGCCCTTAGTAGAAGAAGAGAATTCACAAGCACTAAGGGAAAGCCTAGATCTGCTTGATGAGCATAGAGAAACCGCGGCTATTCGGTTGGCATCCTATCATCAGAGGGTGGTCAACTACTATACTAGCCGGGTGAGAGATAGACTAATGTCCGAGGGAGATTTGGTGCTCAGAAAGTCGCATATCACGAATGCCTTGAAAGAAGATGGAAAATTCAGAGCCAATTGGGAAGGTCCATTCAGAATCAAACATAAGATTGGGCCCAACACCTGCATCCTAGAAACTCTGCAAGGAAAGAAAATAGGGAAAACATGGAATTCAAATCACTTAAAACCGTATTTGAACTAATCGTTATATTTTCTTTCTTGAACGTTATATTCTCACATTATTGTTATTTGTTTACACTGTCACAAGATACTATTCTCCAATCATTATGCAGATTGTTCTTTTGTTATATATCTCCAGCTTTTATATGTCTAAATCTTGTGACAGGATACAGAAGAGCCGTAAGAGCCTGAGGCGCTATGCGTCACTGTGGCCAGGCGTGAATAATCAGAAGAGCCGTAAGAGCCTGAGGCGCTATACGTCACTGTGGCCAGGCGCGAACGATCGGGGGAGCCGTAAGAGCCTGAGGCGCTATGCGTCACTGTGGCCAGGCGCGAACGATCAGACGAGCCGTAAGAGCCTGAGGCGCTATGCTTCACTGTGGCCAGGCGTGAATAATCAGAAGAGCCGTAAGAGCCTGAGGCGCTATGCGTCACTGTGGCCAGGCGCGAACGATCGGGGGAGCCGTAAGAGCTTGAGGTGCTATGCGTCACTGTGGCCAGGCGCGAACGATCAGACGAGCCGTAAGAGCCTGAGGCGCTATGCATCACTGTGGCCAGGCGTGAATAATCAGAAGAGCCGTAAGAGCCTGAGGCGCTATGCGTCACCGTGGCCAGGCGTGAACAATCAGATGAGCCGTAAGAGCCTGAGACGCTATGCGTCATCGTGGCCAGACGTGAACGATCAGACGAGCCGTAAGAGCCTGAGGCGCTATGCGTCACTGTGGCCAGGCGTGAATAATCAGAAGAGCCGTAAGAGCCTGAGACGCTATGCATCACTGTGGCCAGGCGTGAATAATTAGACGAGCCATAAGAGCCTGAGACGCTATGCTTCACTGTGGCCAGGCATGAATAATCAGAAGAGCCATAAGAGCCTGAGACGCTATGCGTCACTGTGGTCAGGCGTGAATAATCAGACGAGCCGTAAGAGCCTGAGACGCTATGCATCACTGTGGCCAGGCGTGAACGATCAGACGAGCCGTAAGAGCCTGAGGCGCTATGCGTCACTGTAGCCAGGCAAGGGAAACATAAAGGCCGTAATAACTGAACACGCACTCGCGTCGTGGTAATCAAGCCTTATAAAACGATATGTTTATATGAAAAATTCTTTCTGAAAATATATCTTTCTACCAAGAATTGGGGAGCATGCACGAATCAAACAAGTAAAACAAATAAACAGACAAAGAATAATAATAGAATAAATAGAGAAGCAATGCGATACGAAGCATGAACAAAATTTGGATTCCATTTCATTTAAGAAAATTACAAGTTCGTCTTTACGAGTACATCCAACAAAAGCAAAAAATCAAAATTACAACAAATGACAAAATATTCAAAAAAGAAAAACAAAAACAACAGCTCAATCTGCGGAGGAGGCTGGGAATCAACTGCCGACGGACCCTCGCTCCCTAAATACTGCTGGCCATCCTCCCCATCCAAGTCGAGGAGGGCACCAATGGGTTCGGGAGCATCGTCCAGGTTCACAGGCTCCCAAGGACCGGTGAGGTTTTCAAGATCATCCTGGGCAGTCCTCTTGAAAAGCTCATCCGCAGGTTCAGCCCCGGGTTCGTACTTAGTCCAATCAGGGGCCTCGAACAGCATCGCCTCTTCTGTATATTAGAGCTCGGGGAATTCTTCGCCTTCCCTATGCTTCTCCAACCAGGATCGGGCAAGGTAAAATCCATATTTCACATATGGATTCGAAAAATCCTCCTGTCGCCTCAAACAATCCCTAGAAAGGCGGTACTCCTTCACGGCTTCCGCCCTGATGCTATCAATCTCCATTTGAGTTAGAGAAGGAGTAGCCCGACTTTCTAGATCGGTGACATACTGCTCGAGCTCCTGATTACGATCGATCAAGGGCCCGTATTTGGACTGCATGCGATCCAGTTCGGCTTGGGCCTCAAGAAGATCTTCATGAAATTTTGTAGACCGAGCTACCTCAACGGTAAGATCCCTCTTGGCCTGGTCCAAATCTTGGCGTGCCTTCGAGAGCTGCTCTTCTAAGTTCCGCACTACGTTTGGGAGCCTGGATAAGTTGTTAACGGTATTTGACAGCTCCATGACCTTATCCTTTAACTCCCGGATCTTCTTGTCAGCTTGCTCTCGATAGGCTCGGTGTTGAGCATTGTTAGTCGCGGTCCTCTGAGCAAGCTGAAAAGAAATACAAAAAGTCAAACTCAAAAGTACAGCAAAAATAAGTAAAACGAAGAAGAATATGAAAATTACCCTTAGCGCTTCCTTATCGGCCAAGTCTTCTCCCTCCGGATAATTTCTGAATATCCTAGCTTCGTCCCTCGGGAGAATAGTAGCCCAACTCAGTCGAGAAGCCACCCCGGGAGTGTCCAAGGTATCGTTGTTGTGAACTCCAGGGTAAACCCGAAACTCAGCCCCCCTCATGATATAACCACCATCCACAGGGTAGGACCTTTCATCAATAGGGCCTATCCTCGGGAGGATTGGCCTAGTCCCCATAGACGGCTCGATATACAAGTGCCTCTGGTTCTTTCACTGGGACAGAATTATGTTGCATTTAGCGCGCTCTTCGGAGCGAGACCGTCCAGATGAACCGAAAGCCCCCTGGGAAGAGGACGAAACTCTCCCTCTATCCCCGAGAGGGATCCTTTCGTTTCGGAGGAGGAGGAGGCATCATTGCCTAGAAACGGGTGGAGTCCGAGCTCGAGGCAACTGAGGCGAGACCGGTGCCTCGCTAAGAACATCATCGGCTAAACGAGGCCTCTTTCTAGTGGGATCACTAGACGGACCGCCCTCTGAGACTTGACGTTCCAAAGATCGCCGAAAGTGACTCATTTCTGCAAAAAAGAAAGAGAACAAATAAGTGGTCAAAAATATGGTCAAAACCAGCAAACAATAAAAAAGCATAAAAAGTTACCATCAGGAGATTCAAAATGCTCTCGAAGGGACTCTATGTTTATCATATCATCGTCGAGTAAAACCATAAAAGTTGAACCGAATCCTCCCCAGTCGTTCAGATCAGCTAAAGGCTCACTGTCAGAACTAGACTCTATGTTAGTACTTCCTATATCTTCTTGTGGCCTTGAAGGTTCAGGGTTCAACTCGGGGGGAATCGAGGATGAAGGATTTGAGGAAGGAACAGAAGGGCCGATAATAGGGACGGAACCCACACCCCAGCCAGCTGATATCAAATTTTCATTTGATAACAGACTGTCAAGACTAATAGGACGATCGACTAGTAACCTATTGACGTCCAGGGATAACTGTTCTCTAAGTGTAGAAATCTGGGGGCCCTTAGGGATTTCACGCCTAGTTTCCCAACGAGTGGGGAAATCCAGGCCCTCAGGCGTCTCTACAACAAGCCACTCCGATTCAAAGCCGTGAAGCTTATTAGCGGGTTTCTCGAATAACCTGTTTTCAAATCCAGGCATATACACCAGCTAAAGTGAATAAGGAACTAAGCCAGGGCTGCCTCGAAACCTAAAGAATACTTCAAGAAGGGGCAGAGACGGAGAAACGCCCCTTAGGCAGCAATGCACAGTAAACCCTATTAGTTGCATCCATGCGTGAGGATGCAGTTGTCCGGTAGCAATCCTATGCGTCCTAAGGAAAGAAGCCCTAAAATCGGATAACGGAAAACGGAGTCCTAATTCTAAGGATGCCCTAAAAATAACTATCTCATCGGACACACGACGTATGTCACTTTCTTGAGGGGTTGGAAGTCTATAGGAGTATCCCTCAGGCAAAGGGAACCTAGACATAAGGTCTTGAATGTTGGCTGCCTTCAAAGTCGACTTGACTCCTAGATCTATATGCTTCCCTACACCGTGGCCAGCCATTTCTTGAAAGATTCGAGAAAAATCAAGAAAAAACTATTTGCGGCAGACTTTACCTAACAGAAGAGATAGAGAAACAGCAAACAGCACGGGGCGACAGAGTTTTCATCCACGCAGCAGACTTGCGGCACAGTGTTGTTTACGCTGAAGAGTAGCGACAGAGTGGCGACAGAGATGCGGCAGAGTGGCGACAGAGATGCTGTAGAGTATTGAGAGAGTCTGCGGCAGAATGGTCTTTGCGAGAGAACTCAGTGGATGCTGTGACAACAGGGACCTGATATATATAGAGGCGCGGCTGCGTCAACGCACGCGCGGGAATCCTCACCGGCCCAGGAACAACGAATCAAGGATCCTCACCGGCCCAAGAACAGTGAATCAAGGATCCTCACCGGCCCAGGAACGATGAATCAAGGATACTCTTTCGCAGGAAATATTCCTACCAAAGAGTAGGGAGCAATTGATAGTGGTCCTACCATCAATGTCCACGTGTACAAGGATCGACCGCTCAGGGATCGTCATGTGTCAAACACGAATATAAGCCACGTGGCTGTTAGAAGTGCGATAGAGTCAGTAGGCGGCAGAGTCCTTCAGGCGATAGAGTCCCCACGCGACACTGATTGCTTGGTAGGCGACAGAGTCTCTTGGCGATAGAGATTCTGTCATAGAGTCTCTACACGACACAGTAGGCAGCGATAGACCTCTACCGCATGGATCGTGATAAAGCTCTACCGCATACTACGACAGAGCTCTACCGCATAGACCGCGGCAGAGGTCACGAAAATTCTGCCTCATGCCAAACTCACCCGCAAGTCATCCAGCTTCAAGTCGCGACAGAGTACCTAATGACTCTGTCGCAACCCAGACACGCGCCTGGGCCTCTGACCCGAAATGCCCTCAAACCCGGATAGAACGTGATACCCGATTCGACCCGGGAGAAACCTATAAATACATCAGGTAAGTACTCAAAAAAAAAGAGGAAGGAGATCTCTTTGATTCTGCTTAAACGAATTTTCTCTCTCCTATTTACAGAAACTGAGCTTTCTAACTTAATCATCGGAGTGCGCGTGCAGGGACAGATCCCTGTATCTCTCTGATATTCGTTGTTTTTGCAGGAGATTCGGGGCACACGTGGAAGAAATTGCATCAACGTCATCTCTTTGTCGTTTAGTGAAACGTCAATACGTGGAAGGAATCCCTCCGTTGTCGTTTAGGGCAATATCAGGTGCTATTGCAACGGTCTCATCCTTAGCCAACATGTAAATTGAAGTTACAGTTACCCTGGAATGGAAATTATATTTTTGAGAGCATGCCGCAAATTAATATTGGAAGAGGACAACGATCTAAAATTCCTACTTTTATTTATGTATCCAATTCCGAGCACAGCTAGGTAGTATTGAGAACCAAGCTTTATATAAACAACTCATAAACAATCAAAGGCCAGGACGAAACAACCATTGCAATTTGCAAAAGAAGGGCCCTGTCCCACATTATGAAATTACTGGACCTATTGCCTAGCCTTTCTTTGGCCTCGTTTGATTTCAGAAAAATGATCTGCATTTATAATTTTATTTTTTTAATTTTAACATAATTTTTTTAATGATCATTTTATTACTCATCTTATTACTATCACTACTAATATTGCTCAAAACAGCAATGAGGTAATGTTGAAGTCAAAACTTTGATATTCGTATCTTCGTTACAAAAAACTCATCAAGGAAAGAGAAGTCAGATAGACGTAGGGGCTGTTCCCTGCATGTGCACTCCAATACTTAAGTTAGTAGAGAATTTAGCCGAGTTTTCGTAAGTAAAAAAGTGATTAATTTGAGTTTAGAACGTACATGTTGACTATTTATAGATACTAATAGATACATAATTACACAATTAACCACGATTTAATTGTGTTGGAACCATATGGGTCACACATAATTATGTCTACTTTGTAAGCATCTAGCATGGCTTTGTTCCTGTGTGAGGGCCCAAAGCCTTACGTGTGTAAAGCCCATTTATTAGGCTTTATCTGGCTTGGGCCTAACGATTGGGTCAGCCATTTAGTTAGACATGACTTAACGATTGGGTCAACCTCTAGGTTGGACTTGACCCAACGATTGGGTCAGCCATTGGTCTGATTATAACCTAATGATTGGGTTAGCCTTTGGGTTGGAAATGATAAAGCAGTTGGGTATGTCGCTGGGTTTTTGTCACATGTCACTTAGAGGTGCCACATGGCATGCCATGTGGGACCCACCTTCTGGGATACATGGCTCCTCATGGTTGGGCAACATGTTTTTCTAGTCCGATCCCCTTTAGGTTGGGTCTAAATTATATATAAACCCAATAACATTGGTATGATCCATATCAATTGCTCCTTACTCTTTCTCTAGGCTTGCCTGACAGAATAATATATATATATATATATATATATAAATGGTTCTTTTAGTACATTCATGGCTAATCTTGAGTCTTTACTTTGAGTTTTGGTAGGTAATCGTCAAAATCAGACCAAGTAGGTGACTCTTCATCTTATAAGGCGAAATGGCATGCTTTTCACGTGAGTCTTCCTCTAAATCCACTTAGTCGCGAGTCAGCCGATAGTCAGCCAATAGTCAACTGTTAGTTAGCTTAACCTAGTTGCCACTCCGCTACTAATCACCCACCAAACAACTGTTAGTCACCTGCCTAGCCAAACACTCATCTGTAATACCTCTATAACTCAATTACGACTCACTCGCCACCCAACCAACTCACCTGCCACCCCAGCTACAACTCAATGGATACTCACCTGTTACTTAACTGTTGCCTTTCCCTTTGTGAGACCCCGTATATGTACAAGGGTATATATGTACATAGAAGTGTAAATAGAGTTGTACTATGAATTCATAAGTGAAGTATATGTGATGTAAGTCCATAAGTAATGTACACACTTGTAATGAGAGTGGTAATCGTACATACAAGTTTCATTATGTATGAATGTGTAGAAATGGACTTAAACATGTGGAGAATGTGTGTAGAGTGGATTATGAATAGTTTGATAAAATGGAAGTAGAATTGCATAAGATGTGCACTTCCATTTTTGTTTATATTAAATACCATTGGTCACACAAAGATCCTACACAAGTTTTAATGTGTATGAAGTGAGGATGGATGCCATTTTCAAGTCTCAAAGATGAATGAATGAGGAAATGATCATGGTAGCAAATTAAGGATGTTTGGTAAGTGTTGTTGCAGAGGAACTGCAGAAAATCTGGAAATTTTGAAGGGCAGATCGATCTCATGGGATGAGAGATCGATCTGGAAGAGCCAGAATGCTCTTATTTGGGCGAAAGAATAGAACAGATCGATCTCCAATGGACCAGATCGATCTCCTTAGCTCTCTGTTTGGGAGCAGATCGATCCCATGCTTCGACAGATCGATCTCATGCCTCCACAGATCGATCTCATGCTTTGACAGATCGATCTCAGGCTTAAAAATGCCGTGAAAAAGAGGGATTTTAAGGGACCAGATCGATCTCCTCTTGGACCAGATCGATCTCCTCAAGTTATTTCTATATAAGGAGTGCTGGAAATCAGAAAATTTCGGGAAAAACACAAACCTTTCACTTTCAACCCAAAAACCTAACATTTTCTCTCTCAAAAATCAGCCATTTTCAGTGAGGTTTGAAGAGAGACCATTAGAGACAAAGTTGTTCCTATCAAAGAGAAGAACAACATAGTTTGAAAGCAATTTCCCATTGTTGATATTGAAGGATTTAAGGGCATTGCCATTGGAGCAAGAAGAGAAATCAAATTGGGTAAGATTCTAACACTCCAACTATGGTACATTGTTTATTTAATTGATTTTGGAGTTGTTTGGCATGAGTATGGATGGTTAGAAACTATCTAAATACATTGGAATGATTTTGACCTAGAAATGGTCTAGAGTGAGAAAGTGGAATGTATGGAGATTAATGATGAATGAGATATGTAAAAGTTATTTATAGTGTTGTGGTATGATTTTAAGATGTGGTTAGTGGATAAATTGGGAGATTTACCTAAAAGAGGTAAAATGAGGGTTAAGGCATTTGTAAAATGCATAAGTAAATAATGTTGACTAGTGAGGTCAATTATGGGTTAAATACGTTAACTCAATCGATTTAATGAATGAATCGCAGCTTCCGAGGATACGCCGAGGCGAGTTGACCCAAGAGCGTGAGGAGCTAAGAGAAAAGGAGTCACACCAAGTAAATCGAGGTAAGGGAATTGTGTGGACTCTTAGAGATATTGTGCGCAATTTGGGCGCATAAATGTTTTGCTAGAATGCATGAGATTAGGAAATGTTGTTGTTGGGTGATTGAAGGGTAAAAGTTGGGAGTTTGAGAAATGTGCATGAAAACAAAAGCATATTGCTTTGAAAATCATGTTTTATTGCTTTTTAGCAAATGATTGGTAGGTTGGCTAACATTGAAATGATTTGCAAAGGAAATGAGTATGTTTTGGTTTTGATAACCACATTTTGCAAGTTTTGAGCCACCTACATGATTTCGTGAGTATGGAAGAGTGCAAGAGGCACTAGTTTTCACATGGATTTCATATTGTTTTGGCACTGTGCTTTGAGTTTGTCTCGCACTAGATGCCCATCTTGCATGTTGCCGTGTTTGGAGCTTCGAGTAGACTTGGTGTCACATCGATTAAATAGGCTCACACGTGCATTGTTTTGAGACATGGCATGTTAAAACAACCTGATGAGCCCGAACGAGGGATAAGGGTTGGAGATCCGCCTGATGAGCCCGAACGAGGGATAAGGGTTGGAGGAACAGCTGATGAGCCCGAACGAGGGATAAGGCTGGGGGTCCACGGAGTACGTTGTACCGTGCATGTAGCATGGAGTACATTGTACCGTGTTGTGATGTGATGTGCCGTCTTCGGACGAGATCTGCTATGGACCGGCGGGTAGGATTTGACCCACCTCCCGTGTGGAAGCAGATGGTGGTGATATCCCGCACACCTGATCCGTGTAGCCGGTATCACAGGTTATGTACATAGACCTTGAGGTTATTACCTATTGTTGAAACTGCCTATCTCACATGTATAATGCTATTTGAGAATAAATCCATGTTTGAAGTGATTGTGGTCAGGAAAGCCCGAGGGATGGGCTGGGACCTGACGTTGAATTGATTTGTTAATGGTTTTTAAAGTGCACGAATGCATGATGTTTAATGCCATGCCTTATTGTGAAAATGCATGATGTTTAATGCCATGCTTTTATTGTGAATTATGCATGATGATTTATACCATGCTTTGAGTTGAAATGTGCACTGAATTTTAATAGCATGAATGCTTTACATACCATTAACACAATCATGCACTCATGTTTTGAGATAAACAATGAATAAAATGCTTTTGAGCATGGCATCACGATCACGTAGATAGTACAGTATCTACCTGTTCGCATGATTGCCTTACTGAGCGTGTGGTTTGCTCACCCCCCTTATTTTCCCCTCTCTACAGAGATTTGAGTATAGATTGGACGTGACTGGAGGCATTCCCTTTTTGGTAATCCGCTGCATCCCATCGCTAAAGGTATACACACTTTGATTATTTTGTATCTAAACTAGACATAGCACAGTAGCATTTTGTATGTAACTACTGGGGATGTAAAACAATGTAAACACATGTAACAACTCTGATATATATACATTTATACAAGTGTTTACTCATAAATAATGTTTCAAATTGAATTGGTATGGTGGAGTGAGTTAGACGTCGACACACAGCCCAACTGTTAAGCGTGTGGTTGTTCACGATCGAGGAAGGATGATTAAGGATTGATGCATGAAAATGCGAAAAATTTGTACGTATTTTGGTAAGTTGAGGGTCGTGACAGAAGTTGGTATCAGAGCTCGAGTTGGTCTGACGTGTGTCGTGTCTAAAATACTTAATAAGTGAAAAAAATTACATCCCCAAGTTACTGTGCTTGTTTAGATACAAATAGTGTATGTCGATGGGTTGACTAAGTAATTGGTTGTGAATGTAGGGAACTGAGTAAGTATGCCTAATACCAGTCGCGGTAGAGGGATGAGAGCACAGGCTCGAGGCCGTAGAGGTAGGCCTGGGGGTCGTGTTGAGCCGGAAACACACGAGGCTCAGGAGGATGTTGAGGTGGAGGTCGACGTTGAGCACGCTCCACAGGGTCCAGAGGAGAGGCCCGAGAGTACTGAGGCTCGCTTCGCGAGGATTGAGCGGAGCATTGAGATGATTTTGGAATTGGTCACTCAATCTTTACCTGGAGTTGGCGGTAGACAGAGTCCCGCTACACAGGGTGATGCTGAGCAAGCAGCTGCTCCCGAGGCACGGGCGAGGCAAGCCCAAGGACCTCAGACGACAGATACCCCACCCCCACAGGATGTGCCTACGCCGGTTGCTACGCCAGGCAGTAGAGGTTGGGGATATGGATGTGATTTGGATAGACTGCGGCAATTCCAGAAGTTTGGACCGCCGTCTTTCAGCGGAGTAAAGGACCCAGTAGCGGCTGAGGATTGGATCAATGAGATCGAGAAATTATATGGGTTCTTCGAGTGCACTACTACCGAGATGGTAGCATTTGCCGCTTTCATGCTGAAGGGATCAGCAGAACATTGGTGGAAATCCACCAGGCCTATTTTGAGAGCCCGGCATACTGAGATCAGCTGGGATGTGTTTCTAGAGGCCTTCCGGAGACAGTATGTCCCGGATACCGCCCAGCGAAAGCTAAAGATGGCATTTTTGGGACTGACCCAAGGGAGCAGGACTGTGGATGAGTATGAGACTGCTTTTATATCCCTGGGCAGATATGATCCCAACACGATGAGTAATGAGGTCGAGAAGATCCAGAAGTTTGTGGATGGATTGAGACCAACCATCAGGTCTAAATTGGTTCCCTTGGATATACCGACCTATGAAGAGGCAGTGCGCAGGGCGCAATTATGTGAACAAGATGTTGATAGAATCGCCTCGGAATTTGGAAAGGTTGGTAAGATGAGGGACAGAGATAAGAAGAGACCTATGATGGATAGAGGCTTCAGCTATAAAGGAAGCAAGAAATTCTCTGGAAGGAGGCCGAGAATTGATGAAATCCGGGAGAAGACAGTTGATACTCCCATGTATCCGGCCATTGCTCCAGCTAAGGGAATCGTGATTGGAGGACCACGGCCTACTACAGAACAGTGTGGCAGGTGTGGTAGGTACCATGGTACTCGACCATGTTACGGACCTCAGGTTGTATGCTTCAGATGTGGGAAGCCAGGGCACGTAATCAGAGATTGCCCAGAGATGATAGAGAGAGCCCCACAGAAGGGCAAGGAACCAGAGAGAGCTCCAGTTGGTACTGCTGCTCCGAGGAGGAAGGCTACAGCTGAAGAAAAGGGGAAACAAGCAGTGGGTGTAAGCAGAGGACGAGTGCACGCACTGGATCAGGATACTACAGATCAGTCTTCAGATGTGGTAAAAGGTACCATCCAAATCTTTGATTTAGAAGCTTATGTACTGTTTGATCCTGGTGCCACACACTCCTTTATTTCGCCATCCTTTGCATGTAAATTGTTGAAGCATGTAAAACCCACGCTGCTTGATAAGATGCTGTTGATATCTACCCCTATGAATGATAGTCAGTTGACTGAGCATATATATAGGGATTGTAAAATGAAGATAGGAGGTAAAGAGATGGCAGCCGATTTAATTTTATTAAATATGAGTGATTTTGATGTTATCCTAGGAATGGATTGGTTGGCTACCAATCATGTTGTTATGGATTGTCATGCTAAAACCTTGATGTTTCTAAAGATAGACAATCTTATAGTTAATTTTGTGAAATGAAATTAAAGAACATGATTTTTATAAGTGTGATGAGTATAATCTTGATACATGATGTATGAAAGATAAATTTGATTTCATTTATGTATGTGATGTGATGATTTATGATACTAATGGTGGAAAGAATAATGTGAAGGATTCATCGCTTTTGTGATTGAGATGGATAAGGCACGTCCGGAATTGGAAGACATACCAGTGGTTAGGGAATTTCCAGATGTCTTTCCGGATGAGTTACCAGGATTACCTCCAGATAGGGAGATGGAGTTTGGTATAGATTTGGCACCTGGTACAGAGCCGATGTCCAAGCCACCATACAGGATGGCTCAAGTTGAGTTAGAGGAGTTAAGGAAACAATTACAAGAGTTGCTGGAGAAGGGGTTCATCAGGCCGAGCGTCTCACCTTGGGGAGCACCGGTTCTGTTTGTAAGGAAGAAAGATGGAAGCCTCCGACTGTGTATAAATTACCGGTTGTTGAATAAGGCCACCATCAAGAATAAGTATCCCCTCCCACGCATCGATGATTTGTTGGATCAGCTTAAGGGAGCGCAAGTCTTTTCCAAGATAGATCTGAGATCAGGGTACCATCAGTTGAAGATACGAGATGGAGATGTACCCAAGACAGCTTTTCGCACCCGGTATGGACATTATGAGTTTATGGTTATGCCATTCGGGTTGACGAATGCTCCCGCAGCTTTTATGTCCTTGATGAATGAGGTATTCCACCAGTATTTGGATCGATTTGTTATTGTGTTTATTGATGATATACTGGTGTATTCAGGATCTAGAGAGGAACATGAAAGGCATTTGAGGATAGTGCTACAAACCCTCCGAGAGAAGAAGTTGTACGCTAAACTCAGTAAGTGCGACTTTTGGTTGGAACAGATCTCTTTTCTAGGTCACATAGTATCAAAGGATGGAGTATCAGTGGATCCATCTAAGATTGAGGCCGTAGTTCAGTGGCAGAGACCCCAAACAGTGACAGAGATCAGAAGTTTCCTGGGTTTAGCTGGGTATTATCGAAGGTTTGTAGAGGGATTTTCGAGGTTAGCTGCTCCTTTGACACGTCTCACAAGGAAAAATGTAGAGTTTGTGTGGGACAAAAAGTGTGAAGACAGTTTTGAGGAGTTGAAAAGGAGATTAACTACAGCTCCAATACTCACCATTCCTACCAGCTCAGGAGGTTTCTCGGTGTATGTAGATGCTTCACACCTAGGACTGGGCTGTGTATTGATGCAGGATGGGAAGGTAGTAGCCTATGGATCAAGACAGTTAAAGGATCATGAGAGGAGCTACCCGACCCATGACTTGGAGTTGGCAGCGGTGGTGTTTGCGCTGAAGATATGGCGCCACTACCTCTATGGTGAGAGATTTCAGATTTATACAGATCATAAGAGCCTTAAGTACCTGTTCTCACAAAAAGAGTTGAACATGAGACAGAGGAGATGGCTCGAGCTGTTAAAGGACTATGATTGTGAAATCCTATACCACCCGGGTAAAGCAAATGTGGTTGCTGATGCATTGAGTAGGAAGCATCTCGGGATGGTATCATTCATGATGATCAGGGAACACGAGCTGTTGGAACAGTTCATGAACCTCAGTTTGGATATGACCCCGCCTGACGCTGATAGTGGATTTATGATAGCTAGCCTGTAGTTGGAACCGGATCTGGTAGATCGAATCCGACAGGCTCAGCGAGTTGATCAGCAGTGTAGTGATATTGTCGGGCAGATACAGAGGGGTATAGAGACGGACTTTGGGTTGAGTTCGGATGGATTGTTGAGGTTTAGAGGTAGGATATGTGTTCCTGATGACGCAGAGATCAGAAGGTTGATCCTGACAGAGGCTCACTCATCGAAGTATACGATACATCCAGGGGGTACCAAAATGTATCAAAACCTTCGAAAGGTTTATTGGTGGTCGGGAATGAAAAAGCACATTGCTGAATATGTTGCTAAGTGTCTCGTTTGTCAGCAGGTGAAGGTAGAGCATCAGAAGCCTGCAGGGTTATTGCAGCCTCTACCGATTCCGACATGGAAGTGGGAGCATGTCACCATGGATTTTGTGATGGGATTGCCGAGGACCCGGAGAGGTCATGATGCCATATGGGTGATTGTGGATCGGTTGACGAAATCAGCCCATTTTCTAGCTATGAGAGCTACCGATACTCTGAGCCAGTTAGCGAACCTATATGTGCGCGAGATAGTGAGGCTACATGGAATTCCAGTGAGCGTTGTTTCTGATAGGGATGCCCGCTTCACTTCCCACTTTTGGGAACATTTTCAGGAAGCGATGGGGACCCAGTTGAATTTTAGCACCGCGTTTCATCCTCAGACAGATGGTCAGTCAGAGAGGACTATACAGACCCTGGAGGACATGTTGAGAGCGTGTGCATTGGATTTTGGAGGCTCCTGGGATGACCATTTGCCACTCGCAGAGTTCGCGTATAATAACAGTTTTCATGCGAGTATCGGGATGGCACCATATGAGGCATTGTATGGGCGTAGATGCCGTTCCCCTATTGGATGGGAAGAGGTTGGTGACAGACAGATCTTTGCTCCCGACTTGGTTAGACAAGCCTCTGAGGATGTCCAATTGATATGTGAGAGGTTACGGACAGCTCAGAGCAGGCAAAAGAGTTATGCTGACAAGAGACGGAGACCACTAGAGTTTGAGGTGGGTGAGTCAGTGTTTTTGAAAGTTTCCCCTTCGAAGGGAATTATGAGATTTGGGAAGAAGGGAAAGTTGAGCCCTCGATATATCGGGCCATTTGAGATACTTGATAAGGTGGGAGACAAGGCGTATAGATTGGCATTGCCACCAGAGTTGGCAAGTGTGCATAACGTCTTCCACGTATCCATGTTGAGGAAGTATCACCCGGACCCGACACATGTGATAAGATATGAGCCTTTGGAGCTCAATGAGGGTATGACCTATGTTGAGAAGCCAGTTCGGGTATTGGACAGAAAAGAGAAAGTGCTGAGGACAAAGACAATTCCCTTGGTGAAGATACTTTGGCAACATCACACTGTGGAAGAAGCCACATGGGAATTGGAGAGTTTGATGCGGGAGAGGTATCCCGAGTTGTTCACAGAATAATTGGTTCCAATTTGGAGGACCAAATTTTCTAAGTGGGGGAGAATGTGAGACCCCGTATATGTACAAGGGTATATATGTACATAGAAGTGTAAATAGAGTTGTACTATGAATTCATAAGTGAAGTATATGTGATGTAAGTCCATAAGTAATGTACACACTTGTAATGAGAGTGGTAATCGTACATACAAGTTTCATTATGTATGAATGTGTAGAAATGGACTTAAACATGTGGAGAATGTGTGTAGAGTGGATTATGAATAGTTTGATAAAATGGAAGTAGAATTGCATAAGATGTGCACTTCCATTTTTGTTTATATTAAATACCATTGGTCACACAAAGATCCTACACAAGTTTTAATGTGTATGAAGTGAGGATGGATGCCATTTTCAAGTCTCAAAGATGAATGAATGAGGAAATGATCATGGTAGCAAATTAAGGATGTTTGGTAAGTGTTGTTGCAGAGGAACTGCAGAAAATCTGGAAATTTTGAAGGGCAGATCGATCTCATGGGATGAGAGATCGATCTGGAAGAGCCAGAATGCTCTTATTTGGGCGAAAGAATAGAACAGATCGATCTCCAATGGACCAGATCGATCTCCTTAGCTCTCTGTTTGGGAGCAGATCGATCCCATGCTTCGACAGATCGATCTCATGCCTCCACAGATCGATCTCATGCTTCGACAGATCGATCTCAGGCTTAAAAATGCCGTGAAAAAGAGGGATTTTAAGGGACCAGATCGATCTCCTCTTGGACCAGATCGATCTCCTCAAGTTAGTTCTATATAAGGAGTGCTGGAAATCAGAAAATTTCGGGAAAAACACAAACCTTTCACTTTCAACCCAAAAACCTAACATTTTCTCTCTCAAAAATCAGCCATTTTCAGTGAGGTTTGAAGAGAGACCATTAGAGACAAAGTTGTTCCTATCAAAGAGAAGAACAACATAGTTTGAAAGCAATTTCCCATTGTTGATATTGAAGGATTTAAGGGCATTGCCATTGGAGCAAGAAGAGAAATCAAATTGGGTAAGATTCTAACACTCCAACTATGGTACATTGTTTATTTAATTGATTTTGGAGTTGTTTGGCATGAGTATGGATGGTTAGAAACTATCTAAATACATTGGAATGATTTTGACCTAGAAATGGTCTAGAGTGAGAAAGTGGAATGTATGGAGATTAATGATGAATGAGATATGTAAAAGTTATTTATAGTGTTGTGGTATGATTTTAAGATGTGGTTAGTGGATAAATTGGGAGATTTACCTAAAAGAGGTAAAATGAGGGTTAAGGCATTTATAAAATGCATAAGTAAATAATGTTGACTAGTGAGGTCAATTATGGGTTAAATACGTTAACTCAATCGATTTAATGAATGAATCGCAGCTTCCGAGGATACGCCGAGGCGAGTTGACCCAAGAGTGTGAGGAGCTAAGAGAAAAGGAGTCACACCAAGTAAATCGAGGTAAGGGAATTGTGTGGACTCTTAGAGATATTGTGCGCAATTTGGGCGCATAAATGTTTTGCTAGAATGCATGAGATTAGGAAATGTTGTTGTTGGGTGATTGAAGGGTAAAAGTTGGGAGTTTGAGAAATGTGCATGAAAACAAAAGCATATTGCTTTGAAAATCATGTTTTATTGCTTTTTAGCAAATGATTGGTAGGTTGGCTAACATTGAAATGATTTGCAAAGGAAATGAGTATGTTTTGGTTTTGATAACCACATTTTGCAAGTTTTGAGCCACCTACATGATTTCGTGAGTATGGAAGAGTGCAAGAGGCACTAGTTTTCACATGGATTTCATATTGTTTTGGCATTGTGCTTTGAGTTTGTCTCGCACTGGATGCCCATCTTGCATGTTGCCGTGTTTGGAGCTTCGAGTAGACTTGGTGTCACATCGATTAAATAGGCTCACACGTGCATTGTTTTGAGACATGGCATGTTAAAACAACCTGATGAGCCCGAACGAGGGATAAGGGTTGGAGATCCGCCTGATGAGCCCGAACGAGGGATAAGGGTTGGAGGAACAGCTGATGAGCCCGAACGAGGGATAAGGCTGGGGGTCCACGGAGTACGTTGTACCGTGCATGTAGCATGGAGTACATTGTACCGTGTTGTGATGTGATGTGCCGTCTTCGGACGAGATCTGCTATGGACCGGCGGGTAGGATTTGACCCACCTCCCGTGTGGAAGCAGATGGTGGTGATATCCCGCACACCTGATCCGTGTAGCCGGTATCACAGGTTATGTACATAGACCTTGAGGTTATTACCTATTGTTGAAACTGCCTATCTCACATGTATAATGCTATTTGAGAATAAATCCATGTTTGAAGTGATTGTGGTCAGGAAAGCCCGAGGGATGGGCTGGGACCTGACGTTGAATTGATTTGTTAATGGTTTTTAAAGTGCACGAATGCATGATGTTTAATGCCATGCCTTATTGTGAAAATGCATGATGTTTAATGCCATGCTTTTATTATGAATTATGCATGATGATTTATACCATGCTTTGAGTTGAAATGTGCACTGAATTTTAATAGCATGAATGCTTTACATACCATTAACACAATCATACACTCATGTTTTGAGATAAACAATGAATAAAATGCTTTTGAGCATGGCATCACGATCACGTAGATAGTACAGTATCTACCTGTTCGCATGATTGCCTTACTGAGCGTGTGGTTTGCTCACCCCCCTTATTTTCCCCTCTCTACAGAGATTTGAGTATAGATTGGACGTGACTGGAGGCATTCCCTTTTTGGTAATCCGCTGCATCCCATCGCTAAAGGTATACACACTTTGATTATTTTGTATCTAAACTAGACATAGCACAGTAGCATTTTGTATGTAACTACTGGGGATGTAAAACAATGTAAACACATGTAACAACTCTAATATATATACATTTATACAAGTGTTTACTCATAAATAATGTTTCAAATTGAATTGGTATGGTGGAGTGAGTTAGACGTCGACACACAGCCCAACTGTTAAGCGTGTGGTTGTTCACGATCGAGGAAGGATGATTAAGGATTGATGCATGAAAATGCGAAAAATTTGTACGTATTTTGGTAAGTTGAGGGTCGTGACACCCTTAGCCTTTTTAGGTAGTGTATTCAAGGTTAAGTCTTTGTGTCAGCCAAGTTTCTTGAGTTTTTAGGATTTTTTTGGCATAGTTTCCTATGGCTTCTTAGGGTAGCGGTAAACCAATTAGCGTTCATCAAGCTTCTAGCTAGCCCTTACCAAACTTATAAGAAATTAGAGAGAGATAACCTTTACTCGAAGGTTATTCATATAGGTTCCCCACTCCTGACGAACAATCCCCTTCTTAGCCTTATAGTGGGACAATTGTTCATAGGACCTTGTTAGAGTAGGGTTTCATTTCCACTTTTTAGCTTTGGGGTCGAACACCTTAAGGACCAAGGAATTGCTCATTTGCAACTTCATCCTCATACATGGGCCCACAAAATAGGTTTCATCATTCTTTGCCATCTTAGGGGCATTGTTCCTTCGATTTGTCTATTCAAGCTTTTTTTAAAGTCCAACGATTCTCTAGCGTGGTCCCTTACTGGGTGATTAGCATGAACTTCAAGAAAAATTGTTCTAGACCGTCCCAATAAACTTTATAGGTTTGAGTTCGAATGGCTTATTATTGATATTCCAGAACATGTGGGGTTCTCGACTTGTTGGACTGGGATTAGGAATAAAACTACCTAGGATCCCCTAATCTCTACTTTGAGAAAATCTTATTGGCAGCAGATTGAGTTGCTATGTACTGGGAAAAAGGTGGAGTTATCCTCTCTTTTGACTCTTGAGAACTTATTAGTCGCAAATTGGGGTGTCTTAAACACTCTACTGAATTCTCTTTTGAACCTACATTCTTTGATTAACTCGATGTCTGATTCAGTTGACCTTACATTAGCTAATTAAGTCCTTCCTACCATCTCCACAGGCCGAGCTATAAAGCATGAAAATGATTCCTCCTTGGTAGATTTCCCTTTAAAGCATGAAAACCCTTTTAGGCCGTTCTTTTAGAACTTCAAGACGGTAATGATCGAGTTGTAGACAGAAAATATGAAGGTTCTTTTGAGGGAGATGATGATTAGGGTCAAGGTGAAGGCTTTAGGACCTCATTCCTTCTTCCTACAAAGGATTCCTTAACCAACATCAAGGCATTAGATCAGCGTTTAGAGTTTGTTGAGGGTAAATTGTGTTTCTGCGTAGCTAGATTTTTGTTGAGTTCTCTCGTTTTAACATGTCTTCCTATTTTTATTTGTAGATATGGACATAGTTGTCAAGGGTTTTCAAAAAAGGAAAGAGGGAAACAAGCCTATTAACCTTTGCCTACAAAAATAACTCTGATCAAGGGTTGTAGTTCCTGAGAAGGCCCAGGATTGCACCCTTCCTTCAGCTTATTAAAATCAAGAAGGGCTTACATAAACTCCTCTTTTGACTCCCAACCAAACCAATGGCTCCAGATCCTACTAATAACCTAGTCGAGGCAAAGAAAAATTGACAAGCCGCGATGACTAAAGGAAAGAGTAGAAGGCTCGTCGAAAGAACAACTCCAATTGTAACATTTTTCAACCTAAAAAAAGAGATCGGAGGTATTTAAACGTGGAGGAAACTATGAAAACCAGACTAATGCTCTCAATGATATCTCCTATCAACAGTAGGCGTCATGAGGTAGATGTTGAGGGCATCATAGAAGAAAATGATTTTAGAATTTATCCGGGAGTCAACGATAATGATTCCATAGATGATCTTGGAGTTACCTCCCTTTTATGTCGGTTTACCATTCTCCTACGTGACAAGATGAGATTATTCAAGAACTTTTTGAAGAATGAGAATCAGTCTGGCTGGTTAGTGATGAAGGTATTCATACTTTTACAACATTAACTTTCATGTATTCCTCTTTCCTTTTTCGAGCATAACCTTTTCATTATTTAATCATTGTAGGCTATTTCATGAGTCATTGCATGCAATGCCCAGAATCGAGCTTATAGGATTCAAGTTGATCGTGAGTTGGATCAACTATGAGCAAAAAAAGTAGAATAGATGACCGCTAAGAGGCAATGGGAGCATTATCCAAAATAGGTGGAAGGGTTGAAAAAGAAGAAAGAAGAACTAATAACGAGTATTGCTAACTTGGAGGAGCAGTTATCAAATGAAAAGAGTAAAACTGAGTCTTTGGGGGAATACAAAGATGTATATACCTTAATCTTTGTAAGTTGAACTCGTTTCTCCCCCAGCATCGAGTTCTTCAATCAGAACATGAATCCACCACCTTCAAGCTCGAAAAGTTACAATCTGAGTATGACAATCTTATGTCACTTAATGAGACGCTTGACAATATGAATCAAAAGCTGGAGGAAAAGATCACCCAACTCCAAAGAACCACAAGTTTCTGCCGTAAGTCAGTAAGAGCGAGACAAGATCCGAGCTGAAGCAGTAAAGCAGTACGAACTATCCTAAGACTGACATGATAAGAGACTAGTGTATGATATATCTTTTGTTAAATATGGTTTCTACTTTACACACTCTTTATTGAAGAACGTAAAATGGCTCGGAGAGATTTTTCATGAGCTGTAGTTTCTTAAAGAGCTGTAAACTTACAATCCAGTCAACAGACTACTTATGAGCCGAATGGGGACAATTTTGATGTTTACTTGGAGGAGGTACTGAAGATGATTTGGAGAATCTCACAGGCCCTTGGTCCCCTTGTAAGCCATTTGAGATGATCGATGCTCTCAGTGACTTGGAAGGCATGGATCAAGATGATTTAGAGACTGATAATACTACTAGTTCAGGTGCTCTTCCACTGGTGTTACCTTAGGATGTTCCTCTCCTCCGCACGACTACTTAAGATGATGCTCCTCATTCTCTCAAGGCAATCTCAGATCAAGATCCTTCACCAGCTGGCCATAGTTTTATCTCTTTATCTTTTTATAGCTTTCTATTTAATGATTTTATCTTTGCAAGTAGTAAAAATTTGTACCTATTATCTTTTAATGAAAATTTCAATTTCAATTTCATTTTCATTTTTGCATCTTATTTCTTTGTGTATACATGTATAATTATGTGTATAATCATGAGTACAACCATGTGTATAACCATGCTCCCCAATTCTTTTTGGAAGAGCATAACTTTCACAACAAATTTTGAATCGAAATTGTTTCGCTTACCTTACATGGCTTACTTTTACTTTACACACCTCTTGGTTCAAATCAATGTATGCCTTTTTTTTTCATTTATTTTAGCATAACTTATTTCACGTACTTTTTGCTTTGAGTACATGCGATACTTTTTTCATGCATTTTTTGCTTTAGGTCTTTTGTTTTCATGGCTTACCTCGCATACTTTTTGCTTCAAGCCTTTTCTTTTTATACATGACTTACTTCACGCTTTTTTTCACTTCAATTACATGCTTGGCCAACTTTGCGTATTTTTCACTTCGGGTTTTTTTTCTTCATAGCTTACCTCGTGCATTTTTCACTTTAAACCTTTTCTTTTTATGCATGACTTACGTCGCGCTTTTTCCTTTTCAAGTACATGCTTAGCCTACTTTGCGTATTTTTCGCTTCAACCTTTTGTTATTCATGGCTTACCTTGTGCATTTTTCACTTTAAACTTTTTCTTTTAATGCACCACTTACCTTGCACCTTTTTCCCTTCAAATGCATGCTTGGCTTTCCTCACGCATTTTTTGCTTCAGGCCTTTTCTTTTTATGCATGACTTACTTCGCGTATTTTTTGCTTCAAGTGCATAGTTGGCCTTCCTCACACATTTTTCACTTCAGGCATTTTCCTTCATGGCTTGCCTCGCACATTTTTCACTTCAGGTTGAAGATTCCAAATAATCTTATTGCAAGATTTATCAATCACATGAGATAAACATAATCAATAAACATAAATAGTGAATTTACAAACTTCTTTATTGCATAGTGTCATTTTTGGATAAGAAAGATTCAATAAAACAAGGAGAATCAAATGCGAACAACTATCTAAAAATTATAAACTTGTTTAACAAATGTAGAGAATCATAAGCTTATTGCCAATATAATTTTAAATGATTAGTGCTCAAAGTTTTGGCTATTTTCTTTCCCTGTTTATCCTCAAGGGTACAAGTGTTTGGTCCTATTATTTTCCTGACTCGTAATGGTCCTCCCCAATTGGCTCAAAATTTTGCATTTTCCTTCAATGAATTGATGATGACAGATCTTCTCAACACTAAATCTCTTTCCTCTAAGGGTCTAGTTCTCACCTTGATGTTATAGTGGCTAGCAACCCTTTGCTGATAGACCGATAAGCGTATCGTTGCCAAGGTTCTCTATTCATCGATTATGTTAAGGTTTTCTCGTGCCTTTGAGAGTTGTCCTTCTCAATAAAACGATCATGAGATGACACCCATTACTAGCCTTGGTGCCATGTATCAGGCTGAAAGGTGTCCCCCTGTTGACACTCGGCTTGTCGTCATGTACGCTTATAAGATAGGTAGTTCATCAAGCTATGCCCCTTTTGCTTTATCCAACCATGCTTTCAGCAAATGAAGTATGGTACAGTTACTAACTTCCACTTACCCATTGGTTGCAGGTATAAAATCGAAGAGATTCACAGCTGGGTGTTTGATCCATTATAGAAATCCTTAAAAGCATCATAATCAAATTGCTTTTTGTGATCCGCTTTTAACACTCTTGGAATTCCAAAACAACAGATAATATCCTTTTATACCATAGCCTCAACCCTCTTTTCAATAATGGTGGCTAAAGGCTAAGCTTTGATCCATTTGGTAAAGTAATCAGTGGTCATCAAGAAATACTTCCTTTGCCCAGTAGTAAGAGGAAAATGGCCCAAGATATCAAGTTCTTATTGTGTAAAGGGGGTTGGCTGGAAGGTGCTTTGTAATGTTACAACTAGAGTGGATGTTACGGGAGCGAATCTTTTACACTTATCACACTTATGACATTTTCAATCGTATCTTGTTCTAGCGTAGGCCAATAAAAACCAAGTCGAAGTACCTTAGTAGTAAGGGTGGGCCCCTAAGTGTTCTCCACATATCCCCTTATGCTCATTTGCTAGTGCATAACTAGATTATTCAAGACCTAGACACTTCATCATTGATAATATGTGTCATTTTTATACAATTCTTCTCTAATCATGGTGAACTTGGCATCTTAGATTCTTAGTTTTCGAGCTTCTTATTCGTCTTTGTGGGGCACATTTTTCACTAAGAATTTCTTTATTGGTGTTCTTCAATCATCACTGATTTCGACATCACATACTTCGTCTTCCCCCATATTGGGTTTCTTAAGTCTTTCAACCCGTATCTTTCTTCCCGCAATTTTTTTAAAGGAAGCCAACTTGGAAAGGGCATCAACATGAGTGTTTTCGGCTCAATTAACTTAAAGTAGCTAAAAATGATTAAATGACTATGCCAATAGCTGAACTTTATGTTAGTAAGGTACCAATGTAGGCTTTCGAGTCTCGTATTGGCGATAGAACTGGTTTACCACCAATTGAGAATCATTGTTAGCTATCTAGTGTCACACTTACAACTATTCAGCCAACTTCATGCCTACTATCAAAGCCTCATATTTAACCATATTGTTTGAACTTGGGAAGTTAAAACGTAACTAGTATTCTAATACTTCCTCTTCGAGAGGCACAAGGACAATACCAACCCCACTTTCATTCACCCTAAAGTTTCCATCTAGAAATTGCTTCCACCATGGCTTTTATTGCTTCAGGACTTCCTCTAAGTAAATGCATTCAACTATAAAATTTGCCAAGGCTTAGCCTTTGATCGCATACCGAGGCTGGTAAGAAATGTCATATTCTCTAAGCTCCACAGCTCACTTCACTAACCTTTTTGAATGTTTTGGTTTTTGCAAAAATTGCCTTAAAGGCTGATAAGCCAAAATCGTGATTAAGTGTGCTTGGAAATAAGGTCATAACTTTCTAGAAGCCATTACAAGTGCCAAGGCCACCCTTTCTGCTTGGGGATATTATGTCTCAACATCTAATGCCACCTTACTCACATAGTAAACTAGTTGATCCCCATTGTCATCTTTTCTTAAGAGTACCATACTAACCACCTTATCTCCAACTTTAAGATACATAAAAACTTGTTCTCTAATTTCAAGTCTAGACAACAAAGGAAGTTTTCTTAGATACTCTTTCAATTCGTTGAAGGCCTTAAAACATTCCTTCTTCCATTCAAAGCTCTTTCCACCCTGTAGTTTCTCAAAGATGGTAAGCTCTTTTCAACTAACTTGGATAGAACTGTTTAGTGCGACAATCCACTTTACCAATCGTTGTACCTCTCTTATAGTAGTTGAAGGCTTCATTTCCAGAATAGCTTAAGCTTTTTCTGAGTTGACTTTAATTCCACGATTAGTAATCATAAATCCAAGAAACTTCATTGAATGAACTCTAAAAGAAGATTTGCTAGGGTTTAGCTTCATGTGGTATTTCCTCAACACTCCAAAACCTTCTCTAATTGTTTCTCATAGGGCTCATTTTTTTACTCTTCACGATCATATCATCAACATAAGCCTCCACGGTTATTGTCCAATAAGTCCTTAATGATCATTTGCTGGTTGGTTGCTCCAACATTCTTTAATCTGAAGGCATCACTCGATAACAATGAATCCTATTGTTAGTTGTTACGGGCAAAATAAGATAAAAAAATAATAATATGACGTGTCGTTCAGATAAAGCGCCACGTGTCACGCTAAAATTAAATACAGATGAAAATAGACTCTGTATTTAATGCTTAGCTCCGGACAATTTTATCCCTAGATACCTACAGTCAATATTACTGGGCAAATACGTCATTGAAGACTAAATTGTCCCCTATAAATAGGGTACAGGTATGACTTTTTAACCTAATTGAGATTTTACTATTTGAATATACTGAAACTCTGCAGAGATTTTCTTCTGACTTAAGCATCGGAGTGTTTACGCAGGGAAGGCCCTGCGCTCCTTTGACTATTTCAATTTTTTCAGAGTGACGTGGCTAGAAGATCGAATCATTGACGTCAGCATCATATCACAGTTGTGCTGTTCGACAATAATTGGCTCCGTCTGTAGGAAGCGAAAGAAAAGCTGGTGATTCTACAACGATGGTGAAGACACGATCCACAGCAATCAGAGAGGAGGAGAATGAAGATACGGTCAGTTCTCCACTGGACCGTGGAGAAGAAGCTCGGGAGGAGAATCATATGATGACTATCCCTGTTGCAGAATTCAAAGCGATGAGGAAACAGGGCGAGGAGACTGCTCAAGCCTTACGCGCGATGGTCGACCTGTTCAAAGGTGCCTATCCGCATACGAATCTTCCACTGGCTGTCCAGAACTTGGCAGAGCCAAGGACACAGAGGAGGAATGCTTCGGAGGCTGGTGGGATTGGGCGCGAGACTACTGAAAACTTAATGCGTCACGGCGCTGGAACCCCGGTGTGTATGGCTGCGGAAGACCTATTGTACGAGGTCACGAAAGACCTTATACGCGAAGCCGCGGAGCCCCAAGAAGCGCGAAAGTCTCCTCGCCAAGGGCCGTGAGACTGCCGCCAGGGTGCACGAGATTCAGATGAGAGGTTGGTGCACCAAGGTGCGCGAGAGTCCAATGGCAGGGCGGTGCACCAGGGTGCGCGAGAGTCAATATTGGCGTTGATGCGCCAGAGTGCGTGAGAATCAATAAAGGAGATTATGCGCCAGGGTGCGCGAGAGTCTACGCAGGTTTTAGTGCGCCAGGATACGCCAGTGGTCGAGCACCAGGGTGTGAGAGACGCAGTTCGTGAGACTGCGAGAGACTTCTTCCGCCAGTACGTGCGAGAGTCTATGGAGGATTTGCTGGGCCAATCCGCGCCAGAAGCTGGCCGCCAGGTTCTGAGAGACTCGGTTCGTGAGAATGCTCGAGACCCATTCCACCAGGGTGCCCGAGAGTCAGGGGAGGAACTAGTGCGCCAGGGTACGCCTGAAAGGTGCCGCTAGGATGCGCGAGGGCGTGGTTACGATGGGCTGCAGGGCATCAGTGAGGGTATCGGAGTAATGGGTTGCCCGGGTGCACTGGACCCTACACGCTCAGAGAACCCCTCACGAGAAACTGGAGAAGATTCAAGGCGTCCAGGTGCGAGAGACACCGCACGGGAGGTTACTAGGGGCCTCCGACGCCCGAATGTTGAAAACCTCGCTGGACCTATGGATGGTATGGGAGGTGCTGGGATGATGGGGTCTCATATGGAGAGGAAAGGCTCAGATGTAGACCCGACGTGGAACCCCCTACTGAAATGGCAAACTTTTTATCTCGGACTGAGAGGAATCAAGCCCCTAATCTATACAGCAAGGGGAAAGAGACTGTTGATTGTGATCAAGCTGATTCGTGCAATGTCGAAAAGATCCAAGATGCTATGGACATGAAGAGACTAGTTGAACAAATTTTAGAAGAAAAGAGATTGGTTCCGACTGAAGAGAACCAGAGACGGAAAGTCCCATTCAGTGCAGCAATCATGGGAAAACCACTACCCCCAAAGTTTAAAATGCCACAAATAGCAGCATATGTGGGAAAAACAGACCCTTCCGATCACGTAGAAAGCTATGAGTCATTAATGCTGCTACATGGCTGGGAGGACGAGATAATGTGCAGGGCGTTCTCTCTGACCTTGGCAGGTCATGCATTGAAATGGTTCAACAACTTGCCAGAAGGATCTATTTCTTCCTTCAACCAGCTGAGAAGGGAATTTTTGAAAGCCTTTGGGATAAATAGTCAGAAGAGAAAAGAGGCAACCTACCTGCTCACCCTAAGGCAAGGGAATAAAGAATCATTGAAGAGCTATGTAGATCGGTTTCGGGATGCTACTCTGAAAGTATGTGATTTGCAAGTAGGGATAGCAGTGACAGCCATGCTCCAGGGAACAAGGTCCGAAAAACTCCAGGAATCATTGTCCTTGGATCAACCAACGACAGTCTCAGACTTATTCTCTCGAGCTAACAAATACATTACCCAAGAGGAGGTGATGAAATCGATTCTGATGGGAGACTCCAGGGAAGGAAAGAAGCGGGAGAGAGACCTCGATGAGAAGAATATGGGGAGATCAGAAAGATCCGACAAAGCCCCAAAGTTGAAATATACAAACTACACACAGCTTTCTGAACCACGCTCTTCGATCCTAGCAGTGATCGAAAGAATCGGGATGCTCCAATTCCCTAGAAGAGGTGAGGGAAACCTGAGGGGAGATCTCAGATCCTATTGTAGTTTCCACTCCGCTTTTGGCCATTCAACGGAGAGATGCCGCGATCTGATGAATCAGCTTGAGAAGTTAACTAGAGAAGGGCTATTGGACCGCTACATTCAGAGGACCGAGAGGAATCAATATCCTGTTCATGGTCGAGTGGACAATAGACCGCAGGATAGACGTAATGACAACAGTGTCAATAGAAGAAGGATCGAGGAAAGAGGAAATGGGGTAGGACAGGGGGAACGTAGGAATCAACAGATTGATAATGAACCTACAAGACCAGCAATTAATGTCATCTCTGGTGGAGAGTACACAGCAGGCACCTCATCTACCTCACGGAAGGCTTATGCTAGGCAGGCATACCAGGTTCATTCCGTGATGAAAGTAGCTGAGGACGGAGAGATGATTACTTTCACACCCGCTGATCAAGGAGATGTTATCGTTCCACATGACGATCCCATGGTTATATCAGTAGTGGTGGCCAAGCATCCTATAGGATGAATTCTAGTAGACAATGGGAGCTCGATGAACCTCATCTATTGGAATTGTTTCGAGAAAATGAACTTGAGTGAAGACAGGTTGAAGCCGGTAACTACCCCCTCTTTGGCTTCACAGGGGAAAAGGTGAAGGTGGCAGGGTCAGTCGAATTGCCTGTTACCCTGGGTGAAGAACCTAAGAGTGTTACAAGACAGGTTTTATTTATGGTGGTCAGGTCGACCTCTCTAGCTTATAATATTATTCTCGGGCGTCCGTTATTGAGCGATATGAGAGCCATACTTTCTCCGTGTTACCTGCTAACATTACCCTATCTCCCACCTTGATCTCACACTTTCTACATACCATATCAGTCCTCTAGGACTCACGCATAGGAGTATTTACATGTAAAATATAATCTAGGGATTTATGCTTTAAACTCAGTTTACATGCAAAGTGTACATCAATAAAAGAATGCGTGGACCCCAAGTCAAACAACACATGAGCCTCATGATTACAGAGAAGAAGCGTACCTCATATGGTCTCAGACAAAGTGTCTACAGTCTCCTTATCCAAAGCAAACACACGTCCGTCTGTGACCGACTTCTTACCCTTATCAGCAGTCGTAGCTCGTCTCTGGGGAATCATCCTCTGAAGCTGCTAGCTAGGAGGCTCTTGAGAATGTGGCTTTTGTGGCTGTGGGTAATTTCTCACTCTATGACCTATGTCTCCACATCTAAAACATCCTTATATGGTTCTGGAACAACTTCCCTCATGTGGTCGACCACAATCTCTGCAAACTCTAACCTTTGGCCTAGCACCTTGAGGGGTCTCCATAGTAATGGGAGGAACTCTAAGTCCATCCACTCTCCCTCTAGGTCCTTCGACCGTATATCTCTTAAAAGAACCCCTTCTGAAGTCTATGTGGGAAGATGCAGGTCTCTTACCCTTATCCCTGGTTATCACTCAGGACTCAGACTAGGACTGTATCAACTCTAGTCCCCTCTCAACTTCCTATGCCCGTCTCTGAGCATCATTAAACTCAGTAATACTGAGCCCTATCAATCGGTCTCTAATGACGGGTCTCAGTCCATACACAAATCGCTTTGTACGGAGCTTCTCATCCTTAAGGGTCTCTGGATCATACTTCAATAGGGTGGTAAATCGGTTCTTTTACTCGGCAGCCGACATATTGCCCTGAGTCAAATTTAGGAATTCAGCTTGCATTCTCTTTTGGGCAGCTCGTGCCACATACTGGTTTCAAAATGTAGACTAAAAAGTCTTCCAGCTGATCACTGGATGAACGGTAACCAATATACTCTGGGTGGTATTCCACCAATATCGGGCTTGTTCCTTAAACATGTAGGTACCCATACTAACCCTCTCTGCATCAGTGCATCCCAAAAAGTCAAAGATGATCCTCATCTCGATCAACCACTCATCCACCTCTGTTGGACCTTTCACCCCTTTAAATGCTGGTGGATTCATCTTAAAGAAGTCCCTCAACCGACTTTTACCTCCATCATCGGGCCTGGTTTATGCCGGAGGTTGAGCTATGGGTGGCATTGGGTCAGTCTGCAGATCCTGAGGTGGTGTGGAAGCTAGGGTAGGTGTGGTACCTGAGGCATTAGCCCAAAAATGTTCCGCGAATAGCGCTACCATCTGCTCGAATCCCTACCGTACATCATGCTCTAGCCGATTAATTCGAAAGTCAGGACTCTCCGACTATGGGTCAGGTGGTGGAGGTGGCTGTACCTACCTCCCGGGACGACCTCGTCTCTCGTTCATCTCTTATCTCTTACGTACCTGCACGTATGCATTAAGCATCGATCATAATTTTACCCATTAAATTCAATTCATTACCAGACAATATAGACACTTGGGATGTAATCTATTTCCAATCACTCGACACTGACAGTACTTGCATTCCTATACAGTGTCATTTAATCACTTGTGTTTATAATAATTCATTAACCCCAAGATCACACAATTTCTATTTCATAAAATCAAATACATAATATCCCAAAGGGGTCAGCCCAAAAAACTCAATTCATTTTCTTCATATTATCCGAATTACATCACATAAATACTTAACACAAATTTCTATATTACATCATTGTCTGGATACAAAACGAACTGAATTTATACCTTGTGCGTGTACAAGCGATAGCCTGGGGAGATCTTGTCCACCAGCCTATATCACGTACGCGGTAGGCACTATCTCGCTCACTGCAAGTAATTTGGAGGGGGGAAGGAAAAATGGTAAGCTCTCAAAATGCTCAGTAAGGAGGATAAGGGAGATTCATAAAATCATCATCACACCACAACTCATCATTTAGGCATGTAAAAACATGATAGAAGTATTCGAGCATATAAAACATTTATGGAAATAATGAAAATAACAATGGCATCAGTTTGCATCAGTATAATTTACGTAATAAAAATCACAGTCATAAAATACGATATTCATCAAAATAATCGAGAGTGGGCATTTAATAAAACTCAGATAAAAACAATGTCATTAACACATCACATCAAATCATCCTCAAGGAGGGCATCCTCAAAAGAGGGAAAAAGTCGACATCTATCCATGGCCATGATATCATTGTAGACTTGATCAGAGTCGTACAGCCTCGATCTTACATGCTATCAAAGCAAGGACACCCATCGCTTCCAGAGCAGGGTCATCTCACGTTACCAGAATGGAGGCATCGATCTTACATGCTACTAGAGCAAGGCCCAGACTTACATGCTACTAGAGCAAGGCCACTCAACGCTATCAAAGCGGAGTATCGATGTGCAGCTCATGACAAGCCTTAGTCTCAGTAAAATATGCCATTATTGTATTAAAACCGTTTTGCCTTCACGTAGAGCTCATAGTGGTTATCTTAAAAACTCATTGCTGTTATAAGACATTATGTTCACAATTACACAAAATTCATCTAAACTGAGCTCCAACCGGTAAAACACTCACACATTCATCAAAGCATCAAATCAACTCATTTCTCATAAGCATGCTCATTCATCAAACCTTTTTCATGCTAAAAATGTATTTTCATCATTTAGAAAACTCACATGTATAAAGATTTTATTTCCCTTGCCTCTTGCACCCTGAGTGATGCAATATCCCCCAGGTCTCAGATCAGCCTCATCGTGTCGAATTCTCGAGCTGTCCAAACATCATCAAATCGTTAATATATATCATTCTCATTGTCGATTTCTTCCTACATCTTCATCAACACCTTAACTAGTTCATGATCATCACAAGACATCCACATTCCTTCTTCTAATTAAACCCCTTTGTTGTTTCCCTCATGACTTAAACATTTTCAACCAAACATATATATTTCTTCATCAAGTATATAAGATGTTAATGCTTAAAACAAGGGTCTTGTGGGCTCACCTAGCTTGTCCTCTCTTGACCAAACTTGTAGAATGCTTGCCTCTTCCCTTTTTCTTCAAACCAACCCTTAATTTTCTAGTATGTTGTTCTCTTTACCAAGAGTGTTGGCTCTACCGAGAGGGGGGTGAATCGATTTTCTAACAATTATGGAAAATTTTAATTTAATCCTATTTTAATTTGCAAATGAAAGTAAGCAATATAATAAAATTAAACAATTTAATGCAAGATAGGGAAAAGAGAAACAAACACAATCGTTTATAGAGGTTCGGCCAACTCTTGCCTACGTCCTCTCTCCTTGACCTTGTCAAGTGCTTTCTTTCCCTCTTTCAATAGAGCTTACAATGTTCCTTTTACAAGTTAAGGAATAACCTCTCTACCCTTAGCAATATAGAAATGTATTCACCCTTTTTACAATTTTCTCTCACTGAGGAACAATCCTCTTCTCTTTTAAGGTAAGGTTGAATACAGAATGAAGCTTTAAAGTGGGTAGGACAAAGTACAGTTTCTGCACTTAAGCTTATACAATGAATCTCAATAAATGAGCTATGAAGACACAAAGAATGAAAGAATTAAAAGCTTGAGAGTGTTAGGAATGTGCAGCAATAGTCTCTCAATTCTTTTTGTCTTCAATGCTTGGTTAAATACTGAAGGATTGGTAGTTGGAGCATTAAATGCTGTTTTTCCCGTTGAGATTTTGCAGAAACTAGCCGTTGGGTACCTCCAGTAGAGTGCCAGATCGATCTGCCATCTTGGCCAAATCGATCTCTTAGTTATAAATCCTGCAAGATCAAAGCACAACAGCACAAGGAGATCGATCTCATAGGTTAGCAGATCGATCTGTTAGTTTGAAAATAATGGGGGAGATCGATCTGTCGAATAGGCAGATCGATCTCCTAATCTCTCTGTTTGAGGCAAGATCGATCTACAGATAGATCTGCCATGCAGTCTCGTAGTGGGGAGATCGATCTCTCAACCACACAGATCGATCTCCTTAGCTCTCTGACTTTGAGGAGATCGATCTCTTCCTTACCAGATCGATCTCTTAAGTTCTCTGTTTGAGTGTGGATCGATCTTCCAGATCGATCTACAGTCTTATGCTCTTAAGGGAGATCGATCTCTTCCTAGACCAGATCGATCTCTCAACTCTAGCTTTAGCCAGATCGATCTCTTAACCCTTGCAGATCGATCTCACTCTACCTAAATCCCTTTGTAAAGGTTTAAGGCTTGGCAGATCGATCTCATACCTTCATGAGATCGATCTCTCATCAAGTAAAAACCCAGGAGATCGATCTCTCATAAGCCAGATCGATCTCTTATCAGCAGAACTCTAAGTTCTGGTACTGATAACCTCTAAACATGTTTTTATATCATCTTAATACTATTGAATTAACTTGTTTTGTCATTTCAAAATACATTAACTCAACAATCTCCCCCTTTTTGATATGACAAAACTTATTCAAACAAACATGTTTAGTGAATTTGAAAAAACTCCCCCTTTTTGTGAGCTCCCCCTTTTTGTGAGCTTTTGACTTTGTTACTGATTTAACTCCCCCTCAATTTAATCATTCTTTTAAACGTTTACCACAACCACACACACATGTTTTCTTCTCCCCCTTTTTGTCATATCAATAACACGAAAAGAGAATACTCATGGCATTTCAAAATGAACTTTTTCATTAACACAACCAATAACAAGTCAAACGACATTTCATTCAAACAAATTCATCACAAATAACATCAAGTATCTTAAAATGATATAACTACACTAAATCAAAACACCTAAGGCCTATGGTGAGGGAGGAACACAATCCGAAAGATTCTCAACGTGCGTGCGTGTGACTTGCAGCTCATCAAACATCGCCTCTTGAGTCTCCTGAACCTTATCCACTCTTTGGTTTAATTCCTCGAACATTCGCTGCTGAGATGCAAAGCCTTCATCGATTTTTCTGTTGAGTTCACTGATCATCTTCATAATGATCTCCATGCCAGTAGGTGAGGATGTTGGTGCAGCAGGTGGGTTCACTGGCTCATTGGAGGGGTCTTCCTCCATAGCTTCAACAGGCTGCTGTTCCCTCTTTTTCTTCCAATCTCCCCGGAAGTCTTTGTAATATCCCATATGATGGAGGGTCCCGATGTTGAGGACGCTCTTGGGAGAGGGCAGTTCTCCGGTTTTGCAGCTGCAGTCAACGCCAACTCGTTGGAGAAGATAGGCCAATGGTTGCGAAAAAACGATTGTGGTAGCTTGCCCACGCACGATCTTCAGCCAATCTTCATATATGAAATGAATGAGGTTGGGTTTTTGGCTTGTGGTGTGAATGTGATGGAGCCAGAAATGATCTAACCTCCTAACTGTTGAATGGCGGGTACCGAAAGGTCAGAGATTCCACGAGATAATGAGGTGGAGTAACCGAGGGTGCATCGGTAGGTCACTCGCCTTATCTCCAGGGAGATCAAACTCTAAGGAGACTTCCTCATCCTCATTGGTCAATCCTTCATTTCGCATGTGGAAGGCTTGAGCTAAAATATCGGTGTCTATAGGAATTGT
Organism: Firmiana major; assembly: GCA_033439115.1. Taxonomy (NCBI): domain Eukaryota; kingdom Viridiplantae; phylum Streptophyta; class Magnoliopsida; order Malvales; family Malvaceae; genus Firmiana; species Firmiana major. The sequence goes on from CM065910.1 coordinate 27,909,808, forward strand.
CTTACCCATGACATAGGTTTTGAACCCGTGAATTTTGCAAGTGTCATCAGGGTCAAAGATGAGTTCGACATTGAAAAGAATGCCCAAACGAGATTTGAAGGGACGGGAGTGTTGATTTTCAAAAATGACATCCAACCAAATTCCTCAAGTTTTGACAAATAAGGAAAATCGATGCGATTGAGGAAAGAAAAATCTATAGTCCGCCAATGCTTAATTGGCATAGTTGAGAAGTATTCTTCGTATCGCTTTCTCTTCGCAGGTGTTTTAAAACACCGATTGAAGGTAGCGATGGAAGCGGAAGGAGTGGGTTGGGAAGATGACCCGGTTGCTACATTGGTTCGGGGAGGTTTTTGTCCTATTGTTTTAAGCCTAGGCATGATTCTAGACTCGAGAGATGCGCTAACTAGATTCACAAACAAAAGAAATCAATGGAACAGTAACTAGATTTGCCCTAGAATGAAATTGAACACAAATCTAAGGAAATTTTTGAGAAAAACAGTAAGAAATGTTGGTTACTATACCCGAAAATGACACGGAGACGCAATGAAGGCCGTACCGAGATCGATCTGAGGAGGAATCGAAGAAGGTGGTGCGAGGGAATTTCAGAATTTGAAGATTGGGGTTTTTGAAATTTGGGAATTTTTCGCGTGAATTTATAGTCCAGGGCACAGGAGATCGATCTGTCGAGGCGACAGATCGATCTGTCATTTCCAGAAGCCAAGGGAGATCGATCTGTCGCAGGAACAGATCGATCTGTTTGCAAACAGAGGCTTAAGAAGATCGATCTGTTACATGCACAGATCGATCTGCAGTTTAACCGAGGCTTAGAGAGATCGATCTGCCAAATGCATGGATCGATCTTCAGAATGCAGAAGCTTTGAAGAGATCGATCTGTCGTGTGGACAGATCGATCTGCCTTTTAACAAAGACGTAAGGAGATCGATCTTATGGTTAGAAGATCGATCTGCTTAGCTTAACCTTGATGATTTAGGCTTGTTGGAAGTATAGAGATCGATCTATATTGCAAGGAGATCGATCTCTCATCCTTATTGCCAGAAAATCTTTGCAAAAATTCTTTTAAAATCAACTTGAAACCAAGATTTTTTGAAACATAAAGTTTTAAGGGATAGTCATGAGTCCTAATTCACCTCTAAGGATACAAAACCTATCTCTATCAAGAGGTTTGGTGAATATATCAGCTATTTGGTGTAAAGTGTCAATGTACTCTAAAATTATATCCCCTTTTTGTACATGGTCTCTAAGGAAATGATGTCTAATCTCTATGTGCTTGGTTCTGGAGTGTTGGATAGGATTTTTAGAGAGATTAATGGCACTGGTATTATCACATTTAATAGATACTTGCTTCATGTCAATACCATAATCTTTCATTTGTTGTTTAATCCACAACACTTGAGCACTACAACTACCAGCTGCTATATATTCAGCTTCAGTTGTGGACTGAGCCACACTGTTTTGTTTCTTAGAGAACCAAGAAATTAACCTATTTCCTAAGAATTGGCAAGTACCTGAAGTACTTTTCCTATCTATTTTACATCCTCCAAAATCTGCATCTGAAAATGCATGAAAGGTAAAAGTTGAGTCGTTGGGGTATCAAAGTCCTAGTGAGGGAGTGTCTTTGAGGTATCTAAAGATCCTCTTAGTTGCTAATAGATGTGATTCCCTAGGAGAGGATTGAAATCTAGCACAAAGGCATACACTAAACAAAATATCTGGTCTACTTGCAGTTAAATAAAGCAATGAACCTATCATAGACCTATAGAGTTTAGTGTCTACACACTTACCACTTTCATCTTTATCAAGCTTGATGTTGGTGCCCATTGGAATGGCTTGAGGTTTGCAGTTGTCCATTCCAAATCGCTTGAGCAAGTCCTTAGTATACTTTGCTTGATTGATGAAGGTTCCATCCTTTGTTTGCTTCACTTGAAGTCCCAAGAAGAATGTGAGTTCTCCCATCATGCTCATCTCAAATTCTCCTTGCATGATCTTAGCAAACTCTTGGCATAAAGACTCATTAGTTAAACCAAAAATAATATCATCTACATACACTTGTACAACTAGTAAATCCTTATTTTTATTCTTAGTGAATAAGGTGGTATCCACTTTTCCTCTTGAAAATCCCTTTTCTATTAAGAATTTTGACAACCTTTCATACCAAGCTCTAGGAGCTTGTTTTAACCCATAAAGTGCCTTAGATAATTTAAAAACATGTTCAGAAAATTCATGATTTTCAAATCCGGGAGGTTGCTCAACATATACTTCTTCATTAATGAAACCATTTAAGAATGCACTCTTTACATCCATTTGATATAACTTGAAGTTTTTATAACATGCAAAGGCAAGTAACATTCTTATTGCCTCTAATCTAGCTACAGGTGCATATGTTTCATGATAGTCTATGCCTTCCTCTTGTCTATAGCCTTGAGCAACTAGCCTAGCCTTATTCCTTATGATCACACTATTTTCATCCATCTTGTTCTTGAATATCCATTTAGTTCCAATTATTGAGTGATCACTAGGCCTAGGAACTAGTTTCCATACTTTGCTTCTCTCAAATTGATTTAATTCTTCTTGCATTGCTAGGAACCAATTATTGTCATCTAAGGCTTCATTGACATTCCTAGGCTCTATTTGAGATACAAAGGCTATATATTGGAGGGATGATCTAGTTCTAACTCCAAGAGTTGGATCTCCTACTATTTCACAATCTTTTACATATCCTAACTCTCTTGGTGCTCTAGGTTCTCTTTCTAAAACCTCTATTTCTTCTTCATCTTCTTTATTCAAGTCAAGCTTTTCTAGAAAGTCATCTTCTAAGCCTTCATCAAATATTCCAACATTTTCATCATTGGTTGAATCTTTAGATATATTATTTGACTCATCAAATATAACATGAATAGACTCTTCAACCACTAATGTTCTTTTGTTATATATTCTAAAAGCCTTTGAATTCAATGAATATCCTAGAAATATTCCCTCATCACTCTTGGCATCAAATTTTCCTAAATTATCTTTTCCATTATTTAGAACAAAGCATTTGCAGCCAAAAGGATGGAAGTAACTAATGTTAGGCTTCTTACCTTTGTAGAGCTCATAAGGAGTTTTCTTTAGCATGGGTCTAATCATAGCTCTATTAATTATATAACATGATGTGTTTATAACTTCAGCCCAAAAATACTTTGGTAAGTTATTCTCACATAGCATGGTTCTAGCCATTTCTTCCAATGTTCTATTTCTTCTCTCAACTACACCATTTTGTTATGGTGTCCTAGGGGCTGAAAAATTATGGCTAATTCCTTGATCATTGCAATACTCATCAAATCCTATATTTTCAAATTCTTTGCCATGATCACTTCTAATACTTGTTATTGTGTATCCTTTTTCATTTTGAGTCACCTTTGAGTAGGCTAAGAATTTCTCTAAGGCTTCATTTTTTACTCTCAAAAAGAACACCCAAGTGAACCTAGTGTAATCATCAACTATTACAAATCCATAGTGTTTCCCACCTAGGCTAGTGGTTCTAGTTGGTCCAAATAAGTCTAAATGCAGTAATTGAAGAGGCCTAGTGGTGGATACACTATTCTTAGGCTTAAATGTTGTCCTCTTGTGTTTTCCTTTAACACAAGCTTCACATATTTCTTCATGATCAAAAGATAGTTTGGGTAAGCCTATGACTAGATCCTTTCTAGCTAACTTAGATAGCACATGCATGCTAGCATGACCTAATCTTCTATGCCATAACCAAGATTCCCTTTTATTGTCTACCATTAGGCATATGTTTTCATTTTTGAGTTCATTAAGATAGACAATATATATGTTGCCTTGCCTATGACCTAGAAAGAGAACTTTATTTGACTTAGGATCTATAACATTACATTTCATGCAATCAAAAATTACTTTGTAACCTTTGTCATAAAGTTGACTAATGCTTAGTAAGTTATGCTTTAGACCCCTAACAAGTAATACTTTTTCTAAAGAAAAATGATCATTACCTATTGAGCCACTTCCTTCAACTTGGCCTTTGGAGTTGTCCCCAAAAGTGACTTCTCCACCAACTTTTGATTTGAAAGAATTGAAATGGCTTCTATCACCCGTCATGTGCCTTGAGCATCCACTATCTAAGTACCATGCTTCTTTTGCTTTAGTTTTGTGGCTATGCTCAATCACCTACAAGAAATCAAACTCAAGTCTTAGGTACCCAAATTTTCTTGGGTCCTTTGAGGTTAGTGAATGCAATTCTTGATCCCTTTGGGATCCATTTTGCTAATGCATTACAATCTTTGGAGTGAATTACTTCTTTTGGAATCCATATCCTTTTTACTATTTTTCCTTTTAGAGTTCTCATTTTTATATTATAGTTATGTGATGCATGTCCCTTTCTATTGCAATATGAACAAGTAATTGCAGGTTTATTCATGCTCTTCCTAGCAATAAAACTTTTAAGATGAGTCTCCCTACTCTTAGCATTATATTCTAAGCCATTTTTGTCAAAGAATGCCCTTTGGGTCTCTAGCATGTTATCTAACTTTTGTTAACCCATGTGGAACCTATTAAATGAATTATGTAGATTGGTATTTTTCTCTTTAAGGTCACAAATTTCTAGATTTGAAATCTCTAGTTTCTTTTCACATTCTAATTTATCCAATTGCAATATCTCATTTTCTTTTCTCAATTTGGATATTATCTTTTTATATTTCATACTCATAGATTCATACTCTAATGCAAGATCATCAAATGCATCTTGCAATTCATCAAAAGAATATTCATTGAGGCTTGAAGTTACCTTTTCATCCTCAATAGCCATGAAGCACAAGTTGGCAGTGTCCTCATTTGATTCATCATCGGAGCAGTCACTGTCGCTCCATGTTGCCACCATTGCCTTCTTTTTATGGAACCTATCATTGGACCTTTTAAGAAGAGGGCAGTTAAATTTTATGTGTCCCGGTTTTTTACATTCATAACACACAATAGAGTCTTTTCTACCTACTTCTTCTTGGTCTCTCTTAATGTTTCTCTTATTGCTACTACTAGCTCTCATTCTCATGAACTTGTTAAATCTTTTGGCAAACATTGCCATCTCAAGATCCTCTTCACTGCCATTCTCATTTTTAATCTCCTCTTGAGCAGTGGATTTTAGAGCAACTCCCACTTTCTTGGGTGGCTCTTCATTTCTTCTAAGTTTCATCTCATAAGTGAGCAAAGATCCTATCAATTCATCTAAGGACAATGTATGAGGATCCTTAGATTCCTCAATTGCAGTCACTTTAGCTTCCCATGATTTAGGTAAGATATTTAAAATTTTCTTTACCATTTCAATATTAGAATATATTTTTTCTAAAGACTTTAATCCATTAATTACATCTGTGAATCTAGTGAACATATCACTAATTGATTCTCCTTCCTTCATCCTAAAAAGCTCATAGTCATGTGTGAGCATACCTACCTTTGTCTCCTTCACTTGGGTTGTACCCTCATGAGTTATTGTCAATTTGTCCCATATTTGTTTGGCATTATCACACCCGAAGACTCTATTATATTCATTAGGACCTAAGGCACAAAATAATGTGTGCATAGCTTTAGCATTTAGTTGAGCACATTTCATATCAGCTGAATCCCATTCATCTTCTTCCTTAGGAATATCTCTTCCCTCTATTCTCTTTGTAGGGATTTGAGGTCCTTTAATTATAATTCTCCATACTTCATAATCATTTGCTTGAATGAATAACATCATCCTAGTCTTCCAATAAGCATAATGCTCTCCATTAAACATTGGAGGTCTAACCGTAGAGTGCCCCTCTCCTACCAAACTAGTAGCTACATTGTTATGAGCCATTTGATCGTTTCTAACTCTTAGGAAGTTGTTCCTATGTGATTAAAGAGTCTTAGCTCTGATACCAATTGTTGGCTCTACCGAGAGGGGGGTGAATCGGTTTTCTAACAATTATGGCAAATTTTAATTTAATCCTATTTTAATTTGCAAATGAAAGTAAGCAATATAATAAAATTAAACAATTTAATGCAAGATAGGGAAGAGAGAAACAAACACAATCGTTTATAGAGGTTCGGCCAACTCTTGCCTACGTCCTCTCTCCTTGACCTTCTTGTCAAGTGCTTTCTTTCCCTCTTTCAATAGAGCTTACAATGTTCCTTTTACAGGTTAAGGAATAACCTCTCTACCCTTAGCAATACAGAAATGTATTCACCCTTTTTACAATTTTCTCTCACTGAGGAACAATCCTCTTCTCTTTTAAGGTAAGGTTGAATACAGAATGAAGCTTTAAAGTGGGTAGGACAAAGTACAGTTTCTGCACTTAAGCTTATACATTGAATCTCAATAAATGAGCTATGAAGACACAAGGAATGAAAGAATTAAAAGCTTGAGAGTGTTAGGAATGTGCAGCAATAGTCTCTCAATTCTCTTTGTCTTCAATGCTTGGTTAAATACTGAAGGATTGGTAGTTGGAGGATTAAATGCTGTTTTTCCCGTTGAGATTTTGCAGAAACTAGCCGTTGGGTACCTCCAGTAGAGTGCCAGATCGATCTGCCATCTTGGCCAGATCGATCTCTTAGTTATAAATCCTGCAAGATCAAAGCACAACAGCACAATGAGATCAATCTCATAGGTTAGCAGATCGATCTGTTAGTTTGAAAATAATGGGGGAGATCGATCTGTCGAATAGGCAGATCGATCTCCTAATCTCTCTGTTTGAGGCAAGATCGATCTACAGATCGATCTGCCATGCAGTCTCATAGTGGGGAGATCGATCTCTCAACCACACAGATCGATCTCCTTAGCTCTCTGACTTTGAGGAGATCGATCTCTTCCTTACCAGATCGATCTCTTAAGTTCTCTGTTTGAGTGTGGATCGATCTTTCAGATCGATCTACAGTCTTATGCTCTTAAGGGAGATCGATCTCTTCCTAGACCAGATCGATCTCTCAACTCTAGCTTTAGCCAGATTGATCTCTTAACCCTTGCAGATCGATCTCACTCTACCTAAATCCCTTTGTAAAGGTTTAAGGCTTAGCAGATCGATCTCATACCTTCATGAGATCGATCTCTCATCAAGTAAAAACCCAGGAGATCGATCTCTCATAAGCCAGATCGATCTCTTATCAGCAGAACTCTAAGTTCTGGTACTGATAACCTCTAGACATGTTTTTATATCATCTTAATACTATTGAATTAACTTGTTTTGTCATTTCAAAATACATTAACTCAACAAAGAGGAACAACTTTGCCTCTTACCTCTTTCTCTTACTCTATCCAGAATGTGGTGAATCTTAGAGAGAGAAAGCTTGGTTTGGGTAAAAATGGTGAGTGTTGGTGTTTGCAGGTGAGAGAAATTCAGTTTCAGGAAAAAATTTTATGATTCTTATATAGATAGAGCGTGTGAGATTGATCTGGTATCATGGGAAGATCGATCTCTGCCTAGTTTCAACTACTCCAACTGCTCAATTACCAACTACAAGATCGATCTGGTAGATCAGGGAATGAGATTTATTGGAAAAGTTTGTAAGACTCAAGATCAAGGTTGAGGAAGCAGAGGTCGAATTTATTGTTAGCCTACAAATAGAGCCCAGTGTTTTGGATTAGGTCAAAGCAGGATAGAGAAACAATTAGAACTTACTGGACATGGTTAGTCAAGCTGACAAACCTCGAAGGCAGATTTTGTGGTAAGTGATGATGGGTTAATGAGGTTTAAGAGTCGTATTTATGTTTTGAGCAATAATACCTTGAAGCAGCAAATTTTGAGGGAGTCTCACTGTTCCCGTTACACCATGCACCTAGGTAGTACCAAGAAATATCAAGATCTGCGTAAGGTGTATTGGTGGAGTGGTATGAAATGGGATGTGGCAGAATTTATGGTCAGATGTTTGGTGTGTCAGCAATTGAAAGCTGAGAATCAGAAGCCTAGAGGATTACTTAAGTCCTTGCCTATGCCTACATGGAAATGTGCGCATATCACCATGGACTTTATCATGGGAATACCGAGACCCGGAAGGGTCACAATGCAATCTGAGTGATAGTGGACAGATTGACAAAGAGTGCTCACTTCCTTGCCATCAAGAGCATGGATTCCTTGAGTGCCTTAGCAGAGTTATATGTCAGAGAGGTAGCTTGTTTACATGAGGCCCCCATGAGTATTACGTCTGATAGAGATTCCAGGTTCACCTCTAGATTTTGAACCCATTTTAAGGAAGCCATGGGATTTAAGCTGAATTTCAGTACTGCCTATCATCCACAAACTGATGGTCAGTCCGAGCGGACTATTTAGACCTTGGAGGATATGTTAAAGGTGTGACATTAGACCTTAAGGATTCATGGGATGATCATTTTCCCCTTGTCGAGTTTGCCTATAACAATAGTTATCATGCCAGTATCGATATGACACCTTATACGGCTCTATATGGCAAAAGGTGTAGATCCCCAATAGCTTGGGAAGAAGTGAGTGACAGGAAAGTATTTGCTCACGATCTTGTTGAGCAGACAGTTAAAGGCATATAGGTTATTTGTGACAAATTACGTGCTGCTCAGAGTCAACATAAAAGTTACGTCGATGTGCGTAGAAGGCCACTTGAGTTTCAGCCTGGGGATTTCATATTTCTCAATGTGTCTCCAAGTAAGGGTATCATGCACTTCGGGAAAAAAGGGAAGTTGAGTCCTCATTTTATCGGTTCGTTTGAGGTATTAGAGAGAGTGGGAGATGTTGCTTACTGGTTAGCCTTGCCCCCGTAGCTTTTTGGGATACATAATGTCTTCCACGTCTCCATGTTGAGGAAGTATAATCTGGATCCCTCCCATGTCATCGAGTATGAAGCTTTAGACATTCGGGGAGACATGAGTAATGTAGAAGAACCGATCTGAATCCTCGAAAAGAAAGAGAAGGTACTTCAGACGAAGATAATTCCACTAGTAAAGGATTTTGGAGGCATCACTCGACAGAAGAAGCAACTTGGGAACTAGAGAGCCTGATGAAAGAGAAGTACCCTCATTTATTTGACGAACCAGATTGAATTTGGAGAACCAAATTCCTAAAAGGTGGGGAGGAATGTGAAACCCGAATTTTTTCATACTACTATGGATGTTAAGATAAAACGAGAAGTATAAGACTCATGTCAATGTTCATGTAGGGCTCAGAATGCTCGAGAAGCCCGAGACATTGGCATAAAGCCCAAGGCACGCACTTCGAGGTAAGAACCCAAGTTTAATTATTACTCAAAAAGTGTGCTTTAAAGCATGTTTTGATGATTAGGAAGTGAAACTAAGGTGTTAGAAGTGAAAAAGTTAGTGAAACTCGAGTTTACACTAAATCAAGCAAATAGGCCTAGTACGAGGAATAAATTCAGAATAAATTTTAGAAATTCACAAAAATTATTCTGAGGTCACAGGAAATTAACATAAGGTATAATTGACATGGGGGATGAATATCAAGTGGAAATAATGAGGTTTCGGTGTTCGAATGAATTTTTAAAGTAAACCAAAAACCTTAGGTGATTTTGATCGATAATGACTTAATCGCATAAAATGGGCTCAATCGGGAACCTTTTCTTTAACATGTGGAATCCAAATTTTTATGATAAACACTAGTGACATATTATAACACCTGGAAAATGGAAATTTTGAAGAAAATGGGTCGGACCTAATTTTATGGATTTTTCCAATACAGGGCAGTGGGTTGCCCTGGCCCAGTAAACTATATACCCATCAGAGTTTGAATAATTTGAAGCCTATCTGAAAGTCAAAAAATTATGAGCCTCTATAGAATTAAACTACACTCATTAAGCTTTTCAAATCCTATTTAAACTCATGGAACCGACTTAGAAATTGAGAGAACCACCCAGAGCTTTTTGCCGTAGGCATCCTTGAGGAAGCAGGATTGCATGACTTTTTTAGCCATATTTCAGCATTTTCAGGCAATGTTAAAGAAGGATAAAATCTTCCTCCTTAACCCCTCTATAACATATAAAAATTTTGACCACAAAGGAGGTTATTTGCTAGGTAAACATCTAGTGAGAAGAACAAAGGCAGAAACTGCCATATTTCGAGGTGAGAGAAAGCTTTGATTTTGAAATTTTTTGGTTGATTTTTCTTGTTGTTTTGGATGATTTTAATATGTCTACATGTTTATTAATACCTTAGGGTTCTTGCTGGAGCAAAAATGTTGAGTCAAAAATGGTCAAAGTTGGCAAGAAGTTGGAAGAAGATGATGATGTTCATATATGTGATTATTTGATGTTGTAGGATAATTTTTAGTTAAGCAAGAATTGTTGAAATAATTTCTAGGAAAACTTGTAGTTTTGGAAAGCATAGGGTTGATGGACAAATGGTAAATTTTAACTATGTTGGATGTTATAGACAATTAAATTTATACCAAAAAACTCAGTTTATAGCTCAGTTAAGTAAAAAATCGTAAAAGTGTGAAAATTTGACAATCGGGTGTTGTGAATGATTAAATGGAGCTTGAAATAAATGTTTAAGCTATTAGGTTGATAAGTTGTAAATTTAATGGAAAAAGACTAATGAAATAGCTTAAACCGAGACTTTATTACTAAAATTGATAAAGTAGGAAAAATGACCAAAAAATTGTCTGTTTGACCCCGTTTGAGTTTCAAATGAATGTAAATATGAAGTAAAGATAAAATTGAGCATCAATTGATGATTTTGAAATTTTTTTGGATAGCTCAAGAAGTTAGCACGCAAAACGAGGTGAACTCGACACCCGACGATTCAGGGTTACCTCGACCTCAATTAGGTAAGGGATGCAACCGATTTCAACACGAGCATTATTTATCTACAAATGAGTAATAGTAACATGAAAATGTTGTATAAAACGAGAATAAACCCCAAGAAAGACCTATAGCCTAAGCTTTCTTACCCGAGTGCATGTTTTGGTTTATTTGAGCTCGATTTCGTGATTTTAAAGTTTTGCGGGAAAATATATAAATATATGTATGAGATTTATGAAACAAAACTATTATGAGCTCTATGATGATTGCAAAATTATTTTCAGTATATTAATGGTATGTTTTGAGACTGTATGCTCAATAGCATGCAAGTCAAGGAAACCTGGGGGTCAATTAAGTGAGACCCAAGGGAATTCTAGCCGACAGCCTGGGATCGGGCTAGACCTAGACCATGTTATGCATATTCTATGTGTCTGTCATGATACTTTCCTTTATTTATATGAGATATCGCTTGCGTGGCATTGAGATGATGTTGTATGACCCTGGTTCAGTCTACAGCCTTTCCATGGCCATAGGTACTTGATTCCCTCTTCAGAGGATACCCTCTTTCGAGGATAACTTGATTCCCTCTTCGGAGGATGCTCTCTTTTGAGGATAGAGTGGTGATTTCTTTCATAATAGGAATAATAAATGCTTAGTCCACATATTATTATGAGATATGATTTATAATGAGTTAATGTTTTCAGTTTATATACTCGGATGAATTTTATCACATAGTTTGAAATGTGAATTGTACCATTATTTTACGAATGAATTGATTTACTGCTTCTTGTTTTAAATGCACTCCTTATTGGGCTAGTTGAAGCTCACCCTTATTTTACCCTTCCTCTCAGATTACTTACAGTAGTTGCCAGTGTCTGTTGCATACGTGACATAAGTTGGTGGATGAGACTCTCCTCAGGCTATTTCTTATACACGAGTAAGGTATAATTCATTTTATATCTAAACAATTTATGTAGTACAGATACTTGTGTATAAGTAAACGTTTGAGATGTAATCAGGGTTGTATATATACGTAACTTGAGAAAAGTGAGTCCTTTTGATACTATGTGATATAGTAAACTTGAATGTTGATGTTTGGGAATCTCTGGAATACTTGATGATAAAATGGAGATAAAATCAACTGCTTAAGGTTATTATATGAGTTAGAATTTGTAGGAGGATAGAGATATATAAAAAGTTATGCCGTCGGATTTTCGTAGAAAATGATACAAGTATAATTGAATACGAGAAAGAGTGATAACAGTAAGATAAGAGGTAAACTGACGCTAAACGGGAATACACTTTAAGTAAGAAGTGAATTATAAGATAAAATTTTAAATAAGCCCTAAATTCCATGTTTTCGGGGCGTTACACACAGATTTTACCAACGAAAACAATTCTATTTGTAATTCATCGATATCTTTTAATGAAATGTTCATTTCATTAAAACATATGTTTTATCTATATTGTGTTTGTAGTTTGTCGATAAAGAAGGAGTTTTTTTAATATTTTGGCCTTTTTTTATCAATAACTTACTGATGGAAAATTCGTTAGTAAGTTTGGCGCCTTAATTGTTCCACATTTGCGCCATCACTATCAACGGAAGAGTTCTCCCTTGATAATCTGACGGTAATTCATCGGTAAATGCAATATAATTTTTTTTTACAAAATGGTTCAAATGTCAGTTTGTTGGCAATTCATCCCTATTCTATTAGTAAATATCCATAAAAAAAAGCTCGTTTTTCAATGGTGAATAAGGCAGTCAACTACCCTATCAAGGCAGTCAACTACCTTATGAAGGCAGTCAACTACCTCACACAAGGAAAACATTGGGTTAAAGAATACAATAAGGTAATTGACTACCCAATGAGTTATGAAATGAAAGTATCAAGTTAAAGATAGGGCAGTTGATTGCCCAAAAAGTGTTAGTCGATTTCTCCATTACTAAACTTACTTCTGTGAAAAGCTTTACAGTTGTGTTATGTGTAAAAAATATATGAGGAAAGTTGACTTCCTTATTCGCATATCCTATTGCCTTGATACAAAATACTAAAAAACGAATATTTTACTTTAAAGAGTAGTATAGTCATTCAAAGTGTTATTTCACTTCTAAATGGTTAAGAAACATAAGAATTAGATTCTAGAAGTTGTGATTATATTAGATAATTGCGTTTATTGAATCAAACAAATAAATAATCATAACACTTGATTAAATAATCACATTTCTTGAAGTGGACCTCTAAATAAAGGTGTCAAAGTTCATTTTATGAACACAAAAATTAAAAAAACAAAACAAAGGTGAAATTTTCTATTTTCTCTCTTCTATAAAGTAAAAACAAGTCATTTATACATTTTTCACTAAAAAATAATGGTTATGTGATAACTCAAAATTTTCTTCCTTGAGAATTTATCTTAGAAATACGGGATAATACTTCTTTAAAGAAAAAAAGTCTCTATATATATATATATATAAAATAAATATATATATATAAATAAATAATGTATATATATAGACATTTATATAAAATATATTTAGATATTTAGTATATAATATATTATATTAATGTATATATAATATATATTAATATATATATATATATAAACAAACAAAAAAAAAGGAGGGGAAGATTGGGACTCGATCCTCCCCGCTTTTTCTCCTTTGTAAAATAGAGGAGAAAGACGATAGCGAAAAACGAAGGAAAAGGAAAGGCTGTGACAGGGGAGGCATCGTAACATCACTGGTGAGGGGAGAGGAAGTGGTCGGCGTCTGTAAGACCCAAATTTTTATCATATTTCTTTATGATTCACGTGATGTAAACATGATTATATGTAAATTGAATCATAAGAAGAGTTTTACGAGAATGAAAAATAGAAATGGAATGAATAAAATTCTCGAATGCATTTAAAGATTAAATGGAGATTGAAATGGCCACATATTAAACGAATGGGATTCGGACCATTCGGATTAGAGATAAGAATTTAAAACAAGAAATGAGAAAGGGTTCGTGAAAGGAAATTGTGTTGATTTAGTCCCGAACACGTTGAAGGGTAAAACAGTCAAAAGACCTTAAATTTGGTGCCAATTCGGTAAGAAATTTACATTGTAAACATGGATTTAGGAAATCTTGATCAATCAAGGAGAAATAATTAAATTTCAGGTTAAATTGATCAAGATATGAATTTATTGGAATAAACTGAAACTATCACCTCGAAAAATTATCCCGAAAATATTGGAAAAATACACCAAAAAGATAAAATCAGTCAAATAAATATATTATATGATTAAATGAATAAAATATAATATTTTTGGGATGTTTTAGAAAAATATTATACTTTATTCAATTAAAAAAAAGAGCAGAATCAACAAATCGCGATTCTGCAAAGAAACAAAGGAAACAGAGACATGCAAAGAAGGTAAGTCGAGCCTCTCCCTTCTACCTCCACCGAAACGGAGCCAACCGAGGAGAAACTCGGACGAGAGGGGCAACCGAGCCTTGCCGACACTGGTAGAGGGAGGAGGAGACACGGCCGGTGAGAGAGAAAGAGGAAAAGAGAGAGAAATCGAGAGGAGAAACGAGAAATGGAGGAGAGAGAGAAGAACGGAGGCCGGAGGAGGGGGAATGCCTCGCCATCAACCAGAGGGGGCGACAACGGCGCCGATCCAAGTGTGGATCGGTAAGAAAGGGGCCGAACGGGGCAGGAGAAAAATGACAACGACGTCGAGGAAAGAAGAGGCCGAACCGACCTCATCGCCGTCAATCCGAGCGTGGCCACCACCAGATCTGTGTTTCGCGTGGCCAGACGGACCATCTGGAAAAGGAAGCCGATAAAGAATCGGTCGATGAAGCTCCGAATGGTGAATGAGAAATTCGAACCGGACTGAACTGGGCTAAGCCGAACCGAATTGAACCGTGCTGAACCGGACCGAACCAGTTCAGCCAGAAAAGAGGAAAACAAAGAAAAAAAAGAAAAGAGGAAAAATTTGGGAAAAATCAGGCGCTACAGTCGAGATATGGGTAAGCCAGTAAGTGGTCAAATGGACCAATTTAATTTTCAGAATAATTATTTAAATATATATTTGATCAAATTTGACCCGAAAATATATAAATGTGTAGCTCGATAATTGGCGACAAACGAGAATTTGGGTCTGCCTCGATTTGCGTACTATCATGGAATATTAGGTAATTACTCTTTATTTACGATAAATTGCATCGTTATGCGTGTTAAAAATTTACCGCATAAATTACGAATTTAATTTCGCATAAAATGAATTATATTTTGGAATGTGAGATAAATTATCGTAAATAATTATTTGAGCTGTCCAGAGTTTAGAACGAAGCCCAATAAATTATTGGTGGGCCCAATGAGCCCAATAGGTCTCGATGATGTGAATAGTAAGTGGAAAAATGGTTAAGGTGCAATCGAGCCCAAAATTGTAAACGGGTCCATACTTTGAATTAAGCTCAAAAATTATGAAATACAGTTAATTGTATGATTTCTGACTCGATAAACAATTATACACAGTTTCGAAGATTTGATTGGGAGCTAATCGGACTGTGTGATGCGACATTTTTAGAAAAAAGTCAGACTGTACAGAGTAAAGTGAGGTAAGGGATATAATTTAGAGTAGTGTTAGTGCTCCACCTACCTTACCAATGACTTTATGCATGTTAGTTGAATGAGATTTTATGAAATATGCTGCAATGCCTTAGAAACCGAAACTAAACTATTTCTCGAGTTTTTCAACGTGTTTGCTATATGCATGAGATACATTTTACTTCAGATGTTTATGAAAATGTGATTTATCAATATGAAAAAGAAAACATGGTTTGATTTCATGAAATGACGGGGAAGAGCCCTAAGAATGTTTTACGAAAGCAATATTTCCATGACACGGGTTAAAGTCCCGAAACAGCTTTTAAGCTATATTTTCACGGTACAGGTATGAGTCATAAGATATGATTTTATGACTATGTTTTCTTTATTTAAACGGGTAAGAGGCCCGAAATGATTTAATAAAATGGGTAAGAGGCCCAAAATGATTTTTGTGGGGTAAAAAGGCATGATATGACGATAATCAAAGGATCTGGGGTCGATCTCGCATACATAGGTAGCGTATCGAGACGATCGAGGATCTACTAAGCCGATAACTAGCGAACGGGCAGGCTCTGACTTGATATGAGAAATGTGCGTATAGTCCACACTTGGTGATGCACGTGAGTTCGTGCGTATAGTCCTCATTTAGTGGTGCACGAGAGATAAAGCAGCGTACGACCCTGATCCAGTCCTATGGCTCCCTATAATATGGCCATGAGTACCCATGATTTTATCCTACGGGACCAGATGTATGATGTCCTTCAGGACTAGCATATGAGACGTTTGTCTGACCCTACACGATGATAATATGATGTTTTATGTTTTCACACCTCTATGCTACTTGTTTTATTGCTATTGGTCTTAGCATTATGTTCTATAATGATATGTAATGGTAGCTATGTTTACGTTTTGAAGAAATGAGTTGCGAAAATATGATTTCACTTTTTAAAGTGATGATGGGATATGCTATATTTGATTTGAGATTTTGAGATGCTCTTATGTAAGTTTACACTATGAAACATGTTTTCAGCATGAGATGTTTTATGAAAATGAGACATATATGCGTAAATCATTGATTTTAAAGCATGTTTTCATTGCTTTTGAGAATGTGAGCATCTCTACTTTTATGTATATGTATGCTACTGATTTTATAAGCCATGGTTCTCACTGTTTTGAGGATTAAATTTATTCTAAATGTATCTCTTACTGAGTCTGAAAAACTCACCCCCTTATTTTCCCTCTCTACAGAATACTTTTAGTAGTTTGAGTACGATTGGGGACTTGCATCTTTGGTATCCGCTGCGTCCCATCGAGAGTCAGGTATACACATTTGTATAGTTTTGTATCTGAACATGTAGATGCACAGTACTGTAAACAGATATGATGTCGGAGATGTAGAGTTATGTAAATATCATTGTTTATGTATTTAGTTAAAGTCAAAGGATAGTAAACCTTGATATGTGACTCTGAATATGAAAATGGAATGGTAAATAGTGTGAGGGAACTAACACTGAATCATAGCCCAACTGTTTGGTGGTGAGAATGTTCGCGATCGGGAAAGGAAAGGATAAAGCAAAAAATTTGTAGTGGTTTTTAGGCGATTTGGGTCTTGACAAAGGTGGTATCAGAGCCAAGTTTCGATCCTAGGACCTATGGGTTATGGGCCCACCATGTTTTCGCTACGCCACTCTGATAGACGGTCTGAGTCTTTCCATGACTTTCGAACCTTCCGATTCTCACTGTTCATAATGTCGGGTTATACCTGCCTAGGGATGTAAATCGAGATTCATACTCGTCGATTGACATGTTCCTCTAGGTCAGAGTAAGGAAATCTATTTGTAATCCGAGAGTAGTATGTGTCGCATGCAGCTCGAAAGAGGATGCAAACAGAGTTTTTGGATTTAAGACAAGGAAGTTCTACAGTAGATAAGTATGAGAATAGATTTACGACCCTAATGAGATACGATTTAGAGACAGTTAAAGATCCCGAGCATCGGACAGAGAGATTTCTGGTAGGATTGAGATTCGAGATCAGAGATAGGTTGTTGGGTCAGAACATTGTGGATTTTAGAGATGCTTTGAGGCGAGCCCAGGAGATAGAGAGGGGCTTGGATATTTCTCAAGCAGAGCAATAGTTGTGTGATACTGTCTATTTCTAGAAGTAAGATTAGATTACATCCCAAAGTGTCTATGTTAGTCTGGTAATAAAGTAAACATATCTGTCAAAGTATGACCATTTTCGATTTGCGCGTGTCATCCTTGCACAGGGGCCATGCTAATCTTCTCTGTATCGTTCTAATTTTATCGGATGTCCCAAACCTTACTAGGAACCATAGGCTGTTAGTTTAGTTAGGATTTATTTTAAAGTCAATTACCTACCTTACCTGATTTTATCGTTTTTGACTTATGGCTAATGGGATACCTAGATTTAGTTAAAATCTGACTAGAAAACCATAGACCATTTAGTTAGCGAGAATATTTTAGAGTTATTACTCAGTCTATGCAGGGAGTTGAGGGCTAACGAGACCCAGTTGCACAGCCTGCACAAATGCCTCAGACTATAGAGATTCCAACACCTCGCCAGTTTAGGATACGTCTTTGCTGTAGCTCTACAGCAGATTGGTAATGATTTGGAATATGATTATGAGCTGGACAAGTTAAGGTAATTTTAAAAGTTGGTAGCTATAGTGGTTGTACTGAGGGTACGACGCCACTATTTATACGGTGAGAAACATCATGTATGCACTGATCATAAACGCCCTAAGTATTTGTTGCACAGAAAGAGTTGAATATGAGATAACAAAGAGGGTTAGAGCTTCTGAAGGACTATGATTGTGAGATATTGTACCACCCGGGTAAGGCGAATGTAGTGGTTGATGCCTTGAGTAGAAAGAGTCTCGGGATGGTATCACATATGATGGTCAGGGAGCGTGAGCTATTAGAGCAGTTTGTGAGCCTAAGTAGTGATGTAATAATCCCTCCTGATACTGACAGTGATTATGTGACAGCTAGCTTGAGATTAGAATCAGATTGGATTGATTGGATTCAACAGGCTTAGCGTGATGATCGATAGGGTGTCGATAGTGTGAGTCAGATTCAGATGGGTACAGTGACAGAGTTCACAGTGAGTGATGATGGCTTACTGAGGTTCAGAGGCAAAATAAGTGCTCTCAAGGACCCATAGTTGATGAGATTTTTATTGTCAGAAACTCACTCTTCAAGATATACAGTACATCATGGGAGTAATAAAATATATCAGAATCTCTACAAGGGTATTGGTGGTCAGGCATGAAAAGAGACATCGTAGAGTTGTAGCGAAGTGTCTCGTAGGTCAGCAGAGTAAGGTAGAGTATCATAAGCCTGCATGGTTATTGCATCCTCTACCTATATCGATACAGAAATAAGAGCATGTTACCATGAATTTCGTGATGGGTTATAGAGGAACCGCAAGAATCACGAGACTATTTGGGTGATAGTCAATAGATTGACTAAATCTGCCACTTCCTAGCTATGAAAGCTACTGATACTCTGAGTGCGTGGTCGGATTTATGTGTAAGGGAGATTGTGGAACACCATGTAATTTCCAGTGAGCATTGTATCAGATGGGGATTCTCACTTCATTTCTCACTTCTGGAAACATTTTTCAGGAAGCCATGGGAACCTAGTTGAGTGTTAGCACAGTTACTATCCTCAGACAGATGATCAGTCAGAGAGGACTGTACAGGTTCTGGAAGATATGTAGAGAGCGTGTGCAATTAATGTTAGAAGCTCCTGGAATGATCACTTGTCATTTGCTAAATTGCCTACAACGATAGTTATCACTCGAGTATCGGGATGACATTATATGAGGCATTGCATGGCCGTAGGGGTTATTCCCCGATTGGATAGGAAGAAGCGGGTGACTGACAGATAATTGCTCCCGATTTGGTAAGACAATCATCTGAGGATGTTCAGTTGATATGTCCGAGATTAAGAACACCTCAGAGCAGACAGAAAAGTTATGCTGACAAGAGACGGAGACTGTAGAAGCTCAAAGAGAGTAGGTCACATGTTGAAAAGTCGATTCGGGTATTAGACGGAAAGAGAAAGTGTTGAGGTCTAAGATGATATCCCTAATCAAAGTCCTTTGGTAGTATTGCACTCTGAAAAAAGGCACACGGGGATTAAAGAGTATGATGCGATAGACATACTCGGAGTTGTTTATGGACCCATTTGACTTGGTTCTAATTTAGAGGACCAAATTTCTTAAGTGGGGGAGATTATGTAAGACCCAAATTTTTATCATATTTCCTTATGATTCACGTGATGTAAACATGATTATATGTAAATTAAATCATAAGAAGAGTTTTGCGTGAATGAAAAATACAAATGGAATGAATAAAATTCTCGAATGCATTTAAAGATTAAATGGAGATTGAAATGGCCACATATTAAACGAATGGGATTTGGACCATTCAGATTAGAGATAAGAATTTAAAACACGAAATGAGAAAGGGTTCGTGAAGGGAAGTTGTGTTGATTTGGTCTCGAACACGTTGAATGGTAAAACGGTCAAAAAACCTAAAATTTGGTGTCAATTCAGAAATTTACACTATAAACATGGATTCAGGAAATCTTAATCAATAAAGAAGAAATAATTAAATTTCAGGTTAAATTGATTAAGATATGAATTTATTTGAATAAACCGAAACTTTCACCTCAGAAAATTATCCCGAAAATATAGGAAAAATACATCGAAAAGATAAAATCAGACAAATAAATATATTAATTGATTAAATAAATAAAATATAATATTTTTGGGATATTTTGAAAAAAAAATATTATATTTTATTCAATTAAAAAAAAAGAGCAGAATCGTGAAATCGCGATTCTGCAAAGAAATAAAGGAAACAGAGTCAAGCGAGGAAGGCAAGTCGAGCCTCTCCCTTCTGCCTCCACAGAAACGGAGCAACCCGAGGAGAAGCCCGGATGAAAGGGACAGTCGAGCCTCGTCGGTGCTGGTAGAGGGAGGAGGAGACACGACCGACGAGAGAGAAAGAGGAAAAGAGAGAGAAATCGAGAGGAGAAGCGAGAAATGGAGGAGAGAGAGACGAACGGAGGTCGGAGGAGGGGGAAGCGCCTCGCCATCGGCCAGAGGGGGCAACAACGGCGCAGATCCAGGCGTGGATCGATGATAAACGGCGCCAAACGGCTTGGGAGAAAAACGGCAGTGACGTCAAGGAAAGAAGAGGACGAACCGGCCTCATCGCCGTCGATCCGAGCGTGGCCACCACCATATCCGTGTTTCGCGTGGCTAGACAGACCATCTGGAAAAGGAAGCCAACGAAGAACCAGCCGGTGAAGCTCCGAACGGCGAAAGAAAAAATCGAACCGGACTGAATTGGGCTGAGCTGAACAGGACTAAACCGAGCTAAACCGGATCGAAACAGTTCAACTAGAAAAGAGGGGAAAAAAAGAAAAAATAAATAAAAGAAGAAAATTTTGAAAAAAATCTGGCGATGCAGTCGAGCTACGAGTAAGCCGGTAAGTGGTCAAATAGACCAATTTAATTTTTAGAATAATTATTTAAATATATAATTGATCGAATTTAACCCGAAAAATATATAAATGTGTAGCTCGATAATTGGCGACAAACGAGAATTTGGGTCAGCCTCGATTTGCATACTATCATAGAATCTCAGGTAATTAACCTTTATTTACGAAAAATTGCTTCGTTATGTGTGTTAAAAATTTATCGCATAAATTACAAATTTATTTTCGCATAAAATGAATTATATTTTGGAATTGGAGATAAATTATTGTAAATAATTATTTGAGCTATCCAAGAGTTTATAACGAGGCCTAATAAATTATTGGTGGGCCCAATGAGCCCAATAGACCTCGATGATGTGAATAGTAAGTGAAAAAATGGGCTTAAGGCCAATTAAGACCCATTAAGGTGCAATCGGGCCCAAAATTGTAAACGGGCCCAATACTTTGAATTAAGCTCAAAAATTATGCAATACAGTTAATTGTATGATTTCTGACTCGATAAATAATTATACGCAGCTCCGGAGATTTGATTGAGAGCTGATCGGACTGCGTGATGCAACATTTTTGGAAAAAAGTCAGACTGTACAGAGTAAAGTGAGGTAAAGGATATAATTTAGAGTGGCATTAGTGCCCCACCTACCTTACCAATGACTTTATGCATGTTAGTTGAAACTAAACTGTTTCCCGAGTTTTTCAACGTGTTTGCTATATGCATGAGATACATTTTACTTCACATGTTTATGAAAATGTGATTTTTCAATATGAAAAAGAAAACATGGTTTGATTTCATGAAATGACGGGGAAGAGCCCCGAGAATGTCTTACAAAAGCAATGTTTTCATGACACGGGTTAAAGTCTCGAAACAGCTTTTAAGCTATATTTTCACGGTACGGGTATGAGTCCTGAGATATGATTTTATGACTATGTTTTTTCTATTTAAACGGGTAAGAGGCCCGAAATGATTTAATAAAATGGGTAAGAGCCCAAAATGATTTTTGTGGGGTAAAAAGGTATGATATGACGATGTCAGAGGATCTGGGGTCGATCTCGCATACATAGGGTAGCATATCGAGACGATCGAGGATCTACCTAGCCGACGGCCAGGGAATGGGCAGGCTCTGACTTGATATGAGAAATGTGTGTATAGTCCACACTTGGTGATGCACATGAGTTCATGCGTATAGTCCTCATTTAGTGGTGCACGAGAGATAGGGCAGCGTACGACTCTGATCCAGTCCTACGACTCCTTGTACTATGGCCATGAGTACCCATGATTTTGTCCTACGGGACCAGATATATGATGTCCTTCAGGACTAGTATATGAGACGATTGCTTGACCCTACACGATGATGATATGATATTTTATGTTTTCACACCTCTATGCTACCTGTTTTATTGCTATTGGTCTTAGCACTATGTTATATAATGATATTTAATGGTAGCTATGTTTACGTTTTGAAGAAATCAGTTGTGAAAATATGATTTCACTTTTTAAAGTGATGATGGGATATGCTATATTTGATTTGAGATTTTGAGATGCTCTTACACTATGAAACATGTTTTCAGTATGAGATGTTTTATGAAAACGAGACATATATGTGTAAATCATTGATTTTAAAGCATGTTTTCATTGCTTTTGAGAATGTGAGCATCTCTACTTTTATGTATACGTATGCTGCTGATTTTATAAGCCATGATTCTCACTGTTTTGAGCATTAAAGTTATTCTAACTGTATCTCTTACTGAGTCTGAAAAACTCACCCCCCTTATTATCCCTCTCTACAGAGTACTTTTAGTAGTTTGAGTACGGTTGAGGACTTGCATCTTTGGTATCCGCTGCGTTCCATCGAGAGTCAGGTATACACATTTGTATAGTTTTGTATCTAAACATGTAGACGCACAGTACTGTAAACGGATATGATGTCAGGGATGTAGAGTTATGTAAATACCATTGTATATGTATTTAGTTAAAGTCAAAGGATAGTAAATCCTGATATGTGAATGTGAATATGGAAATGGAATGGTAAATAGTGTGAAGGAACTAACATCGAATCATAGCCTAACTGTTTGGTGGTGAGAATGTTCACGACCAGGAAAGGAAAGGAAAAAGCGAAAAATTTGTAATGGTTTTTAGGCGATTTGTGTCTTAACAGCGTCAACCCAAGAAGGAAAAGCCGACAAAAAATAGAGATAGGTGGAAGGAGAGAAGAGGAAAAAGAGGTGGAACTGTCACCGATCTCCTTAAGCCAAGTCAGTCGAAGCTTTCCTTACACCGTGCGATGCTGCTAGCGAGAGATAGGGTCGAGAATCGATCGACGGAGCCCAGATATGCTAGAATAGAGGCTGAACTAGTTCGGACCGATTCAGCTGAAGAGAAGTGAGCTGAATCAGTCCGAACCATTTCAGCCAAAAAATGAAGAGAAAAAAAATGAGAAAATTTTGGATGCCTCGGTTTAAGGATAAATCGATAAGCGATCGGATTTGACCGTTTTAACTTTTCAAAATATTTATTTGAATTTATATTTGACTGTAACTGACCCGATTTAAATATATAAACATGTAATCCGACAATAGGTGACGAACAAGAGTTCGATCAAGCCCCGAATTGCGTGCCATCACGAAATCTCAGGTAAGTAAACCTCGCTTGATACAACTTGTATCGGCATACGAGGTAAGTTCAATTGCATAAGCTGCAAGTTAACCCTGTACCGATTGCTTTATATTTTGAATCGAACCTTTGATATCCTAAATGTTTTGTTTGAACTTTTCGAAGAAGTATGTGAACCTTTTGAATGATTTGAAATATGAAACGTATTGAATCAACTAGATTGGGAATATAAATTGTTATCTACTTCGCAGGCTAGGTAATGAGCATTTGTTACCCGATCTTATTGCAGAAATTTCATAAATTATCTATATGTTTCGAACTAATATCCTTGTGTTATCGAAAATGTGATTTTGATTCGTTTGGATATGTTTTAAACCCTGCGATGATTTTCATACATTAAAATCATTGCATGGCATTGTGTGAGAGATTTAAAAACTTGTACAGATTTTTATCGATATGCATGTATTACTTTATAATCTCATTTTGAATTTGTTTTGGACTGATTGAAACAAATAACTTATTTAGCTTATGCATAATGTTTTTGGATTTAAGCATAAACTGTTTTTTGTCCCGATTGTTATATGACTTTTAGAAATATGATTCTAGAATGTTTTATCGTTTATGAGCGTTCTAGCTATGTAATTCTCGATAAAGCATATGGAGACAGCCTTGAGTTTATGACTCTTACACAAGCAGTTGGCTTGTCCGACATTATCGTGATAGGTTTCGATTCTGGCTAATCACTAGGACTAGAGACTTTCGGATCTATGACCATAAGTAACACCCTAGTTTTCGAGGTAGTTTCGACTCACTGATAGCTATAGTGGGAAAGTCTTTATCGAGATATACTTGTTCACTTCGTCTATATTCGTTTGATCCAATCATCAAACTTTATGAATAATATATCGGACTATATGGTTTCGAAATTATTTTTTGATATGAACATGATACGAATTAATCTATTTGATGCAAGATAGCATCGAACAGATTGAATCGGGTCCTAGGGCAAAAACAAGTGATGTCCAAGGATCCTAAGTGTTACAAGTATGTGAAAATATCGACGATACAATTATCAAAAAGGATATGTTCTTATATGAACCTTATTTTGAATAAAAATTGCATCTCGATGCATATTATGATTTTGTGGGATTTAGAAAACTTGCATTAGTTTATATCTGCATTAAAGAAACTTCAAAATCTCACTTAAAACATGTTTTGAAAGTATGCGAGAATATGTCTCGATGTTTTGAATTTAAGCTAACTCTGCTTTTATCTACATTGTGATTAGAAGTGACTTCAGAACATGCATTCTGATAGCTTTTATAGCTAAACGTTTTGTCTTAGCTGACAGGCGATAATAGTTAGTCCTGACCATTTTCGACCCCTACTAGCTGGGTATATAATAGTTAGTAATGATGTAGCCTGCTATCGACGATATAAATAGTAAATGTTTCGGCCCTTACTAACAGAGTATATAATAGTTAGCAATATTTTGACCCTTGCTAACAGGACATAATAGTTGACAATGTTTCAGCTCTGGCTAAAGGGATATAATAGTTAGCAAATGCTTTTGTCTTTGCTAACGAGACATAATAGTTGGCAATGTTTCAACCCTTACTAACGGTGAATATAATAGTTGGCAATTTTGAGCCCTGCTAACGGATTATAATAGTTAGAATGGTCATGTATTTCGAGATTTTGAAATTTCCCTGATCACGAGTTAAAATAGTGATCATATGAAATGTATTTCAGATTTTGAAATATGCTTTGAAATGTATTTTTGAAATGTGAAAAATGTTTTGAAGTATGAAATATGTTTTCGAAAATGTTTTATGAACATGAACATAGTTCACTAAACATATCCTAGCAATATGAAACAAATATGTTGTGGCCCTGCTAATGGGGATGATAATAGTTAGTGATGGAGTCCCAGCTGACGGGATATAATAGTCAGTAGTATCCCTGCTAACAGGATAGAATAGTTAGCAAAGAAAGTGTAAAATACGTTTTGAATTGTGAAATATGTTTTGGAATAAGAACTACATTCCGAACTATGAAGAGGGTTTGGGAATATGAAATATGCATCGAATATGAAATGTATTCCAGATAAGGAATATGTTTCAAATGTGAAGATGCTTCGGATGTGAGACCTATTCCGAATAAGGAAGATGTTTCGCTATAGATTATGTATCGAAATAAGATATGTTCAACGTGTGATGAGTTTCGAATACAAGTTATATTTTGAATAAAAGATATTTCTGATATTTCAATATATTTTGATATGTAATATGTTTTTGGATTGTATGTTATGATCTCAGAAAATTGTTGTATTTTGAGAACAATTATGAATTTAAGCAATTCAAGTGGGAATAGCTTACATGTTTGGATTGCATTAAACTTGATTTTTTGCATTCAACTATGTTTCGAATTTTGAACCCCTATGGGTATATTCAATTTGGGTGGTCAGATTTGATGGCCAATTAAAGTATTTCAAAATACCTCCCTGCTTGAAGAACTTGACAGCGTTTAGATAATATTCTAGTCCATAAATCCAAGAAAACTGTAACTTTTGATAAGTTTGAAAATGTAATTCGAATAAGTGATAAGAAAGAATAATCGAATGTGGATGTGTTGGATATGCATTAGAAATTCAGTATTTTGTATGTTATTACCTCTATACTTGTGTGGTTTGCTTACTGAGCTTTCCTCAAAACTCACATCTTTCTATTTTTCATCACAGGTCCAGACTAGAGGTGCATTGGCATTGATGTCGGTACCGACTTTGAAGTAAATGCTTCGAGATCTCGCAACTTATATTGATATATTTATTTATACTATTTAATTGTATTTATTTTCATACAGTTACCTTTCGGTATATATGTCGGGATATGTATTGAATTAAGACATGATTAGGAAAGTTAATAAGAAATTAGACTGGGACCTTAGGTTCATAACTTTAAACCAAGTTATGTAGTTTGTGACCTAAAAATATTGTAAGACTGCACTCACATGACAAACAAGTGTTAAAAGAAAAATGAAAAATTTAGCCCAAATTTTTATACTTTCGTAATAATTTTTTTTGAAAATTCTCGTCTTTTGAGTCATGACATGTCAAGATAATATACTTTTGTACCTGTCAAGAGTATTTAATGATTTAATTTCACAAATATAATATAGTAGATTCATTGTATCCTAAATCTATTCAATAAATTATTATTGTATATCGTAATTAATAGAGACAAAATAAATATAAGAAAATTAATATTATAATAATACGACTTGAAGCCATTTCTTCATTTTTTTTATTCTTAATTCGAAGCTCAACGATGACAAAAGAAATTTGGAGCAATCAAAGAAGGTCAATGATCGAAGGAGGAGCCAAAGCATATGCAACTATTCCGACTTATAAATAAAGTAAATATTAAAATACAATTATTTCGATAGTTTCAAACAAATTAATTTTGAATTTTCCGTGATGTGAAACATCTTTAATTTCTAAAAATTAAAAATTATTAATCAATTATGACAATTTAAAATCGTTAGTGATAATATTAAATTTTCAATAATGCCAAACATCTTTAATTTCTAAAATTTAAAAATTATTAATCAAATTAGACAATTTAAAATCACGACTAATAAGCTTATCCTGGTAATAAAATCAATAGATTAGCATACTGATTTTGAAAAAAAAGAATTCACAATACATCCAATTCTTTTCTTTTTACACCCATTTTTTCTTGCATGTGAACGTTAAAGTACCGAAAGAATTTGGTGCAGAGATAAAAAAATGAAATTCATTTAGAAATTTTCTTTTGAAAATGATACGAAATGTTACTTTAGTGAATACTGAATAGTGAGGACAAACAGAATTTTCACTTGAATTTTTAAGTAAAAAATAAGGGAGATGAATTTTTCACTAGGGTAATTTTTTTAATATAAAAAAATGTAAATTCTTATAAATAAAGCGGCTCAAAGATGAAAATGAATTGACCGCATTGATTTTTTTTTTATTGAATAATGGGATGCAAATTAGGAAAATTATTCTATACATCTCACTTAGAGTTTTTTAATTTTATGGACAGAATTAAGAGATTGCTATTTTTCAATTAAGAAAATTTAAAATAATTAATAAATTAATAAGAAATTATCTTATACATTAAAAAAATTTAAATCTCACTAATTGAAATTAAAGACTTATCTCATATCTTGTTAGTCTATATCTAGAATAATTAACAAATTAATTGTTTTTTTTTTAAAACAATCAATGCTTAGACTCTTAAGAGAGATTAAATTCAAAATTCGATTTATCATTTTTTTTTTACTTCCTATAAATCAAAAAACAAATTAATTGTTTTAAAAATTGGATAATATAATTCTGTAGAACACGTTGATATAAATTATAGTAAGTCTTAAGAAAAACAACCGATCAAATTTAGATGAAAGGAGGATAAATAGTAGAATATCTTGTATTAATTTTGCGAACTGGAATATGAGAACAATCTTTTTAAACCAAGGATAAAGTTCCATATTGCTATCATCATGTATTCAAGTTTGCAAACTTCCTTTTCTTCCCATAATTGGCGGAAAATCTGAAGCAGACAATAACTTCCTACATTTCACCAAATCAATTTTATATACCTGTTTATGAAGATTATTTCAATTCATCTTCCAAGTTCTAATCACTGATTGAAAAGTAGCCAAAATTTGTACGTAATAAACAAATAACACTGTCATCTATATATATATCCAAATCTATTTGTACAAGCCTTTTTTGAATTACCATGCAATGCTTTTTTCATAATCACAATGTGGGGCAATATATAGTCAATGAATGAACCGACGAACTAATTTCCTATAGCCTTTCAAATGTGAAAATACTAGAAAGAATTAGAATGAATAAAGGCAATATCTCTACTGTCCTATTGCTATTTTCTTTTATCCCCTTCGTAGAGCTGCAAGCCGAGTTGCCAAATCATCATATTCTGGCAACTTAGGATGCACATGCCCAACAAACATGCGTGGCTGGAATGAGGAGGCTCGGGTATGCCTTACTGTTGTCTCAGTTGGACTTGTTGCTTGTTTGGGAAAAGATGCACCTCTGCTCGGAAGAGAACTTGGATCAGATTTATTGCTTCGGAAGCTTGAACCTTCATTGGTGTCTTCAGCTGTTTGTCTTCCAGGAGGTGTTAGATTCGCTTTCCATTTGCTCAACCATTCATAAAGCGACTTTTTCTTACTGTAATGCATCAAAAGCCCGTCCAGTGTCCTCTCCTCCTCATCTGTTTGATTACTTTGTTCATTTTGTATGGATGCCAAACCCTTTCTTGTCTCTTTGAGATCCACTGCAGTTGAACTAATATTTGCAGCCCCATCATTTCCAAAACTGCTTATGCCTTCACAACCCGTTGGTGGTTTCAAAGGTCTCCTCAGAACGGATCTTGGTTTTGGCTTACTTTCACCAGCTGAATCATTCCATTTATTGGTTTCCTCGTTATCGATTTTATCACTTGATGTTTTGGGGTCTTCCATGCTGCTCTTTTTTTTGCCCAGGGATGGCCTGACATAGGGAGGAGGAATAAATCTGCGGTAAAAGGGCTTCCTGTTTTCTATACCATCCTCGGAAACACTTTCATCCGAAGTAGTGGTCTTTGGGATTTCTTCATCAGTCACTTCACCATCGCTGCTGCTATGCATCTTGTACTTATCGTAAGTGTCCTCCTTTCTCCCACGAGAAGTGAAATCTGTTTCATTTATTTTCGGCGTCCTGTACTCGTGCAAGTTACTCGACGCATTCTCGTCACCATTATTGTTGCTTTTCTGGAAGTTATCGTTCTTGCTTCCGTACAAGTTGTATCCGTCATCATCAGCATCATTTAAAGACTTGTTCCAGGTCTCATTCTGCAAGAAAAGTCATAAACAACTGCATGTTACTACGAGTATCTGCCTTGGAAGACATCTTCAAAGACAAGTATTTCATGCAATGAAACATTTTGCATCTAGCTAGATGCAGGATGAAAAGAAACTCTGTCCTCTAAGTTGTTATATTAAAAGCCAATGTATGAGGAAAATCATTTTGTACATTTGGCCTTTCTTTAGTCTCTAAAACCTCCTAACTGTTCTCCCTGTGCTACCTTCCACAATGCATCCGAGAAAGCAATTAAAGCTACTGTAAAAAGTAAACAATAGTATTGTGTAACATTAAACCTTTCAAAGTTATTATCCATTCCTGTTTCAACAAGATGCAGAGCTTTACAAGGTTCTGGACAGGGAGGTTTACCTGCTCTGATGGAGGTGGCTTAAACAATTTCTGTTCCAAAGCCTTGGAGTCCCACTCAATAGAAAACTCTTGTGCTATGTCATGCATCAATTGAAGCTTCATCTCCTTTATAGGAGGCTCTGCCCTTTGCTTCTGCACAAACTGTATATAAGCATCTAGGTTAGTACTTAAAGAGACAATATTCCTAAGAATACAAGAAAACATCTTATAGGACAATGAATCTTCCATTTATTACCTCTTGATTTAAAAAAGAATCTAAGGAATTCCCATATCTCTCAGTAAATATAGTTCTGAGGTCACGTAGTTCTGGCAAATCAGCAAATCTGGCTGCAGCATATATTAGTGCTGCTATAGCTTCCCTACATTCCTCAGGACACTCACTGTATGGTAAGAGAAGTAGATGTACTACTAAAACTAATGACTAGAGAATTATAAAACTAAAAAACAAACACAAGAATGTTTAATTCAATTGGTGCCTCACATTACCATCAAATAGAAATCAAAATCAATAAAAATAAAATTTAAAATAAAAAAATCTTCTCTGTTAATCAATAGGGAAATTTTGGGTGAAATGCAAGCATCTTCCAATATCCTTATGCTTGAGAGGTGGAAAGGCCGGGAAATTTTGATTTAAGCACGTGATATGGTATCAATTTTATACATAGAAATAGAGTACCACAAATTCTAGAGTCTGAACATACCTCTGCTTTTGCATGACTGAGACGTGCTTTGAGATGCATTCGGTAAACTGCTCTATGAAATCGTAACAGGCTGTTCTGTTTTGCTCAATCAGAAGACCTGCAGCCTGTATTACCATCCACAAAGAAATTAGACGCTTTAACTGATCTAAGATAATTAAGAGGCCCTATCTGCTAATATGTCTACATATAAATATGTCATGCATAATTTCCAACTTAGTTTTACACTAGGCCAAATAATTAAAGCTTACATTAAATTACATGTAAATAGAAGTATGCACAGTATGCATATTTTAATCACACAAGACTGGTTCAAATTGGGAATTTTGGGTGCCTGATGACCCTATTCCTAAAGCAAACATTAGCAATGTAGACTTTCACTGCAACAGTTCAATGCCCATGAACCCTGATGCATGCCAGCAAAAATACAGATAATCTAGCAGTTCATGGCATGAGTTACTGCCTTGTCCTCAAAGCCTTGCGCCAATAATTGTGACCAGGAAAAGAAAAATGAACAGTTGTAATCTTCAGTGCCCAGTTGACACACCGCATCTAATACAGCTCATTAAAGATTAAACCTCCTAATAGAAACAAGTACTCCTGGGCAAAACAAGTAGGGTGAGAATTGAAGGCAACATAGCACATGGAAGGTGAAGATATTACAGTTCAGTCTCATGCATGGTATGGTAGGAATATGTGAATTGACAGTGGCAATGCCAACACTTGGTCCATAATGTGTTCACATTCTACCAACTTCCGCCACCCTCTTCCTGTTCACTTTTTTTGGGGGGGGGGAGGGGTTATATTTGTGTAAAAATATTTCCTAAAGCCTAAAGTGAGAGTTTATATCAAGGATTATGAAGCAAGAAACAAGGCACTGAAATTAATGAAGTCCAAAAAATGCTTAATGAATCTCAGGGGAAGCAAACAATGGAAGGATTCCATCAAATAAAATGCTTAAAGACAAACGACAAATGGGAAAGAAATAGAATTAACAAGTAACAATATTAAAATATGATATACTCCAGAAAATGCCAACATAAATAAAACATGCGAGCAAACAAAATTTACGGGGCTGTGCATGGAAAACATTTTATTTTTTTGAAAATTCAAGCTATCAGATCATAAAACCAGAAAAAAAAAATTAAAATAAAATTTCAACATTAGATAGTATAATTTTGTTGCATGTGAAGCAGCGCATTAAAGAAAAGAAGAATATTTATTGCTTGGCAATACAGGCCACAACATCATCAATAGCAATTATCAAACGCAAGTTTCAGGCTTTTTTAGAGAAAGTTAAAGCAGAAATCATTCAGAAAAAAGAGCAAAAGAAAAGGTCAAATTGGTATAAAAGTAATTACCCTGCCATAAGCATTGTAATCAAGACCATTCCTGAGAAGCTCAGCAATATCATTCTTCAAATACTTCTCCACCGCATTTCTCTTCTTTTGTATAGTCTCAAGTCTCAACTTAATCATCTTTATTGCCGATTTGCTAAACCCAAAAGAAAAAAAAATCCAATCATACAATAAATACGATGAACAAAAAAGACCAAAAACACCAAAAATTGAATGCAAAAAAACAAAAACAAAAAAAAAAAAAAAAAGAAAAGGAAGCAAGAAACAGTTTTGGGGTTTGCATGTCTAACCATTTTGCATAGAACTTGGGCTTCATGAACAAGTCAAACATCTTGAGAATCAAAATAGAAAGGCTGGAGTTTTTCGTTTTTGGAGAATGAAGATGTTTGCGATGAGGGTTATATAATAACAGATAACTGAAAGTTTCTTTTTCAAGTTACACCTGGAATCTGCGTGTCAAAAACCCAAAGAAGCAAAGTAAAGAAGCTGTTTTTTTTTTTTTTTCCGAGGGCAAAAGCAAGGATTTCAGATGAATTTTTCAAAAAGTTTTTCAGTTAAAGAAAAGAAACATCCGGAAGAGAACAAGGAGAGAGCTAATATAGGTGTTTGTTAATAGCAAGAAGTTAAAACGAAAGGAAATTGAGATCTTTCCAAGAAAACAAGAAGAAGGTTCGGTTTAAAGAATCTTTTAGGAAGAATTAAATCTATTAACCAGATATATAGGTAAAAAAAAAAAAAGAGAAAAAAAAGGAAAGAGAAGCGGATTAGAAGAAAGAAAAAATTTGAAGAAGAGAAGACATCTTTGTCACGTTGGGCTCTCTGAATCTCCCGCTAGAAAAGAAAAATATTTGCGCCTTTTTTTCAGTTTTAATTACCGAGTATAATTAGTTGAATTACTGTGAAATAGACCAAGTTAAAGGTTCGGATAAGGATTAGCCTATTTTTTGAATAAGTTTTAAGTAAAATATTAAATTTATTAAATAGATTTGAATTTAAAAATTCATCACCGTGGAAGTTTGAGTCGAGTTTGATTTTATCATTTTAAATTTAAGTTCAATTCAATTTAATATTTATAATTTTTTATTATTTTTATATTACTTTTAATTTTTTATGCAATTTAATTAGAATTTGAATTATTTTTTAGACTTTAATTTATAATTTTTATATATCTTGCAATCTTTTTTGTAAAAGTTTATTTAAAATTATTATGTTATACATATTAACTATTGTATGTTTTAATTTTTTTATCTTTTATTATCATTTTTTCAAAAAAAATAATAATATTTGGATGTGCTTGGACGATTTGGATGGATTTAAATTTATTTATTGTATATAAATACAAACTTATGCAAAATAATAATAATAATAATAATAATAATAATAATAATAATAATAATAATAAGTCCGAAAAATTAGATTTTATCAAATTTGGTCTCACTATCAATTTTTCAATATTTTACTAAACTTGTTTTAAACTGAGTCGGTCCCATAAACACCTTTCACTCAATTTCAAAGAGACTAACTTAGGATTTATTTGGTTTGGTTTGAACTTTTATAAAAAATGTTGTTCGAGTAGATTTTTTTCAAAAGTGTTGTTAGGAAAAGTTAGATTAGTTTTAACAAATTTAATACAAAATTGCTATAGAACCTTGAAAACTATTTTAATAGAAATTCTTTTATATTTTTGAGAAATAAAAAGTTAAAGTAAAAAATTTTATTAAATTAAATTACAAGTTTTTAAGTAAAATAAATAAATAAATAAAAATATTTGGTTAATTAAAATAAAAAATAAATGAAATTAATGTAAAAATTAAATATTTTGTGAATTATTTACAAGAAAAGTGAAAAAGGTAAGAAAAAAGTTATTAAATATATATTATTAAAATAAGCACTTCTTGAAAAAAAAAAATTATTTTATAATTTTATCAAAAAATTTAAATCATTTTTCATATAAATTAAAAATTTTAAAATTTTGAGAACAAATATCTAATTTTTATTTTTTATAAATAAATTCTTCATAAGTTGGATCGACACTTAGTAAAGCATTCACTTAGGAGCCGTTTGATATGAGGGGAGTAATCACTTTGCGCTGCAATTTAATTGGGCGCAAAATGATTACAACATTTGTTATCAAAAAAGTTGAAAGTAAAGTGATTGTAACTGCTGCAATTACTTTACATCCAAAAACTGCAAAGTGATTGCAGTCCAAGTAGGCTGTAATCACTTTGCGACATTGGCTGTAAAGTTAATTTTATCTTAATTTTACCTAAATTACCCTTTTACCAAAAACATAAAAATACTTTCATGGATGTTATAAGTAATTATCATAAATAAAAAATATTTTATAAGGACTAAAATAAATTATTATGACATTCATTAAAAATAATAGATGAATTAAAATTTAAATTAATAATACATGAATTTGTAAATTAATAAATTTGTAAATTTAAATTAATATATGAATTTGTAATAATATACTAATTAAAATTTAAATTAATAATCATGAAAATTTAGAATTACAAATAATGAGCAATATTAATAATATAATTTTATATCATTTACATTTTCATTTTAATTAATTTTTTCAGTGCATTAAAATTGTTTTTTATACTTATGAGTATTTTTGAAATTTGACACAACTTTTACAACAAAGTGAATGTATATCAAACGCTGTAAAGTTACTTTTCTTGCAATTTAAACATAATCGTTGCAAAATTATATTCTCAGTAATCACTTTCTCAACAATTATTATGCGCTGCAATCACTTTCCCTCTAAGATATCAAACTATTAGTCTCAAAGAAGGTTGGCATAGAAGAGTGTGAACAGATGTTTCTCACCTAAGATAACAAGGGAGCTCAACTTTACACTACAAAAAAAAAAACACCTTCAGAAACGAAAAATTAGAGACGAAATTTTTCCGTTGCAAACAAAAACAATTTGTAACGGATTTGTAACGGATTTCCGTCACTAATAATGGTACATTTACTATTATTAAAAGGTAACGAAATTTATAACGGAATTCTGTTACAATTGACCTTCGGAATAACGCAAATTTTTAACGACGGATTTAGCAACGGATTTGTAACGGATATTCGCAACTGATGCAATAATTTTTTTATTTTTATAGAAATTAATATAAATTAAAAAAAAATTTGTTACAAAAGGTATCGGGAACGAAATTCCGTTGCTGATACCCAAGAGAAAAATTCCGTTACAAAAAGATATCAGCAACGGAATTCCGTTGCTGATGCCCTATTTTTTAATATTTATAAAAAACAATATAAAATTTACAAAAATTTCGTTACAAAAGGGCATCAGAAACGGAATTCCGTTGCTGATGCCATATTTTATATTTTTTATAAAATAAACAATATATAATCAATAAAATTTCGTTACAAAAAAGCATCAGCAACGGAATTCGTTGCTGATGCCCTATTTTTTAATGTTTTTACAAAACAATATAAAATGTAAAAAAATTCCGTTACAAAAGGGCATCAGAAACGAAATTCCGTTGCTGATGCCCTTTTTTTATTTTTTTATAAATTAAACAATATCAAATAAATAAAATTTCGTTACAAAAAAGTATCAGCAACGGAATTCCGTTGCTGATGCCCTATTTGTTAATGTTTTTACAAAACAATATGAAATGTAAAAAAATTCCGTTACAAAAGGGCATCAGAAATGGAATTCCGTTGCTGATGCCTTTTTTTTATTTTTTATATATAAAACAATATCAAATAAATAAAATTCTGTTACAAAAAAGCATCAGCAACGGAATTCCGTTGCTGATGCCCTATTTGTTAATGTTTTTACAAAACAATATGAAATGTAAAAAAAATCTGTT
This sequence comes from Firmiana major, assembly GCA_033439115.1. Classification (NCBI taxonomy): domain Eukaryota; kingdom Viridiplantae; phylum Streptophyta; class Magnoliopsida; order Malvales; family Malvaceae; genus Firmiana; species Firmiana major. The sequence goes on from CM065910.1 coordinate 27,945,471, forward strand.
ACAAAAGCGCATCAGAAACGAAATTCCGTTGCTGATGCCCTTTTTTATTTTTTATAAATTAAACAATATCAAATAAATAAAATTCCGTTACAAAAAAGCATCAGCAACGAAATTCCGTTGCTGATGCCCTATTTGTTAATGTTTTTACAAAACAATATGAAATGTAAAAAAATTCTGTTACAAAAGGGCATCAGAAACGGAATTCCGTTGCTGATGCCTTTTTTTATTTTTTATAAATTAAACAATATCAAATAAATAAAATTCCGTTACAAAAAAGTATCAGCAACGGAATTCTGTTGCTGATGCCCTATTTGTTAATGTTTTTACAAAACAATATGAAATGTAAAGAAATTCCGTTACAAAAGAGCATCAGAAACGGAATTTCATTGCTGCTGCATTTTTTTTATTTTTTATAAATTAAACAATATCAAATAAATAAAATTCCGTTACAAAAAAGCATCAGCAATGGAATTCCGTTGCTGATGCCCTATTTGTTAATGTTTTTATAAAACAATATGAAATGTAAAAAAATTTCGTTACAAAAGTGCATCAGAAACGGAATTCCGTTGCTGATGCCCTTTTTTTATTTTTTATAAATTAAACAATATCAAATAAATAAAATTCCGTTACAAAAAGCATCAGCAACGGAATTCCGTTGCTGATGCCCTATTTGTTAATGTTTTTACAAAACAATATGAAATGTAAAAAAATTCCGTTACAAAAGGGCATCAGAAACGGAATTCCGTTACTGATGCCCTTTTTTTATTTTTTATAAATTAAATAATATCAAATAAATAAAATTTCGTTACAAAAAAGCATCAGCAACGGAATTCCGTTGCTAATGCCCTCATTATTTATTTATATTGAATAAATATTTAATTTTTTGTTTTTTTGTAATTGACCAACAAAAGGGAGGTGGGCGGGAATTGCTCCAGAACCGCCCCCCCACCCCTTTCTTTTCATTTCTGGAAAGCTTCACGTTAATCCCATGCCATCTTCGCCGATCCCCGCCCCCCGCGCACCGTTGCCTGAATCCAGAGTCCTCCGTGGACTGATCTTGCCGTCGGCGACACATTCCCTCCCCTCTCCCCTTTCCCTCTCCTAGACGCAGAGTCCCTCCCGATGTGCATTCTCTCTCGTGACCCTCTCCCCCTGTCCTCGGTTTCCTGCCGTCCGTCGCCACAGACAACATTGCCTGTCACCGGAGACCCAGACCGACAGGCTGTCTATTGGTTTCCTCCCTCCGAAATTACATTTCCCGAATCGTAGAGAACTCTGAAATTACGCTTCCCAAGATGATATGAAGAAGGCTTATACAAAAGCTGCTATAAAGAACCATCCTGATAAGGGTGGTGACCCTGAAAAGGTTAGTCTTTCGTTCTTCTTGTTATCGATTGATTTGTTAAGTCAACTGCGGTTTCTTTGCTCTGTTGATTCTACGTTTTATTACTGCTCTCCCAAATTTTCTCTAGAATCCCTCTTGTCGAGGACGACGTCGAACCCATCACCTACCTCAAACGTAAATTGGCTAACTATCAGCTTCCGAAGCTTACAGCTAGATACCACTTGTAGCTTACTTTAATTTAGTGTAATAGAAGATTATAGATATAAGGTATAGATTTCTTGCCCTTTTTTGTTGAGACTCGATGAAGATTCCCCAACTTTAGTTCTTTTCTTGTTAAAGAAAGGGTGAAATAAGCTCCTGAAGCTAAAGTTTCTCGCTTCCATTTGATGTTAAATTTGCTAAAAAGTCCATTATTTTGCCTTAGTTCATCATTCTCTCACTCATTTCATCAAACTAGTGACGTGCATTTGCAACAAATTGTGTTCTTTTCCTCCGAATTAAATTAAAAAAGCTAAATAATTGTAATTTTCCAGGTTGAAATGGATGAGTTATTGCAGAACCATTTGTTTGCAACTCATGCTTGCTGCTTCAGGTTTTGTGGTTTTTGGCACTGCTCTTACTTACCCTATTCACACTGTCAAATCCCTTATTCAGGTTCGCCTTCTTTTCATATTTATCCGTTTTTTATTTCATATTTTTATGACCCTTTTCTTGTTCAAGAAAAAAAACACTAGTATGTTTATTTCTAATATATGTTGTATATTTTGATATTTTGAAACAGGTTGGTTCTATTTCCAGTAAAAAAATTAACTGCTGCTCGGGTTATAAATCGAGTTCGAGCTTTGTCAAGAAATTCAGGTAAATCCTTAAGCTTCTGTTTTATTTATTTTTTTTATTGTTAATTGAAGTATAGAACATTGGTCTTCTACTTTCAAGTAAAATGTTGTTTGGTAGTAAGTTGTTTTATTTGTTGGATGCGAATAGACAAAACAGATGGAATGTCTCATGATTGTTTGATTTTTCAGTTTACAGTATATGTAATGATTGCATAGATGGTAAAATAGAAATGAGAATTAATTGTCATTTTGGGAACTTGTATGCCTACGTTTTCTGTGTTTAGTTTTTACATGGTTGTTAAAATTTCAAATTTGTTTGATAATTTTGTCCTACTTACCCTGGTGACTTTCAAATACATTAGGGCATCAGCAACGGAATTCCGTAGCTGATGCCCTTTTGTAACAGATTTTTTTGTTTAATTATTTTTATTTAAAAATAAGATATTAAAAATATAGGGTATCAGTAACGGAATTCGATAGCTGATGCCCTTTTGTAACAGATTTATTTGTTTAATTAATTTTATTTTGAAAAAAATGAAAAATAAAAGGAATCAGCAACGAAATTCCGTAGCTGATGCCCTTTTGTAATGAAATTTTTTTTACTTAGTTTTAATTTTAATAAAAATATAAAAAATTAGGGCATCAGTAACAGAATTCCGTAGCTGATGCCCTATTGTAACGGATTTTTTATTTTATTAATATTATTTTATATAAAAATTAAACAAAATGACATCAGAAACGGAATTCCGTTGCTGATGTCCTTTTGTAACGAAATTTTTTTTATATTATTTTATATAAGGATTTAAAAATAAGGCATCAGCAACGGAATTCCGTTGCTGATGCCGTTTTGTAACGAAAATTTTTGTTTATTTAGTTTTTTTAAAATATAAAATTTAGGGCATCAGAAACGGAATTCCGTTGCTGATGTACTTTTGTAATGAAATTTTTATTATATTGATGCTATTTTATATAAAAATTAAAAAATAGGGCATCAGCAACGGAATTCTGTTGCTGATGTCTTTTTCTAACAAAAATTTTCTTTTATTTATATTATTTCATATAAAACTTAAAATTTAGGGCATTAGTAACAGAATTCTGTTTCTGATGCCCATTTGTAACAGAAATTTATTTATTTATATTGTTTTGTATAAAAATAAAAAAATATCGCATCAGCAACGAAATTCCGTCTCTGATTGAATTTAGCAACGGAATAATAATAAAAAATAAATATACTTTTAGCCACGGAATTCCGTCTCTGAAACTATTTAGATACGGAATATTTACACAAAATTATAAGAGAATAAATATGTTTTCAGTAACGGAATTCCGTCTCTAAAATATTTTAGCTACGGAATAATATCTACTGTCTATCAGCAACGAAATTTCGTCTCTAAAAGGTTTTAGTAACGGAATAAATTTTATAACTTTTAACGACGGGATTAATAACGGAATAATGTATCTGCAACGGAGGAGTATCAGCCACATCGAAAATAGCAACGGAATTGGAGACGAACATATCCGTCGCGAATTCTACTACAAGAAAACTGCCTTTCAACGACGAAAATTTAGCGACGGAATGTTTCCGTCGCTAAAAAATTTAATTTGCGATGGAATTCCGTCGCTAAAAAATTTCTGTCGTTGAAAAAATCACCAACGGATATCTGTCGCTGAAAATTTTCATCGCTAAAATAATTCAGCGACGAAATTTCGTAGCAGATGGATGAAAAAAATTCTAATTTTTGTAAACTTTTTATTCCGTCGCTGATTACTTTCAGCGACGGAATTCCGTCGCTCAATATTCCGTCTCTATAAGCAATCTGCGACGAAAATCTATCGCAGAACTGTGGCAAATTCTGATATTTTTTTATTTTTTAATTTTCGTCGCTAATTTCTTTCTACGACGAAATTCCGTCGCTGAAATAATCCGTAGCGAAAATAATTCAGCGACGGAATTCCGTAGCAGATGCATGAAAAAAATTCTAATTTTTTTAAACTTTTTATTCCGTCGCTGAAAGTTATCTGAGACTGAATTCCGTCTCAGATTGTTCCGTCCCTATAAGTATTTTGCGATGGAAGTCCGTCACAAAATCGTGGCAAATGCTCATATTTTTTTTATTTTTTTTATTTTTTTTGTTGCTAATTTCTTTCTGTGACGGAATTCTGTCGCCGACGTTATCCGTCGCGGAAAGTTTTTAGCGACAGAAATGTCGTCGCAGAATCCTTAGAAATTTCCAACATATTTTGTAATTTTTTATCCGTCGTTGAAAACTTTCTGAGACGAAACTCCGTCGCTAAAAACTCCGTCGTAGAAATTCAACTGTGGTTGATGTTGTTGTTCATTGAGGGGGCTCAACATAAATGTAGTTCAAAATTATTACTTAAAAACAGGTTAATTAGCATTTATATTAAAAGATTATTTAATTTTTTGCAGACATAATAATTTGCATTTTTAAATTTATGTCAATATGTTAAATACAATATTTTTTATTTAATTTTATCTTTTGTTATATTTATACAATTTTATTAAATTTTAACAGATATTACTTTTATATCTTTTATTTTTTACATTGTATTTTGGTATTATAATTAAAATTACTAAATCTAAATTTGAGCAGTATCAGCGAGTCTTTTTTCCCTGAAAGAGCACCAAATGATTGCAGAATAAAGATGGTGGTGACGAATTATGAATAAGTTTGCGTCTACTTTAGGCGGGGAATAAAGGTGAAAAGCCCATGCAAATTAATACCACTTTTCAGCATCCCATGAAAACCAGTCGAACAAGCATGAATCGGTTGAAAAAAGTGGGTTTCCACAGCTGTGATGTGGTTGGAAATATTGCCCAACTCCTTACTTGCATGCTAAGTATTAGAGACACCCATTTTCTTACCTTTCTTTCTATAAATAATTGCTATGTATGCCAGTTGGCAGTTGTTTCAGTTGAAAATTTTAAAAGCCAGTAAGACAGAAAAGAAAAGAAAGAAAGTGCTTCGACTTTTCTGCAAGATTTTAGCTAGCCAGTTCAACTATAAGGGAGGGTACTCCTTGTTGGGCAAGTTCTACGTTGATCCTTCTTTTAAGTTTTCGAAAGGTTAAAATATTAATAAAGAAAAACTCATAAATAAACACTTATATTTTATTATATTTAAATAACTCTTTATATTTTGATTTGTATTTAAATAAATTTTTATTTCAATTAAAATATTGCAAGTGACTAAACGTTTATTCAAACCAATTTAACCATCAAAGTGGTTAAATCCGTTTTTTGCATTTAAAGTTAATTTTTTAAGGTTATATATCTATTTTAAGTTTATTTTTATTTATTTTTATATGTTAGTGCTTATCTATAATAATATTAATATGTTTTATTCCTATTAGCACAAAATTTAAGTTTATTTTTACTTATTTATATTTATTTTTATGTGTTTATCTTTATTGACATATATTTATATTTTTTATGTATTTATACTTTTTATTATATAATTACATTTATTAACATTAAATTTATTATATTTTTAACATAAAAATAAATATATAATAAATCGATGTTGCTGTAAAATTTTTCATGGGTCGCTTTCTACTGCAATCTTCTTAAGACCATTACCATCCGTATTCCATGTAAAGTCGCAGAGGACCCTCAACCAATTTGTGTCTGGAAAATGCAGCTACAAGTACAATACCCTAGCATTTTCTGGTTACCACTCTCAATCCAGCCTTTTTTTTTCTAAGTTATTGTAGCATGTATTTAATTAAGCTTTAATTTTATATAATTATGATACAAGATAAATATTCTTTTTTATTTTTCCGGTTGAAAGGACCTTTAATTATCATTAACATCAATGTCATGAGACATTATTTAGCGATGAGGTTGCACAAATAATGACATCAAAATGTTATCATGAAGCCCCAGCTTTTTTACAGTCTGTTTTGTATTTTGATCAATGTAAGAATAGAATTATTAGAATAGTCAGATTTATTCTACAATGTACTTATGCTTTTAACTGTTTATACGTTACCGGTAAATAAATTTTAATTTTGCAAATATAATTAAAATAATAGCATATATTATTTAAAATATTATATTAAAAATAAAAAATAAATAAAGTTAAATATATATTATCACCTTAATTTCATTTATGAAATTAAAATATTAAATAATAATTTTTTAAATAAAATTCAATTGTTCTCTCAAAAAATATATATATATATATATATATATATATATATATATATATATATATAATTGGGTTGGTTGTGTGCAAAAGGAGAAGAAAGAAATAAGAATGGAATGGAAACTGTCCCTTCCATCCATCTATCCAAAACTGCTTTCCAAAAAAAGAATACAATGATTTTTATGCGAATGGCAGAAATCCGAAATTTCTGAAACCCAAAAGCCTAAATTCCAGGCGTCCATCAAACCCATGATTCTAGCCACCTACATAAATTAGTTTTTATTGCAAATTCCTTTCTTTCTTTCTTTTCTTTTTTTTTTTTTACTGAGATTTCTTTAAATTTTTTGGTTTAGGATTAATTTTTTTTAGTTGAAAGTGTAAAAGATTAAAATTTTCTTATAAATATACTTTTAAATAATCAAACTTATATTTTTATACTTATCATCGAAATAAAATCCATTTACAATTTCAACCACCACAACTATTCTCCCCGAAACAACAGCCAAAAGTTAAAAAAAAAAAAAAAAAAAAAAATCAAGGAAAACAACAGCGTAAAGTAGGGAAAAAAAATAAAGGAAACATTCCAACAAGGGTTGGGAATTTCAGTTACGTGTCTGTTCTGTTAACAGTCGTTGAGACATGCAAGTAAGTTGGTATTGGTTCTCACTGCTCAGAGTTCATTTGGACCCACGACATCACACGCTATGCGTTAACCATTTTCTTCGATTCAAACCTTGTTTATTAGCTCACCCTGGCCTCATTATCTATTTAATTTTAAACATGGATTCCATTTTTTTAAAATTTTATAAAAACATTAGGATTTAAATCTTAAAAAATATCGGTTTCATTGGATAAAATTAAGATAATCACTGATCGATAATTTTAAATCTAAAACTAACTATATTTATTAATTAATCCATTGATTTAGATTTCGTTTGAATTCAAACGTGATTATAATGAGATGGAGTGAGATTTTTTAATGTGCTTCATTTACAATTTTATTTTTTATTTTTTAAATTTTAATATAATATTTTTAATGATCATTGTTTTATTATTCTTATCGTTACGGTTACGATTTAACATTAGTATTATGATAAAGAAAAAATTAAAACAAAAAAATATGACAAAAAATGTAAGTTAAATTTTAAATATTTGACATTATTGTAAAAAATGTTGTAATAAATTAATATATTCAAAAATATATATGATAAAATAATGATTTTTCACAAAAACACATTTTTAGGAGTTCTTTTCTTTGGATTTACAACCATGTTTTTAGATTGAAACTTACCTTTTTTTTTTAATTGTTTAATGCTGAGGTTGGATCAAAAAAAGTTTTTAAACGCAAAAATTACTTATCAACCTTAATGCTAAACTAAGTCTTAGTACTTTTATTTCTTAATTTTTTTTATATATGTTTTCATATTATGTCTAAATTGGTAAATGCAAATACCAAATAATTTTGGGTTTTTAAATTTTTACAGAAACTAAAACACTGAGAAGCCGATTGGTTTGGGGAGTTGATTTTCAATTCCTCCTCTATCCCTCATGTCCACTCCTTTTAGCCGTTTGGTTTGTTTATTGCTGTATGAATAATACTCCCAATGTCATTTCAACCAATTATATTGGGTCACGTAGCATATCTGAGGATGATCTGACATATTGAGACATTTTTATAAAAAAGACAAAAGCGTAATTAAGGAACGAGGAAACTCCCTATAAATAGGGGTCAGGTATGATTCTCAGACTAGAAGACAATTTCCTACTGAAACTCTGTCAAAATTATTCTCTGACTGAAGCATCGGAATGTAAACGCAGGGAACAACCCCTGCGTCCCTCTGATCATTTTTTTTGGCAGAATATTCAGAAACAGGTGATACGAAGATCGAGGTGGATACGTCAGCAACATTTAATCGTTGATAGTGACAGCAACAATTGGCGTCATCTGTGGGAATCTGAAACAAAAAGTCATTTTGAAAAGATGGTACAAACACGTTCAGCAGCCGTCAGACGCGAGGACAGTGAAGACATGGCGAGTTCTCCCGCGACTGAGTTCGGAGAGGGAACGATGATGCCAAGGGGAGCGAATACGATGGAAATTCCCATCGTTGAATTCGAAGCTATGCAGAAGCAAGGGGAAGAGACCGTCTAAGCTTTGCGGACGATGGTGGACCTATTCAAGGGTGTGTTCCTGCTTGCAAATTTGCCGCCAACAGTCCAGCATTTAGTAGGAGAAAGTCGGAGTTCACAGCATGTTGGAGGCATGCTGCGGGCCCTTCCCGGCATAGGGCATGCCGAAGGCGTGACGCAGAACCTTCCCAGCATGAGAAATGTTGGAGACATGCCGCAAGCCCTTCCCGGCATAGGGAGAGTCGAAGGCTTGTCGCAAGCTATTCCCAGCATGGGGAATGTTGGAGGCATGCCGTATGTTATTCTCGGCAAGGGGAACGCCAAAGGCGTGACGTGAAACATTCTCGACATGGAGAGAGTTGGAGGCATGCCGCACATGGAGAATATTGGAGGCATGCCACAGGCCATTCCCGGCATGGGAAATGCTGAAGAAGTGAACCATGTTGGAGGCATGCCGCGGACCGCTCCCGGAACGGGAAATGCTAGATTCATGTCGCGGACCCTTCCCAGCATGGAGAATGCTGGAGGCATGCCGCGATCCATTTTCGGCACTGCTGACATTCCTAGGGCTCGAGACATCCGCGACCGGGGAGACATTGGCAGCACGACTCGAAGCCCCCAGGGAATGCCGAATCATGCCGGCGTTCCATCCAATATTCATGGCATAAGAGAAACTGGCAGCACCGCCCAAGACCCTGTTGACATAGCCGCGAGAGATGTGTTACAAGAGGCGATAGTAAATCTTATGCAGGAGGCTACAGAAGGAGTGAGGCGCCAAGGTATACAAGAGCCCATACGTAGAACAGTAACGGGTGGAAGGCATCATGTCAAGGTGGTACAAAAGCATCACAGAATGAGGGACTCAACACGAGAAATTACTGGAAGTTTGAGGCGTCGAAATATGACGAGTCTCGAAAGTCTCGAAGGAGTGGACTCAGGATACATCAATGAGGAAGATGCAGGAATGGTGGGATCACGGGCCGAAAGAAGAAGATCAATGATGGATCCAACTTGGAATCCTAGAACTGCAACGGTAAATTACGATTAAGTCGATTCAGTCGCACAGGACACTACCAACATGAAGAAAATGGTGGAATGCATTCTAGAAGAAAAAATATTGGTTCCAACTGAAGAAAATCAGATAAAGAGGATTCCATTCAGTGTAGTTATTATGGAAAATCATTACCCCCGAAGTTCAAAATGCCTCAGATAACGACATATATAGGAAGAATCAACCCATATGACCACATTCAGAGCTATGAGTCATTGATGCTGTTACACGGAGGGGAGGATGAGATTATGTGCAGGGCATTCTCCCTGACCTTAACTGGTTATGCACTAAAGTGGTTCAATAGTTTGCTAGAAGGGTCTATTTCATCTTTTGATCAACTAAGGAATGAATTCCTACGAGCCTTCATGATGAACAGTCAAAAGATGAGAGATGCTACTTATATGTTGACCTTGAAACAAGAAATAGAGAGTCACCCAAGAGTTATATTGATCAGTTTCGTGATGCCACATTGGAGATTCAAGATTTACAAGTTAGGGTAACAGTAACGGCCATGTTGCAGGGAATGAGGTCTGAGAGGTTACATGAGTCATTATCTCTAGATCAGCCAACAACGGTACCAGACTTGTTTTCCAGAGTAAACAAATATGTGGCTCAGGAAGAGGTGATGAAGACAATCTCGACCAGAAATGCTAAAGATGATAGGAAACAAGAGAGAGAGCCCAATGATAAAAGCACGGGAAGATCAGATAAATCGGGTAAAGCTCCCAAGTTGAAGTACTCCACTTATATGCCATTCACTGAGTTATGAGCTTCAATATTGGTAGCAATAGAGAGGTCGAGAATGATTCAATTCCCTAAAAAAGTTGAAGGAAATTTGGGACGAGACTTGAGGTCTTATTGCAGTTTTCATGCAGCCTACGGTCACTCGACTGAGAGGTGTCGAGATTTAATGAACCAATTGGAGAAGCTAGCTAGAGAAGGGAGATTAGATCACTTTTTACGGATAACCGGAAGGAATCAGAACCTTCCATGGGGCCAAGAAGATCGTAGATTGGGCGACAGGCTTTATAATAACAGGGAAGACGGGAGGAGAAATGAAGAAAAAAGAAATGGAGTGAGACCAAGGGAGCATAGGAATCGAGAGGTTGACAATGAACCTACTGGACCTGTTATTAATGTAATCTCAAGTGGAGAGGGAAGAGCAGGTGACTCGTCGACCTCAAGAAAGACTTACGCTAGAGAGACGTATCGGATCCGTTCTGTTATGAGAGTTGACAAGAACGAAGAAGCAATTATGTTTACGCCTGTCGATCAGGGGGACGTGATTATTCCCTACGAGGACCCCATGGTCATATCGACAGTAGTAGCCAAACACCCAGTGAGTCAGATTCTGATAGATAATGAGAGTTCAGTGAATCTTATCTATTGGAATTGTTTCGAAAAAAAGAATTTGAGTGAAGACCGGCTTAAGCCCGTAACCACTCCGCTATTTGGATTCACAGGTGAGAAGGTGAAAGTAACCGGATCCATTGAGCTGCCTGTTACCTTGGGAGAGAGTCTTAGATGTGTGACAAGGCAAGTATTATTTATGGTGGTAAGATCAACTTCCCTGGCGTATAACATTATCTTTGGAAGACCACTGTTAAGCGACATGAGGGCTGTACTTTTCCCTTGTTATTTACTGATGAAGTTTCCCACTCTTGAAGGAATAGGACAGGTAAGGGGAGATCAAAGGAGGGCAAGGACATGCAATATTGCGTCGACCACATGTAAGGGTATGCAAAGAAAAGAAACTCTTACAATTGTGAAATCACCTAAACCTAAGCCTATGGAAGAATTGGAGGAGATTAAGTTTACAGCTGATGAGGAAAAGAAGTTGTATATCGGGAGCCAACTGAAATCTGAGGCCAAGAAGGAATTGGTAAAATGTTTGAAAGACAATGCTGATACTTTTGTATGGACCCCAGCTGACATGCCTGGAATTGATCCCACGGTGATCTGTCATGAGCTTAATGTGCTGCCTGGGGCTAAACATATCAAGCAAAAGAAGAGGAACTTCACCCCAGAAAGGCAGCAAATCATAGAAGGAGAGATTGAAAAGCTGCTTAAAGTCGGATTCATTCGAGAAGTTTTGTATCCAGACTGGTTGTCTAATGTGGTGATGGTGAATAAGGCAAATGGAAAATGTAGAATGTGTGTAGACTTCACCGATTTAAATAAGGCATGCCCAAAGGACTCGTACCCACTTCCTCGAATTGACAAATTGGTTGATGAAACTTTCGGATACGAGTTACTTAGCTTTTTGGATCCTTTTTTTGGTTACCATCAGATCTCGATGCATCCTGCTGATGAAGAAAAAACGTCTTTTATTACGGACAAGGGCACTTATTATTACAGAATGATGCTCTTTGGCTTAAAAAAAGTAGGGGCTACGTATCAACGCATGGTGAACAAAATATTCAAGTATCTACTTAGAGACACCATGGAAGCTTATGTAGATGACATGATTGTGAAGAGTAGAGAAGGACAATCACATGCCTCGAAATTATCCAGGGTCCTGACAGTTTTGAGGAAGTATGGTATGAAGCTTAATCCCAGTAAATGTTCCTTCGAGGTTCAATCCGAAAAATTCTTGGGCTTCATGATAACTAGTCGAGGGATTGAGGCTAATCTCGAAAAGGTACAAGCTATTCTGGATATGAAGCCCCCAGTTACCCTCAAAGAAGTGCAAAGATTAACAGGGAGAGTAGCTGCACTAAATCGCTTTTTGTCAAAATCAGCCGAGCGAAGCCTACCTTTCTTCAAGACACTTTGAGGTGGACAGAACTTTCAATGGACCGAAGAATGTCAAAAGGCTTTTGAGGAATTGAAGGAGTATTTAAGGGAACCCCCATTGCTATCGAGACCTCTAACTGGGGAGCACTTGTCTGTATACTTGGGTATAGGAGACAAGGCAGTAAGTGCGGTGCTATTAAGAAAAACCGTTGACGAAGATAGACCAATCTATTACATGAGTAAAGTACTGTTAGATGCAGAAACACGATACCCGCAAGTTGAGCAAGTAGCTTTAACACTGGTCATGGCTGCAAGGAAGCTACGTCCCTATTTCCAAGCACATTCAATAGTGGTGTTGACATATCAGCCTCTGAAACAGACATTACAAAAGCCTGAACATTCAGGGCGATTGGTGAAATGGGTTGTTGAGCTCAGTGAGTATGACATCAGTTTTCAGCCTCGTCAAGCCATCTAAGCCCAAGCATTGACAGATTTTATAGTTGAATGCACTTGTCGGGAAGACCTAAAAGAACAGGCAATAGAATGGTGGAAGCTATTTGTTGATGGAGCGTCCAACCACCAAGGAAGTGAAGCTGGTATTGTACTAGAATCTCCGGAAGGAGAAATGCTAGAGTATTCCCTATGTTTCAATTTCCCTTGCTCTAATAATATGGTCGAATACGAAGCTCTGATCGGGGGTATAAAGTTGGCGAAGGAGCTCTAAGTTAAAAACTTGTTGGCCCATAGTGATTCTCAGCTTGTGGTCAATCAGTTCATGGGACAATTTGAAACCCGAGAATCCTCCCTTGTTTTATATCTACAGAGGTTCTAGACTTTAGCCCAATCATTTGATAAATTTTGGCTTACTCAAATTAACCGATCAGAAAATAATCAAGCTGATACTCTGTCTAAGTTGGCGTCTTCCAAAGTGTTGAGTTAATATATTTTGAAATGACAAAACAAGTTAATTCAATAATATAAAAATGATTTAAAAACATGTTTAAAGGTTATCAGTACCAGAAACTAAGTCTTTAAGGGTAAGAGATCGATCTGGTGAGATAAGAGATCGATCTCCTGGGTTTTTCAGTATGAGAGATCGATCTCATGAGGATATGAGATCGATCTGCTACAGGATTGAACTTGTACAAGGTATTAAGGAAGCAAAGATCGATCTATAAGGGTTATAAGATCGATCTGTCTAATACAGGATGTTGATGAGATCGATCTGGTCTAGAAAGAGATCGATCTCCTCTAAAACAAAGGGTAAATGCATTAGATCAATCTGTAGATCGATCTGTACTCAAACAGAGAGTTCATGAGATCGATCTGGTATAGGAAGAGATCGATCTCCTCAAAGTCAGAGAGCTAAGGAGATTGATCTGGGTTGATTAGAGATCGATCTCCTCACTACGAGAATACTTGGTAGATTGATCTGCTTGTTCGACAGATCGATCTGCTCTAACATTTTCAAATTGTAAGATCGATCTGTTCATATATGAGATCGATCTTCTTACTTCAATTTGCTTTGACATTGCAGGAATTACAACTAAGAGATCGATCTGGTTAAGATTGGAGATCGATCTGGCACTCTACTAGAGGTTCCCAACGGCTCTTTTTGTAAAAATCTCAACGAAAAAAACAGCATTAAATGCTCCAACTAAAAAAACAGCATTAAATGCTCCAACTACCAATCCTTCAGTATAAAATCAAGCATTGAAGACACTGGGAAGACAGACCATTTGCTGCATATTCTGTACATTCTCAAGAATTTATTTCCCACATTCTATTTGTCTTCAATCCTCATTTATTGATATTGTTGTATAAGCCTTTGTGCAAAAGCTGTATTTATCCTACCCACATAAAAAGCTTAATCTTATATTCATCCTTATTTTAAGAGAGAAGAGGAGTGTTCCTCAGTGAGAAAAACTTTGTAAAATGGTGGATATATCTTTGTATAAAAAGGGTAGAGAGGTTATTCCTTAACCTGAAAAAGGGAGTGTGTAATATTCGGTGAAAGAGTGAAAGAAAGCTCTTGACAAGGAGGTCAAGAAGAGAGGACGTAGGCAAGAGATTGGTAGAACCTCTATAAACTACTGTGTTTGATATCTCTCTTCCTTATCTTCCTTCAAATTATTCCATTACATTATATCGTTTATTCATTATTTGTTAATTAGATTCAATTTAGTTTAAATTTGTTATTAACATTAGAAAACCGATTCACCTCCCCTCTCGGTAGAGCCAACAATTGGTATCAGAGCTAAGACTCTTTGATTCTAGAGGAATAACTTCTTAAGAGTTAGAAACGATCTAATGGCTCACAACAATGTAGCAACCAATTTAGTAGGAGATGAGCATTCTATAGTTAGGCCTCCTATGTTCAATGGTGAACATTATGCTTATTGGAAAACTAGGATGATGCTCTTCATTCAAGCAAATGATTATGAGGTATGGATGATTATAACTAAAGGACCTAAAACCCAACCAAAAGAATAGAGGGAAAAGATATCCCTAAAGAAGAAGATGAGTGTGATTCAAATGATGTAAAATGTGCTCAGCTAAATGCTAAGGCCATGCACACTCTATTTTGTGCTTTAGGGCCAAATAAATACAATAGAGTCTCCGGTTGTGACAATGCCAAACAAATCTAGGACAAATTAGTAATAACTCATGAAGGGACAACTCAAGTAAAGGAGACTCAGGTAGGAATGCTCACACATGATTATGAGCTATTTAGGATGAAAGAAGGAGAGTCAATTAGTGACATGTTCACTAGATTCACTGATGTAATAAATGTGCTAAAGTCCTTAGGAAAAATTTATTCAAATATAGAAATGGTCAAGAAAATATTGAATAGCCTACCAAAATCATGGGAAGCTAAAGTTACTGCAATTGAGGAATCTAAAGACCCTCATACATTGTCACTAGATGAATTATTAGGTTCACTACTCACTTATGAAATGAAGTTAAGAAGAAATGAAGAGCCACCCAAGAAAGTGGGAGTAGCTCTGAAATCTACTACTCAAGAGGAGAATAAAAATGAGAGTAGTAGTGAAAAAGATCTTGAGATGGCAATGTTTGCCAAAAGATTTAACAAATTCATGAGAATGAGAGCAAGTAGTAGTGGTAGGAGAAACCACAAGAAAGATCAAGAAGAGTTAGGTAGAAAGGATACCATTGTGTGCTATGAATGTAAAAAATCTGGACATATTAAATTTAACTGTCATCTTCTTAAAAGATCCAATGATAGGTTCCACAAGAAGAAGGCAATGATGGCTACATGGAGCGACAGTGATACCTCCGATGATTACTCAAATGAGGACAATGCCAACCTATGCTTTATGGCTATTGAGGATGAAAAGGTAACTTCAAACTTCATTGAATATTCTTTTGATGAATTGCAAGATGTCTTTGATGATCTTGTATTGGAATATGAAAGCATGAGTATGAAGTACAAAAAATTAATATCTAAATTGAAGAAAGAAAATGAGTTAATGCTAGAGGATAAGTTAGAATGTGAAAAGAAACTTGAAATTACGAATCTTGAAATTTGTGACCTAAAAGAAAAAAATAGTAACTTACATAATTCTTTTAATAGATTTTATATGTGTCAACAAAAGTTAGACAACATGCTAGAAACTCAAAGGGCATTCTTTGATAAAAATGGATCAGGATATGATAGAAAAAGTAGAGAGACTCATCTCAAAAGTTTCATAGCTAGAAAGAACATGCATAAACCCTCAACTATTTATTCACATTGTAATAAGAAGGAAAATGCATCACATAACTGCAATATGAAGATGACCACTCTTAGAGGAAAAATAGTTAAAAGGATTTGGGTTTCAAAAGAAATAATTAATTCAAAAGATATTAATGCTATAGTAAAATGGATCCCAAAGGGATCAAGAATAGCATTCACTAACCCCAAAGGACCCAAGAGAATTTGGGTACCTAAGACATGAGTTTGAATTTTGATTGTAGGTGATTGAGCATTGCCACAAAGCTAAAATAAAGGAAGCTTGGTACTTGGACAGTGGATGCTCAAGGCACATGACCGGTGATAGAAGCCACTTCAACTTATTTAAAACGAAAGTTGGTGGAGAAGTCACATTTGGGGACAACTCCAAAGGTCAAGTTGAAGAAAGTGGTTCAATAGGTAATGACTACTTTTCATTAGAAAAAGTATTGCTTGTTAGGGGTCTAAAACATAACTTACTAAGTATTAGTCAACTTTGTGACAAAGGTTACAAAGTAGTTTTTGATTGCTTGAAATGTCATGTTATAGATCCTAAGTCTAATAAAGTTCTTTTCCTAGGTCATAAGCAAGGTAATATATACATCGTCTACCTAAATGAACTTAAAAATGAAAACATATGCCTAATGGTAGACAAAGAGAAAGAACCTTGGTTGTGGCATAGAAGACTAGGTCATGCTAGCATGCATATGTTATCTAAGTTAGCTAGAAAATACCTAGTTGTAGGATTGCCTAAGTTGTCATTTGACTATGACAAAATATGTGAAGCTTGTGTTAAAAGAAAACATAAAAGAACAACATTTAAGCCTAAACATAGTGTTTCAACCACTAGGTCTCTTCAATTACTTCATTTAGATCTATTTGGACCAACTAGAACAACAAGCTTAGGTGGGAAACATTATGGGTTTGTAATTGTTGATGATTACACTAGGTTCACTTGGGTGTTCTTTTTGAGAATGAAAAATGAAGCTTTAGAAAAATTTATTACTTATAAAAAAGTGACTCAAAATGAAAAAGGTTACACTATAACTAGTATTAGAAGTGATCATGGCAAGGAGTTTGAAAATATTGGATTTGATGAATATTGCAATGATCAATGAATTAGTCATAATTTTTCAGCCCCTAGGACACCACAACAAAATGGGGTAGTTGAGAGAAGAAATAGAACATTAGAAGAAATAGCTAGAACCATGTTGTGTGAAAATAATTTACCTAAATATTTTTGGGCTGAAGCTATAAATACATCTTGCTATATCATTAATAGAGCTTTGATTAGACCAATTTAAAAGAAAACCCCTTATGAACTTTATAAGGGTAAGAAGCCTAACATTAGCTATTTTCACCCCTTTGGGTGTAAATGCTTTGTCTTAAATAATGAAAAAGATAATTTAGGAAAATTTGATACCAAGAGTGATGAGGGAATCTTTCTAGGATATTCTTTGAATTCAATGGCATATAGAGTATATAACAAAAGAACATTGATGGTTAAAGAATCAATTCATGTAATATTTGATGAGTCAAATGATTTATCTAAAGATTCAACCAATGATGAAGATATTGAAATATTTGATGAAAACTTGAAAGAAATCCCAAACTTAGAAAATGATCTATTAGAAAAACTTGACATAAATAAAGAAGATGAAGAAGAAATAGAAATATTAGAAAGAGAGTCTAGAGCACCAAGAGAATTAGGATATGTAAAAGATTGTGAAATAGTAGGAGATCCAACTCTTGGAGTTAGAGCTAGATCATCTCTAAGAAATGTGTGTCAATATATAGCCTTTGTATCTCAAATAGAACCTAGAAATGTCAATGAAGCCTTAGATGACAATAATTGGTTTTTAGCAATGCAAGAAGAATTAAATCAGTTTGAGAGAAGCAAAGTATGGAAACTAGTTCCAAGACCTAGTGATCACTCTATAATTGGAACTAAATGGATCTTCAAGAACAAGATGGATGAAAATAGTGTGATAATAAGAAACAAGGTTAGGTTAGTTGCTCAAGGCTATAGACAAGAAGAAGGAATAGACTATGATGAAATTTATGCAACGGTAGCTAGATTAGAAGCAATAAGAATGCTACTTGCCTTTACATGTTATAAAAACTTCAAGTTATATCAAATGGATGTAAATAGTACATTTTTAAATGGTTTCATTAATGAAGAAGTTTATGTAGAGCAACCTCCCGGTTTTGAAAGTCATGAATTTCCTGAACATGTCTTCAAACTATCTAAGGCACTCTATGGCTTGAAACAAGCTCCTAGAGCATGGTATGAAAGATTGTCAAAGTTTTTAATAGAAAAGGGATTTTCAAGAGGAAAAGTAGATACTACTTTGTTTATCAAAAATAAAAATAAAGATTTACTAGTTGTTCAAGTATATGTAGATGATATTATTTTTGGATCAACTAATGAATCTTCATGCCAAGAGTTTGCTAAGATCATGTAAGGTGAATTTGAAATGAGCATGATGGGAGATCTTACTTTCTTCTTGGGACTTCAAGTGAGGCAAACAAAGGATGAAACCTTCATCAATCAAGCAAAATATACTAAGGAATTGCTCAAACGATTTGGAATGGATAATTGCAAACCTCAAGCAACTTCAATGGGCACCAACATCAAGCTTGATAAAGATGAAAGTGGTAAGTGTGTAGACACTAAACTCTATAGGTCTATGATTGGTTCATTGCTTTACCTTATTGCAAGTAGACCAGATATTCTGTTTAGTGTGTCTTTGTGCTAGATTTCAATCCTCTCCTAGGGAGTCACATTTATTAGCCACTAAAAGGATCTTTAGATATCTTAAAGACACTCCCTCTCTAGGACTTTGGTACCCCAAGGACTCCACTTTTGCTCTTCATGCATTTTCTGATGCAGATTTTGGGGCTATAAAATAGATAGGAAGAGCACTTCAGGAACATGTCAATTCTTAGGGAATAGATTAATCTCATGGTTCTCTAAGAAACAGAATAGTGTACCTCAGTCCACAACTGAAGCTGAATATATAGCACCAGGTAGTTGTAGTGCTCAAGTGCTATGGATTAAACAACAAATGAAAGACTATGGTATTGATATGAAGCAAGTCTCAATCAAATGTGATAATACCACTTCTATCAATCTATCAAAAAATCCTATTCAACATTCTAAAACTAAGCATATTGAGATTAGGCACCATTTTCTTAGAGACCATGTTCAAAAGGGAGATATAATTCTAGAGTACATTGACACTTTACATTAAATAGCTGATATATTTACCAAACCTCTTGATAGAGATAGGTTTTGTGTTCTTAGAGGTGAATTAGGACTCATGAATGTCCCTTAAGATTTATCTGCTTCAAAACCTTGATTTCAAATTGTTTTTAAATGAGTTTTCCAATGATTTTTCTGGGCAAAAAGTATGAGAGATCGATTTTCAATCACTATAGATCGATCTCCATACTTCAAATGGGCCTAAAGCAGAAAGGTTAAGCTAGGCAGATCAATCTTTCAATCATAAGATCGATCTCCTTAAGCCTCTGTAAAACAGCAGATCGATCTATGCATTCAGCAGATCGATCTCCTTGAACCTCTGTAAAATAGTAAATCGATCTATGCACTTGGCAAATCGATCTCCTTGAGCTTCTGTGTTTTGAAGATCGTTCCTTTGATTCTGCAGATTGATCTCTTTAAATAATAGATCGATCTGTCGCAGCGACAGATCGATCTCTTGTGCCTTGGACTATAAAAACTGCTCAAAATTCTCAAAATTCGAAAATCTCAAATCTTCAAATCCCTAACCCCTGTCGTGCCTCTTCCATCGATTCTCCCTCCCAGATCGATCTCGGTAAGGTCTTCGTTAAATCTCTTCATCATTTAGTGTTCTAGTAACCTACATTACTGAATTTTGTTCCAAAATTCTTAGTTTTGTGCTAAATTCTTCATTAGGGTAATTCTAGCACTATTTCATTGGTTAAGTTTTAGAGAACTCTTCAAACTAGTGCTTAGGTGTGTTTAGTACAATCCTTGTGTGTGTCTAGTATTCAATTATGCATCGTCTTAATAGAGTGGCAAATAGAGAGCCTAGACCGTCTTCCTCACAACCACCCTCTGCCTCTTCTGTCACTACCTTTAACAGGTGTTTTCAAACACCTGCCAAGAGGAAACGATATGAAGAGTATTTCTCGACCATGCCAATTAAATATTGGCGAACCATTGATTTCTCATTTTTAAACCGCATTAATTGTTAGGATTATTTTAGCTATGTTTTATGTTTACTGGTTGTGGTTTGAGAACATTATTTGCTTGAATGCTCAATTTGTGAAATGACATGAAAATTCCTTTGAAATGTGAACCTTTTCTTTTAAATTGCTTTAGGTTTTGAAGGTTTAATTGTCCGTTGACAATGATATGACAAAAAGGGGGAGAAGAATAAGAAAACATGTCTTAAATGATTTAAATGGAATGAGTAAATTAAGGGGGAGTAAATGGGTCAAAAGTAAGGGGGAGCTTACAAAAAGGGGGAGTTTTTGTGAAAACAGAACATAGTTTGTGCATTAAGCAAAAGGATAACTAAACATGTTTTTTGAATAAGTTTTGTCATATCAAAAAGGGAGAGATTGTTGAGTTAATATATTTTAAAATGACAAAACAAGTTAATTCAATAATATAGAAATGATTTAAAAACATGTTTCAAGGTTATCAGTACCAGAAACTAAGTCTTTAAGGATAAGAGATCGATCTGGTGAGATGAGAGATCGATCTCCTAGGTTTTTTAGTATGAGAGATCGATCTCATGAGGATATGAGATCGATCTGCTACAGGATTGAACTTGTACAAGGTATTGAGGAAGCAGAGATCGATCTATAAGGGTTATAAGATCGATCTGTCTAATACAGGATGTTGATGAGATCGATTTGGTCTAGAAAGAGATCGATCTCCTCTAAAACAAAGGGTAAATGTAGTAGATCGATCTGTACTCAAACAGAGAGTTCATGAGATCGATCTGGTATAGGAAGAGATCGATCTCCTCAAAGTCAGAGAGCTAAGGAGATCGATCTGGGTTGATTAGAGATCGATCTCCTCACTACGAGAATACTTGGTAGATCGATCTGTAGATCCATCTTGCCTCAAACAGAGAGATTGGAAGATCGATCTGTTTATTCGACAGATCGATCTGCTCTAACATTTTCAAATTGTAAGATCGATCTGTTCATATATGAGATCGATCTTCTTGCTTCAATTTGCTTTGACATTGTAAGAATTACAACTAAGAGATCGATCTGGTCAAGATTGGAGATCGATCTGGCACTCTACTGGAGGTTCCCAACGGCTCTTTCTGCAAAAATCTCAACAGGATAAACAACATTAAATACTCCAACTACCAATCCTTCAATATAAAATCAAGCATTGAAGACACTGGGAAGACAGACCATTTGCTGCATATTCTGTACATTCTCAAGAATTTATTTCCTACATTCTATTTGTCTTCAATCCTCATTTATTGATATTGTTGTATAAGCCTTTGTGCAAAAGCTGTATTTATCCTACCCACATAAAAAGCTTAATCTTATATTCATCCTTATTTTAAGAGAGAAGAGGAGTGTTCCTCAGTGAGAAAAACTTTGTAAAATGGTGGATATATCTTTGTGTAAAAAGGGTAGAGAGGTTATTCCTTAACCTGAAAAAAGGGAGTGTGTAACATTCGGTGAAAGAGTGAAAGAAAGCTCTTGACAAGGAGGTCAAGAAGAGAGGACATAGGCAAGAGATTGGCCGAACCTCTATAAACTACTGTGTTTGATATCTCTCTTCCTTATCTTCCTTCAATTTATTCCATTATATTATATTGTTTATTCATTATTTGTTAATTAGATTCAATTTAGTTTAAATTTGTTATTAACATTAGAAAACTGATTCCCCCCCTTCAGTAGAGCCAACACAAAGAAACAACTGGAAGATTAGTAAAAGTAGAGAAGCTAGAGAGGCTAAGTATAGAGGAGGATAATGTGCTAGAGATTGAAGTTGGCGAAGATTGGAGGACCCCGATCAAACGATACCTGGTGGAAGGGACTCTTTCGGAAGACAAAGAAGCTGCTCGAAAGACCAGAATCCAGAGTGCAAGGTTTGCTTTAGTGAATGGGGAGCTTTACAAGAAAGGGTTCACTATGCCACTATTGAAATGCCTAAGTCCAGAGCAAGCAAATTACGTCTTAGCTGAGGTTTATGAAGGGATATGTGGAGAACACTTGGGAGCCAGAGCCCTGGCAGCGAAAATACTCAGAGCGGGGTTTTACTGGCCAACACTAAAGCAAGATGCGGTCGACAAGGTACAAAAGTGCGACAAATGTCAAAGGTTCGCTCCCTTAATAGCCGCACCAGTAACAGCACTCCAAAGTAACTTTCAACCAACACCATTCGCTCGGTGGGGATTAGATATATTGAGACCTTTTTCGATGACCACAAGGCAGAGGAAATACTTGTTAGTAGCTACGGATTATTTCACTAAGTGGATAGAAGCAGAGCCGCTAGCGTCAATCACGGAAAGAAAGATCGAGGCAATGGTGTGGAAAGACATAATCTGCCACTTTGGGATTCCAAGGATTTTGAATGCTGATCATGAAAAACAGTTCGACTGTGATGCTTTTCGAAATTATTGTGAAGGAATTGGTATTCAGCTGAAGATTTCATCAGTATCATATCCACAAGTCAATGGTCAAGATGAGGTCAGTAACAGAACCATACTGCATGGCCTTAAGACTCGCCTTGACAGGACAAAGGGAGCTTGGGTGGATGAACTTCTCAGCATCTTGTGGGTGTACAGAACTACTAGTCGGGTATCGACGGGAGAGACGCCATTCGATTTTGTGTATGGGACAGAGGCACTAATTCCAGTAGAGATAATGGTTGTTTCTCCGAGGATAGTTCCTTATGAACATGAAGAGAACTCGTAAGGCCTCAGGGAGAATTTGGACTTACTTGATGACCAACGGGATTTAGCAGCCATACGGCTTGCGGCTTATCAACAAAGGGTGGCTCGTTATTACAACTCGAGGGTAAAGGACAGACTTTTTCACAAAGGAGATTTAGTACTGCAAAAAATAGCCATCACCAATGCTCAGAGAGAGGATGGCAAGTTCAGAGCAAATTGGGAGGGGCTGTACAGAGTGAAACAGATGATTGGACCCAACACGTGCCTTCTGGAGAATCTATAGGGCAAGGAGATGTCGAAAACATGGAACGCTAACCATTTGAGGCCTTATTTACAATAACAATCTTTTATTAATTACTTTAATGATTTTCTTTATGATTGATTACTCGTAGGAAAATAACTTGTTGTTTCATGAATGATGATACTACATTGCTTATCAGGATTTTTCTTTTTAGCTATCTTAATTATATACAATCAAGGGCTTGAAGCGAAAAGTGGGCGAGGTAAGCCATAAAAAATAGTGCAAGGGCTTGAAGCGAAAAATGCTCGAGGTAAGCCACACACTCAAGAAACAAAGGGCTTGAAGCGAAAAGTGCGAGAGGTAATTCATAAAAAATAGTGCAAGGGCTTGAAGCAAAAAATGCGCAAGGTAAGCCACGCACTCAAGAAACGAAGGGCTTGAAGCACTTTTGCTCGAGGTAAGCCATAAAAAATAGTGCAAGGGCTTGAAGCAAAAAATGCTCGAGGTAAGCCACGCACTCAACAAACAAAGGGCTTGAAGCAAAAAGTGCGCGAGGTAAGCCAAAAAAACATAGTGCAAAGGCTTGAAGCGAAAAAGGCGCGAGGTAAGCCACACACTCGAATCAAAAGGGCGCAGAGTAAGCTATAAAGAATTGTGAAAAAGGCTTGAAACGAAAAAAGCGCAAAGTAAGCCACAAATAAAATCACACCATAAATATATAAGTACCAATAACAAACCATACTTCATGTATATATATATATATATATATATATATATATATATATATATATATATATATAAAGAAGAAGGAAAAAAGAGGCAACAACAAATATGTAAGATAAAAAACACATCTAAAATCTACTCCTTTGTAACCAGAGAAGCACTTCCGCTGGGAGAATCGAGATCTTCATCGTCTAAATCATCTAATGCATCAATCACTCCTTCCTGCCGACGAGGCTCCCAAGGACCCGTAAGATTAGAAAGATTGTCGTGAGCTCCCTTCTCTATGTAGGTGGCAAAGTCTTCACCGTTAGGCTCATAATTTGTCCAATCCAGGAATTTATTTGTATACTGTTCCACTTGCTTGGACCATTGCAGTTCGAAACAGGACTCGCCGGATCTCTCTTTCTCCAACCAGGAGCGCGCCATATAAAAACTATATTTCACAAAAGCAGTAGAGAATAAAACCTTCTTGTCATAACAGTCCTGTGATAGACAATACTCTCTAACAGCTTCAGAACGAATTTGATCATGCACCTCTGGATTGACAGTGGAAGATTGAGCTTCTTGACTCAGCTTCAAATTCTTCTCTTCCAACTTACTAAAATTAGTCTGAAGGTCTTGAAATTGAGCAAGAACAGCATCATAATTAGACTTGAAAGAGTTTAGCTCTTCACATGTGGCAACATGCTCTCTTTGAAGGCGGAGGTGCTCAACATTCAACTCTTCCTTTTCCTTCTTCAATCTATCAACACGTTCGGGGAGCCTTATGTATTGGGTCCTCTCATTTTGCCATTCAGCCCTTTCAGCTTTTAATCGGGAAAGTTTAACATCCGCATGAGATTGGTAGGCTCTATGCCACGCATTGTTAGCAATCACTTGTTGAGTGGCCTGAAATTAACAACAAATATCAAGATACAATTAACAAAGAAGGAAACAATGAAAAAGACAGAGAAATACCTGCATGACCAAATAATCAGATCGATCATCAGAAGTAGAGAAATTCATAAATAACTCCGCTTCGTCTCGAGGAAGAATGGTAGACCATCCCAGACGAGATGCTACTCCTGGATCATGGATTGAGTCATTATCATTAACACCAGGATAAACAATAAAGTTATGTCCTCGAACGACGGTGCCACCATCTACTTGATACCGGGATATGTTCAGCTCCGCTATCTGTGGAAGCACCAGAGCATTTCGCATGATCGGTTCAATATGTAATAACTGTCGATCAGTACGCGAAGGATGGGTAAGGTTGCACTCTGCCTTATTCCTCCGATGATATTCCTCTAATTCGGGATCAAGAGGCGGAGTTTCTACCGCAGGTTGTTTGCCCCTGCCCTGAGTTCGAGAACCCGATCCTTCATGATGCAGTGAAGAAGTTGCAGGGGGGATCTTGATCTATCATCTCGAGCTCAACCTCGAGAAGAAGTTTGCCTAACCTGTCCAGAACCCTGTGGACGCCTTCACTTTTGTGGACGAACAGTTTCAGGAGCACTCTCCGTTTCATCTCGTTGAGTAAAAGCTCTTTTGAGTGCGTTCATTCCTGAAAGAAAAGAAACCAAAAAGAATCAAAACGGCCACTTAAGAAATGAACAATTATGTGTACATGTGAATGCAATGTGAAATCACCCAAATTAAGATAAGTATCAAGAGAATGAATGTTAGCCAAACTTTCATCGGAAGGGAAATCTAAAAAAGGGCTTCCAAAAGCCTCCCCTTGACCTCATTCCAAGTTTTCATCAGAATTTCTTTCAAAAGACCCGGAAGGGTTCCTCACACGCTGACCCTTTTCCATGAAAGTAGGAGACAAGACGGGTGCAGGTGCGAAAATGGGAACAATGGAAAGGTGCCCCCAACCAGCAGCAGTTATATTATCTGAAGTTAGTAAAGATGACAAAGTACTCTCATCATCTACTTGCAGCTGGGAGATTAAAGAGCTGTATAAATGTCTTAAGTCAGAAGGACGACAAATGTTAGGAGGATCATGAAGACACCAATGAGTGAGAATGTTTAAAGATGGCGAAAACTCAATAATAATCCAATTTGAAGCATAATTGTGCAACTTAGATGGTAGTCTTCCAAAAAGCTTGCTACTTTGTCCTACCCCCGCAACTCTATGAATACTAAAGCAAGTCGAGTTCAGGAACTACGAACTCGAAAAAATGAACTAAACAAAGGAACAGTATGCGTAACATCGCATCTATGACATATGATTGTAAACCCGACCACTGCGCCCATCCATTAGGATGAAGTTGAGCGGGGACTATACTGAAATGTTCGAGAAAAGCAACTCCAAAGTCAGGTAAGGGAAAACGAAGTCCGAACTCTAGCGAAGCTAAGAGAACGGGAACGTCACTACTGACCGCTTGAGGGGAGCATTCTCTATCAGTTGGAAGTCTATAAAAATAATCCTCAGACAGAGGAAAATTACTACGGATGGACTCAAGGTCAGATTCCCTAAGTCTAGAAGGGGAACCCAAATTTATTTGTTTGCCGGTACCTCGTCTAGCCATCAAAGCTCACCGCGAAAGGTCACTACTTGTCATTTAACATAAAGCTTGTCGCGTAGGCTCACTGCTTCCCGCGTACAACAGGACTGTCGCGAAGGGTCACTACTTGCCGTGAAGGATAAGGCTGTCACGAAGGGTCACTAACTGCCACGAAGGGTCACTACTTGCCGCAAAGGATAAGGCTGCTGCGAAGGGTCACTGCTTGCCGCGAAGGGTAACTCCTTGCCGCAAAGGGTCACTGCTTGCCGCGAAGGGTAACTCTTGCCGCAAAGGGTCACTGCTTGCCGCGAAGGGTAACTGCTTGCCGCGAATAATAAGTTTGCCGCCAATGATCAATGATTGTCACGAAGGATAAGGTTGCCGCTATGCCGCGAAGGATCAATGCTTCCCGAGAATGAGAGTACTTTGCCGTGATATCTTGCCGTGAATATTTAGAGCTTGTCGCGAATGTCTGTGGGTTACCGCACTTAAAATAGAAAGATTACATGAAATGAAGTAGCAATCCTACTTCAATATATAAGTGCCGCCGGCCGTGCCAACCGCAACGTGATGGCCGCGCCGACCTTTCAACAAAAAAATAAAAAAATAAAAAAATAAAATACCTATTATAAATAAAGTATACTCTTTCGCTTATCAGTAATTTATTCGCAAAATAGTATGGAGCAATTGTTATGAATAATACTCCTAATGTCATTTCAACCATTTATACTGGGCCCCGTGGCATATCTGAGGATATTGTGACATATTGAGATATTTTTATAAAAAAGGACAAAAGCGTAATTAAGGAATGAGGAAACTCCCTATAAATAGAGGTCAGGTATGATTCTCAGACTAGAAGACAATTTCCTACTGAAACTCTGTCAAAATTATTCTCTAATTGAAGCATCGGAGTATAAACACAGGGAACAACCCCTGCGTCCCTCTGATCATTTCCTTTTTTGGCAGAATATTTTGAAGCAGATGGTACAAAAATTGAGGTAGATACGTCAACAACACCTAATCGTTGATAGTGACAGCAACAATTGCCAAAGAAAAACCATTCTAGACAGAATGGTTATTCCGACCATAGAAAAAATCCATTCTTTTCCTTGAAGGCCGGATTAGTTTTTCGGGGAGTTTAAAACTTTTTTATGGACTAGCGTGTCCTTCATCTTTTATCCAAATTACATTCTTACCAACTCAAACACATTTCTCAATCCTCGTCTCCGCATAAACTCCATCTCATATGAGAGTTCTATGCCTTGGCAACCTAATCAGGTTGTTGGGAATGTTAGATCGGTGCTCCAGTGGTCGGATCTGGCTGCTTGGAGCATCAATCGATCCCATTGGCAACCAAATCTAACTGCCTTGAGCGTCCTGCAAAAAAAGAAAAATCTAATAAACATGGTTTTGAATCCAGTGAAGAGAAAAGAAAACCCAGTACAAGCAGAAATTGTGCCGCCTCCTCGATGAGTCTTATTAATGGCTGCTGGTAATGTTGGTTTGAGAGGGAGAGGGGTTGAGGAGAAAGATACTGGATGAGAGAAAGAAAAGAATAGAGAAAAATTTTTTGTTATTTATTATTTGATTTTTAAGTTTATTTTATTAACTAAATTTGAAAAAAAAAATTATTTTATTAATTATGAATAATAAATAATTTTTATTAATTAATATTAATAAAGTAAGTTTTATTTAGGTATTCAACTTTAATCTATTAATAAAAAAATTGATATTTTATCTAAAACTTTTCTACTTTGCATGATAAGTTAATCATTCTGTTAATCAATCGTTAAATCAACAATTCAAAACTTAATTTTGAAATTATTTTATCCCTTACATCACTATTAGGGTTTTAAAGATTAATTTATTTTTAATTTATTTTTTGTTTGTTTATTTAATTATTATTTATTGTATTATTTTTATTTATTGTTTTTATTTATTACTTTTTTGTTTATTATTTTTATTTATTAAGCATTGTACTAAATAACACACTATACTAACTAATCAATAATATTTTTTATGGATAAAAACAATAATAATGTGCTACTTAGTATAGTACAATAAATAAACAAAAATAAATTTTAAAAAAAAGAAAACTGACATTTCAAAATTTAGTAATTCTTAGCATTTTCTTATTCATTATTTATTGATTTGAGTATTTAAAGCATCCCAAGTAATTTAAGAAATGAAATGATCTCAAAAGGAAGAACTGGCTTGTCTTACAAAATAGAAAAATTCGGAGCAAAATGCCATTTTTTAAACTAATTGAGTAAAGTTAAATTAAAATCAAACTTTAAAGATCTAGATGAAATTTACTCATATTAATAATAAAATAGAAGTTAATTAATAATTAAATGTCTTAATTAAGTGATAATTAGTTAATAATTACTAATTATTTCTAATAATTTATAATCTAATTAATAATTATTATTTTTAGAATTATATTTCTATGTTTTATAATTAGTATTATAATAATTAATAATTATTTTAATAAAAGATTAAATTGGTCTTTTACACTTATTCCCCTCATATTCCATGAACTAACCGAACACATAATACAATTTCCTATTATTTTTCATTCCAATAAACCAAACATCAAAATATATATTCTTTCCTAATCATCCTCTTTGCCATTTCCAAATAAAATCATTTCTATTCCCCTCTATTCCATTCCGTGAACCAAACGCCACCAAATTTCACATTGGTTCAGAATTCCATTTAGAAAGAAGCATGTTACGACGAAGCATGTTGATTAAATCATTCCTTAATAACATTCGTTTCTCTTTTAGGAAAAAAGACATCAACTCATTTGGGTTTCGTTTGATTCACTAAAAATAATTTATGTATTTTCAAATGTTTGGTTTGCAAAAAAATTAATTGGTCAATGAAAAGTAATTTCTTAGTCAATGGGAAATTAAGCTATTCTCTTGGAAATTGTTTTATGCTTTTGAAAAGGGAAAAATATTTTTCAGAAAATAGTTGTTTATGTGTAAAACTATTTACCAAGCTATGAGTATAATTCTACTTAAGTTATACCTTAGATATAATTTTTTTGAACTTAAATTTAATTTAACCCTACATAAAATATTATTATGTTAATAGATTTTTTATTTAATTATATAAAAAATTTTAAAAATTAAAATATTAATATGAAAAATCTTTTAATATTTTAAGTTTAAATATTTTATTTATATATTATTAATCTTGAATATTTTTAATATTTTAATAATAAATAATAAATAATAATTTGATATATAATATATTTATTATTTAATAATTTAATAATATTTTAATTTAAGATATAATGTTTTTATTTTAATTACATATTTTATATTAATATTTTAATAATAAATATAACTAAATAATACTTTTTTATAATTTTAATAATAAATAATTTCGGTATAAAATATAATTATTTAATATCATAAATATTTTAAATACTTCAAAAATAAATATTAATCTTTTTTGAAATTTTAAAAAATATTAATATAAGTATTAATAAATAGTTTTCTTTTAACTGTTTAATAACACAATATTTTAATATTGAATATTATTTTTAAAATGTAATTATTTTTAATATTAATAAATAAATTAATAAATAATAAATAATTTTTTATATTTATTAGTTAATTGATATCATTTGAAAAAAACAATTTTTTCAAAAAACAAAAAAACAAAGTAACGGAAAAAATTTTAGATTAATTCAACTAAAGACAAAATTTTTTTATAAAAATCATTTTTTAAAAATTATTTTCAGTGAACGAAACGGAACCTTAATATGCATAATTTTTTTTTATAATAATAAAAAAAATTTTAAGTTCATTAATAGCTAGGTGTTTAACAAATCAAATCATATACCAAGTACAAAAGTTGAATTTGGTATATATATGGATTACGGATAGAGCAGACAAAATTTTGTTGGCTTGGAAGCAAACGAGCCCTAAGAAAATGGAGTCGATGGTGATCTAGAGAGGGTGAAAACAAATGTGGCACGCATGAATTCAAGGATAGCTAATGGTCCAAAGACAGGTAGCTAGCTATAAGTAGTTGGCTACGGAGGCATGCAGGGCAAAAAGCATGAGGAGTTGTTAGTGAATTGAACTTTTGGATCGCCTCAAAATTAAGAATTTCTTCATCATATCAGCTGAAAGGTGTAGTACTGCATTCTGACTGCAGCAGCAATTCATAGGAAAACTACATATATGAATGATGTCTTCGACTTGACTTGACTTGACAGCGACCAGGTATAATATTATATGTTAACATTCCTTCTCCTTGTTTTATCTGCGTTGTGTTTCATGTTCAATATTGTTCGTCGAATTTGTTATATTTCACATTTCACATTAATGACAAGCAGGAAAGGCAAAGATGATCTATTGGTTCACAAGATTTTATGACGTTAATTTCTGTTGAATAGGTTTGAAGCATGGTAAACAATAAGAATTATTGAAATTCTTCTATTCAAAGTTCCAGCCACAATTCTCGATTTAAGAGTATAAATCTTAATTTAATTTATTATCGAGATCATCCGAAAATTGCAATTTCAGGAATATTTTTCCGTGTGAATCCAACATAGCCTTTGATACAAGTTCTGCTGTATCCAAACGCCCATTTCTGGTACATCACACTATATTAGACGGTTTGCACACTGGGCCCATAGTTCAGGCTTTCTAGCCCTTTAATTTTGGATCTAATCACCTTTATTTTTAAATAACTTTTTATGTCTGGGGTGGGATCAAATTTTATTTGGGTTTTGTAAAAGGATGTTGCAGTCCATAATATGGTGGGTGGTGGGCTGCCATGTGAGTTTGAACAGGCTTCGGCCTTTGCCATTAGCTCATGGAACTTGATTCATACAAGTCATCACCTCTTACCAAAAACAAACTGAGCATTTACAAAAAGTGTTTTCGCAGTGACCCTCTGATTCATTCCCATAAAATGTGAAAAATCCTCAATAGACACAAGGAAACGCGCGCGCGCACACAAAATGATCCGATGTCCGAATTTCATTAGCACAAGCTTTAGGGCATAGTCATTGCATACTCTCTGCAAATCTTCTCTAGCTACGATCAAAAACTTTATTATACACATAATGACATTAATTTAGGTCCCGATTCTAATCATTAATCTTGGAGCTCTCTTCAAGTATATAACATGTGCCTACATAAAACTCACCGATCCATCTATGGATACGATCCCAACCAATTGATCCAAGCTCCGTCTGAAAAAAAAAAAAAAATAATGTGTAAAAGGATGTTACTATGACCTTTGTCAATATATTGGTAACCATGCATGGTCAGAAATGAAAATCAGGGCTGACTTACCACTACCATAAACATCTCAAGAGGTTGACTAGAAAACGGAATAAGTAGTTTTCTCGATCAAGCATTTCTCGTCGAAGCAATCTCTCTAAGTTGAGGTTTCGCGGTAAAAGATTGCCGTAGTAAAGCAACGTTGTGACAGAGGCTGCTGGCTGAGCCACTAGCGCTGTTACTAGCCTTGCTAGTGAGCAGAACATCAGTGGCACCAGAGACTGCAAAAATATCCCTGAGCTTATCAATGGAGGGCTTTGTTACAAGATCAAGTGAAACAGAATTAGTTCCCGATATGAGTTTATGTTTTAGATGGCTTACATTAATGGCAGAAGAGAATACCACATTTGCTAGTGCAGTGAAGTTTTGAGAAAATTCCTATTAAACTTAGGTACAAAAATGCTGAGGAAAAAAAATAAAACAATGCATACCATGATGTACGTACTACGACGAACAATCGAAATGGTCGTTATCTTCTGAAAATTAACAGTAGGGAAGATGAATTGATTGAAGAGAAATCTTGCTGTAAACGGAGTGAATCCAGGAGGTAAGGACGGAGACAAAGAGGTAGTTGGTTGATAAGCAACTAATTCTTTCGAAAATTTCCCGGCTGCCAATCTTCAGCTGATGTTCATACCTACCATTCTCTCAGAGTCAATAAATAGCTACAAAAACTGTTAAAATTGCTGATACAACGACTGAGAAACCCACGCTAATAGATTTAGTCGAATCCCAAATTGGGGTAGTCGTCAACCCCAGTAAAGTTAGTAAGTCGCAACAAATGACAGGGGCCTCGATGTTTACGTATATGTCTGTTGCAAGTGAACTTTTTTCCATTTCCTAGGCATAAAAAATTGACTGACTAGACATTCTTGTCAATGTACGTGATAACTTCCTAATTCAGAAACGATCAAATCCCCCTTAAACAGGGGGCTAACACATGGTTTTAACTCTGACCAAACCTTGATCTTTGAGTACATTAGCTTTTATTCTTGACTTTAATTACTAAAAGGAGCGGCTGTTTACCCTTTCATTTCATTGAAGTGGCTACAGGAGTGAATAACCACGCATGCTAAGTTTTTTAGTGGGTATTGGTTAAAAAATTCTAAATCCAAAGTCAATGTTGCTTAGAATTTGTGTACACTTGCATAAACAGATGGAAACAAAAATTAATATTATAAATTTTTCTTAAGCTCTTTTTGATTGATAATTTTTTTTCTTTTCAATAAAAATACAGAATAAGATAAAAACATCACCAATATTTCCTTGTCTGAAATGAAACCTAAATGAAAATGGGAATTTCTGATTACCAAGAGAATTTTGATGAACCAAAATAAGTTTCCAAGGCGCATATCACATATCATAGAAAATTAAAAATAATAATGAGGGTTCTGAGTATCCAAGGAAAAACAATGAGAATTGTCCTTGGCGTTCAATTCAAGATGACAAGATTTGATACTATATCTGGCGGGACTCGTTTTGGATATGACTGATAAGTATCCATCTCTGTTAGCTATCCTATACCCTCTCTTCCACCGTAAAATTTAATATCAAAACCATATTCAAGCAGATGTAGCCTCGCAATCACATAACTATGTCTCAGTCTTAGCCTCAGCCTCTGCTATGTGCTATCAACTTACTATGCATGCATGTCTATGATTGTTCGTATCCCATGTAACCCAAAGGATTGTTACATTCCTCTAAACTGTAAAGTCATGCCAAGAAGAGAAACAAAACTCCTCCTCCTCAGTGTTTCCTGTTTGCTACTTCTCACGGATCCTTCCTCCTCCCAGACAGACAGGGACACTCCATGACAAGGCCAACAACTAGCATTCGGGGAGCAGCTGGTATCCTTCTCTGGGATCTACAACTTAGGATTTTTCACTCCCTACTACAGAAGTCGACTTTATTATTACTTTGGAATATGGTACAACAATAGACATGAGTACGACTCAGTAGTCTCGAACCCAGTGTGTGTGGCAAACAGAAACAACCCAATCCTTGATACCAGTTCTCTAGTTCTTTCACTAGATATGGATGGTAGCCTGAAAATTCTATGAGATGGGAGCCAACTCATTGCCTTATATTCAGCTCAACCGGCTATTACTAATGCTAGTGCCACTCTTAATACTGATGGTAATTTCCTGCTAAATGAACTGAATCCAGACGGAACCGCAAAGCAGGCTTTGTGGCAAAGTTTTGATCATCCAACAGATACGCTTCTGCCAGGAATGAAATTGGGGATTAACTTCAAGACCGGATCCCGATGGTATCTCACATCACGGAGAAGTTATGAACCAGCTGCCCCAGGGTCTTTTACAGTCGGTTTGGATCCCAATCGTACAGCCCAATTGGGTATCTGATGGCGAGAACGTATCTACTGGACTAGTGGACCCTGGCAAGACTCTAATTCTGAATTTCCAAATACCAAATCTCTCTATACCATTGGCGACCATTTCAATTATGTTTCAAATGAGAATGAAATGTACTTCGATTACTCTGTATCTAAAAAGGACTCGATTTTTCCAACGGTAAGCATAAGTTAATTGGGTGAGCTCCAATTTTCCCACCAGGGTTTGGCGAGACAGTTTTACGTACGAGTCTTTCTCAGATGGCTGGGTGTGCGACAGAAAAGCCTCCTAAGTGCAGGGCCACTGATGTTAAATTCGAAAGTTATCATGGTTTCATGATTAGAGATGGATTTAAGTTTAGCGAAAGTGACAACCTGACTCTTCCTGATTGTGAGGCTAAATGCTTCAACAATTGTTCTTGTGTTGCGTACGCTTCAACTAACGAGGATCTGACTGGCTGTGAAATCTGGAGCTCAGGATCAATTTTGCAGATATCTGACTGACCAGGGAGGTGGCGGGAATTATATGTCCTCGAAAGTAAAGGTAAATTCACTTTGTTGTAGCTTAGTTACCTGATTCCTACTTAATTGGTGAATCAATTCATTTTCTAAAGAGAAAGACCTTGGATCACTAAAGAGACCAGATGGCAGGAGCCAAAAGAACAACAACTTCATCACATTCAAATTAATTTTTCCCTATAATTATTATTAACAACATTGATGTATGATATTTGCTTTACATTGTAAAAGTTTGCGGAGGAAGATTTGTGGTTCGGGCTGGCATTTCTGATTGTATTAATTATGGTCACACTACCTCTGCGCTCCATCTGTTACTTAATGTGCAGAAAATGGAAGGAAAATGGTCTGACTCTCGCCAAGAATGTCAGAGAAAGCTAACCATATCCCTATAGAATAAATTAACGTAATTTTTGTTACCAATTCCTGCTCACAATTCATGGAATTTAGTTAGGGTCCAGGAAAGTGAACTCCAGGTCGCTGCTTTTAAGTGAACTAGGAGGAACAGATGTGCCTTCCATCTCTGATGGCAGACCAGAGAGTCAAAAGAATGATGGAAATGAATTGCATGTATTCAGCTTTGATTGCATTGCTGCTGCATCAAACTATTTCTCACCCACTAATAAGCTTGGAGAAGGCCGCTTTGGACCAGTTTATAAGGTAAAATTATTATGAGATGAAAAAGTAAGGCTTCTTGTAATTAATAATAAGAGAGGTGATTTCAGGGTGAATCACCTGATGGTCGAGAAGTGGCAATAAAGAGACTCTCAAGAAGCTCGGGACACGGCATTGTAGACTTCGAGAATGAAGCAATGCTCATTGCTAAACTGCAGCACACTAATCTTGTAAGACTTGTTGGTTTCTGCATTCAAAAAGAGGAAAAACTGTTAATCTATGAGTACATGCCAAACAAAAGCTTGGACTCCTTTCTCTTTGGTAAGCCATCCTAAGCGCTTAGCTGATCTACCAGCTTGACAACTGATGGAGTTTATGCTTTGCTAAATTATGTGACAGATAATGCTAAAACGAAATTATTAAATTGGAATAGACGATTGATAATCTTCGAGGGGATTGCCCAAGGTTTGCTTTATCTCCATAAAAATTCAAGACCGAGAGTGATCCATAGAGATTTAAAGGCAAGCAACATTTGCTTGATAATGAGATGAATCCAAAGATATCTGATTTGGGAATGATTAGAATATTTGGGTTGAATGAATCTGAAGAAAATGCAAATAGAGTTGTTGGAACGTAGTAAATACATTCATGTCACCTTGGCAACCAAGTACAATCCAATTCTTTGTTCATGGATGGTTATATGATATGATTCTACCTTTCAAATTCCAAAATAGAGCGTCTTACTATCTTTGCAGTGGCTATATGTCTCCAAAATGTGCATTCCATGGCCTTGTTTCAATTAAAACTGGTGTCTTTATTGAATTTTGTGAGAAAGAATCGTTTTTCTCTTACTAAACTTTGTATAATGTGTTGTTTATATACTAGTAAAACTAATCAACTAATTAGCTTAATACATAATTTATCTAGCTAATTTCTAGCTAACTAACTCTAACTAATTGTTCATTGACCTGGAAATTCAGCTGAAGCTATACACCATCAGCACCAAGTAGTTACAACACACTAGCAGCAACAGAATCAGCAATTCAGCACCAAGTAGTTACAACGCACCAGCAGCAACAGAACCCGCAATTGCTTTATTAGCCCCCCTCAAGCTGGAGTGAATATGTTGTGAACTCCAAGCTTGGAGAGAAAAGAATGAAATTGTCGAGCAGTGTGAGCTTTTGTGAATAAATCAGCTAGCTGAGCAGAAGAGGAAACATGAAACAGCTTAATGATTCCTACCTGCAATTTGCTTCTAACTATATGACAGTCTATTTCAATATGTTTCGTGCGCTCATGAAAGACAGGATTTTCAGCAATTGCGATTGCAGATTTGTTGTCACAATATACAAGAGCAACTGAGAAATGAGGAACCTGCAACTCAGGTAATAAATATAGCAACCACTGGAGTTCACAAGTAAGAGTAGCAAGTGATTTATACTCTAATTCAGAAGAGGACCGAAAGAGTGTTTGTTGTTTCTTGGACTTCCAGGAAATAAGAGCACCCCCAAGAAACACACAGTAACCAGTAATTGATTTTCTTGTGTCAGGACAAGTGGCCTAGTCAGAATCACAAAAACCTTTTAGTTGCAAATCAGACCTGGCAGGAAAGAAAAGACCCTGTCCTGGAGTGCCCTTGAGATACCTGAGCACTCTATGAGCAGCACACAAGTGAACATCAGTGGGGTGATCCATGAATTGAGAAAGTTGTTGCACTGCATATGACAGATCTGGTCTTGTAGAAGTTAAATATAAGAGTCTACCAACAAGTCTTCTGTAGACAAAAGGATCTGATAGAGGACTGCCAGAAAATTTAGAAAGCTTTGATGAAGAAGCAATGGGTGTACTAACAGGTTTACAAGCAAGAAAACCTGTGTCTTGCAAAATATCCAAGGTAAACTTTCTTTGACAAAGATTAATTTCACCGGCTGATCGAGCAACCTCTAAACCAAGAAAGTACTTTAATTGACCAAGATCTTTAATCTTGAAAGAGTCATTCAAAAAAGTTTTAACATCTTTACTAAGCTGCTCATTATCACTAGCAAGTATAACATCATCAACATAAATTAACAGAACAATATAAGAGGAAGCAACAACCTTAATGAACATAGAATGATCAGAGTCAGCTTGCTTAAAGCCTTGTGCAATTAGAGCAGTAGTAAGCTTGGAATACCACTGTCGACTGGCTTGTTTTAACCCATACAAAGACTTCAAAAGTTTGCAGACTTGTCCTGGTTGAGCACCAGTGAAACCAGATGGAAGTTGCATATACACTTCTTCAAACAAATCACCATGCAAAAATGCATTATTAATATCCAATTGGTGCAAAAACCAATTCTTAGCAGCAGCAACGGCTAAAAGGGTTCTAATAGTAGTCATCTTAGCAACAGGTGAGAAAGTATCAACATAAGTCAAACCATTTTGCTGTGTAAAACCCTTGGCTACTAACCTTGCCTTGAAGCGCTCTACTTCACCGTTAGGTTTATACTTAACTTTGTACACCCATTTGCAACTAATTGGTTGTTTACCAACAGGTAAGTCAGTGATAATCCATGTATGATTTGCTTGCAAAGCCTCAAGCTCAGCTGTCATAGCTTGCTTCCAGCACTCTTGTGTCATTGCCTCACTGTAGCTGGTAGGTTCTTTGACAGTAGTAATATTAAGAGTAAATGCTTTATGCAAGGAATTACAACGTGAATAATCAAGAACAGAGGATAAAGGATAAGAAACACTGAATTGCTTAAAAACTTTTGCATCATAACTTATGGATTCAAAATGTTCAGATTGACAATGATTAAGTTGAGCTAAATAGCAGTGATAATCTTGTAGATATGTGGGAGCATGGCTAAGTCTTTGTGATTTTCTGACTGGAACATTAGAGGGAGAATTAAAGATGTTAGAAGAATCAGATGAAGGAATGGAAGTACCAGCTGAACTAGACTCAACAGCAACAGAATTATTAGAAAGATCAACAGACAAGTTAGTCGTACTATCAAGATAAGGAATATCATAAGTAGAAGAAGAAAATGGATTACTAGCCAAGTATCCTGTGGTTGTTTTGGATTGGTTAGATGAGAAAGGGAAAATTGTTTCATAAAAAACTACATCTCGTGAAACAAATATAGCACCAGTAGACAGATTGTACAATTTGTAGCCTTTCATGCCATGAACAAATCCTATAAAAATACATTTCATTGTCCTGATATCAAACTTGGACCGAGGATGTGCTAAGGTGGAAGCATAACAAAGACATCCAAAGACTTTAAGGTTGGAAAAATTGGGTGGTTTGTGAAACAAAATTTGATGAGGAGTATTACTAAGTATTGGTGAAGGTAATCGATTTATTATGTAAACAGAATGATTGACACAATCTGCCCAGAACTTATGAGAGAGACCAGCCTGAAATTTCAAGGATCGGGCTACATTAAGGATATGTTGACGCTTACGTTCAACTATGCTATTTTGTTGAGGTGTTTGTACACATGAAAGCTGATGTAATATACATTGGGAAGAATAAAACAATGGCATGTTAAATTCCTGGCCATTATCAATTCTAATACATTTGGTTTTTGTGAGGAATTGAGTTTCAATATACTTGCAAAAATTCTGTAATATAATTCGAGCTTAAGATTTGGTTTTCATTAAGTACAACCAAGTATATCGACTGAAATCATCTACAATGGTCAAGAAATAATGATCTCCATATAAAGAAGCAATGTGATAAGGACCCCAGATATCAACATGTATAAGATCAAAGCACTGATTTGAACTAGAAGTGCTAAGAGGAAAGGGAAGTCTTTTGTGTTTAGCTAGATAACAAATATCACAAGGTTCCTATAATGATACTGATATGGAATGATCTATACTAGTTAACAACTGAATCCTTTTATTAGAAGCATGCCCTAGACGATGATGCCAAAGGTTTACTGATGAACTAATTACAGAATGAGAGACAGTGTTAAAGGACTGAGGATCAAAAGACTTGTCTAATTGATATAAGCCAAAATTCTGCCTAGCTAATCCAATCATCATCAAAGTCTTGGCATCCTAAACAACACAGAATTTATATGTAAAAGTTAGAAAGCAATCCAGTGTTTGTGTCAATTTGCTTATTGAAATCAAATTAAAAGAGAAACTTGGGACATATAAAGCATTTGTAAGCATTAAAGGAGGGGTAAGTTTGATAGTGCCTACATGTGTGACAGAAACACAGTGGCCATTTGGCAATTTAACAAAGGAATTAGATACAGGTTTATATGTGTCAAAAATGCCAAGGGAACAAACTATATGATCTGATGCACCTGTGTCAAAAATGTATGTTGAAGAGGGTAGGGGACAATAACC
The DNA here is from genome assembly GCA_033439115.1 of Firmiana major. Lineage (NCBI taxonomy): Eukaryota > Viridiplantae > Streptophyta > Magnoliopsida > Malvales > Malvaceae > Firmiana > Firmiana major. The sequence continues at coordinate 27,984,984 of CM065910.1, forward strand.
TGAAGATGAAGAATAGACAGAAGGTTGATGAATACTTCCAGCTGCAGTAATAACATGGGAGGTCTGAGAAGTAGCTATGTCAACTTGTTGAAGCATCGTAAGCAATTTCTGATACTGATCATCAGTAAGGGTCCTTGGAACAGAAACCACGCCATTGTTCGTATGGGTTGATGTTAACTGTGTAGGATCAATAGAATCAACAATACCAGCTTCTACATGATTAGCAACACCAGTGACTGGACCAGATCTAACTCTTGGTTTATATCCTAGAGGATAACCATGTTTTTTTAAAACATTTCTCTACTATATGACCCATTAAACCACAGTAAGAACATACTGACCTCCTGTTGGACTGAGTAACTCTTTTAAAACCAGCATTAGTACCTCCTGTCACCTTGTTTACAAACGCATGTGTTTCTAATATAGGAACAACAATTGCATTCAACTGCCTTTCTTGTTGTATGACCAATGCAAAAGCCTTGTTGACAGAAGGCAGTGGTTCTATTAACATTATTTGAGATCTCACAGTAGAAAATGATTCATTAAGACCTTGAATGAACTTGATCATATAATCATTTTCTTGAAATTTTTTGACCACGTCTAAAGCTCCACAGGAACATCGTGGATCACATTTGCAAACAGGAATTGCCCTGAGATTCATGAATTCATCCCAAAGCATCTTGAGTTTGGTGAAATAATCAGTGACTGAGAGAGCACTTTATTGAAGTGAGTAGATCTCTTTCTGCAAGTCAGAGAATCGAAATGCATCTCCCTGTGAAAATCTATCATGAAGATCTTGCCAAACATCAGACGCACAGTCCAACCAAATCACGCTTTGTGCGATTGAAGGAGACACAGAATGCAAAAGCCAGGATAATACCATAGTATTACATCGCTCCCAAGCACCGAACAGAGGATTGTTCTTCGCAGGAGCTTTAATCGAACTATCGACAAACTGTAGTTTGTTTTTTAACATAAGAGCCATCTTCATCGACCTATACCATGACTGATAGTTAGATCCGGTGAGAGGTTCGGTGACTAGAGTTAAAGTTGGGTTTTCATTTGGGTGTAGAAAATAAGGACTGGAAGGTAGATCCTCAGGGCATGAAGTCTGAGAAGTCATGATAAAAAGCTTTCAGAAATGTTATTCGACAAAGCTTAATCGCAAGAGACTAAGAAAATGCAGGAAAATCAAGAGGAAACCAGAGAAAAATCATTTGCTCCGATACCATATTGAATTTTGTGAGAAAGAATCATTTTTCTCTTACTAAACTCTGTACAATGTGTTGTTTATATACTAGTAAAACTAATCAACTAATTAGCTTAATACATAATTTATCTAGCTAATTTCTAGCTAACTAACTCTAACTAATTGTTCATTGACCTGGAAATTCAACTGAAGCTATACACCATCAGCACCAAGTAGTTACAACACACTAGCAGCAACAGAACTAGCAATTCAGCACCAAGTAGTTACAACACACTAGCAGCAACAGAACCAGCAATTCAGCACCAAGTAGTTACAACGCACCAGCAGTAACAGAACGAGCAATTGCTTTATTAGTCTTCATCATTGGAGTACTAATTCTTGAGATTGTGAGTAGTAAGAAAAATAACGGTCGGCTATCACTCCGAGCTTAATATGTAAGATTTTCTGTTTGTTTTATTGTACTAAAATCTGATAGCTAGATTAGCTATTATGATTGCGTATGCAATATAACTCTATTATTTATCTTAATCATGCGCAACTCAATTTTGGGTAAAGCATGGCAGCTTTGGATTGAAGGTAGGGGTTTAGAGTTAATAGATCCAACACTGGATGAATTATGCCCTCAGAATGAAGTATTGAGACGCATTCACATCGGTCTCCTATGTGTACAAGACCATGCCACGGACAAACCCACCATGTCGGATGTTGTTTCGATGCTTTCAAATGAGACTATGCCACTACCTGTACCAAAACGGCCAGCATTTTTCATCAGTGCTTCTGCTATAGAAGAGCCAAGTGTACCTGAAAATAAGTCAAAGAATTGTTCTATAAATCACTTATCAATTTCAATGGTGGATTTTAGCATTAAACTGATGCTTACATCTGAATGCTTGTGCAAGATTGAAACCTGAAAGAAGCAAACCATGAAAATTTATAGATTGGATTGCCATTCATATTCCAAATTAAATGTCATGCCTAATAGCTAAAAATTGGAACGGAGCTTGATGTAGTTATAACAAAAATGCCATGAGAATCTTCATCTTCTATTATTAATCTGTCGCCTTACTCTGTTCCTGTGACGTGGCTCTGGTGCTATGCTCAGTTCCTAATCATCGTAAAACCAACATCTTTTCTCCCCCGTTTTCTTAATACGCATAGGCACAACAAATTGTTAACCTTTTTGCTTTGCATTATTGTTTATTATCCCAACAGGCCAACACCTGAGATTCCAGGAATGGTGTTAGTATATGGTAATCTTTACAAGGTCGTTGGTTAACAATCTCACAGAGCGAACATCGTGGTCATCAATACAAAAGTTGGGGCCAAGTTTCCACTTGCATTACTTGTTAATTATGAGATTTAAATTGCTGTAATTGTATTTTTAGTTGTATTACGTTTAGCACGGTTATAAATATTACAAAGATATTTGTGGTTATTGTAGTTATCATGGTTATGATTTTTTTCTTAAATTCACACAACTTTGTATAAAATATAATAATTTTAATTATAATCATAATAAATCTTATTTTATTGTTTAAAAAGTAATTTATGATACTTTAATTTTACTATTTATGCAAAAAAAAATTATTCATAATTTTTTAAATTATAATAAAGCATTCATATTTCAAAAATTTACTTATGATAATTGAAAAATAACAAACGTAAAAAATAGAGAGAAATAATTACAATTAATAAGAATTTATGCATTAATTATTTAACATAACTATTTTTCATCCAAATTATTAAAGAATTCTTTCACCAAAATTTTACCATTTTTTGTCTAAATTAATTATGTCAATATTTCTCTTTTTTCCTTTCCTATATGAATTGTTATAAATATTAATAATTAACAAAATAGATCATGTTAAATTTAATCCATTACAAAAAATGATATATATTTCAAATCTTATCAGTTACCACATAGTAGAATGACGACGATGATCAAATTCTCCATCTTCACTTTGAGAGCCACGTTGACCTTATCTCTATGATCTTTGTCCAGAAGTCAAACTGTATCCTTGTTCTTAATACATTTGTAGGGTGGATACATTTGTAATGGTGAATACATTTGGAGATAATAGGGCATAAGATAATTAGGGAATGAATGAGGTGGATAATAACCTTGTGGAGGGGGATAATAACCATGAAGAGACTGAAAATATAAAGGTGGTCCCGATGGGAATAACTTTAAGTTTCAAATAATTCTTTACTAGAACTTGATCTGTTACATGAAGAACCTCCAAGAGTATCATATTAGAGCTTTTTGGCTTTTCCTCTTTGATCGAGTTCTACCTTAACTTCTATCCCCACTAAATTCAGCAGATAGATTTACTCCAAATTATGACATATTAAGGAATTATCCACCATTAGCAGCAAGCCCATATTTTTTGCCAAGTGGACTAAAAGACCTATTTTCACCCGCACCACTACTATAATTAGCACTAATACTATGACCACCACCATCATTACCATTAGATGGACTTGAATCCTCATCATCATCACTCTAAATTGGTGTCGGAGTTGTACTTGAGTGAGCACATTTTCTTCTTTGATGTGATTGTTCATCGTTCATTTCATCATCAAAATTATCCATATGCAACCAATCAGATTTTTGACTATCTGACAAAAGTTTTTCTTTCTTTTGTCACATTTGAAAGTAGATCTTCATCTTCAAACACATGATCAAGACTCATAGATTAAAACTATCATTTATCTCGTTGTCACTCATTCTTTTTAATATCTCATCCTCAGTAACATATTATAATAAGTATATACCAGCTTCTGAAGTTTTTCATATTTCAACTTATTTTTGACCTTGTTGTGTATATAGCTAAATGTGCTTCAATTTCTTTCATAATTTGATGTAAAAGTTGTACGAAGTACTTTAATTGCTGGTTTTTGAAATTCAGGAACACATGAGCATCATTCACTATTCAGCTGCATAAAATTATTTAAAATAAATTTAATATCCAATATAATTAAATAAATATTAAATAAATTATAATGATTTAATTAACTATTTATCTAGATTCATTTGCTTTCGAGCTCTTTAAACCTGTGGCGTACCGAATGTTTCATTTTTATTTCAAAATAATGGCAATTACATTGATAAAAATATATAATTTATCAAATAAATAAATAAATGCAAAAAGTAATTATATTTCTAATACATAAAGTAAATTTTAGAGTATGAAACAGTAATAAACACTAACCTGGTTAATTAGCCTGATTTGAGTATCCATAGAAGGTTCTAATATTTCTATTATTGCTCTAGTACCTTCTAATGTTTCTCTTAACACACTTAAAGAATAGTCCACACCAAATTGAAATTGGGGATTAAGATAATAGTCTAAACATAATTCATAAAAATATTATCTAAAAGTAATAAAAAAATAAATATATAAACAATTTAAACATAAATGATAAAACATAAATATGTTTTTTAATCATCATCCGTATTTTTAGTCTATTTACCAGTTGAATGTAAGTCAGAATGCTTGAAATTTCATCTGTTGTTAATAATCTTTTCATAATCAGTGAAGTATCGACAATCTATATGAATTTCCTGTTTAGCTCTATCAACAACCTTATAAATAAAGCCTATAGTTGGTTTCTCATCACTATCCACAAGACGCAATACTTTTATGAAAAACTCATAAACTTTTGTTATTTCACATGCTTTTTGCCAAAATTCATTTCCTAAAACTTTTTTTTTTTTTTGCTTCTTAAGGAAGCCCTGACTTTTGTTGCCACTATTTTGATTCTTTAAATTCTTGTATATTCATCAATAAATTTTTAGAGTAATATAAATAAGATATCATAAAAAAATGCTAGATTTAAATAGCTCTACAAATTACTGAGTACTAACATTTGAATTGAACATTTATCTTAAACCTTGTTTATGTTTTATTATTTAGCAAAATGCTCAATTTATGATTTAATCTTTAGGGTATTTCACAACTAAGTACACAATCTTTTATTTTGATCAAATAAAGACTAAACATTATTAAAATTGATCAATCAATGATTTTTTAATGAAATTGAAAGTCACACACATTGTTTAAGAGAATGATACTGATGAAAAGAGATAAAAAGGTATTTTCACTCCTCAAAGTTTATAAATAATTTTTTCTATCCTTTTTATTTCTTTCTTTTCTTTTTCTTTTCCTTTTCTTTCCTTTTTCTTTCTCTCGTAATTCCATTTTTCTTCTCCCTTCTCTCTAAAATCCCCATCTCTTTCATCATTTTCTTTATGAAACCTAGAAAACGGTGACGATTATCGCTCAGTCACCATGTTCCACCGCTGGACACCGCTTGCCGACGACAAAAAATCCTCAAAAAAATCTTAAAAAATCCTTTATTATTCATTAAACACTCCTATTGCTTTAGGTTTTTCCAAAAATCCACAATTTTTCCTAGATTTAGAGAGAAAATCACGGTTCCAACACTTCTTACAAGTTTTTCTTTGATATGTTGATTTTGAAAATCAGACAAAACCAACCGTGTTCGTAATAATGGGTAGATCTTCTAACTTGTGTAAGTGAACAACATACAATTATATTTTTCTTTTAGAATTTTTTAACAAAATTTGAAACACTCTAAATGTATCGATCCTTGACCTTTGAAAATTTGAGAGATTTTTTTTTTAAATTAAATTTTTTACTTATTCCTTTATTCATTTAGATTGTGTAAACCCCACGAAATTTTTGGTACTTGACTTTAAGTAATATCAAATGAGATTAAATCTATACTTAGTCGGTGGATAAATAATCTAAAATTTAATTTTTACGAGAGACACAGACGAATTTAATTAACTAAAATATTTTAATTCAAAAAATAAATAATTATGAGATATAAAAAAATAATTTTTTTTACGAGATAAATTTTATGTGTAAATATTTCTCTGTACCAAATGAATACAAATATTAAACTAAAGTTATTTTGTATATTATAGATAAAAGCTATAAAGTACATAGCATATGAATATACATATGTAAAGTTAGTACATAGGAGCCATGGATTGGCTTCCAAACTGAAGCCAATCCCGAGCTTCTATGTTTGCTGCTACTGGCAGCGGCCCTGAACATATACATAGAAATAATATATAAAAATAAGGAAGAATTGAGGTTAGTGACCGGTAATGGAAAAAACGGGTAGTGAAAGGAAAAATGCAAGACACGAGAAATGAGAAAACTGAAGTTGGCAGTAAAAGAGGACTAGGTTGATCGAAAGCTATCATGGCAGATAACTAATATATATGTATATAGACAAATCGAAACTGCAACAGGGGAACAAATGGAAAGCCTGAAAAATCGACATGAAATAAAGAGAAATGCAGTAAGGAGACATTGAAAAACCAACAAGATAAGCAACAAAAAAAAAACTAAATACAATGAGTAAAGTGCAACAGGGAAACAAATGGAAAGCCTGAAAAATCGACATGAAATAAAGAGAAATGCAGTAAGGAGACATTGAAAAACCAACAAGATAAGCAACAAAAAAAAACTAAATACAATGAGTAAAGTGAGGTTGAGTGGAGCAGTGAGAAATCAGAAATTACCGAAGGGAAAGAGAGAACACATTGGACAATTCATAGGACTGAAGGTAAATATACTTGTAACGGAGGAATCGCCACAGCAAGAAATGAAACCGAAACAAGAAAGAAAACATGGGGTGATGACAATTTTCGGTAGGAAAAGAAAGGGAGCATAATTGTGGAAGTCGGGATTATAGTGGTTTGGTCGGAGAATATATGATTAAGGCTATAGTAGGACTGACTGAAAATGACTAAACTTGGCAGTAAAGGACGTGGGGTCTTATCCATGAATGATTAGAAATATATGTATATATAAATATATATATATATATATATATATATAAAAACATATATATGTTAGAATATAATAGAGGAAACGACAGCAGAGAGGAAAGGCTGCTTCACTACTTCATCTCTACACTGCCATAGCTGTGATCTTACTCGTCTCTACTGTCGAGTGCCCCTAACACCCAAGTCCCTGCCGCTAAGTATTCTTGTTGTACTCTCAAAAACTGGATCTGTACCAAGTCGTGCCTTGTGTGATCGTCTTGCTGCTATGCCGATTCAGTATTAGTGATAAGCCATAGCCAATGCATACCATCCTACATTTGGCACGGAACTGCACCTTAGTTGCTGCTCGTCGCTTTTGTTGTCTCGTTACATCCATGCAACTGTCCCCGCAATGATCCCTGGTTTACTGCAGAGTGGTTACCGACCCTGTATCATTTTGTAATGCAGAAGTGAACCACCATTTCTACACCTTTGAAGCTCGACATCTTCAGGTATTATCTTGGGTTCTTGTACAGGGTGACAGAGAAGAACAGCACCTGAAACAATAGGCTGCTTCGAGGTGGAGCCGAGGGAGAGAAGTCGAGAGAACCTAATGTTAGAAAAACTGTAATTGCATAATTTATATCCAGGATCTCATGTTCAATTATCAAGAAAATTAGAATACGGAAGCGTACCTGGATCCATTGAAATTGATCGATTGAGGTTAGCAGTCTTCCAGTCTAAACCTTTTCTTTATGAGAGAAAACCTTAGCTCACTCACTGATGGGATATGAGAATGAGGAAAAAAAATTACGTTTAGACTGGGGACCATAACCTATTTATAACTGAAATATATTTTATTCTATTTTGGCCCATCATTAAAATAGAATAAAATATCTGGTCTCTACACATTGTAAAGCCCATACCAATTGAGATGCACCAAAGTCCAATAACTTTATTTGATCACTTTTAAGTGGACTAAAACAAATTAGATAGCATGTAATGTACAATAAATTGATATATGTAGGTCCACACAAATAATTTCCCAACAATCTCCCACTTGGGCCACATATGTCGCTTGACTATTGTACATTTAAAATTAACTTTATGAGCTCAATACTTGCTATCTTTACAATGAACATCTCTAAACAATCTGGTCCATCAATTATATCAACATAGGATCAAAGCGATCTTCGTTACATATATTCCGTAACTAGACCCATCAATGGTCACGTATATTAATATAATCAACGACATAGATCAAGTATGGATGTGTAGCATGGAAATTACATGAAACGTGATCCCTTAACATGCCTATTTCCAACTGGTCCTACTTTATCATTCTTTCAAGACTTTATGCATACTGCTACTGAAAGAATATTACTTTATTTCAGAGTTTTCAATAATAACCAAAATACTGTATTCTGATCAGAAAAATCTCAATAACTAATGAACATCAAGAAACAAGCTCCCACTATACAAGTATATCATCTGGATGAACCACACCCATACGAGCTACATGCTCATGAAACACCTTAGGTGGTACTCCCTTTGTAAGCGGATCCGCAATTATGGAGTTTGTATTTATATGTTCAATAGTAATCTGAAAACTCTAAACTCTCTCCTTAACAACAAGAAACTTAATGTCAATTTGTTTTGACTTCGACGAGCTTCTGTTGTTCTTAGAGTATAACTCAGCGGCTTTATTATCACAATTAATTTTCAATGGCCTCTCAATACCATTGACAATGCACAGCCCGGTGATAAAATTCTACAACCATATTGCTTGGTTCGATGCCTCATAACAGGCTATAAATTCTGCCTCCATGGTGGAAGAAGCTATGAGTGACTGCTTTACACTCTTCCATGAGACAGCTCATTTAGCTAACATGAAAATATACTCAAAAGTAGATTTTCTGCTATCGAGGAAACCAGCAAAATCGGAGTCTGAATACCCAATGATCTCTAAATGATCTGACCTCCGATATGTGAGCATGTAATCTTTTGTTACTTAAATATCTGCTAAGCATTCCAACTGTGCACGCAATATCCGGATGCGTACAAACTTGAGCATACATAAGACTCCCTACTGCTGAGGCATAAGGAATATTTTGCATCTCTTTCTTTTAAATCTTATTTCTTGGGCATTGAAGCAAACTAAATTTATCACCTTTAGCAATGGGTGTATCTCCTGATGCACAATTCTTCATGTCAAATCTGCTAAGCACCTTATCGATATATGCCTTTTGTGATAAGCCAAGTATTCCACGAGAACGATCTCGATGGATCTGTATGCCCAACACAAAAGATGCATCCCCAAGATCTTTCATTTTAAAATTACTTGATAGAAATCTCTTGGTTTCATGCAACAAGCCTATATCACTGCTTGCTAGCAGAATATCGTCAACATAAAGAATCATAAGAATAAATTTACTCTCACTGATCTTGTGATAAATACATTGATCAACAGTGTTCTCTTTAAAACCGATTGAGGTAATCACTTGATCAAATTTTCGATACCATTGACGGGATGCTTGCTTTAAACCATAGATGGATTTCTTTAATTTGCATACCAGATGTTTCGAATTATCCGACACGAAATTTTCTGGTTGCACCATATAAATTGTTTCTTCAATGTCTCCATTGAGAAACGCTGTCTTTACATCCATCTGATGTAGCTCTAAATTATAATGAGCTACTAGTGCCATAACGATTCTAAAAGAGTCTTTCGATGAAACTGGAGAGAAAGTCTCTTTATAATCAATGCCTTTCTTTTGAGTGAAACCTTTGGCGACTAGGCGCGCTTTATATCTTTCGATATTGCCTTTCGAATCTCGTTTGGTTTTGAAAATCCATTTACAACCAATCGGTTTCGCTCCTTTAGGCAGTTCGACAAGATCCCAAACGCCATTGTCCTCCATTGATTTCATCTCATCTTTCATGGCCTCTATCCAATATTGGAAGTGAACACTTTGTTTGGCTTCAGTGAAAGATGTTGGATCATCTTCCATTCCTATATCAAACTCATGTTCTTGGAGATAAACGATATAATCATCTGGAATCGCTGATCTCCTCTCCCTGGAGGATCTCCTTAATGACACTTCCAATTGAGGTTGTTGTTGCTCCTCTGATTGAATAGGAGCTGACTCTTCAATATAAGCAGGAGGTAAACCAGAAGTATCTTGGTAATCTGTATTTGCATCTTGAATAACGCCAGACACAATTGTCTGATCATTTTCAATTGCAACTGTAGGAACAGTGACATGTTCTTCTTCAAAGACAAGATCTCTGAGTTTAACACTCCCACTATATTCAACATCCTCAATGAACTTAGCATTTCCCGTCTCGAAAAAGGATTTACTTGAGGGATCATAAAACTTGAAACCCCTCGATCTTTCTGAGTATCCAACAAAGTAGCAGCTTACTGTTCTTGAGTCCAATTTCCTTTCATTAGGCTTGTATGGCCTAGCTTCAGCTGGACAACCCCAAACATGCAAGTGCCTAATACTAGGCTTCTTTCCTGTCCATAACTCATATGGGGTTTTAGCTACTGCTTTGCTTGAAACTCGATTAAGGATATACACTGCAGTCTTTAAGGTTTCTCCCCAAAGTGACTCTGGTAAAGAAGAATGATTTATCATACTTCTCACCATATCCTTTAGTGTCCGATTTCATCTTTCAGCTACACCATTTTGACTTGGAGTCCCTGACATGGTGTATTGAGGAACGATCCCACATTCTGCTAAATACCTTGCAAAGGGTCCTGGACGTTGTTCACCTGATCCGTCATATCTACCATAGTATTCACCACCACGGTCAGATTTAACGGCTTTAATTTTTCTACCAAGTTGATTTTCAACTTCAGCTTTATAGTTCTTGAAAACGTCCAATGATTGAGACTTCTCATGAATTAAGTATAGATACCCATAACGAGAATAATCGTCTATAAAAGTAATAAAATACTGTTAACCATTCCATGAAGCCGTAGGGAATGGACCACATATATCAGTATGAATTAATTCCAAGACGTTTGAACTCCTTTTAGCACCTATTTTCTTGATATTTGTTTGTTTTCCCTTAATGCACTCAATACAGATTTTGAAATCTGAAAAATCAAGGGAATCGAGAATTCCTTCTGACACAAGTCTCTGTATTCTTTGTTCAGAAATATGCCCCAAACGCTTGTGCCATAACATAGAAGAATTCTCATTAATTAATTTGCGCTTTGTACCATAATCATTTATATGCAAGCATTCATTAACATATGAGGCATGTAGGTCCAATTTATATAAATTGTCAACTAAAGAACCGGTACCAATAAGATTTGTATACTGAAAGAGACTAAATTTTTCATTTCCAAATGAACAAGAATAACCCAATTTGTCCAAATTAGAAACAGAAATCAAATTCCGTCTAAATGACGGTACATAAAACGTCTCATCCAAATCTAAATAATAACCCGATTCTAACTTTAATCTGAATAGACCAATAGCCTCAACAGGAGCTTTCTCGCCATTTCCCACATAGATGAAACTTTTATCATCAGTTGGCTTTCTGCTCCTTAGACAGCTCTGCATTGTCACACTTATGTGAGTAGTTGCACCTGTATCTATCCACCAAGTGTGATTGGGTACTAAAGCTAAATTAACTTCAGAACAAACAAAGTTGAGAAGTTTACCCTTTTTGGCAAGCCATTTTTCGTACTTGGAACAATCCTTCTTCACATGTCCATCCTTACGGCAGAAGAAACAAGTGATCACCTTATCCTGTTTCTGCTGCCCCTTAGGTTGTGAAGTTCCAATATTTGCAGTGCCTTTTCCTGTATTGTTCCTTTTCCTTTTCTTGTTGGCAACATTACCATTAGAAGAAAATGTTAATTGAGCACTTTCTATCTTATCTTGTTTCAATCTCTCTTCCTCTTGCACACACTGAGCAATGAGCTCGTTAAGAGTCCATTTCTCCTTTTGAGTATTGTAACTTATCTTAAAGGGATTAAATTGTGAAGGAAGAGATATCAAGATCAGGTGCACGAGTATGTCTTCAGACAACTCTAACTTTAGTGCCCTTAATCTTGTAACAAGATTAGACATTTCCATAATGTATTCCCTTATGTTTCCTTTGCCATTATACCGCATTGAAACAAGTTTAGTCAGAATAGTACTTGTTTCGACCTTTTCATTTGCAGCAAATCTGTCTGCAATCTGCTTAAGGAAACTTTTAGCATTTTCTTCCTCAGGTATTGCGCCCCTGATGGCATCTGGAATTGAGTGCTTCATGATCATCAAACTTATGCGATTTGAACGCTCCCATTTTTCGTAAAGTGCCCTTTCCGTAGCTGAACTATTATCAGTAGGGGCGGGAGGTTGTTCTGACCTGATCGCATAGTCCAGATCCATACACCCAAGCATAATGGTTACGTGCTCCTTCCATTTTCCAAAGTTAGTGCCATTAAGCACTGGAATGTTATTCAAATTGGCAGATATAGAAGAAACGTTCACTGTAAGCAGAGAAAAAATAATTAGCTCACAACCAAATAATTTTGGGCCATATAAGATACCAAGCACAACACTGACATTTAGTCTTTGGACAGAAATATCAATTTGTAAGCGGTACTCTTAAACTTTATTAGTAAATATTGATAACCAAATCCTGCCAATAATATGCCTTTCTTTGGACCGACATAATACATGCATGGAAAAAAAAATTTATCACATATTTACTACCTTATGTGTTAATAATTCGGCAAAGAAATAATCTTCCTTTGGGCCGATTATGTCCCGCATGAATTAAAAACACTGTCATATAAATTCCTTAATGACAACCTTATTTTTCAAAATAAACAAATTAATACAAAAGAGGTCACTTTGGCGACATTTTATATCAATTTAATTTATTTTGAAACTTTATTTTTCATAATACATGCACATGTTTGTAGGTGAGAGTACATAAATTTATTGACAATTTCAGGGAGAGTACATATTGCCAATCAACTCAAAATGTCATAAAACATATCACCATGAAGCAAAACAAGAATAATCATGTGCATAACATACAGTTTTAATTCAAATAATGTTAAATATTAAATAATAAATATTTAACAATTTCAAAAAATTCCAGAAAAATCACCAAAAAATTTAAAATTAAATTTTATTCAGTTCTGGAGAAAACGGTGGCCATCAGGCCACCAGAAGGTGGCGCGTGTACCACACGCGCCACCCTCGGAGCGTGGGATCTCCCCTCTTCAACCTTAACCAGCCGGGTCGGGTTGACCCGGCTGGATCCGGAACAGACCCGTTCGGGTCTGTTCTGTAATTTTCTTTAATTTTTTCATATTTTCAGACTTATTTTCATCCAATTAACTGTACATAATTGAAATTAAATGTGTATTCTACAATGCCCATGCAAAAATCGGATGAAAACATCAAAAAATTGAGACAAATCAAGCCAATATTGATCAAACAATCCCAAAATTAAAACTCAATCTTTATGTTCTTGATTTTCTTTCAATCAAAACAAAAATTTTTAATTCTTAATGATTAAACATGAATAGGCTCTTGATACCACTTGTTAGAAAAACTGTAATTGCATAATTTATATCCAGGATCTCATGTTCAATCATCAAGAAAATTAGAATACGGAAGCGTACCTGGATCCATTGAAATTGATCGATTGGGGTTAGCAGTCTTCCAGTCTAAACCTTTTCTTTATGAGAGAAAACCTTAGCTCACTCACTGATGGGATATGAGAATGAGGAAAAAAATTACGTTTAGACTGGGGACCATAACCTATTTATAACTGAAATATATTTTATTCTATTTTGGCCCATCATTAAAATAGAATAAAATATCTGGTCTCTACACATTGTAAAGCCCATATCAATTGAGATGCACCAAAGTCCAATAACTTTATTTGATCACTTTTAAGTGGACTAAAACAAATTAGATAGCATGTAATGTACAATAAATTGATATATGTAGGCCCACACAAATAATTTCCCAACACCTAACTGGAGTGAGGCGTGGCCGGAGGAAAAGAGAAGCTATCGGGTTGCCAGGCTGCCCAGGTGTGGATACCGAAACAGAGACAGGGGAGGTAGAAGACAGGGTAGTGACGAGGAGGAGGAAGGAGATCGTGAATAGGGGGTGAGCCTCGGGTAGGAGCTGGAGGCTAGAAAGGAACACCGGCGACGATAGAGGCAGAATGACAACGAGGAAGAGACTGTGAAGAGATAGAAACCGTGGTTGGTGATGATGAACAGTAACGGGGTGAAAGTGAAGAAGAAAGAAAATAGTGAAAGGAAGAGAGTTGGCGGGAAACAGGAAAATAAATTCAAAAAAGTGAACAGTAACAAAAAAGGGAAAAAAAATGGGAGGAGAAGAAAAATTGAGAAAATTTTGATAACGCATCGGGTCTAAAGACAAGTCGGCAAGCGATCAGAATTCATCGTTTTAAATTTTGGAAAAATTATTTGAATTTATTTTTGATTGGAATTGACCCGATTTAATTATATAAATGTATAGCGCGACAATTGGTGACAAACGAGACTTCGAGTCAACTTCGATTTACGTGCTATCACAAAATCTCGGGTAAGTGAACCTCACTTACTACAATTTGTATAATTATGCGCGTTAGAAATTCATCGAATAAGTTACGGATTAATTCTGTATAAAATGATTTATGTTTTGGAATTTAAAATCGATTGTCGTGAATGATAGTATGAACTATCCAAAACAGATAAAAAAAAGGGGCTTAAGACGACCCAATAACTATTAATGGGCTTGATGAGCCCAATAGGCCCAGATAAAATGAATAGTAAGTGAAAATGAGATTAAGACTAAGTAAGGTCCATTAAGGGGTAATTGGGCCCAATAGTTTAAATTAAGTCTAATGAAAGTGAAATACTGATGGAAGTATTGTATTTAATCTGATAAATAATTATATACAACTCCAGAGAGTTGATTGAGAGCAAATCAGACTGAGCGAAATCTCAGCATTTGAAAAAGTCAGACTGTACAGAGAAATCGAGGTAAGGGGTACAATTTAACTTAGTTCTGATAATGAATCCTTATTTCATTGACAAAAATATTTTATGAAGCGGCATTATGTTTTGAAATGATTTATAACTGCTTTTATACTTATGGAATGATTTACGAAACATGATTTCGTTTTATAAAATGTTCGCTAAGAACATCTATGTTTATGAAATGAATTTTCGAAGTATGAAAACGTATGGAAGTTTTATGATGGTTTGAAAACCCATATTTATGCTTTGAAAGGAACTTGACATTTTCAAAAGTATTTAAGAAAAGGGAAAAGAATTTTTGAGATTACAGGCTTCATGCATGACTACTTCTCGTGGTGTTTCAGCTCCACCACTTGAGTGTCGGTACGTAGGGCCCTTGTAGCACATGACTCTACCTGTGGGTAGATGTCTTGCTACTTGTGGTTTATGATGATGATGTTTTGGTAGTATCTCGTGCCCGCGTAACACGCATGAATGTTTCCCGCAGACGAGTGCCATTGGTGTCCGTGCCCTAGTTACGTGCTAGTATATGATAAGAAATAAGAAGATACTACCCATGTTTATGATTATGATTATTGTACAACTCTGATCCAGTCTACAGCCCCTTTACCATGGCCATAGGTATGATTGACTCTCTACGGAGAATGACACGTATCGCATGACTTAGTTATAGCCTAGTCTCCACGATTATGAATGAATGACGCTTATGATTATGAATACGTTTATGATGATGACGAATGACTATGTCTTTATGAGATTTTGATGAAATGCTTACGAACAATTATGATTTATGACGAAATATTTAAAAATGATTATGTTTTATGAAACGTTTACGAATGACGATGATTTTATGAAATCATTCATGAATGATGAAAATTTTATGAAGTATTTAAGCATGTATTTGATTTAAAGAAACTTATGCTTTATAATTTCTTATGATAACTATGCACGAAATGAAAGTTTACATATCTTCTAAATATTAGTTTCTAAAAGAAACTTATGACCAGTTTTTTCTGAAGCAAAGTTTATTTTATGAATGATTTCTTGCATGCTTTTACATATCAGGACTACTTTAAAAGTATTTTCTTACTGGGCTTTTTTCCCGAAAGCTCATCCCTTCACCTCTAAGATTTTTGCAGTGAATTACAGTTAATAAATGTTACGTAGACGACGTAGGCTGACAGATATGAGCTTCCCCAGACTACCTTTTGTATATGCGTGAGGTATACATTCTTATCTCATTACCAGACCATTTGTATGCACAGATATCTATTGAAAGTAATGTATTGGGATGTAATGAAATGAAATAATTTTAAAGATCGACACTGAACAGGAATACAACCTAAGTGAACAAAGGATTAAGTTGCAAGCCGATGTTTTAAAAAAAAAATTTCTTCGAATTTTTATAGGTCACGGGTCGTTACAGATTGTATTCCTGTTCAGTGTCAATTCATTTTCTTACTTCTTTATTCGTAATTATATTTAAGTTTCACATTTGGATTTATATGGCCGATAGAAATTTCGGCAGCATAACGACTTATATATAAGCCTATCCACCTGCAAACCAGTTGTTTTTAACAATCCTAGATATCCACAACTACCAAACATGCTTTCCAAATCCACATCATCAAACTAAGACATCCATTTCAAATCGAGACCAATTATTCAAGACAAATTCCTAAAAGGAATATTCTTTACATTTGTTTTCTTACAAATTACATCCCAACAAAATATTTTCAATATATGTCTGTGCATACAAAATGTGTCTGGTAAAGGAATGTATTAATATACCTTTTTGCGTGTATAAAAAGTAGCCTAGGGTATCTCTTTCCCACCAGCCTATATCGTGTACGCGGCAGGTAGCGCATGTAGATCACTGCAAATAGTCTGAAAGGTAGAGGGGTGAGCTTTTGGAAAATAGCCTAGTAAGAAAATATGTTTAAAGTAGTTATGATATGTAAAAGCATGCAAAATCATTCATAAACCAAACTTTGCTTCAGAAAAACTAATTGTATGGTCCTTTTAGAAACCAAACATTTAAAAGATGTGTAAAACTTTTGTTACGTGCATAGTCATCATAAGAAAATACAAAGCATGAGTTTCTTTAAATCAAATAGCACGCTTAACTATTTCATAAAATTTTCATCATTCATGGATGATTTCATAAAATCATCGTCATTCATAAATTTTTCATAGAACATAATCATTCTTAACCTTCTTGTCATAAATCATAATTGTTCGTAAACATTGATCATAATCTCATAAAAACATAGTCATTCATCAGCATCATCATCATAATCATAATCGTGAAGATTAGGCTATAACTAAGTCATGCGATACGTGTCATCCTCCGTAGAGGGTTATCATCATACGTATGGCCATGATGGGGGCTATAGACTGGATCAGGGTCGTACAACACTTTCATAAAATATGAGTAGTATCTATCTTTCTTACTTTCTCTAGCACCTAGCTAGGGCACGGGCACCAAAGGCACTCTTCGCGAGGGAAACATTCATGTGTGCTGCGCGGGCACGAGATATTACCAAAACATCATAATCATTAACCACAAGTAGCGAGACATCTACCACACATGTAGAGTCAAGTGCTACAAGGGCCCTACGTACCGACACTCAAGTGGTGAAGCCGGTGCACCAAAGAAGTAGCCATGCATGAAGCCCATAGTGTGAGACCCCGTATATGTATAGCTAGGTATATAGGAACATGGGAATGTAAATAAAATCATAAGTATGATGATACATTGTAATGTGAAGTATATGCAATGTAAATTCATAAGATTATGTACGCGCTTGTAATAAGAATTGTGATTATACGTACAAGTTGCATTATGAATGAGTAGGAAGAAATAAACTTGAACACGAGAAGAATGTGATCGAAATGGAATATGAGTAGTATAGTAAAATGGAAGGAAAGATTTACATAAGTGTATATTTCCATTCGAGTAATATCGTATATATTTGGTTATACAAAGATTTCTCACAAGTTTTAATATATACTAAGTGTGATGGGATGACATTTTTAAGTCTCAAGGAGCGATGAATGAGGAAAGGACTATGAAGGTAAATTGAGGAAGTCTTGGAGGGAGTTGTTGCAGAGAAACTGCAGGAAATCTGGAAATTTTGAAGGGCAGATCGATCTCATGGGATGAGAGATCGATCTGGGAGAGCCAGAATGCTCTTATGTGAGTAATGGAAGGGAACAGATCGATCTCCAAAGGAAGCAGATCGATCTCCTTAGCTCTCGGGTTGGAAGCAGATCGATCTTCCCTAAGACCAGATCGATCTCCTTAAGCTTCTGTTCGACAGCAGATCGATCTCTAGTCTCGACAGATCGATCTCCTGCTTCTAAATCGCCTTAGAAAAGAGGATTTTTAGAGGACCAGATCGATCTCCACCCAAGAAAGATCGATCTCATCAAGTCAAAACTATAAATAGGAGCAGTTGGATCTGCAGAATTTCGGGATAAACCATTTCCTCTCACTTCAACTCAAAGAAAACTAGCTTTCTCACTTCTAAATCCAGCCATTTTCAGTGAGATTTAAGGAGAGTCTATTAGAGACAAAGTTGTTCACAACAAAAAGAAGAACAACATAGTCTAGAGGTATTTCCCCATTTGATGGATTGAAAAAATAAAGGGCAATCCTAATTGGAGCAAGAGGAAATCTAATGAGGTAAGTTCTAATGCAAAAATCCAAGTACATTGGTTTAGTTAATGATTATAAAGATATTTGGGTGTGCATATTGTGGATATAACTACCTAGAATGGTATGAAATGAATATAACTTAGAAATAGTCAAGTGTGAGAAAGTGGAATGTAGAGGTGTTAACGATGAATGAGATATCTTGAGTGGATGATTATGTTGTGAGAATGGTTTGGACATGTTGATATTGGGATAGAATTGTGAGATTTACCACAAAGGGTAAAATATGTATTTAAGGCATTGGATAAATGATTAGTTGAGCAAGAGTTAGAAACGTTAACTCGAGTGTTTGATGGATGAATTTCAGTTTCGGATGATACGCCGGAGCAAGTCGAGATGAGAACGCGAGAAGCATAAAGGCGGATAGTTGCACACAAGTAAAACGAGGTAAGGGACTGTGTGTTAGCTATAGAGATGTTCGTACGTATTTTACGACAATTTCGTAGATATATTGCTAGAACTAGTACGATATTATAATTCTATGAAATGATATGGAAGCATTGAAAAGTACTAGGATGTATATATGTATTGAGAAATGGGATAGGGTAAGGAAATAGCATGATATGCATGTTTTCAATGTTTTTCTCTATTATACATTAATCTTGATGATTGAGAAACATTGATGATAGGTTGGCTAATTTTACATGTTTTAGCATGAAGAGGCATGCTGTATGAATAAACATGTTTTGAATTTTAAAAAGAGAAAAATAGCCATCTATCAGTTTTGAGATGTGATTTGGTGTTGAAGCGCTAGCTTACACCCGTTTTAATGCCCTGATGCACCGTGCGGGAGTTTTAACTCGCACGAGGGTTCTGAGAAAGTGCGGGAACCTTGCTCGCACCTGTTTTGTTGAGTTGAGGTAAACCTTGGGGTCTGGGACCCAAGGGGATACCAGCCGACGACCATTTGAATGGGCTAGGCCTTAACGATAGATCGTACCGCGCTGGAGCTTTGCGTTGACTGTGTGTCACGCTGCTTGCTCGCCTGGTATATGAGACATGGTTTAGGATAAAAAGTCCATCGGAGTTGGAGTATGGACTTGGGTCCACGGTCGTACGTAGAATAGTGCAGTCACCCGTTGGTATACTATGTACCGTGCTGGGTGCACGTGAGTACGAGTATCGCGTAGATGACACACGACGTATCTTCACCGTGAGTATACGAGGAGATGAGGTGGATTGAGATGAGCCGGAGGGTAGGACTGACCCATCCCCCTTCAGGCGAAGTGATACCCTATGCACACCTGATCAGTGAGGCCAGGGATCACTGACTATGGCCATATGTCGTGAATATTTGATTGCCGAAAATTCCATGCCTGTCTCAGAGATTTGAGAAACAGAGATAATCACAGAAAAGAAAGAGAATTGCGGAAAGAAAGATTTGAGAAGTGAAAGAGATTTCGTGTTTTTGATAAACCTCTCATTTCACATTCGTGCCGTGAGGGCACTATTTATGAGCATGTTTTAAATGGAAGCTTGATACTCATTTTACACGAAAATGCTATTGAGAAATATATGTTTAAATGCATTTTTTGTATGATATTTCCATTTATAACGAAAACATGGTTTTGGTTTATGCATGCATGGGCTATGTAGGTAGTACGATATCTACCTGCTAGCATACATTTCCTTACTGAGCTGTGGTTTGCTCATCCCACTATTTTCCCCCTCCAGGTACTGAGAAGTAAGAGAGCGGTGGTCTCTAGATCTTTTGTGTTAAACAGCTCCCACAATCCGCAAAGGTATAAGATTTGTATACACGAGTATTTTGTATCTAATATATTGTATCGCACAGTTATATCTTGGAATTGTAAACGGTATTATGGGGATGATATGTAAGCACATGGTATTTATACAATTAATTTTGTGTATCTACACACACACCTGGGAGTGTGAATTAAAGCTTTAAATATTCCGCTGTAAATGAATGAATTTTTAGTAATTGCATCTTCTCATAGCCCAACCGTAGTAGAGAATGTATGGATAGAAGGGTTCACAAAAGCGGGGTATGACACATAGTCTCAAATAATTTTTTTCCCTTTTCTTAAATACTTTTGAAAATGTCAAAAGTTTCTTCCAAAGCATAAATATAGGTTACAAACCATCATAAAACTTCCATGCATTTTCATACTTCAGGAAATTCATTTCATAAACACAGATGTACTTAGTGAACATTTCATAAAATGAAATCATGTTTCGTAAATCGTTCCATAAGTATTAAAACAATCATAAATCATTTCAAAACATAACATTGTTTCATAAAAATCTTTTTATCAATGCAATGATTGTTCATTATCAGAACTAAATTAAATTATACCCCTTACCTCAATTCTCTGTACAGTCTGACTTTTTCAATGCTGATGATTTCTCTCAGTTTGATTTGCTCCCAGTCAACTCTCTGGAGCTGCGTATAACCATATATAAGGTTAATTACGATACATTCATCATTATTTCGCGTTTATTGGACTTAATTTAAAGCATTAGGCCCGTTTACTTTTATTGGGCCTGATTACACCTTAATGGGCCTTAACAAATTTTAAGCTCAATTCACTTACTATTCACTTCATTTAGAGCCCATTGGGCTCATTAAGCCCATTAATACTTATTGGGCCGTCTTAAGCCTTTTCTAATCTTTTTTGGATAGTTCATACTATCATTCACTACAATCAATTTTAAATTCCAAAACATAAATCATTTTATACGGAATTAATCCGTAACTTATTCGATGAATTTCTAACGCGTATAATTATACAAATTGTAGTAAGTGAGGTTCACTTACTCGAGATTCTGTGATAACACGTAAATCGAGGCTGACTCAAACCCTCGTTTGTCGTCAATTGTCGTACTATACATTTATATAATTAAATCGCGTCAATTTCAGTCAAATATAAATTTAAATAACTTTTTCAAAATTTAAGACGATGAATTTTGATCGCTTACCGGCTTGTCTTTAGACCCAATGCGTCAAAATTTTTTCCAATTTTTTTTTTTTTTTTGCTGAACCGGCCGGTCCGGTTCATCACCTACTCATTTCGTTGAATCGATCCGTACTGGTTCAGTCTTCCCCTCGCCGTTCGAGCCTCTGCCAGCCGGTTCTTCACCGGTTTCCACTTCCAGCTGGTCCGTTTGGCCACGTGAAGCAGGGATCTGGTTGTGGCCTTGCCTGGGTCGACGACGATGAGGCCGGTTCGACCCTTTTCTCTTCCGACGTCATACACATTTTTTTTCTGTCGATCTCCGTTTTCTCTCGGCCGGTGACCTCGCCGCTGGCTGCGATGTCGCGCCTGGTTCTTCCCCTTCGCCGGCGCCGCTCCTCCTCCCTTCTCTTCTTCTTCCTCTCTTCTCCTCTTCCCTTCTCATTCGGTTTCTCTTCTTCTGCGTTTTCGATTCCCCTTTTTTTTGTTTCTTCTTTTTTTTGGTTACTTTGCCTTTTTTTTTCATTATATATAATATATTTTATTATATTCTAGTATAATATAATATAGATGTACTACTAAAAATATCTAATAATAAAATATATTATTTAACAAAATATCTTTATACTAATAACACACACATATATATATATTTTATTTTATTTTTTATTTTTAAAATACATTTTCAATTTAACAAATATATATATATATATATATTCTTATAACATATTTTCATTTAATTTACCTTACCTTGTAGTGAAAATATTTTTATTTTTATTGTTTAATTAAGTACAAAAAATTTTGCGATGTTTACAGTAAATAGATTGTAGTTTCGTGGCTGGTGACATTGGATCTGATCAAACATGTTTTTTACTCTAATTGCACTATATTATGCACCAAAGAGCTGTTACTCTCCTCTCCTCTCTTGTCTGTCTATATCCCAAGTAACTCTAAATTTTTTTCTAGAGATAATATTGCTTGGGAAACTCAACAGAATAAAAAAGTTTAGTGCGTATTAATGTTATATCCTGTTCATCTCTCATATAAAAAAATTCAGCTAAAAAATTATGTTCCTTGCTCGTCGTTCTATTAGGCTTCTCTGCCATGTCAATGAACGCCTGACCACTTGTTTCCAGTGAAAAGGTGAGCGATTCTTGAGAATCTGCCACCTCGAGGGCTAAGATATTTGGAATAGTAGAAGAAAGTTGAGCTTTTTATGCTACAAAAAATCTAATAACCATTGGAGAAAGAATCATCACTAGTGGATCTTTAGGTGTCATAGACTACTTGTCAAAGTTTCCATAACAATGTACACCATAAAGATGCCGATCTTGCTTGATACTTAGTTATTTTTTTTCCTTTTTGCTTGAAATTGTGGGGGAAGTGGGCCAGGGCTCTTCTCATGTTTCAAATCTTAACGTGGCCCATGCAATTGTGTCTTCACATGGAAATAATAAGGAAGCGGTGAGCCTGAGGATTGGTCAAGCAGTAAGGGATAAAGACCAAGAGGATATGAATGTGGTTGTTGATCATCCAAACTTTAATAAAAAAGAGTTACGGGTTTGGATAGTAGGTTTGAGGTGCCTCCAGATAAAGACATGCAAGGTACCTTGGTTCTTGAAACTCAACTTAACATGATGATGGCTCAAGATAATTGCATAGGGTTGCGTACTGGAAGCCGACTGTGTCACGATCCAAAAATCAGAGTAAATTTTTTTATTTTTCTTTCATACTTACCTGTCATCTGATCGTGACTACACTCCACTAACAATTGGGCTGTGCGTCAATGCCAGTCCCATCATTCAATCATCATATAACCTAATTTCTTATTAAATGAAAGGTAAACATATGCATTTTTCACTAATTCTTTCTCATTCATTTACAAGTGTTTACAGTGTCTATACATCCCCGACAGTTACTTACAAACATTTTACTGTGCTATTCTTATTTAGATACAACATGTACAAGTGTATATACCTCAAAATGATGGGCAGCAGCAGATATCAGAATGCAGTACTTAGTCGCCTCAAGTCTACTGGAGATGATCTGTGTGAGAAAATGAAAGGGGTGAGCACATCAAACTCAGTAAGGCAATCCTACGAACAAGTAGGTAACCACACTACCTACATGAACATGGTGCCATGCATAAACCACCATTCCTCCACATATTTCAAAACATATACTACAATTCGTGATGTCATGTAAAACAAATTCACATATGGATTTCAAAGAGTATGGAAAATTCAACATGCAACTCTTTTAAATCATTTCTCATTAAAACTTCACAACAAAGCCAGGACTCAACCCATCCCTCGGGTGTTCCTGACTCACACAAAACCATGAAATCAAATGCTTTTCAAAGCAATAGTGATATGCGATACAATGAATGTTATGTAAAACCAATTTACATCACTCATGGGTTTAAATAGCATGAAAATAACATCAATCAAGTTCAGTTTAAAACCCAGTTTCATTCTCATCAAAATCATATCTTAGTCAGGATCCAACCCCTCCCTCGGGTGATCTAGACTCACACAAAAATTCACAAAACGTGTTTCTTAAAAACATCAACATGCGAGACTAGGCAATAGATATATATATCTCGGGCAAATAACTAGGACGATGACCATATGTCCTTGTGATCCCACTGCTACACGGATCCTAGTATGCGGGGTCTCACCACAATCGGGGATCGCCCCGGGAGGTGGGTCAGTCCATCCCGTCGGCCCTGTCCGATCACTCGTATCCGAAGATGCCACTCGCATCCGAAGATGCCACATAATCAATCCCAGCACGGTACAACGTACTCCATGCTACTTGCACGGTACAACGTACTCCGTGGACCCATATCTCATATCCATACTCATGCCCTGTCTCAAAGCGCACGTGCGAGCCTATTTAATCGACGTGACACACAGTCTACCCGACACTCCAAGCACGGCTCATCGCATGTTCTCATAAAATCAGTGTGAGCGATGCTCCAGCACTCTCATAAAATCAAGGAAAATCTCGTGCGAGCCAAGCTCCAGCACCCGTTTCATAAAATCTCATAAGATTAGTGCGAGCTAAGCCCCAGCACTCTGTCAAAATCATGTAAAATTAGTGCGAGCTAGGCTCCAGCACTCTGTCATAACAATTCAAGTGAAAATCTGATGCGAGTTAGACTCTAGCACCCTATCACGAAAATCATATGAAAATCTGGTGCGAGTTAGACTACAGCACCCTATCACAAAAATCATGTTAAAATCTTGTGCGAGCTAGGCTTTAGCACCAATACATGTAAAACTCTAGTGCGAGCTCTTGCTCCAGCACTAATGCATGCATCACACAAATCAAAAACTCGTGTGAGCTGAGCTCAGCACGTCACATTTCTATAAAATCATGTAGGCGGCTACATTTCTCAAATCAATTTTAGAGAAAATCAACATTGATTAAAGTTATGCAATCCTATGTATTTTATTTAAAAGTTAGCCAGCCTACCCATGCATGTGTCAAACACCTCAAGAACAAGCAAGAACCTCTTGTTCTTGTTGCTCCCAATTTTTCCTAAATTTGAAAATTTTACCCTTCACAAGGGTATTTTGGTAATTTGCCCATCCGAGGCACTAAAATTTTTATCTTAAATCTAGACCCTTTAGACACTTTAAGAGACTGCAAATGAAGTTTAAATTGCATAAAGTTACCTCTAGTAGTTTGTAAAATTCCTTTACCTCATTTTTCTGTACAGTCTGACATTTTCCCAACGCTACTAATCACCTGATCCGTTTAGCTCCCAATATGTTCTCCGGAGCTGCAGATAATTATTTATCGGGTTAAATCCAAACATATTAATTCATATTTCACTTTTACTGAGCTTAATTTAAATCATTGGGCCCGTTTATCTCGATTGGGCCCGTTTGCACCTTAATGGGCCTTAAGCCCGTTTTGCACTTACTATTCCCATTATCGAGGTCTATTGGGCTCATTGGGCCCATCAGTATTTATTGGGCCTCGTTCTAAACTCTCGGATAACTTAATTTATTATTTAGGACAATTATCTTAAATTCTATAATTTAATTCATTTATACGAAATAAATCCGTAATTTATGCGGTAAATTTCTAATACGCATAACTATACCAATTGTCGTAAATAAGGGTTACTTACCCGAGATTCTATGATAGTATGCATATCGAGGTTGACTCGAGCTCTCGTTTGACGTCAATTGTCGAGCTACACAATTACATATTTTCTCGGGTCAATTTTCAGTCGGATATTAATCAAATTAAATATTTCAAAATTTAAATCGGTCAATTTCGACCGCTTACCGACTTACCCGTAGCTCGATTACATCACTAAAATTTTTTTTCAATTTTTTCTTTTCCCTTTTTTCTTTTCTTCTTCTTCTTTTATGGCTGAACCGGTTTGGTCTGGTTCAACCCAATTTAGATCGGTTCAGTTCAGTCGGTTTGGCCGGTTCAGGGCTTTGTCGGTCGGTTCTTCGTCAGCTTCCATCGCGAGCAGCTCCGCGGGACCTCATGAAGCTAGTATCTGCCCTCGGTTTTGCCATGGCTGGCCAGAAAGTGGCTGGTCCGGCTCTTCTCCCTTCCTACGTCGGTACCCATTTTCCTTTCTCGTCGTTGTCGGCGCTGGCCGCCGTTTCTCGAGCTGTTTCCTCCACAAATCGGCTCGGCACCGCATGGGGAAGCTTCGATTGGCGGTGGCTAGGGCCGAATCGACGCCGGTGGTCGCCGATTTTGCGTCTCCTCTCCGCGGCTTCTCTCCCTCGATCCGTCGAATTTCGACATCGGTGGGCCGCGTCGCCGGTACTAGGGAGGTCGCGCCGACATCCTCTTCCTTTTTCAGCCCTTCGCCTGGCCGTTGGGTCGCCGGTGGTTGTCCGTCGGTGCCGCAGAAGGGAAGCTCGGCTTCTGTTTTCCTCTTTCGCCTTTTTCTAGTTTCGTTTTCTTTCTTTCTCTTTTTTTATTTATTAATTTATTTAATTAATATTTTAATCATTAAAATATTATTAAAAATCTAAAAATATCTTAAAATTTTATATTTTATTCATTTAACCAATTAAATGAATTTATCAGTCTTAATTCGTCTTTTCAGTATATTTTTCCAATATTTTCGGGATAATTTTTCGAGGTGAAAATTTCGGTTTATTTCAATAAATTCATATCTTGATCAATTTAATCCGAAATTTAATTATTTCTTCGTTATTGATCAAGATTTCTTAAATCCATATTTTAAATGAAATTTTCTTATCGAATTTATACCGAAATTTGGTCTTTTGTCGTTTTATCCTTGCACGTGTTCGAGATCAATCCAACTTCCCTTCACGAACACTCAATCATTTCAAGTTTTAAATCCTTATCTCCAGTCCGAATCTCATTCGTTTAAATTTGTGATCATTTTCAATCCTTTATAAGAAATTACGATATAATTTCGGGTCTTACATAATCTCCCCCACTTAAGAAATTTGATCCTCCAAATTAGAACCAAGTCAAATGGGTCCATAAACAACTCCGGGTACATCTATCGCATCTTATTCTTTAATTCTCATGTGACTTTTTCGGAGTGTACTACTACCAAAGGACTTGATTAGGGAGATCGTCTTAAACCTCAACACTTTTTTCCTTCCTGTTTAACGCCTGAATCGAGTTTTTCAACATACGTTATACTTTCATTGAGCTCCAACAGCTCATATCTGATCATAGATGCTGGGTCCAGATAGTATTTCCGATTCATAAAAAGATGGAATAAATCGTGGATGCCTGCTAATTCAGGTGGTAACGACAACCTATAAGCCTTATCTCTCACTTTGTCTATTCTCTCAAAGGATTCAATTTAAAAAAACTCAATTTGCCTTCTTTCCAAATCTCGTTATGTTCTAAGGGCATCTAACTTCCAACAATACTGATTCACCATCGGTGAATTCCAATGCTTTTCTGTCTCTTGTCAGCATAGCTTTTCTGCATGCTCTGAGGTGTTCTTAATCTCTCACAAACCAACTGAACATCCTCAGAGGTTTGTCTTACCAATTCGGGAGCAATTTTCTATCTGTCACCCACATTTTGTTTTATCCAAGTCGGGAAACAAACTCTACGGTCATACGATGCCTCATATAAAGTCATTCTGATACTCAAGTGATAACTGTCATTAGTTGCGAATTCGGTTAGTAATAGCTGATCATCCCAGGAGCTTATAAAATCAATGGCACACGTTCTCATCCTATCCTCCAGAACTTGTATAGTCCCCTATGACTGACCATCTGTCTGAGGACGGAAAGCTGTGCTAACACTCAGTCGGGTTCCCATAGCTTCCTGAAAAATATTTTCCGAAGTGGGAAGTGAAGCGGGAATCCCTATATGATATAATGCTCACTGGAAAATACATGGTGTTCCATAATCTTCCATACACATATATCCGCCTACACACTCAGAGTATCTGGAGATTTCATAACCAGAAGGTGGGTGGACTTATTCAATCTATCGACTATCATCTAGATAGCCTCGTAATTCATCCGGGTCCTCTGTAACCTATCACGAAATTCATGGTAACTTGCTCCCATTTTTCGTGTCGATATAGGTAGAGGTTGCAATAACCTTGCAAACTTCCATTGCTCTACCTTACTCTGCTAACAAACGAGACAGTTCTCCACAATCTTCACAATGTCTCTTTTCATATCTGACCACCAATACTTTTTTTTTAAGATTCTGATATATTTATTACTTCTCGGATGCACTGTATATCCTAAAGAGTGAGTTTCTGAAAATATCACTATCTCATCAACTGTGATCTTGGGGAGCACTTATACTGTCTCTGAACCTCAGTAAGCCATCATCACTATCTGTGAACTCTGTCACTGTACCCTTCTGAATCTGACCCACACTATTGACACCTTGCCGATCATCACGCTAAGCTTGTCAAATTCGATCACTCAAATTTGGTTCTAATCTCAGGCTAGTTGTCACACATTCACTGTCATCATCAGAAGGGATCACATCACTACTGAGGCTCACAACTGCTATAGCAGCTCACGCTCCCTGACCATTATATGTGATACCATCCCGAGGCTCTTTCTACTCAAGGCATCAGCCATTTCATTAGCTTTTCCTGGGTGATACAATTTTCACGATCATAATCCCACAGAAGCTCTAACCCTCTTTGTTTTCATATCCGACTCTTTCCGTGAAAACATGTACTCGGAGCTTTTTATGATCAGTGCATACCCGAAATTTCTTACCGTATAAGTGGTGACACCATACCTTCAATGTAAACGCTACGGCTGCCAGCTTTAAATCATGGGCCAGATAGTTCTTTCATAGTCCTTGAATTGTCTAGATCCATACGTGACTATCATCTCATTTTGCATTAATACACAACCCAATCTTGGTTTCAAGACATCCACATACCCTGAGAAACCTCTTAATCTGTTGGGTATGGTGAAAATAAATGCGGTGGTCAGTTCATACTTCAATGCACTAAAACTCCTATCACATTTATCATCCCATTCAAATACCACTTTTTCTTAGTTACACGTGTCAACAAAGTAGTCCATTTCGAGAACTCTCAACAAACCATCTGTAAAAACAATTTTCAATTGTTGCTTAAAATTTTCCCTGGACTTTAAGTACACCCAAAATATCATCAATAAGGATGATAACGAATCGCTCCAGGTAAAGATTAAATACCTCATCGTAGTTAAGTTCCACTAAATATTTCAATCACCCATATCCTTAACCTATGTACGCAAAAATGTATAATGTCATTTCAAAATCGCTTCCGTTCACAATACTAACCCACGTCATTTTCTTTTTCTTATATTAACAGCTTTTATAAAATTTTAATTTTTAAACCTTCATGATTAATTGAATTTTATATTTCTTTATCGTACCAGTAAAGGTAACCTAATTTTAAATGTATATATATTACGACTGTCAATTTCAATTTATAGGTTATGTGTACTTCTAGACACTGTCAAGTCTTCAGGCGGGGATGTATTTTGAAATACCTTTATTAACCCTCAGACTTGACCACATTGACTGGTTATGGATATATTCACCCCTTATCCTTGGTCACAATTCATATTCACTACATATCGCTTAATCAAAATTACTTCACATATCAAAGATATTCGTACTTTGCGTATGCCTCTTATTCCAATATTTTGTGTATTCAGGATCTATCACATCTCAAAGCTTATCTCCTTTCGTATAACACTTATAACAAACTCTGTCATTACTCATTCCGTGAGTATAATCATTTACTCTTTTAATTTCAATCGCTACACCTCTTTTATTACTTATTAAAACTTACAGTATACTTTTCAGGGGTAACTATATCACTATCTTATGATAGAAATCTGAACAGTATAGTTTGCAGCCGACCAATTTATTCTTAAATATTACTTCAAATTATTCATAGTCCATTGAATAAAATCGGCGGACTTATACTTCTTTCCTCGTTTTCGACTTATAATCTCTTCATAATTATTCCGTTAGTTAACTCTCCTTCATTGGGTACTAACTATCAGCATTATGCCCATAGGTGTAGGCATCCATGTCTTTTACTAACTTATATGCAATTGAAGGCGGTATGACTAAATGCATGGCACTAGGATCAAGTAACATAATTACTTCATTATTCATAACCAGTGTGGTATCTTTCACCACATCATATGAAACATCAGTAGTGTCCTGGTCCAAGGCATACACTCGCCCTCATCCAACAGTCTACTTTCCCATTTCTCTTCGGCTGTGGCCTCCATTTTCGGTGCAGAGATATTAACAGGGTTTTCTCTGTCTCTTTGCCCTTCTGTGGGGCAGTCTCACCCAACTCTGAGTAATCATTAAATAAATGGCTCGTCTTACCACACTTAACGCCTATTTTAGTCAATAAAGTGTAGGTGTAGGCCTTACTTTCGTGATATTTACCACACATCCTACACTGCTTACACTGCTACGGAGTAGGTCGGGGTCCTTTAATCACAATACACCTCAAAAATGCTGAAATTGGATACACTGGGGCCTTACCAATCATCTTATCCCGTGACTCATCAACTCTAATCTCTTACCAACTACCTTTTTCTCGTTCTGACATCTCTGTCATTCTCTATTCTCTTTCTATCTCTATTTCGGCCCTTACTACCTTTCTCAATCTCAGAGGCGTGCAACTCATGATCTTATTCACACAACTGTGGTCTGCGCACTGCCTCGACATAGGTAGTGATATCTAACGGGGCCAATCAGACTCTAATTGACAATTTGAGCCATTCCATGAACTTTTAGGCTTTCCGACTCTCACTGCTCATAGTGTCGGGGTAATACCTGATTTTGGCTTGTTATTTCATAAAATCTTCAAGGACAAGTTTTGAACAAAATTATGCTTAATTGATTCCTTACAACATAAACAACCTAATTCGTTGCTACCGCTCTGATTTGTAATTCCTTTAATGTGCAGAATTGAACGATTCCATGGAAGCTAAATTTTGACCAAAAAAATTGAACCAAACTTGGAATTCTATGGGGAAAACGAAAAACTCAAGGAAAGAAAATGGTACATATATGAAAAATTCTACAGTAAGGTTGACCTTAATGTAAGGTCAATCTATTTTGTGCTTATTCCACACTCATTTTAATAATAAAAATTTTGTAATTACATGAGAATTAGCGTAAAATTAGTGTCAATGAATGTAAACATGTGATAATAAGCGTAAAAACATGAAAATAAATGTAAACACATAAAAATAAGTGTAAACTTAATGTCAATAAAATAGGTTAACATTACCGTAGATAAGCGTAAACAAATGAAAATAAGCTTAACTTAGTGAAAATAGGCACAAATTGGTTAACTTTACATATATCCCTTATTTAGATTGTTAAAATTAAGGAATATTATCTAATACATCATCAATGAAGTTTTTAGGCTCTACAAGTGAAATTAAGATGGTAATATATATCTTTTTATTTATTTTTTATTTTTTTTAATATTCCTTAAAGGGTATGTGTTAACATGTTAACTCGCTTGTGAAGTCTAAGAATTTTACTTGCAATGTATTAGATAATAATCCTAAAATTAATAAAGGAAAAAAAAAGTAAATGAATCACAATAACCATTATTTGGTTAAAGGATGCAAAGAAAAAAATGATTCATTATAATATTTTTTCCCAACTATAACCTTCTTTTTATAAAATAGCATATAATAATTTATATATTATTCATTTAGAAAAAATAATATTTTGATATATATTAAAGTATTTTTTTTAATTGAAAAAATATTTTATTTTTCGTTTTCACCTTGATACTAGTTATAATTGCTACATTAGAGTTAATGTACTTATTGAGCATTTAAACAATAATACTCGACAATAATAAAATAAAAAATCATATTTTTGAAATAGTAATAAAGTGATAAAATCATATTTCTAATTCAAGTAGAAATTAAGACAAACAATTTGATAAATACGTTATAATAGACAAAATAATTATAATGATTATTAAAAGATTAAAAAAAAAAACTAAAGTTATAAAAGTTATTTTACAACAAATTGAGGTAAGTGAAAACTAAGACATTTGAGGGATCCCCCCCCCCCCCCCCCCCCCCCTTTTTTTTTTTTTTTTAAATCTTCCCAAATATGGGAAAGTAAAAGAAATGCTTTAATGTTTTACCTCTTTTCCTTTTCGTTTCTTTTCTTACCCCTCCCCTAACTAAACATAGAGATAATGTTATTAAGTGTAAAATATATTAAAAATATTATTATCATATTAAAATAAATGTAAAATTAAAAACAATATATGTTTGTACATAGTAATTTTGTTATAAAATGTATTTATATTTATTCTCATATATTTATGATACATTTAAAATATTTTACGTCTAACCACACTAAATTTACATTTAGCAATATATATTTATATTAATCTTACAATAAAATAAAAACTCTTGATCTTACTATAAAATTTCTCATTGTGGCTCTTATTTTTGGGTCTCTTTATTTTCTTCTTTGAATTTATTTTGAAAGAAACCGACTTCAGGCAGATAAAATAATGGGCAAGGGAAATAGGTTGGATTTTGAGATTTAGAGTTTTATTTTTTTTTTTTATTATAGATTGAGATTTAGAGTTAGGACCCAATAAGAAAATGTAGCCCATTAGTCCTTGACGTTGGATTTTGAAAGAGACCATGATGAAAACTTGATGATCAAGGAAAAAAGTTGGAATTAGAAGGGATTAGAGGATAAAAATGATTTGGTTCTCTTGAATCTTGAATGACAATGGTTTAGCATTAGGGTATGGAAGGTTATTGCAAGATTTGGCTTTGAATATTGCCAATAAAGATGGGAGTTGGAATGGTGGAGTGTGCTTGATATATGTGGAGGAGCGTGAAGAAACTGTTCGTCATATTAAAATTAGTTTGAATCTTGAGTGATTGTTATAATTTTTATTTGATAAAAAAAGAAATTTAAACCGTACTCTTTTTAATTAAAGGATCATGCACTAATCATGCGGGTGCATAATCTATTTTGATATTGTATATGATATAGCTTTAGCTTTTCAATTTTACTACATAATCATAAAGTTTAATATATGTTTATACATGGCTACAGCTTTTCAATAGTAAATGGCAGTGGTAATCTACATTAAAGTGACAATTGCAAGTGTTTTGCAATCACATGTTTTATTTATTTAATTTAATTCTATAAATGCCACTATGAGACAGATGTCTGATAACTCCGAACACGTACTCTCCATTGGGAAAATAAAGGACATCATACTCTTAATAAGTAAATCCCGTTAATTTTTTTAATAATATATTTTTATTAATAATTTAATTATATCAATATATTATATTTTATAAATATATATTTAAAAAATTATTTTATTTAAATTAATAATTAATTATGAATAATTAAATTAAATTCAAATTTACATTAAATAAAACTCAAAACTTAAAATATCATGGCCCTTTTTTCTCTTTAAGGCCTTGTTGGCAAATTGCTCTTAATAATCCATTGAAGGCGAGAGTAAGGAGAAGTATGATTTTGTCAAGAACTTTGCTGTCTTTAATTTTTGTTTGTTTAGCTGGCAGCGGGGGCGACATACATGGTTTCGAGGAACTTCGCTTCCCTCCCTTGCAATTCATCAGCTCATTCAGGCCCCACCACCTTATGTTTTAAGAACAAAACTTAAAATCCTGAACAAGTTGAGATTCAGGTTCGATGATACGTAAATCTCTCGGACCATCTGTTTCAATGACATCCCATCTGTACTCGTATTTGTCAAATGATTTTCCGCACGGCCACTTTCTGACGTGTCCCGCTTCTACCATGTTAATGAAATGAGTACCCATTCATTCATTTTGAAGTATTTAAAATTTTTTATAATATTTAAATTTTATTAATTCTATAAATATATTTTTTATTATTTAAATTTTATTTTTATAATATAAAAAATAAATGATAAATATTCATTTATTTGTCAAAATTTAATTTTTAAATTTAAATTTAGAATTAATTTTCATGTATATTAGTAAAAAAATTAAATTAATAAATTTAAACTAACTCACAAAGTTAAATTAATGTTAAAAGTTATAATTAAAATGTTTAATGAATTAATTTAATTAAGTATTATATTAATAATAAAAAATTATAAGTAAATATCTATAATTATATTTAAAATTTTTTATTTATAATCAAATTTATATAATATATACCTAAAGATCACTACTTCAATCATACTCAAACCCATTTTGATAATAAAATTAATATTTAAACTTTACTCAAATTTGATTATTAATTTATTTATTTTATTTAATTAAATCAAATAATATCGCTTGTCCGTTCATAAAATACCCATTAACATTCTACCATCTTTCCGAATGGGTGGTCTGGCTTCCACATTCAATCAATCAACCTCTTCCGCCAAAGGGAGCTTATGTCATCCTCCTTTGCCTAACGCTCGTGCACAGTCTGCAACATGTTTTACCAAAACAAATCTGCGCCACACTACTTTCAAGCTGCAGTAAACCCCACTTCTTATTATCATCCTTTCCATGCAATTCCTAGCTCATTCATCATATCAAAATCAGCAGAGAATGATATGAAAATCATTTGTTATTACCTTTTATACGCAGCTCAGGCAACTGGATTTCCATGAGCCAATTTTAAATTGCCCACTAGTCTATCCATTATTAACTAGATTGTTTTATATTAGCATGATAATAGCACGAATATTAGTGAATAATATATAATTAAATCTAAATCAGCAACCCTGTGGAACATTAGCCACAGCAGAGATAGGGTGCGTCACTCCACCACTGCGAACTATCTTGATTGGGATGACAATCATAATAATAAAAAGGACTCAAAGCAGGCGGAACAGAACAATAACCCAAAAGCACCGAAGGGCCAATGGAACAGGAGGAGTAAACGTGGAGAAACCTTATTGGACCACGTGGGAAGCTGGTAATGGGTACCTGAAAAGAGGAAGTTGGCCGTTTCCTCCTGATTCCTGAGCACTCCCAACAAAATAGCAATCGGTGGCATTTGTTGTGGTCCTCCAATTTCTGTAAGACGGAAGAAAGAAGGAAAACTTGGTCTCTGCAGTCTGCAGACTTCGGTTCTTGAGTCTTTTTCTCTCTCTTTCTTTCCTCTTTCCAAGGGAAAGAAATCCAGAAAGTGAGATACACCATTAGAATTGTGAGGTTATGATTTGTTTTCCCCGTAAAGGAGCTTGAGTTTTTTACCAGGTCTTGGAGAGGTAGAGACGGGGAGAAAGAAAAGACTGGGTTTTTATTTTTATTTTTCATTTGCAATAAATAAATCAGATAAAAGGTTGAAGAGAAGACAGAGCAGAGGAGAGCTTTTAAGGTATATTAGGTGTATCGCCTTTTTATGCCTAGGAATTCTGTGATATTCCTTGTATGTTAAGTTGTTATCTGCACATGTTTTTTGTATCTCAAACTTAGAGAGGCTTTAGGATCATCATACAAAGTTAAGGTCTTTTTAAGATCTGTTTATAGTTTGAGCAGGGAAGGAGGAAGAAGATTCAAAGGCGTGCAAGAAAAAAAGACTACATGTGTCCTGTTCAAGCTGCTTGTGTGTAAAACAGGGAAATGGAAAAGAGAAAAGGTTTTTGATATAAACAAGAAACCTTCGTATTTCAGTTGTTCTGGATAATGAGATTTGGAGCATAATGGATTTCTGGCCAGAGTTTCTTGCAAATAGCTGGGGAAGAGAATTTGTGGCCGGAGGATTTGGTGGCATTGCTGGTATCATCTCTGGTTATCCACTTGATACCCTGAGAATCCGACAACAAAGCTCAAATTCAGGTTCTGCCCTTAGCATCCTACGCCGGGTTGTCGCCACGGAAGGACCTTCTGCGCTCTATAGGGGCATGGGTGCACCATTAGCGTCAGTCACCTTTCAGGTTCTTTTCTCATTTGTTCATTTTGCTAATTACGTGTTGGTGATTCAATCAGTTTTTCCAATCTATTTTCATATTATGGATCTCAGATTAGGTGCGATTTTTTGATGCTTTGAGTCTAAGATATTCTACTGTAATGATTTTTTTTTTTTGGTTAAAAAGTGCATTACAAATGGATCACATGGAGGATTCTTAGAACCTTATCAGGATCTAGCTGATGAAATGTTCTTAACCAAGTGAATTCATTAATCTTGTTTGGTCCCCCAAAAATTCCTTTTTTTTTTTTTTTTTTTAATTGTTTATTGAAGCTGATGCTTTGGAAAATAATGCTATTAAAGACCTTAGTTTGGCTGATTAGGCATTTGTTGCTTCCACTGATGTCACTTCTCTGGTAGAGTCATTGTCTAAGAATTTGGCCTCATATGCTGCCTATAGGCTATAGGTTATAGCTTATCAATGTTACAATTTCTGATAATCTACCTTTTCTTCTCTGATGATGTTGTCCAGCCAGGTATATGTATTAACAAGTATATGCTGCTGAAAACTTATGATAGGAATTTGGTCTTATTCTTCAACTTTTTTTGAGGATTTTGATCTTTCTGAGACCTTATCATACCTTGTTTCCTCCGTAGTCAAATATTTTAATTATAACAAGTTCGATAACATCTAATAAATGGAACCTCCTTTTCTATAAGAAAACGAGTTACTTTGCCTATAAGAATTAATCTCCTCAACTTTTCAATAAGGAACAGAGTCCTATTGATCAACAAAAATAAAAGAGAGAGAAAAAACGAAGGAACTCGCCAGATGAAAGTTTTCCAGTCCGAATCATCTTAAAATCATCACGGTTAACAGCAATGGCAGCATTCCCCTGTGGTGCTTGTGCCCTGCTGCTCTACTCTATTCTTAGACTTGAGAAAGGTTATACTTGGTTCATTTCACTGAGCTGTTTTTTTTCTCTTGTGTTCCTGTAATGCTTAGCCATTCCATGCAACAAAAAATTGAAAAAAAATTTATTGGACATTCTTACGTGGTTTGTAGCAATCTTATCTAAATCTGAGTTATCACACATTTAATAATGTGCATTACAAACATTGAAAAATATCAGTTGTTTGTAAAATAATCGAAATGGAAGCCTTATAGGTATAATAGAATTAGACTGCTAATTGTTCAAAGGTATAGACCTAGAAGGGTGGTGACTTGTCTTCTATAAATTTATGACAATTACATCTTATTTCGATTTCGTATCGATGTTTGCTGCATTTTCTTTCTATTGTTTCCAAGCTGGATAAGGGTAGTGTTGAGCTAACACAAAGATTTGCGTATTGCAGAATGCAATGGTTTTCCAGATATACGCCATTCTTTCACGAGCTTTTGATTCATCTGTTTCTACCACCGACCCCCCTTCCTACAGAGGTGTTGCTCTGGGAGGAATTGGAACTGGGGCCCTACAGAGCGTGATGCTCTCTCCAGTAGAACTAGTTAAAATCCGGCTGCAACTGCAGAGTACAAGTTATGCAACTTCCCAAGCAGCAAATGCTCTTACAGGGCCAATTAGTGTTGCTAAGAGCATACTGAAAACAGAAGGCTTAAGGGGACTATACCGGGGTTTTACCATCACTGCCCTTAGAGATGCACCATCTCATGGATTCTACTTTTGGACGTACGAGTATATGCGAGAACAGCTTCACCCAGGGTGCAGAAAAAGTAGCCAAGAAAATCTAAGAACAATGCTGATAGCCGGAGGTTTAGCAGGGGTTGCCAGCTGGGTTTGCTGCTATCCCTTAGATGTTGTAAAGACAAGACTGCAGGCTCAGTCGCCGACCTCCCCACAAAAGTACAATGGCATCATAGATTGCCTCTACAAAAGTGTAAAACAGGAGGGATATGGCGTGCTATGGCGAGGGCTAGCAACTGCTGTTGCTAGAGCTTTTGTAGTCAATGGGGCTATATTTTCTGCTTATGAGATTGCACTGAGGTGTTTATTCAACAATGGAAACATTCAGACAAAGAACACAATCTAGAATAAACTGGACTTAAAGAGTTAACAAGGACTATGATATAGACCATGTGACGATAATTCAACAACAATTTATTTGTAGCTTCTAAGAGCAGGCCAAGAATCATGTATGAAAATGGCTTGATGTTGAAAGACTACAAGATTCTATATATAAATGTTTCTAGAAAGAGAAAGAATTGAAAAAAGGAAAAATCACTGTAATATATCTTGCCGAGAAGATAAACGTCACAACTTCAAAGTTTAGATAAGCTTTGATCTGATCAAGCTTAAGACATTGTGACACGAGAAATAAATTACATGATATGAACTTGACCAAAAAAAGATTAGATTTAACGAAGAACATGAAGAATAAGAACAAACCATAGAACAGTCATTTGAACCTCATTGAAATAAAATGAGATTCAACGACAAATAAACCAAAATGAAGCAAAGAAAAACAAACAATTAAAGATAAAATCCAAAACCCTTTGTGATGAGATATAACGAAGAGCACAAAGAACAAACAAAACGCAACAAAGAAAAACAGAATTAAAGATAAGAGCCAAAATCCTTTATGTTGTAACACAAGAACCTATATGCTTAGCAAAGCGTTAACCTAAGGTATGAAAGGCAAAAGAACGAAAGAAAACTCTTAAATCATGGTTTATTTTCATCTATCTTGTAATGTTGTCGATTACAACTTATTTTTAGGCAAAGAGTCTTGAACAATAACCAATAGTAATTTGACACATAGATACTAATACCTGATGACTCAGTAAAGACATACCTTAAAAGACTTATTAAAGACCCAATAATATAACTAAACAAAACAGGCCATAATATATAGTGTTTGGTCTAAACATAATGGTCTTAAAATAAAACTAAGACAATAACGATATATAAATGGTCTTAAAATAGTAGCTTCCAAGAGCAGGCCAAGAATCACGTATGAAAATGGCTTGATGTTGAAAGACTACAAGATTCTATATATAAATGTTTCTACAAAGAGAAAAAAATGAAACAAAAAACACTGTCAACAACTGAGAAGACTATACATCGCTACTTCAGAGTCTAGACAAGCATTGATCTAATTAAGCTTAAGACATTGTGCCACGAGGAATAAATTACCTCTATGCAAGAAGTCATAAAATTAATTGACCTATTTATTCTACATTATTTCTTAAGTACTATACAATCAGATACAATGGAGAAATAAATTGTATGTCCAGTAATAAACAACTACAACCCTTGTCTGACGCTTCGTAAAACAAACACATTTCACTTTCAGTTGCTTCCATCCAGGATGTTAAATGTGATCGCAGTTTTTTTTACAGCCAACATGGTTGAACTCACAGCATCTGGCCCCAGCTCCTTTACTTTTCATCATCCAGCCCCAGCTGATCATACTCAGTGCATAACATGTAATCACAGTTTTTTAACAGCCAACATGGTTGAACCTAGATAAATCTAAACAGTTAAAAATTTCTGACAGACATGCATCCATGCGCACCCTCTCACATCTGAGTGCCACATTAACAGAAGCCTGAGTCTCCTCGGCCAAAAAGGTCCAATAATGTTATAGGCATCCATCCACTATATTTTCATTTTGTGCTACTAGATCAGGAGGCAACTATCATCTTTGACAATGAAGCATCTTATCCTCATGCATACTGTTGAATAATGTAGATCCAACCTGGACAAGCTATATCTTATCAATTTAACAAATGCACAACTCATTTACTATCGTCATCGAGTTCACTCTCTTCAACATGGTCTATACAAATTGTTTATAGTGTTTCTAGTATTTGCACTTCCAAACTTGTCCAACACATACTCTTTATCCTTGCAGCTTATTTGATTTGCTTAACTAGGGCAATGCCTGGTGTCCCAGAGTGAATAGCAGGGAGTATGATTTGGCCTCTTCAACAGTCTGCTTAGTCCGGTTACTATGACTTGAATTTTTAATGCCCCAGCTCCCTCCATTATGCTGCAATTTTTATAGACTGATGAATCAGAACGATGCGGCAGCGCAACCAACAAGTAAATTCAAAGATGAGATTAATTTGCTTTGTTGCTGACCTTTGCATTGTTGCCGTCTACATAAACACAGGTTAGAATAATTAAGCCAGGGATACCAAGAACAAGGAAAAAAGGTAATCCTTTTTGAGAATTCCACAAGTTTTAGATAAGGTAAAAACAGGGCAACCAACAAGTAAAGCATAAATTATTGAGAGAGGAAGTGGATAAGTACTCAGTAAATTCAAAATCTTTTAAATAAGCTTGGATCATAGTTTTTCTTGAGATCAGTTGGATCTGGTTTTCATTAGTACAAACTGAAATAAGAAATCTTAAATTCTTAACTGTTAGACTTGCATCCTCAAGAAATCGCATCCTATAAAATGAGATGTTCGCAGCATGTTAGTCAATATTTATGCTTGTTACATATATAGCCCTATACATATATATATATATATATATATGTATATGTATATGCATTCAAACATTTGTCACAAATGCTGATAATATTATGCATTAATGGGTTACGTATACAACCATAAATGCGAAATAGCAAAGACTTTAAAAATCGCATTCCATAATTGCAGCACCTCTACTAGATGCATCTCTTTGAAGAAATTAGGATGCATCATTTGCATTGACGAAAATACATCTACCAGGTGAGGCTAAACTATAAGTGAAGAAGCACACACAAAGGCTATTGACAAATTAAGGGCGAGCCGTGTTGGCTATAGGGTCAGAACTGAAATAGGTAACCCAGTGCCTTGTTAAGAAATAGCTGTGTAGTTTTCTTTCACAACAACATGGTCCCACAAGTAGGAGATTGTACTGTAAACACAGAACTAATATTACAACAGTGATTCTCCTTTATATTAGCTCAAATATGTTGATTTGCAGAATTAAACAAAGAATAAACGAATATACAACACATATAGCAGAAATTCCATGTGAGCCTAAGAGAAAAGAAAAAAGGTTTAATTACACCAAATAAATAAACTTTTAATCAGCCAGTCATCAGTATATGGGTACATTGTAAATCTGTAATCACTTGATAGCAAATAATCACGGAATCAATCTCAGCGACAATTAAGTAGCGAGGAAAAAAAATAAGTTTGACAGACAATTCCACTAGCAGAAAAATGCACCACTGGTTATTTGCCTATCTCCCCATTTGGTTAGCATGAGCAACCAAATCATAAGGGGCAGAAAATTTCTTTGAGAACGTGAAAACTTTATCTTCTGTTATTGAAAATCCAAATTTCACCCGTGAGATACCTGACTTTTTTAATTGTCGCAACAATGTTACCAGTCCCTAACAAGTCCCCTTGCGTTCTAATCATTGCAGCTCCTTCCCTCACTCTCCTTAATGCTTCGCCGAGGTTTTGCAGCCTCAAACAAAAGGGCATCTAAAATTATGCTTGTTAATAAAAAGTTTCTATGGAGATTCAAAGGTGTGGGTTAGTTATAGTCGGTGTGAAGGAAATTTATAGAAACTATTCTTAGGGTCGTGGTTCAACTATAATTCATGCAATTTTATTTATGGGGTTGTGTGCAGTAAAATTGCAAAATATGAATGCCATGAGATAATCTCATAATAAATTGATAAAAATAATAAATAATAAAATATAAAAAAATTATGAATAATGATATATCAAGTCCATAGCTAAATTTTAGCTTAATGAAATATAATTTAAATTATACTTACATCTATTCAAAAAAAAATTATAACTATCAAAATTAAACAAAATTATGCGATATATTAATATTAATTTTTATTATTTTTACCCTAAAACATAAAAAAGGCTGTAAATTATTTTTTGAAACATTCTGCTGCCTATGATGTATTTTCGTTAAATTAATGCAAAACGAAAAAAATACTAGCGCATTAACGGGAGATGTATCCATGAAAGATCAAGTTCATACATTCGGAGAAGAACAAAAATTGTTCAAAAAGATTAAAAAGGAAAACGGCGAAGAGACCACGTGCATGAACCAATAAAACATTTGTCATTACGTTTCTTACCTTTCTTAGACTTAAGACGTTAGACGTTAAAAATATATGGAGTGTTCATTAATTTTTTTTTTTTTGTTATCGTGATTTGTAATCTAAATGATTTTAAAGACAAAACATTGGTCTACGTCTAATCGGGAGTTTGGTTATATATAGAGAATGATTATCATTCTTATAATGTCTATCTAAGATGATACTAACTAATTTTGTAAAATTTTAAAATTTTTTCTTCAACTAAACGGTTTTTTAAGTAAGACTTTTATTTAAATATTAGATAAACTTTTAAGTGCTCTTCGTCATTTTGATAGAATCTTTAAGAATTTTTCCTTAATTGAAGTATTCAAAAAATTACATTTGTGTTTTTGGAGAAATTCCGTCATCGGATTTATTAAATACTTTTTAAAAAACTTATCACTATTTTTATTTTTATTTTTAATATTAATATCACCCTTTTAATTATTTTTTATTCTCTTAAATTTTATTATACTATTTATTTATTTATTTATTTTATTTTATTAATTATAAATATTGAACAATTATCTTTAAATTCTCCTCATTCAACGAAATCTAAAAAAATTATTCTCACTTAAAATTTTCAAAATTATCAACCATTCATGACAATTGGAATTCCATAATTGGGATAATTCAAAAATAATAAATACTTTTATAATATCATCACCGAAATAAATAATAAATATTATGATTCTATAATATCTTTTAGAGTTATATATTTTTAATATTGAATATTTTTCATGAATTTTTCATCATTTTAAAGAAATTGATCCAGAACATTCTCATTTAGAAATTTTTGAAATGTTAACTATTTATGATACTTTAGAATTTTTTTTTCGGATTAATTTTAATTTAAAATAATAAATATTTATGATTTTATAATATTTTTTAGGAATGTATATTTTTTATATTAAACATTTTTCATAAATTATTCATCATTCTGATAAAATTCATAAAGAATATTTTCATTTAAATTTTTTTAAATGTCAATTATTTATAACCTTTTGATAAAATTTTATCATAGGATTAATTTACTTGTTTTCAAAATTTATTTTCAAAGTTTAATATAATGATTCATTATTCATTTTTTATTCTATATTTATTTTCATTCTAACTTTTTTTTTTTTCACTTTACCTATGAATATTATTTATTATTCTTATTATATAATTTATTACGCACTATACTCACTACGTCAGAACCTATGGATAGCCTTAATTATTGTTAAGCAAATATTTAAAACTAAAAGGAATAGAGAAATGATAACTTACTGACTTACCTATTTTGTTTTGCTATCAAGGTAGCCGAGGAGTATCTGGAGCTTTTGACGTGGATTTTAAGGCTTTTGAGTTTGAGCTTCAGGTGTTTCAAGACTTCTCTTTTTAACTCACCGTCGGGGCCTTCAACGGTGCTTTAATCCTTCGCCTCCATGAATTTCGTTATTTCAGTCAATAG
This sequence comes from Firmiana major, assembly GCA_033439115.1. Classification (NCBI taxonomy): domain Eukaryota; kingdom Viridiplantae; phylum Streptophyta; class Magnoliopsida; order Malvales; family Malvaceae; genus Firmiana; species Firmiana major. The sequence goes on from CM065910.1 coordinate 28,028,557, forward strand.
TTGCTCAAAAATCCTTAATACTCTTTTTTTTTTTTTGTATTTCTCTCTGTTGCTTACTCTATAATTGTTGTGTTATTGAGTCAATGTTAAATAATTCGGGCTCTAGGTAGTTTGGGATTGGTAGCTCCAAGTTTTGATATAACTTGGCTGAGGTTTATTGGGTATTTGAGTTTAAATGATTTGAGTATTTTTTATTTATTTGAAATTCTGGTTTTGCTCGATTTTAGGTAAGCTAATTTCGCTTAGATTTCATGTTATGAGTTAAATGCTTTCTCTCTTTATTATGCCTTATTGTTGGATATTTATAGCACAATTTTGAAGCATATGATGAGGTTCAAGATCAATTTAATTTGAACTAATCTTCATCCTCTTCGGTTTATCCTCCTTTTTTATTTATTAAATTTTTAGTTTCAAATTTATCAAAAAAAGGAAAAAATATCTATTAAAATAATTTTTATTTATTTCTTATTTTTAATTTATTTGAACAACCATTTTTAAATCTCTCTTTTTAAAAATTTTTAATTTATCCTTTTTTTTTTGTATTCAAATGGAAAAAAAGATAATTCTTATTAATTTTTTGACTTTTTAATTTATTAGAATAACATTAAAAGAATAAAAGCTAATATGATAGAAACAAGATAAATAGTAAAAATGAAGAAAATAAGTAAAAATAGAAAATAAAAAGAAAACAACTGTGGACATTTTCATCATTAGGCTTTTGGGCTAAAAAACTTAAGTTCAAATGTTAATCTCATTATCTGACCAGACTTTTAGATTCAGACTCAATTTCAATCAAACTTAAATTCAATTAAGATTGAATTTTAATTAAATCTCATTTACAAAACTTTAACTTTAACTAACTTTCAAGTTCAAATCACTTCAAGTTTAATATTACGCGGACAAAATATGGTGTCTATAAGTTGCTTCTTTTTGTGCTTTTTCTGAGAATTAGGAATTGTGAAAAGACTTAGACAACTATTTGTCTGGATTTGTTTATTTTCCCTCACTTGTTATTTTCTTTTTTGATTTTTTTCACCAACTTTTGAAATTTAATTTATGCTCCTTTTATCAAAGGCTCTATAACTTTGGAAAATAAAACAATAGTCCTCTCACCAAAGGCTGTACCAGTTTGAAAGACAAAAGAATAGACTGCCAACGGAGGCAAATCAGCCCCTTCCACCACCTCCCCCTCAACCAGAAAGCCCTGATACCCGGATAAGGAGGCTTGAGCAGTGGATACAAAGCATGAGAGAAGGGTTCAGTGCTCTCATAGCTATGTTTGCCCAGCAGTGGTGGGTAAATGCTTTAGATACTGGTGCTATTACGCCCGCACATCCTCCTCCATAGGTCATTTCGGCACCTCCTGTCACTCAACCGCCGGTACAGACTGGGGCAGATGACAGCGATAAAGAATGAAGGATTTTCTTAATATGCACCAACCAGAGTTCAAGGGGGTGAAGGACCCAGTACAGGCTGAAGAGTGGCTGACAAATCTAGAAAGGATTTTTAAGTATTTGGAGTGCATAGATTCAAAGAGAGTCAGAATGACCATATATATGTTGACTGGACAGGCCGGTGTGTGGTGGAGAGCCACCAGAACACATCTGATTTCTTGACATCCAGAGATTACCTGGGGGATTTTTCTATCTTATTTTAAGGGTACATCTGATTTCTTGACATCCAGAGATTACCTGGGGGATTTTTCTATCTTCTTTTAAGGGTCAGTATGTACCGCTTGTTGCTTAGAGGAAGATGCAGACAGAGTTTCTGGATTTGACACATGGTAGTATGACTGCAGATGAGTATGAGAACAAATTTTCTACCCTTGTGCGGTATGACCCCGAAACAGTCAGAGATGAGCGACGTCGCGTACAGAGTTTATGTCCGAGTTGAGACCTGCCATCCGGGATAAACTACTCGGACTTCACATTACAGAGTTTGGTGATGCTCTGGAGCGCGCACAAGATGTAGAGAGGGGTCTCGACATTACACAGGCTTAGTATGGATCCTGTGGGAAGCTTAAGGGTAAGAGAGTGGAGTCCTCTAGGACAGAACCAAGAAGGAGTCAACCAAAGAGACTAAGGCTTTGTGAGTCTCTAGCGAGGGTTGATAGGCCCAAGACTCCTGCTACCACCCCTATGATCACCCGAAGCTACTAGACAACAAAAAGGAGTTGCCAAGAGTGTGGCAAGATGCACAGTTGTCCTTGCTTGTGGCAATCAGGTGTTTGTTTTAGATGAGGAGAGAGGGGACACATGATGAAGGATTGTTTGCTACTGCAGACTCTATAGCCCCAAGATTGACCACAACCACCGCCTGAAAGACAAACATAGATTCCACAGAGGTAGACCCCCTAGAGACGGGTTACAGTAGAGGAAAAAGGTAAAAAGCCTGTCACTCGCAGGTGTGTCTTTGCCATTGATAAGGACATAGTAGATGCCTCATCCGATGTCATCAGAGGTAATCTTCTTGTTTGAAATCATAAAACTAATGTTTTATTTGATCCCGAGTCCACACACTCATTCATTTCACCTCAGTTTGCAAAGTGTCTGCATTTAGAATCTGAATTCCTAAATTACGTATGTCATATTAGTACTCTCATCCATGAGACACAAATAATTGATAAAGTGTGTATGAACTGTGAAATTAAGGTAGGAGATACGGTAATGATAGCAGATCTAATCTTACTATACATGTACGACTTTGATGTAATTTTGGATATGGATTGGTTAGCCGCAAATAGAGTAAGTTTAGACTGCTCCACCGAGACTGTAACCTTCTCCTTACCTGATAAATTCGAAATATGTTTTGTGGTTAAAAAATGAAATATACGATGTTTTAAAGTGTGAAATTTGCGTAACTCTTGATGTTTTGTTCCATAAAGGTTATATAGCTTCTATTAGTGACATGAGCCGGGAATATCAGATTATTTAGGATATACCTATTGTATGTGAATTCCCGAATGTGTTTCCTACCACTAGAGAGAGAGAGTTGGAGTTTACTATCGATTTAGTGCCAGATACCCAGCTAATCTTTAAAACTCCCTACAGGATGGCACTGGTTGAATTAGAGGAGCTGAAGAAGCAGTTGCAAGAGTTTCTGATAAGGGTTTTATTAGACCATTCTCTCCCGCTGCATCTAAATTGGAATTCAGGTTCTTTAAGGCCCAGTAGGCCTTATGCTCAAGCTCCACTGGCAAATGACAGGCCTTACCATAAACAAGGTGAAAAAGGAGACATTCCTAAAGGTGTTTTGAAGGCTGTCCTATAGGCCCAAAGTGCATCATCTAACCTAATGGACCAGCCTTTCCTACTTGGGTTCACTGTCTTCTCCAATATCCCTTTAATTTCCCTATTGGACAGCTCTACTTGGCCACTCATCTGTGGGTGATAAGCAGTGGCTACCTTATGTTTAACCCCATATTTCTTTAAAAGCCCATCAAAACTCCGATTACAAAAGTGGGATCCCCCATCACTAATGATGGCCCTAGGTGTGCCAATCTTGTGAAAATATTCTTCTTCAAAAACCTTATCACCACCTTGGCATCATTAGTCGGTAAAGCCATTGCTTCAACCCATTTCGACACATAGTCTACAACCACTAAAATGTAGAGATTGCCATATGAAGGAACAAAAGGTCCCATGAAGTCAATACCCCAGACATAAAAAAGCTCTACTTCTAAAATAGTAGTCAGAGACATCTCATTTCTTTTAGAAATATTACTTACCCTCTGACATCTATCACATTTCAGCACAAAGTAGTGGGCATCTTTAAATAACGTGGGCCAGTAATATCCAGATTACAAAACCTTGGCAGCTGTCCTTTCTCCTCCAAAGTGCCCTCCATAATCAGAAGAATGGCAATGTCTAAGTGTATCTTCTACTTCTTCCATGGGAACACACCTTCTCAAAATTTGATCTTTACATTGCTTGTATAGGAAGGGTTGATCCCAAACATAATACTTGACATCACTCAAATTTTTTTTCTTTTGCTGGGTAGTCAAATCAGGTGGCATCACATTGCTCACCAAATAATTCACAAAATCAGCGTACCAGGGCAATCTGGAGTGTCCGAAAGTAAATAGCTGCTCATCAGGAAAGGATTGGTTAATAATTGTACCATCTTCTTTAAGTTTGCTGTCCAATTTAGATAGATGGTCAGTAACCTGATTCTTCGTTCCTTTCTTGTCCCTAATCTCCAAGTCAAACTCCTGTAGCAGAAGGATCCATCTAATCAATATAGGCTTTGCATCATTCTTGGAGACTAAGTACTTAATGGCAGCATGATCAGTATAAACTACTACATTAGTACCAATAAGTTAGGAGTGAAACTTATCAAAAGCAAATACTACAGCCAACAGCTCATTCTCGGTAGTAGCATAGTTCAACTGGGCCTCATTCAGAGTTTTGGTTGCATAGTAGATAACATAGAAGACTCTTCCTTTTCTTTGTCCTAATACAACCCCAACAACATAATCACTTGCATCACACATAAGATCAAGAGGTAAACTCCAATCTGGAGCTATAATTACAGGGGCTGTAACTAATTTTTCCTTCAAAGTCTTAAATGCTCCTAAGCATCATTCATCAAAGCAAAACACAGTGTCTTTTTTCAAAAGATTACATAATGGTTTAGATATCTGAGAAAAATCCTTAATGAACCTTTTGTAAAAACCCGCATGGCCCAGGAAACTTCTGATTCCTTTAACAGAGGTAGGGGGAGGTAACTTCTCAATAATTTCCACCTTAGCTTTATCCACTTCTATTCCCCTAGCAGAGATCTTATGCCCTAGCACTATACCTTCTTTCACCATAAAATGTCACTTTTCCCAATTAAGTACTAAATTTGTTTCTTCACACCTTTTTAATACAAGTGCCAAATTATTCAAACACAACTCAAAGAGATCCCCAAATACAGAAAAATCGTCCATGAAAACTTCAAGAAAATCCTCCACCATATCATGAAATACGGCCATCATGCAACGCTGGAAGGTAACAGGTGCATTGCATAGGCCAAAAGGCATTCTCCTAAAAGCAAAGGTCCCATAGGAACAAGTGAAAGTAGTCTTTTCTTGGTCTTCTGGGGCTATAGCTATCTGATTGTACCCAAAGTATCCATCCAACAAGCAATAGAATTCATGACCAGCTAATCGATCTAACATTTGGTCAATGAAGGGTAAAGGGAAGTGGTGTTTCCTGGTGGCCTTGTTGAGTTTCCTATAATCAATACATACTCGCCAACCAGTGACAGTCCTAGTGGGGATAAGCTGTGACGCCCCGAAAGAGCAAAAAATAGGGCTAATTTAAAACTTTTTACTCATTAATTCACAATTAAGGGTGCATTCCTGTGCAGTGTTATACATCATCATAATTATCATGCCTAAGGATCTCATCATAATATAGTATATATTGTATCATATACATTACTCAATTCCAAGTTAATTAATCCTAATACATCCCGTACATCATTGTACAATAAGTGTCTGTAAATATAACTCTAGTCTGGGTACATGAATATTAAATATCTACCTCAATACACAAAATACGGCCTGGAGCTTAAGTCCTTCACTAGCCTCTAACCCGTACGCCGCAGGGAACTCACTTCACTTGAAGCGATCTGGGGGGGGGGGGAAGAGAAAACAGGGTGAGCTTCCAAATCTCTCAGTAAGGGGGGGTAAGGGAACTCAGTTATATAAATCATATCACACATCACAAATATGTATTTGTTTATGAAGCTCATTTGAAATCGTAGCATGAAAGTTCTCAAAACATCATCATCTCATAACTCATAATTCATGTGAAAACATGAAGGTAAAAAGGCTCAATATCGAGCACTCACAAGCATGTGTAAATATATGCGATAATGGCTATTCTCAAAATACGTGATAAAAATCACTTCGGTAAATAGCACGTGACAAGGTCACAAAACATAACTCATGTGTAAAACGAGACTAGGCAATAAAACTCAATTAAAACTCGTCATGGCACATCAAATGTGTAATCTCCTTTGGGTGCGCATCCCAGGCATCCTCGTATAGAGGGAACGTCGACAATATGGTCGTATGCATGGTATATTGGACTTATATGTTACCAGAACAAGGCTCGACCTTACATGCTACCAGAGCAATGCCTCGCCTCATGCACACTATCACGTGGTCCCTGGGTCGGTTCCCAGGCGGCCCACTCTCTCGATCTTACATGCTACCAAAGCAAGGCCACCCAGCGTTACCAGAACGGGGGTCATCTCACGTTACCAAAACAGAGGCATCTCTCGTTACCAAAACGGAGGCATCTCTCGTTACCAAAACGGAGAAATATCGGACTTACATGCTACCAGAGCAAGGCCTCCCAACGCTACCAAAGCGGAGGAATAATCAGACTTACATGTTACCAGAACAAGGCCTGCGGTCCCTGGGTCGGTTCCCAGGCGTCCCACTATATCGGTCTTACATGCTACCAGAGCAAGGCCTGATGTGTATTCAACATGACACGCCTAAGTCTCAATCATTAGCAATTATCTTATAAAATGTTATGCCTTCACGTAGAACTCATAATGGTTTTCTCTCATAAAACTCATTTAAAACATTTGTGTACTCAACACAAAACATATTAAAACTGAGTTTCAACCGGCAAAACACGCACACATTTTCTCAAATCTCAATATCGCCTTAACGTAGAGCCCAATTTACTTTTCACGCAAACTCAAAGGTTTATAAAGCAATTTCACACTCAGCTTATAAACTCATAAAATAATGGGCTCCAACCGGCTATAAAAATCATGTGCAATTATATCACAACACAACACCAAACATGCTTGTATTCTCAAATCATGGTTCATGCTACAACAATTCATCAAAACACATACACAAATGGTTTAGTTTTTCCTTACCTCTTTGCACCTCGTATAGTTCAATCGTTTCCCCTGTATCACAGACTAGCCTCGCATTCCACTTTGGAACTCCCGAGCTGTCCAAACGATGTTAAAACATCAATACTCATTATCACATCAACCTCAGTTCTCAAAATCGAGCATAATTGCTCATAACACCTCAAATTTCTCAATTCTCATAACTCCATCACAAACCACAATCTCGCTCACAACACCTCAACATTCTATATTTCCTATGCCACAATATCTATGCTAATACACCACATTATCTAAATCTCCATTTATAGCTCAAAATTCCTAAATTTACCAAAGTTGCCAAATATCATCATCACTCCAACTACATTGTAATTTCATCAATCCCTAATCATTTTTCAGCTATTTCAAAACAATGCCAACAACTATCATTACAAAAATCATCTCAAATATCAAGATCGAGGTTTAGAAATTACCTAAAACTTGTGGAGAGCTTATCTCTTGCCTCGATTCGATCCGGCTTTCGATTTCCAAGTATGTTGTTCTCCCTTGGATGAGGAACAACTTTCCTTCTTGCCACAACTTCTGATTTGGACGAAAATGGGTGCTTTGGATGAGTGAGAAAGCTAGGGTTCGGTGAAAATGGGGGTTGGAAGAGAGAGAAAGTGAAATTACAGGAGAAAGCAGGGATTCCTTATATAGACTGAGGGTAGGAGATCGATCTGGCTCTTGATGAGATCGATCTGCATTTGAATTTGGGGACGATTTGGGGCAATTTATGCCTAGGAGATCGATCTGTCGAGGGGTGAGATCGATCTCTTTATGGCTTTATGAGATCGATCTGCGCCTTGAGGAGATCGATCTTCTCTCAAACAGAAACATTTGGAGATCGATCTCTTCCTCATGAGATCGATATTCTCTCAAACAGAATCATAAGGAGATTGATCCTCTTCCATTGTAGATCGATCTGCTCCTTAAAGTCCTCATTCCTTGTCATTTTTAACTCACCAGATCGATCTCTCCTTCTCCCAGATTGATCTGTCCTCATAGCTTCATACTTATTTTAAACACTTAACATATAAATCTCCAATTATCATTCCCCAATTCACTTAGCTCAATAAATTATACTTCAAGTTCATATTACATAATTAAAATATGTCTGAAATCCTCAGATCTCACATCCTCCCCACTTTAAAAGAATTTGGTCCTCCAAATTTAACTCAACTAGTCAAAGAGATGGGGGTATTTCCCCTTCATGAGGTTCTCTAGTTCCCACGTTGCCTCTTCCCTTGAGTGATGTTTCCACAGAACTTTCACTAATGGGATGCTCTTGGTTCTCAGTACCTTCTCCTTTCTATTGAGAATCCGGACGGGTTCCTCAGTATAGCTCATGTCCTCCTGTATGTCCATCTCGTCATACTCTATAACATGAGAAGGGTCCGGGTGGTATTTCCTCAACATAGACACATGAAAGACGTTGTGTATTTCGGACATCTGTGAGGGTAATGCCAATCTGTAGGCTACCTCTCCCACTCTCTCAAGAATCCCGAATGGTCCTATGTATCGAGGACTCAATTTTCCTTTCTTCCCAAATTGCACGATACCTTACTCGATGATACTTTCAGAAATACTGCATCACCAACATCAAACTCGAGTGGCCGTCTACGCACATCCGCGTAGCTTTTCTGTCTACCCTGTGCAGCCCGTAGCCTCTCACATATGAGTTTTACACTCTGTACAGCTTGCTCAACAAGCTCGAGAGCATTTATCTTTCTGTCACCGACTTCTTCCCAAGCTACAGGGGATCTACACCTCCTACCATATAGAGCCTCAAAGGATGCCATTCCAATACTTGCATGATAGCTGTTATTGTACGTAAACTCTGCTAGGGGCAGGTGATCATCCCATGATCCCTTAAAAACCATCGTACACGCCCTCAACATATCCTCCAAGGTCTGAATAGTCCTCTCTGACTGACCATCTGTCTGAGGATGATAGGCGGTTCTAAAACTCAATCGAGATCCCATGGACTCCTGAAACTGGGTCCAAAATCTGGAAGTAAACCGGGAATCTCTATCAGAAGTAATACTCACTGGAGCCCCATGTAATCTAGCTATCTCGCTGACATACAGCTCAGCTAAGGCATCCACAGTATCAGTGCTCTTGATGGCAAGGAAGTGGGCACTCTTGGTCAATCTATCCACAATGACCCATATCGCATCACAACCTCTTCGGGTCCTCGGTAAACCCATAATAAAATCCATGGTGACATGCTCCCATTTCCATGTAGGTATAGGTAAGGGCTGTAGTAGTCCTCCAGGCTTCCGATGCTCAGCTTTCACTTGCTGGCATATTAAACACCTGGCCACATACTCTGCCACGTCTCACTTCATACCACTCCACCAGTACACCTTTCTCAAATCTCGGTACATCTTAGTACTCCCTGGGTGCATGGTGTATCGCGAGCAGTGGGATTCTCTCAGTATCAGTCTCTTTAGGGTATCATCGTCCGGTACACAAATCCGTCCTCTGAATCTCAACAATCCATCCTCACTGACTGTGAGATCCGACTGCGAACTCTGTTCAGTTTGGCTAACCATATCTATCAACCTCTGATCACTGCGCTGCCCAGTTCTAATCTGATCCATGATCCTGGGCTCTATCCGCAAGCTAGCCAAAAATCCAGTCTCTATCTCTTTAACTCTGATCCGAAGTTCGGTGAACTGCTCTAATAAATCCCATTCCCTGATCATCATAGCAGATATCATATTCTTCCTGCTCAGGGCATCAGCAACTACATTCGCCCTACCCGGATGATATAGAATCTCGCAGTCATAATCCTTAAGGAGTTCCATCAATCTCCTTTGTCTCATGTTTAACTCTTTCTGATCAAAGAGATATCTTAAACTCTTGTGATCAGTGAAGATCTGGAATCTTTCCCCATATAAGTAGTGTCGCCAGATCTTCAAAGCAAATACCACAGCGGCTAACTCCAAATCATGCGTGGGGTAATTCCGCTCATGGTCTTTCAATTGTCGCGATCCATATGCGACCACTCTTTCGTACTGCATAAGCACACACCCCAATCCTTGATGAGATGCATCACTATACACCGAAAATCCTCCTGATCCCTCAGGAATAGTTAACACAGGTGCCGTTGTCAATCTCCTTTTTAACTCCTGAAAACTGAGCTCACATTGATCAGTTATTATGAACGGAGTCTCCTTACGCGTGAGTTTAGTCAAAGGAGCGGCAATCCTTGAAAATCCTTCCACAAATCTTCTGTAATACCCTGCCAAACCAAGGAAGCTTCGTACCTTAGTAACTGTCCTCGATCTCTCCCAACTAAGCACAGCTGCTACTTTACTTGGATCCACTGATACTCCTTCCTCTGAGACTATATGACCAAGGAAAGCTATCCGGTTCAGCCAAAACTCACACTTACTAAGCTTTCCATATAATTACTTATCTCGGAGTATCTGAAGTACTAACCACAAATGCTGTGCATGCTCCTCATATGACTGAGAGTATACTAGGATATCATCAATAAAGACTATCACAAATTTATCTAGATAGTCTCTGAACACTTCGTTCATCAACCTCATAAATGCAGCAGGGGCGTTCGTCAATCCAAAGGACATCACCAGAAATTCATAATGACCATTCCTTGTCCTGAAGGCCGTCTTGGGAATATCTTCTTCCTTGATCCTCAATTGGTGATAGCCCGATCTCAAATCAATCTTAGAAAAGACTGAGGCCCCTCTCAGTTGATCAAGTAGATCATCAATCCTGGGCAGTGGGTATTTATTCTTCACCGTGGCTTTATTCAATAGCCGGTAGTCTACGCATAATTTGAGACTACCATCCTTCTTCTTGACAAATAAAATCGGTGCTCCCCACGGTGAAACACTGGGCCTAACGAACCCTTGATCCAATAACTCCTGTAGTTGTTTCTTCAATTCCTCAAGTTCCACTAATGCCATCCTGTAGGGAGGTTTAGAGATCGGCTGAGTATCTGGTACTAAATCAATGGTAAACTCCAGCTCTCTCTCTGGTGGCAAACTTGGCAGCTCATTTGGGAAAACATCCGGGAATTCACACACCACAGGTATATCCTCAATCCTCGGATGTTCCCGCTCATCGTTTGAGATGAGTGTCTCATAACCTTCACATGAACAATCATATTTAATATTTTCCAAAATAATATTAAAATTCTCAAATTACTTACTAGGATTTCACATATTCATTTCCTCAATATCTCAGCCGTACACTGTAAGGTTCAGGTAGGGAGAAAGTTACAATCTTAGTGTAGCAGTCTAAACTCACTCGATTGGTTGCCAACCAATCCATCCCCAGAATTACATCAACCCATGTATATTCAACATGATTAGATCTGCTAACATCACTCTATCTCCCACCTTTATCTCACATCCTCTACAGATTAACTCAGTTCTCTAGGATTCACGCATAGGGGTATTTACATGTAGTACATACTCTAGATGTTCAAACTTCAAATTTAAACTACATGCAAAATGCTCTGAAATAAACGAATGCGTGGATCCTGGATCTATCAATACATGAGCCTTATGATTACAGATAGAAAGTGTACCTCTTATAGTTTCTGCTGAAGTGTCTGTAGTTTCCTTATCCAGGGCAAACACACGTCCTTGTGCCACAGGTTTCTTCCCTTTCTCTGTAGCAGTGGCCCGTCTCTGGGGATTCACTCTCTGAGGCTGCTGTCTAGTAGGCTCCGGAGCATGTGGTATCTGAGGTTGAGGACAGTCCTTCACTTTGTGACCCATGTCACCACACCTAAAACATCCACGGATCGACCCAGTACAACTTCCCTCATGCGATCGACCACAGTCTCTACAAACCCTTATCTCCGGCCTGCCATATCGAGGGGTCTCCTTGATAATAGGATAAGCTCTGGGTCTCTCCAATCTGCCCTTCTATACCTAATCCTTCCTCTTCTGAAGGAACCTGTCTGAACATCTGCTTGAGACATCGCTGGCCTCTTGCCTTTGTCCCTAATCACTGCTCCAAACTCATTCTGGGACTGTATAATTTCAATTCCCCTCTCAATCTCTTGTGCTCATCTCAGAGCATCTTCAAACTCAGTAATACACAACCCAATCAATCGATCTCTGATGATGGGCTTCAATCCATACCCAAATCTCTCTGTGCGAAGCTCTTCATTCTTGAAAGTCTCTGGATCATATCTCAGCAGAGCGATAAATCGACTCTCGTAATCATCTACAGACATGTCACCCTGTACTAAACTCAAAAACTCTACTTGCCTCCTTTTCTGAGCAGCTCGTGGTACATATTGGGCTCTAAAGGCTGTCTGGAACTCTTCCCAACCAATCACATCTTGGTGGGACATCAAAATACCCTGGGTAGTACCCCACTAATCTCGAGCTCTCCCTTTCAACATATATGCACTCATACTGACCCTCTCAGCATCGGTGCACCCCAGATAGTCGAATATAACTCTCAACTCCGTCAACCACTCCTCAGCCTCTGTAGGATCCTTCTTTCCCCTAAATGTAGGTGGATTCATTTTTAAAAAGTCCTTCAGTCGGACCATACTTCTGTCATCAGGCTGAGTGACGGGAGGCATTGGGGGTATGGGAGGTCCTTGTGGTGGTGTAGGAGTAGTACCCGAGGCATTAACTCTAAAGTGTTGCGTGAATAACGCTGCCATCTGCTCAAAACCTTACCTCACATCGGTCTCAATCCGATTAAATCGAGAGTTAGGACTCTCTGGTTGTGGGACAGGTGGCAGAGGGGACTCTGCCTGCCTCCTCGAACGACCTCGTCGTTTACTCATTCTCTATCTCAACTCGTCTTCTGCGCGTACATAACAAAATCGATTGAAATCTCAATCCTCAGATTCAGTTCATGACCAGACTATTAAAGACACTTGGGATGTATTCTATTTCACTTAACCGACACTGACAGTACTAAACACCCTAAGCTTTGATACCAAGAAAACTCTGTGACGCCTCGGAAGCGCGGAAAATAGGGCTAATTTAAAACTTTTTACTCATTAATTCACAATTAAGGGTGCATTCCTGTGCAGTGTCATACATCATCATAATTATCATGCCTCAGGATCTCATCATAATATAGTATACATTGTATTATATACATTACTCAATTCCAAGTTAATTAATCCTAATACATCCCGTACATCATTGTACAATAAGTGTCTGTAAATATAACTCTAGTCTGGGTACATGTCAGACCCGGATATTTGTAGCTTATTTCCTTATGATTCTTATGTGTATGAACACTATGTTATTATAGTTGAATCATAAGAAGAGTATTTATTTAACATAAAGTGTTATTGAAATGATTTAACACGCAAAAGCTACATAAAATGCCTAATGTGAGCGATAGGTATCACAGGCTAAACCGAGTTATTCTAAATCATTCTGGCTGCAAATAAGAACTTAAAATAAGAGAGCGTAGAGAGCTCATGAAGAGAAGTCAGCTTGATTTAGACCCGGACATATAAAATAAGTGTAAAAGCTAAAAAGGGTAAAATGGACCTTTTTGGCTAGAAAAGGAGTTTCGGGTGAAATTATCCACCGGGAGCGGTTGGAATATAAAGACGAGAGTGTAAGACATAAGATATGACACTCTCGAAATTTTGAGAAAAAGTCAACATGGTCAATGGTTAAGGAAAAAGTCAACTATAGTTAAGAAAGTGGACTTTTACCATAGTTGACTAATCATGGTTAAAAATTAACCTAAGTGTGGAGAAAAATTAGGGGAAAAATATTCTTGGCCAGAATACAAGAAAATCATCCCCGGAAGTAAGGAAAATTTATTCGGAAGGATTCCGGAATAAATTTAATGGTTAAAAACGTAATGGGCCTAAGGTGAAAATTTTAAAGCCCATTAAGGTATACTAAATGTATATCGAAATTCTTAGGTCCTTTAGATCAAATTGTTGAACCAATTGATTGGTCAAATTTTGAGACAATAAAAGGCCCGAGGTATAGTAAAAATTTCAGCCCGAAAGCCCATTAGGAAAGCCCAAAGAAGCCCAAATGAAAAAGCCCATGAGATAAATATCTAACCATAGTTAAAGTTAACTATGACTCATAAGGTGACTCATAAGGTGACTCATGGTTCAGATTTGGAAAGTCAAGCATAATGGCTGAAAAGTAAGGCTTAATGGCTAAGTAAGTGGCTTATAAATGCAGCCACACCATTGTCATCTTCATCACACCAATTCCGGCTAGAGAAGAAACCATTGAAACATAAACATCCAAGCTTTCTCTCACTAGAAATCACTAGGAATTAGGCATATTTGGAACTTGCATTCTTCATGGAAGTTGTTCCAAATTGAAAGGAGATTAACATATGTTGGAATTGGCTATCAAGGAGCCATAGAGTGCAAACCGAGAGCCTCCAAAGTTTCGGCCAAAGGGTGAACACAACAATTGGTATATTTTCTAATTTCCAATTTCATATATGTTAATGTATGAATGATTTCAAGTATGTTGATGTATGTTTTAAGTATTGAAACATATTAAATCACCATGAAATGGGTTAGGCCGAGAGTGATCAATGGGGTATTGAAATATGTCAATTTGATTTTAAGACATAAATGGATTAGTATACATGTATTAATGTTAATGGTATAATTAGAATTAATCAAATTGATTAATTTATACATGTAAATTGTTGGCAATCAAGGTGTTTGATAAAATGCCTAAATGAACCATATGATGATTGGTAATGTTGCCTACCAAGTGTTTGTGGAAATGCCTAAGTGAAAATGGCTAGAAAATAGGCATGGATAACATGTCATGGTGAAACCGAGACATGGCTAGCTCTCGGTCATGGTATGTGGCCGAGAGGCCCAATGGGCCAAGCCCAATTATTTTAGGCCCAATAAGGTGTAATGGGCATAGGACAAGCCCAATAAGAGTTGGTCGGCCCCACAAGCCCAATAGGCCCAACAAAAGTGAATAGTAAAATGAAAATGGACTTAAGGCCTAGTTAGGCCCATTAAGGATTATTAAGGCCCATTAAGGGAAAATAGACTGTATTAATGTGTAATACAGTAGAAAAATTTTAATTAACCTGAGGAATGGTTATTTACAGCTCCGGAGTTTACATTGATAGCTGATCGGACTGCGGGATTTAGCAGCACCGAGGAAGTGAGGTCACGTGACGTGATCCGAGGTAAGGGACTTTTGCGAGTAGTTAGAGATACCTGCACGTATTTTCGTCTGCTTTTACATTCACTTAAAAACTCTGAGGGTCAGAGAAAGTGAATAATAATTATTGCGACCCGATAGTGGCAAATTACGATTTTGCCCCTAGTTAGTCAAAAAGTCAACTTTTGTGAGAAGTTGCAAAAAGCATGGAAAATACTATTGTGAGTGTTTAATTGCTATTAGCATGAAAATAAATAGATGGGCTAATGATTTTAAGGTTGATATGACTTAAGCACACTTTTAGTGCTGATTTTACTATTTTGTAAACAATCCCTTTTTAAATAGCCATCTATCATATTTTGTGAGAATGAATCGTGCTAGAGCATAGCTCGCACTGGGATTCATATGTTTTCCACATAATATTAGTGCTGGATTTTGATACGCACTAGATTTTCATGACATGCATGATAGAGTACTGGAGTTCTCACTCGTACTCAGCTTTGAATGATATATGCATGACAGAGTGCTAGAGCGTTGCTCGTACTCGATTCTTCATGGTTTATACTTGATATAGTACTGGGAGCTATTGCTCGTATTTGATTTTGATATTGTGCATAGCATAGTACTGGGAGCTATTGCTCGTACTTGATTTAATACATAAAGTATGCATAGACCTAGTTGCTGGAGGTTGCTCGCACTAGAGTTGAGTTTATGACATGA
Source organism: Firmiana major (assembly GCA_033439115.1). Taxonomy (NCBI): domain Eukaryota; kingdom Viridiplantae; phylum Streptophyta; class Magnoliopsida; order Malvales; family Malvaceae; genus Firmiana; species Firmiana major. The sequence continues at coordinate 28,044,318 of CM065910.1, forward strand.
AACAGTGTTTGAACGGAGTGACGACTGTGAGTCGCACTCAAGACGCACACTGTATGTGATATGTACTACATGTTAAAACCCATGCCTGAATCCTTATGTGACTGTGTGTCATAGCTAGAGAGGATATCCGCATGAGGTTGATATAGACGTGGTATAAATATTTCCATAGTTTCGAGGGCTAAGTCCTATGGGAGGCACCCTGGCTGTGAGGGTCCACGGGTGTACTTTGTACCATGCCCGGGGCACGAGGTGTACGCTGTACCATGTGTTACGCATAGCTGACGGCTGTAGTGGACTGACCATCCTCCCGTTGCAGCAGTGATGCCCCGCACACCGAGATCTGTGTTGCTTGGGATCACACTTTCGGATATGATCATAATCCAGGATACTATTTGCACTTAACCATAGAGTCTTACATGATATATCACATTGATTGACTGATTTAACCATAGAGTCTTACATGATATATCACATTGATTGACTGATTTAAACTGCGGACAGACCTGAGGGATGAGTCGGACTCTGATTTTGTGTTGTGAATCATTTGATGCCATATTTATCGTGATTTAAATATACATGGCATGATTTACATAAAGGCATGATTTATATACGATGCATTGTTTTGCACTACATGCCTACATTTGAGAAAGAAAGAATGATTTTCTGTACATGGGATTTATTCTGTACAAGTATATATATTATATTTCAAGACATGCTTTTTAAAGTGAGTAAAGGAAATAATGTTTTCAAGGCATAGCATTATTTTGAGTAGATAGTGTTGATATCTACTTGCTTGCCTGATTTCCTTACTGAGAGCGTTGTATGCTCACCCCCTTTCTTTCATCTCTCTACAGAGCGTCAGTAGAGCGAGAGCTATCGAGGGATAGTGTCCCATAGTCCACTGCTAGTTCCTATCGATCGCCAGGTATACATATTATGTACAGTTGTGTATCTAAACATAGAAACAGCACAGTGATGTATACGTTATATGGGGAATGTATTTATATGAGATTTTATATAATCTTACATGTATAATAAAAGCAGTTACAGTCAGTAATAATATATTGACATGTATGTATGAGAATGGATGATGTGGTAAGTGAAGACTCTGACATCGAATCATAGCCCAACCATTGAAGAGAGGAAAGGTAAGTTAAAAATGCGAAAAATTTATAGTGATTTTTGGATAAAGTCATGGATTGAGAATGGGGTCCTGACAGTACATGAATATTAAATATCTACCTCAATACACAAAATACGGCCTGGAGCTCAAGTCCTCCACTAGCCTCTAACCCATACGCCGCAGGGAACTCACTTCACTTGAAGCAATCTGGGGGGGAAGAGAAAACAGGGTGAGCTTCTAAATCGCTCAGTAAGGGGGGTAAGGGAACTCAGTTATATAAACCATATCACACATCACAAATATGTATTTGTTTATGAAGCTCATTTGAAATCGTAGCATGAAAGTTCTCAAAACATCATCATCTCATAACTCATAAATCATGTGAAAACATGAAGGTAAAAAGACTCAATATCGAGCACTCACAAGCATGTGTAAATATATGCGATAATGGTTGTTCTCAAAATACGTGATAAAAATCACCTCGGTAAATAGCACGTGACAAGGTCACAAAACACAACTCATGTGTAAAACGAGACTAGGCAATAAAACTCAATTAAAACTCGTCATGGCACATCAAATGTGTAATCTCCTCTGGGTGCGCATCCTAGGCATCCTCGTATAGAGGGAACGTCGATAATATGGTCGTATGCATGGTATATTGGACTTATATGTTACCAGAACAAGGCCTGGCCTTACATGCTACCAGAGCAATGCCTCGCCTCATGCACATTATCACGTGGTCCCTGGGTCGGTTCCCAGGCGGCCCACTCTCTCGGTCTTACATGCTACCAAAGCAAGGCCACCCAGCGTTACCAGAACGGGGATCATCTCACGTTACCAAAACGGAGGCATCTCTCGTTACCAAAACGGAGGCATCTCTCGTTACCAAAACGGAGGAATATCGGACTTACATGCTACCAGAGCAAGGCCTCCCAACGCTACCAAAGCGGAGGAATAATCGGACTTACATGTTACCAGAACAAGGCCTGTGGTCCCTGGGTCGGTTCCCAGGCGTCCCACTATATCGATCTTACATGCTACCAGAGCAAGGCCCGATGTGTATTCAACATGACACGCCTAAGTCTCAATCATTAGCCATTATCTTATAAAATGTTATGCCTTCACGTAGAACTCATAATGGTTTTCTCTCATAAAACTAATTTAAAACATTTGTGTACTCAACACAAAACATATTAAAATCGAGTTCCAACCGGTAAAACACGCACACATTTTCTCAAATCTCAATATCGCCTTAACGTAGAGCCCAATTTACTTTTCACGCAAACTCAAAGGTTTATAAAGCAATTTCACACTCAGCTTATAAACTCATAAAATAATGGGCTCCAACCGGCTATAAAAACCGTGTGCAATTATATCACAACACAACACCAAACATGCTTGTATTCTCAAATCATGGTTCATGCTACAACAATTCATCAAAACACATACACAAATGGTTTAGTTTTCCCTTACCTCTTTGCACCTCGTATAGTGCAATCGTTTCCTCCGTATCACAGACTAGCCTCGCATTCCACTCTGGAACTCCCGAGCTGTCCAAACGATGTTAAAACATCAATACTCATTATCACATCAACCTCAGTTCTCAAAATCAAGCATAATTGCTCATAACACCTCAAATTTCTCAATTCTCATAACTCCATCACAAACCACAATCTCGCTCACAACACCTCAACATTCTATATTTCCTATGCCACAATATCTATGCTAATACACCACATTGTCTAAATCTCCATTTATAGCTCAAAATTCCTAAATTTACCAAAGTTGCCAAATATCATCATCACTCCAACTACATTGTAATTTCATCAATCCCTAATCATTTTTCAGCTATTTCAACACAATGCTAACAACTATCATTACCAAAATCATCTCAAATATCAAGATCGAGGTTTAGAAATTAGCCAAAACTTGTGGAGAGCTTATCTCTTGCCTCGATTCGATCCTCTTTCGATTTCCAAGTATGTTGTTCTCCCTTGGATGAGGAACAACTTTCCTTCTTGCCACAACTTCTGATTTGGACGGAAATGGGTGCTTTGGATGAGTGAGAAAGCTAGGGTTCGGTGAAAATGGGGGTTGGAAGAGAGAGAAAGTGAAATTGTAGGAGAAAGCAGGGATTCCTTATATAGACTGAGGGTAGGAGATCGATCTGGCTCTTGATAGGATCGATCTGCATTTGAATTTGGGGACGATTTGGGGTAATTTATGCCTAGGAGATTGATCTGTCGAGGGGTGAGATCGATCTCTTTATGGCTTTATGAGATCGATCTGCGCCTTGAGGAGATCGATCTTCTCTCAAACAGAAACATTTGGAGATCGATCTCTTCCTCATGAGATCGATCTTCTCTCAAACAGAATCATAAGGAGATCAATCCTCTTCCATTGGAGATCAATCTACTCTTTAAAGTCCTCCTTCCTTGTCATTTTTAACTCACCAGATCGATCTCTCCTTCTCCCAGATCGATCTGTCCTCATAGCTTCATACTTATTTTAAACACTTAACATATAAATCTCCAATTATCATTCCCCAATTCACTTAGCTCAATAAATTATACTTTAAGTTCATATTACATAATTAAAATATGTCTGAAATCCTCAGATCTCACATAAGCTCATTATTTTCATTTTCAATCATTGTCATCCCTCCCTTCTTAGGGACACATTGTACTGGGCTCACCCAGGCACTGTCAGAAATGAGATATATGATCCCTGCATCTAACCACTTGATTATCTCCTTCTTGACAACTTCTTTAATTACAGGGTTTAATCGACGCTGGTACTTTATTGATAACTTATACCCCTCTTCTAGTAGTATCTTATGCATACAGATTGAGGGACTAATGCCCTTAAGATTAGAGATAGACCAACCTATAGTCTTCTGGTGCTCTCTTAAAACTTGTAGTAATTTTGCTTCCTGATCACTGGAGAGAGCAACAAATACTATTATCGGTCTAGTGGAGGATTCACCTAAATAAGCATACCTAAGGTGTGAGGGTAAAGGTTTAAGCTCTAAAGCTAGAGGATCATTGGTAGATAAAAAGACATCTAAAGCTGGAATAGATGAAGGGTCTAAAATCTCGAATTGGGCAATTTCCTCGAAATGAGTAACCTCTAATAATTGTAAAGCTTTATAGACTTCATCATCATCTTCACTGTATTCTTTAAGATCAACAGATTTCACCAATGAGGCTTCTAAAGGGTTCAATGGATAGGTCTTAGAAAACTCCTCAGTGATGTCCTTATCTACTAAATCCACAATCGTGAGAGTCATAAGGGAATCTTAGAGATTTGAAAACATTAAACTTTACTTCCTGATCTTGAACTCTTATAGTTAACTCTCATTTTGTACATCAATTAATGTCCTACCAGTAGCTAGGAAAGGTCTGCTTAGTATAATGGGGACTTCCCTATCTTCCTCCATGTCTAATACAATAAAATCCACAAGAAAAATAAATTTGTCCACCTTTACTAACACATCCTCAATGATCCCCTTCGGATATTTACTGGATCGATCAGCTAGCTGAAGGGTCACTGTGGTAGGCTTTGCATCCCTTACTCCTAACTTCTGATAAATAGACAAAGGCATGAGATTGATACTGGCTCTTAAATCACACAGGGCTCTACCAAAGAACAGATTTCCTATAGTGCAGGGTATGTAAAACTCCCGGGATCTTTGAGCTTGAGGGGTAATTTTCTCTGGATAATTGCACTACATTCCTCAGTTAAGGGCACTGTCTCATAATCTTCCAATCTTCTTTTCCTAGAAAGGATATCCTTGATAAACTTCACATAACTCGACATTTTCTTTAAAGCATCTGCGAAAGGAATGTTAATGTGAAGTTTCTTAAAAACCATAAGAAATTTAGCGAATTATTGATCCAGCTTTTGATTTTGGAACCTCTGAGGAAAAGGTACTGGTGGTCTAACTGGAGGAGGTGTAGTGGAAACATGTGTAGCATCAGATGACAAGGAAGGTTGTGAAGAAGAAACAGGTAAAGATGAAGAAGCGCCTAACATTGTTTCCTTTGCAGCCTGATCTTTTTATTCCTGCTCTTTCGAAGCTGTGATAAGTCATTATTTATGCACTTTATTTACCTTGTTTTCCTATGGTTTTGTATGAATTTTATACTTAATCTATGGATAATTGATCATTCTTGAATAATTGTAGGAATTCATGGAATTGATGAATTAAAAGATGATTTAAAGGGATTTTGGAACAAGGGAAATCATGTAGAAGAAGTGAGAAATGATGAATGCGAGCCAGGTTAGTGCTGGGAGTAGCCTTAGGCGAGACTCTCGCCTAAGGATCCTTCACTGTGCAGTTTTCAACTTTGGTCAGTGCTGGGTGCAGCCTTAGGCGAGACTCTTGCCTAAGGATCCCTTCACTGTGTAGTTTTCAACTCAGGGCAGAGCCGGATGCAGCCTTAGGCGAGACTCTTGCCTAAGGGTCTTCTTGACGAACTGACTTCAATTTGTTGGACGGAGACGGGTCAAGGCTTAGGCGAGACTCTCGCCTAAGCATCCAATACGATGATTTTCTCTCTCCTCTATAGATTTGACTTTTTCAATTACTTGGAAGGCTTTTTATCGGATTATTATTTTAATTAAATGTAAGGACTTTAAGTCCAACTAGGAGTAGGGCTTTTATCTCTATTTTTTTAGTTATAAATAGGCTCTTGAAGATCTAGGTTAAAGAGAGACTTTTGATTAGATTTTCTGGTACAAATATTTTCACTGCTTTTACCCAATATTCATGGGTTGCTAAACTCTCTTTCCAATCTAAGGATAATTGAAGATTTGGTTTATAAGTTGTGAGATCTAATTGTTCTTATTATTCTCTTTAATCTTTTCTATTCTTATAATTTATGCACTTCATTATTATTATTATTATTGTTTTATGGTTGCTTTAAAAAGGCTTATTGATTCATTCACAAGGTAATATACATCCAATTGAAATATCTGAATCCGTAATTATTTGGCTGTTTCAATAACAAGTGGTAAGTAACAAGATTAATTGCACTTCTAATTTTTAGTCTTTGTTATGTGATTATAAGATCTGATTTAAATAAACCTACATGTGTATTAGAATTGGTAGTCTCTTTAGTGTTCAATGCTATTGGTAAATTAAATCCTAAGATCGTATCTAGGGTTGTTTATTGGTAAGAGCAGCAATTAGAGAACATTTCCTAATTATCAAAGCAGTAAGAAGAGATAGGTTGTTAGGTCGTACCAACAACCATAACCAGTTTAGTTGAGATTAAGAAACATTATCTTGTGTCAATGATCAACTTACCGAACCAAATCTGAAAATTACTCCTTGGGTTGGATTTCTCAAATTATTGAATTCTTCTACTCAATTTTGTTTTCTTTCTATTAAGTTTTGTTATTTTAGTTAATCAATCTTTCAAACCCTTTTTGTTTTATTTTTCTTTTATTTGCAGAAAATTAAATCGAAATTAATCAATCTCTCTTGGGACATGACTTTGCTCCCTATACTACTAATTATTTGTTTGAGCAAGTTATTTAATATTGTTGTTTCGACAACCATCAATTTTTGGCGCCGTTATCGGGGATATTAAATTTAATTTGGATTTATTTTGATGCTTCATTCTTCTCGTATAGGTGAATTAATTCCATACGATCCTGACATCAAGAAGACTGAGAGAAGACTTAGGAAAGAAGCTAGAAATCACAAGCACGAAGAAAGCTCTACATCATCACCAGGATTGAATCTTGCATTAGACCTTGAAAACTCATCAAATGACTCCGAATCCGAGCAAGAGATGGACATCAATCAAGAGAGAACTCTTAGACAACTCATCGCTCTAGCTTTGGATCAATAACCATTATGTATTCAAATCCTGCTTTGCAAACAGAGTTCGAACTGAAATTTGGACTGATCCACCTTCTTCCAAAGTTCCATGTGTTGGAAAACGAAGATCCTCATAAACATCTCAAGGAATTTCATGTGGTTTGCTCTAGCATGAAGCCACAAGCTATTACGGAGGATCAAATCAAGCTTAGGGCCATTCCATTCTCACTCGCAGATAGAGCTAAGGATTGGTTATTCTACCTTCCTCTAGGTTTGGTTACAACATGGACTGACATGGTAAGATGCTTTCTCGACAAATTTTTTCCAGCTTCTAGGGCCACAAACATAAGAAGGGAGATATGTGGAATCAAGCAAAGAGATATTGAAAATCTTCATGAGTATTGAGAAAGATTCAAGCAGCTTTATGCTAGCTGCCCACAACATGGGATTTCTGAACAACTACTCATCCAATACTTCTATGAAGGACTCTTGCCAATGGAAAGAAGAATGATGGATGCTGCTAGTGGAGGAGCAATAGTCAATAAGACTCCCACCGAAGCTAGGAATTTAATTTCCACCATGGCTGCAAATTCTCAACAATTCGGGACTAGACAGGATATGCCTAGAAGAGTGAATGAGGTGAGTACATCTTCAGTTGATAATCAAATTGCTAATCTAACCTCTATTGTGCAGCAACTTGCTTTAGGAGTGGGAAACATGTAACAAGCCAAGGTTTGTGGAATTTGTGCTAGTGGACATCCAACTGATTTGTGTCCTACACTTCAAGAAGATTCACAAGAGCATGCTAATGCAGTTGGAGGATACCAAGGGCCTTCCCAAAGAAAATATGATCCCTATTCCAATACTTACAATCCAGGATAGAGGGATCATCCAAACTTCAATTATGGACAAAGGTCGTAATACTAAAACTACCAACCTAGGCAACCTTCTCAACAAATGTAGCAATCATCAAATTCAGGTACGTCTCGTGAAGAGGTTGTTAAATCCCTTGCTGATAGTACTCAACAATTTCAACAGGAAACAAGGTCTAACCTCAAGGAATTAAAAGATCAAGTGAACCAATTAGCCGCATCAGTAAGCAAGCTAGAATCCCAAGGAAGATTGCCATCACAAACCATGGTCAACCCTAAGCAAAACGTAAATGCAATCACTTTGAGAAGCGAAACCAAACTGAAAGAACCTCAAATCCGAACCCATAGCACAAGAGGTGAAGAAAAGGAAAAATGAGTTGAACCACCTCAACTTAAATTCGAAACGCCACTAAAGGGAGCCTGAAGATACCAGAGATAATACCTCATTTTCCTACAAAGTCAAAGTCCAAAAAAGAAGAGGAAGAGAAGGCAATTCTAGATACCTTCAGAAAAGTCGAGGTAAATATTTGCTTATTAGATGCTATCAAACAGGTTCCAAAGTATGCCAAGTTTCTCAAGGAATTGTGCAACAATAAGAGGAAACTTAAGGGAAATGAGTATGTGAACATGGGAGAGAATGTTTCTGCAATCCTCCAGAAAAAGTTACCACCCAAATGCAAGGATCCAGGCATGTTCACTATCCCATGTAAAATAGGTAATTTAAAGATCGAAAAAGCCATGTTAGATTTAGGAGCCTCAATTAATGTCATGCCATTATCTATTTACAAGTCTATGACTACGGGCAAATTGAAAAATACTGGTGTGATAATTCAATTGGCTGATAGATCTAATGTTTATCCCGAAGGGGTGTTAGAAGATGTTTTGGTGCAGGTTAATGATTTAATCTTCCCAGTAGATTTTTATGTCTTAAACATGGAGGAAGATGATACATCTTTGATTTTATTGGGCAGACCTTTTCTCAAAACCTCTAGAACAAAAATAGATGTTTATGATGGCACTTTTACTATGGAATTTGATGGTGAAGTTATGAAAGTCAATATATATATATAATGCCATGAAATACCCTAGAGACATGTCTTCCATTTTTGTTTGAGATATTATTGATCCTTTAACTGACATGTATTTGAACATTTGTGATGAGGATAAATTGAAAGTTGTTTTAAGTAGGCACCTCACGCTTGCGGATTCAAAGAGATTGGAGAAGAAGTTTGCGTGGGAATCAGAATTATTGGAAACGGTCAAAGAGCTAGGATTACTGCGCACAATGAGGTTTGATGTTTCTCACATTCAATTGCCATTATCTCATACAAAGCTTCTTCCCTCTATTGTGCAGGCACCAGATTTAGAATTAAAGACTCTTCCAGAACACCTCAAATATGTTTTCTTAGGTGATAGGGAAACACTTCCGGTGATCATCTCCAATAAACTATCCAATTTAGAAGAGGAGAAGTTGCTTAGAGTGCTCAAGGAATACAAGGAAGCTATCGGATGGATAATAGCAGACATCAAGGGAATAAGCCCAACAACTTGCATGCATAAGATCCTTATGGAAGAGGAATGTAAGCCTACTAGGCAAGCACAAAGAAGACTCAACCCACCAATGATGGAAGTAGTTAAAAAGGAGATTTTGAAACTACTGATGCATGTATAATCTATCCAATTTCGGATAGCAAATGGGTAAGTCCAGTCCAAGTGGTTTCGAAGAAAACGGGTATAACGGTTATACAAAACCCGGATGGTGAGTTGGTAGCTACCCGAATTCAAAACGGGTGGCGAGTATGCATCGATTATAGGAAGTTGAATGCATCTACAAGAAAAAACTACTTCCCTCTTCCTTTTATTGATCAGATGCTTGAAAGATTGGCAGGTAAAACTCATTATTGTTGTCTTGATGGATATTCAGGTTTTCATCAAATTTCGGTGGCACTCGAAGATCAAGAAAAAACTACCTTTACATGTCCGTTTGGAACCTTTGCTTACAAGCGCATGCCCTTTGGTCTATGCAATGCTCTAGCCACATTCCAGAGATGTATGGTTAGTATATTTTCTAATTATATAGAAGATATAATAGAAGTGTTCATGGATGATTTTACTGTTCATGGAAATACCTTTGATGAATGCTTAGCTAACCTCACTAAAATCCTCAATAGATGCATAGAAAGTAACCTTATTTTAAATTATGAAAAATGCCATTTTATGGTTGATCAAGGTATTATTCTAGGGCAAATAGTATCTTCTAAGGGGATAGAAGTGGATAAGTCAAAATAGAAGTGATAAAATCTTTGCCTTACCCCACATCTGTGCGGGAAGTTCGCTCTTTTCTTGGACATGCAGGATTTTATAGGCGATTTATTAAGAACTTCTCCAAGATCACCCAACCCCTATGTCGACTACTACAAAAGAACGTAGCATTTGAATTTGATGAGACATGCAAGAAGGCATTTGACAAACTCAAAGAAATGTTGACCACCACGCCGATCATCCAACCCCCAAATTGGAATCTACCGTTAGAAATCATGTGCGATGTAAGTAACTACGCAGTAGGAGATATACTTGGACAAAGAGAAGAGAGAGTTCCACATGTCATCTACTATGCCTCATGAACCCTTGATAGTGCACAATGCAACTATTCCACAACAGAAAAAGAACTTCTAGCCATTGTTTTTGCTTTAGAAAAATTTCGTTCTTATTTACTAGGAGCTAAAGTGATTATTTATTCTGATTATGCAGCTCTTAAGTATTTACTCTCAAAGAAAGAAGCAAAACTAAGACTCATCAGATGGATATTGTTGCTACAAGAGTTCAATATAGAAATCAAGGATAAGAAGGGAGCCAAAAACCTGATGGCTGATCACCTAAGTAGACTCATCAAAAGTGAAGAACCTTCGCCCCTTAGAGATGAATTTTCAGATGAATATCTTTTTTCCATTCATGAAACAAGACCATGGTATGTTGATATTGCTAGCTTTTTAGCTACATGAATTTTGCATAATGAATTATCTAGGTCTCAAAAAGATAAGATAAAAAGAGATGCTAAGTATTACGCTTGGGATGAATCTTACTTAAATATTGTGCTGATCAAGTCATTAGAAGATACGTGCCTGACCATGAAATCTCTTCTATCTTAAATTTTTGCCATTCATATGCATGTGGTGGACATTTCGGTCCAAAGAGGACAGCACGCAAGGTACTTGAATATGGATTATTTTGGCCAAATTTATTTCAATATTCTTATATGTTTTGTAAAACTTGTGAGAAGTGCCAAAAACACAGGAAGTCTAGGACATAGAGATCAATTACCTTTAACTCCTATTCTAATCTGTGAAATTTTTGATGTATGGGGTATTGACTTTATGGGCCCTTTTCCTGTTTCTAATAATCATGTATATATCTTGCTTGCTGTGGACTATGTTTCGAAATGGGTTGAAGCTAAGGCAACCCGAACTGACGATGCTAAAACTGTTGTCAATTTTGTCAAATCTAACATCTTTTCTAGGTTTGAGACACTGAGAGCAATAATAAGCGATAGAGGAACCCATTTTTGCAACAAGGTGGTGGAAGCACTAATGAAGAAATATCATGTAACTCATAGAGTTACTACCGCCTATCATCCTCAAACAAATGGTCAACCCAAGGTATCAAACAGAGAAATCAAGTCCATCCTCGAAAAGACAGTGAACCCAAATAGAAAGAATTGGAGCATAAGACTTGAAGATGCAATTTGGGCATATAGAACGACTTACAAAACTCCCATAGGTATGTCTCCTTATCGCATTGTTTATGAAAAATCATGTCATCTTCTCGTAGAATTGGAGCATAAGGCCTATTGGGCAAACAAGCAGTGCAATATGAACTTGAATGAAGCCGGTGAAATGAGAAAGCTTCAATTGCAAGAACTGGAAGAGATCCGAAATGATGCATATGAAAATTCTAAGATTTACAAGGATAAGACAAAGGCCTTCCATGATCAAATGATCTCCAGGAAACAATTCTTTCTTGGTCAGAAAGTTATTCTTTTTAATTCTAGACTTACGTTATTTCCTGAAAAATTACGCTCTAGATGGCTAGGGCCCTTTGTTGTTACTAACATCTCTCCTCATGGTGCAGTTGAAATACAAAGTATGGATACGGGCAAGATTTTTAAGGTTAATGGTCATCTTTTGAAGCCTTTTATGAAGGGTTTCAAGTGCATGAGGTTGATCTAATTGATTTAGAGTATCCTAAGTACGAATGAGAGGTAACAACGTCTAGCCAAAGACGTTAAAGAAAGGCGCTTGTTGGGAGGCAACCCAATTTTTATGATTATTTTATTTATTTATTTATTTACTTATTTTCATGCATTTTTAAGTATATGTGTCAGTCTTTGGTTTATAAAAAAAAAAGAAAAAAAGGGTGAAAACAGAGACAGGTCGCACCTTAGGCGAGACTCTCGCCTAAGGTGACCCCTTAAAAAAAAGGTGAAAACTAGAAACGAGTCGCACCTTAGGTGAGACTCTTGCCTAAGGTGACCCTCGAAAAAAAAAAAATTTCTTAAAAGCCCAACCCTCTCTCTTTCTCCTATTTTCCTCTTCATCCTTTTCCCCCATTTTCCCATTTCACCCAAAACTCAATCCCATACAAATCCTCTACCAAAAGCACAAAATTTCTCCATATTTCAACCCAAAAACACAAAACCCATTCCTATTTTCATATTGTAAGATCTCTCATTATCTAAGGAAATGAGTGGAAACCAACCATCACCATCCCGTCAACAAAGGACAAGAGTATCAAAGAAAAATGTGGTATTACCTAAGGCCAATCTACATGGTAACTTAGACTTCACTACAAAAATCGAAAAGAAAAGGTATGACAATTTATGTAGTAAAACAATTATATCCGGTAAGCGATATGATGACCCAACCTTGGAAATCTTAGGGATTCGAGAAAAAATTCATACTTATATTGACAACATAGGTTGGAGACCATTCTTTGAAATTACTTGTCATGCTTATACCGAACTATGCAGGGAGTTTTACGCAACTTATAAATACACTCCTCCGACGGAGTACAACCTCAATACTCCCAAAGTAGTGAAGTTTAGGATCATGGGCATGAAATTTGAGTTATTTATAACTCAATTTAATATTAATTTGGGGCTTATTACCAATGAATTTGCTGAAAGTGAGGAATACCTTAGCAGCCTTTGTGATTATGATCTTGATTTTGATGCCATGCAATTTTATAGAAATGAATTGACAGGGAAACCTCACAAGTATTATGACTCCAGTCACACCATTGATAGTGAATTTCAAGAGCCTGCTCAACAATACATGCATAGGCTTTTAGCCTATACTTTTTCTAGTAGAGTAGCAAATGCGACTTTTTTAACTAAGGCCGAGAGTTACTTTCTTTGGTGCATGTCAAAAGGTCTTAAAGTTAACTTAGGATATTGGTTGGCTTCCCATTTTAACAGCGTAGAAGATTCTAAAAAGCCTTTGATTCTTGGTTCTATGATTACTGCTTTAGCTGTTCATGTAGGTTTGTTAGATCCAAATGATACGTTACTTCAAGTGGCAGGGCAGATGCAACCACTAGACATCTGGTCATTAATTCACCAAAATCTTATAAGGCGGAATGACGATGGAACATACAGTTTCCAAGGTCTAAGACCTTATAATAAGAGGGCCAGAAGGATACTTCCACCTGTTCATGAACAAGAAGATGACGATATAGGGCAGTCACATCAAGCCTCCGAACTACTCATCGATCTACAGAACCAAGTTTCACAATTGGCTTTTGATCAACACCAAATGCAGCAAAACCAATTCCGGATAGAGCAAAATCAATTGGCATTTTATGTACACATGGGCTTCAATCCACCTTTCCCACCACCGCCACCACTACAGTAAGCCACCATGGCTTTCGATGCTCAATAACTTCAGGGGAGTATTCTTTTTCCTTTGTCTTTTCAATTTTTAAATATTGAGCATTTGTGACATTGGGGACAATGTCCCATCTAAGTGTGGGAAGGTGTTTAGGAAGTTTATTTTATTTCTTATTTGTTTGATTTGATCAAATTTTTGTAAAATCTTATTCAAGATGATCTTAGTTCACTAGTGAGCATGTGTTCTTTCTTAATTGCCATCTATGAAATTTATGATCTTCTTCTACTCATCCTCGAACTGAATTTATGATCTTCTTATATGCGAAATTGTTTTGTATTTTCATCTTGATGTTTATGATTATTGAATTGAATGAACAAATGCATAGATTAACACATTACACCCTTGTGAGATTTGAACCTAATGAGCATTCATTACATCATGCCCTTTATTCTTTTATGAGTGATTGAAATGCATAGTTAGTAATTCTAGAATTTTTCATGTTATACATGTCTCTATCAATCACTTTGATGAATATGGTGCATTGATAAAAGATAAGAGCATTAGGATTAAACCATTTGAATTTTACCCCCTTTTTTTTCTCTTATTAACCTACCCTTTATTAGACCCTTAAGGAACCCCCTTTGAGCTTTAAGCCTTTTCTTTGTTTTTAAACCACATTACAAGCCAATGAAATCCTTTTTCTTGTTTTTATCCAAACGTATTTTCGAACCTTGAATTGGAAATTATTTTAACTTAGATATGGGAGACTTGAATTCATAAGGAAAAAGATTATTTTGTATGACCCATGTTCGTTAATGATCGATTCCTCCTAGATGAAAAGAAAGAAGATTTGAACCTTATAAAAAAAAAGAGAGAAGAAAAGAAAATTCACAACAAAAAAAAGAGAAGGAAGAAAAGCAAGAAGAATGATTGAATTTCAAGTAAGTCTCATATGTTTATGTTTGAATTGATTATTCCCCTTAAATCGAAATAGCCTTGACATACCTTACCCAAGCCCCATTACACCTTTTTACGCTTTTGATATATGTATCTTGTTCCATTGAAGGAGGAAGAAATGTGATTTAATAGCAAGCTTATGGTAAGAACTTTCTATGCATTGACTTGAGTGATCAAATGATAAACCAAAAAACTTTGAGTGTAACTAGTGAAACCTTTGTGAGGGTGCTAAGATCTATGTGTTTTAAGTTTGATTTGATTATCATTATGTGTTATTGGTGAGAATTCACATGAACTTAATATTTTTATGCATGCTAAAATGTTTTGGATGGGTTGAAGTTGAGCATAAATGAATGGAAGGTTATAAGTTTGAACTAATGTTTGCTTGAGGACAAGTAAGGTTTAAGTGTGGGGGTATATGATAAGTCATTATTTTGCACTTTATTTACCTTGTTTTCCTATGGTTTTGTATGAATTTTATACTTAATTTATGGATAATTGATCATTCTTGAATAATTGTAGGAATTCATGGAATTGATGAATTAAAGGATGATTTAGAAGGATTTTGGAACAAGGGAAATCATGTGGAAGAAGTGAGAAATGATGAATGCGAGCCAAGTCAGTGCTGGGTGCAGCCTTAGGCAAGATTCTCGCCTAAGGATCCCTTCACTGTGAAGTTTTCAACTTTGGTCAGTGCTGGGTGCAGCCTTAGGCGAGACTCTTGCCTAAGGATCCCTTCACTGTGCAGTTTTCAACTCAGGGCAGAGCCGGATGTAGCCTTAGGCGATACTCTGGCCTAAGGGTCTTCTTGACGAACTGACTTCAATTTGTTAGACAGAGACGGGTCAAGGCTTAGGTGAGACTCTCGCCTAAGCATCCAATACGATGATTTTCTCTCTCCTCTATAGATTTGACTTTTTCAAGTACTTGGAAGACTTTTTATCAGATTATTATTTTAATTAAATGTAAGGACTTTAAGTCCAACTAGGAGTAGGACTTTTATCTCTATTTTTTTAGTTATAAATAGGCTTTTGAAGATCTAGGTTAAAGAGAGACTTTTGATTAGATTTTCTGATACAAATATTTTCACTGCTTTTACCCAATATTCATGGGTTGCTAAACTCTCTTTCCAATCTAAGGATAATTGAAGATTTGGTTTATAAGTTGTGAGATCTAATTGTTCTTATTTATTCTCTTTAATCTTTTCTATTCTTATAATTTATGCATTTCATTATTATTATTGTTTTGTGGTTGCTTCAAAAAGGCCTATTGATTCATTCACAAGGTAATATACATCAATTAAAATATCTGAATCCGTCATTATGTGGCTGTTTCAATAACAAGTGGTAAGTAACAAGATTAATTGCACTTCTGGTTTTTAGTCTTTTTTATGTGATTATAAGATCTGATTTAAATAAACCTACATGTGTGTTTGTTGATTAGAATTGGTAGTCTCTTTAGTGCTCAATGCTATTGGTAAATTAAATCCTAAGATCGTATCTAGGGTTGTTTATTGGTAAGAGCAGCAATTAGAGAACGTTTCCTGATTGTTAAAGCAGTAAGAAGAGATAGGTTGTTAGTTCGTACCAACAATCATAACCAATTTAGTTGGGATTAAGAAAAATTATCTTCCATCAATGATCAACTTACCGAACCAAATCTGAAAATTACTCCTTGGGTCGGATTTCTCAAATTATTGAATTCTTCTACTCAATTTTGTTTTCTTTCTATTAAGTTTTGTTATTTTAGTTAATCAATCTTTCAAACCCTCTTGTTTATTGTTCTTTTATTTGCAGAAAAGTAAATTGAAATTAATCAATCTCTTTTGGGACACGACCTTGCTCCCTATACTACTAATTATTTGTTGGAGCAAGTTATTTAATATTGTTGGTTTCGGCAACCATCAAGCTCCTTCTTTAGAACCTATGGATTCTTCAACTATGGGCTTTTCAAGTCTGGACTTAACTGGTGGATCGACTAGCTCTTTGTCGCTCCTAAGGGTGATGGCTTTAACATGTTCCTTACCCTCCCTTTGCCTAACAGGATTAACTTCAGTGTTACTAGGAAGGGTCTCTTGTAGACATTGGCTAAGAGTATTGGCTATTTGTCCAACCTGAACTTCTAAGTTCTTAATTGAAGTAGCTTGATTTTGCAGGATAGTCGTGAACATTTCCTTAAGCGAGGGCTTCTTATCAGCTGCAGGTAAGTGCTGGGGCTGAATAGTTGGTGGTGGTCGATGAAAGTGATGTGGATGATGCTAAAATTGAGGTGGTGGATGGGAATGATTAGATGGGTGATGTGAAAATTACTGTTGTGGTGGTACATGAACTGGTGGAGCTTGAAAACCAGAGAGTCCTACAGGTCTAGAATTAGAAGCTTGTCCTTGGTTTTGGCTCAAGGAAAAGTTAGGCTGGTTCCTCCATCCTAGATTGTAGGTGTTTGAAAAGGGGTTGTTCTGTTGCTTCTGAGATGGGGCAACGTACTGAACCGATTCTAAGTTAAGCGGACACCTATCTACAGAGTGTGTACCACTACACAGATCGCATGAAAGAAAAGGACTTTGTACAACAAGAACAGGGTTAGGACTTGTTGCAGGATTATGCTGGGTACTGAGTGACTCTACCCTTTTCGTAAGGTTGGCTATTTCAGAGGTCAAGGTAGACAGCGTGTCTAACTCATAGATACCCACCGACTTCTTAGGCAGTTGCCTCTCCGAAGACCATTGATAGTTGTTAGCTACCATCTTGTCTAAGAGACCGTAAACTTCCTCCTCTGTTTTGCACATTAGGGCTTCTCTCGCAGCAGCGTCTATGATGGTCTTATTTTGGCTAGTTAGTCCATTGTAGAAGGTCTGGACTTGCAGCCACAAGGGTAGGCCATGATGCAGACACTTCCTAAGAAGGTCTTTATATCGGTCCCAAGCTTCGTAAAGAGATTCATAATCAAATTTGGTAAAGGAAGATATGTCATTACAGAGTTTGGCTATTTTAAAGGGAGGGAAAAACTTAGCAAAACATTGATGGGCTAACTCATCCCAAGTGGAAATGGATCCTGGAGGTAGGGAGGTTAACTAGTGTCGTACCCTATCCCTAAGCGAGAAGGGAAATAACCCAAGCCTTTATACGTCATCCGATAATGCATTGTGCTTAAAGGTATTACACAGGTCCAGAAATTGCCCTAAGTGAGCATGTGGGTCGTCATGAGGAAGCCCATTGAACTGTAAAGAGGTTTGGATCATTTGGAGGATTGAAGGTTTAATTTCGAAATTGTTTCAGGGACAGCTAGTGGCCTAATGCCGGTATAATAACCTTCAATAGTTGGTATTGCATAATCCCCAACGGTCCTAATTTCTCTATTTTCTGCCATGATGTTTTGCAGCGGAGCTATTAATTTCCTAGAATCCTTTCTAATTTTCCTAAGTGTTCGTTCAATTTCAGGATCTAAAAAAAGCAATCAAAACTCTTGGCTCTACGCACACAAACATAAAAAAGTCCTAAGAAAATTTTTTAAGTTTTTAATTTTTCAATTTTTTTAATTTTTTTATGAGAGATAAAATTAACTAATCTAGATTAAAGCTCTAAATATTCACAACCTAAGTATTTACAAGCTAGAATTACACCTAAGCATAATTTCACCGATATTAATTAATGGCTAATTATCATTCCTCGGCAATGGCGCCAAAAACTTGGTGACGACTACGCCCACTCTAAGTTACCTAGATGTGTTACCGCAAGTGCACGGGTTGTATAAGTAATAATGGGATTTGAGTCCCGGATTATCATCCCACTGAGAATCTAATTAGCCTAATTAAGTACCGGTTAATCTTACCCCAAATATATCCTAGCAAATTATGAGAATTTAGTGGGTGATCTACTAAGTTTAAAATTAAAATATTGGAAAGCAACAAAAATAATGAAAATTATGAAATAAATAAAACAGAGCTAAAATTACATACAGAGCTCCAAGCAACTTAAAGCAATAACCTACAAAATATAAATAACAAAGTTAAAATTAATTAGTGCAAATAAATTAGAATGCAAACAAGAAAATAAAGAAATAAAATTAATTAGAATGAAACTAGACAATCCTAAAATAAAATGTGCATGAAATTAATCTAGTTATCAAAAATAAAAGTGCAAATTAAACTAACCTAAAATCTATTGAAATAAAATTCTAAAAATTTAAGGAAATTTCTAAACCTAATTATAAATCTAAATGTCTAAAATGGTGATCCTAATTTAATCCTAACTATAGCTAATTACTAACTTGACAATAAAATCTAAATAATGCATGAGAACTTAATATTTTTGGAATTTTTTTAATTTGAAATGAAAATTAAATTAAAAATGCATAAAATAATTCTACCCTAAACACTACTTAAATTAAAGCCTTAAAAATTAACTATTAATGCAATTAAAACTAAGCCTTAAACTAACAAAGAAAATTTAGCTATCATGCAAATTAATTTAAGCTAACAAATAATAAAAGGAAAAATAACAATTAACCAAAATAAAATAATTGCATGAAACATTAAATTGAGAAATGCCAAACTGCCAAACATGGCCTTTGTACAATCTCTCCAATCAGCACTAGTCTCGTGCACTGTACTGTGCTATTGTGCCCGACTCCTCCATGCAGCACTTATCCTCAGTCTGCTTACACCAGAAAAGCCAGCAACACACTACAGCTAACATTGTGCTCCAACCATCTTCAGCTACTGGGTTAATCCCTGGCAAGCACTGCACACATCATCCCAAGCCATAAATCCAGTACCGTGGCAATAAGCACGTAATAATGCCTGCATTTGATTTCCTGCACCACGTTCCTGCATCTGTCCTTAGTATTACACTACCGCGGTAACCAGCTCCCAGCCTTCATCTAATTCCTTACTGCTTGTGCGTCTGCTGCTACCACATTCCTTGCCTAACTCGATCCAGCAATGTTATACAGCAACGAATGACACAGTCCTATATTGTTATCATCCACCTCGCGTGCCCAAAAAATAATTGAACCGAGATTGAAAATGAGATGAACGAGAGCTGATAGCTATAAAGAAACTGTTAAAAGCTTGAAAACCAAACGGTTGTGACACCTAATCTCCTTGCAACATACACTACCAGGAAACAACAAAAGCAATAGAAACAGAAGTGCAAAAATAACTAAATAAAATTAGCATAGTAAACTGACTAAGAAACAAAGCAAAGCAGAGTGTAATTGTTTCACTACTGTTGCTGCTGAGCTTTCAAGTTGCTGCTATAGCCACCATTCACACCAAGTTCAGCAATCCAACACAACCCAGTAAACAATCGGTGCTGAAACCTCCCAAGTTGCCTTATCCTGCATTCAAGCTTTACTCCCTACAACATTTTTTTCCTAGCAGCAGCTAGCACCGAGACATTGTCAAACAAAGGCAAGCACTGAATCTAAATAAGGAAATAGCATATAGAAGCGAAAGCAGAAGAAAAGAGTAAGGCAGTAGTAGAGCAAGATCGCATTAGGCTTAGTCACATCGCCGTTATCCTCCTACACAACCACACTACCTTAGCTCTTAACACTGAAAACGGAAGAGGCAGAAATGTAGAATTTTAAGGAAATGGCTAACTCTCGGTTGAAATAAATAATAAAAAAAAGATAACAAAAATAAAAGGAACTTTAAAATAAACTTTGTCTTTCATAAAGCTAAATAATGCCAAATCTAAAGGGAATGGTAGCTTGTAAAGCTTGAAAATGGTGGCTGCCACCAACATGAAATACAAAAGAACTAGAAAAGAAATGAAACTTTTCATAAAATAAAAATAACAATTGCTATGAACAGTAGCTAAACAAGAATAAAAATTTATAGTAGTTAACGGGAAAGATTTTGAAGAAAACAAGAGAAAAACCATTCTAAAATTACCCTAGCACTACTCTTACCCTAGGCTACTTCTATTCTACCTTAAAATTACTTATACTCCTACCCTACTGTAAGACCCCGTATATGTATAAGGGTAATGTGTATAATTGGATCAAATAATATGAATGGACTTGTAATGTAAAGTATGATTGATGTAAGTCCATGGATTCAATGTATGTATGTGTAATATAAATTGTAACGTACATACAAGTTTCATTGAGTATGAATACGAAGAAATGAGTTCTAGCAAGTGATGGATGTGATTGAGACTCAAGATGAGTAGTGTGGTAAAATGGAATGGAGTTATGCTTCCATTTGGTTTTATGTAGCATACCTTTGAACATACAATGAATGCACACAAGTTTCAATGTGCACAAGGTATGAATGGATGCCATTTTCAAGTTATAAAGGTGGATGGATGAGAAAATGGCCATGGCAATAGATTAAGGATGTGTTGGTATGAGTTGCAGCAAGGAAACTGCAGGAAATCTGGAAAACGTGAGGCCCAGATCGATCTCATAGGATGAGAGATCGATCTGGAAGAGCCAGAATGCTCTTATTTGGGCGAAAGAATAGAGCAGATCGATCTCCAATGGAGCCAGATCGATCTCCCAAGCATTCTGTAGTGGAAAGATCGATCCCCAAGCACCCAGATCGAGCTTCTTAGCTCTCTGTTTGGAACCAGATCGATCTCATGCTTAGACAGATCGATCTCATGCTTCAACAGATCGATCTGATGCTTCGACAGATCGATCTTAGGCTTAAAAATACCGTGAAAAAGAGGAATTTTAAGGGACCAGATCGATCTCCTCTTGGACCAGATCGATCTCCTCAAGCTATTTCTATATAAGGAGAGCTGAAAATCTGGAAATCTCGGAAAAACACTTAACCTTACAATCTCAACCCCAAAAACCTAACTTTCCCTCTCTAAAATCAGCCATTTTTAGTGAGATTTGGAGAGAGATCATTAGAGGCAAAGTTGTTCCTATCAAAGAGAACAACAACATAGTGAGAGGGCATTTTCCTATTTTTGGAATTGAAGGAGTTAAGGGCATTACCATTTGGAGCAAGAAGAGAAATCATATTGGTAAGATTCTAACACTCAAATCCAAATGCATTAGCTATTTAATTGATTTTAGAGTTGATTGATATGAGTATTGATGGATAAACTACCTAGGAATGTAGTGGAATTGGTGTGACCTAGAAATCTAAAATGGGTATAATATGAGGATATGTGGGATTGAATGAGCCTATGATTTATGGCATGCTAAAGTTGTTATTGGGGTAATATTTATGATTTTAAATGGTTAAATGAGATTACATTGTGAGTTTGGAGGAATTGTGGAAATGAGTATGAATATGCTTGATAAATGCCATAGTGAGGGAATTCATGAAATATGAACGCTATGAGCTTTATGTCGATTTGATATCGACTTTGAATAAGTTAATAGGCCTAAGAAGGTCCATAGACTCGAGCTATGGGTAAAGTAATGAAACGAGGCCAAATAAGCTTTAATAGAGGCTATAGATTAAATTGACTATAGCAAGCACAAGGGTTGCAATTTATGGATCGAATATAATGCGGGATACGATTTTGTGCAGTCCCGAAGAGTTCATTGAAGGCGAACCGAACCGTACGAGTAAGCAGCTTAAGGAAGTGGAATCACGCATCGCGATTGCAGGTAAGGAAATTTTGTAAGTATATAGAGGTAGCTGCTCGTATTTTAAACTCGTGGGTATATATAGGGCTTTGGAAATGTGCATGGACTTATAGAAATGTGTTTTGATGATGTATGAGTGTTTGTATGAGATTTGGTTGTTTTGAAATGGTTATTGAAAAAGGGATAGTAAGGCTAATAATTGCATAAATCATGTGTTTTGAATGCTTTTACAAAACACAATGCTTTGATTTGAGCAAATAAAAGGATAGGCTGGCTAGTACTTGAATGATGTTGTGAAATAGCCCATATGAGGCACTAAGCATATTATGAGATGTTTTGAATGCATGTAAGCCGCCTATCGCGTGTATGTGATTTAATTCGCGTTAGAGACTCGCTCGCGCTGGATTCTTATGTTTTCACTTGTGTGAAACGTGCTCGAGCTTAGCTCGCACTTTGAATTGAATTGTGATAATGTTTATAAACCGTACTGGAGCTTACGCTCGTACGTGGATTTGAGTGATTTTTCTTATGCATATAACTGTACTGGAGCTATGCTCGTACATGGTTTCTTCATATTTTATGCATAAATGCCGTACCAGAGAGTTGCTCGTACGAAGTGATTGGTTTTGATGCATGAATTCGCGCTAGAGCGTAGCTCGCATTGGTTTTCACATTGTGGTATGTATGAGGCCGTGGCGAGAGATACAAATTAACTCAGGGAACCCAACAGGCCTGACAGACCTCTTAGGTGGGGTGAGGGTGAGGGGCTAGGACCTGACATAATCCATCCAGGGAACCCAACAGGCCTGACAGACCTCTTAGGTGGGGTGAGGGTGAGGGGCTAGGACCTGGATCAGGGAACCCAACAGGGGCGAGCAAGGCCATGAGGGGCTAGGACCTGGTATTGAGGTTACTCCCACGCGCTCTTGAGACTATAAAGGTTACACTTGGTATGGGGTAGATAAGACCTATGGCAGGCACCCCCAACCATGTTATGGGTCCGCAGAGTACGATGTACCGTGTATATCACATGGAGTACGATGTACCGCGTGGTGGTTACTTGATTTGAGAAAGTCTGACGGAGAACTAACCCACCTTCGTGCCAGCATGATACCCCGCACACCGGAATCCGTGTGGTCTGGGATGATATGTGACGATTGGCCAACGTAGTCACTTGAGATATAGTAACCTGTCTCCTTGCTTGATCTACTTACTACCACATGATTTTAAATCTCTAAGTGTGATTGTGATTGATTAAGGTAGACCCGAAGGAGGGGTCGAGCCTCATGGATTTGATTTGTGAAATGAAAATGAGGTTGTGATTGTGAGTTGATGTGATGTGATTGTATGTGATGAAAAAGAGTTTTATGATGTGGGCTTAAAAAGGAGGTTTCTTAATGAATTGCCCTTTTTATGAATTTAAATGAGATCGAGCATGAGATGATTTATACATGATGTTTTACCATGTTTTATATGCCAATTTTACATGACTTTGATACATGATATATATGTATACTCATATGGCATAGTTTTATTCCTCATGCTCCTATCATAAATGATTTATGCATAACACTATCAGCATGTAGATAGAGTAGTTATCTACCATGCTTGCATTATTGCCTTACTGAGCGTGTGGTTGCTCATCCCTCTCTATTTTCCCCCTACAGAGCGTGCATAGTAGCCCAGTGAGGACTGAGGCGTGGTATTTTGGACTCCGCTGCATCTCCATCGCTTAAAGGTATATACACAGTGATTCTTTTTGTATCTAAACAATGTAAAAGCACAGTATTCTTTTGAGATGTAATTATGGGGGATGTAGATGTCAGTAAAACATGTCCTTATATAAGTACATGATTAATGTGAATGAATGACATCGTTTTATTTAACTGTGAACGAATAATAAGTGACATGGTTGGTCTCAATCCATCCACAAACTTCTGGATCTTCTCGACCTCATTTGACACGTCTCACAAGGAAAAATGTAGAGTTTGTGTGGGACAAAAAGTGTGAAGACAGTTTTGAGGAGTTGAAAAGGAGATTAACTACAGCTCCAATACTCACCATTCCTACCAGCTCAGGAGGTTTCTCTGTGTATGCAGATGCTTCACACCTAGGACTGGGCTGTGTATTGATGCAGGATAGGAAGGTAGTAGCCTATGGATCAAGACAGTTAAAGGATCATGAGAGGAGCTAGGTAACAGTAAAACGCGAAAAATTTTCAGTGATTTTCGGTTAAAGAGAATGGAATTGGGTCGTGACACCTACCTACTTCTATTCTACTTTACCCTACCTGCACTACTTGGTTTTTCAATTGCTTATCATGTTCTATTTATACACAAACTTAGGGGTACAATGATAATTTTCAATCCTAGATGAGTTGGCAATGTTTGGCCACTTGTCTTCATTCCATTCGCTGCAGAGTAGATATTTCCACGTCACTGGTCTTTTAGTACATTTAGCTGTGCGATGTGGCTCGACGTGTGTCTCCCATGAGGTGGGCACCGTGTCCATCGATCTTATCTTTTGGAGGTAAATAAAATACAAACACCCGGCATCACACGTGTCCAGAGGACTGATGACTCATGTTGCGAATTGGGAGTGGTCTAATCTTGTCACGACCCAAATTACCTACAAATCAGAGTAAATTTTTTTGCTTTTTAATTTCCTTACCCGTCGTGAGTTACACTACTAAACAGTTGGGCTATGATTCAGTGTTAGTCACCTCTCACCTATTTACCATTCCATTTTCATATTTCATTTACATATCAATTTATTTAAACTAAATACATCCCCAATATTACATCCATATACAGTACTGTGCATGTATATGTTCAGATACAAAAATATACAAATGTGTATACTTGGTCTTGATAAGAAGCAGCGGATAACCGAAATGCAAGACTATTGTCTGTCTCTTCTATTGAATATACCCTGTAGGGTGGAAAATGAAAGGGTGAGCATAAACAGCTCAGTAAGGCAATAATGTAAGCAGGTAGATAACTATACTATCTACGTGCTGATAATGTCATGGTATAAAATCGTTTACATTGGGAGCATGAGGTATAACTAAAACGATGCCACATGTATGTATATATCATATAAGAGAAATCATGAAATCGATATATAAAACAAACATGGAAAAATCATCATGTATGTCATCTCATGCTCGTCACATTTAAAACTTATTTGTTTCATCATAAACTCATCACGTTAAAACTCATTTGTTTTATCATAAAACAACCACATCAAGGCTAAACCCATCTCTCGGGAATACCTTGATTCATTGAATCACATCTCTTTTAAAAACATAAATCGGGACATTACCCCTCCCTCGGGTTCATCCTGGTCTATTCAGACCGTATGATATCATGTAAGGTATGTAGGTTACTGTATGAAAATCGAGGACTGTGGCCATACTTTGTCCCTATGATCCCAGGCTACACGGATCCCGGTGTGTGGGGCATCACAACTGCAACGGGAGGTGGGGTCAAATCCTACCCGTCAGAATATCAAGTAACATGATCGAGTCATCATGACTGCACGGTACAGCGTACTTCGTGTGACATACACGGTACATCGTACTCCGTGGACCCATATCATAGTCTGGGGGTGCCTGCCGTAGGTTTTATCCACCCCAATACTATGTCGATAACCAACCCATGTCTCAAAGTATACGTGCGAGCATCTCAACTCTCTACGACACACAGTCTACAGGAGGCTTCCGCACGACTATATGCATGTCAACTCACGTCTAGTGCGAGCGAAGCTCCAGCACCATGCTATGCATATCATGATATCTAAAATCTCGTGCGAGCGAAGCTCCAGCACGGTTTTGTGCACACACAAATTTCTCGTACGAGCAATGCTCCAGTACGGCTTTTCATGAGTAATAAATCAGTAAACTTGAGTGCGAGTAAGACTCTAGCACTCTTTTTACTCGAATAAATATGATAGGTGGCTCAATCTTTATAAAACATCTTTTAAAATGGTAACGGGTACAAACCGGTACCCTTTCGTATAATTCATGAAATCTATAGCCAACCTATGTGTATATTTGCTTAAATCAAACAATACATTCATATAAAACATCAAAACATGAAAATCATGCAATTTATCTGTCATACTACCCTTTTTGTAAATTTTACTCCCAGGG
Source organism: Firmiana major (assembly GCA_033439115.1). Classification (NCBI taxonomy): domain Eukaryota; kingdom Viridiplantae; phylum Streptophyta; class Magnoliopsida; order Malvales; family Malvaceae; genus Firmiana; species Firmiana major. The sequence continues at coordinate 28,070,692 of CM065910.1, forward strand.
GCAAAATCATCTTTTTCCTTTATTCACCTATGCCCCGATTTTCGTAAAAATTATTATTTCGTTTCTAGATACTTTAAGGAATTCTAAGCCCTGTAAATCCCCTCAATAAATACGAATAGAAATCTCTATGCACTTACAAAATTCCCTTACCTCGATTCTCGTCGAGCGCGTATCTAAATTCCACTGTCGGAGGCTCGTCCAATCCGATTTGCTGCTAATCCAGTCTCTGGGGCTGCAGATAATTATTTATCATGTCAATTTAACCCAACAAATATAATTCTCCTGTTTACTATAGTCGATTTAACTAATTGGGCCAATTTACTCTTATTGGGCCCAATCGCACCTTAATGGGCTTCGACCCATTTTCAGCCTGTTTTTACTTATTAAATCCCTTCTTCGGGTTTACTGGGCTCATTCAGCTTACCAATAATCATCGGGCTTCATTCCAGACTCATTGGATAGCCCATACACTATTTTTGATAATTACTGTAAAATTCTGAATAATATTCCTTTTTATACAGAATTATTTCGTAAATTTTGTAAAATAATTGAAACTCTGTATTAAATGACTCTAATTGTCAAAATTAAAATATACTTACCCAATGTGATGCGGGGTACGAAAATCGGAGCTCAATCGGCTCTTATTCGGGCTTGTCGTACAATTGCACAATTATATATTTAATCCCGGGTTACTTTTTGATTAAATATAATCTAAATAAATTTCTCAGAATTTAAATCGGTCACTTTTGACCTCTTATCGACTTACCCGAAGTTCAGTGTACCCCCGAAAATCTTCTCCTTTTTCTTTTTTTCTCTTTTTCTCCTTTTTTCCCTTCTTTCTTGGCTGAATCGATTCAGTCCGGTTCAAACCCGGTTCAGACTGGTCCGGATTAGCAGGTTCAGTCCGGTTCACCTCTTTGTTGAACCAGTTCGTACCGGTTCAGACCTTCCCGTCGCCGTTCACGGCGTTTTCGATCGGTTCCCGGCATGATTTTGGCTTCATTCGACGCGCCATCACCTAGGAGTTCAAAATCGGGCCTCGGTGTGGGTTGAAATGGCACCATCGCTAGTGAATCTTCCCTTCTCCCTCGCAGCAGTCACCTCTCGATTTGGTGGATTTCGACGGTTTCGCCGGTCGATACTGGTCTCAAAAGAACCGCATCCTCTTCCCGATCACGTCGGTGCCCGCCGTTCAAGCCCAGCTACCGTGGATCACCGGAATCTACCCCGTTTTCCTCGCAGGCTTCTCTTCCTCCGTTCGACGTTTTCCGGCCTCCTGGCGACGCGTCTCCGGTGCCAATAGCTTCGTCGGCCTCCCCTCTTTCTCCTCGGCTCTCGTCGGGGTCGTCGGTCGCCGGTGGCCATGGGTCGGTCGGCCACGCGCGGTCTCCATTTTCGTTTTCCTTTGTTTTTCTCTCTCCCCGATAAATTTTCTGAATTCTCTTCTTTTTTTTGAATTAATTTAATTTAATTTATTGTTTAATTTTATTATTATTTTATTCAATATTATATTATTATTTTGCCAAAATATCTAAGATAAATTATTATTTAATTTATTTAATGAATAAATAATTTTCTCGGTATTATTTTGACTTTTCGATATATTTTTGGATTATTTTTGGGTTTATTTTTCGAAGTGAAAATCTCGCTTAATTTCGATTAATTCTCAAAAATTCATATCTTGATCAATTTAACCCGAAATTTAATTATTTCTTCGTTATTGATCAAGATTCTCAAATCCATTATTTTTAATTAAATTTTCTTATCGAATTTATTTCGGCTTTCGATCTTTTGACCGTTTTGCCCTTGCACGTGTTCGAGATTAATTTAACCCGACTTCCCTTCACGAATACTCATTCATTTCGCATTTTAAATCGTTATTTCATGTCCGAATCTCGTTTCATTTAATTTGGGACCATTTTCAATTCTTTATAAGAAATTACGATATAATTTTCGGGTTCTGTATAAAAAGGAATATTATTCAAAATTTTACAGTAATTATCATAAATAGTGTATGGGCTATCCAATGAGTTTGGAATGAAGCCCGATGATTATTGGTAAGCTGAGTGAGCCCAGTAAACCCGAAGAAGGGATTTAATATGTAAAAATGGGCTGAAAATGGGTCAAAGCCCATTAAGGTGCGATTGGGCCCAATAAGAGTAAATTGGCCCAATTAGTTAAATCGACTATAGTAAACAGGAGAATTATATTGATTGGGTTAATAAATAATTATCTGCAGCCCCAGAGACTGGATTAGCAGCAAATCGGATCGGACGAGTGTCCGACAGTGGAATTTAGATACGCGCTCGACGAGAATCGAGGTAAGGAAATTTTGTAAGTGCATAGAGATTTCTATACGTATTTATTGAGGGGATTTACAGGGCTTAGAATTCCTTAAAGTATCTAGAAATGAAATAATAATTTTTACGAAAATCGGGGCATAGGTGAATAAAGGAAAAAGATAATTTTGCCCCTGGGAGTAAAATTTACAAAAAGGGTAGTAAGGCAGATAAATTGCATGATTTTCATATTTTGATGTTTTATATGAATGTATTGTTTGATTTAAGCAAATATACACATAGGTTGGCTATAGATTTCATGAATTATACGAAAGGGTACCGGTTTGTACCCGTTACCATTTTAAAAGATGTTTTATAAAGATTGAGCCACCTATCATATTTATTCGAGTAAAAAGAGTGCTAGAGTCTTACTCGCACTCAAGTTTACTGATTTATTACTCATGAAAAGCCGTACTGGAGCATTGCTCGTACGAGAAATTTGTGTGTGCACAAAACCGTTTTGGAGCTTCGCTCGCATGAGATTTTAGATATCATGATATGCATAGCGTGGTGCTGGAGCTTCGCTCGCACTAGACATGATTTGACATGCATATAGTCATGCGGAAGCCTCCTGTAGACTGTGTGTCGCAGAGAGTTGAGATGCTCGCATGTATACTTTGAGACATGGGTTGGTTATCGACATAGTATTGGGGTGGATAAGACCGACGGCAGGCACCCCCAGACTATGATATGGGTCCACAGAGTACGATGTACCGTGTATGTCACACGGAGTACGCTGTACCGTGCAGTCATGATGACTCGATGATGTTACTTGATATTCTGGCGGGTAGGATTTGACCCCACCTCCTGTTGCAGTTGTGATGCTTTGCACACTGGGATCCGTGTAGCCTGGGATCACAGGGACAAAGTATGGCCATAGTCCTCGATTTTCATACAGTAACCTACATGCCTCACATGATATCATACGGTCTGAATAGACCAGGACGAACCTGAGGGAGGGGTAATGTCCCGATTTATGTTTTTGAAAGAGATGTGATTTAATGAATCAAGGTATTCCCGAGAGATGGGTTTAGCCTTGATGTGGTTGTTTTATGATAAAACAAATGAGTTTTAACGTGATGAGTTTATGATGAAACAAATAAGTTTTAAATGTGACAAGCATGAGATGACATACATGATGATTTTTCCATGTTTGTTTTATATATCGATTTCATGATTTCTCTTATATGATATATACATACATGTGGCATCGTTTTAGTTATACCTCATGCTCCCAATGTAAACGATTTTATACCATGACATTATCAACACGTAGATAGTATAGTTATCTACCTGCTTACATTATTGCCTTACTGAGCTGTTTATGCTCACCCTTTCATTTTCCACCCCACAGGGTATATTCAATAGAAGAGACAGACAATAGTCTTGCATTTCGGTTATCCGCTGCTTCTTATCAAGACCAGGTATACACATTTGTATATTTTTGTATCTGAACATATACATGCACAGTACTATATATGGATGTAATATTAGGGATGTATTTAGTTTAAATAAATTGATATGTAAATGAAAAATGAAAATGGAATGGTAAATAGGTGAGAGGTGACTAACACCGAATCATAGCCCAACTGTTTAGTAGTGTAACTGTTCATGATGGGTAAGGAAATTAAAAAGCAAAAAAAATTTACTCTGATTTTTAGGTAATTTGGGTCATGACAGAAAAGCTGGTATCAGAGCAGAGTTGGCCTGATATGAGTCGATGTTAGTAGTTAAGTAAATTTACATCCCCATGTACTGTGTATTATTTCGATACAATTGTGTATATCAAGATAGAAGTGCAGCTAAGAATTTAGTTCGAATGCAAGAATATAGTTTTTATAACTGATAATCGCTATGGTAGAAAGACGAGTACATATGCTCGAGGCCATAGAGATCAGCCTGAGAGTCAAATGAGTCGTCACATGATACTCAAGATGAGAGTGAAGTGGAGGTTGATGTTGAGCATACTCCACAGGGTCTTATAAAGAGACCAAACAGTATTGAGACACGCTCCGAGAGGATGGAGTGGAGTGTAGAAAATATTTCAGAGTTGTTTACTCAATCTATGCTGGTAGTTGAGGATAGGCAGGGTAAAGCCTAAACAAATGCCTCAGACTATAGAGATTTTCACACCCCTTCGGTATATAGCGAAGTAAAGAAACCAATAGTTACTGACGACTGAGTGAATGACATAGCGAAGTGCTATGGATTCTTTCGGTGTATGTCGACTGAGAAAGTGACTTTTAAAATACGTTTATGTTGGAGGCGAGGCGGAGCTTTGGTGGAAGTCCGCTCGACCCATCTGAAGAGTTAATTGTCCAAAGTCGACATGAGAAATATTTTTGGATGTATTCCGCTGGCAGAATATTTCGGACACTACTTAAGGGAAATTACAGGTAAAATTCCTTACACTGACCCAGAGACACTAGTTGATTGATGAGTATGAAACTCAATTTATATCTCTGGGCAGGTGTGAAACTGATATCATGGGCAGTGAGAGTCGAAAAAGCTCAAAAGTTCATGAAAGGGCTCAAATTATCGATTAGAGTCTGATTGGCTCATTACCTATGTCGAGGCAGTGCGCAGAATACAGTTGCGTGAAGAAGATCATGTGTTGCACGCCTCTGAGATTGGGAAAGATAGTAAGGGCTAAAATAGAGACAGAAGAAAATAGAAAATGACAGAGATGTCAGAGCGGGAAAGAGACCAATTGGTAAGAGATTAGAGCTGATGAGTCACAGGGTAAAATGATTGGTAAGACCCCAGATGTCAAATTTCATCATTTTTGAGGGGTATTATGATTGGAAGACCCCGACTTGCTACGGAGCAGTGAAGCAATGTTAGCAGTGAGAGCAGTGGAGCAATATTAGCAGTGTAACAGTGTAAGTAGTGTAGCAGTGTAAGCAGTGTAGGATGTGTGGTAGATACCACAGAAGTAGGGCCTATACCTACACTTTATTGACTAAAATAGGTGTTAAGTGTGGTAAGACGGATCACTTAATTAATGATTGCTCAGAGTTGGGTGAGACTGCCCCACAGAAGAGCAAAGAGACAGAGAAAATCATGTTGATATCTCTGCACCGAAAAAGGGAGGCCACAGCCGAAGAGAAAGGGAAAGTAGGCTGTTGGACGAGGGCGAGTGTATGCTTTGGACCAGGACACTACTGATGTTTCATATGATGCGGTGAAAGATATCACACTGCTTATGAATAAAGAAGTAAATGTGTTAATTGATCCTGGTGCCACGTATTTAGTCATATCGCCTTCATTTGAATATAAATTAGTAAAAGACGTAAATGCCTACACCCGTGGGCACAATGCCGATAGTTAGTACCCCAATGAAAGAGGGTTAATTAACGGAATAATTATGAAGAAATTATAAGTTGAAAACGGGGGAATAAGTATAAGTCAGTCGATTTTATTCAATGGACTATGAATAATTTGAAGTAATATTTGAGAATAAAATTGGTGGGCTACAAATTATGATGTTCAGAGTTCTATTCTAAGACAGTGCTGTATTACCCCTGAAAAATATACTGTAAGTTTTGACAAGTAATAAAATGGAAGTGGCGATTGAAATTAAAGGAGTAAATGATTGTACTCACGAAATGAGTAATGACAGAGTTTTGTTATAAGTGATATACGAAAAGAGATAAGCTTTGCGATGTGATAGATCCTGAATACAAAATCTATTGGAATAAGAGGCGTATGCAAGGTAAAAATATCTATGATACGCGAAGTAATTTGGATTAAAGCAATTAGTATTGAATATGAATTGTGACCACATGGACTGATATGTAAAGTAATTGTGGTCAAGTCTGAGGGTTAATAAAGGTATTTCAAAATACCTCCCCGCTTGAAGACTTGACAGCGTCTAAAAGTATACACAATCTATAAATTGAAATCGACAGTCGCAATATATATATTTAAAATTAGGGTACCTTCACTTGTACGATAATGAAATATAGAATTCGATTAATCAAGAAGGTTTAAAAAAATTCAAAATTTTATAAAAGCCGTTAATATAAGAAAAAGAAATGACGCAGGTTAGTATTTTGAATGGAAGTGAGTTCGAAATGAGATTATATGTTTATGCGTACATATGTCAAGGATATGAGTACTTGAAATATTCAATGGAACTCAACTACGATGAGATATTTAAACTATACCTGGACCGATTTGTTATCATCCATATTGATGATATTTTGGGTGTAATTAAAGTCTATGAAAAATTATAAGCAACAATTAGAGATTGTTTTTACAGATGATTTGTTGAGAGTTCTCGAAATGGACTACTTTATTGACACGTTTAACTTAGAAAAAGTTGTATTTGAATGAGATGATAGACGTAACAAGAGTTTTGGTGTATTGAAGTAATAAACTGACCACCGCATTTATTCTCACCATACCAAACAGATTAAGAGGTTCTCATGAGTCTATGGATACCTCAAAATAATGAATGAGCTGTGTATTGATGCAAAAGGGGAAGATAGTCGATTATGGATCCAAACAGCTCAAGGATTATGAAAGGACTATCCGGCCCTTAATATGAAGTTGACAGCGATAGTGATTGTACTGAGTATGTCGCACCACTATTTACACGATTAGAAATTTTGCGTATGCACTGATCATAAAAGCCCCAAGTATCTATTTTCACAAAAAAAGAGTCGGATATGAGAACAAAGAGGGTTAGAGCTTCTAAAGGATTATGATTGTGGAAATTGTACCACCCAGAAAAGGCTAATGTAATGGCTGATGCCTTGAGTAAAAAGAGCCTCGGGATGGTATTACATATGATGGTCAGGGAGCATGAGCTGCTAGAACAGTTGTAAGCCTCAGTAATGATGTGATCCCCTCTGATGATGACAGTGATTGTGTGATAGCTAGCCTGATATTAGAACCGGATTTGAGTGAGCGGATTTGACAGGCTTAGCATGATGATCGGCATGGTGTCGATAGTGTGAGTCAGATTTAGATGGGTATAGTGACAGATTTCACAAAGAGAGATGATGGCTTACTGAGGTTCAGAGACAGTATAAGTGCTCTCCAGGACCATAGTTGATGAGGTAGAGTTATTGCCAGAAGCTCACTCTTCGGGAGATACAGTGCATCCAGAAGTAATAAATATATCAAAATCTTAGAAAAGAGTATTGGTAGTCAGATATGAAAAGAGACATGGTAAAGATTATAGAAAAGGTGTCTCGTATGTCAACAGAGTAAGGTAGAACAAAAGAAGTTGCAAGGTTATTGCAGTTTCTACCTATATTGACACGAAAATGGGAACAAGTTATCATTAATTTTGTGATGGGTTACAGAGGACCTGGATAAATCATAAGGCTATCTGGGTGATAGTCGATAGATTGACTAAGTCTACCCACCTTCTGATTATGAAATCCCCAGATACTCTGAGTGTGTAGGTGGATTTATGTGTATGAAAAATTGTGGAACACCAAGTATTTTTCCAGTGATCATTGTATCATATAGGGATTCCCTCTTCATTTTTCACTTCTGGGAACGTTTTTCAGGAAGATATGGGAACCCGACTGAGTGTTAGCACAACTTTCTATCCTCAGACAGATGGTCAGTCAGAGAGGACTGTAAAGGTTCTGGAGGATATGATGAGAGCGTGTGCCATTTATCTGATAAGCTCCTGGGATGATCAGTTGTTACTAATCAAATTCACTAATAACATCAGTTGTCACTTGAGTATCGGGATGACTTCAGATGAGACATTGTATGGTCGTAAGGGTTGTTTCCCCGATTTGGATAAGAAGAAGTGGGTGACAAATAGAAAATTGTTCTCAAATTGCTAAGACAAACCTCTGAGGATGTTCAGTTAATTGTGAAGGATTAAGAACACCTCAGAGCAGATAGAAAAGCTATGCTGACAAGAGACATGAACCATTGGAATTCACTGAGGGTAAATTTATATTGTTGGAAGTTACATGCCCTTAGGACATAGCATAAGGACATAACGAGATTTGGAAAGAGATTGGACAAAGTGAGAGATAAGACCTGTAGGTTGGTGTTACTACCTAAACAAACAGGCATCCACGATATGTCCCATCTTATGATGCTTTCAAAATATTATCCGGACTTAGTGTATGTGATCAGATATGAGCTTCAACATTTTAGCTCAATAAAAGTATAACGTATGATTGGAAAAATCGATTTGGGTATTAGATGGAAGGAGAAAGTATTGAGGTTTAAGATAATCTCCCTAATTAAAGTATGTTGGTAGTAGTACACTCCAAAAAAGTCACATAAGAGTTATAGAGGATGATATGTGTGAAATATCCAGAGTGATTTACAAACTAACTTGGTTCTAATTTAGAGGACCAAATTTCTTAAGTGGGGGAGATTATGTAAGACCCAAAAATTATATCGTAATTTCTTATAAAGAATTGAAAATGGTCCCAAATTAAATGAAACGGGATTCGGACAGGAAATAACGATTTAAAATACGAAATGAATGAGTATTCGTGAAGGGAAGTCGGGTTAAATTAATCTCGAACACGTGCAAGGGCAAAACGGTCAAAAGATCGAAAGCCGAAATAAATTCGATAAGAAAATTTAATTAAAAATAATGGATTTGAGAATCTTGATCAATAACGAAGAAATAATTAAATTTCAGGTTAAATTGATCAAGATATGAATTTTTGAGAATTAATCGAAATTAAGCGAGATTTTCACTTCGGAAAATAAACCCGAAAATAATCGAAAAATATACTGAAAAGTTGAAATAATATCGAAAAAATTATTTATTCATTAAATAAATTAAATAATAATTTATCTTAGATATTTTGGCAAAATAATAATATAATATTGAATAAAATAATAATAAAATTAAATAATAAATTAAATTAAATTAATTCAAAAAAAAGAGAATTCATAAAATTTATCAAGGAGAGAGAAAAACAAAGGAAAACGAAAATGGAGACCGCGCATGGCCGACCGACCCACAGCCACCGGCGACCGACGGCCCCCACGACGAGCCGAGGAGAAAGAGGGGAGGCCGGCGAAGCTATTGGCACCGGAGACACGTCGCCAGGGGGTCGAAAAACGCCGAACGGAGGAAGAGAAGCCCGCGAGGAAAATGTGGTAGATTTCGGTGATCCACGGCAGCTGGGCTCGAACGGCGGGCACCGGCGTGATCGAGAAGAGGATGAGGTTCTTTTGAGACCAGTATCGGCCGGCGAAACTGCCAAAATCCGTCGGATCGAGAGGTGACTGCCGCGGGGGAGAAGGGAAGATTCGCCGGCGATGGTGCCGTTTCAACCCACACCGAGGCCCGATTTTGAACTCCAGGTGATGGCGCGTCGAATGGAGCCAAAATCATGCCGGGAGCCGATCGAAAACGCCGTGAACGGCGGTGGGAAGGTCTGAACCGGTACGGACCGGTTTAGCAAAGAGGTGAACCAGACTGAACCGGACCGGTCTGAACCGGGTTTGAACCTGACTGAACCTGTTCAGCCAAGAAAGAAGGGAAAAAAAGGAGAAAAAGAGAAAAAAGAAAAAGGGGAAGATTTTCGGGGGTACATCGGACTTCGAGTAAGTCGGTAAGAGGTAAAAAATGACCGATTTGAATTCTGAGAAATTTATTTAGATTATATTTAATCAAAAAGTAACCCAAGATTAAATATATAATTGTGCAGTTGTACGACAAGTCCGAATAAGAGCCGATTGAGCTCCGATTTTCGTACCCCGCATCACATTGGGTAAGTATATTTTAATTTCGACAATTAGAGTCATTTAATACAGAGTTTCGATTATTTTACGAAATTTATTTTTCGAAGTGAAAATTCCGCTTAATTTTGATTAATTCTCAAAAATTCATATCTTGATCAATTTAACCCGAAATTTAATTATTTCTTCGTTATTGATCAAGATTCCCAAATCCATAATTTTTAATTAAATTTTCTTATCGAATTTATTTCGACTTTCGATCTTTTGACCGTTTTGCCCTTGCACGTGTTCGAGATTAATTTAACCCGACTTCCCTTCACGAATACTCATTCATTTCGCATTTTAAATCGTTATTTCCTGTCCGAATCCCGTTTCATTTAATTTGGGACCATTTTCAATTCTTTATAAGAAATTACGATATAATTTTCAGGTCTTACAAATCTCCTTTTAGCCCATTTTCAGTCCGTTTTTTGCTAAAACGACTGAGTTTCATGTGGATTTAATTTATCTGTAAACATCAAAATTTTAATTAAATTGAGGGGATAATTAATAAAGTAATCAGGGGATTAAAATAATTAATTAAGAAATTAAGCACAAATAATTCTATTTTAATAAAAATATCACCATTCCAGAGGGATATTTGTGCCATGATTTAGCAGATAAAATTTTATTTGTATCTCTTACAATTATTTGTTCTATTAACTTAAATACCTTTGGATTAATTAAAATTCTCCTAAGTTCCTCATACTAATAGTAATTTAATTTAATCACCTCCAAGTGACGCATTTTAATTCCAATTTATTAATTTTACTATTCATGGTTAAAATCGAGTACAAGAAAGTTTGCAGAGTTTACATTCTCCCCACTTTAGGAAATTTGGTCCCCAAATTTGAAAGTACATCCATCTTTAAACAACTTCGGGTACTTTCCTTTCATTAAGCTTTCGAATTCCCACGTGGCTTCTTCCGTAGTATGATACTGCCATAAAACTTTGACCACATGAATCATCTTAGACCACAATGCCTTTTCCTTCCTGTCCAAGATCCGAATTTGTTTCTCCATGTAAGACCCACTTTTGGTGATGTATTCCTTATGATTCATATGATGTAATACATTTTCATATGTTAAATTGAATCATAAGAAGAGATTTTGGATTGAATGAAGTTGCAAAGATAATGAATGAATGAACATCCATGAATCCATATAAAGGTTAAATAAGGGCTGAAGTGGCCAAAGACTAAATGAATGGAACTCAAACAACCAGACCGAATATAAAGACTTAAAAACACGAAATGATAATGCAAGAAATTACGAATTCTAAGTACCTTTTATGATTTCAAGTAATACACCCAAGTCACATTGTATGTGAATCATAAGAAATGAACCTCTTTATGCTCTAAGTGGGATTATAATGCAAAATGAGTATTAGAGTAATGAAATATGAGTTTACCTTTGAAAACTCTGGGAAAAATGTAGCAGGAATGCTCCAGATAAATGCCAGATCGATCTCTTATTCAAAGCAGATCGATCTCTCATTCAAGCAATCGACCCCATATTATTCTGTAAGGAACAGATCGATCCCTTCCTAGGTGCAGATCAATCTCCATTTGATTATGCCAAGAGCAGATCGATCTCCATTTGCTCCTACCTAGCAAGGATCGATCCATTCCAAAAGAGCAAATCAATCTCCATTTGCTTCTGCTTAGCAGAGATCGATCCCTTCCAAAGTGCAGATTGATCTCCATTTGATCCTGTCAAGGGCAATCGATCTCTGCTCATGAGCAGATCGATCTCCAGTTGCTTAGCAAAGATCGATCTCTCTCAAAAGAGCAGATCGATCTCTCCCTTATAAAACTGAATATTTCGATAGATCAACCAAGGGAAGATCGATCTCTTACCCTAGGAGATCGATCTCATCACCCCTACTCTATAAAAACCCGACTGCCAAACCTCCTTCTTTCGTAAATCAACACATTTCTCCATTTTTAACCAAAAAGACCAAGCTTTCTCACAGTAGAATACACCCCCTTCTAAAAAGATTTGAGAAAAAGCTATTAGAGCAAAGTTGTTTATTGTGAGGAGGAGAACAGCATAGCTTGGAACCAACATTCAACTTGTTGGATTAAAGGAGCAAAGGAGTCTTCTTATTTGAGACAAGAAGAAAGTTAAGCTAGGTGAGTTTCCAATACACCAACTCTAAGTATGCTTATCTAGATGTTGTTAGGAGTTGATTGGTGTATGTATTGTTGGTTGAAACTACCTAGAATGGGTTTAGTGTGAGAAACTATTATATGGTTGATTTGATGATAAATGAATTATACCAAGGTGTTAATAATGTTCTATACATGATTTTGAGGTTGTTTTGAGAAATAAGTTTATGGAATAGGATGAGGTTATATAATGTGTATATTTGGTGTTTGTAAAAATGCATGAATGAATGGAAGAGTTAGGGTTAGAGCAAAGCAAACCAAGTGCTTGATTTGATAACTAAGAAAGTTTGTTAAACTAATTGGACTAAGAATGGCGTGATGGATGTCCAACCACCATGCCAGGGTCAAAATGTGATTATAGGCCAAGTTGAATGAAATCGACTCGATAAGGAAAATGGACCTAGGATTCGATCCAATGAGTGAAAATAAGCCTAAGGAGCTTAATGGACCTAGGTGAAATGACAAGTATAATTAAAAATCGACTTAAGAAGAGAATTAGGCTCAATAAGATATGTTGACTAGGATCGATTCAGATTATGAGTTATTTATAATTAACTCATGTGATATATGAATGTTTGCAGCTCCCGAGGATATATCCGAAGCAAATTGAGCCCAAACACAAAAAGTAAGAAAGGAGGAAGGAGTTGCTTCACCGAGAATTGAGGTAAGGGAATTATGTTGGCCCCTAGAGATATCTGTACGCGTTTTTGGGCGCATAAAGGTTTTCTAGAATGTTTTTGAGTCATAGGAAAGGAATTAAATGTTTGAAGGGCAAAGAAGATTGGGATTTGGGAAAAGTTCCTGAAAAACAAGAATCATGATGTTTTGAATCTTTTACTAACCTTTTGAGCATATGGATTGGTAGGTTGGCTAGCATTTAAATGCTTTGCAAGAAGATAGTTTGATTTGGTTTTAATAACCATGCTCTGCAAATAAATTAGCCATCTACATGAGTTTTGTGGAAATAAAGCATGCTAGAGCGTTGCTCGCATGAGATTTGATATGTTTTTACATGCTGAGTGCTGGAGCCTAGCTCGCACTACTTTTCACATGGATTTTACGATATAGTGCTAGACTATAGCTCGCACTAGATTTTTACATGCATGAGTACTGGAGCTTAGCTCGTACTAGTTTTCACATGGATTTTGACATTATGCTGGAGCATTGCTCGCACTAGATGTTCGCTTTATACTTATTTTCATGCTAGAAATTACTTGCACGTGATTTTATGACCTGTTGGGAGCCGTGCTAGGACCTTCGGGTAGGCTGTTTGCCACATCGATTTAATAGGCTCGCGCGAGCTTATTGAGATGTGGCGTGATATGATGTGATGATAGGGTCCATGAAGTACGTTATACCGTGCAAATAGCATGGAGTACGTTGTACCGTGTATGGATATGATATATATACTGTCTTAGGACGATGAATATTCTACTATGGACCAGCGGGTTGGACGTGACCTACCTCTTGTGCTGAAGCAGATAGAGGTGATACCCCGTACACTAGGATCCGTGTAGCCTGGGATCACAGAAGATATGGCCATAGTCCTAGTTATTTCCCGTATTATTATTTGCCTATCTCACATGTCACTTGATTTATGATAGATCCAAGTTTTAAAATGGTTTTATGGGTAAGGACTGTCACGACCTAAAAATCAGAGTAAATTTTTCGTTTTTCTTTCTTACTTACCTGTCCTCTGATCGTGACCACACTTCACCAACAATTGGGCTGTGCGTTAATGCCAGTCCCACCATTCATTTACCGAATAACTTAATTCCTTATTAAAGAAAAGGTAAACATATGAGTTTTTTTCATTAATTCTTTCCCATTCATTTATAAGTGTTTACAGTATCTATACATCCCCGAAAGTTACTTACAAACATGTTACTGTGCTATTCTTATTTAGATACAATATGTACAAGTGTATATACCTCAAAATGATGGGCAACAGTGGATATCAGGAATGCAGTACTTAGTCACCGCAAAGTCTACTGGAGGAAATCTGTGTAGGAAAATGAAAGGGGTGAGCACATCAAGCTCAGTAAGGCAATCCTACGAACAAGTAGGTAACCATACTACCTACATGAACGTGGTGCCATGCATAAACCACCCTTTCTCCACACATTTCAAAATAGATGCTATAATTCATGATGTCATGTAAAACAAGTTCACATGTGGATTTCAAAGAGCATAGAAAATTCAACATGCAACTCTTTTAAATCATTTCATTCTCATTAAAATTTCACAACAAAGTCAAGACTCAGCCCATCCCTCGGGTGTTCCTGACTCACACAACACCATGAAATCAAATGCTTTTTACAGCAATAGAAATATGCGATACAATGAATGTCATGTAAAACCAGTTTACATCATTCATGGGTTTAAATAGCATGGAAATAACATCATGTAAATTCAGTTTAAAACCCAGTTTCATTCTCATCAAAATCTTATCTCAGTCAGGATCTAACCCCTCCCTCGGGTGATCCAGACTCACACGAAAATCCACAAAATGAGTTTCTCAAAACATCAACATGCGAGACTAGGCAGTATGTGTATATCTCAGGTAAATAATTAGGACTATAGCTATATGTCCTCGTGATCCCACTGCTACACGGATCCTAGTGTGCGGGGTCTCACCACGATCGGGGACCATCCGGGGAGGTAGGTCAGTCCATCCCATCGGTCATGTTCGATCACTCACATCCGAAGATGCCACTCGCATCCGAAGATGTCACACATCCGAAGATGCCACATAATCAATCCCAGCATGGTACAGCGTACTCCATGCTACTTGCACGGTAGAATGTACTCCGTGGACCCATATCTCATATCCATACTCATGCCTTGTCTCAAAATGTACGTGCGAGCCTATTTAATCGGTGTAACACACAGTCTATCTGACGCTCCAAGCACGGCTCATCTCATGTTATCATAAAACCAGTGCGAGCGATGCTCCAGTATTCTCATAAAATCAAGGAAAATCTCGTACGAGCCAAGCTCCAGCATGCGTTTCATAAAATCTCTTAAATCTAGTGCGAGCTAAGCTCCAGTACTCTGTCAAAATCATGTAAAACTAGTGCAAGCTAGGCTCCAGCACTCTGTCAAAAAAATTTAAGTGAAAATCTGGTGCGAGTTAGACTCTAGTACCCTGTCATGAAAATCATATGAGAATTTGGTGCGAGTTAGACTCCAGCACCAATGCATGTAAAACTCTAGTGCGAGCTCTTGGTCTAGCACTAATGCATGCATCACCCAAATCAAAACTCTTGTGAGTTGAGCTCTAGCACGTCACATTTTTAGAAAATCACGTAGGCGGCTAGATTTCTCAAATCAATTTCAGAGAAAATCAACATTGATTAAAGTTATGCAATGCCGTACATTTTATTTGAAAGTTAGCCAGCCTACCCATGCATGTGTCAAAATACCTCAAGAACAAGCAAGGACCTCCTGTTCTTGCTCCTTCCAACTTTTCCTAAATTTGGAAAATTTACCATTCATAAGGGTATTTTGGTAATTTGCCCATCTGGGGCACTAAAATTTTTATCTTAAATCTAGACCCTTCAGACACTTTAAGAGACTGCAAATGAAGTTGAAATTTCGTAAAGCTACCTCTAGCAGTCCGTAAAATTCTCTTACCTTATTTTTCTGTACAGTGTGACATTTTTCCAACGTTACTTATCACCCGATCCGTTTAGCTCCCAATATGTTCTCCGAAGCTCCAGATAATCATTTATCGGGTTAAATCCAAACATATTAATCCATATTTCACTTTTACTAGGCTTAATTAAATCATTGGGCCCGTTTACCCCTATTGGGCCCGGTTGCACCTTAATGGGCCTTAATCGGCCTTAAGCCCTTTTTCCACTTACTATTCACATTATTAAGGCCTATTGGGCTCATTGGGCCCATCGGTATTTATTGGGCCTCGTTCTAAACTCTCGGATAGCTCAATTAATTATTTACGACAATTTATCTTAAATTCTAAAATTTAATTCATTTTATACGAATATAGATGCAAATTGTCGTAAATAAGGGTTACTTACTCGAGATTCCCTGATAGTACACAAATCAAGGCTGTCTCGAGCTCTCGTTTGACATTAATTATCGAGCTACATAATTACATATTTTTTTGAGTCAAATTTCAGTCGGATATTAATCAAATTAAATATTTTGAAATTTAAATCGGTCAATTTCGATCGCTTACCGACTTACCCGTTGCTCGATTGCATCACCAAAATTTTTTCTCAATTTTTCCTTTTTTTATTTTTTCCCTTTTTCTCTTTCTTTTCCTTCTTTTCTAGCTGAACCAGTTCGGTCTGGTTCAGCCCGGTTTAGACCGGTTCGGTTCAGCCAGTTCAGTCCAGTTCGGTCAGTTTGGGGCTTCGTTGGCCGGTTCTTCGTCGCCAGCAGCTCTGCGGGACTTTGTGAAGCTCAGATCTGCCCTCGATTTTGCCATGGCTGGCCAAAAAGTGGCCGGTTCGACTCTTCTCCCTTCTGGTGTCGGTACCTATTTTCCTTTCTCGCCGTTGACGGAGCTGCCGGCCGTTCCACTGGCCGATTCAACCTTCGATTGGTCGGTCTTCGCCTGAGGATCCTTCGACTGGAGGTGGTCGGGCCTAGATCGGCATCAACGCCGATGAAATCTCTTTTCTCCTCTTGGTTCTCTCTCTCTCTCTTTTCGCCGGTCACCGTTCGCCACTTCTTTCGGGTCGCTGGTGCCGGTGGTGGCTCGGCTGCCTCTCCCCCATCGGCTCCTCGCCTAGGCTCTCTGCCGATCATCTCCACCGGTGCCGCAGAACGGAAGCCCGGCTTCCGTTTTCCTCTTTCGCGTTTTTTTCTAGTTTCGTTTTTTTTAATTTATTAATTTATTTAATTAATAGTTTAATCATTAAAATATTATTAAAAATCTAAAAATATCTTAAAAAATTATATTTTATTCGTTTAATCAATTAAATGAATTTATCAGTCTTAATTCATCTTTTTGGTATTTTTTCCAAAATTTTCGATATATTTTTTCGAGGTGAAAATTTCGATTCATTCCAATAAATTCATATCTTGATCAATTTAATCCGAAATTTAATTATTTATTCGTTATTGATCAAGATTTCTTAAATCCATATTTTTTTAATGAAATTTTCTTATAGAATTTATATCGGATTTCGATCTTTTAACTGTTTTACCCTTACACGTGTTCGGGACCAAATCAGTCCAACTTCCCTTCACGAACACTCACTCATTTTGTGTTTTAAATCCTCATCTCCAGTCCGAATCTCATTCATTTAATTTGTGACCATTTCAATCCTTCATAAGAAATTACCATATAATTCGGGTCTTACATAATCTCCCCCACTTAAGAAATTTGGTCCTCCAAATTAGAACCAAGTTAAATGGGTTCATAAACAACTCTGAGTACGTCTATTGCATCATACTTTTTAATTCCCATGTGACTTTTTTCGAAGTGTACTACTACCAAAGGACTTGACTAGGGAGATTGTCTTAAACCTCAACACTTTCTCCTACCGTCTAACGCCCGTATCAAGTTTTTCAACATACGTTATACTTTCATTGAGCTCTAACAACTCATATCCGATCACATATACTTGGTCCGGATAGTATTTCTGAAGCATCTAAAGATGGGATATATTGTGGATGCCTGCTAATTCAAGTGATAACGCCAACCTATAGGACTTATCTCCCACTTTGTCCAATCTCTTAAAGGATTCTATCTAACAAAACTCAATTTGCCTTCTTTCCAAATCTTGTTATGTCCTAAGGGCATGTGACTTCCAACAATACTAATTCACCCTCGGTGAATTCTAATATTTTTCTGTCTCTTGTCAGCATAGCTTTTCTGCCTGCTCTGAGGTGTTCTTAATCTCTCAGAAATCAACTGAACATCCTCAGAGGTTTGTCTTACCAATTTAGGAGCAATTCTCTAACTGTCACCCACTTCCTCTTATCTAATTCGGGGAACAACCCCTAAAGCCATACCATGTCTCATATAAAGTCATCCCAATACTCAAGTGATAACTGTCGCTATTGATGAATTCAATTAGTAGCAACTGATCATCCCAAAAGCTTATAAAAATAATGCACACACTCTCATCATATCCTCCAGAACCTGTACAGTCCCCTCTGACTGACCATCTGTTTGAGGACGAAAAGTTGTGCTAACATTCAGTCGGGTTCCCATTGCTTCCTGAAAAATATTCCCCAAAGTGGGAAGGGAAGCGGGAATCCCTATATGATATAATGCTCACTGGAAAATAAATGGTGTTCCACAATCTTCCTTACACATATATCTGCCTACACACTCAAAGTATCTGGGGATTTCATAACCAGAAGGTGGGTAGACTTAGTCAATATATCGACTATCACCTAGATAGCCTCGTGATTCATCCGGGTCCTCTGTAACCCTTCAGGAAATTCATGGTAACTTGCTCCCATTTTTCGTGTCGATATAGGTAGAGGTTGCAATAACCTTGCAAACTTCAATTGTTCTACCTTACTCTTCTGACATACGAGACAGTTCTCCACAATCTCCACAATGTCTCTTTTCATATCTGACCACCAATACCCTTTTTCTGAGATTCTGATATATTTATTACTTATCGGATGCACTGTATATCCCGAAGAGTGAGCTTCTGACAATATCACTATCTCATCAACTGTGGTCCTGGAGAGCACTTATACTGTCTCTGAACCTCAGTAAGCCATCATCATACTCTGTGAACTCTATCACTGTACCTCTCTGAATCTGACTCACACTATCGACACCATGCCGATCATCACCTAAGCCTGTCAAATCCGATCACTCAAATTCGATTCTAATCTCAGGCTAGCTGTCACACAATCACTGTCATCATCAGAAGGAATCACATCACTACTGAGGCTCACAACTGCTCTAGCAGCTCACGCTCCCTGACCATCATATGTGATACTATCCCGAGGCTCTTTCTGCTCAAGGCATCAGCCATTACATTAGCCTTTCCTGGGTGGTACAATTTCCACAATCATAATCCCTCAAAAGCTCTAACCTTCTTTGTTATCTCATATTCTACTCTTTCTGTGAAAACAGATACTCGGGGTTTTTTATGATCAGTGTATACCCAAAATTTCTCATCGTGTACATAGTAGTGCCACATACTCAGTACAATCACTATCGCTGCCAACATTAAATCATGGGTCAGATAGTTTCTTTCATGTCCTTGAGTTGTCTGGATTCATAATCGACTATCTTCCCATTTTGCATCAATACACGGCCCATTCATTATTTTGAGGTATCCATATACACTGAGAAACCTCTTGATTTGTTGGGTATGGTGAAAGTAATTACGGTGGTCAGTTCATACCTCAATACACCAAAACTCACCGAAGCTACTTTCATACTTATCATCATCTCACTCGTATGCAATCTTTTTCCGAATGAGATGTGTCAACTGAGCAGCCTATTTCGAGAAACTCTCAACAATTCCCCTGTAAAAATAATTTTCAATTGTTGCTTATAATTTTCCTTGGACTTTAAATACACCCAAAATCTGTAAACTCCCAAAATTTCTCAAAAGTCGACTCAAGCGTTATTCGATTTAAATTTAATTTACTTTGCTTACGAATAATTAAATTAATCTTGTTGGGAAAGGCGGGATTAGGTTAGGCTGATAATTCTACTAAAATTTTGATTTATTAAAATAAGCTAATAATAACAATAATAGTAATAATAATAATGATAATAATATATTTAAACAAGTAAATAAATAAAATATATATTTATAAATAAATAAATAAGGGTGATGGGGATGGGTGAATGATGGAAACGTGAGTGATGGTGATGGCTTTGACAAATATGGCAACGTGAAGAAAAAAAATAAAGTGTTGAAGCTTAAAAGATATATGTAATATAATAAAAAGGAATGATGATGATGCCCGTACAACATAGAGATATGGGAAATGAGAAAAAAGTGCAATAGTCACTACTGCACCTATATTTGTTTGTTTGAGTAAACTAAGGGGAAGGTCAGAGTTAGTGAAAGAGTAGGATGTGCACTGGTTTCTTTGCAGTCAAGAGGAAGAAATTGGGTAAATAAATATAGAGAAATAATAGGTATTAGCAAAGATAGAAAAGAAAGGAAGGGAAAGGATTTAAGAAAACAAGAAACTGAAGTATGGAAGTTTGAAGCAAGGACGTGAAGGCAAGAGATAGTGAACTAAAATGTACAACGAATAAAACAGGAGAAAACATGAGGGAGGTTGAAACATGACAAACAAAAGAGAAGGAGAGAAAAGATAAGAAATCGAAGCAAGCATGAGACTGCTGTTGCAGCAGTGAGGGAGCAAGAAACTTAAGGCAGAAAACGTGAAAGAGATAAGAAGTAGTGAACAACTGAGATGATGGCGGTGAAACAGAGGGAAGAGGTTTGGAATTGGTAGGGAATGGGAAGGTAAAACTGATTGAAGTAGGTAAGGCCAGCCAAAAAGGAAGCTTAACAAATAAAAATAAGAATCCGTAAGTAAGGGGTCCTGAATTACAGTAGAGAAAGAAAGTATGAAAGTTCAAAAAAAAACATACAGATGCTGTTGTGAGGTCTCAGTGATAGGAACTGTAGAGGATATATATATTTATATATATATATTTATATATATGTATATATATATATATACATATATATAAATATATATTTATATATATGTATATATTTATATATATATACATATATATAAATATATATTTATATATATGTATATATATATACATATATATACATATATATATTTATATATGCATATTAGAACTGGACTAGCAGCTAAGGTGGAAAAAAAAGACAGACAAGAGATTGAAAACCAAGCAGTGGGAGAGCAGGCTAGGAAATGGTGAGACAGCGAGGTTGAAGGAAAGGGGATGCACGAGATGAGTGGGAGTGTAGAGTAGGAAATAGAAGTTGAAAACAGGAAACTGGGAAGAAAAGGCTTGAACAGAGAGCTTCACTTCCTTTGAAAACCAAGACCTGTGACGCTTGGGAAGAGTTTAAGAAACAGGGCTATCGAGGAGACTGGAGAAAAATCATGAGGAACTAGAAATTTGGTGAAACAGGAGGCTATAAGGGGGCAACCATGATGGCCCTCGGCTGGTGGTTAGGGAATCGAAAACAGTGTTGAACAGAGAAGGGAGGCAGTAGCTGAGATAGCAAGGAAAGAGACGCGAGGAAGAGAGGTCGAACGTTGGGATGAAAAAATGTCACGACCCAACTATCCAAAAATCAGAGTGAATTTTTTCGCGTTTTTGTTTATTTTCTTACTTAATTCTTACCTGTCCTCGAATCGTGACCAACACTCCACTACTAATTGGGCTGTGCGTCAATGCCAGTCCCACCATACATCTACCCTAGTACTTATTTCTTCTCCAGTCATTTATAATTGTTATATTATTTATACATCCCCTAAAGTTACTTACAATCATGTTACTGTGCTATGCTTATGTAGATACAATAAGTACAAGTGTATATACCTTATGTTGATGGGCAGCAGCGGATATCCGGAATGCAGTACTGAGTCGCCTCAACTTCAACTGGAGATCATCTGTGGGAGAAAATGAAAGGGGTGAGCACATCAAGCTCAGTAAGGCAATCCTACGAACAAGTAGGTAACCATACTACCTACATGAACGTAGTGCCATGCATAAACCACCCTTTCTCCACACATTTTAAAACAATGCTATGCATTATGATGATATGTAAAATACATTTGCACGGAAAATCAACATGCAATTATCATAAATCGTTTCTTTCTCAATTAAGATTTTGACAATAAAGTCAGGACTCGACCCCTCCTGCGGGTGATCCTGACTCACACAAAATCATGAAAACATTTACATCACACGTGGGTTTTGAAAAGCATGGAAATACCATCATGCAATTTAGTTTTAAAACCCAGTTTAAATCATCATAGAAATCATCAACATGCGAGACTAGGCAACGTCTGTATATAGGTAAATAACTAGGACTATGGCCACATCTGTCCTCGTGAGTTCCTCAGCTACATGGATCCTAGTGTGCGGGTTCTCACCATGATCGGGAACCGCCCGGGAGGTGGGTCAGTCCATCCCGTCAGTCTTATCCGATCCCCGGCATCCGAAGATGCTGCATCCGGAGATGCCGTATCCGAAGATACAACACGGTACATCGTACTCCATGCTACTTGCACGGTACATCGTACTCCATGAACCCATGTAATATCTCTAGGTACTCCGACCCAATTGGCCTGCTTCCCACAGAGGTTTGTTTCTCAATACTCATGCCATGTCTCAAAACGCACGTGCGAGCCTATTAAATCGGTGACACACAGTCTACCCGATGCTCCAAGCACGGCTCATCGCATGTTCTCATAAAATCTGTGTGAGCGATGCTCAGCACTCTCATCAAAACACGTCAACTGGCAGAGCCCGTTTACATCCCCACAAGGCCGCCAACCTCATCCCTCACTCTCACCCCACCTAAGAGGTCTCTTAAGCCTGTTGGGCCTTTTGGCTGACTCCAAGGGCAGACAGCGGTACTCCACAAATCCGGTAAAACTAGTGCGAGCTAAGCTCAGCACTCTGTATATTATAAATCACATGAAAATTTTATAAATACTGGTGCGGGTTAAACTCCAGCACTCTGTCTCGAAAATCATGTAAAAATATGGTGCGAGTCAGACTCTAGCACCGTGTCACGAAAGAGCATGTGAAATCTGGTGCGAGTTATACTCTAGCACCTATGCATGTAAAACTCTAGTGCGAGCTCTCGCTCCAGCACTAATGCATGCATCACACAAATCGAAATTACCGTGCGAGCTGAGCTCTAGCACGTCATATGTCAATAAAACACGTAGGCGGCTCTATTTACTCAAAACAGTTTTCAAATCAATTTCACGTTGAAAGTATGCAATGCGGTGCACTTTCTTTCAAGGCGAGCCAGCCTACTCATGCATGCGTTGAAATATCTCCAGAACGAGCAGGAACCTCTTGTCCTTGCTCCTCCCAATTTTTCCTAGATTTTTAGAATTTTACCTTTAACAAGGGTATTTTAGTAATTTGCCCATTCGGGGCACTAAAATTATTATTTGACCTCTAGACCCTTCAGGATATTTTAAAGGACTGCATATGAATTTAAAATTGCGTACTGTTACCTCTAGCAGTCCGCAGAATTCCCTTACCTCGATTCTCGTCGAGTCTGACCTTTCTCTTTTCCAATGTAGTCCCATCGCGCAGTCCGATATGTTTCCAATCCAATGCCCGAAACTGCGTATTAATATTCCTCAGGTCAGATATTATGATTTAATTGTACTTAATCTTTTCTGGGCTTAATTTAAATCATTGGGCCCGTTTACCCCTATTGGGCCCGATTGCACCTTAATGGGCCTTAATCGGCCTTAAGCCCGTTTTCCACTTAATTTTCTCTTTATCGAGGCCTATTGGGCTCATTGGGCCCATCAATAATTTATTGAGCCTCGTTCTAATTCTCGAATAGCTAAATTTAATATTTACGACAATTAATCTAAATTTCCATAAATTAATTCAATTTATGCGTAAATTTAATCAATATCACGCATAACGAGGAAATTGTCGTAAATAGGGGTCACTTACCCGAGATTCCATGCTAGTCCGCAAATCGAGGCTGTCTCGAGCCCTCGGTGGATGCCAATCGTCGAGCTACACAATTCCACAATTTTTCCGGGTAAGTTCTCAGCCCAAAATTAATTAAATAAAATATTCCAAATTTAAATCGGTCAATTTGACCGCTTATCGACTTACCCGAAGCTCGATTGCATCACCGGAATTTTCCCCAATTTTTTCCTCTTTTTCCTTTTCCCTTTTTCTCCCTTTTTTCCCCTCTTTTTGGCTGAACCGGTTCAGTCCGGTTCGGACCGGTCAGACCGCCGGTTTTTCTCCGGTTCGGCCGGTTCACTGCCGGTTCACTGCCTTGCCGGCCGGTTCTCCGTCGGCTTCCACTGCCAACAGCTCCGCAAGGCCGTCCGCATCTCGAATCTGGGCTCGGATTCGCCCAAGGCCGCCGGAATGCCGCCGGTCCGGCCTCTTCTCTCCTCGCCGTCGGACCCATTCTCTTCCCTTGGCCGTCGCCGCCGATTCCGGCCGTCTCGCTGAGTGCCACCAGTGCCAAAAGCACCGCCGTCGACTGGGCTCTCCAAATCGGGCCTTGGTTTCGCCTGGATCGCCGCCGTTCGCCGCCGGTAGCCCTCTCTTTCCCGCGGGCTTCTCCTCCGATTTCCGCCGGATTTCGGCGTCCCCACGGCGCGTCGTCGCCGCTGATAAGTTGCCTGAGGTCGGGCCATCCTCGCCGGCCCTCGCCTGGGGTCCCTGGCCGCCGACGGGGTCGGGCCTCTGCTTCCGTTTTGCTTCGTCTTCAGCTTCTCTGCTTCTTTCTCTCTCCCCGATGGTTTTCCAATTCTGTTTCTTTTTTTTTTTTTGTTTCAATTACTTTTTTTTTTCTTCTATTTTATCAATTTTATTATTTTTATTTTTATTTATTTTAATTATTTTACTATTCATTTAAAATATATTAAATACCTCAAAACATCTACAAAATTATTATTTTATTCTAATTTAACTAATTTAATTTTATTTAATTTATTTTTAATCCTTTTTCGGGTATAATTGCTCCGTATTTTCGGGATATTGTCCCGGGTGACCTTTCGGCATATTTTTCGATTATTTTCGGGATTATTTTTCTGAACTAAAAATCCCGATTAATCCCGATTAATTCCAATAAATTAATATCTTGATCAATTTAATCCGAAATAATTTTATTTCATCTTTATTGACCAAGATTTCTTAAATCCTTATTTTTAATTAAATTTTCTTATCGAATTTACTCCGGCTTTCGGTCCTTTGACCGTTTTGCCCTTACACGTGTTCGGGATTAATTTAACCCGACTTCCTTCATACTTCCTCTATCTTTTCTTATTTAGTTTTCGTATTTTTATTAAATTCGGGTCTTACAATTCTCCCCCACTTAAGGAATTTGGTCCTCCAAATTAGAACCAAGTCATATGAGTCCATATACAACTCCGGGTATATCGATCATATCATACTCTTAAAATTTATGCGACCTTCTTCGGAGTGTATTACTACCAAAGGACTTTAATTAGGGAGATTATCTTAAACCCCAATACTGTCTCTTTCCTGTTCAATGCCCGAATCAACTTCTTCAATATACTCATATTTTCATTAAACTGAACTTTTGGAGTTCATATCCTATCACCTCTGCTGGATCTGGTTAGTAGTACCGAAGCATCATAAGCTGGGACACATTGTGGGTGCCTATTAATCCAAGTGATTAACAACAACCTACAGGTCTTATCTCCCACTTGTCCAATCTCTCAAGAATTCGATCCAGCTCAACTCAATTTACTTCTTCCAAAAGTTCCGCTATGTCCTTATTCTCTTAGGACGTGTAACTTTCAACCATAATAATTCACCAAGGGTGAATTCCAATATTTTTCTATCTGTTCTGAGGTGTTCTTAATCTCTCATCCTTAACTAAACATCCTCAGAGACTTATTATCCAAAGTCAGAAATAATTTCTACCTGTCACCCACTCTTTCTTATCCAATTTGGGGAACAGCCCCTACAGCTATACACTGCCTCATATCTCGTTATCCCGATACTCAATTGCCAATTGTCGTTATTGGCGACTTCAATTAGAAATCAACTGATCATTCCAGGAGCTTATAAAATCAATGGCACACGCTTTCATCGGATCCTCCAGAACTTGTACAGTCCTCCCTGACTGACCATCTGTCTGAGGATGTAAAGCTGTGCTAATACTCAGTCGGGTTCCCATAGCTTCCTAAAAATATTCCCTGAGGTAGGAAGTGGAGCGGGAATCCCTATATGATACCATGCTCACTGGAACGCTACTTAATGTTCCACAATCTTTCTTATACCTGAATCCTCATACACACTCTGAGTATCTGGGGAGTTCATAACCAGAAGGTGGGTGGACTTAGTCACTCTATCGACTACCATCCAACTAGTCTCCTGATTTATCCGGGTCTCCTATAACCCATCACGACATTCATGGAGACTTACTCTCGTTTTTCTTGCCGTGTCGATATAGGTAGGTGCTGCAATAACTCTGCAGACTTTTAATACTCTACCTTACTCTGCTGACACACTAGGCACTTTTCTACAATCTCCACCAATATCTCTTTTCACATCTGACCACCCATACCCCTTTGAGATTTTAATATATATTATTATTACCTTCCGCATGCACTGTATATCCCGAAGAGTGAGCTTCTGACAATATCACTATCTCATCAACTGTGGTCCTGGGGAGCACTCATACTGTCTCTGAATCCTCAGTAACTCATTATCACCCACTGTGAACTCTATCACTGTACCCTTCTGAATCAGACCCAAACTATCGACATCCGGTCGATCATCACGCTAAGCCTGGCAAATCCGGGCACTCTCATCCGGTACTAGTCATCAGGCTAGCTGTCACACAATCACTGTCATCCTCAGAAGGGATCACATCAATACTGAGGTCCACAACTGCATCTAGCAGCTCACGCTCCCTGACCATCATATGTGGTACCATCCCGAGGCTCTTTCTGCTCAAGGCATCAGTCATCACATTCGCCTTTCTTGGGTGGTACAATTCTCACAAATCAAAGCCTCTCAGAAGCTCTACCCCACTATGTATTCTCATGTTCACCTCTTTCTGTGAAAACAGATTACTCGGGCTTTATGATCAGTGCATATCCATAATTCCTCACCCTGTACATAATAGTACCATATCCTCGGTACAAATACTGTTGCCAACTTTAAATCATGGGTCAGATAGTTCATTTCGTGATCGAAGAGTTGTCTGACTCCAAAATTGATTATCTTCCCATTATACATCAATACACAGCTCCATCATAACTTTGAGGCATTCATACTCACTGAAAAACCTCTTGAGCTGTTGGGCATGGTGAAATTAATCATGGTGGTCAGTTCATACTTCATCACGCCAAATTCACGTCACATCTATCATCTTATTTATCATCTTATTCCAAGATCAGGTTTTCTTAGTTAAACGTGTCAACAGGGTATACCATTTTAAATCTCGCAATAATCCATCTGTAAAAGCTATCTTCCAATTGTTGCTTATAATTCGCCCTAGGCTTTAACTACTCCCAGCATATCACCGTTAATGATGATTACAATTCGGTCCAATCCTTGACTTATTTACGCATAAGCGTACAAAATCCTTCTCAACCGCTTACGTTTTCAGGCACTAAGCTGCGTCATTTCCTTTTCTTTGCCTTAACCGCTCTTATTAAATTTTACTATGTTAACCTTCATGATTGTCGAATTTTTATATTCTTATCGTCTTAGTAATGGTATCCTAATGCTAAAGGTATTTATTTCGATGATCGGTTTCACGTTATAGGATATATATATATTTATCTAGATGCTGTCAAGTCTTCAGGCGGGGAGGTATTTTGAAATACCTTTATTAACCTTCAGACTTAACCACAACTACTGGTTATGGTTATACCCATCTTTATCCTTAGTTATAATTTATATTCCTTACTAATTGCTTAATCCCAATTACTTCGCATATTAAGGGTATTCCTTACCTAGCATATATCTCTTACTCCAATACATCTTATCTTAAAGATTATCTCCTTAGTGTATCAATTATAATGAAACTCTCGTCATTATTTATTCCGTAAGTACATCCTTTACTCCTTTAATTTTAACTGTTGCACCCCTATTTTCGACTGAAAATCTCAATATCCATATTCCATTAATTAATCCTCCTCTATTGGGGTACTCATTTATCAGTATTGCCCAATGATGTAGGCATTCATGCCTTTTACTCACTTATATGCGAATGAAGGCGGTATGAATAAATATGTGGCACCAGGATCAATAAACATATGTACTTTATTATTCATAACAAGTGTGGTATCTTACACCACATCCATGAAACATCAATAGCATCCTGGTCCAAGACATCCACTCGCCTTCGTCCAATAGCCTACTTTCCTTTTTCTCTTCGGCTATGGCCTCCCTTTTCGTTTTCAGCTATACCAACGAAATCTTTCTTTGTCTCTTTACTTTCCTGTGGGAAAATCTCGCTCAACTCTGAGCAATCAAAATTAATGGTCCGTCTTACCACACTTAACGGCCATTTCATCAATACCATGTAGGTATAAACCTTCCTTCTGTGGTATCTACCACACATTCCACAGTAATGACACTGCTACTCTGCTTCGTAGCAGGTCGGGGTCCTCCAATCACAATGCCCACAAGAGTGCCCAAAATTAGATGCACTAGGGCCTTACCAATTATCTTAGCCCATAACTCGTTACATCAGATCTTTTACCAATTACCAATTTTCCCATTTTTGACATCCTTGTCATTTCTCGCTTTTCTTTCTGTCTCTATCTCGGCCCTCACTACCTTTCCAAGTCTCAGAGGCGTGCAATTCATGTTCTTATTTACCCAACTGTAAATCTGTGCACTGCCTCGGTATAGGTAATATCTCACGGGCCAATCGGACTCTAATTGAAAATCTGAGCCCTTCCATAAACTTTTAGACATCTCGACTGTCACTTTTCATAGTGTCGAGGTAATATCTGCCCAGAATATAATCGAGTCTCCATACTCGTCAATAAATTAAATCCTCTGGGTCAGAGTAAGGACTTTAATCCAAAATTTCCTTTAAATCATGTCCAGGATATCCTGTCACCGGAATACATCCATAATCATTTCTCATATCAGCTCTTAAGATGGGTCGAGCGGGTTTTCACCAATGCTCCGCTGCGCCCTCTGATCTCGTACATAATCTGAGTAATTAGCTCCTCAAAATAATCTCCACACTCCGCTCCAATCTCGCGAAGTGTGTCTCAATACTGTCCGATCTCTCTGTCGGACTCTGTGAGGCATGCTCAACATTCGCCTCTATTTCAATCTCATACTGATTTTCATAGCCAAACTCAGCACGACTTAGCAGACTCAGGTCTACCTCTACGACCTCTGCCTCGTGCACTATCTCATTTAGCGCGACTCATATTAGGCATTCCTGCATTCTCAACCATTTCTTAGTCAAGCCCATCTCGATATACACTATTGTATCTAACTAAGCACAGTAACACGGGGATGTAATTTCTTAACTTCTGACACTGACACACATCAGACCAATTACGCTCTGATACCAAAATAATTGTCACGACCCAACTATCCAAAAATCAGAGTGAATTTTTTCGCGTTTTTGTTTATTTTCTTACTTAATTCTTACCTGTCCTCGAATCGTGACCAACACTCCACTACTAATTGGGCTGTGCGTCAATGCCAGTCCCACCATACATCTACCCTAGTACTTATTTCTTCTCCAGTCATTTATAATTGTTATATTATTTATACATCCCCTAAAGTTACTTACAATCATGTTACTGTGCTATGCTTATGTAGATACAATAAGTACAAGTGTATATACCTTATGTTGATGGGCAGCAGCGGATATCCGGAATGCAGTACTGAGTCGCCTCAACTTCAACTGGAGATCATCTGTGGGAGAAAATGAAAGGGGTGAGCACATCAAGCTCAGTAAGGCAATCCTACGAACAAGTAGGTAACCATACTACCTACATGAACGTAGTGCCATGCATAAACCACCCTTTCTCCACACATTTTAAAACAATGCTATGCATTATGATGATATGTAAAATACATTTGCACGGAAAATCAACATGCAATTATCATAAATCGTTTCTTTCTCAATTAAGATTTTGACAATAAAGTCAGGACTCGACCCCTCCTGCGGGTGATCCTGACTCACACAAAATCATGAAAACATTTACATCACACGTGGGTTTTGAAAAGCATGGAAATACCATCATGCAATTTAGTTTTAAAACCCAGTTTAAATCATCATAGAAATCATCAACATGCGAGACTAGGCAACGTCTGTATATAGGTAAATAACTAGGACTATGGCCACATCTGTCCTCGTGAGTTCCTCAGCTACACGGATCCTAGTGTGCGGGTTCTCACCATGATCGGGAACCGCCCGGGAGGTGGGTCAGTCCATCCCGTCAGTCTTATCCGATCCCCGGCATCCGAAGATGCTGCATCCGGAGATGCCGTATCCGAAGATACAACACGGTACATCGTACTCCATGCTACTTGCACGGTACATCGTACTCCATGAACCCATGTAATATCTCTAGGTACTCCGGCCCAATTGGCCTGCTTCCCACAGAGGTTTGTTTCTCAATACTCATGCCATGTCTCAAAACGCACGTGCGAGCCTATTAAATCGGTGACACACAGTCTACCCGATGCTCCAAGCACGGCTCATCGCATGTTCTCATAAAATCTGTGTGAGCGATGCTCAGCACTCTCATCAAAACACGTCAACTGGCAGAGCCCGCTTACATCCCCACAAGGCCGCCAACCTCATCCCTCACTCTCACCCCACCTAAGAGGTCTCTTGAGCCTGTTGGGCCTTTTGGCTGACTCCAAGGGCAGACAGCGGTACTCCACAAATCCGGTAAAACTAGTGCGAGCTAAGCTCAGCACTCTGTATATTATAAATCACATGAAAATTTTATAAATACTGGTGCGGGTTAAACTCCAGCACTCTGTCTCGAAAATCATGTAAAAATATGGTGCGAGTCAGACTCTAGCACCGTGTCACGAAAGAGCATGTGAAATCTGGTGCGAGTTATACTCTAGCACCTATGCATGTAAAACTCTAGTGCGAGCTCTCGCTCCAGCACTAATGCATGCATCACACAAATCGAAATTACCGTGCGAGCTGAGCTCTAGCACGTCATATGTCAATAAAACACGTAGGCG
This sequence comes from Firmiana major, assembly GCA_033439115.1. Taxonomy (NCBI): domain Eukaryota; kingdom Viridiplantae; phylum Streptophyta; class Magnoliopsida; order Malvales; family Malvaceae; genus Firmiana; species Firmiana major. Next base: position 28,101,780 of record CM065910.1, read on the forward strand.
GCTCTATTTACTCAAAACAGTTTTCAAATCAATTTCACGTTGAAAGTATGCAATGCGGTGCACTTTCTTTCAAGGCGAGCCAGCCTACTCATGCATGCGTTGAAATATCTCCAGAACGAGCAGGAACCTCTTGTCCTTGCTCCTCCCAATTTTTCCTAGATTTTTAGAATTTTACCTTTAACAAGGGTATTTTAGTAATTTGCCCATTCGGGGCACTAAAATTATTATTTGACCTCTAGACCCTTCAGGATATTTTAAAGGACTGCATATGAATTTAAAATTGCGTACTGTTACCTCTAGCAGTCCGCAGAATTCCCTTACCTCGATTCTCGTCGAGTCTGACCTTTCTCTTTTCCAATGTAGTCCCATCGCGCAGTCCGATATGTTTCCAATCCAATGCCCGAAACTGCGTATTAATATTCCTCAGGTCAGATATTATGATTTAATTGTACTTAATCTTTTCTGGGCTTAATTTAAATCATTGGGCCCGTTTACCCCTATTGGGCCCGATTGCACCTTAATGGGCCTTAATCGGCCTTAAGCCCGTTTTCCACTTAATTTTCTCTTTATCGAGGCCTATTGGGCTCATTGGGCCCATCAATAATTTATTGAGCCTCGTTCTAATTCTCGAATAGCTAAATTTAATATTTACGACAATTAATCTAAATTTCCATAAATTAATTCAATTTATGCGTAAATTTAATCAATATCACGCATAACGAGGAAATTGTCGTAAATAGGGGTCACTTACCCGAGATTCCATGCTAGTCCGCAAATCGAGGCTGTCTCGAGCCCTCGGTGGATGCCAATCGTCGAGCTACACAATTCCACAATTTTTCCGGGTAAGTTCTCAGCCCAAAATTAATTAAATAAAATATTCCAAATTTAAATCGGTCAATTTGACCGCTTATCGACTTACCCGAAGCTCGATTGCATCACCGGAATTTTCCCCAATTTTTTCCTCTTTTTCCTTTTCCCTTTTTCTCCCTTTTTTCCCCTCTTTTTGGCTGAACCGGTTCAGTCCGGTTCGGACCGGTCAGACCGCCGGTTTTTCTCCGGTTCGGCCGGTTCACTGCCGGTTCACTGCCTTGCCGGCCGGTTCTCCGTCGGCTTCCACTGCCAACAGCTCCGCAAGGCCGTCCGCATCTCGAATCTGGGCTCGGATTCGCCCAAGGCCGCCGGAATGCCGCCGGTCCGGCCTCTTCTCTCCTCGCCGTCGGACCCATTCTCTTCCCTTGGCCGTCGCCGCCGATTCCGGCCGTCTCGCTGAGTGCCACCAGTGCCAAAAGCACCGCCGTCGACTGGGCTCTCCAAATCGGGCCTTGGTTTCGCCTGGATCGCCGCCGTTCGCCGCCGGTAGCCCTCTCTTTCCCGCGGGCTTCTCCTCCGATTTCCGCCGGATTTCGGCGTCCCCACGGCGCGTCGTCGCCGCTGATAAGTTGCCTGAGGTCGGGCCATCCTCGCCGGCCCTCGCCTGGGGTCCCTGGCCGCCGACGGGGTCGGGCCTCTGCTTCCGTTTTGCTTCGTCTTCAGCTTCTCTGCTTCTTTCTCTCTCCCCGATGGTTTTCCAATTCTGTTTCTTTTTTTTTTTTTTGTTTCAATTACTTTTTTTTTCTTCTATTTTATCAATTTTATTATTTTTATTTTTATTTATTTTAATTATTTTACTATTCATTTAAAATATATTAAATACCTCAAAACATCTACAAAATTATTATTTTATTCTAATTTAACTAATTTAATTTTATTTAATTTATTTTTAATCCTTTTTCGGGTATAATTGCTCCGTATTTTCGGGATATTGTCCCGGGTGACCTTTCGGCATATTTTTCGATTATTTTCGGGATTATTTTTCTGAACTAAAAATCCCGATTAATCCCGATTAATTCCAATAAATTAATATCTTGATCAATTTAATCCGAAATAATTTTATTTCATCTTTATTGACCAAGATTTCTTAAATCCTTATTTTTAATTAAATTTTCTTATCGAATTTACTCCGGCTTTCGGTCCTTTGACCGTTTTGCCCTTACACGTGTTCGGGATTAATTTAACCCGACTTCCTTCATACTTCCTCTATCTTTTCTTATTTAGTTTTCGTATTTTTATTAAATTCGGGTCTTACAATTCTCCCCCACTTAAGGAATTTGGTCCTCCAAATTAGAACCAAGTCATATGAGTCCATATACAACTCCGGGTATATCGATCATATCATACTCTTAAAATTTATGCGACCTTCTTCGGAGTGTATTACTACCAAAGGACTTTAATTAGGGAGATTATCTTAAACCCCAATACTGTCTCTTTCCTGTTCAATGCCCGAATCAACTTCTTCAATATACTCATATTTTCATTAAACTGAACTTTTGGAGTTCATATCCTATCACCTCTGCTGGATCTGGTTAGTAGTACCGAAGCATCATAAGCTGGGACACATTGTGGGTGCCTATTAATCCAAGTGATTAACAACAACCTACAGGTCTTATCTCCCACTTGTCCAATCTCTCAAGAATTCGATCCAGCTCAACTCAATTTACTTCTTCCAAAAGTTCCGCTATGTCCTTATTCTCTTAGGACGTGTAACTTTCAACCATAATAATTCACCAAGGGTGAATTCCAATATTTTTCTATCTGTTCTGAGGTGTTCTTAATCTCTCATCCTTAACTAAACATCCTCAGAGACTTATTATCCAAAGTCAGAAATAATTTCTACCTGTCACCCACTCTTTCTTATCCAATTTGGGGAACAGCCCCTACAGCTATACACTGCCTCATATCTCGTTATCCCGATACTCAATTGCCAATTGTCGTTATTGGCGACTTCAATTAGAAATCAACTGATCATTCCAGGAGCTTATAAAATCAATGGCACACGCTTTCATCGGATCCTCCAGAACTTGTACAGTCCTCCCTGACTGACCATCTGTCTGAGGATGTAAAGCTGTGCTAATACTCAGTCGGGTTCCCATAGCTTCCTAAAAATATTCCCTGAGGTAGGAAGTGGAGCGGGAATCCCTATATGATACCATGCTCACTGGAACGCTACTTAATGTTCCACAATCTTTCTTATACCTGAATCCTCATACACACTCTGAGTATCTGGGGAGTTCATAACCAGAAGGTGGGTGGACTTAGTCACTCTATCGACTACCATCCAACTAGTCTCCTGATTTATCCGGGTCTCCTATAACCCATCACGACATTCATGGAGACTTACTCTCGTTTTTCTTGCCGTGTCGATATAGGTAGGTGCTGCAATAACTCTGCAGACTTTTAATACTCTACCTTACTCTGCTGACACACTAGGCACTTTTCTACAATCTCCACCAATATCTCTTTTCACATCTGACCACCCATACCCCTTTGAGATTTTAATATATATTATTATTACCTTCCGCATGCACTGTATATCCCGAAGAGTGAGCTTCTGACAATATCACTATCTCATCAACTGTGGTCCTGGGGAGCACTCATACTGTCTCTGAATCCTCAGTAACTCATTATCACCCACTGTGAACTCTATCACTGTACCCTTCTGAATCAGACCCAAACTATCGACATCCGGTCGATCATCACGCTAAGCCTGGCAAATCCGGGCACTCTCATCCGGTACTAGTCATCAGGCTAGCTGTCACACAATCACTGTCATCCTCAGAAGGGATCACATCAATACTGAGGTCCACAACTGCATCTAGCAGCTCACGCTCCCTGACCATCATATGTGGTACCATCCCGAGGCTCTTTCTGCTCAAGGCATCAGTCATCACATTCGCCTTTCTTGGGTGGTACAATTCTCACAAATCAAAGCCTCTCAGAAGCTCTACCCCACTATGTATTCTCATGTTCACCTCTTTCTGTGAAAACAGATTACTCGGGCTTTATGATCAGTGCATATCCATAATTCCTCACCCTGTACATAATAGTACCATATCCTCGGTACAAATACTGTTGCCAACTTTAAATCATGGGTCAGATAGTTCATTTCGTGATCGAAGAGTTGTCTGACTCCAAAATTGATTATCTTCCCATTATACATCAATACACAGCTCCATCATAACTTTGAGGCATTCATACTCACTGAAAAACCTCTTGAGCTGTTGGGCATGGTGAAATTAATCATGGTGGTCAGTTCATACTTCATCACGCCAAATTCACGTCACATCTATCATCTTATTTATCATCTTATTCCAAGATCAGGTTTTCTTAGTTAAACGTGTCAACAGGGTATACCATTTTAAATCTCGCAATAATCCATCTGTAAAAGCTATCTTCCAATTGTTGCTTATAATTCGCCCTAGGCTTTAACTACTCCCAGCATATCACCGTTAATGATGATTACAATTCGGTCCAATCCTTGACTTATTTACGCATAAGCGTACAAAATCCTTCTCAACCGCTTACGTTTTCAGGCACTAAGCTGCGTCATTTCCTTTTCTTTGCCTTAACCGCTCTTATTAAATTTTACTATGTTAACCTTCATGATTGTCGAATTTTTATATTCTTATCGTCTTAGTAATGGTATCCTAATGCTAAAGGTATTTATTTCGATGATCGGTTTCACGTTATAGGATATATATATATTTATCTAGATGCTGTCAAGTCTTCAGGCGGGGAGGTATTTTGAAATACCTTTATTAACCTTCAGACTTAACCACAACTACTGGTTATGGTTATACCCATCTTTATCCTTAGTTATAATTTATATTCCTTACTAATTGCTTAATCCCAATTACTTCGCATATTAAGGGTATTCCTTACCTAGCATATATCTCTTACTCCAATACATCTTATCTTAAAGATTATCTCCTTAGTGTATCAATTATAATGAAACTCTCGTCATTATTTATTCCGTAAGTACATCCTTTACTCCTTTAATTTTAACTGTTGCACCCCTATTTTCGACTGAAAATCTCAATATCCATATTCCATTAATTAATCCTCCTCTATTGGGGTACTCATTTATCAGTATTGCCCAATGATGTAGGCATTCATGCCTTTTACTCACTTATATGCGAATGAAGGCGGTATGAATAAATATGTGGCACCAGGATCAATAAACATATGTACTTTATTATTCATAACAAGTGTGGTATCTTACACCACATCCATGAAACATCAATAGCATCCTGGTCCAAGACATCCACTCGCCTTCGTCCAATAGCCTACTTTCCTTTTTCTCTTCGGCTATGGCCTCCCTTTTCGTTTTCAGCTATACCAACGAAATCTTTCTTTGTCTCTTTACTTTCCTGTGGGAAAATCTCGCTCAACTCTGAGCAATCAAAATTAATGGTCCGTCTTACCACACTTAACGGCCATTTCATCAATACCATGTAGGTATAAACCTTCCTTCTGTGGTATCTACCACACATTCCACAGTAATGACACTGCTACTCTGCTTCGTAGCAGGTCGGGGTCCTCCAATCACAATGCCCACAAGAGTGCCCAAAATTAGATGCACTAGGGCCTTACCAATTATCTTAGCCCATAACTCGTTACATCAGATCTTTTACCAATTACCAATTTTCCCATTTTTGACATCCTTGTCATTTCTCGCTTTTCTTTCTGTCTCTATCTCGGCCCTCACTACCTTTCCAAGTCTCAGAGGCGTGCAATTCATGTTCTTATTTACCCAACTGTAAATCTGTGCACTGCCTCGGTATAGGTAATATCTCACGGGCCAATCGGACTCTAATTGAAAATCTGAGCCCTTCCATAAACTTTTAGACATCTCGACTGTCACTTTTCATAGTGTCGAGGTAATATCTGCCCAGAATATAATCGAGTCTCCATACTCGTCAATAAATTAAATCCTCTGGGTCAGAGTAAGGACTTTAATCCAAAATTTCCTTTAAATCATGTCCAGGATATCCTGTCACCGGAATACATCCATAATCATTTCTCATATCAGCTCTTAAGATGGGTCGAGCGGGTTTTCACCAATGCTCCGCTGCGCCCTCTGATCTCGTACATAATCTGAGTAATTAGCTCCTCAAAATAATCTCCACACTCCGCTCCAATCTCGCGAAGTGTGTCTCAATACTGTCCGATCTCTCTGTCGGACTCTGTGAGGCATGCTCAACATTCGCCTCTATTTCAATCTCATACTGATTTTCATAGCCAAACTCAGCACGACTTAGCAGACTCAGGTCTACCTCTACGACCTCTGCCTCGTGCACTATCTCATTTAGCGCGACTCATATTAGGCATTCCTGCATTCTCAACCATTTCTTAGTCAAGCCCATCTCGATATACACTATTGTATCTAACTAAGCACAGTAACACGGGGATGTAATTTCTTAACTTCTGACACTGACACACATCAGACCAATTACGCTCTGATACCAAAATAATTGTCACGACCCAACTATCCAAAAATCAGAGTGAATTTTTTCGCGTTTTTGTTTATTTTCTTACTTAATTCTTACCTGTCCTCGAATCGTGACCAACACTCCACTACTAATTGGGCTGTGCGTCAATGCCAGTCCCACCATACATCTACCCTAGTACTTATTTCTTCTCCAGTCATTTATAATTGTTATATTATTTATACATCCCCTAAAGTTACTTACAATCATGTTACTGTGCTATGCTTATGTAGATACAATAAGTACAAGTGTATATACCTTATGTTGATGGGCAGCAGCGGATATCCGGAATGCAGTACTGAGTCGCCTCAACTTCAACTGGAGATCATCTGTGGGAGAAAATGAAAGGGGTGAGCACATCAAGCTCAGTAAGGCAATCCTACGAACAAGTAGGTAACCATACTACCTACATGAACGTAGTGCCATGCATAAACCACCCTTTCTCCACACATTTTAAAACAATGCTATGCATTATGATGATATGTAAAATACATTTGCACGGAAAATCAACATGCAATTATCATAAATCGTTTCTTTCTCAATTAAGATTTTGACAATAAAGTCAGGACTCGACCCCTCCTGCGGGTGATCCTGACTCACACAAAATCATGAAAACATTTACATCACACGTGGGTTTTGAAAAGCATGGAAATACCATCATGCAATTTAGTTTTAAAACCCAGTTTAAATCATCATAGAAATCATCAACATGCGAGACTAGGCAACGTCTGTATATAGGTAAATAACTAGGACTATGGCCACATCTGTCCTCGTGAGTTCCTCAGCTACACGGATCCTAGTGTGCGGGTTCTCACCATGATCGGGAACCGCCCGGGAGGTGGGTCAGTCCATCCCGTCAGTCTTATCCGATCCCCGGCATCCGAAGATGCTGCATCCGGAGATGCCGTATCCGAAGATACAACACGGTACATCGTACTCCATGCTACTTGCACGGTACATCGTACTCCATGAACCCATGTAATATCTCTAGGTACTCCGGCCCAATTGGCCTGCTTCCCACAGAGGTTTGTTTCTCAATACTCATGCCATGTCTCAAAACGCACGTGCGAGCCTATTAAATCGGTGACACACAGTCTACCCGATGCTCCAAGCACGGCTCATCGCATGTTCTCATAAAATCTGTGTGAGCGATGCTCAGCACTCTCATCAAAACACGTCAACTGGCAGAGCCCGCTTACATCCCCACAAGGCCGCCAACCTCATCCCTCACTCTCACCCCACCTAAGAGGTCTCTTGAGCCTGTTGGGCCTTTTGGCTGACTCCAAGGGCAGACAGCGGTACTCCACAAATCCGGTAAAACTAGTGCGAGCTAAGCTCAGCACTCTGTATATTATAAATCACATGAAAATTTTATAAATACTGGTGCGGGTTAAACTCCAGCACTCTGTCTCGAAAATCATGTAAAAATATGGTGCGAGTCAGACTCTAGCACCGTGTCACGAAAGAGCATGTGAAATCTGGTGCGAGTTATACTCTAGCACCTATGCATGTAAAACTCTAGTGCGAGCTCTCGCTCCAGCACTAATGCATGCATCACACAAATCGAAATTACCGTGCGAGCTGAGCTCTAGCACGTCATATGTCAATAAAACACGTAGGCGGCTCTATTTACTCAAAACAGTTTTCAAATCAATTTCACGTTGAAAGTATGCAATGCGGTGCACTTTCTTTCAAGGCGAGCCAGCCTACTCATGCATGCGTTGAAATATCTCCAGAACGAGCAGGAACCTCTTGTCCTTGCTCCTCCCAATTTTTCCTAGATTTTTAGAATTTTACCCTTAACAAGGGTATTTTAGTAATTTGCCCATTCGGGGCACTAAAATTATTATTTGACCTCTAGACCCTTCAGGATATTTTAAAGGACTGCATATGAATTTAAAATTGCGTACTGTTACCTCTAGCAGTCCGCAGAATTCCCTTACCTCGATTCTCGTCGAGTCTGACCTTTCTCTTTTCCAATGTAGTCCCATCGCGCAGTCCGATATGTTTCCAATCCAATGCCCGGAACTGCGTATTAATATTCCTCAGGTCAGATATTATGATTTAATTGTACTTAATCTTTTCTGGGCTTAATTTAAATCATTGGGCCCGTTTACCCCTATTGGGCCCGATTGCACCTTAATGGGCCTTAATCGGCCTTAAGCCCGTTTTCCACTTAATTTTCTCTTTATCGAGGCCTATTGGGCTCATTGGGCCCATCAATAATTTATTGAGCCTCGTTCTAATTCTCGAATAGCTAAATTTAATATTTACGACAATTAATCTAAATTTCCATAAATTAATTCAATTTATGCGTAAATTTAATCAATATCACGCATAACGAGGAAATTGTCGTAAATAGGGGTCACTTACCCGAGATTCCATGCTAGTCCGCAAATCGAGGCTGTCTCGAGCCCTCGGTGGATGCCAATCGTCGAGCTACACAATTCCACAATTTTTCCGGGTAAGTTCTCAGCCCAAAATTAATTAAATAAAATATTCCAAATTTAAATCGGTCAATTTGACCGCTTATCGACTTACCCGAAGCTCGATTGCATCACCGGAATTTTCCCCAATTTTTTCCTCTTTTTCCTTTTCCCTTTTTCTCCCTTTTTTCCCCTCTTTTTGGCTGAACCGGTTCAGTCCGGTTCGGACCGGTCAGACCGCCGGTTTTTCTCCGGTTCGGCCGGTTCACTGCCGGTTCACTGCCTTGCCGGCCGGTTCTCCGTCGGCTTCCACCGCCAACAGCTCCGCAAGGCCGTCCGCATCTCGAATCTGGGCTCGGATTCGCCCAAGGCCGCCGGAATGCCGCCGGTCCGGCCTCTTCTCTCCTCGCCGTCGGACCCATTCTCTTCCCTTGGCCGTCGCCGCCGATTCCGGCCGTCTCGCTGAGTGCCACCGGTGCCAAAAGCACCGCCGTCGACTGGGCTCTCCAAATCGGGCCTTGGTTTCGCCTGGATCGCCGCCGTTCGCCGCCGGTAGCCCTCTCTTTCCCGCGGGCTTCTCCTCCGATTTCCGCCGGATTTCGGCGTCCCCACGGCGCGTCGTCGCCGCTGATAAGTTGCCTGAGGTCGGGCCATCCTCGCCGGCCCTCGCCTGGGGTCCCTGGCCGCCGACGGGGTCGGGCCTCTGCTTCCGTTTTGCTTCGTCTTCAGCTTCTCTGCTTCTTTCTCTCTCCCCGATGGTTTTCCAATTCTGTTTCTTTTTTTTTTTTTTTTGTTTCAATTACTTTTTTTTTTTTCTTCTATTTTATCAATTTTATTATTTTTATTTTTATTTATTTTAATTATTTTACTATTCATTTAAAATATATTAAATACCTCAAAACATCTACAAAATTATTATTTTATTCTAATTTAACTAATTTAATTTTATTTAATTTATTTTTAATCCTTTTTCGGGTATAATTGCTCCGTATTTTTGGGATATTGTCCCGGGTGACCTTTCGGCATATTTTTCGATTATTTTCGGGATTATTTTTCTGAACTAAAAATCCCGATTAATCCCGATTAATTCCAATAAATTAATATCTTGATCAATTTAATCCGAAATAATTTTATTTCATCTTTATTGACCAAGATTTCTTAAATCCTTATTTTTAATTAAATTTTCTTATCGAATTTACTCCGGCTTTCGGTCCTTTGACCGTTTTGCCCTTACACGTGTTCGGGATTAATTTAACCCGACTTCCTTCATACTTCCTCTATCTTTTCTTATTTAGTTTTCGTATTTTTATTAAATTCGGGTCTTACAAAAAACCTGTAGCTAAACCGAGAGGTAGGGATTAGCGGTGCAGGTTTCAACATGATTTGAGAGTTTTAAGTGGCAAGAACGGTGGCCATCAGAGTTGTATAAGGTTGAGCTTGGCGTGATTGAAACGAGAGAACCTCTGTATCTATGAGAGGCAAGAAAGACAGTAGAAGAGAATGAGCCGGACTGGTGTAGAAAACAAACGATCCAGAACCAGAGGATAGAGGAAGCGAGACCGTGAGCTGCTATTCGGTGTTGATTAGAACTGAAAACAGGGATAGTGGCTGGGCATTGAAAAATGGCAACGTTGGAGGGATGAAGGCCAAGACTCAAGGAAGAGGTGGGAGATGGCATAACTGAAAGGGGAAGGGGAAGGAAGAGAAGTGAGGCGTGATGCCTCTCAGTGAAGAATAAAGCAAAAGCATGAAGAACAAAATAAGGTTATCGGGTAACGAGGAAGAAGAAAAAAAAAGAAGAGAAGAGGATGAACAGTAACAAAAAAAAAGAGAGTAATATTTTATATTTATTTATACATATATAATTATATATATATGTATATTTGGAGGATGCAACGAAAACACCGAGAATTCGAGAAAACTCGAGGAAAAAGGGGCGATCAAAAATATTTATTTGAAATTTTTGGTGACATAAATCGGGAGGTTTGGGCTCGCCGACTCGCTAAGTCGAAGCAATCAAAGATTACAGACAGACATTGAGGTAAGAAATTTATGCAAGTTTTAGAGATAACTGTATGTATTCTATGATTTCAAGTGTATTTTCCCTAGGTAAGCAAGGTTACGATTTGGACGCATCATAGGTAATTAGAATAAATGAGATACTAAGAATACAAATTTCGGTGTAGGAGAATCGTAGAAGGATTTAAGGGAGATACTTGGAGGCGTCACTACTCGAACTTGAAATTTTTGATAAATCGAGGTAAATCGAGGTAAGGGGTACAATTTGACTTAGTTCTAATAATAAATCCTTATTGCATTGATAAAAAGATTTTTATGAATCAATAGTATATTTTGAAATGGTTTATGATTACTTTCATACCTAAGGAACGATTTACGAAACATGATTTCGTTTTATGAAATGTTCACTAAGTGCATCTACGTTTATGATATGAATTTTCTGAAGCATGAAAATGCATGGAAGTTTTATGATGATTTGAAATTCTATATTTATGCCTTGAAAGGAACTTTTGGCATTTTCAAAAGTATTTATGAAAAAAAGAAAAGAATTTTGAGACTACAGGCTTCATGCATGGTTACTTCTTGTCGTGCTCCAGCTCCACCACTTGAGTGCTGGTATGTAGGGCCCTTGTAGCACTTGACTCTACCTGTGTGGTAGATGTCTTGCTACTTGTGATTTATGATGATGATATTTTGGTAGTATCTCGTGCCGGCGCAGCACGTATAAATGTTTCCCGCACGGCGAGTGCCATTGATGCCCGTGCCCTAGCTACGTGCTAGTATATGATAAGAAATAAGAAGATACTACCCATGTTTATGATTATGATTGCTGTACGACCCTGATCCAGTCTACAGCCCCCTTACCATGACCATAGGTAAGATGACTCTCTACAGAGAATGACGTATCGCATGACTTAGTTATAGCCTAGTCTCCACGATTATGAATGAATGACGATTATGATTATGAATATGTTTATGATGATGATGAATGACTATGTTTTTATGAGATTTTGACAAAATGTTTACGAACAATTATGATTTATGACGAAATGTTTAAGAATGATTATGTTTTAAGAAACGTTTACGAATGACGAAATCATCCATGAATGATGAAAATTTTATAAAGTATTTATGCATGTATTTGATTTAAAGAAACTCATACTTCATATTTTCTTATGATGACTATGTACGAAATGAAAATTTACACATCTTTTAAAAGATTGGTTTATGAATGATTTTACATGCTTTTACATATCAGAACTTCTTTAAATGTATTTTCTTATTGGGCTTTTTCCCGAAAGCTCACTCCTCTACTTCTCAGATTGTTTGCAGTGAATTATAGTTGATAATTGCTATGTAGATGACGTAGGCTGGCGGATACGAGCTTCCCCAGACTACCATTTGTACATGCATGAGGTATACATTTTCATCTCTTTACCAGACCATTTGTATGCACAGACATATATTGAAAGTAATGTGTCGGGATGTAATCTGTATAAGGATAAATGAAATGAAATAATTTTAAGGATTGACACTGAACAGGAATACAACCTAAGTAAGTAAAGGATTAAGTTTCAAGCCGAAGTTTCAAAAAAAATTTTCCCTCAAATTTTTATAGGTCACGGGTCGTTACAAAATATCATCAATAAGGATGATAACAAATCGGTCCAGGTAAAGTTTAAATACGTTATCGGAGTTGAGTTCCACTAAATATTTTAATCATCCATCTCCTTGACCTATGTGCGCATAAACGTATAATGTCATTTCGAAATCGCTTCCGTTCAAGATACTAACCTGCGTCATTTCCATTTTCTTATATTAACGACTTTTATAAAATTTTAATTTTTAAACCTTCCTGACTGATCGAATTCTATATTTCTTTATCATACCAGTAAAGGTACCCTAATTTTAAATGTATATATAACGACTGTCGATTTCAATTTATAGGCTATATGTACTTCTAGACGCTGTCAAGTCTTCAGGCGGGGAGGTATTTTGAAATACCTTTATTAACCCTTAGACTTGACCACATGGACTGGTTATGGATATATCCACCCCTTATCCTTGGTCGCAATTCATATTCACTACATATAGCTTAATCAAATTACTTACTTTGCATACACCTCTTATTCCAATATATCTTGTATTCAGGATCTATCACATCTCAAAGCTTATCTCCTTTCGTATATCACTTATAACAAACTCTGTCATTACTCATTCCGTGAATACAATCATTTACTCATTTAATTTCAATCGCTACACCCCTTTTATTACTTATTAAAAACTTACAGTATACTTTTCAGGGGTAACCATATCACTATCTTAGGATAGAAATCTGAACAGCATAGTTTGCAGCCGACCAATTTGTTCTCAAATATTACTTCAAATTATTCATAGTCTATTGAATAAAATCGACTGACTTATACTTCTTCCCCTTTTTCGACTTATAATCTCTTCATAATTATTCCGTTAGTTAACCCTCCTTCATTGGGGTACTAACTATCAGCATTGTGCTAAAGGGTGTAGGCATTCACGTCTTTTAATAACTTATATGAAAATGAAGGCAGTATGACTAAATGCGTAGTACCAGGATTAATTAAAATAATTATTTCATTATTCATAACCAGTGTGGTATCTTTCACCACATCAGATGAAACATCAGTAGTGTCCTTGTCTAAGGCATACACTCGCCGTCGTCCAACAGCCTACTTTCCCTTTTTCTTCGACTGTGGCCTTCATTTTTGGTGCAGAGATATTAACAGGGTTTTCTCTGTCTCTTTACCCTTCTGTGGGGCAGTCTCACCCAACTCTAAGTAATCATTAACTAAATGGTCCATCTTACCACCCTTAATGCCTATTTTAGTCAATAAAGTGTAGGTGTAGGCCCTACTTCTGTGATATCTACCACACATCCTACACTGCTTACACTGCTACGGAGCAGGTTGGGGTCCTCCAATCACAATACCCCTCAAAAGTGCTGAAATTGGATATACTGGGGCCTTACCAATCATCTTGCCCTGTGATTCATCAACTCTAATCTCTTACCAAACTACTTTTTTCCCGTTCTGACATCTCTGTCATTCTCTATTCTTTTCTATTTCTATTTCAGCCCTTACTACCTTTTCTAATCTTAGAGGCATGCAACACATGATCTTATTCACACAACTGTAGTTTGCACACTGCCTCGGCATAGGTAGTGATATCCAACAGGGCCAATCAGACTCAAATCGACAATCTAAGCCCTTCCTTGAACTTTTAGGCTTTTCGACTCTCACTGCCCATAGTGTCAGGGTAATACCTGCCCAGGGATAAAAATTGAGTTTCATACTCGTCAATCAACCAGTGCCTCTAGGTCAGAGTAGAGACTTTTATCTGTAATTTCCTTTAAGTAGTGTCCGGGATATTCTGTCATCGGAATACATCCAGAAATATTTCTCATGTCAACTCTAGATGTCTAACTCTTAAGATGGGTCGAGCGGACTTCCACCAATGCTCCAACTCGCCCTCATATTCCATGCATACTTTGACCAATTAGCTCCTAAAATATTCTCCACACTCCGCTCCAACCTCGCAAAGCGTGTCTCAATACTGTCCAATCTCTCTGTCGGACTCTGTGGAGTATGCTCAACATTAGCCTCTATTTCAAGCTCATCCTGGTTCTCACAGGTCGACTCAGGATGACTAGTAGGCTCAGGCCTACCTCTACGACCTCTACCTCATGCTCTACCTCCTTTACCGCGACTAATATTAGGCATAATGCCTATATTCATGCATTCTCAACCATTTCTTAGTTAAAACCCATCTCGATATACACTATTGTATCTAACCAAGCAAAGTAACATGGGGAAGTAATTTCCTAATTATGGACACTGACACAAATCAGACCATATTTCGCTCTGATACCATCATTTGTCACGACCAAACATCAGCGTAAATTTTTCATTTTTCTTTCTTACTTACCTGTCCTCTGATCGTGACCACACTCCACCAACAATTGGGCTGTGCATCAATGCCAGTCCCACCATTCATTTACCATATAACTTAATTCCTTTTTAAAGGAAAGGTAAACATATGAGTTTTTTCATTAATTCTCTCCCATTCATTTATAATTGTTTACAATATCTATACATCCCCAAAAGTTACAAACATGTTACTGTGCTATTCATATTTAGATACAATATGTACAAGTGTATATACCTCAAAATGATGGGCAGCAGCGGATATCAAGAATGCAGTACTCAGTCGTCGTAAAGTCTACTGGAGGAAATCTGTGTAGGAAAATAAAAGGGGTGAGCACATCAAGCTCAGTAAGGCAATCCTACAAACAAGTAGGTAACCATACTACCCACATGAACGTGGTGCCATGCATAAACCACCCTTTTTCCACACATTTCAAAACAGATGTTATAATTCATGATGTCATGTAAAACAAGTTCGCATGTGGATTTCAAAGAGCATGGAAAATTCAACATGCAACTCTTTTAAATCATTTCATTCTTATTAAAATTTCACAACAAAGTCAGGACTCAGCCCATCCCTCGGGTGTTCCTGACTCACACAACACCATGAAATCAAATTCTTTTCACAGCAATAGAAATATGCGATACAGTGAATGTCATGTAAAACTAGTTTACATCATTTATGGGTTTAAATAGAATGGAAATAACATCATGCAAATTCAGTTTAAAACCCAGTTTCATTCTCATCAAAATCTTATCTCAGTCCTGATCGAACCCCTCCCTCGGGTGATCCAGACTCACACAAAAATCCACAAAACGAGTTTCTCAAAACATCAACATGCGAGACTAGGCAGTATGTGTATATCTCAGGCAAATAACTAGAACTATGGCCATATGTCCTTGTGACCCCACTACTACACGGATCCTAGTGTGCAGGGTCTCACCACGATCGAGGACCGCCTCGGGAGGTAAGTCAGTCCATCTCGTCGATCTTGTCCAATCACTCGCATCCGAAGATGCCACGCATCCGAAGATGCCACTCGCATCCGAAGATACCACATAATCAATCCCAGCATGGTACAGCGTACTCCATGCTACTTGCACGATACAACGTACTTCGTGGACCCATATCTCATATTCATACTCATACTCTATCTCAAAATGCACGTGCAAGCCTATTTAATCGATGTGACACAGTCTACCTGACGCTCCAAGCACGGCTCATCGCATGTTCTCATAAAACCAGTGCGAGCGATGCTCTAATACTCTCACAAAATCAAGGAAAATCTCGTGCAAGCTAAGCTCCATCACGCGTTTCATTAAATCTCATAAATCTAGTGCGAGCTAAGCTCCAGCACTCTGTCAAAATCATGTAAAACTAGTGCGAGCTAGGCTTCAGCACTCTGTCAAAACAATTCAAGTGAAAATCTAGTACGAGTTAGACTCTAGCACCCTATCATGAAAATCATATGAAAATCTAGTGCGAGTTAGACTCCAGCACCAATGCATGTAAAACTCTAGTGCGAGCTCTTACTCCAGCACTAATGCATGCATCACACAAATCAAAACTTGTGCGAGCTGAGCTCTAGCACGTCACATTTCTAGAAAATCATGTAGGCGGCTACATTTCTCAAATCAATTTCAAAGAAAATCAACATTAATGAAAGTTATGCAATGCCGTTCATTTTATTTAAAATTTAGCCAGCCTACCCATGCATGTGTCAAAACACCTCAAGAACAAGCAAGGACCTCTTGTTCTTGCTCCTTCCAACTTTTCCTAAATTTGAAAATTTTACCCTTTACAAGGGTATTTTGATAATTTGCCTATCTGAGGCACTAAAATTTTTATCTTAAATCTAGAACCTTCAGACACTTTAAGAGACTGAAAATGAAGTTGAAATTTCATAAAGCAACCTCTAGCAGTCCGTAAATTCCCTTACCTCATTTTTCTGTACAGTCTGACCTTTTCCCAACGCTACCGATCACCCGATCCGTTTAGTTCCCAATATGTTCTCTGGAGCTGTAGATAATCATTTATCGGGTAAATCCAAACACATTAATCCATATTTCACTTTTAATGGGCTTAATTAAATCATTGGACCCATTTTCCCCTGTTGGGCCCAGTTGCACCTTAATGAGCTTTAATCGGCCTTAAGCCCTTTTTCCACTTACTATTCACATTATCGAGGCCTATTGGGCTCATTGGGCCCATCAATATTTATTGGGCCTCATTATAAACTCTCGGATAGCTTAATTAATTATTTACGATAATTTATCTTAAATTACAAAATTTAATTCATTTTATACGAATATCGATATAAAATTGTCATAAATAAGGGTTACTTACCCGAGATTTCATGATAGTACACAAATCGAGGCTGTCTCGAGCTCTCGTTTGACGTCAATTGTCGAGCTACATAATTACATATTTTCTCGGGTCAATTTTTAGTCGGATATTAATCAAATTAAATATTCTAAAATTTAAATCGATCAATTTCGATTGCTTACTAACTTACCCGTAGCTCGATTGCATCACCAGAATTTTTCTCCAATTTTCCTCTTTTTCTTTTCCCCATTTTTCTCTTTCTTTTCCTTCTTTTTTGGCTGAACCAGTTCGGTCCAGTTCCACCCAGTTCAGACCGATCCGGTTCAGTAGGTTTAGTCCGGTTCAGTCAGTTCGGGGCTTTGTCGATCGGTTCTTCATCGACTTCCTTCGCCAGCAGTTTTGTGGGACTTCACGAAGCTTAGATCTACCTTCGATTTTGCCATGGCTGGCCAAAAAGTGGTCGATCCGACTCTTCTCCCTTCCGACGTCGGTACCCATTTTCCTTTCTCGTCGTTGACGACGCTGCCGGCCGTTCTACTAGCCGATTCTGCCACCGATCGGTGGGTCTTCGCCTGAGGATCCTTCGGATGGTGGTGGTCAGGCCTAGATCGGCTCCAACACTGACGAAATCTCTTTTCTCCTCTCGATTCTCTCTCTCTCCTTTTGTCGATCGCCATTCGCCGCTTCCTTCGGGTTGCTGGTGCCGGTGGTGGCTTGGTTGCCTTTCCCCCATCGGCTCCTCGCCTGGGCTCATTGCCAATCGTGTCTGTCGGTGTCGCAGAAGGGAAGCTCAACTTCCATTTTCCTCTTTCGCGTTTTTTTTTCCAGTTTCGTTTTCTTTTTTTTTTTTAATTATTAATTTATATAATTAATAGTTTAATCATTAAAATATTATTAAAAATCTAAAAATATCTTAAAAAATTATCTTTTATTCATTTAATCAATTAAATGAATTTATCAGTCTTAATTCGTCTTTTTGGTATATTTTTCCAATATTTTCGGGATAATTTCTCGAGATGAAAATTTTAGTTTATTCAAATAAATTCATATCTTGATCAATTTAATTCAAAATTTAATTATTTCTTTGTTATTGATTAAGATTTCTTAAATCTATATTTTTTAATGAAATTTTCTTATCGAATTTATACCGAATTTTGATCTTTTGATTGTTTTACCCTTACACATGTTCGAGACCAAATCAGTCCAACTTCCCTTCACGAACACTCACTCATTTCGTATTTTAAATCCTCATCTCCAATCCGAATCTCATTCATTTAATTTGTGACCATTTCAATCCTTCATAAGAAATTACGATATAATTCGGGTCTTCAAGGACAGTCCAAGGGAGGGGCTAAATCTTGACGAGTGGTGAATTTTATGATGAATTGTGTTTAGTAAGAAATGCTTTTAAGTGCACCTTGCATGGCAATTTTCCATGCTTTAATTACTATTTATGCATGATGATTTTCCATGCTCCATTTTTAAAATTATGCACTGATTTGAATAGCATGAATTACTTTACATATCATGAACATGAGCATGAACTGATGTTTTGGAGTATGACATGTAAATGCTTGGTTTTATGCATGGCATCATGATCACGTAGATAGTATAGTTATCTACTTACTCGTATGATTGCCTTACTAAGCGTGTGGTTTGCTCACCCCCTTATTTTCTCCATTTACGCACTTTCGGTAGATAAAGAGAGATTGAGAATTGAATTTTGGTGTCCGTTGCATCCCATCACACAAGGTATACACATTCATATAGTTTTTGTATTTAGACATACCAAAGCACAATAATATTTTGAATGTAACTTTTTGGGATGTAAAGAATTGTAAACACCTGTAAACAGCAACTCTGATTAAGAAATACAAGTGTTTACATTTAAATGAATTGTAATTTGAAATGGTCTGGTTGGATGAGATTGACACCGATACATAGCCCAACTGTTGGTGGTGTAGCTGTTCACGATCAAGTAAGGTAAAGGTAAAGAATAAACAATAAGAAATGGATTGAATAATAAACGAAAAATAAAAATTTTGTAGTGGACTTTCGGTGGATTAAGGGACGTGACAGAGGTTGTATTAGAGCAGAGTTAGTCTAATGTGTGTCGGTGTAAAAATTTAAGAAAATTACATCCCCATGTTACTGTGCTGGTCTAGATACAACTGTGTATATCGAGATGGGTTTGACTGAGAAATGAATGTGAATGTTGGAATCTTGGCATTATGTCTAACACCAGTCGCGGTAGAGGGGTAAGAGCACGAGCTAGAGGCTACAGGGGTAAGCCTGAGAGCCGTCCTGAGTCATTACCACATGGGACTCAGGAGGAGGTAGAGGTGGAGGCTGAAGTTGAGCATGCTCCACAGGATTCGACAGAGAGTACTAAGGTGCACTTCGCAAGAATAGAGTGGAGCTTAGAGGCAATTTTGGAGTTGATTGCCCAGTCGTTGCTTGAAGCTAGGGGCGGACAGGGGCCAACTACACAAGGTGATGCTGAACAAGCGGCTGCTCTTAAGATGCCTGTACAGCTAGCCCAAGAACCTCAAACTATAGATACTCACACACCCCGACCAGTACAAGATACACCTTCTATGGTTACACCACCACCGGGTAGTAGAGATTGGGGTTATGGATGTGACTTGGATAGGTTATGACAGTTTCAAAAATTTAAACCGTTATCTTTCAGTGGGATTAAGGACCCAGTAGTTGCAGAGGATTGGGTAAATGAAATTGAGAAATTATATAGGTTCTTCAAGTGCACTACTACGAAGATGGTTGCTTTTCCCGCATTCATGCTGAAGAGATCGACAGAGCATTGGTGGAAGTCTACTAAACCCATTTTGCGAGCCCGGCATATGGAGATCACATGTGACATATTTGTGAAGGCCTTCTGGAGGCAATATGTTCTGGATACTGTGCAGTGGAAGCTGCAGATGGAATTTTTGGGATTGACCTAGGGAAGCAGATCAGTGGATGAGTATAAGATGAAATTTATCTCCTTGGGCAGGTATGATGTTGATACGATGGACAGTGAGGTCAAGAAGGTCTGAAAGTTTGTGGATGGACTGAGACCATCTATCAGGTCCCGATTGATTCCTTTTGATATACCAATCTATGAGGAGGCAGTGCACAGTGCACAATTATGTGAACAAGATATTGAGCGAGTTACCTCAGTGTTTGGGAAGGTTAGTAGAGTGAAGGACAGAGATAGGAAGAGACCGACAGTGGATAGAGGCTTTAGTTATAGAGGAAGCAAGAGATTTTTTGAGAAGAGGTCGAATATTGAGGAAATCTAGAAGAGGACAGTTAAGCCTCCCATGTATCCGGCCATAGCTCCAGTAAATGGTATAGTGATTGAAGGGCCACGACCTACGGCAAAACAATGCAGTAAGTGTTGTAGGTACCATGGTACTTGACCTTGTTATGGACCTCCTGCAAGATGTTTTTGATGTGGGAAATCATGCCATATGATCTGAAATTGCCCAGAAATGACTGAGAGTGCCCCATAGAAGGGTAAGGAGCCGGAGAAAGCTCCAGCTGATACTCCTATTCCGAGACAGAGAGTGGCAGCTGAAGAGAAGGGGAAGCAAGTAGTTAGAGAGGGCGAGTACATGCATTGGACCAGGATATTGCAAATTAATCTTCAGATGTGGTGAAAGGTACCATCTTGATTTTTAATCTTAAAGCTTATGTTTTGATAGATCCTGGTGCCACACATTCATTTGTATCACCTGCATTTGCATATAAATTGTTTAAGTATGTGAAGCTTACCCCATTAAGTAGGAGGATGCTGATAAACACTCCCATGGACAATAGTCATCTAGTCGAATATATGTTTAGGGATTGCAAGTTTAAAGTAGGGAAAAAGGAAATGTCAGTCGACCTCATTTTGATGTATATGAGAGACTTTGATGTAATCCTAGGAAAGGATTGGTTAGTTGCAAACCATGCTGTGGTAGATTGTTTTTCTAAGACTATAACTTTTTAGGGGTAGATAGCATTACCATAAGTTTCCCCAAAAAATGTAATGTAAAGTTTCCTTGAAAGTAATGAAAACAGTAAGTGTTGTAAGCAAAATAGATGCATTACTATGCTTACTAAATTATTAATATTTTGAAAGGTTATATTGCGTACGTGGTTTAGACAGATAAAGCACGTCCGAAATTGAGAGACATCCCAATGGTTAAGGAATTCCTAGACGTCTTTTAGGATAATTTACTAGGGTTACCCCCGAATAGAGAGATAAAATTTTGTATAGATTTGGCACCTGGTACGGAGCCGATATCCAAGCCACCATACAGAATGGATCCGATTGAGTTGGAGGAATTGAAGAAGCAGTTACAGGAGTTGTTAGATAAGGGGTTCATCAGACTGAGTGTATCGCCTTGGGGAGCACTGGTACTGTTTGTAAACAAGAAGGATGAGAGCCTTTGATTGTGTATTGAGTATAGGTTATTGACTAAGGCGACCATCAAGAATAAGTACCCCCTTCCATGCATCGATGACTTGTTAGACCAGCTTCAGGGAGCGCAGGTCTTTTCTAAGATAGATATGAGATCTGGGTACCATCAGTTGAGAGTTCGGGATAGAGATGTACCCAAAACAGCTTTTTGCACCCGATATGGTTATTTTGAGTTTATGGTTATGCCATTCGGGTTGACAACTGCTCCCGCAGCTTTTATGTCATTGATGAATGAGGTGTTTCACTAGTATTTGGATCGGTTTGTTATCGTATTCATCGATGACATCCTGGTGTATTCGAGATTTAGAGAGGAGCATGAGCAGCACCTAAGGATAGTGCTACAGACCCTCCGAGAGAAAAAGTTATACACTAAACTCAGTAAGTGTGATTTTTGGCTAGAGCAGATCTCTTTTTTGGGTCATTTTGTATCGAAGGATGGTGTGTCAGTGGACCCATCCATGATTGAAGTAGTGGTTCAGTGGCAGAGACCCCAGACAGTTATGGAGATTAGAAGTTTCCTAGGTTTAGCTAGATATTATCGATGGTTTGTAGAGGGATTCTCGAGATTAGTTGCTCCATTGACACGTCTCACAAGGAAGAATATTGAATTCGTGTGGGACGATAAATGTGAGAAGAGTTTTCAAGAGTTGAAGAAGAGATTAACCACAGCTTCGATTCTCACCATTCCTACCAGCTCAGGAGGTTTTTTTGTATACACAGATGCTTCATACCAAAGACTGGGTTGTGTACTGATGCAAGATAGGAAGGTAGACGTCTATGGATCTAGACAGCTGAAGGATTATGAGAGGAACTACATGACCCACGATCTAGAACTGGTGGTCGTAGTATTTACCTTGAAAATATGGCGCCATTATCTTTATGGTGAGAGATTTCAAGTATTTACTGATTATAAGAGCCTTAAGTATTTGTTCTCACAGAAGGAGCTGAACATGAGACATAGAAGATGGTTCGAGCTCCTAAATGATTATGATTGTGAAATCCTATACCACCTGTGTAAGACGAATGTATTAGCTGATGCACTAAGTAGGAAGCATCTTGGGTTGGTATCGTATATGATGATCAGGGAACATGAGCTGTTGGAATAGTTCGTGAGTCTCCGTTTGGATGTGACCTAGCCTGATATTGATAGTGGCTTTATGGTAGCTAGCCTATGATTGGAACAAGATGTGGTAGATCGTATCTGGTAGGCTCAACAGATTGATTAGCAATGCAGTGATATTATCGGGCAGATACAGAGGGGTACAAAGACTAATTTTGAGTTGGGTTCAAATGGATTATTGAGATTCAGAGGTAGGATATGTGTTCCCGATGATCCAGAGATTGATTTTATCATAGGCTCACTCATCAAAGTATACACTCCATCCGGGAAGTAACAAGATGTATCAAGACCTCCGGAGAGTGTATTGGTGGTCAGGAATGAAAAGAAACGTAGCTGAGTATGTGGTAAAGTGTCTCGTCTGTCAGCAGGTGAAGGTAAGCATTAGAGACCTGCAGGACTATTGTAACCTCTACCTATATTAACTTGAAAATGAGAGCATGTCATTATGGACTTCGTGATGGGTTTACCAAGGACTCGTAGGAATCACAATGCGATTTGGGTAATAATGGACAAATTAAAGAAGTTAGTACACTTCTTAGCTATGAGAGCCACCGATACTCTGAGTATACTGGTGGAATTGTATATACGCGAGATAGTGAGGTTGCGTGGTATTCCAGTGAGCATAGTACTAAATAGGGATTCCCGCTTCACTTCCCACTTTTGAGAACACTTTCAGGAAACGATGGGAACCCAGTTGAGTTTTAGCATAGCGTTCCATCCTCAGACAGATGGTCAGTCAGAGAGGACTATACAGACCTTGGAAGACATGTTAAGAGCATGTGCATTGGAGTTTGGAGGCTCTTGGGCTGACCATTTGCCACTCGCAGAGTTCACCTATAATAACAGTTATCATTTGAGTGTCGGGATGGTACCGTATAAGGCTTTGTATGACCATAGATGTCGTTCCCCTATTGGATGAGAAGAGGTAGGTGACCGACAGATATTTGCTCTCGACTTAGTGAGACAAGCCTCTGAGGATGTCCAATCGATTTGTAAGAGGTTACAGACAGCTCAGAGTAGACAAAAGATTTATGCTGACAGGAGATGGAGACCATTGGAGTTTACAGTGGGTGAATCGGTATTTTTATGAGTTTCTCCTTCTAAGGGAATAACGAGGTTCGAAAATAAAGGAAAGTTAAGTCCTCATTACATTGGACCCTTTGAACTACTTGATAGAGTGGGAGATAAGGCCTATAGGATAGCATTGCCACCTGAGCTAGCAGGCGTTCACAACGTCTTCCACATCTCTATGTTACAGAAGTATCACCTGGATTTGACACATGTAATTAGATATGATCCATTGGAGCTCAACAAGAGCATGTCGTATGTTGAGAAGCCGGTTCAAATATTAGATAGGAAGGAGAAGGTGTTGAGATCGAAGACGATTCCCCTAGTGAAAATTCTTTCGCAGCATCACACTGCGGAGGAAGTTATATGGGAGTTAGAGAATTTGATGAGGGAGAAGTACCCCGAGTTATTCACCGACTGATTAGTTTTAATTTGGAGGACCAAATTTCTTAGTGCGGGAGATTATGTAAGACCCACTTTTGGTGATGTATTCCTTATGATTCATATGATGTAATACACTTTCATATGTTAAATTGAATCATAAGAAGAGATTTTGGATTGAATGAAGTTGCAAAGAGAATGAATGAACGAACATCCATGAATCCATATAAAGGTTAAATAAGGGCTGAAGTGGCCACAGACTAAACAAATGGAACTCAAATAACCAGACCAAATATAAAGACTTAAAAACACGAAATGATAATGCAAGAAATTACGAATTCTAAGTCCCTTTTATGATTCCAAGCAATACACACAAGTCACATTGTATGTGAATCATAAGAAATGAACCTTTCTATGCTCTAAGTGGGATTATTTTGCAAAATGAGTATTGGAGTAATGAAATATGAGTTAACCTTTGAAAAATCTGGGAAAAATGTAGCAGGAATGCTCCAGATAAAGGCCAGATTGATCTCTTATTCAAAGCAGATCGATCTCTCATTCAAGGAATCGACCCCATATGATTCTGTAAGGAATAAATCGATCCCTTCCTAGGTGCAGATCGATCTCCCTATGAGCAGATCGATCTCTATTTGCTCCTGCCTAGCAAGGATCGATCCCTTCCCAAAGAGCAGATCAATCTCTCCCCATGAGCAGATCGATCTCTATTTGCTTCTACCTGATAATTCTATATTTTTAGAATTATTTGTGCTTAATTTCCTAATTAATTATTTAAATCCTCAATTTATTTTGTTAATTATCCCCTTTATTTAATTAAAATTCTCATGTTTACAGATAAATTAAATCCATATGAATTTTGAATATTTCGGTAGAAAATAGACCAAAATTGAGCTAAAATCGAGATTGGACCATGTGGACAACATGAGCATAGCACATCCAATTGGACAAAAAGACAGATGACATGGAAATATTATTTTTCAAGGAGCCAATGGTGTGAAGACAAGTGGCTAAACAATGCCAACTCATCTAGGATGGAAAAATTACAATTGTACCCCTAAGTATGTATATAAATAGAAAAAGATGGCAATTGAAAAAGATGCAGCCTAGGTTAGAATAGAAGTAATTTAGGAGTAGGTGGGTGTAAATTAGGGTAGAATAGCTTTTAGGTTAATTTTACAAGCTTTCTTTAAAAATTTCTGAATAGTTCTTTTTACAAGTTGTTTTACTGTTCATTCCATTTTCTTTATGTTCTTCATTAGTCTTGGATTTATTTTTCAATGAAAAGCAATTTCATTCATGTTCTCAGTTTGATAAAAACTAGTTCTTTTATTGTTAAGTTCTATTTGCATAGTTGATTTTCTAGTTGATTTGCTCTCAATTTTCCTTAATAGTTGATGTTTTTGGTTTGATCAATCTTTAATATTTTTGTTCTCCTTCTTGGTTTATTCTCTTAGTGCATTCAGGTAGCCACCAATTCCCAATTTTTATAGTCTCTGTTCTTCCTTTATATATGCCTTTGGTTTTGATGCTTTGATGTGGGTTGATGCTTAGCATTTATCCACATCAATGGCAAAGTGGAACCTCGGCTGGAGAAAGGAATGAAGCAACCCGAGTGGCTGGATTCACGTTGATGAAGCATGTTGATGTTTTTAGTTATAGTTTTCACATGATTCCTCTCAGTTTTAATCTAAACTTTTACTATGCATCATAGTTCTATTCTATCCTTATTTCATTTAGTGTTTGCATGCATTTCCTGATTCGGTGCTTGATTGCAGTTAGAGTATGACTTCGATGTTTACTGCATTTATTTATGTTTCTTGCATTTAATTCATTTACTGCATTTTCTTTTAGATTTATTGTAGTTTGTTACTTGCTGTTGGATTGTGAAAAGATTGTGGTTGACTGTCCGGTATAGAGACTAAAGAAGCAATTCATAGGAGCATAGTTTAATTCATGGCAGCAAGTTAACTTCACATTTTTCCTCTGTTTAGTTCTGTTTTTCTTATATCCTACTATTGCTCATCACAGTGTAGTTGTTGTATTGTTTGCAAATTTTTTAGGAAGCTCTCGATACCAGGAATAGGTAAAGATGACGTTGGAGCATGAATAGCAGTAAGCAGTTATTTAGCTTGATGTTGCAGAGCCGAGAGTGAGGATAAAACCATGGGCAATATCTGGAGCAGGACAGAACCGAGAGCAGTGAATGATCATGCTCGGGACGTGTAAGACCCTGTATATGTATAAGGGTAATGTGTGTAATTGGATCAAATAACGTGAATGGACTTGTAATGTAAAGTATGATTGATGTAAGTCCATGGATTCAATGTATGTATGTGTAATATAAATTGTAACGTACATACAAGTTTCATTGAGTATGAATACGGAGAAATGTGTTCTAGCAAGTGATGGATGTGATTGAGACTCAAGATGAGTAGTGTGGTAAAATGGAATGGAGTTATGATTCCATTTGGTTTTATGTAGCATACCTTTGAACATACAATGAATGCACACAAGTTTCAATGTGCATAAGGTATGAATGGATGCCATTTTCAAGTTATAAAGGTGGATGGATGAGAAAATGGCCATGGCAATAGATTAAGGATGTGTTGGTATGAGTTGCAGCAAAGAAACTGCAAGAAATCTGGAAAACATGAGGTCCAGATCGATCTCATAGGATGAGAGATCGATCTGGAAGAGCCAGAATGCTCTTATTTGGGCGAAAGAACAGAACAGATCGATCTCCAATGGAGCCAGATCGATCTGCCAAGCATTTTGTAGTGGAAAGATCGATCCCCAAACACCCAGATCGATCTCCTTAGCTCTCTGTTTGGGAGCAGATCGATCTCATACTTCGACAGATCGATCTTATGCCCAGACAGATCGATCTCATTGCTTCGACATATCGATCTTAGGCTTAAAAATGCCGTGAAAAAGAGGGATTTTAAGGGACCAGATCGATCTCCTCTTGGACCAGATCGATCTCCTCAAGCTATTTCTATATAAGGAGAGCTGAAAATCTGGAAATCTCGGAAAAACATATTAACCTCCCATTTTCAACCCAAAAACCTAACTTTCCCTCTCTAAAATCAGCCATTTTCAGTGAGATTTGGAGAGAGATCATTAGAGGCAAAGTTGTTCCTATCAAGGAGAAGAACAACATAGTGAGAGGGCATCTTCTCATTCTTGGAATTGAAGGAGTTAAGGGCATTACCATTTGGAGCAAGAAGAAAAATCATATTGGTAAGATTCTAACCCTCAAATCCAAATGCATTAGCTATTTAATTGATTTTGGAGTTGATTGATATGAGTATTGATGGATAAACTACCTAGAAATGTAGTGGAATTGGTGTGACCTAGAAATCTAAAATGGGTATAATGTGAGGATATGTGGGATTGAATGAACTTATGGTTTATGGCATGCTAAAGTTGTCATTGGGGTAATGTTATGATTTTAGATGGTTAGATGGAATTACATGGTGGGTTGGAAGAATTGTGAAAATGGATATGTATGTGATGGATAAATGCCATAGTGAGGGAATTCATGGAACATGAACACTATGAGCTTAATGTCGATTTAACATCGATTTTAAATAAGTTAATAGGCCTAAGAAAATCCATAGACTCGAGTTATGGATAAAGTAATGAAACGAGGCCAAATAAGCTTTAATAGAGGCTATAGATTAAATTGACTATAGAAAGCACAAGGGTTGCAATTTATGGATCGAATATAATGCGGGATACGATTTTGTGCAGTCCCGAAGAGTTCGTTGAAGGCGAACCGAATCGTACGAGTAAGCAGCTTAAGGAAGTAGAATCACGTATCGCGATTCCAGGTAAGGGAATTTTGTGAGTATATAGAGGTAGCTGCTCGTACTTTGAACTTGTGGGTGAATATTGGGTGTTGTATGAAATGCATGAATTGCTCAAATAAAAGATTGATGGTATTCGTGAATGATGATGAGTATATGCGTGGTTTTGGATTTGAAGTGGATTTTATGAAATGGGATAGTAAGGCTAATAATTGCATAAATCTATCGTTTCGATGTTTTTCCAAAACGAATTGCTTGGTTTTAAGCAAGCTTATAGATAGGTCGGCTATATTGAATTGTTGTTGTGGAAAAGCATTTGTGAGTGCTAAACCCGAATTGCCGGGATTGATAAATTGTATATGAGCCGCCTATCACATTTGTATGACATAAATCGCGCTAGAGCCTCGCTCGCGCTGGAATTCTATGTTTTCATTTGTATGAAACGTGCTGGAGCCTAGCTCGTACCTTGATTTGGAAACTGTAATGATATTTATAAACCGTACTGGAGCTTCTGCTCGTATGTGGATTGTGAATGGTTGTCTTATGAGTATAACCGTACTAGAGCTATGCTCGTACGCGCCCCTTTATGAGAAGATGCATGATACATGAGTCGTGCTAGAGCTTTGCTCGCACAAGTTTGCACGAGGGGATACGTATAAGGTTGTGAAAGTGGGTAAGATCCTTAAGCCTTACATCCTTAAGCCAACATCCTTAAGCCCAAAGAGGCGGGGAGGCTCTGTTAGGCGGGGAGGCTCTGTTTGGTGGGGAGGCTCTCTTACGGTGGGATCCTTAAGCCAACATCCTTAAGCCCAAAGAGGCGGGGAGGCTCTGTTAGGCGGGGAGGCTCTCCTACATAGGTACGGTAAAGGTAAGATCCTTAAGCCCTACATCCTTAAGCTAACATCCTTAAGCCAACATCCTTAAGCCCAAAGAGGCGGGGAGGCTCTGTTAGGCGGGGAGGCTCTGTTAAGCGGGGAGGCTCTGTTCGGTGGGGAGGCTCTCTTACGGAAAGGATCCTTAAGCCCTACATCCTTAAGCTAACATCCTTAAGCCCGAGGAGGCAGGGAGGCTCTGTTAGGCGGGGAGGCTCTGTTCGGCAGGGAGGCTATCCTTCACGGAATATGGAAAACCATGGGTATGGGGTAGATAAGACCTAGGAATGGCACCCCCAATCACAATATGAGTTACGGAGTACGCTGTACCGTGTATATCACATGGAGTATGATGTACCGCATGATGGTTACGTGATGAGAAAGTCTGGCGAGGGATAATCCATCTTCGTGCCAGCATGATACCCCGCACACCTGGATGCGTGTGGTCTGGGATGATTTATGATGTAATGATTCACATAGGCACTTTTGATATAGTGACCTAGATTTATACACATGCGTGAATTGTGGAATGTAAATGTGGTTGTGGTTTGTGGGTTGATTTGGTGGTGTTATGGTGTTGGTTTAAAAAGGAAGTTTCTTAAAGAATTGCCCTTTAATGAATTTAAATGAGATTGAGCATGAGATGATTTATACATGATGTTTCTACCATGTTTTATATTTCAATGCACATGATTTTGATACATGATATATATGTATATCTACATGGCATAGTTTTATTCCTCATGCTCCTACTATAAATGATTTATACATAACACTATCAGCATGTAGATAGAGTAGTTATCTACCATGCTTGCATTATTGCCTTACTGAGCGTGTGGTTGCTCATCCCACTCTATTTTCCCCCCTAAGAGCGTGCATAGTAGCCCAGTGAGGACTGAGGCGTATTATTTTGGACTCCGCTGCATCTCCATCTCTAAGAGGTATATACACAGTGATTCTTTTTGTATCTAAACAATGTAAAAGCACAGTATTCTTTTGAGTTGTACTTATGGGGGATGTAGATGTCAGTAAAACATGTATTCGTATAAGTACACGATTAAATGCACATGTATGACATCGTTTTAATTAATTGAGAATGAATGAGATGTGGTGTTTATTATTGGCTCACAGCCCAACAGTGTGTGGTGAGTTTAATTCACGACCAGGTGAGGTCACAGTAAAACGCGAAAAATTTTTAGTGATTTTCGGTTAAAGAGAATGGAATTGGGTCGTGACAGGACGTATTGCTGGTACTGCAGTAGAGGATAGACGTTAAGGCAGCACCTGAAGCAAACCAAGGACAAGCAACTGGACAGAAGCTCGTAGAAAGCACCTGGAAGAGAAGCAGTACAACAGCTAGCCAGAACACAGAGCTGAGTGCAGAGAACGTGCGCAACATGCCTGGAAATGCAATTTTGGAAGATAATGAATAGTACCAGCACCAAATCGGGACCACTTTGATGTGTTTACAATTCGGTTAATGCCTTGTTTGGCCACCTCTATTTTGTTTAGTTTAATTTCTATGGCATTTTTATTTTGTGATTGTTTCATTAGTTGTTGGTTTAGTATAGTTGTTAGTATAATTGTAGATTAATTTTAATGTTTTAAGTTGTTAATTTAATCTTAGTTTTAAGTCTTAGTTAAAAGTTAATTTTAGCTTATACATGTTAGGATTTAATTTTTAGCTTAGTATTTTGTGAGTTATATTTAGAATTAATTTAGATTAAATTTATTTGCATGTATTAGTTAGATTTTGTTTTATTAGCATTTAGTTAGAGTTGAGTTTAAGAATTTCTTTAGGTAAGTAGAGTTTTATCTTATTAGACTTTAAGTTAGTTTAAATTGCATTTTTTTTAGTTAGTTTAATTACATTCACATTTTACTTTAGGTTTGTTTAATTTTAGCTTAATTAATTTTGTTCTTTATTTTAGCATTTTATTTTAATTGCGTTAATTAATTGTTTTAATTTTTTTGTAGGTAGTTGCTTGGGTGGAGCATTATAAGTAATTTTTAGCTCGGTTTTATTTTTGCTTAGTTTTTAGTGTTATTATTTTCAGTACTTTTAATTTTTAGCCTTAGTTGATCACCCACTTTAATTTCATAATTTGCTAGAATATACTTAGGGTAAGATTAACCGATACTTAATTAGGCTAGTCAACTTCTCTGTGGGACGATAACTCGAGACTCAAATCCCATTATTACTTGTTCGACCTGTGCACTTGCGGACAATACCTTAAGGGCGTGTCACTGCCTAGCAGAGATCGATCCCTTCCAAAGTGCAGATCGATCTCCATTTGATCCTGTTAATGACAAATTGATCTCTTCTCATGAGCAGATCGATCTCTAGTTACCTAGCAAAGATCGAACTCCCCCCAAAGAGCAGATCGATCTCTCCCTTACATAACTGAATATTTCGATAGCTTAACTAAGGGAAGATCGATCTCATCACACTTGCTCTATAAAAATTCAACGGCCAAACCTCATTTTTCAGCAAATCAACACATTTCTCCATTTTTAACCAAAAAGACCTAGCTTTCTCACTCTAGAATGCACCCCCTTCTAAAAAGATTTGAGAAAAAGCTATTAGAGCAAAGTTGTTCATTGTGAGGATGAGAACAACATAGCTTGGAACCAGCATTCAACTTGTTGGATTGAAGGAGCAAAGAAGTCTTCTTATTTGGGACAAGAGGAAAGTCAAGTTAGGTAAGTTTCCAATACATCAACTCTAAGTATGCTTATCTAGATGTTGTTAGGAGTTGATTGTTGTATGTATTGTTGGTTGAAACTACCTAGAATATGATGAATCAAGAATGACCTAGAATAGGTTTAGTGTGAGAAAATATTATATGGTTGATTTGATGATAAATAGATTATACTAAGGTGTTAATAATGTTATATGCATGATTTTGAGGTGGTTTTGTGAAATAAGTTTATGGAATAGGATGATGTTATATAATGTGCATATGTGGTGTTTGTAAAAATACATGAATGAATGGAAGAGTTAAGGTTAGAGCAAAGCAAACCAAGTGCTTAATTTGATAACTAAGAAAGTTTGCTAAACGAATTGGACTAAGAATGGCGTGATGGATGTCTAACCACCATGCCACGGTCGAAATGTAATTATAGGCCAACTTGAATAAAATCGACTTGATAAGGAAAATGGACCTAGGATTCGGTCCAACGAGTGAAAATGAGCCTAAGGAGCTCAATGGACCTAGGTGAAATGATAAGTATAATTAAAAATCGACTTAAGAAGAGAATTAGGCTCAATAAGATATGTTGACTAGGATCGATTTAGATGAGTTATTTATATTTAACTCATGTGATAAATGAATGCTTGTAGCTCCCGAGGATATATCTGAAGTAAATTGAGCCCAAACACGAAAAGTGGGAAAGGAGGAAGGAGTTACTTCATCGAGAATTGAGGTAAGGGAATTGTGTTGGCCCCTAGAGGTATCTGTACGCCTTTTCAGGAGCATAAAGGTTTTCTAGAATGTTTGTGAGTCATAGGAAAGAAATTAAATGTTTGAAGGGCAAAGAAGATTAGGATTTGGGAAAAGTTCATGAAAAATAAGAATCATGATATTTTGAATCTTTTACTAACCTTTTTAGCATGTGGATTGGTAGGTTCGCTAGCATTTAAATGCTTTGCAAGAAGATAGCTTGATTTGGTTTTAATAACCATGCTTCGCAAATAAATTAGCCACCTACATGAGTTTTGTGGAAACAAAGCGTGCTAGAGCATTGCCCGCACGAGATTTGATATGTTTTTACATGCATGAGTGCTGGAGCCTAGCTCGCACTAGTTTTCACATGGATTTTACGATATAGTGCTAGAGCATAGCTCGTACTAGAGTTTTACATGCATGAGTGTTGGAGCTTAGCTCGCACTAGTTTTCACATGGATTTTGACATTGTGCTGGAGCGTTACTCTCACTACAGGTATGCTTTATACTTATTTTCATGCTAGAGATTACTCGCATGTGATATTATGACATGTTGGGAGTCGTGCTAGGAGCTTCGGGTAGGCTATGTGCCATGTCGATTTAATAGGCTCGCACGTGCGTATTGAGATGTGACGTAATATGATGTGATGATATGGGTCCATGGAGTTCATTGTACCGTATATGGATATGATATATATGCCATCTTCGGATGATTAATATTCTGCTATGGACCGAAGGTTGCAAGTGACCCACCTCCCGTGTGAAAGTAGATAGAGGTGATACCCCATACACTAGGATCCGTGTAGCCTGGCATAACAGAGGACATGGCCATAGTCCTAGTTATTTCCCTTATTATTTTTTGCCAATCTCACATGTCACTTGATTTATGATAGATCCATGTTTTAAAATGGTTTTGTGGGTCAAGACTGTCAAAGGGAGGGGCTGAATCTTTACGAGTGGTGAATTTTATGATGAATTATGTTGAGTAAGAAATGCTTTTAAGTGCACCTCGCATGACGATTTTCCATGCTTTAATTACTATTTATATATGATGATTTTCCATGCTCCATTTTAAGAATTGTACACTAATTTGAATAGCATGAATTACTTTACATATCATGAACACAAGCATGAACTGATGTCTTAGAGTATGATAAGTAAATGCTTGGTTTTATGCATGGCATCCTGATCACGTACCTGCTTACATGATTGCCTTATTGAGCGCATGGTTTGCTTACCCCCTTATTTTCCCCCTCTACAGAGCATTTTCAGTAGATAGAGAGTGACTGACGATTGGATTTTGGTGTCTGCTGCATCTCATCACACAAGGTATACACATTTGTCTAGTTTTTATATCTAGACATACCAAAGCACAGTAATATTTTGAATGTAACTTTTGGGGATGTAAAGAATTGTAAACAATATAAACGGAAACTCTAATTAAGAAATACAAGTGTTTATGTTTAAATGAATTGTAATTTGAAATTGTCTGGTTGGATAAAAGTGACACCGATACACAACCCAACTGTTGGTGGTGTAGCTGTTCACGATCAAGTAAGGTAAAGGTAAAGAACAAATAATAAGAAATGGATTAAATAATAAACGAAAAATGAAAAAATTGTAGTGGATTTTCAGTGGATTGAGGGATGTGACACTCCACATACGTCATATCCTTTTTCAATTTCAGTGGTTCACTCCTAACCACATGTGTCGGATCTGGATGATACTTACTTAACATTGAAACGTGGAAGAAATTACGAATACTTGATAATTTCAGCGGTAGCGCTAATCTGTAAGCTTGCTCTTTCATTCGGTCTAAGGTCTTAAAAGGTCCAATATAACAGAGACTTAATTTTCCCTTCTTTCCAAATCTCATTATGCCGTTGGAAGGAGAAACTTTCAGAAACACCGAATCTCCCACTGAAAATTCCAAAGGTCTTCGTATTTGGTCAGCATAATTTTTTTGTCTACTCTGAGCTGTTTTCAACCTCTCATAAATTAATTGAATATCCTCATAAGCTTGTTAAACCAAATTGAGAGCAAATATTTATTTTTTTTCTTTCACCCACTTCTTCCATCCGATTGGTAAATGACACTTTCGATCATATAATGCTTCATACGGATTCATTTCGATACTTGAGTGGTAGCTGTTATTATATACGAATTCTGCTTTTGACAAACTGTCTTTCCAGGAGCCATTAAAATCCTGGGCACATGCTTTCAATTCCATGTTGGCATGGGTAGATATTGTAATAATCTCTTAGGCTTCTGATACTCTACCTTAACTTACTGACATATGAAACATTTAGTCACACATTTAGTTATACCTCTTGTCATTCTTGATTGCTAATATACTTTCAGGAGATGCGATAAATCTTTACTATTCTCTGGATGAAGAGTATATCTCTATGGATGAACTTTTGACAATATCAATTTCTTTAATTATAGATCATCAGGTACACAATTTTGAGATTCGATAAATCTTTACTATTCTCTGGATGCAGAGTATATCTCTATGGATGAACTTTTGACAATATCGATTTCTTCAATTATAGATCATCGGGTACATAATTCTACTTCTAAATCTCAATAAATCATTACTACCGATACCAAATCTGTTATAGTAACCTTTGGTATCTAACTAGCTATAATGATACAATATTTATTATTAAGCAGAACCTATTCAATTAAGTTAATCAAGTCTAGCGTTCAAATCTTATGTTAACTACCATACAGTAACATAAGTATTAAAGGAACCACATCTAATTTGAGGTTCACAGAACGTTCCAACAGTTCGCATTTCCTGATCATTTCATAAATATAACACCGTCTCGAGGTTACTTTTGCTTGAGGCACCAACTCTAGCCATTTCTCTTTCTTATGTGAAATTCAATATCTAAGACTCTCATGATCAGTAAGAATCTATAATTTCTTATTATACCAGTAGTGACGTCATATCTTCAATGCAACATTACAGTTGCCATTTCCAAATTATGGTTTAGGTAATTCTTCTCATGATCTTTTAATTGTCGAGATCCATAAGCAGTCACCTTTCAATTTTGCACCATTATGCAGCCCAGTCCCTGTCTCGAGGTATCTATATACACTTTTCTCTTGGATTATGGATTAGGATATTTCTAGACGTTGTCAAGTTTTTGAGGTAGAGAGGTATTTTGAAATACCTTTATTAGCCATCAAACTTGACCACATAAACTAATTATAGCCATGGGGGTTCAAGCTTCAGTCCTTATTGAAAGCATGATTCCAAAGTTTATCACAATTCTCCTTTATCTTTCATACATAATTTATTCTCATTTCATATCACTTAATCTGAATCATTTCACATAAAAAATGTTCATACATTGTGTACATCTCTCATTCTCGATATAACCTGTATTCTAGATTTATCACATTCAAAACTTGTCTCATTTCGTACATCAATTATAACAAAACCTTTTTTCCTTATTCGAATTAAGCCTCACATTCAAAACATAAGCACAATCAAATTACAATCCTTAGATTTGAAACATATTTCATATTCCAAAGTCTCTTTATACCCAAAAACTCTGAATCTTCTTAACAGTTTTGAGTCTTTCTCACTGATCTATAACATTTGTTTTGGGAGGATCTAATTGGCACCCGTTCTTGATACAACGTGACCCAAAAGACTCCGGGTCTCTTTAACAAGATATGCCAGTACACTCTAAATTGGATTACTCGATCTGCTAATCCCTTTATCATATAATCCTTGTAATTGTTTCTTTAGCTCTTTTAATTCAATTGAAATCATTTAGTATAGTGATTTGAATATTAGTTCAGTACCCAATACTAAATCAATTCAAAACATCATCTTTCTATCAAGTGTAAACTCTGGTAGATCATTCGGATATATGTCGAAAAAACTCCCTGTCTATAGTAATGTCTCTTTATTCCGAACACGCCTTATCCTTATCAGTCACATAAGCAGTAAAACCTTCAAGTTTCATTTATACATTTAGTTCTGTAATTCATTCTTTCATTTACAGTGACTTTACTCTTTCACTATCACTCTTTCTTCAGTAGATATCTTTTTGTAATGCTTTTTACCTTTCCCTTTTTCTTAGTAATTTCAGAGACATACATCTCATAATCACACAGTTGCGTCTTATCCACACAGTTGTGTCTTGCGCACTAGACGTGTAAACCACACAGTTGTGTCTTCCTAAGTGACCTAGACGTGTAAACCACAAGTGCACGGGTCGTACAAGTAATAATGGGAATTGAGTCTCGGATTATCATCCCACAAAGAATACAATTAGCCTAATTAAGTACTGGTTAATTTTACCCTAAGTATATCATAGCAAACTACGAAAATTAGGAGGGTGATTTACAAGTTTTAAATTAAAAGTACTGGAAAACAATAAAAATAATGAAAATTATAAAATAAATAAAAATAGAGCAAAAATAACTTACAAATCTCTTAGCAAATTTAAGTGATAACCTGCAAAAGAAAAATATTGAAATTCAAATTAATTAGTGTAAATAGTATAAGGATACAAATAAGAAAATAAGGAAATGAAACTAAATAGAATAAAACTAGATAATCCTAAAAATAAAATTTGCATGTATTTAATCTAATTAATTTAACAAAAATCTAACCAAGATCTAATGAAATAAAATTCAAATATAAAAAGTAATAGATAATTACTAACTTACTAAAATTCCTAAATTAAAAATAAAATCTACCCTACATGATGCATGAGAAATAATTAACCCCTAAATATATGCATGAAAATAATTAAATTAAATTTTAATTGCATAAAAAGAAAGAAATTAAGATTTAATCTAAACTAAAATCTAAAGCTATTAAATCTAACAATCATAAACCTATGCAATGTAATTAAACTAATGAATTATTACCTAACTCATTAAAAAGTGCAACATATTAAAATACACTAAACTATTTATAATAAACTTCTTGAAATATTGCAAACTAAACTACAAAATGACTACAAAACATTAAAAACATTAGCTAAACATGTTTTCAGATGAACACTTCTATATGCTATACAGTACTCTGCAGCGGGTGGCAACATTCTGTTCTGCCGGGTACAACATTCTGCACTGCACTGTACTGGATTTTGCAGCAACCTGTAGCTTTATGCCAACCCGCGCTTGTCCTCTGCTCCTGCTCCAATCACTACCAGCCTTCAGCACCTATCATTTGCTCTGTACCACCGGCATAGTACTATCGTCTTGCACGACCTGCCCTTGTCTTCTGCTCCTTGTTGCTATTCTCAGCATCACAGAGCACATACGAGGTTGTCCAGTATCCTTTCTGCATATTTAAAGATAGTGCACAGTGCAACACCATAGAACATCACAGAGGTGACTAACGGATGTTTGAAGAAACAGTAAAACTAAACATCACAAACATTGAGAAATAAAATAAATAAAACTGATAGAAACGAAAACAGTAATTGTAAACTAAGTATGCGAACTGGAATGAAAAAAGAAAGCTAAGGCCACAGTTTCCTGCTGTAGTTTCCACGTTTCAACAAGCTTCCATGCTTCAATCATGCCGAGTTACAAATCAGTAGCTTCTACTTCAGCTCCCTGGTGCAGTTCAGCCTCTTCTCTGCATCAATCGGCACCATAGCCACACCATTAACCTCGCAACGTTTCTCCACACATCCCAGATAGCCAGAAACAGAACCGAGTAAGCACAGCCTATGAAGCAGGAAAGAAACGAGTTGTCTCTAACCGAACCTCTTCCAACAACAGCCACACCACTGACCCTTAAACCGAAAGCAAACTTAGAAACTAAAATAACTAAACAAAATATTAAAGTAGCAGGGAAAGAAACTGAGAGAACTAAAGTAATGCAAAGAAATAAAAGAACACCCTTGAACCTAAAACGAAATTTGAAATAGAAAAGATAAGAATCGAACATAAACGAGTTGCAAAATAAAATTAAATAGTGCAGAGAAATTAAGGGAAGCTTGAAGAAAGTTTGTTGTTGAAGCTGAGACTTGGAAAAGCTTTAAAAGGAATGGAATGCATGTAAAGCAGAAGAGTAGGTGGCATCACTTAGCACCAGACACCATGCTGCCATCCACAGACTAACACCGACCCACCGAGGTAAAACAAGCTGAAGAGATCATCTGCAGAGAACCGAAGTATCAACAACAATGGAGTAATGCATAATAACAAGTAAAACTATGGTGAACAGTAACAAAATATAAGAATAGAGCAGAACAGAGAATGAATGTTGATCCCTGTCCGCTGCCATGGTCCCGTCCAGATGCTGACTCTTCACCAATGCTAACTGCTGCTTCAATCAGCACGTCCAGCCATTCAACATCTCAGCATCACAACAACAAGCCCCTCGACTGTCAGGACCCGTTCTTAATCCATGACTTAACCAAAAACCACTACAAATTTTTCGCATTTTTAACTTACCTTTCCTTTTTTCAATGGTTGGGCTGTGATTCAATGTCAGAATCCTTGCTTACCACATTATCCATTATCATACGTACATGTCAATATACTGTTACTGACTATAACTGCTTTTATAATGCATGTGAGATTATATAAAAGCTAATACAAATACATTCCCCATAATATATATCGTATACATCACTGTGCTGTTTCTATGTTTAGATACATAACTGTACAAAATATTTATACCTGGTGGTTGATAGGAAATAACGGTGGACTCAGGGAGATTATCCCTCAATAGTTCTCAATCTACTGCTGATGCTCTGTAGAGAGATGTAAAGAAAGGGGGGTGAGCATACAACGCGCTCAGTAAGGAAATCAGGCAAGCAAGTAGATATCTACACTATCTACTCAAAATAATGCTATGCCTTGAAAACATTATTTCCTTAACTCACTTTAAAAACTTCTTGTTCAATATATATATGTATACTTGTACAAATTAAATCCCATGTACAGAAATCATGCTGTCTTTCTCAAATGTAGGCATGTAGTGCAAAACAATGCATCTTTATATAAATCATGCCTTTAGATAAATCATGCCATGTATATTTAAATCACAATAAATATGGCATTTAAATCGTTCACAACACAAAATCGGAGTCTGGCCCATCCCTCAAGTCTGTCCCCAATTTAAATCAGTCAATCAAGTGATATATCATGTGAGACTCTGTGGTGAAATGTAAATAGTATCCTAGACTATGATCATATTCGACATGTGATCCCAAGCTACACGGAATCCTAGTGTGTAGGGCATCACTGCTGCAATGGGAGGGGGGTCAGTCCATCACAACCACTAGCTATATCCTCCTCAACTCCACAACACCACACGGTACAGTGTACCCCATGCCACATGCACGGTACAACATACTCCGTGGACCCTACATCACAGTCGGGGTGCCTGCCATAGGTCTTAGCCCTCAGACCATGGAATATCATACCATGTCTCTAGTATCCTCATGCGGATATCCTCTCACATAATGTGATACTCAGTCCATACAAGGAATCAAGCATGGGTTTCAACATGTATTATATATCACATACAGTGCGCGCATTCGACTCACAGTCGACACTCCGCTCAAACACTGTTTCACATCACAAACTCAACTCTAGTGCGAGTAAACCTCTAGCAACTAGGTCAATGCATAGTTCATGTATTAAATCAAGTACGAGCAATAGCTCTAGTACCATGCTATGCACAATATCATAAAATCAAGTATGAGCAATAACTCTAGTAGTATGTCATGTGTAAATCATGAAGAATCAAGCACGAGCAACGCTCCAGCACTCTGTCATGCATCTCATGTAAAACTCAAGTACGAGCTAATCGCTCCAGCACTCTCTCATGCATATATCATAAAAATTGAGTACGAGTAAGAACTCCAGTATTCTATCATGCATGTCATGGAAATCTAGTGCGAATCATAATCCATCACTAATGTATGTGGAAAATATATGAAATCCAGTGCGAGCTGTGCTCCAGCACAATTCATTCTCACATAATATGATATATGGCTCTTTAAAAAGGGATGATTTACAAAATATCAAAATCAGCACTATAAAGTGTGCTTAATTCATATCAACCTCAAAATCATTAGCCCATCTATTTATTGTTATGCTAAATAGCAGTAAAACACTCAAAATGATGGTTTCCATGCTTTTTACAACTTTTCACAAAAGTTGACTTTTTGACTAACTAGGGGCAAAATCATAATTTGCCACCATCGGGTCACAATAATTATTATTCACTTTCTTTGACCCTCAGAGTTTTTAAGTGAATGTTAAAGCAGACAAAAATACTTGTAGGTATCTCTAACTACTCACAAAAGTCCCTTACCTACGATCACTCGAGAAATTTCACTTTTTCTGCGCTGCTCGTTTCAGCGATTCGATTTGCTCCTCCAATAATCTCTAGAGCTGCATATAACCATTTATCAGGTTAATTACACTTTTCCTACTGTATTTCACATTAAATACAGTCTATGTCCCTTAATGGGCTTTAATAATCCTTAATGAGACTAACTATCCCTTAAGCCCATTTTCATTTTACTATTCATTTTCATTGGGCCTATTGGGCTTGTGGGGTCCACCAACTCTTATTGGGCTTGTCCTAGGCCCATTACATCACATTAGGCCTAAAATATTTGGGCTTGGCCCATTGGGTCTCTCGACCACATGCCATGGCCGAGAGCTATCCATGCCATCGGTTACACCATGGCATGCCATCCATGCCTATTTGTCTAGCCAATTCACTTAAGCATTTTTACAAACACTTGGTTGGCAACTTTCTTAAACATCATATAGTTTATTTAGGCATTTTATCAAACACCTTGATTGCCAACTAATTACATGTTTTAATTAATCAAATTGATTAATCCTAATTACACCATAATCATTAACACATGTACATTAATCCATTTATGCCTTAAAAACATATGGACATAAATCAATATCTCACTACTCACTCTCGGCCTAACCAACATCATAGAGATTTAATATGTTTCAATGCTTAAACACAATACCAATATACTTAAAATCATTCATACATTAACATATATGAAATTGAAAACTTGAAAATATACCAATTGTTGTGTTCACACTTGGCCGAATACTTTGGAGGCTCACGGTTTGCACTCTATGGCTCATTGATAGCCAATTCCAACATATGTCACTCTCCTTTCAATTTGGAACAACTTCTATGAAGGATGCAAGTTCCAATTATGCTTAATTCCTAGTGATTTCTAGTGAGAGAAAGCTTGGATAATTTGTTTCAATGGTTTCTTCTTCTAGTCGAATTTGGTGTGATGAAGATGACAATGGTGTGGCTGATTTTATAAGCCACTTACTTAGCCATTAAGCTTTACTTTCCAGCCATTAAGCTTGATTTTCTAAGCCTTATCCATGAATCACCTAATGAGTCACCTTATGAGTCATGGTTAGCTTTAATTATGGTTAGATATTTATCTCATGGGCTTTCCATTTGGGCTTCTCGGTTTGGGCTTTCTTAATGGGCTTTCGGGCTGAAATTTTCACCATGCCTCGGGCCTTTAATTGTCTCAATATTTTTCCAATCAATTGGTTCAACAATTCGGTCTAAGGGACCTAAGAATTTCGATATACGTTTAGTATACCTTAATGGGCTTTAAAATTTTCACCTTAGGCCCATTACGTTTTTAACCATTAAATTTAATCCGGAATCCTTTCGAATAAATTTTCCTTACTTTCGGGGATGATTATCTTACATTCTGGCCAAGAATATTTTTCTCCAATTTTTTCTCCACACTTAGGTTAATTTTTAACCATGATTAGTCAACTATGATAAAAGTCCACTTTCTTAACTATAGTTGACTTTTTCCTTAGTCATTGACCAAGTTGACTTTTTCTCAAAATTTATAAAGTATCATATCTTATGTCTTACACTCTCGTCTTTATGTTTCAACCGTTCCCGGTGGATAATTACACCCGAAACATCTTAAATACCTTAACTCGCCAAAAAGGTCCATTTTGCCCTTTTTAGCTTTTACTCTTATTTTCTGTGTTCGGGACTAAATCAAGCTAACTTTCCTTTATAAGCTCTCTATACTTTCTCATTTAAAGTTCTTATTTTTAGTCAGAATGATTTAGATTCACTCGGTTTAGCCTGTGACTCTTATAGCTCACATTAGGCTTTTTATGTAGCTTTTGCGTGTTAAATCATTTCACTAACACTTTAAGTCTAGTAAATACTCTTCTTATGATTCAACTATAATAATAGAGTCTAGTAAATACTCTTCTTATGATTCAACTATAATAATAGAGTGTTCATACACATAGGAATCATAGGAATCATATTAATATTTATTTATATATTATATTTATATATTATATTAATATATATATATAATTTGTTTATTGATTGTATCATTATTATATTTTTTTTTGTCTTATTGTTAGTGTTGTTACTATTTTTATTTTTATTGTCTCATGCTTTATTTATTTATTTAGTAACACTTATTTATTAAATACTATACATTAAATAATATATATATATCTGCTATATTTATTATTATTCATTTATTTAAATGTCTAGTATATATATATATATATATATATATACACACATATTCACCTATGTATATATCTAGATATATACACTTTCTTATATAATTTATCCAAAAACATAATATCATGCCTTCCATGAAATTTTTATTATTTCGAATATGAAATATTATCGGGATTCCATCACCCCTCACGAATTCTCGATACCGGTTTTTACATCATCATTTTTCAACTAATACTTTAAAATTTTCCAATCCTTCCGTACTTGCATTTGCTTTATCACTTCTCGTATCTTCGGGTTCCCAGTGATTCACGGGCTTCTCGGTTCCTATAGTCCTTGAGCCTTACAACGAATATTCACACTTTCATTAATATATATTATTTTTATTTTTATATAATTTAATTAAATTAGGAAATTTGTGGGGTTTACATTCTCCCCACCTTAAAAAGAATTTGGTCCTCCAAATTCATCCGAGTCCATCAGAATAGATGTGGGTACTCTTAGTCAATCTGTCTACGATCACCCAAATTGTATTATGCCCCTTTCGGGTCTTTGGTAACCCCTAATGAAATCCATATTCCAAAGTTTCCTTACATCTCAAACTCTGAATTTTTTTTAATAGTTTGAATCCTTCCCATTATCATGTAACCTCTGTGTGGGCAATCCTACTTACACCCATTCTTAATACACCGTGACCCAAAAGACTCTGAGTCTCATTAAAATTTAAAACCAGTACACTCCAAAGTGGGTTACTCGATTTGAAAATCTCCCCTTCATAAAGCTTTTATAATTACTCTCTCAGTACTTCCAATTCCAAGCAAAGTCACTCAGTACAATAGTTTGTGTAATTAATTCGATACCACCTGCTAAATCAATTCTAGAACTTCTCTAAGTTTTAGGGGTAACTTTGATAAATCATTTGATCATGTGTCGGCAAACTTTCCCTGTTCACAGGGATGTTTCTATA
Source organism: Firmiana major (assembly GCA_033439115.1). Classification (NCBI taxonomy): domain Eukaryota; kingdom Viridiplantae; phylum Streptophyta; class Magnoliopsida; order Malvales; family Malvaceae; genus Firmiana; species Firmiana major. The sequence goes on from CM065910.1 coordinate 28,145,540, forward strand.
CTCCTTACACGCCCTATCTTTATCAATCATGTAAGCAGTGTGATCTTTAGAGTATTATTTATACCGTTAGTTCCCTGATTCATTCTTCCAGTATAGTGACGGTGCTCTTGCATTGCCACTATTTCCTTTGTAGATCTCTTTTTCGTCATTCTCTTTATTCTTCCCATTATCTCCTATGAGTTTCTGAACTTCCTTTATCTAATAGTTCTTGCAACTCATTTTTCTTTGTTCCTCAAGATCTACAAGGTCCATCCGGTAGGGAAACTTCGAGATAGGCTGCACATCTGGAGTCAAATTTATAGTGAACTCTAGTTCTTTCTCTTGATGTAATTCCGGTAGTTCACCAGAAAAATACATCCAGGGACTCGCATACCACTGGTATGTCTTGAACACTTGGACATGTTCGACTAGTATCGAGGATGAATGCAACATAACCCTCACATTAATATGTCCACAAAAAATTCCCATCATAAACAAGATCATAAAATTTATTCCTTAACTGCAAAGCATACATAGGTGTACTAATGTGTAACGTAAAATCTAGAGTTTCAGGCTTAACATGCAATTAACGTGCAAAGTGGGGTGATATGAAAAAGTGTGCGGGACCTGAATCAAACAATACGCGTGCCTCATGATTGCAAATTAAAAATTACCCTGGATGGTCTCAACGGAGGCATCAGCAGTCTCTGTATCCAAAGCAAAGACCCTCCCATGAGTGGCAGGCTTCTTGCCCTTCTCTGTTGCGGTAGCTTGTCTCTGTGAGACTTGTCTCTGGGGAGCTTGCCTCACAGGTGGTCGTGGTAGCTCTGGGGGTTGTGGAAACTTATTCACTGGACAATCTTTGATCAAGTGTCCCCTTTGTCCACACCTAAAACAGCTCCCTGAAGACCAGTGACACGCACCTCTATGGTAACTACCATAACTAGTGCACAATCTCTCATACTGCTGGAACCCTCCGGTAGTCTGTGGGGTAGCTATAGGAGCTGTGGGCCTGTCAATCCTAACCCGAGACTCATCTGTCCTCTGTCTCTTGGCCTGGCCCCTCCGAAAGTCCTGTCTCACTAACTCCATTTGCTTACCCTTATCTATGGTCTTTCCTTTAAAACTATACTCCGTCTGGGTGACATTAAGGCCCCTCTCGACCATCTGTGCTCTACCCAGGGCATCCTGAAATTCCGTAATCCATAGCCCCAAGAGACGATCTCTGATATCTGGCCTTAACCCTGCTAAGAACCTCTCAGTCCGACGCTCTTCATTCTGGAACGTCTCCGGGTCATACCTCATCAGCATAGTGAACTTACTTTCGTACTCATCCACAGTCATATTGCCCTGTACCAAGCTCAGAAAGTCCATCCTCAACTTCTGCTGGGCAGCTAGTGGAACATACTGCTTCCTAAAAGCTGTGGAGAATGCATCCCAACTGATCATCGGATGCTGAGCAGTCAAAAGGACCTTGGTGGATCCCCACCAATACTCTGCTTGGCCCTGCAGCATGTAGGTGGCCATAGAGACCTTCTCAATATCAGAACACCCCAAAAAGTCGAAGATTTTTCCAAGGCTCACCAGCCACTCTTCGGCCTCTACCGGATTCTTAATTCCCTTAAATGCTCGAGGCCTCATCTTCAGGAAATCTCTCATCCTACCGATATTCCTCTCCTCCCTTCGGGCCTGTACAGGAGGCTGAGGCGCCATAGGTATTGGAGGAACTGGTAGAGGAGGAGGTGGCGGTGCTTGCGGAGGAGTTTGCATCGGAGTAGGAATTGGTGCCGTGCCAACAGAATCAGAAACATTTGCCCCTAGATGTTGGGCAACCATGGCAGCTATCGACTCCAAACCTCGCTCGAGGCGCTGCTCCAATCGCTGCTCAAACTGAGCCATACGAGTATGAGGACTCTCTAGCTCGGGTGGAGGAGGTGGAGGTGGCTGAGCCTGCCTCCGAGTACGTCCGCGTCTCCCACTCATCGTGCAGTGATCTAATACCTGCGCGTAATTCCAAAGATTGAATCTTAAAGTTATTAGGTATACATTACCTACAACCAGACAAGCACAGACATTGGGATGTAATTTAATCTTTATTTTTGACACTGACAGTACTAGACAACCTTCGCTCTGATACCACCTTAAACTGTAACGACCCTTGACCCTGAAATTCGAGAATTTTTTTTTTTGTTGAATTTAATTTAACCACTTATTCCTTTATTCACTTAGGTTGTATTCCTGTACAGTGTCAAAACATTTTTCCTAATTCTTTTCTCGTAATTAGTAATTAATTTCCACGTTTTTAGATTATATGGCCGATAGAAATTTCGGCAGCACAACGGCTTATATATATGAGCCTACCCACCTGCAAATCAGTTATTTTTGGCAATCCTAGATATCCACAACTACCAAGCATACCTTCCAATTCATCCTTACCACTCCAGACATCTATTTCAATTTAATACCAGCTGTCTCAAATATTATCCCAATATAATAATGTTTACATCATTCCTTACAAAATTACATCCCAACTGATAATTTCAACACATGTCTGTGCATACAATTATGTCTGGTACAAGAATGTAAATGTATACCTTTTGCGTGTACAAAATGTAGCCTAGGGTAGCTCTTCCCACCAGCCTACGTTGTGTACGCGGCAGGTAGCGCCTATAGATTCACTGCAAAAGATCTGAAGGTAGAGGGGTGAGCTTTTGGGGAAAAGCCCAGTAAGAAGATGTATTTAAAACGATCCTAACAATTCAAATATGTAGAAAACACAATAGTACATATAATGATACTTTCTGAAAGCCAATATAAATGACATTCAAAGATTAAGGAAAATCAGAAACATCGAGATTCAAAACGTAATTCTTTAAGTACGAAAACTTAACAGATATTACGTAAACTGGTCGTATAATCAGAATTCCAAAAACAGGAATATATGTCAAATCACATAATACAGAATCACATTATGAAAATAATGTTTAATTTTCAAATCGAGACTACATCAGCCCATCTAATCATCATGCGGCAAATAACCTAGTCATCCTCCATAGAGGGAATTCAGAACCTATGGCCACGGTAAGTCAGAACTCGAAGGTGAAATTCAGAACCTATGGCCACGGCGAGACAAAACCCGAAGGTGAAATTCAGAACCCGAAGGTGAAATTCAGAACCTATGGCCACGGCGAGGCTGTAAACGAGATTAAAATCGTACAGCGTTTCAGAACCACAAGGGCAAAGTTTGGACGCCACACAGGTGAAGTTCAGATGCCACACAGGCGAAGTTCAAACGCCACACAGGCGAGTTCAAACGCCACACAGGCGAAGTTCAAATGCCACACAGGCGAATTCAGACGCCACACAGGCGAAGTTCAAACGCCACACAGGCGAAGTTGACGTGCGTAAGCACACAACATAAATGGCCCTTAGTCTCAAAACATATGATAGTTTTCATATTCGAAAACATCGAAATAGAGTCATCTTATGTGAAAGATTATTTCAGAAGACATGTTTTTATTTCAAAAGCATAAATACAGAAAGTATAGTCTTGATCAGAAATATAATTTAGAAACATGCATGAAAAATCATACTTTATGTCTTTGTAAGTATTCTTTAATCACAACTCAGAAAGTAACTATTATCGTTTTAAATTATATCCCCTTACTTCGATCTATCGAAATCTCCGTGCTCGAGTGGTGACGTCTCTTAGTACCTCCCTTAATTCCTTCTACGATCACCTACAACGAAATCGTACACTTAGCACCCTATTCGTGCGAATTACCCGAATTGCGTTAAAAACGTAACCTATTCGTTACTACTGCGTGTGTACATATTATTATACGTACCTAAGTCAACACGCACGTTTATATATTTCCTCTTAACACATATTACTTTGTATGTACAATTATTGGCATACACCTTATTATATACGTCTACATGTATCTACACATAAATACATATATATATACACACTCCCATATGTATACATATATATATATATATTTTTATTTGTTTTCACTCTTTTCCTATCTCATATATACATTCTTTGTAATTATATATACTAGCACAAATTCATCCTATATACACCCATATGTATATGCTCATAATATATATATATATATTATTGTCTTCTATTTTTTTATCACATATATATATATATATCCTTGTTTGTACATATACTAAAACACCCTTATTTTATACAATCTTTTGTATATACACCCAAGTATATACACATTTTTCATATACTCCTATATGTACATACACCTAAGTATATACTCATATTTATTTTATCATTGGCTTCCCTTATTCATTATCAAATATATGTACATATACTAACATACCCTTTCATTATACATACCTATATGTACATACCCAGATATATATATATATATATTTTTTTATTCACATAAATACATATATATGTATTATCACTTGTCTCCATTATTCACTATCACAAATATATATTTCTTTGCCTACTTCTCATCATTCCAATTTTTGTCTAATTTAATCCATAACTAACATGCTTGTTTCTACCACCCATTTGTCTACATTTAAAATGAATATACATACATGTATATACATATATACACATTTTTTTTTTACCTCTTTTCTCCCTCAATCCTCAGTTTTCTTCCGAGCCCCTGTTTCGGTTCCAGCCTTTCCCTTCCGTTGGTCTCCCCTACTTCTCGTCCGATCCAATTTGGTCTCAGTTCTCCAGCTTGCCTCACGTTTGCTTCTTCTTCAGCCTCGGTTTCCAATCCTGCCTCTCGGTTCCTCCTTTATCAGTCTCAATTTGTCCTGTTCTGTTCCGAGTCTCCTTTCCAGTCACTGTTTCATTCTCCGTTTCAGCCCTCGGCTTGCTTCAATACAAGCCCGATCCTGTTCAGTCTCCTTCTCCCCTCAAGCCTCTCGATTTTTTTCCAGCTTTAGCCTGCTTCATTTCCATTTCCCAGTTTCTATTTCCCCCTCTCGGTTACCCCTGTTCAACCTCAATCCTGCTCTGCTTCTTGATTCTTGCTGGTTCCTAGCCCTCTCCTCTTCGGTTCTCGGTTTTTGCCAGCTCCAATCCTCCTGGTTCAGTCCTGTAGCAACTCCTTCAGCCTTCTTCTTCCTCTTTTCCTTTCCTTCTTCTCCAGCCGAGCAATCTTCCTCTTCTCCTCTTCTTCTTCCTCTTTTTTCCTTTCCTCTTCTCGGCTGGACAGCTTCTCTTTTCTTTCTCTTTTCTTTCTCTTTTCTTCTTCCTCGCCTACCTGTTCTTCTTCTCCAGCCGATCACCCTTCCTCCCTTCTCTTCCGTTCTTCCCTCTTCTCTTTTCTCCTCTTCCTTTTCCCGCCCGAGCCTCCTCTGTTTCCCCCTTTTTTTCAATTACAAATGTGGCAGGTGGAAGTGGGTTTTCAAAGCCAATTCCCGACAAAACCAGTTTTATATATATTATATTAATATTTATTTATATATTATATTTATTTATTTTATTAATATATATATATAATTTGTTTATTGATTGTATCTTTATTATATTTTTTTTGTCTTATTGTTAGTGTTGTTACTATTTTTATTTTTATTGTCTCATGCTTTATTTATTTATTTAGTAACACTTATTTATTAAATACTATACATTAAATAATATATATATCTGCTATATTTATTATTATTCATTTATTTAAATGTCTAGTATATATGTATATATATATATATATACACACATATTCACCTATGTATATATCTAGATATATACACTTTCTTATATAATTTATCCAAAAACATAATATCATGCCTTCCATGAAATTTTTATTATTTCGAATATGAAATATTATCGGGATTCCATCACCCCTCACGAATTCTCGATACCGGTTTTTACATCATCATTTTTCAACTAATACTTTAAAATTTTCTAATCCTTCCGTACTTGCATTTGCTTTATCACTTCTCGTATCTTCGGGTTCCCGGTGATTCACGGGCTTCTCGGTTCCTATAGTCCTTGAGCCTTACAACGAATATTCACACTTCCATTAATATATATTATTTTCATTTTTATATAATTTAATTAAATTAGGAAATTTGTGGGGTTTACACCAGTATTTTGGATCAGATTAGAATTGGACTGTCACGCCCCGAAAATGCGGAAAATAGGGCTAATTTAAAACTTTTTACTCAACAATTCACAATTAAGAGTGCATTCCTGTGCAGTGTCATACATCATCACACTTATCATACCTCAGGATCTCGTCATTAAATAGTATATATTATATCATATACATTACTCGATCTCAAGTTAATTAATCCTAATACATCCCATACAATGTTATACATCAAGTGTCTGCAATTACGATAATTGTCTGGGTACATGAAAAGACAAAAGATACCTCAAAATACAATATATAGCTTGGAGCTCAAGTTCTCCACTAGCCACTACTCCGTACGTCGCAGGGAAACCCTTTTCACTTGAAGAAATCTGGGGGGAAAGAAAGCAGGGTGAGCTTCTAAATTGCTCAGTAAGGGGGTAAGGGACTCATTACATAAACCAAAATGCACATCACAAAATATTTATTTATATGTGAAACTCATTATACTCTTTTGAAAACCATAGCATGAAAGTACTCAAAACGACATTCTCATATCTCAAATCATGTGAAAACATGAAGTAAAAAGCTCAGTATAGAGCAGTAATCAAGCATGTGAAAATAATGCGATAATCACTTTCTCAATTATCGTGATAAAATCACTGTAATAATAATGCACGTGGCACAGCCACTAAACACACGTGGCATAGCCACTGATTTAAATTCACACGTGGCACAGCCACTAAACACACGTGGCATAGCCACTGATTTAAATTCACATGTGGCACAGCCACAGGATAGGGTTTCACGTGGCAACGACCACCAAATATACGTGGCATAACCACAGAATAGGGGATCTCACGTGGCAATGGCCACCAATTAGGGTTCTTATGTGGCAATGGCCACCAAATAGGGTTCTCACGTGGCAACGGCCACCAAATGGGGTTCTCACGTGGCAACGGCCACCAAATGGGGTTCTCACGTGGCAACGGCCACCAAATAGGGTTCTCACGTGGCAACGGCCACCAAATGAGGTTCTCATGTTACTAGAACGGAGAAGAATCGGGCTTACATGCTACCAGAGCAATGCCCGATGTGTACTCAAAATCACACACCTAAGTCTTATCACATAAGACTGGTTTGCCTTCACGTAGAACTCATAGTGGTTTTTCTCTCATAAAACTCATTTAAAACAGTTTTGTACTCAACACAAAACATATTGAAACCGAGTCCCAACCGACAAAACACGCACACATTTCTCAAATCTCAAGATCGCCTTAACGTAGAGCCCAATTATAAACTCATAAAAACATTGGGCTCCAACCGGCTATAAAAATCATGTACATTCTCATCAAAACACAACACATTAAACATGCTTGTTTTATAAATCACAAATCATGCTATAATAGTTCAAAATCACATACACAATTGGTTTAGTTTCCCTTACCTCTTTGCACCTCGTATAGTGCAATCGTTTCCCCCTTGTCACGGACTAGTCTCGCATTCCACTCTTGAACTCCCGAGCTATCCAAACGATGTTAAAACATCAATACTCATCATTATAGTAACCTCAGTTCTCAAAATCGAGCATAATTGCTCATAACACCTCAAATCGCTCAATTCTCGTAACTCTACCCCAAACTACAATCTCATTCACAACATCTCCACGTTCTACATTTCTCATGTCAACTTATCTATGCTAATTCACCACATTGTCTAAATTTCCATTTATAGCTCAAAATTTCCAAAATTACCAAAATTGCTAAATATTATCATCACTCCAACTACATTGTAATTTCATTAATCCCTAATCATTTTCCAACTATTTCAACACAATGCCAACAGCTATCATTACCAAAATCATCTCAAATATCAAGATCGAGGTTTAAAAATTATCCAAAACTTGTGGAGAGCTTATCTCTTACCTCGATTCAATCAGTCTTATGATTTCCAAGTATGTTGTTCTCCCTTTGATGAGGAACAACTTTCCTTCTTGCCACAGCCTCTGATTTGGATGAAAATGGGTGCTTTGGATGAGTGAGAAAGCTAGGGCTCAGTGAAAATGGAGTTTAAAAGAGAGAGAAAATGAAATTGCAGGAGAAAGCAGGGGTTCCTTATATAGACAAAGGGTAGGAGGTCGATCTGGCTCTTGGTGAGATCGATCTGCATTTGAATTTGGGGATGATTTGGGGTAATTTTATACCTAGGAGATCGATCTGTCGAGGGGTGAGATCGATCTCTTTATGGCTTTATGAGATCGATCTGCTCTTTGAGGAGATCGATCTTCTCCCAAACAGAAACATTTAGAGATCGATCCCTTCCTCATGAGATCGATCTTCTCTCAAACCGAATCATAAGGAGATCGATCCTCTTCCATTGGAGATCGATCTGCTCCTTAAATTTCTCCTTCCTTGTCATTTTTAACTCACCAGATCGATCTCTCCTTCCCCAAGATCGATCTGACCTCTTAGTTCCACACTTATGTTAAACACTTACACATAAATCTCCAAATATAATTTCCACAATTCACTTAGCTCAATAAATTACACTTCAAGTTCTTATTACATCATTAAAATATATCTAAAATTCTCAGATCTCACATCCTCCCCACATTGAAAGAATTTGGTCCTCCAAATTCAACTCAACTAGTTAAATAGATGGGGGTATTTCTCCTTCATGAGATTCTCTAGTTCCCATGTTGCCTCTTCCATTGAGTGATGTTTCCACAAAACTTTCACTAATGGGATGCTCTTAGTTCTCAGTACCTTCTCCTTTCTATCGAGAATCCGGACGAGTTCCTCAGTATAGTTCATATCCTCTTGAATGTCCATCTCGTCATACTCTATGACATGATAAGGGTTTGGGTGGTACTTCCTCAACATAGACACATGAAAAACATTGTGTATTCCGGACATCTATGGGGGTAATGCTAATCTGTAAGCTACCTCTCCCACTCTCTCAAGAATCTCGAATGGTCCTATGTATCGAGGACTCAATTTCCCTTTTCTTCCCAAATCGCATGATACCCTTACTCGGTGATATTTTCAGAAATACTGCATCACCAACATCAAACTCGAGTGGCCGTCTACGCACATCCGCGTAACTTTTCTGTCTACTCTGTGCAGCCCGTAACCCCTCACATATAAGTTTCACACTCTGTACAGCTTGCTTAACAAGCTCGGGAGCATTTATCTTTCTATCACCGATTTCTTCCCAAGCTACAGGGGATCTACACCTCCTACCATATAGAGCCTCAAAAGGTACCATTCCAATACTCGCATGATAGCTATTATTGTACGCAAACTCTGCTAGGGGCAGGTGATCATCCCATGATCCCTTAAAATCCATCATACACGCCCTCAACATATCCTCTAGGGTCTGAATAGTCCTCTCTGACTGACCATCTGTTTGAGGATGATAGGCGGTACTGAAACTCAATCGAGATCCTATGGACTCCTAAAACTGGGTCTAAAATCTGGAAGTAAACCGAGAATCTCCATCAGAAGTAATACTCACTGGAGCCCCATGTAATCTAGCTATCTCGCTGACATACAGATCAGCTAAGGCATCTACAGTATCTGTGCTCTTGATGGCAAGAAAGTGGGCACTCTTGGTCAATCTATCCACTATAACCCATATAGCGTCACGACCTCTTCGGGTCCTCGGTAAACCCATAATAAAGTCCATAGTGACATGCTCCCATTTCCATGTAGGTACAGGTAAAGGCTGTAGTAGTCCTTCAAGCTTCCAATGCTTAGCTTTCACTTGCTGGCATACTAACCACCTGGCCACATACTCTGCCACATCTCGCTTCATACCACTCCACCAATACACCTTTCTCAAATCTCGGTACATCTTAGTACTCCCTGGGTGCATGGTGTATCGCGAGCAGTAGGATTCTCTCAGTATCTATCTCTTCAGGGTATCATCGTTCGGTACACAAATCCATCCTCTGAATCTCAATAATCCATCCTCACTGACTGTGAGATCCGACTGCGAACTCTGTTCAGCTTGGCTAACCACATCTATCAACCTCTGATCATTGCGTTGCCCAATTCTAATCTGATCCATGATCCTGGGCTCTATTCGCAAGCTAGCCAAAAATCTAGTCTCTATCTCTTTAACTCTGATCCGGAGTTCAGCGAACTGCTCCAATAAATCCCATTCCCTGATCATCATAGCAGATATCATACTCTTCCTGCTCAGGGCATCAGCAACTACATTCGCCTTGCCCGGATGATATAGAATCTCGCAGTCATAATCCTTAAGGAGTTCCATCCATCTCTTTTGTCTCATGTTTAACTCTTTCTGATCAAAGAGATATCTCAAACTCTTGTGGTCAGTGAAGATCTGGAATCTTTCTCCATATAAGTAGTGTCGCCAGATCTTCAAGGTAAATACCATAGCGGCTAACTCCAAATCATGTGTGGGGTAATTTCGCTCATGGTCTTTCAACTGTCGCGATCCATATGCGACCACTCTTCCATGCTGCATAAGCACACACCCCAATCCTTGATGAGATGCATCACTATACACCGAAAATCCTCCTGATCCCTCAGGGATAGTTAACACAGGTGCCACTGTCAATCTCCTCTTTAACTCCTGAAAACTGAACTCACATTGATTAGTCCATATAAATGGAGTCTCTTTGCGCGTGAGCTTAGTCAAAGGAGCGGTAATCCTTGAAAATCCTTCCACAAATCTTCTGTAATACCCTGCCAAACCAAAGAAGCTTTGTACCTCAGTAACTGTCCTCAGTCTCTCCCAATTAAGCACAGCCTCTACTTTACTTGGATCCACTAATACTCCTTCCTCTGAGACTATATGACCAAGGAAAGCTATCTGATCCAGCCAAAACTCACACTTACTAAGCCTTCCATATAATTGTTTATCTCGGAGTATCTGAAGTACTAACCATAAATGCTGTGCATGCTCCTCATACGACTGAGAGTATACCAAGATATCATCAATAAAGACTATCACAAATTTATCTAGATAGTCTCTGAACACCTCGTTCATCAATCTCATAAATGCTGCAGGGGCGTTCGTCAATCCAAAGGACATCACTAGAAATTCATAATGGCCATACCTTGTCCTGAAGGCCGTCTTTGGAATATCTTCTTCCTTGATCCTCAATTGGTGATAGCCTAATCTCAAATCAATCTTAGAAAAGACTGATGCCCCCCTCAGCTGATCAAGTAGATCATCAATCCTAGGCAATGGGTATTTATTCTTCACCGTGGCTTTATTCAACAATCGATAGTCTACGCATAATCTGAGACTACCATCCTTCTTCTTAACAAATAAAACTAGTACTCCCCACAGTGAAACACTGGGTCTAATAAACCCTTGATCTAATAACTCCTGTAGTTGTTTCTTCAATTCCTCAAGTTCCACTAATGCCATCCTATAGGGAGGTTTAGAGATCGGCTGAGTATCTGGTACCAAATCAATGGTAAACTCCAGCTCTCTCTCTAGTGGTAAACCTGGTAACTCATCTGGGAAAACATCTAGAAATTCGTAAACCACATGTATATCCTCAACCCTCGGATGTTCCCGATCATCATCTGATATGAGTGTTTCATAACCTTCACATGAACAATCATATTTAATACTCTCCAAAATAATATTAAAATTCTCAAATTGTTTACAAAACTCCATACGTTTATTTACTCAATATTTCAAACGTATATTGTAAGGTTCAGGTAAGGAGAAAGTTACAATCTTAGTGTAGCAGTCTAAACTCACTCGATTGGTTGCCAACCAATCTATTCCCAAAATTACATCAAACCCATGCATATTTAACATGATTAGATCTGCTAACATCTCTCTATCTCCCACCTTTATTCCACATCCTCTACAGATTAACTTAGTTCTCTGGGATTCACGCATAGGGGTATTTACATGTAGTATATATTCTAAAGGTTCAAACTTCAAGTTTAATCTACATGCAAAATGCTCAGAAATGAACGAATGCTTGGATCCTGGATCTATTAACACATGAGCCTTATAATCACAGACAGAGAGTGTACCTCTTATGGTTTCTGCAGAAGTGTCTGCGGTCTCCTTATCTAGGGCAAACACACGTCCTTGTGTAACAGGTCTCTTTCCTTTCTCTGCAGCAGTGGCCCATCTCTGGGGGTTCACTCTTTGAGGCTGTTGTCTAGTGGGCTCCAAGACATGTGGTTTCTGAGGTTGAGGGCAATCCTTCACCATGTGACCCATGTCTCCACATCTAAAACATCCATGGATTGACCCAGTACAACTTCCCTCATGCGTTCGACCACAATTTCTGTAAACCCTTAGCTCAGGCCTGACATCTCGAGGGGTCTCCCTAACGTTAGGGTAACCTCTGGGTCTCTCTAATCTGCCCTTCTGCACCTCAATCCTTCCTCTTCTGAAGGAACCTCTCCGAGCATCTGTTTGGAAAATCGTTGGCCTCTTGCCATTATCTCTATTCACTGCTCTGAGCTCATTCTGGGATTGTACCATTTCAATTCCCCTCTCAATCTCTTGTGCTCGTCTCCGAGCATCTCCAAACTCAGTAATACATAGCCCTATCAATCTATCTCTGATGACGGGCTTCAATCCATACACAAACTTCTCTGTGCGGAGCTCTTCATTCTTGAAGGTCTCTGGGTCATACCTCAATAGCGCGGTGAATTGGCTCTCATAGTCATCCACAGACATATCACCCTGTACCAAACTTAAAAACTCAACCTGTTTCTTTCTCTGGGCGGCTCGTGGTACATATTGGGTCCTAAAGGCTGTCTGAAACTCTTCCCAACCAATCACATCCTGGCGGGACATCAGAATACCCTGGGTAGTACCCTACCAATCTCTAGCTCTCCCCTTCAACATATAGATACTCATACTGACCCTCTCAGCATCGGTGCACCCCAGATAATCGAATATAACTGTCAACTCTGTCAACCACTCCTCAGCCTCTGTAGGATCCTTCTTTCCCCTAAATACGGGTGGATTCATCTTCAAAAAATCCTTCAGTCGGACCATACTTCTATCCTCAGGCTGAGTGACGGGAGGCAATGGGTCCATCTGTACTGGGGGTATGAGAGGTCCTTGTGGTGGTGTAAGAGTAGTACCCGGGCATTAACTCCAAAGTGTTGCGCGAATAGCACTGCCATCTGCTCAAAACCTCGCCTCACATCGGTCTCAATCCGATTAAATCGAGAGTTAGGACTCTCTGGTTGGGGGCAGGTGGCGGAGGGGACTCTGCCTGCCTCCGCGAACGACCTCGTCGTCCACTCATTCTCTATCTTAACTCGTCTCCTGCGCGTACATATTAAAATCGATTGAAATCTCAATCCTCAAATTCAGTTCATGACCAGACTATTACAGACACTTGGGATGTATTCTATTTCACTTAACCGACACTGACAGTACTAGACACCCTAAGCTCTGATACCAAGAAAGCTCTGTCACGCCCCGAAAACGCGGAAAATAGGGCTAATTTAAAACTTTTTACTCAACAATTCACAATTAAGAGTGCATTCCTATGCAGTGTCATACATCATCACACTTATCATACCTCAGGATCTCGTCATTAAATAGTATATATTATATTATATACATTACTCGATCTCAAGTTAATTAATCCTAGTACATCCCATACAATGTTATACATCAAGTGTTTGCAATTACGATAATTGTCTGGGTACATGAAAAGATAAAAGATACCTCAAAATACAATATATGGCCTGGAGCTCAAGTCTTCCACTAGCCACTACTCCGTATGTCACAGGGAAACCCTTTTCACTTGAAGAAATCTGGGGAGAAAGAAAACAAGGTGAGCTTCTAAATTGCTCAGTAAGGGGGTAAGGGACTCATTACATAAACCAAAATGCACATCACAAAATATTTATTTGTATGTGAAACTCATTATACTCTTTTGAAAACCATAGCATGAAAGTACTCAAAACGACATTCTCATATCTCAAATCATGTGAAAACATGAAGTAAAAGGCTTAGTATAGAGCAGTAATCAAGTATGTGAAAATAATGCGATAATCGCTTTCTCAATTAATGTGATAAAATCACTATAATAATAATGCACGTGGCACAGCCACTAAACACAAGTGGCATAGCCACTGATTCAAATTCACGCATGGCACAACCACTAAACACACGTGGCATAGCCACTGATTTAAATTCACACGTGGCACAGCCACTAAACACACGTGGCATAGCCACTGATTTAAATTCACACATGGCACAGCCACAAGATAGGGTTTCACGTGGCAACGGCCACCAAATATACATGGCATAGCCACAGAATAAGGGATCTCATGTGGCAATGGCCACCAATTAGGGTTCTCACATGGCAACGGCCACCAAATAGGGTTCTCACATGGCAACGGCCACCAAATGGGGTTCTCACGTGGCAACGGCCACCAAATGGGGTTCTCACGTGGCAACGGCCACCAAATGGGGTTCTCATGTTACTAGAACGGAGAAGAATCGGGCTTACATGCTACCAGAGCAATGCCCGGTGTGTACTCAAAATCACACACCTAAGTCTTATCACATAAGACTGGTTTGCCTTCACGTAGAACTCATAGTGGTTTTTCTCTCATAAAACTCATTTAAAACAGTTTTATACTCAACACAAAACATATTGAAACCGAGTCCCAACCGGTAAAACACACACACATTTCTCAAATCTCAAGATCGCCTTAACGTAGAGCCCAATTATAAACTCATAAAAACATTGGGCTCCAACCGGCTATAAAAATCATGTGCATTCTCATCAAAACACAACACATCAAACATGCTTGTTTTATAAATCACAAATCATGCTATAATAGTTTAAAATCACATACACAATTGGTTTAGTTTCCCTTACCTCTTTGCACCTCGTATAGTGCAATCGTTTCCCCTTGTCATGGACTAGTCTCGCATTCCACTCTGGAACTCTCGAGCTGTCCAAACGATGTTAAAACATCAACACTCATCATTACAGTAACCTCAATTCTCAAAATCGAGCATAATTGCTCATAACACCTCAAATCGCTCGATTCTCGTAACTCTACCCCAAACTACAATCTCATTCATAACATCTCCACATTCTACATTTCTCATGTCAACTTATCTATGCTAATTCACCATATTGTATAAATTTCCATTTATAGCTCAAAATTCCCAAAATTACCAAAATTGCTAAATATTATCATCACTCTAACTACATTGTAATTTCATTAGTCCCTAATCATTTTCCAACTATTTCAACCCAATGCCAACAGCTATCATTACCAAAATCATCTCAAATATCAAGATCGAGGTTTAGAAATTACCCAAAACTTGTGGAGAGCTTATCTCTTGCCTTGATTCAATCCGTCTTACGATTTCCAAGTATGTTGTTATCCCTTTAATGAGGAACAACTTTCCTTCTTGCCACAGCCTCTAATTTAGACGGAAATGGGTACTTTGGATGAGTGAGAAAGCTAGGGCTCGGTGAAAATGGGGCTTGAAAGAGAGAGAAAATGAAATTACAGGAGAAAGCAGGGGTTCCTTATATAGACGGAGGGTAGGAGATCGATCTGGCTCTTAGTGAGATCGATTTGCATTTGAATTTGGGGACGATTTGGGATAATTTTATGCCTAGGAGATCGATCTGTCGAGGGGTGAGATCGATCTCTTTATGGCTTTATGAGATCGATATGCTCCTTGAGGAGATCGATCTTCTCCCAAACAGAAACATTTGGAGATCGATCCCTTTCTCATGAGATCGATCTTCTCTCAAACCGAATCATAAGAAGATCGATCCTCTTCCATTGGAGATCAATCTGCTCCTTAAATTTCTCCTTCCTTGTCATTTTTAACTCACCAGATCGATCTCTCCTTCCCCAAGATCGATCTGACCTCTTAGTTCCACACTTATGTTAAACACTTACACATAAATCTCCAAATATAATTTCCACAATTCACTTAGCTCAATAAATTACACTTCAAGTTCTTATTACATCATTAAAATATATCTAAAATTCTCAGATCTCACATGGACAGAGAAGTGATCAGAAGCTATTGGATTTGGTTAGCCAAGCTGAGAAGACCCGATAGTCAGATTTTTCGATCAGTGATGATGGATTGTTAAGGTTTAAGGGTCGTATTTGTGTCCCGAGTAATGATACCTTGAAGCAGCAAATATTGAGGGAGTCTCACTACTCCCGTTGCACCATGCACCCAGATAGTACAAAAATGTAACAGGATCTACGTAAGGTGTTTTTATGGAGTGGTATGAAACGAGAAGCGATAGAATTTGTGGCCAAGTGTTTGGTATGTCAACAAGTAAAAGTTGAGCATCAAAAGCCCGGAGGATTACTTAAGTCCTTGCCAGTGCTTAAGTGGAAATGAGAGCATATCACCATGGACTTTATCATGGGATTACTGAGGACTCGGAGAGGTCATGATGCAATCTGGCCGATAGTTGACAGATTGACTAAGAGTGTCCAATTCCTTGCCATTAAGAGCACGGACTTTGAGTGCCTTAGCAGAGTTATATGTCAGAGAGATAGCTTAACTGCATGGGACCCCAGTGAGTATAACATCTGATAGAAATTCCAGGTTTACCTCTAGGTTTTTGACTTATTTTCAGGAAGCCATGGGATCTCAGTTGAATTTTAGTACCGCCTATCATCTTCAGACTGATGGTCAGTCCGAATGGACTATACAGACCTTGAAGGATATATTACGGGCATGTACGATGGATTTTAAGGCATCATAGGATGATCACCTGCCCTTTGCTGAGTTTACTTACAATAATAGCTATCATGCGAGTATTGGTATGGCACCATACGAGGCTTTGTATGGTAGGAGGTGTAGATCCCCCATAGCTTGGGAAGAAGTGGGTGACAGAAAGGTAAATGCTCTCGACCTCGTTGAATAGGCAGTTTAAAATGTAAAGGTTATTTGTGATAGATTACAGGCTGCTCAAAGTTGAGAGAAGAGTTACATTGATGTGCGTAGACGGCCACTTGAGTTTAAAACTGGAGATTTTGTGTTCCTTAAAGTGTCTCCAAGTAAAGGTATCATGCATTTCAAAAAGAAGGGGAAGCTGAGTCCTCGATTCATTAGTCCGTTTGAGGTATTAGAGAGAGTAAGAGATGTCACCTGTTGGTTAGCTTTGCCCCTGTAGCTTTTCACGATTCATAATGTCTTCCGCATCTCGATGTTAAGGAAGTATAATCCAGATCCCTCCCATGTCATCGAGTATGAAGTATTAGACATCCAGGGAGACATGAGCTATGTAGAAGAACCTGTTCGGATCCTCGACAAGAGAGAAAAGATACTTTAGACAAAGAGAATTCCGTTAGTAAAGGTTCTCTGGAAGCACCACTCAACAGAAGAGGCAACTTGGGAGCTCAAGAGCCTGATGAAAGAGAAGTATCCCCGACTTTTTGAAGAATAACTTGGTTCTAATTTGGAGGACCAAATTCTTTTAAGGAGGGGAAGAATGTAAAACCTGTAAATTCCTATGTAATGTACATGATTCCAGACTATACAGATAAGTTACATTACATATGAATCACAAGTAATGGATGTTTTTAAGCTCTAAGTGTTAATGAAATGTAAAATGAGTATAGAAGCAAATGAATAGGAGTTTAACTTTGGAAATTTATGAAAACTGTAGCTGGAATGCTGTAAAACGTAGGGCAGATCGATCTCATTGCAGTGAGAGATCGATCTCATTGAATTGTAATCTAGGAACATTCTGCAAGAGGGAGATCGATCCCTCACTCAAGCAGATCGATCTCCACCCCAAGAAGATCAATCCCAAACTGGCTCTACTTGGAACAGATTGATCTCATCCCTATGGCAGATCGATCTCAATTTGTCCCGACCAAGAGTAGATCGATCTCATGCCATAGGCAGATCGATCTTTTGCTGGCAATTATCGAGATTTTAAGGATTTTAAGCAAAGGGAGATCGATCTCAACCCCTTGGAGATTGATCTCATAATGTAAAATCTATAAAAAGCCAGACAATTCGTGCCTTCTTCTCCTGAACATTGAAAACCTTCCATATTTGAGCAAAAAACCTAGTTTCTCACTTTAGATTTTCAACACCTTCCAAAGAGATTTGAGTAAAATATATTTGAGCAAAGTTGTTGCTTAAGAAGAGGAGAGCAATATAGTTGAAGACTAGAGGTTGGATCAAAGGGTTGAAGGAGAAAAAGAAATCTCTCCTCACATTTGGAAAAAATGAGGAAAATCAAGATAGGTAAGATTTCAATGCACCAACTTCTAGTATGATAATCTAAACATTTAGATGAGTTGATTTGGTATATACATTGTTAGCTTGAATGTTCAAGTACATGCTTAAGTAGCCATGACCTAAAATGAGCTTAGAGAGAGAAAGTTGAGATGGCATGAGGTTAATGATGATTTAAGTATGTAGAAATGTTGATAAGCTTGTATAGATGACTTTAAAATACCTTTGTGGAATCCATATGTTGGATTAGATGATGATTGAAAATGGGTATAAGAAATGTTCGATAAAATGCCATAGAGAATGAAAATGGATTAAACTAAGACTAATAGATGTTTATTTGATACCGAAGGAACTCGATTTATAATCGGATAAGTGAAAATCTGAGAAAAATAGAGAAAGAAATTGAGTAAGGGTCCAAGTGACCCCATTTTAGAGTTGAATGAGTAGAAGTGTAAAGTAGTAGTATAATTAGTAATCATTGATGTTTTGATGTTATTTGGACAGCTTGAGAATTTAACTTGTGAGTCAGAGCTAGTTCGTGAGATGGGAGCATTGCACCACACATGGTGCAAAAGGTAAGGGATGCAACCTTTTGTGCATATGTATTTCCTTACCAATGAAAATGCTTTGGTAGCATAAAATGAGTTCACAAATGAGCATAC
The DNA here is from genome assembly GCA_033439115.1 of Firmiana major. Taxonomy (NCBI): domain Eukaryota; kingdom Viridiplantae; phylum Streptophyta; class Magnoliopsida; order Malvales; family Malvaceae; genus Firmiana; species Firmiana major. Next base: position 28,164,471 of record CM065910.1, read on the forward strand.
TTATTGAGAAAAATGTTTGTTTTGAGATTTATCACTTGAGTGCGTGTTTTGCCGATTTGAGCTCGATTTTGGAGATTTGAGTTATTTATGAGCAAATATATCCTTTTATTTAAAAGAGATTTATAAGCAAAACTATCATGAGCTCTACGTGAAGGCGAAACTATTTTCTACGTAATAATGACATGTGATTTTGAGACTAAAAGACTTGTCATGAAACTTACACTTCGGTTAACGCCGAGGCTTTGCTAGGCCCGGGTTTTATCATGCCTCCATTTTGGTAACTTGAGATGCCTCCGTTTTGGTAACGTGAGATGCCTCCGTTTTGGTAACGTGAGATGCCCTTATTGAGGATAATGTGATATGATGATTTCATTCATTATTTTTATGTTATGCCTAGTCTTCATTATTATTTTGAGATATGACGTGTTTGTGAAATGAGATATAGATGTTTTGATGAACTGCGATTTTAATCATGTATTTATAATCATGTGAATTATGCCATTATTATACTTATGCTTTAAATGATGATTTTTAAAGCTCATACGCACTCCTTACTGAGCGAAGTTGAAAGCTCACCCCTTCTTTTCCTCCCCCCACAGATTACTTACAGTGAGCGCTAGTACCTACGGCGTACGTGACATAGGCTGGTAGATGAGACTCTTCCCAGGTTATTGCTTGTACACATGAGAGGTATAATTCAATTCATTTTGTAACCCAGACAATTATGTAATACAGACACTTGTATTTGAGTAATATTGGGATGTAATCAGATTAACATTAGTAAATGAATGGAGAAGTAAACTTCTTTTGATGTCATGATATTAACTAAATAAATGTGGATGTTGAGAGATCCTTGAGATATTGATTGATGAGATAGTACGAAGTTAACTGACACTGTATAGGAATGCAACCTGAGTAGGAAGTTTATTCTAAGAAAAATTTTAAATTAGCCCTATTTTCCGAGCTTCCGGGCTGTCACATTTATGTCTTTGTTAATTTTTCCTTGTAATATTAAAAAAAATCGAATTTAGTCTAATAATCGTGCCTATCCATTCCAAAGGGATATTTATGCCATGATTTAGCAGATAAAATTCTATTTGTATCTCTTACAGTTATTTGTTCTATTAACTCAAATACCTTTGGATTAATTAAAATTCTTCTAAGTTCCTCATACTAAATGTAATTTAATTTAATCGTCCTCCAAGTGACACTTTTTAATTCCAATTTATTAATTTTACTATTTGACACGCCCTAAAGGTATAGTCCGCAAGTGCACGGGTCGTACAAGTAATAATGGGATTTGAGTCCCGAGTTATCGTCCCACAGAGAAGTTGACTAGCCTAATTAAGTACCGATTAATCTTACCCTAAGTATATCCCAGCAAATTATGAAATTAAAGTGGGTGATCTACTAAGGCTAATTAAATGTACTGAAAACAATAAACAGTAAAAATTAAAGAAAATAAAACCGAGCTAAAATTACTTACAAAGCTCCGAGCAATTAAAGGCAAGTATGTCACGACCCAAATTACATAAAAATCAGAGTAAATTTTTTGCTTTTTCATTTATTATTTAATTCTTACATTTCTCTCATCGTGACCATCCTATAACACAGTTGGGCTATGATTCGGTGTTAGTCACCTCTCACCTATTTACCATTCCATTTCCATATTCACATTCATATATCGGAGTTTACTATTCTTTGACTTTAAATAAATACATACCCAATGGTATTTATAACTCTACATCCCCGACATTATATCCGTTTATAGTACTATGCATTACATATTTAGATACAAAACTATACAAATGTGTATACCTGTCTCTCGATGGGAAGCAACAGATACCAAGCATGCAAGTCCTCAGCCACTCAATAACTATTACGAGTGCTCTGAAAGGATGTAAAAATAAGGGGGTGAGCAAACCACACGCTCAGTAAGGCAATTATACAAGTAAGTAGATAGCTCCACTATCTACATGCTCATAATGCCTTGCCCTTAAATCCATTTCTTTTCATTTAAAATTTCAATCACAAAGTCATGCATATTCAATGCCATAGTTTATCCAAAACTATTTGTGCATATATAAATCATGTAATTCATGCATTCATAGCATTTTATGTGACATTATTAAATCATACTTAGCATGAATTAAAATAAGATCATGCATTCATTCATGTCATGTAAGACAAATCATGAATTTGAATAAAAGCATGGAAAACATCATCATGCTTCTGCATTTAAATCAATTCATTTAAAACTGCAGTATAAACTAACCCTTTTGGGTTAATAATCTCATTAAACGATTCATTAAAGTTCATTATAAAACTCCGGTTATAAAACCACCCTTCTTTCAGGGTCACATATCATAAAATCATCTGAAATCTCATATCACAGTATAAAATCATAAAATCGGGGGCTTGACCCCTCCCTCGGGTCTACCGTGGTCTATCGACCAATAGTTATATCATGTGAGACCATCAACTGATTATATCAGTAACATCGAGGACTATGGCCATATCCTAGTGATCCCTGGCAACACGGTACCTAGTGTGCGGGGTATCACACCTGAAACAGGAGGTGGGTCGTCCTACCCGCCAGAACAGCATAACACCAGGATTGCGAGGGTAAGGCTTGCTGCCTCGTGGCTAATGCCACTCCACTCCAACAATCCCCACGGTACAGCATACTCCACGTGACATACACGGTACAACATACTCCGTGAACCCAAGCTCAGTCAGGGGTGCCTGTAATAGGTCTTATCCACCCAAATCATCTCTGTCTCAGAATGCACGTGTGAGCATATCATCTCACTGTGACACACAGTCTATAGGAGGCTCCAACATGGCTATATGCATGTAATATAAATCCCTGTGCGAGCGAAGCTCAAGCACTGCTCCATGCATATTCATGATATCTGAAAACCTCGTGCCAGTGAAGCTCTAGCATGGTTTCATAGAAATCAATGAAATTTGCGTACGAGTAGCGCTCAGTACGACTTAAAATAATCATAATTTCAAGTAAAATCCACGTACGAGCAATGCTCTGGTACGGATATGTATAACAACTCAGTGAAAACCTCGTACGAGAAAAACTTCAGTACGGCTTTAAAATGAGTTATAAAACCATATAAAACTTCATGCGAGCAACGCTCTAGCACAAATGAATGCTCAAGTAAATCAAATCTCGTGCGAGTTACACTCCAGCACGGCTTTATGCATAATTAAATCAAATCTCGTGCGAGTTACACTCCAGCACGGCTTTTATGCAATTATTATATCAAAAATGGATGCGAGCTAGGCTCCAGCACCTCTCATGCACGTCAATCATAAAAACTAGTACCAGCAATCGCTCCAGCACCATTTCATGCATACCATGTCAAAACAAGTCAAAACATGTCAAAACAGAGTGCGAGCTAGGCTCCAGCAGCTCTCATGCATATCAAATCATAAAATCAGTGCGAGCAACCGCTCCAGCACATTTTACGCAGATGATGTCATACAAATTAGTGCGAGTAACCGCTCAAGCACATTTATGCACATTCACAAATGCAGATATAGTGTGAACTACGTGTCAGCACTATCTGTTTCCATATAAACTTGATAGTTGGCCCTTTTCCAAAGAAATTTCCATTTAAATATAAATAACACTTACGTAGTGTTATCATGTGAAATTCATGCAATTACTGGCCAATCTATCGCTTTGCTTTGATTAAAACCAATAAAATTCCTTAATCATAAAATTCCTTAAATCATGCATTTCATGCATGTCATGCTTTCACCATCCTTAGGTGAATTTCCCACAATAGGGGTAAAATAGTCTTTTCACCTATTTCGATCCTTAAAATCATTTAAACCACTTTTAGGATCATTATACAATATCAGTGTATACATACATATTCAGTGTACAGCAAAGCTATTAAAATACGCGTAGCTACCTCTAGCTACTCACACAATTCCCTTACCTCATTTTTCTATACAGTCCGACCTTTCCACTGATGACTCGTCACGCAGTCCGATTTTCTCCCAATCACATCTCCGGAACTGCAGATACACATTCACCAGGTCAAATACAATACAATTAATTGTATTTCATATTTTCTGGGCTTAATTTATATCATTGGGCCCGTTTACCCATATTGGACCTGATTGCACCATAATGGGCCTTAATCGGCCTTAAGCCCGTTTTTCCACTTACTATTCACATTATCGAGGCCTATTGGGCTCACTGGGCCTATCAATATTTATTGGACCTCGTTCTAATTTCTCGGATATTTCAATCTATTATTTACGACAATTTATCCAATTTTTTAGAATTTAATTCATTTCATGCGAAAATTAAATTCGAAATTTATCTAACACGTATAACGATGCAAAATTATCGTAAATAAAGATTACTTACCCGTGATTTCATGATAGTACGCAAATCAGGGCTATCTCGAGCTCTCGGTGGATGCCAATTGTCGAGCTACACATTTAAATAATTTTTTCGGGTAAATTTCCAGTCGGATATTAATCAAATTAAATATTTCAAAAATTAAATCGGTCAATTCGACCGCTTACGAACTTACCCGAAGCTCGATTGCATCACTCGAATTTTCCCCAATTTTACCTCTTTTTCTTTTTCCCTTTTTCTTCCTTTTTTTTCCTTTTTGGCTAAACCGGTTCGGTTCGATTCAACCCGGTTCAGACCGTCGGTTCACTCCGGTTCGACCGGTTCAGTGGCTCGACGGTCGGTTCTCCACCGATTTCTGCTGCCAGTGGCTCCGTTGGGTCGTGCGCATCTCGAATCTGCCCTCGATTTTGCTCGAGGTGGTCGAAAAGTGGCCAGTCCGGCCTTACTCCTTTTTACCGTCGGTGGCTTCTCCCTTTCTCATCGTTCAGGCGCTAGCCACCGCCTCACCGGTCGATTCAATCGCTGTTCAGCCGGTCTCCGAGTGGGCTACCTTTGGCTGTCGGTGGTCGGGCCTAGATCGGCGCCAGCCACCAGATTTTCTTCTCCCTCTCTCGGTTCTGTTTCTCCTCTTTCGCCGGCGTTTTCTCCCACCGTTCGTGCTTCCTTCGATCGCTGGTGGTCCTCACGAGGTCGACTTCCTTCGTCGCCCTCGCCTGGGGTCACCGCCGATCGCTCCGTCGATGGCAAAGGTCGGCCTTCGATCGTTTTCTGCTTCTATTTCGCGTTTTGCAATTTTGTTTTTTTAATTTATTTTTTTATTTTTTTATTATTTTATTTTTAATAATATTTTAATCAATTTAAAATATTATGAAAATCCAAAAATATCTAAAAAAATACTATTTTATTCATTTAATCCGTAAATGAATTTTTCAGTCCGGTTTTACCTTTTCGGTATATTTTTTGATTATTTCGGGATTATTTTTCAAAGTGAAAATTTTGATTAATTCCTATAAATTTATACCTTGATCAATTTACCCGAAATTTAATTATTTCTTCGTTATTGATCAAGATTTCTCATTTTCATATTCTTAATTAAATTTTCTTATCCCGATTAATACCGAATTTTAATCTTTTGATCGTTTTGCCCTTACGCGTTTTCGAGAATACCATTTAAATCCTTTTGCATTTTTAAATGCACTCGAAAATATCGGGTCTTACAATCTCCCCCACTTAAGAAATTTGGTCCTCCAAATTAGAACCAAGTAATATGAGTCCATAAATAACTCCGGGTACATCTATCGTATAATATACTGTCATCCTCAAGTGACTTTCTCCGGAGTGTAATACTACCATCATACTTAACTAGGGAGATCATCTTAAACCTCGATATTTTCTCCTTCCGTCTAATACCTAAATCGATTTTCCAATCATATGTTATACTTTCATTAAGCTACGCTGTTGGAGCTCATATCCGATTACATATGTTGGGTCCGGATATTATTTTCGAAGCATCAAAGGATAGGACACATTGTGGATGCTTGTTTATTCAAGTGGTAACGCCAACTTATAGGTCTTACCTCCCACTTTGTCCAATCTCTTTATCCGAATCTCGTTACGTCCTTAAGACAAGTAACTGCCTACAATAATGATTCACCCTCGGTGAATTTCCAATGGTTTTCTGTCTCTTGTCAGCATAGCTTTTCTATCTGTTCTGAGGTGTTCTTAATCTCTCGTAAATCAACTGAACATCCTCAGGGTTTTTCTTACTAATTCAGGAACAATTCTCTATCTGTCACCCACTTCTTCTTATCTAAGTCAGGGAACAACTCCCTACGGCCATACAATGCCTCATATAAAATGTTATCCCGATACTCAAGTGACAACTGTCATTATTGGCAAATTTGAGTAGTAATAACTGATCATCCCAGGAGCTCATAAAATCAATGGCACACGCTCTCATCATATCCTCCAGAACCTATGCAGTCCTCTCTGACTGACCATCGGTCCGAGGACAGAAAGCTGTGCTAAGACACAATCGGGTTCTCATAGCTTTCAAAAACAATATTCCCAGAAGTGGGAAGTGAAGCGGGAATCCCTATCTGATATCATGCTCACTGGAACGCTACATACTATTTCACAATCTTCCATACACATGAATCCGCCTACTCACTTAGAGTATCTGGGGGTTTCCATGACTAGAGGGTGGGTAGACTTAATCAATCTATCGATTATCACCCAGATAGCCTGGTGATTCATTCGGGTCCTCTATAACCCATCACAATATTCATGGTAACTTGTTCCCATTTTCGTGTCGATATAGGTAGACGTTGCAATAATCTCGCACTTCTAGTACTCTACCTTACTCTGCTAACATACGAGACACTTCTGCACAACTCTACAATATCACTTTTCATACCTGACTACCAATACCCTTTTCAGAGATTTCGATATATTTATTACTTCTCTGATGCACTGTATATCCCGAAGAGTGAGCTTCTGACAATAACTATCTCATCACTGTGGTCCTAGGGAGCACTTATACTGTGTCTGAACCTCTGTGAATCATCATCACACACTGTGAACTCTATCACTATACCCTTCTGAATCTGACCCACATTATCGACACCATGCCGATCATCATGCTAAGCCTGGCAAATTCGGTCACACAAATCCGGTTCTAACCTCAGGCTAGCTGTCACAAAATCACCGTCATCATCAGAAGGGATCACATCACTACTGCTCTAGCAGCTCACGCTCCCTGACCATCATATGTAATACCATCCCGAGGCTCTTTCTGTTCAAGGCATCAGCCATTACATTAGCCTTTCTTGGGTGGTACGATGTTCACAATTATAATCTTTAGAAGCTCTAACCCTTTTGGTTATCTCATATTCTACTCTTTCTGTGAACACAGATACTCGGGGCTTTTATGATCAGTGCATACCCAAAATGTCTCACCGTATAAGTGGTGGCACCATACTTTTAGTGTTAACGCTACGGCTGCCAACTCTAAATCATGGGTCGGATAGTTTCTCTCATGGTCCTTGAACAAACTAGATCCATAAACGACTATCTTCCCATTGTACATCAATACACAGCCCAATCTTTATTTTGAGGTATCCATAAACACTGAAACCTCCTGAGCTGTTAGTCATGGTGAGAATACTTACAGTGGTCAGTTTATTACTTCCATATACCAAAACTTATCGAAGCCATTTTCATACTTATCATCTCACTCATATGAAATCTTTTTCTAAATAAGACGTATCAACTGAGCAGCTCATTTCAAGAAACTCATAACACCTTGTCTGTAATACAGTTTCCTGTTGCTGCTCATGCTCTTCCCTGAACTTTGAATATATCAAAATATCATCACTAAAGATGACAACCAATCGGTCCAGGTAAGCTTTAAATACCTCATCGTAGTTGAGTTCCACGAAATAATTCAATCACTCTTGTCCTTGACCTATGTACGAATAAACGTATAATGTCATTTCAAAATCTCTTCCGTTCAAGGTACTAACCCACGTCATTTCCTTTTTTTATATTAACAGCTTTTCTAAAATTTTAATTTTTAAACCTTCATGATTAATCGAATCCTATATATTTCTTTATCGTACCAACAAAGGTACCCAATTTTTAAATGCATATATTACGACTACGACTGTCGATTTCAGTTTATAGGTTATGTGTGCGCTTATCGACGCTGTCAAATCTTCAGGTAGGGAAGTATTTTAAAATACCTTTATAATCCCTCAGACTTGACCCCAATTTCTTTACATGTCAAGATATTCTTACTTTGCATACGCCTCTTATTCCAATATATTTCGTATTCAATATCTATCACTAGCTTATAAGCAACTGAAGACGGTATGAATAAATGCGGGGCACCAGGATCAATTAAAATAATTACTTCATTATTCACAATCCGTGTGGTATCTTCCACCACATCATACGAAACATCAGTAGTATCCTGGTCCAAGGCATACACTTGCCCTCGTCCAATATCATATTTCCGTGGTAACTACCACATCCTACACTGTTTACACTGCTACAGAGCAGGTCGGGATCCTCAAATCACAATACCCCTCAAAATACTGTAATTGGATACACTGGGGCCTTACCAATCATCTTACCCCGTGACTCATCAGCCCTAAGCTTTTACCAAACTACCTTTTTCCTATTCTGTCATCTCTGTCATTCTCTATTCTCTTCTGTCTCAATTTCGGCCCTTACTACGTTTCCCAATCTCAGAGGCATACAACACATAATCTTATTCACACAACTGTAGTCTGCGCATTGCCTCGGCATAGGTAGTGATATCTAACGGCCCAATTGGACTCTATTTGACAATCTAAGCCCTTCATGAACTTTCAGACATTTCGACTCTCACTGTTCATAGTGTCGGAGTCATATCTGCCCAGGAATATATAAACTGAGTTTCATACTCGTTAATCAATTGCTTCCTCTGGGTCAGAGTAAAGAATGTCATCTGTAATTTTCTTGAAACAGTGTCCGGGATGTTCTGTCACCAGAATAAATCTCGAATTATTTTTCATGTCCATTCTGGATGTCTAGCTCTTAAGATGGGTCGGACTTCCACCAATGCTCCGACTCGCCCTCAAATCTCATACACATTCTGAGCAATTAGCTCTATAATATTCTCCACACTTTGCTCTAATCTCGCGAAGCGTGTCTCAATACTGTCTGATCTCTCTATTAGACTCTGTCTGATCTCTCTGTCGAACTCTGTGGGGCATGCTCAATATCAGCCTCCACGTCAATCTCATCTCAAGTCTCGTGTGGTGACACAGTACGACTCTCGGGCCTACCTCTACGGCCTCGAGCTCATGTTCTCGCCCCTCAATCATAGCAGCTATCATTTAATGAGTCTATTCTTGCATTCAAAACCAAATTTTTAGCTGCACTTCCATCTCGATATACACAATTGTATCTAAATAATGCACAGTACATGGGGATGTGAACTTCCTTAACCACTAACACCGACTTACATCAGGCCAACTCAGCTCTGATACCATTAACTGTCACGACCCAAATTACATAAAAATCAGAGTAAATTTTTTGCTTTTTCATTTATTATTTAATTCTTACCTTTCTCACATCATGACCATCCTACAATACAGTTGGGCTATGATTCGGTGTTAGTCACCTCTCACCTATTTACCATTCCATTTCCATATTCACATTCATATATCAGAGTTTACTATTCTTTGATTTTAAATAAATACATACCCAATGGTATTTATAACTCTACATCCCCGACATCATATCCATTTACAGTACTGTGCATTACATATTTAGATACAAAACTATACAAATGTGTATACCTGTCTCTCAATGGGAAGCAGCGGATACCAAGCATGCAAGTCCTCAGCCGCTCAATAACTATTACGAGTGCTCTGAAAGGATGGGAAAATAAAGGGGTGAGCAAACCACACGCTCAGTAAGGCAATTATGCAAGTAAGTAGATAGCGACACTATCTACATGCTCATAATGCCATGCCGTTAAATCCATTTCTTTTCATTTAAAATTTCACGCACAAAGTCATGCATATTCAATGCCATAGTTTATCCAAAACTATTTGTGCATATATAAATCATGTAATTCATGCATTCACATCATTTTAGGTGACATCATTAAATCATACTTAGCATGAATTAAAATAAGATTTGAATAAAAGCATGGAAAACATCATCATGCTTCTGCATTTAAATCAATTTATTTAAAATTGCAGTATAAACTAACCCTTCTGGGTTAATAATCTCATTAAACAATTCATTAAAGTTCATTATAAAACTCCAGTTATAAAACCACCATTCTTTCAGGGTCACATATCATAAAATCATATGAAATCTCATATCACAGTATAAAATCATAAAATCGGGGGCCTGACCCCTCCCTTGGGTCTACCCTAGTCTATCGACCAATAGTTATATCATGTGAGACCATCAGCTGATTATATCAGTAACATCGAGGACTATGGCCATATCCTAGTGATCCCTGGCAACACGGTACCTAGTGTGCGGGGTATCACATCTGAAATGGGAGGTGGGTCGTCCTACCCGCCAGAACAGCATAACACCAGGATTGTGAGGGCAAGGCTTGCTGCCTCGTGGCTAATGCCACTCCACTCCAATAATCCCCACGGTACAGCGTACTCTGCGTGACATACACGGTACAACGTACTCCGTGAACCCAAGCTCAGTCAGGGGTGCCTGTAATAGGTCTTATCCACCCAAATCATCTTTGTCTCAGAATGCGCGTGTGAGCATATCATCTCACTGTGACACACAGTCTACAGGAGGCTCCAACACGGCTATATGCATGTAATATAAATCCCTGTGCGATCGAAGCTCAAGCACGGCTTCATGCATATTCATGATATCTGAAAACCTCGTGCGAGCGAAGCTCTAGCACAGTTTCATAGAAATCAATAAAATCTGCGTACGAGCAGCGCTCAGTACGACTTAAAATAATCATAATTTCAAGTAAAATCCACGTACGAGCAATGCTCTAGTACAGATATGTATAACAACTCAGTGAAAACCTCGTACGAGAAAAACTTCAGTACGGCTTTAAAATGAGTTATAAAACCATATAAAACTTCATGCGAGCAACGCTCCAGCACAAATGAATGCTCAAGTCAATCAAATCTCATGCGAGTTACACTCCAGCTCGGCTTTATGCATAATTAAATCAAATCCTGTGCGAGTTACACTCCAGCACGGCTTTTATGCAATTATTATATCAAAAATGGATGCGAGCTAGGCTCCAGCACCTCTCATGCACGTCAATCATAAAAACTAGTGCCAGTAATCGCTCCAGCACCATTTCATGCATACCACGTCAAAACAAGTCAAAACATGTCAAAACAGATTGCGAGCTAGGCTCCAGCAGCTCTCATGCATATCAAATCATAAAATCAGTGCGAGCAACCGCTCCAGCACATTTTATGCATATGATGTCACACAAATCGGTGCGAGCAACCGCTCAAGCACATTTATGCACATTCACAAACGCGGATATAGTGCGAACTACGTGTCAGCACTATTTGTTTCCATATAAACTTAATAGTTGGCCCTTTTCCAAAGAAATTTCCATTTAAATATAAATAAAACTTACGTAGTGTTATCATGTGAAATTCATGCAATTACTGGCCAATCTATCGCTTTGCTTTGATTAAAACCAATAAAATTCCTTAATCATAAAATTCCTTAAATCATGCATTTCATGATGTCATGTTTTCACCATCCTTAGGTGAATTTCCCACAATAGGGGTAAAATAGTCTTTTCACCTATTTCGATCCTTAAAATCATTTAAACTACTTTTAGGATCATTATACAATATCAGTGTATACATACATATTCAGTGTACAGAAAAGCTATTAAAATACGTGTAGCTACCTCTAGCTACTCACACAATTCCCTTACCTCATTTTTCTGTACAGTCCGACCTTTCCACTGATGACTCGTCATGCAGTCCGATTTGCTCCCAATCACATCTCCGAAACTGTGGATACACATTCACCAGGTCAAATACAATACAATTAATTGTATTTCATATTTTTCTGGGCTTAATTTAAATCATTGGGCCTGTTTACCCATATTGGACCTGATTGCACCATAATGGGCCTTAATCGGCCTTAAGCCCATTTTCCCACTTACTATTCATATTATCGAGGCCTATTGGGCTCACTGGGCCCATCAATATTTATTGGACCCCGTTCTAATTTCTCGGATATTTCAATCTATTATTTATGACAATTTATCCAATTTTTCAAAATTTAATTCATTTCATGCGAAAATTAAATTCGAAATTTATCTAACACGCATAACGATGTAAAATTATCGTAAATAAAGGTTACTTACCCATGATTCCATGATAGTATACAAATCGAGGCTATCTCGAGCTCTCGGTGGATGCCAATTATCGAGCTACATATTTAAATAATTTTTTCGGGTAAATTTCCAGTCGGATATTAATCAAATTAAATATTTTGAAAATTAAATTGGTCAATTCGACCGCTTACCGACTTAGCTGAAGCTCGATTGCATCACTGAATTTTTTCTCAGTTTTTCCTCTTTTTCTTTTTCCCTTTTTCTTCCTTTTTTTTTCCTTTTTGGCTGAACCGATTCGGTCCGATTCAACCTGGTTCAGACCGTCGGTTCACTCCGGTTCGCCTGGTTCAGTGGCTCGACGGTCGGTTCTCTGCCGGTTTCCACCGCCAGTGGCTCTGCTGGGTCATGTGCATCTCGGATCTGCCCTCGGTTTCGCTCGAGGTGGTCGGAAAGTGGCCGGTCTGGCCCTACTCCTTTCCGCCGTCGGTGGCTTCTCCCTTTCTCACCGTTTCAGGCGCTAGCCGCCGCCTCACCGGTCGATTCAGCCGCTGTTCAGCCGGTCTTCGAGTGGGCTTCCTTCGGCTATCGATGGTCGGGCCTAGATCGGCGCCGGCCACTGGATTTTCTTCTCCCTCTCTCAGTTCTGTTTCTCCTCTTTCGTCGGCATTTTCTCCCGCTATTCGTGCTTCCTTCGGTCGCTGGTGGTCTTCACGAGGTCGGCTTCCTTCGTCGACCCTCGCCTGGGGTCACCGCCGATCGCTCCATCGGCGGTAGAGGTTGGCCTTCGATCGTTTTCTGCTTCTCTTCTATTTCGCGTTTTGCAATTTCGTTTTTTTTAAATTTATTTTTTTATTTTTATTATTATTTTATTTTTAATAATATTTTAATCAATTTAAAATATTATTAAAATCCAAAAATATCTAAAAAAAATACTATTTTATTCATTTAATCCGTAAATGAATTTCTCAGTTCGGTTTTACCTTTTCGGTATATTTTTTTGATTATTTCGGGATTATTTTTCAAAGTGAAAATTTTGATTAATTCCTATAAATTCATACCTTGATCAATTTAACCCGAAATTTAATTATTTCTTCGTTATTGATCAAGATTTCTCATTCTCATATTCTTAATTAAATTTTCTTATCTCGATTAATACCGAATTTCAGTCTTTTGATCGTTTTGCCCTTGCGCGTTTTCGTGAATACCATTTAAATCCTTTTGCATTTTTAAATGCAGTCGAAAATATCGGGTCTTACAAAGTACCTATAAAAATAATTAAAACAGTTAAAAATTCATTAACGTAACTAAAATAAAATGCAAATATGAAAATAACAAAACAAGAATAATTAAACTAACCTAAAATAAAATATGCATGCAAATTAATCTAATTATGAAAATGCAATTTAAACTAACTTAAAATTTAATAAAAGTGAAGACTAAATTAAAAATGCATAAAATGAGTTTAATCTAAATTAATTTTAAATGCAACTCATAAAATACTAAACTAAAATAACATTCTAAAACATATAATATAAAATTAACTACTAGCTAAAAAATTAAAACTAAAGATTAAATTGTCATGCAAAGATATAAAGCTAACCTACCAATTAATAAAAACTAACAACTAATTAAAGATTAAAACAACTAAAATATGAAATAACAATTGTAAAGGAATTGATTAGCCAAACGTGGCCTTAGAACAACTCAACAACCAAGTGGTCCCCATAATAGTATTGTTCATGTCTTCTATAACCAGTTTCATTTCATTTGCGCACCAGGAGCTGTCTAGGAGCTACTCTCAATCTGTCCAGCTCTCTGCTATTGCGCTCGACCTGCTTCAGGTGCTGTTCTCGACCTGCCCAGCTAATGCACAGGTCTGTCCGCTTCTGGTGTTGTCCTTGCCATCGCCCCTCTAACCATGCACCTCCTCTGCAATGTGTCTATGATGCAGTACCGTCTCTACTCAGCAGCATGATCTGCTGCTCTGATTTGCCTCTATCAGGAGCACCAGCCTTGCATGCACATTTCTCGGCCTGCCCAACTCCATGCAATACCTCACCCTGCCACTTTCTACCCAGCTGTTCATTCCCTGCAATTGTACTGCACCTGCGGCAAGACACTTGCCTCAAGTCAGTTACCACCAAAAGTAGTCGGGACGCTCCTACAATGCATACCGCAGAGATCATTTCTGCAACAACCGATCGAAACCCAACACATCATCCACATCCTTGCTTGCTTCACATCCATTTCAGATTGGAATGCTCCATAAGTTGATCAGCAACTGGGAGCAATAATCCAACAGCCATGCCATTGTCTGAGCAGCAAGATTTCCGTTGGTAACAACCGGTGATGCAAAAGATATCAACTAAGTACAAATGGAGGCTATTAACTTGTAAAATTAAAGCAGATCATAGAAAACAATTAACTCTTAAAATGCTGGAAACTACAAATTACAGAACAAACAAAAAAACAAAAAATGATGAACAGTAAAACACTCCTAGAACAGGGAGAACAGAGAAGGAAACGTGAATATTGTCTGCTGATCCCGCGCATGCTAGCTTCAGTCTGCACCGATACCAACTGTTTCACAAACTTCAGCATTAACGACCTCTTCATTCACACAGCAGCAATGTCTACAACAACAGCTATAGCTCTCCACAACATATCCTACACTTCATTCCAGTAAACAATAACGAAAAGGCTAACTGGCTTTGAGTGTATTCCCGCAAGCAATAACGCAGAAGCAAAGGCTGGAATGATGAAGGCAAGCTGTGTCAATCGGCCCCTTTCCACTATCCCGAATCCTCGAAGTTATCACGGCATACTTCTGAAATACTGGAAAATGAAAAAACACAAATAGTAGGAAACGAAAATGCACAAGACAACAGTGAAGAAAATTTTCTGATTTAACTATAAGTTGGTAACAAACTTAAAACCACTTGAAAAAATGAAGTACTATGCTGGAAATTCTCTAAACACAAAATGAAAACTCTAGTGTGCCAAATTAACAAAACAAAGAGCTAAGCTTGCAAAAACCGAGAAGAACATGGAAGGTAAAATCCAAGCTTTTCATAAAGGTAATGGAAATTACATGAACAGTAAAAAAAATTAAAATGGCTAACGGAAAAATGCTTGGAAATAAAAAAAAAAACATAAAAACTAAAGCTACCTTAGAATTACAACTACTCCTAAATTACTTCTAAAAACTACTCCTAAAATTACTCTACACTACTCCTAACCTAAGCTACTTCCTCATTTCTAATTGATTTTTCAATTGCCATCATGTTCTATTTATACACAAATATAGGGGTATAATGGTAAATTTTCATCCTAGATGAGTTGGCATTGTTTGGCCACTTGTCTTCATTTGATTTGCTGCAGAGTAGATATTTTCACGTCATCAGTCTTTTTATCCAATTAGCTGTGCGATGTGGCCCGACGTGTATCTTCCAAAGGGTTGGCACGGTGTCCTTCGATCTTATCATTTCGGAGCAAATAAAATACGGACACCTGACATCACGCATGTCCAGACGATTGATGACTCGGTCTGCAAATTGGGAGTGGTCCAATCTCCTTTAGCTCGTTTTCAGCCCAATTTCGATTGAAACGACTGAGTTTCATCATGATTTAATTTATCTGCACATAAGAGAATTTTAATTAAATAAAGGGGATAATTAATAAAATAATATGGGGATTAAATAAATAATTAGAAATTTAAGCACAAATAATTCTATTAAAAATAGAATTATCACTATTCATTGTTAAAATTGGGTACAAGAAAGTTTGCAGAGTTTACATTATTACTTTAAATTGCATCCCTTACCTAGTGTATACTGAGCAACGAGCACCTATCGGGTATTGAGTGCACCTCGGTATGCTCACTCACACCTCGAGCTCTCATAACAAACTCAAACATCCACTATTAATATTTAATTTTATTTCATATGAATCCATACATCACTTTACCAATGAAACATCTTTATCATATCGATTTTCATTAATTTCCTTTGTTTAGCCAATTTTCGTTGATAAACTCGATTTTTGGTTTTATCTCTGTTTAGCGATATTCTTTGGATTTAAACTCATTTCTATCATGTTTTATACCATTTAGAGTGACTATATTTCTCATCTTTCATCATTTACATAATGCTTACATTAACTTCCAATTTCACCGTTTTATTATTTTTCACTAAACCGAAGGTATAACTCGAGCTTCTTGGTTTAACTAACTTCCTGGGACATTCATTTCTATTAATATATACCATTCCTTATACTTTTCTCTAAGTTATTCTCACCATTGCAAAATAAATCTACTTACACAATTTCATTGTTTTCATTGTTTTCATAGTTTTCAGTTAAACAGAAGCTTAAACTGAACTTTTCGATCTAACTAACACCGTAATAACCATAAAACACACCAAACTTCATCATTTTCATGCAAAATCAAGGTTGGCCAAAACCCTAGCTATCCATAGAAAGCTTATTTCAAATTTCTACTTTAGTAAAAATCATACAAATTCATCAAACATTAACATATATCCATTTCATCTTCTTTCAACAACTTTACCTTATTGTTGACCAATGTTGACCTCAATTTCTTCCTCCACAAATCACTATCAGCTGGAAAAAAACATATATATAGATTAGAAATAACTTAAACAAGCTTAAAAATCCATCAAAGAATCATGAAATTCACTTTCTCTCACAGTACACAACAGGGTTAATTTTGCCCCTATTCTTCTCACTAGTTTTTCACCTACTTAGAGAGCTTTTTTGTTGTTGAATTTCTTATATGTTATATAGGACTTGATAGGGAAGATTTCATCATTTTTGGTCGAGCTCTAATTATACCTAAAATGGGGTTAAAACAATTCCACAAAAGGAAATAAAGCATGATGCGTCGGGTAACTTCCAGAGGGGATATCTCTCTAGTTCTAGAGAGTTACGGGGGTTATAATACCAAGTACTAAATTGGGTCTACTA
The DNA here is from genome assembly GCA_033439115.1 of Firmiana major. Classification (NCBI taxonomy): domain Eukaryota; kingdom Viridiplantae; phylum Streptophyta; class Magnoliopsida; order Malvales; family Malvaceae; genus Firmiana; species Firmiana major. The sequence goes on from CM065910.1 coordinate 28,181,708, forward strand.
TCATGGGCTAAAATTTCAGGCCTAAAGCTTATCTAGAACCCTTTCAAATTGGGCTTTCTTACTGGCCCAGCAAATGCAAAAAATTAGGCCTGCTGTGTGGCCTGCATTGAAAAATCCATAAAAAATATTTTTCAACCCATTTTTTTTATTTGGTCATTTCTCAAGTGTTCTAATATGTGTCTAGTTGTTGTCCATGAAATTTGGGGCACACTTGCTGGAGGAAAATTTTTCATTTGGACCCATTTTATCCGATTTAATCTTTACCGATAAAAATTCTTCAATGTTTTCGGTTTGCTTTAAAAATTTATTTAAGTGTCTAAACTTCAATAATTCTTCCTAAATTGAATTCTTCCACTTGTCTAGAACTCATACTAATTTCCTATGGTCTCGAAATAATTTTCTTGAATTTACAGAATTTATTTTGAATTTATTTTGGTTTTCTTGGAAATTTTCTCGATTTAATGGTAACCCGAGTTTTCACTAATTCTCTCAGTTCCAAAGTGTAAACCCCACAAATTTCCTACAGTTAGTTAGACTATATATATATATATATATATATATATATATATATATATATGGGAATAATAAATTTTAATGGAAGTGTGAATATTCGTTGTAGGTGTAAGACCCGAAATTAAATCGTAAATTAATCTCGAACACGTGTAAGGGTAAAATGGTCAAAAGATCGAAAGCCGAAATAAATTCGATAAGAGAATTTAATTAAAAATAATGGATTTAAGAATCTTGATCAATAACGAAGAAATAATTAAATTTTGAGTCCAATTGATCAAGATCCGAAATTTTTAGAAATACCGAAAAGTCACTCGGGACAATATCCCGAAAATACGAAGAAATTATACCCAAAAAAATGGTTAAAAATATAATAATTAAATTAAATTAAATTAAATTGTTTGGAATAAAATAATATAATTGTAGATATTTTAGAATATTTTTGAGTAAAATAATGAATATAATAATAATAAACTAATTTATAAATAATAATAAATAAAAATAATAAAAATTGTAAAAAAAAAGAGAGAAATCTGAAAATGTTATCGAGGAGAGAGAAGAAGAATAGAAAACCGAGGAAGCTGCCCGTGCGTGACCGACCGACCGACGTCCAACGGCTATCGTCACCATTCGACGAAGGGCCGAGGAGGAAGAGGAGAGGTCGGCGAAGCTTTGGGCACCGGTGAAGCGCCGTCAGGAGGTCGGAGATCGCCGAACGGAGGAAGAGGAAGCCGCGAGGAAAACAGAGTTGGTTTCGGCGATCCACCGCAGCTGGGCTCGAATGGCGGGTACCGACGTGATCGGGAAGAGGAGCCGGTTCTTTTGAGACCAGTATCGGCAGGCGAAACCGTCGGAATCCGCCGGATCGAGAGGTGACAGCCGCGGGGGGAGAAGGAAAGATTCGTCAGCGATGGCTGCGTTTCGACTCCAGCCGAGGCCCGATCTTGGATGCCCAGGTGCAGATGCGTCGAACGGCGGTGGTGAGGCATCGGGAACCGGCCGGACGGCGTCGGAATGACCAAATGGGGATTGAACCGGCCGAACCGGACTGAACTGGCCAAACTGAACCGAATCGGACCGAGCTGAACCGGCGGTCCGAACTGGTCTGAACCGGATTGAACCGATTCAGCCAAAAAGAAGAGGAAAAAAGGAAGAAAAGGGGAAAAAGAAAAAGAGGAAAAATTGAAGAAAAATCTCAGCGATGCAATCGAGCTACGGGTAAGTCAGTAGTGGTCGAAATTGACCCAATTTAAATATCGAAGTATTTAATTTAATTAATTTTTGGACTGAAAATTTACCCGAAAAATTGTGAAATTATGTAGCTCGACAATTGGCATAAAACGAGAGCTCGAGACAGCCTCAAATTTCGTACTATCATGGAATCTCGGGTAAGTGACCATTATTTACGATAATTTACATCGTTATGCGTGATATAAATTTAAATTCCGCATAAATTGTATTAAATTATGAAAAATTAGATAAATTGTCGTAAATAATAAATTTAGCAATTCGAAAGCTAGAACGAGACCCAATAAATTGTTGGAGGGCCCAATGAGCCCAATAGGCCTCGATAAAGTGAAAATAAGTGGAAAACGGGCTTGAGGCCGATTAAGGCCCATTAAGGTGCAATCGGGCCCAATAGGGGTAAATGGGCCCAATGATTTAAATTAAGCCCAAAAAATAAGAAATACAATTAAATTGTATAATATCTGACCTGAAGAATATTATTACGCAGTTCCGGAGGTTTGATTGGAAGCATATCGGACTGCGCGACGAGACAACAGTGAAAAAAGGAAAGGTCAGACTCGACGAGAATCGAGGTAAGAGAATTTTGTAGACATATAGAGATTTCTATACGTATTTTGAGGGTATTTACAGGGCTTAGAAATTTCTTACAGCATCTAGAAATGAAATAATAATTTCTGTGAAAATCGGGGCTTAGGTGAATAAAGAAAAAGACGATTTTGCCCCTGACAGTAAAATTTATAAAAAGGGTGGTAAGGCATATAAATTACATGATTTTCATGCTTTGATATTTTATATGAATGTATTGCTTGGGTTTAAGCAAATTTACATATAGGTTGGCTGTTGATTTTATGAATTATACGAAAGGGAACCGGTTTGTACCGGTTACTATTTTAAAAGATGTTTTATTAAAAGTGAGCCACCTATCATATTTACACGAGTAAAAAGAGTGCTAGAGTCTTACTCGCACTCAAGTTTACTGATTTATTTCTCATGAAAAGCCGTACTGGAGCATTGCTCGTACGAGAAATTTGTGTGTGCAGAAAAACGTGCTGGAGCTTCGCTAGCACGAGATTTTAGATATCATAATATGCATAGCGTGGTGCTGGAGCTTCGCTCGCACTAGACGCGAGTTGACATGCATATAGTCATGCGGAAGCCTCTTGTAGACTGTGTGTCACAGAGAGTTGAGATGCTCGCACGCATACTTTGAGACATGGGTTGGTTATCGACATAGTATTGGGGTGGATAAGACATACGGCAGGCACCTCCAGACTATGATATGGGTCCATGGAGTACGATGTACCGTGTATGTCACACGGAGTACGCTGTACCGTGCAGTCATGATGACTCTATGATGTTACTTGATATTCTGACGGGTAGGACTTGACCCCACCTCCCGTTGCAGTTGTGATGCCCCGCACACCGGGATCCGTGTAGCAGAGGGGCTCACGAGGACACATATGGCCATAGTCCTGGTTATTGTCGATATACAGATGTTACCTAGTCTCGCATGTTGATCTTGACGATGATTTAAACTGGGTTTTTAATTAAATGTGCATGATGGTTATTTCCATGTTTTTTAAACCCATGTGTGATGTAAACTGATTTTCATGATTTTGTGTGAGTCAGGATCACCCGAAGGAGGGGTCGAATCCTGACTTTACTGTGAAATTTTAAACGAGAAAGATATGATTTTGAATATAATTGCATGTTGAATTTTCTGAGCAAATGTGTTTTACATAACATCATAACTCATATCATCTGTTTTAAAATGTGTGGAGAAAGGGTGGTTTATGCATGGCACTACGTTCATGTAGGTAGTATGGTTACCTACTTGTTCGTAGGATTGCCTTACTGAGCTTGATGTGCTCACCCCTTTCATTTTCTCCCACAGATAATCTCCAGTTGAAGTTGAGGCGACTCAGTACTGCATTCCGGATATCCGCTGCTGCCCATCATTTAAGGTATATACACTTGTACATATTGTATCTACATAAGCATAGCACAGTAACATGTTTGTAAGTAACTTTAGAGGATGTATAAATAATGTAAACATCTTATAAATGACTGAGAAAGAATTAAGTTATATGGTAAATGTATGGAGGGACTGGCATTGACGCACAGCCCAATTTGTTAGTGGAGTGTGGTCACGATCAGAAGACAGGTAAGAATTTAAGTAAGAAAATAATAAAACGCAAAAAATTAACTCTGATTTTGGGTAGTTTGGGTCGTGACATATAAAGGTATCAGAGCGAAATTGGTCTGATGTGTGTCAGTGTCAGAAATTAGGAATTACATCCCCGTGTTACTGTGCTTGATTAGATACAATAGTGTATATCGAGATGGGTTTTGACTAAGAAATGGTTGAGAATTGAGGAACGCCTAATATGAGTCCCGTTAGATGAGATAGTGCACGAGGCAGAGGTCGTAGAGGTAGACCTGAGTCTACTAAGTCGTGCTGAATTTGACTATGAGAATCAGTATGAGATTGGAATAGAGGTTAATGTTGAGCATGCCTCTCAGAGTCCGACAGAGTGATCGGATAGTATTGAGACACCCTTCGCGAGATCGTCCTCGATTTTTCATACAGTAACCTACATGCCTCACATGATATCATACGGTCTGGATAAACCAGGACAAACCCGATGGAGGGATAGTCCCGATTTATGTTTTTAAAAGAGATGTGATTTAATGAATCAAGGTATTCCCGAGAGATGGGTTTGACCTTGATGAAGTTGTTTTATGATGAAACAATGAGTTTTAAAGTGATGAGTTTATGATGAAACTAATAAGTTTTAATGTGACGAGCATGAGATGTCATACATGATGATTTTTCCATGTGTGCTTTATATGCCGATTTCATGAGTTCTCTTATATGATATATACATACATGTGGCATCATTTTAGTCATACCTCATGCTCCAAATGTAAATGATTTTTATATCATGACAGCACGTAGATAGTATAGTTATCTACCTGCTTACATTATTGCCTTACTGAGCACGTTTCGCTCACCCTTTCATTTTCCACCCCACAGGGTATATTCAGTAGAAGAGAGCGACAATAGTCTCGCATCTCGGTTATCCGCTGCTTCTTATCAAGATCAGGTATACACATTCGTATAATTTTGTATCTGAACATAGAGATGCACAGTACTGTATATGGATGTAATGTTGGGGATTTATTTAGTTCAATAAATTGATATGTAAATGAATTATGAAAATGGAATGGTAAATAGGTGAGAGGTGACTAAAACCGAATCATAGCCCAACTGTTTAGTAGTATAACTGTTCACGACGGGTAAGAAAACGAAAAAGCAAAAAAATTGTAGGGATTTTTAGGTAATTTGGGTCGTGATGAGAATGGTATCAGAGCGAAATTGGTCTGATGTGTGTCAGTGTCAGTAATTAGGAATTACATCCCCGTGTTACTGTGCTTGATTAGATACAATAGTGTATATCGAGATGGGTTTTGACTAAGAAATGGTTGAGAATGCAGGAACGCCTAATATGAGTCGCGTTAGATGAGATAGTGCACGAGGCAGAGGTCGTAGAGGTAGACCTGAGTCTGCTAAGTCGTGCTGAATTTGACTATGAGAATCAGTATGAGATTGGAATAGAGGTTAATGTTGAGCATGCCTCTCAGAGTCCGACAGAGTGATCGGATAGTATTGAGACACCCTTCGCGAGATCGGAGTGGAGTGTGGAGATTATTTTGAGGAGCTAATTGCTCAGATTATGAATGAGATTCGGGGGAGCAGCGGAGCATTGATCGAAACCCGCTCGACCCATCTTAAGTGTTAAATATCCAGAGCTAAGATGAGAAATGTTTATGGATGTATTCCGATGACAGAATTATCCCGGACACTATTTAAAGGGAATGATAGATAAAATCCTTACTCTGACCCAGAGAAATTGATTTATTGATGAGTATGATTTATGAGTATGAAACTCAATTATATTCCTGGGCAGATATTACCTCGACACTATGAACGAGTGACAGTCGAGATGTCTAAAAGTTTATGGAAGGGCTCAGATTTTCAATTAGAGTCCGATTGGCCCGTGAGATATTACTTATAACGAGACAGTGCGCAGATTTACAGTTGGGTAAATAAGAACATGAATTGCACGCCTCTAAGATTGGGAAAGGTAGTGAGGGCCGAAATAGAGACAGAAAGAGAATCGAGAAATGGCAGAGATGTTAAAATGGAAAAATGGTAATTGGTAAATGAGCTAATTTGATGAGTCATGGAGTAAGATAATTGGTAAGTCCCCAGTGCATCCAATTTTGACACTTTTGAGGGGCATTGTGATTGGAGGACCTCGACCTGCTACGAAGCAGTGTATCAGTGTAAGCACTGTAAGCAGTGTGAGATGTGTGGTGGATACCACGGAAGGAGGGTCTATACCTACACTATATTGATGAAAATGGCCGTTAAGTGTGGTAAGACGGACCATTGATTTTGATTGCACAGAGTTGGGCGAGATCGCCCCACAGAAAAGTAAAGAGACAGAAAAACTTCGTTGGTATAACTGCAACGAAAAGGGAGGCAATAGCCGAAAAGAAAAGAAAAGGGAAAGTAGGCTGTTGGATGAAGGCGAGTGTATGTCTTGGACCAGGACACTATTGATGTTTCATGGATGTGGTGTAAGATACCACACTTGTTATGAATAATGAAGTACATATGTTCATTGATCGTGGTGCCACACATTTATTCATACCGCCTTCATTCGCATATAAGTGAGTAAATGGCATGAATGCTTACATTATTGGGCACAATGCTGATAAATGAGAACCCCAATAGAGGAGGATTAATTAACGGAATATGGATATAGTGATTTAAAGTTGAAAACAGGGGTGAAAACATCACTGAAAAGTATGCTATAAGTTTTGACAAGTGATAAAAAGGGGTGCAATAGTTGAAATTAAAGGAGTAAAGGATTGTACTCACGAAATCAATAATGACAGAGTTTCGTTAAAATTGATACACTAAGGAGATAATCTTCGAGATATGCTTGATTCTGAATACAAAATGTATTGGAGTAAGAGTGCGTATGCGAAGTCATTAGGATTAAAGCAATTAGTAGCGAATATAAATTGTGACCACATAGACTGGTATATAAAGTAATTGTGGTTAAGTCTGAAGGTTAATAAAGGTATTTCAAAATACCTCCCCGCTTGAAGACTTGACAGCGTCTAAAAGTATATATATATAACCTATAACGTGAAATCGATCGTCGTAATAAATACCTTTAGCATTAGGATACCTTTACTAAGACGATAAGAATATTAAAATTCGACAAATCATAAAGATTAACATAGTAAAATTTTATAAAAGCCGTTAAGAAGGAAATGACGCATGTTAGTAGCTTCAACGGAAGCGATTTTGAAAGGACATTATAGGTTATGCGCACATAGGTCAAGGATATAGATGATTAAAATATTCAGTGGAAGTCAACTACAACAAGTTATTTAAACTCACCTGGACCGATTTGTTATCATCCATATTGATGATATTTTGGGTGTATTTAAAGTCCAGGAAAATTATAAGCAACAATTGGAAAATTGCTTTTGTGGATGGTTTGTTGAAAGTTCTCGGAATAGACTACTTTATTAGCACGTTTAACTATGAAAAGGTGGTATTTGAATGAGATGATAAGTGAGATGATAGATGTGACATGAATTTCAGTGTAGTGAAGTATGAACTGACCACCGTGATTATTTTCACCATACCCAACAGCTCAAGAGGTTTCTCATGAGTCTATGGATACCTCAAAATAATGAATGAGCTATGTATTGATGCGAAAAGGGAAGATAGTCGATATGGATCCGGACAACTTAAGGATCATAAAAGGACTATCCGGCCCATGATTCAAAGTTGACAACGATAGTGGTACTGAGTATATGACACTACTATGTATACGGTGAGAAATTTTAGGTATGCACTGATCATAAAAGCCCCAAGTATCTGTTTTCACAGAAAGAGTCGGATATGAGAATACATAGAGGATTAGAGCTTCTGAGGGATTATGATTATGAAAATTATACCACCCAGGAAAAGCTAATGTGATGGCGATGCCTTGAGCAGAAAAAGCCTCGAGATGGCACCACATATGATGGTCAGGGAGCGTGAGTTGCTAGAGCAGTTGTGAGCCTCAGTAGTGATGTGATCCCTTCTGATGATGACAGTGATTGTGTGACAGCTAGCCTGATGATTAGAACCAGATGAGAGTGCCCGGATTTGCCAGGCTTAGCGTAATGATCGGCATGGTGTCGATAGTGTGGGTCAGATTCAGAAGGAGACAGTGACAGAGTTCACAGTGAGTGATGATGAGTTACTGAGGATTCCGAGACAGTATGAGTGCTCCCCAGGACCACAGTTGATGGGATAGTAATATTGTCAGAAGCTCACTCTTTGGGATATATAGTGCATATGGAAAGTAAAGAATATATATCGAAATCTCGAAAAGGGTATTGGTGGTCAGATGTGAAAAGAGACATGATAGAGATTGTGAAAAAGTGCCTAGTATGTCAGCAGAATAAGGTAGAGTATTAAAAGTTTGTAGGGTTATTGCAGCCTCTACCTATATCGACATGGCACGGAAATGGGAGCAAGTCTCCATGAACTTCGTGATGGGTTATAGAGGACTCAGATGAATCACGAGACTATTTTATTTAGATGATAGTCGATAGAGTGACTAAGTCTACCCACCTTCTGGTTATGAAATCCCAAAATACTCAGAGAGTATATGAAGATTTATGTGTAAGGAAGATTGTGGAACATTAAGTAGTGTTCCAGTGAGCATGGTATCATATAGGGATTCCCGCTTCACTGCCCACCTCTGAGGATATTTTTAGGAAACTACGGGAACCCGATTCAGTATTTGCACAGCTTTTCATCCTCAGACAAATGGTCAGTCAGAGAGGACTGTACAGGTTCTGGAGGATTTGATGAAAGCGTGTGCCCTTGATTTTTTATGCTCCTGGGATTATCAGTTATTACAAATCGAATTCGCCAATAGTGACAATTCCCACTTGAGTATCGGGATAACAAGATAGGAGGCAATGTATGGCTGTAGGGGTTGTTCCCCAAATTAGGTAAGAAGAAGTGGGTGACAGATAGTAATTTCTTCTGAATTAGTATAATAAGTCTTTGAGGATGTTCAGTTGAGTGAGAGATTAAGAACACTTTAGAGCAGATAGAAAAGTACTGAAATTCACCGAGGGTGAATTAATATGGTTGAAATGTTTCTTGTCCTAAGAGAATAAGGACATAGCGAACTTTTGGAAGAAGGTAAATTGAGTTTCGCTGGATTGAATCTTTTGAGAAATTGGACAAGTGGGAGATAAGACCTGTAGGTTGGCGTTATCATTTGAATAAGCAGGCACCCACAATGTGTCCCATCTTTTGATGCTTCGGAAATACTATCCAGATCCAGCATAGGTGATAGGATATGAGATCCAACAGTTCAGCTTAATGCAAATATAAGTATATTGAAGGTTGATTCGGGCATTAAACAGGAAAGAGAAAGTATTGAGGTTTAAGATAATCTCCTTAATTAAAGTCCTTTGGTAGTAATACACTCCAAAAAAGGTCACATGAGAATTTAAGAGTATGATACGATCGATGTATCCGGAGTTGTATATGGACTCATATGACTTGGTTCTAATTTGGAGGACCAAATTTTTTAAGTGGGAGAGATTTGTAAGACCCGAAATTAAATCGTAAATTAATCTCGAACACGTGTAAGGGCAAAACGGTCAAAAGACCGAAAGTCGAAATAAATTCGATAAGAGAATTTAATTAAAAATAATGGATTTAAGAATCTTGATCAATAATGAAGAAATAATTAAATTTCGAGTCCAATTGATCAAGATCCGAAATTTTTAGAAATACCGAAAAGTCACTCGGGACAATATCCCGAAAATACGAAGAAATTATACCCAAAAAAATGGTTAAAAATATAATAATTAAATTAAATGAAATTAAATTAAATTGTTTGGAATAAAATAATATAATTGTAGATATTTTAGAATATTTTTGACTAAAATAATGAATATAATAACAATAAACTAATTTATAAATAATAATAAATAAAAATAATAAAAATTGTAAAAAAACAAGAGAGAAATCTGAAAATGTTATCGAGGAGAGAGAAGAAGAATAGGAAACCGAGGAAGCTGCCCGTGCGTGGCCGACCGACCCACGTCCACCGACGATCGTCACCCTCCGACGAAGGGCCGAGGAGGAAGAGGAGAGGCCGACGAAGCTTTGGGCACCGGTGACCCGCCTCAGGAGGCCGGAGATCGCCGAACAGAGGAAGAGGAAGCCGCGAGGAAAACGGAGTTGGTTCCGGCGATCCACAGCAGCTGGGCTCGAATGGCGGGTACCGGCATGATCGGGAAGAGGAACCGGTTCTTTTGAGACCAGTATCGATCGACGAAACCGTCGAAATCCGTCGGATCGAGAGGTGACAGCCGCGGGGGGAAAAGGAAAGATTCGCCGGTGATGGCTGCGTTTCGACTCCAGCCGAGGCCCGATCTTGGATGCCCAGGTGCAGATGCGTCGAACGGTGGTGGTGAGGCGTCGGGAACCGGTCGGACGGCGTCGGAATGACCAAATGGGGACTGAACCGGTCGAACCGGACTGAACCGACCAAACTGAACCTAACCAGACCGAGCTGAACCGGCGGTCTGAACTGATCTGAACCGGACTGAACCGGTTCAGCCAAAAAGAAGAGGAAAAAAGGAAGAAAAGGGGAAAAAGAAAAAGAGGAAAAATTGGAGAAAAATTTCGACGATGCAATCGAGCTACGGGTAAGTCAGTAGTGGTCGAAATTGACCCAATTTAAATATCGGAGTATTTAATTTAATTAATTTTTGGACTAAAAATTTACCCGAAAAATTCTGAAATGATGTAGCTCGACAATTGGCATCCAACGAGAGCTCGAGACAGCCTCAAATTTCGTACTATCATGGAATCTCCGGTAAGTGACCATTATTTACGATAATTTACATCGTTATGCGTGATATGAATTTAAATTCTGCATAAATTGAATTAAATTATGAAAAAATAGATAAATTACCGTAAATAATAAATTTAGCAATTCGAAAGCTAGAACGAGGCCCAATAAATTGTGGGAGGGCCCAATGAGCCCAATAGGCCTCGATAAAGTGAAAATTAAGTGGAAAACGGGCTTGAGGCCGATTAAGGCTCGTTAAGGTGCAATCGGGCCCAATAGGGGTAAATGGGCCCAATGATTTAAATTAAGCCCAGAAAATAGGATATAATATCTGACCTGAGGAATATTATTACACAGTTCTGGAGGTTTGATTGGAAGCATATCGGACTGCGCGACGAGACAACAGTGAAAAAAGGAAAGGTCAGACTCGACGAGAATCGAGGTAAGGGAATTTTGTAGGCATATAGAGATTTTTATACGTATTTTGAGGGTATTTACAGGGCTTAGAAATTTCTTACAGCATCTAGAAATGAAATAATAATTTCTGTGAAAATCGGGGCTTAGGTGAATAAAGAAAAAGACGATTTTGCCCTTGACAGTAAAATTTACAAAAAGGGTGGTAAGGCATATAAATTACATGATTTTCATGCTTTGATATTTTATATGAATGTATTGCTTGGGTTTAAGCAAATTTACATATAGGTTGGTTGTTGATTTTATGAATTATACGAAAGGGTACCGGTTTGTACTGGTTACTATTTTAAAAGATGTTTTATTAAAAGTGAGCCACCTATCAGATTTACACGAGTAAAAAGAGTGCTAGAATCTTACTCGCACTCAAGTTTACTGATTTATTTCTCATGAAAAGCCGTACTGGAGCATTGCTCGTACGAGAAATTAGTGTGTACAAAAAAACGTGCTGGAGCTTCGCTCGCACGAGATTTTAGATATCATGATATGCATAGCGTGGTGCTGGAGCTTCGCTCGCACTAGACGCGAGTTGACATGCATATAGTCATGCGGAAGCCTCCTGTAGACTGTGTGTCACAGAGAGTTGAGATGCTCGCACGCATACTTTGAGACATGGGTTGGTTATCGACATAGTATTGGGGTGGATAAGACCTACGGCAGGCACCTTCAGACTATGATATGGGTCCACGGAGTACGATGTACCGTGTATGTCACACGGAGTACGCTGTACTGTGCAGTCATGATGACTCTATGAAGTTACTTGATATTCTGACGGGTAGGACTTGACCCCACCTCCCGTTGCAGTTGTGATGCCCCGCACACCGGGATCCGTGTAGCAGAGGGGCTCACAAGGACACATATGGCCATAGTCCTGGTTATTGTCGATATACAGATGTTGCCTAGTCTCGCATGTTGATCTTGACGATGATTTAAACTGGGTTTTTAATTAAATGTGCATGATGGTTATTTCCATGCTTTTTAAACCCATGTGTGATTTAAACTGATTTTCATGATTTTGTGTGAGTCAGGATCACCCGACGGAGGGGTCGAATCCTGACTTTACTGTGAAATTTTAAACGAGAAAGATATGATTTTGAATATAATTGCATGTTGAATTTTCTGAGCAAATGTGTTTTACATAACATCATAACTCATATCATCTGTTTTAAAATGTGTGGAGAAAGGGTGGTTTATGCATGGCACTACGTTCATGTAGGTAGTATGGTTACCTACTTGTTCGTAGGATTACCTTACTGAGCTTGATGTGCTCACCCCTTTCATTTTCTCCCACAGATAATCTCCAGTTGAAGTTGAGGCGACTCAGTACTGCATTCCGGATATCCGCTGCTGCCCATCATTTAAGGTATATACACTTGTACATATTGTATCTAAATAAGCATAGCACAGTAACATGTTTGTAAGTAACTTTAGGGGATGTATAAATGATGTAAACATCTTATAAATGACTGAGAAAGAATTAAGTTATGTGGTAAATGTATGGAGGGACTGGCATTGACGCACAGCCCAATTTGTTAGTGGAGTGTGGTCACGATCAGAAGACAGGTAAGAATTTAAGTAAGAAAATAATAAAACGCGAAAAATTAACTCTGATTTTGGGTAGTTTGGGTCGTGACATATAAAGGTATTAGAGCGAAATTGGTCTGATGTGTGTCAGTGTCAGTAATTAGGAATTACATCCCCATGTTACTGTGCTTGATTAGATACAATAGTGTATATCGAGATGGGTTTTGACTAAGAAATGGTTGAGAATGCAGGAACGCCTAATATGAGTCGCGTTAGATGAGATAGTGCACGAGGCAGAGGTCGTAGAGGTAGACCTGAGTCTGCTAAGTCGTGCTGAATTTGACTATGAGAATTAGTATGAGATTGGAATAGAGGTTAATGTTGAGCATGCCTCTCAGAGTCCGACAGAGTGATCGGATAGTATTGAGACACCCTTCGCGAGATCGTCCTCGATTTTTCATACAGTAACCTACATGCCTCACATGATATCATACGGTCTGGATAGACCAGGACAAACCCGATGGAGGGGTAGTCCCGATTTATGTTTTTAGAAGAGATGTGATTTAATGAATCAAGGTATTCCCGAGAGATGGGTTTGACCTTGATAAAGTTGTTTTATGATGAAACAATGAGTTTTAAAGTGATGAGTTTATTATGAAACTAATAAGTTTTAATGTGACGAGCATGAGATGTCATACATGATGATTTTTCCATGTGTGCTTTATATGCCGATTTCATGATTTCTCTTATATGATATATACATACATGTGGCATCGTTTTAGTCATACCTCATGCTCCAAATGTAAACGATTTTTATATCATGACATTATCAGCATGTAGATAGTATAGTTATCTACTTGCTTACATTATTGCCTTACTGAGCACGTTTCGCTCACCCTTTCATTTTCCACCCCACAGGGTATATTCAGTAGAAGAGAGCGACAATAGTCTCGTATCTCGGTTATCCGCTGCTTCTTATCAAGATCAGGTATACACATTCGTATAATTTTGTATCTGAACATATAGATGCACAGTACTGTATATGGATGTAATGTTGGGGATTTATTTAGTTCAATAAATTGATATGTAAATGAATTATGAAAATGGAATGGTAAATAGGTGAGAGGTGACTAATACCGAATCATAGCCCAACTGTTTAGTAGTATAACTGTTCACGACGGGTAAGAAAACAAAAAAGTAAAAAAATTGTAGGGATTTTTAGGTAATTTGGGTCGTGACGAGAATGGTATCAGAGCGAAATTGGTCTGATGTGTGTCAGTGTCAGTAATTAGAAATTACATCCCCGTGTTACTGTGCTTGATTAGATACAATAGTGTATATCGAGATGGGTTTTGACTAAGAAATGGTTGAGAATACAGGAACGCCTAATATGAGTCGCGTTAGATGAGATAGTGCACGAGGCAGAGGTCGTAGAGGTAGACCTGAGTCTGCTAAGTCGTGCTGAATTTGACTATGAGAATCAGTATGAGATTGGAATAGAGGTTAATGTTGAGCATGCCTCTCAGAGTCCGACAGAGTGATCGGATAGTATTGAGACACCCTTCGCGAGATCGGAGCGGAGTGTGGAGATTATTTTGAGGAGCTAATTGCTCAGATTATGAATGAGATTCGAGGGCGCAGCGGAGCATTGATCGAAACCCGCTCGACCCATCTTAAGTGTTAAACATCCAGAGCTAAGATGAGAAATGTTTATGGATGTATTTCGGTGACAGAATTATCTCGGACACTATTTAAAGGGAATGATAGATAAAATCCTTACTCTGACCCAGAGAAATTGATTTATTGATGAGTATGATTTATGAGTATGAAACTCAATTATATTCATGGGCAGATATTACCTCGACACTATGAACAAGTGACAGTCGAGATGTCTAAAAGTTTATGGAAGGGCTCAGATTTTTAATTAGAGTCCGATTGGCCCATGAGATATTACTTATACCGAGGCAGTGCGCAGATTTACAGTTGGGTAAATAAGAACATGAATTGCACGCCTCTAAGATTGGGAAAGGTAGTGAGGGCTGAAATAGAGACAGAAAGAGAATTGAAAAATGACGAGATGTTAAAATGGAAAAATGGTAATTGGTAAAGGAGCTAATTTGATGAGTCATGGAGTAAGATAATTGGTAAGTCCCCAGTGCATCCAATTTTGACACTTTTGAGGGGCATTGTGATTGGAGGACCTCGACCTGCTACGAAGCAGTGTAGCAGTGTAAGCACTGTAAGCAGTGTGAGATGTGTGGTGGATACCACGGAAGGAGGGTCTATACCTACACTATATTGATGAAAATGGCCGTTAAGTGTGGTAAGACGGACCATTGATTTTGATTGCACAGAGTTGGGCGAGATCGCCCCACAGAAAAGTAAAGAGACAGAAAAACTTCGTTGGTATAACTGCAACGAAAAGGGAGGCAATAGCCGAAAAGAAAAGAAAAGGGAAAGTAGGCTGTTGGATGAAGGCGAGTGTATGTCTTGGACTAGGACACTATTGATGTTTCATGGATGTGGTGTAAGATACCACACTTGTTATGAATAATGAAGTACATATGTTCATTGATCCTGGTGCCACACATTTATTCATACCGCCTTCATTCACATATAAGTGAGTAAAAGGCATGAATGCCTACATTATTGGGCACAATGCTGATAAATGTGTACCCCAATAGAGGAGGATTAATTAACGGAATATGAATATAGTGATTTAAAGTTGAAAACAGGGGTGAAAACATCACTGAAAAGTATGCTATAAGTTTTGAAAAGTGATAAAAAGGGGTGCAATAGTTGAAATTAAAGGAGTAAAGGATTGTACTCATGAAATCAATAATGACAGAGTTTCATTAAAATTGATACACTAAGGAGATAATCTTCGAGATATGCTTGATTCTGAATACAAAATGTATTGGAGTAAGAGTGCGTATGCGAAGTCATTAGGATTAAAGCAATTAGTAGCGAATATAAATTGTGACCACATAGACTGGTATATAAAGTAATTGTGGTTAAGTCTGAAGGTTAATAAAGGTATTTCAAAATACCTCCCCGCCTGAAGACTTGACAGCGTCTAAAAGTATATATATATATAACCTATAACGTGAAATCGATCGTCGTAATAAATACCTTTAGCATTAGGATACCTTTACTAAGACGATAAGAATATTAAAATTCGATAAATCATAAAGATTAACATAGTAAAATTTTATAAAAGCCGTTAAAAAGGAAATGACGCATGTTAGTAGCTTCAACAGAAGTGATTTTGAAAGGACATTATACGTTATGCGCACATAGGTCAAGGATATAGATGATTAAAATATTCAGTGGAAGTCAACTATGACAAGTTATTTAAACTTACCTGGACCGATTTGTTATCATCCATATTGATGATATTTTGGGTGTATTTAAAGTCCAGGAAAATTATAAGCAACAATTGGAAAATTGCTTTTGTGGATGGTTTGTTGAAAGTTCTCGGAATAGACTACTTTATTGGCACGTTTAACTATGAAAACGTGGTATTTGAATGAGATGATAAGTGAGATGATAGATGTGACATGAATTTCAGTGTAGTGAAGTATGAACTGACCACCGTGATTATTTTCACCATACCCAACAGCTCAAGAGGTTTCTCATGAGTCTATGGATACCTCAAAATAATGAATGAGCTATGTATTGATGCGAAAAGAGAAGATAGTCGATTATGGATCCAGACAGCTTAAGGATCATAAAATGACTATCCGGCCCATGATTCAAAGTTGACAGCGATAGTGGTACTGAGTATATGACACTACTATGTATACGGTGAGAAATTTTAGGTATGCACTGATCATAAAAGCCCCGAGTATCTGTTTTCACAGAAAGAGTCGGATATGAGAATACATAGAGGATTAGAGCTTCTGAGGGATTATGATTATGGAAATTATACCACCCAGGAAAAGCTAATGTGATGGCTGATGCCTTGAGCAGAAAAAGCCTCGGGATGGTACCACATATGATGGTCAGGGAGCGTGAGCTGCTAGAGCAGTTGTGAGCCTCAGTAGTGATGTGATCCCTTCTGATGATGACAGTGATTGTGTGACAGCTAGCCTGATGATTAGAACCGGATGAGAGTGCCCGGATTTGCCAGGCTTAGCATGATGATCGGCATGGTGTCGATAGTGTGGGTCAGATTCAGAAGGAGACAGTGACAGAGTTCACAGTGAGTGATGATGAGTTACTGAGGATTCCGAGACAGTATGAGTGCTCCCCATGACCACAGTTGATGGGATAGTAATATTGTCAGAAGCTCACTCTTTGGGATATATAGTGCATATGGAAAGTAAAGAATATATATCGAAATCTCGAAAAGGGTATTGGTGGTCAGATGTGAAAAGAGACATGATAGAGATTGTGGAAAAGTGCCTAGTATGTCAGCAGAATAAGGTAGAGTATTAAAAGTTTGCAGGGTTATTACAGCCTCTACCTATATCGACACGGCACGGAAATGGGAGCAAGTCTCCATGAACTTCGTGATGGGTTATAGAGGACTCAGATAAATCACGAGACTATTTTATTTAGATGATAGTCGATAGAGTGACTAAGTCTACCCACCTTCTGGTTATGAAATCCCAAAATACTCGGAGAGTATATGAAGATTTATGTGTAAGGGAGATTGTGGAACATTAAGTAGCGTTCCAGTGAGCATGGTATCATATAGGGATTCCCGCTTCACTGCCCACCTCTGAGGATATTTTTAGGAAGCTACGGGAACCCGATTCAATATTTGCACAGCTTTTCATCCTCAGACAGATGGTTAGTCAGAGAGGACTGTACAAGTTCTGGAGGATTCGATGAAAGCATGTGCCCTTGATTTTTTTTGCTCCTGGGATGATCAGTTATTACAAACCGAATTCGCCAATAGTGACAATTGCCACTTGAGTATCGGGATAACAAGATAGGAGGCAATGTATGGCTGTAGGGGTTGTTCCCCAAATTGGGTAAGAAAAAGTGGGTGACAGATAGTAATTTCTTCTGAATTAGTATAATAAGTCTTTGAGGATGTTCAGTTGAGTGAGAGATTAAGAACACTTCAGAGCAGATATAAAAGTACTGAAATTCACCGAGGGTGAATTAATATGGTTGAAATGTTTCTTGTCCTAAGAGAATAAGGACATAGCGAACTTTTGGAAGAAGGTAAATTGAGTTTCGCTGGATTGAATCTTTTGTGAAATTGGACAAGTGGGAGATAAGACCTGTAGGTTGGCATTATCATTTGAATAAGCAGGCACCCACAATGTGTCCCATCTTTTGATGCTTCGAAAATACTATCCAGATCCAGCATAGGTGATAGGATATGAGATCCAACAGTTCAGCTTAATGCAAATATAAGTATATTGAAGGTTGATTCGGGCATTAAACAGGAAAGAGAAAGTATTGAGGTTTAAGATAATCTCCTTAATTAAAGTCCTTTGGTAGTAATACACTCCAAAAAAGGTCACATGAGAATTTAAGAGTATGATACGATCGATGTATCCGGAGTTGTATATGGACTCATATGACTTGGTTCTAATTTGGAGGACCAAATTTTTTAAGTGGGAGAGATTTGTAAGACCCAAAATTAAATCGTAAATTAATCTCGAACACGTGTAAGGGCAAAACGGTCAAAAGACCGAAAGCCGAAATAAATTCGATAAGAGAATTTAATTAAAAATAATGGATTTAAGAATCTTGATCAATAACGAAGAAATAATTAAATTTCGAGTCCAATTGATCAAGATCCGAAATTTTTAGAAATACCGAAAAGTCACTCGGGACAATATCCCGAAAATACGAAGAAATTATACCCAAAAAAA
The DNA here is from genome assembly GCA_033439115.1 of Firmiana major. Classification (NCBI taxonomy): domain Eukaryota; kingdom Viridiplantae; phylum Streptophyta; class Magnoliopsida; order Malvales; family Malvaceae; genus Firmiana; species Firmiana major. Next base: position 28,200,261 of record CM065910.1, read on the forward strand.
TGGTTAAAAATATAATAATTAAATTAAATTAAATTGTTTGGAATAAAATAATATAATTGTAGATATTTTAGAATATTTTTGACTAAAATAATGAATATAATAATAATAAACTAATTTATAAATAATAATAAATAAAAATAATAAAAATTGTAAAAAAAAAAGAGAGAAATCTGAAAATGTTATCGAGGAGAGAGAAGAAGAATAGGAAACCGAGGAAGCTGCCCGAGCGTGGCCAACCGACCCACGTCCACCGGCTATCGTCACCCTCCGACGAAGGGTCGAGGAGGAAGAGGAGAGGCCGACGAAGCTTTGGGCACCGGTGATGCGCCGTCAGGAGGCCGGAGATCGTCGAACGGAGGAAGAGGAAGCCGCGAGGAAAACGGAGTTGGTTCCGACGATCCACGGCAGCTGGGCTCGAATGGCGGGTACCGGCGTGATCGGGAAGAGGAGCCCGTTCTTTTGAGACCAGTATCGGCCGACGAAACCATCGAAATCCGTTGGATAGAGAGGTGACAGCCGCGGGGGGAGAAGGAAAGATTCGCCGGCAATGGCTGCGTTTCGACTCCAGCCGAGGCCCGATCTTGGATGCCCAGGTGCAGATACGTCGAACGGCGGTGGTGAGGCATCGGGAACTGGCCGGACGGCACCGGAATGACCAAATGGAGACTGAACCGATCAAACCAGACTGAACCGGTCAAACTGAACCGAACCGGACCGAGCTGAACCGGCGATCTGAACCGATCTGAACTGGACTGAACCGATTCAGCCAAAAAGAAGAGGAAAAAAGGAAGAAAAGGGGAAAAAGAAAAAGAGGAAAAATTGGAGAAAAATTTCGACGATGCAATCGAGCTACGGGTAAGTCAGTAGTGGTCGAAATTGACCAAATTTAAACATCGGAGTATTTAATTTAATTAATTTTTGGACTGAAAATTTATCCGAAAAATTGTAAAATTATGTAGCTCGACAATTGGCATCCAACGAGAGCTCGAGACAGCCTCAAATTTCGTACTATCATGGAATCTCGGGTAAGTGACCATTATTTACGATAATTTACATCGTTATACGTGATATAAATTTAAATTCCGCATAAATTGAATTAAATTATGAAAAATTAGATAAATTGTCGTAAATAATAAATTTAGCAATTCGAAAGCTAGAACGAGGCCCAATAAATTGTTGGAGGGCCCAATGAGCCCAATAGGCCACGATAAAGTGAAAATTAAGTGGAAAACGGGCTTGAGGCCGATTAAGGCCCATTAAGGTGCAATCGGGCCCAATAGGGGTAAATGGGCCCAATGATTTAAATTAAGCCCAGAAAATAGGAAATACAATTAAATTGTATAATATCTGACCTGAGGAATATTATTACGCAGTTTCGGAGGTTTGATTGGAAGCATATCGGACTGCGCGACGAGACAACAGTGAAAAAAGAAAAGGTCAGACTCGACGAGAATCGAGGTAAGGGAATTTTGTAGGCATATAGAGATTTCTATACGTATTTTGAGGGTATTTACAGGGCTTAGAAATTTCTTACAGCATCTAGAAATGAAATAATAATTTCTGTGAAAATCGGGGCTTAGGTGAATAAAGAAAAAGACTATTTTGCCCCTAACAGTAAAATTTACAAAAAGGGTGGTAAGGCATATAAATTACATGATTTTCATGCTTTGATATTTTATATGAATGTATTGCTTAGGTTTAAGGAAATTTACATATAGGTTGACTTTGATTTTATGAATTATACGAAAGGGTACCGGTTTGTACCGGTTACTATTTTAAAAGATGTTTTATTAAAAGTGAGCCACCTATCATATTTACACGAGTAAAAAGAGTGCTAGAGTCTTACTCGCACTCAAGTTTACTGATTTATTTCTCATGAAAAGCCGTACTAGAGCATTGCTCGTACGAGAAATTTGTGTGTGCACAAAACCGTGCTGGAGCTTCGCTCGCACGAGATTTTAGATATCATGATATGCATAGCGTGGTGCTGGAGCTTCGCTCGCTCTAGACGCGAGTTGACATGCATATAGTCATGCGGAAGCCTCCTGTAGACTGTGTGTCACTGAGAGTTGAGATGCTCGCACGCATACTTTGAGACATGGGTTGGTTATCGACATAGTATTGGGGTGGATAAGACCTACGACAGGCACCCCCAGACTATGATATGGGTCCACGGAGTATGATGTACCGTGTATGTCACACGGAGTACGCTGTACCGTGCAGTCATGATGACTCTATGATGTTACTTGATATTCTGGCGGGTAGGACTTGACCCCACCTCCCGTTGCAGTTGTGATGCCCCGCACACCGGGATCCATGTAGCCTGGGATCACAGGGACAAAGTATGGCCATAGTCCTCGATTTTTCATACAGTAACCTACATGCCTCACATGATATCATACGGTCTGGATAGACCAGGATAAACCCGATGGAGGGGTAGTCCTGATTTATGTTTTTAAAAGAGATGTGATTTAATGAATCAAGGTATTCCCGAGAGATGGGTTTGACCTTGATGAAGTTGTTTTATGATGAAACAATGAGTTTTAAAGTGATGAGTTTATGATGAAACTAATAATTTTTAATGTGACGAGCATGAGATGTCATACATGATGATTTTTCCATGTGTGCTTTATATGCCGATTTCATGATTTCTCTTATATGATATATACATACATGTGGCATCGTTTTAGTCATACCTCATGCTCCAAATGTAAACGATCTTTATATCATGATATTATCAGCACATAGATAGTATAGTTATCTACCTGCTTACATTATTGCCTTACTGAGCACGTTTCGTTCACCCTTTCATTTTCCACCCCACATGGTATATTCAGTAGAAGAGAGCGACAATAGTCTCGCATCTCGGTTATCCGCTACTTCTTATCAAGATCAGGTATACACATTCGCATAATTTTGTATCTGAACATATAGATGCACAGTACTGTATATGGATGTAATGTTGGGGATGTATTTAGTTCAATAAATTGATATGTAAATGAATTATGAAAATGGAATGGTAAATAGGTGAGAGGTGACTAATACCGAATCATAGCCTAACTGTTTAGTAGTATAACTGTTCATGACGGGTAAGAAAATGAAAAAGCGAAAAATTTGTAGGGATTTTTAGGTAATTTGGGTCGTGACAGTAGGGCTCGAGGACTATAGGAACCGAGAAGCCCGTGAATGACAGAGAACCCAAAAATACGGGAAGTGATGAAGCAAATGCAAGCATGATGGGATCAAAAATAATTTTTATGTAAAAAAACTTATATCGGGGAATTATAAGGAATGATGAAATCCCAATAATATTTCATTTTCGAAATAATGAAAATTTCATAGAAGGCATGGATATTATGTCCTTGGATAATTTTACAAGAAAATGTATATATATATATAGATATATGTACATAGGTGTATATATATGTATATATACTAGACATTTAGATAGATGGATAATAATATATATAACAAATATATATTATGTAATTTATAGTATTTAATATATAATTATTAATAAATAAATAAAACATGAGACAAATAAAAATAAAAATGATGAAATGAAATAAAAGGAAATGAAATGGAACACAAACAAGAAAACAACAAAATATATTAACACTAAACAAAAACAAAACAAATGATATTTATCTATATATTAATATAATATATATATTGATATAATAAACATATTAACATAATATATAAAAAAGAAAAAAAGAAAAAAAGCTCATTGTACGAAATTGGATTTCAAAGAAAGTCAATCCCGATTGTTTCAATTGTAAACAATAAACAGAGGAGAGCTGGGCAGGAAACCAAGAAAGAAGAGAAAAAAAAAGAAAAGGAAAGAGGGAAGCTGCTCGGCTGGAGAAGAAGAAGGAAAGGAAGGAAGAAGGAAAAGAGAGGAAAGAATAAAGGAAAGGAAAGGAAAGGAAGGAGGGCTGATGGGGAAAGAAAGGAGGGCTGATCGGGAAAGGAAGAAAGGAGGAAAGAAAAGAGGAAAAGAAAGAAAGAAGAAAGAAGAAAGAGCTGCTGGCCGAGGAAGAAGGAGAAGAAAAGAAAGAAAAGAAAGGAAGGAAGAAGGAATGAGAAGAAGAAGAGAGGAGGAAGAAAGCTGAACCAAACCGAGAGAGAAGGAAAGAGAGACCAAAGGGAGAGCAGACTGAGAGGCAGGGGAGACCGAAGGGAGAGCTGAAACCGAGAAGCAGAGCAAACCGAAGAGGAAAAACGAAAGCAAAAAACAAAGCTGGAAATTGGAGTGGATCGAGAATGGAGCAGAACTGAATTGAAGCAGAGTAAAAAAAATGGAAGCAGAGCAGGATCGAAGCAAGATGAAACTGGGAAACGCAGCTAACCGAGGGAGAAAGAGAGGGAGACCGAAGGAGGAAGGAAACCGACACTGAAGGGAAACAGGGGTCCGATGAAAAAGAGGAGAAAGGATCGGTGGGGGGCAGTGAAGGCTGGAACCAAGAGCTAAAGAAAGGAAAAAAAAGAAAAAAAAAGACAGAAAGGGAAAGCTGAAAAATAGAAAAGGTAACATCTATATATATATGTATATTTTATTATACATGTATATATATGTGATTGTGCTTATAAGCATGATATGGTAAATTAGACTAGATATGGAGAATAAATGGGAAAGATGAGAAGTAGGCAAATAAATAAATATTGTGATATTGAATAATGGAAACAAGTAATAATATATATATATATTTGGGTATATACATATAGGTGCATATAATGAATGGGTATGTTAGTATATGTACATATAAAGAATATATACATGTGATAAGGAAGAATAAACACAAATAATAATATATATAGGAGTATATATATATATATATTTATGTGTATATACATGTAGATGTATATAATAAATGTGTATGTTAATACTTGTATGTACAAAATATATATATATGGTAAAGAAAATATATAAACGTGCGTGTTGGCCTAGGTATGTACAATAATACGTGTACACGAAGTAGTAATGAATAGGTTACGATTTTAACGCAATTCGGATGATTCGCATGGATAGAGTGCTAAGTATATAATTTCGGTGTAGGTGATCGTAGAAGGAATTAAAGGGGGTACTAGGAGGCGTCTGTCACGACCCGAACTACCCAAAAATCAGAGTTAATTTTTTACGTTTTGTTATTTTCTTACTTAAATTCTTACCTGTCTTCTGATCGTGACCACACTCCACTAACAAATTAGGCTGTGCATCAATGCCAGTCCCACCATACATTTACCATATAACTTAATTCTTTCTCAGTCATTTATAAAATGTCTACAATATTTATACATCCCCTAAACTTACTTACAAACATGTTACTGTGTTATGCTTATGTAGATACAATATGTACAAGTGTATATACCTCATGTTGATGGGCAGCAGCGGATATCCGGAATGCAGTACTGAGTCACCTCAACTTCAACTGGAGATTATCTGTGGGAGAAAATGAAAGGGGTGAGCACATCAAGCTCAGTAAGGCAATCCTACGAACAAGTAGGTAACCATACTACTTATATGAACGTGGTACCATGTATAAACCACCCTTTCTCCACACATTTTAAAACAAATGATATGAATTATGATGTTATGTAAATCAAGTTTGCACGAAAAATTCAACATGCAATTATTACAAATCATTTATTTCTCAATTAAAATTTTCACAATAAAGTCAGGACTCGACCCCTCCTGCGGGTGATCCTGACTCACACAAAACCATGAAAATCGATTTACATTCACACATGGGTTTGAAAAGCATGGAAATACCATCATGCAAATTTAGTTTAAAACCCAATTTGATTTCATCAAAATCGACGACATGCGAGACTAGGCAACGTCTGTCTATCGGCAAATAACCAGGACTATGGCCATATGTGTCCTCAGGAGTTCCTCAGCTACACGGATCCTAGTGTGCGGGTTCTCCCCATGATCGGGAACCGCCCGGGAGGTGGGTCAATCCATCTCGTCGGTCTTATCCAATCCCATGCATCCGAAGATGCCAACGTATCACAAAGATACCAACGTATCACAAAGATACCACACGGTACATCGTACTCCATGTTACTTGCATGGTACATCGTACACCGTGGACCCCCAGCCTTATCCCTCGTTCGGGCTCATCAGCTGGTCCTCCAACCCTTATCCCTCGTTCGGGCTCATCAGGTGGATCTCCAACCCTAATCCCTCGTTCGGGCTCATCAGGTTGTTTCTCTAACCCTTATCCCTCGTTCGGGTTCATCAGGTTGTTTCTCTAACCCTTATCCCTCGTTCGGGCTCATCAGGTTGTTTTAACATGCCATGTCTCAAAACGCACGTGCGAGCCTATTAAATCGATGACACACAGTCTACCCGATGCTCCAAGCACGGCTCATCGCATGTTCTCATAAAATCGGTGCGAGCAATGCTCAGCACTCTCATTAAATCAAGTAAAACTAGTGCGAGCTAAGCTCTAGCACTCTGTATTTAAACCATATGAAAATCTGGTGCGAGCGAAGCTCCAACACCCTGTCTCAAAAATCATGTAAAATATGGTGCGAGTTAGACTCTAGCACCTTATCATGAAAATCATATATATATAGATGTAAAAATCTGGTGCGAATTGGACTCCAGCACCTATGCATGTAAAATTCTAGTGCGAGCTCTCGCTCCAGCACTAATGCATGCATCACACAAATCAAAACATCGTGCGAGCTGAGCTCTAGCACGTCTCATGTCAATAAAAACACGTAGGCGGCTCTGTTTCCTTAAAACAGTTTTCAAAACAATTTCACGTTGAAAGTATGCAATGCTGTGCATTTTCTTTCAAGGTTAGCCAGCCTACTAATGTATGCATCAAAACACCTCCAGAATGAGCAGGAACCTCTTGTTCTTGCCCCTCCCAATTTTTTCTAAATTTATAAATTTTACCCTTAACAAGGGTATTTTGGTAATTTGCCCATTCGGGGCACTAAAATTATTAAATGACCTCTAGACCTTCAGGTAATTTTTAAAGACTGCAAATGAACTTAAAATTGCGTAAAGTTACCTCTAGCAGTCCGTATAATTCCTTTACCTTATTTTCCTGTCGAGTCTGACCTTTTCTTTTCCATTGTTGTCTCGTCGCGCAGTCCGATATGCTCCCAATCAAATGCCCGGAACTGCGTATTAATATTCCTCAGGTCAGATATTATACAATTTAATTGTATTTAATATTTTCTGGGCTTAATTTAAATCATTGGGCCCGTTTAGCCCTATTGGGCCCGATTGGACATTAATGGGCCTTAATCGGCCTTAAGCCCATTTTTCACTTAATTTTCACTTTATCGAGGCCTATTGGGCTCATTGGGTCCTCCAACAATTTATTGGGCCTCGTTCTAACTCTCGAATAGCTAAATTTAATATTTACGACAATTTATCTAAATTTCCATAATTTAATTCAATTTATGCGGAATTTAAATTCATATCACGCATAACGATGTAAATTGTCGTAAATAAGGATCACTTACCTGAGATTTCATGCTAGTACGTAAATTGAGGTTATCTCGAGCTCTTGGTGGATGCCAATTATCGAGCTACACAATTTCATAATTTTTTGGGTAAGTTTTCAGCCCAAAATTAATTAAATTAAATACTCCGAAATTTAAATCGGGTCAATTTCGACCACTACTGACTTACCCGTAGCTTGATTACATCGTCGGGATTTTTCTCCAATTTTTTCTCTTTTTCTTTTTCCCTTTTTCTTCCTTTTTTCATCCTCTTTTTGGCTGAACTGGTTCAGTCCGGTTCGGACCGGTTCAGACCACCGGTTCACTCCGGTTCGATCGGTTCACCGCCTGTTCAAGGCCTTGCCAGCCGGTTCTCCACCGGCTTCCACCGCCAGCAACTCCGTGGTGTCGTCCGCAGCTCGAATATGGTTTCACATGAGGTCGCCGAAAAGTCGTCGGTCCGGCTGTTCTCCTCTTCGCCATCGGTACCGTTCCCTTTTTCTGCCGTTTTCGGCTTTTACCGACAGTTTCAGTGGCTGTTTTCCGTACCAATCGGCTCACCATCGCCTGGGCTTCCAAAATCGAGCCTTGGTGGGGCTCAAATCGACGCCGATCGCCGAAAAAATCTCTCCTCTCCCTGTCGATTTCTCTCCCTTGATCCGCCGGATTCCGGCGATTTCGCCCGCCAATACCGGTCTCAAAAGAACCGGCTCCTCCTCCTGAACTCGTCGGTACCCACCGTTCGTGCCCAGCTGCCGTGGATCACCGGGATCAACCCCATTTTCCCCACGATCTTCTCTTTCTCCGTTCGCCGGACACGGCCATCGTCGGCGCGCGTCACCAGTGCCCAAAGCTTCGCCGGTCTCTCCTCTTCCGGCTCGGCCCTTCGTCTGAGTCGCTCGGTCACCGGTGGCCGTGGATCGGTCAGCCACGCGCGGGTCTCCTTCTCCGTTTTCCATTCTTCTTCTCTCTCCCCGATAACACTTTTAGATTTCTCTTTCTTTTTTTTCTTCTTTTTTTAATTTTAATCATTCAAATACCTTAAAAATACCCAAATATCCCTTAAAATTATTATTTTATTCCAAATTAACTAATTTAATTTAATTTATTTATTATATTTTAATCCTTTTTCGGGTATAATTTCTTCGTATTTTCGGGATATTGTCCCGAATGACTTTTCAGTATATTTTTCGATTATTTTCGGGATTATTTTCCGAACTAAAAATCCCGATTAATTCCCATAAATTAATATCTTGATCAATTTAATCCAAAATAAATTTATTTCACCTTTATTGACCAAGATTTCTCAAATCCATATTTTTAATTAAATTTTCTTATCGAATTTATTCCGACTTTTGGTCTATTGACCGTTTTGCCCTTACACGTGTTTGAGATTAATTTAACTCAACTTCCCTTCACGAATACTCATTCATTTCGTATTTTAATTAAATCTGGGTCTTACAACTCTCCCCCACTTAAGGAATTTGGTCCTCCAAATTAGAACCAAGTCATATGAGTTCATAAACTACTCCGGTTACAACGATCGTATCATGCTCTTAAATTCTTATGTGACCTTCTCCGGAGTGTATTACTACCAAAGGACTTTAATTAGGGAGATCGTCTTAAACCTCAATACTGTCTTTTTCCTGTTCAATGCCCGAATCAACTTATCAATATACTTATATTTTCATTAAACTGAACTTTTGGAGTTCATATTCGATTACCTATGCTGGATCTGGATAGTATTGCCGAAGCATCAAAAATTGAAACACATTGTGGGTGCCTGTTAATTCAGGTGATAACACCAACTTACAGGTCTTATCTCCCACTTTTCCAATCTCTCAAAATATTCCATCCAGCGCAACTCAATTTACCTTCCTCCAAAAGTTTGCTACGTCCTTATTCTCTTAGGACAAGAAACATTTTTAACCATACCAATTCACCAAGGGTGAATTCCAATACTTGTCTATCTGCTCTGAGGTGTTCTTAATCTCTCACTCTTAACTAAACATCCTCAGAGACTTATTATCCAAAGTCGAAAATGATTCTATCTGTCACCCACTTTTTCTTATCCAATTTGGGGAACAACCCCTACAGCCATACACTGCCTCATATCTTGTTATCCCGATACTCAAGTGACAACTGTCACTATTGGCTAATTCGATTAGAAATCAACTGATCATTCCAGGAGCTTATAAAATCAATGGCACATGCTTTCATCGGATCCTCCAGAACTTGTATAGTCCTCTCTGACTGACCATCTGTCTGAGGATGAAAAGCTGTGCTAATACTCAGTCGAGTTCCCATAGCTTCCTGAAAAATATTCCCTGAAGTAGAAAGTGAAGCGGGAATCCCTATATAATACAATGCTCATTGGAACGCTACATAATGTTCCACAATCTTCCTTATACATAAATCCTCATATACACTCTGAGTATTTGGGGATTTCATAACTAAAAGGTGGGTAGACTTAGTCGCTCTATCAACTATCATCCAAATAGCTTCGTAATTCACCTGGGTTCTCTGTAACCCATCACGAAATTCATAGAGACTTGCTCTCATTTTTCGTGCCATGTCGATATAGGTAGGTGCTGCAATAACTCTGCAAACTTTTAATACTCTACCTTACTCTGCTGACATACTAGGCACTTTTTCACAATCTCTACCATATCTCTTTTCACATCTGACCACCAATACCCTTTTCGAGATTTTGATATATATTCTTTACTTTCCATATGCACTATATATCCCGAAGAGTGAGCTTCTGATAATATTACTATCTCATCAACTGTGGTCCTGGGGAGCACTTATACTGTCTCTGAACCTCTCTGTAAATCATTATCATACTCTGTGAACTCTATCACTGTACCCTTCTGAATCTCACCCACACTATCGAAATCATGGCGATCATCACGCTAAGCCTGTCAAATCCGGGCACTCTCATCCGGTTCTAGTCTCAGGCTAGCTGTCACACAATCACTGTCATCATCAGAAGGGATCACATCAATACTGAGGTTCACAACTGCTCTAGCAGCTCACGCTCCCTGACCATCATACATAGTACCATCCCGAGGCTCTTTTTACTCAAAGCATCAGCCTTTCTTGGGTGGTATAATTTTTACAATCAAAATCTCTCAGAAGCTCTAACCCACTATGTATTCTCATATTCGCCTCTTTCTGTGAAAACAGATACTCGGGGCTTTATGATCAGTGCATATCCACAATTCCTCATCGTGTACATAATAGTACCATATCCTCGGTACAAATACTACCGTTGCCAACTTTAAATCATGGGTCAGATAGTTTATTTCGTGATCAAGGAGTTGTCTGACTCCAAAATTGACTATATTCCCATTATACATCAATACACAGCTCCTTCATTATTTCGAGGTATCCATACTCACTGAGAACCTCTTGAGCTATTGGGTATGGTGAAATTAATCATGGTGGTCAGTTCATACTTCACTACACCGAAATTCACGTCACATCTATCATCTCACTCAAAGACCACGTTTTCATAGTTAAACGTGTCAACAAGGTATACCCTATTGAGAACTCGCAACAACCCATTTGTAAAAGCCACTTTCAATTATTGCTTACAATTTACCCTAGACTTTAAATACACCCAACATATCATCGATAACGATGATTACAACTCGGTCCAATCCTTGACTTATTTACGCATAAGCGTATAAGATCCTCCAAAATCGCTTACGTTTCCAGGTACTAACCTGCGTCATTTCCTTTTCTTATCTTAACGGCTCTTATTAAATTTTTACTATGTTAACTTTTATGATTTGTCAAATTTTAATATTCTTATCGTCTTAGTAAAGGTATCCTAACGCTAAAGGTATTTATTACAATGATTGATCGATTTCACGTTATAAGTTATATATACATACTTTTAGACGCTGTCAAGTCTTCAGCCGGGGAGGTATTTTGAAATACCTTTATTAACCTTCGAACTTAACCACAATTACTTTATATACCAGTCTATGTGGTCACACTTTATATTCGCTACTAATTGTTTTAATCCTAATTACTTCGCATATTAAGGGTATTCCTTACCTAGCACATGTCTCTTATTCCAATACATCTTGTATTTAGGATCTATCTTATCTTAAAGATTATCTCCTTAGTGTATCAATTATAACGAAACTCTTGTCATTATTCATTTCGTGAGTACAATCCTTTACTCCTTTAATTTCAACTGCTGCACCCCTTTTTATCACTTGTCAACACTTACAGTATACTTTTCAGTGATGTTTTCACCCCTGTTTTCAACTTAAAATCTCTATATCCATATTCCGTTGATTAATCCTCCTCTATTGGGGTACTCATTTATCAGTATTGTGCCCAATGATGTAGGCATTCATGCCTTTTACTCACTTATATGTGAATGAAGGCGGTATGAATAAATGTGTGGCACCAGGATCAATGAACATATGTACTTCATTATTCATAACAAGTGTGGTATCTTACACCACATCCACGAAACATCAATAGTGTCCTGGTCCAAGACATCCTCTCGCTTTCGTCCAACAGCCTACTTTCCTTTTTCTTTTCGGCTATGGCCACCCTTTTCGTTGCAGCTATACCAACGAAGTTTTTCTCTGTCTCTTTACTTTTCTGTGGGGCGATCTCGCCCAACTCTGTGCAATTAAAATCAATAGTCCGTCTTACCACATTTAACGGCCATTTTCCATCAATACAGTGTAAGTATAGATCCTCCTTCCGTGGAATCCACCACCCATTCACACTGCTTACAGTGCTTACACTGCTACACTGATTCGTAGCAGGTCGGGGTCCTCCAATCACAATACCCCTCAAGAGTGCCAAAATTGTATGCACTGGGGCCTTACCAATTATCTTACTCCATAACTCATCAAATTAATTCTTTTACCAATTACCATTTTTCCATTTTAACATTTCTGTCATTCTCAATTCTCTTTTTGTCTCTATTTCGGCCCTCACTACCTTTCCCAATCTCAGAGGCGTGCAATTCATGTTCTTATTTACCCAACTGTAAATCTACGCACTGCCTCGGTATAAGTAATATCTCACGGGCCAATCGGACTCTAATTGAAAATCTGAGCCCTTCCATAAACTTTTAGACATCTCGACTGTCACTTGTTCATAGTGTCGAGGTAATATCTGCCAAAGAATATAACTAAGTTTCATACTCATAATCAATTTAGTATTCCTGGGCAGTGTAAGAAATTTTTTCCTTTAAATCATGTCCGGGATATCCTGTCACCGGAATATATCCAATAAGATTTCTCATCTTAGCTATGGATGTTTAACACTTAAGATGGGTCGAGCGGGTTTCCACCAATGCTCCGTTGCGCCCTCTGATCTCATACATAATCTGAGCAATTAGCTCCTCACAATAATCTCCACACTCCGCTCCAATCTAACGAAGCGTGTCTCAATATTGTCCGATCACTCTGTCGGACTCTGAGAGGCATGTTCAACATTAGCCTCCATTTCAATTTCATCCTGATTCTCACAGGTCACCTCAGCACGACTTAGCAGACTCAGGTCTACCTCTATGACCTCTGCCTCATGCACAATCTCATCTAATGTGACTCATATTAGGCATTCCTGCATTCTCAACCATTTCTTAGTCAAAACCCATCTCGATATACACTATTGTATCTAACCAAGCACAGTAACACGGGGATGTAATTTCCTAATTACTGACACTGACACACATCAGACCAATTACCGCTCTGATACCACCTTTATATGTCACGACCCGAACTACCCAAAAATCAGAGTTAATTTTTTGCGTTTTGTTATTTTCTTACTTAAATTCTTACCTGTCTTCTGATCGTGACCACACTCCACTAACAAATTGGGCTGTGCGTCAATGCCAGTCCCACCATACATTTACTATATAACTTAATTCTTTCTCAGTCATTTATAAAATGTCTACAATATTTATGCATCCCCTAAAGTTACTTACAAACATGTTACTGTGCTATGCTTATGTAGATACAATATGTACAAGTGTATATACCTTATATTGATGGGCAACAGCGGATATCCAGAATGCAGTACTGAGTTACCTCAACTTCAACTGGAGATTATCTATGGGAGAAAATGAAAGGGGTGAGCACATCAAGCTCAGTAAGGCAATCCTACGAACAAGTAGGTAACCATACTACCTACATGAGCGTGGTGCCATGTATAAACCACCCTTTCTCCACACATTTTAAAACAAATGATATGAATTATGATGTTATGTAAATCAAGTTTGCACGAAAAATTCAACATGCAATTATTACAAATCATTTATTTCTCAATTAAAATTTTCACAATAAAGTCAGGACTCGACCCCTCCTGCGGGTGATCCTGACTCACACAAAACCATAAAAATCGATTTACATTCACACATGGGTTTGAAAAGCATGGAAATACCATCATGCAAATTTAGTTTAAAACCTAATTTGATTTCATCAAAATCGACGACATGCGAGACTAAGCAACGTCTGTATATCGGCAAATAACCAGGACTATGGCCATATGTGTCCTCGGGAGTTCCTCAGCTACACGGATCCTAGTGTGCGGGTTCTCCCCATGATCAGGAACCACCCGGGAGGTGGGTCAATCCATCTCGTCGGTCTTATCCGATCCCATGCATCCGAAGATGCCAACGTATCACAAAAATACCAACGTATCACAAAGATACCACATGGTACATCGTACTCCATGCTACTTGCACGGTACATCGTACTCCGTGGACCCCCAGCCTTATCCCTCGTTCGGGCTCATCAGCTGGTTCTCCAACCCTTATCCCTCGTTCGGGCTCATCAGGTGGATCTCCAACCCTTATCCCTCGTTCGGGCTCATCAGGTTGTTTCTCTAACCCTTATCCCTCGTTCGGGCTCATCGGGTTTTTTCTCTAACCCTTATCCCTCGTTCGGGCTCATCAGGTTGTTTCTCGAACCCTTATCCCTTGTTCGGGCTCATCAGGTTGTTTTAAAATGCCATGTCTCAAAACGCACGTGTGAGCCTATTAAATCGGTGACACACAGTCTACCCGATGCTCCAAGCACGGCTCATTGCATGTTCTCATAAAATCGGTGTGAGCAATGCTCAGCACTCTTATTAAATCAAGTAAAACTAGTGCGAGCTAAGCTCTAGCACTCTGTATTTAAACCATATGAAAATCTGGTGCGAGCGAAGCTCCAACACCCTGTCTCAAAAATCATGTAAAATATGGTGCGAGTTAGACTCTAGCACCTTGTCACGAAAATCATATATATATATATATATAGATGTAAAAATCTGGTGCGAATTGGACTCCAGCACCTATGCATGTAAAATTCTAGTGCGAGCTCTCGCTCCAGCACTAATGCAGGCATCACACAAATCAAAACATCGTGCGAGCTAAGCTCTAGCACGTCTCATGTCAATAAAAATACGTAGGCGGCTCTGTTTCCTCAAAACAGTTTTCAAAACAATTTCACGTTGAAAGTATGCAATGCTGTGCATTTTCTTTCAAGGTTAGTCAGCCTACTAATGCATGCATCAAAACACCTCCAGAATGAGCAGGAACCTCTTGTTCTTGCTCCTCCCAATTTTTTCTAAATTTGTAAATTTTACCCTTAACAAGGGTATTTTGGTAATTTGCCCATTCGGGGCACTAAAATTATTAATTGACCTCTAGACCCTTCAGGTAATTTTTAAAGACTGCAAATGAACTTAAAATTGCGTAAAGTTACCTCTAGCAGTCCGTAGAATTCCCTTACCTTATTTTCCTGTCGAGTCTGACCTTTTCTTTTCCACTGTTGTCTCGTCGCGCAGTCCGATATGCTCCCAATCAAATGCCCGAAACTGCGTATTAATATTCCTCAGGTCAGATATTATACAATTTAATTGTATTTAATATTTTCTGGGCTTAATTTAAATCATTGGGCCCGTTTACCCCTATTGGGCCCGATTGCACATTAATGGGCCTTAATCGGCCTTAAGCCCGTTTTCCACTTAATTTTCACTTTATCGAGGCCTATTGGGCTCATTGGGCCCTCCAACAATTTATTGAGCCTCGTTCTAACTCTCGAATAGCTAAATTTAATATTTATGACAATTTATCTAAATTTCCATAATTTAATTCAATTTATGCGGAATTTAAATTCATATCACGCATAACGATGTAAATTGTCGTAAATAAGGATCACTTACCCGAGATTCCATGCTAGTACATAAATTGAGGTTATCTCGAGCTCTTGGTGGATGCCAATTATCGAGCTACACAATTCCATAATTTTTTAGGTAAGTTTTCAGCCCAAAATTAATTAAATTAAATACTCCAAAATTTAAATCGGGTCAATTTCGACCACTACTGACTTACCTGTAGCTCGATTGCATCGTCGAGATTTTTCCCCAATTTTTTCTCTTTTTCTTTTTCCCTTTTTCTTCCTTTTTTCCTCCTCTTTTTGGCTGAACCGGTTCAGTCCGGTTCGGACCAGTTCAGACCGTCGGTTCACTCCGGTTCAGTCGGTTCACCACCGGTTCAAGGCCTTGGCCGTCGGTTCTCTGCCGACTTCCACCGCCAGCAACTCCGTGGTGTCGTCCGCAGCTCAAATATGGTCTCGGTTTCACACGAGGTCGCCGAAAAGTCGCCGGTCCGGCTGTTCTCCTCTTCGCCGTCTGTACCGTTCCCTTTTTCCATCGTTTTCGGCGTTTACCAACAGTTTCAGTGGCTATTTTCGGTACCAATCGGCTCACCGTCACCTGGGCTTCCAAAATCGAGCCTTGGTAGGGCTCAAATCGACGCCGATCGCCGAAAAAATCTCTCCTCTCCCCGTCGGTTTCTCTCCCTTGATCCGTCGAATTCGGGCGGTTTCGCCGGCCAATACCGGTCTCAAAAGAACCGGCTCCTCCTCCTGAACTCGTCGGTACCCACCGTTCGTGCCCAGCTGCCGTGGATCGCAGAGATCAACCCCGTTTTCCCCGCGATCTTCTCTTTCTCCGTTCGCCAGACACGGCCATCGTCGGCGCGCGTCACCGGTGCCCAAAGCTTCGTCGGTCTCTCCTCTTCCTGCTCGGCCCTTCGTCGGGGTCGCTCGATCGCCGGTGGCCGTGGATCGGTCGGCCACGCGCGGGTCTCCTTCTCCGTTTTCCATTCTTCTTCTCTCTCCCCGATAACACTTTCAGATTTCTCTTTCTTTTTTTTCTTTTTTTTTATTTTTTTATTTTAATCATTCAAATACCTTAAAAATACCCAAATATCCCTTAAAATTATTATTTTATTTCAAATTAATTAATTTAATTTAATTTAATTTATTTATTATATTTTAATCCTTTTTTGGGTATAATTTCTTCGTATTTTCGGGATATTGTCCCGAATGACTTTTCAGTATATTTTTCGATTATTTTTGAGATTATTTTTTCGAACTAAAAATCTCGATTAATTCTCATAAATTAATATCTTGATCAATTTAATCCAAAATAAATTTATTTCACCTTTATTGACCAAGATTTCTCAAATCCATATTTTTAATTAAATTTCCTTATCGAATTTATTCCGACTTTCGGTCTATTGACCGTTTTGCCCTTACACATGTTCGGGATTAATTTAACTCAACTTCCCTTCATGAATACTCATTCATTTCGTATTTTAATTAAATCTGTGTCTTACAGCGTCACCACTCGAATTCGGGATATCCGATAAATCGAGGTATGGGGTACTATTTAACTTAGTTCTGATAATGCATTCTTGTTTCACCGATAAATGATTTTATGAAAGAGCATATGATTTGAAATGATTTATCAATGCTTTCATACTTGTGAAACTGTTTAAGAAGCATGTTTTAATTTGTCGAAATATTCCCCCAGTACCTTCCATGTTGTGAAATGAATTTCCTAAGGTATGAAGCGTATGGATGTTTTACATTTATTTATGTTTTTATATCCATATCGTTAAAGAAACTTTTGACAATTTTAAAAGTATTTAAGAAAAGAAATTTGTTTTCGAAAGGGGATTGTGGGGGCCACCTCTTGAGTCCTGTGGGAACAAAGTGCCACACATTCTTTCTGTTTTATGAAAGAGTTTTTAGATTACAAGGAATTCAAGTTTTATTACTCGATATGAGTTTATGGGTTATAAAACTCAAGAAAGATTTTGAAAACTCTGTTTTGAGACTATAGGCTTCATGCATGGTTACTTCTTGTGGTGTTTCAACTCCACCACTTGGGTACCGGTACGTAGGGCCCCTTTAGTACTTTACTCAACCTGTCTGGAAGATGTCGTGCTACTGGTGGTTTATGATGACGTTTTGGTAGTATCTCATGCCCGCGCAGTACCCATGAATGTTCCCCGCACGGTGAGTGCCATAGGTGCCCGTGCCCTAGCTATGTGCTAGTATATGATAAGAAATAAGAAGATACTACCCATGTTTATGATTATGATTGCTGTACGACCCTGATCCAGTCTACAGCCCCCTTACAATGGCCATAGGTGTGATGACTCTCTACAGAGACTGACACGTATCGCATGACTTAGTTACAGCCTAGTCTCCTCGATTTGATTATGAATATCGACTATGATGAATGTGTAACGACCCTTGACCCTTAAAAATCGAAGAAAATTTTTTTTTGAATTTAATTTACCCACTTATTCCCTTATTCACTTAGGTTGTATTCCTGTGCAGTGTCAAAACACTTTTCCTATTTCTTTACTCGTAATTATAATTAATGTCCATACTTTAACTTATATGGCCGATGGAAATTTTGGCAGCATAACGGCTTATATGTGAGCCTACCTACCTGCAATTCAGTTGTTTCCAACAATCCTAGATATCCACAACTACCAAGCATGCTTTCCAACAATCCTAGATATCTACAACTACCAAGCATACTTTCTCAATCCACTTTTACAACTCAATATATCGATATCGATTAATACCAATCATCTTACAACCTAATCCCAAGAATCATATTTTTTTTTTTAATCATTTCCTTACAAATTACATCCCGACAAATTATTTCTATTATATGTGTCTGTGCGTACAGATATGTCTGGTACAGGAATGTAAATGTATACCTTTTTGCGTGTAAAAAATGTAGACTAGGGTAGCTCTTCCCACCAGCCTATGTCGTGTAAGCGGCAGGTAGCGTCTATGGATTCACTGCAAATGTTATGAAGGTAGAGGGGTGAGCTTTTGGGGAAAAACCCAGTAAGATGGTACTATTAAAACAGTTCTGATATATAAAAGTATTTGAAATAGTTTATGGAACGAAACTTAATGCAATACAGAAATTTTTATTTCATGCATAATCGTCATAAAGCATGTGTGTCAATAAAACCATTAACATGCTTAACCATTTTACAACTTTTCATAAACCTTTCATGAACATTTCATAAATCGTTTTGTAAACATATCATGAATATTTCATAATCATTTCATAAGCATCTCATGCATATTTCATAATCATTTCATAAACATCTCATGCATATTTCATAATCATTTCATAAACATCTTATCATAGTCGATTTTATAATTAAAATCGAGGAGACTAGGCTATAACTAAGTCATGCGATACGTGTCATTCTCCGTGGAGAGTCATCATACCTATGGCCATGGTAAGGGGCTGTAGAATGGATCAGGTTCGTACAGCAATAATAATTATAAACATGGGTAGTATCTTCTTATTTCTTATCATATACTAGCACATAGCTAGGGCACGGGCACCTATGGCACTCACCGTGCGGGGAACATTCATCCGTGCTATGCGGGCACGAGATACTACCAAAACATCATCGTAAGCCACCAGTAGCACGACATCTTCTACAAAGGTTGAGTCAAGTGCTAAAGGGGCCAACGTACCGGCACCCCAAGTGGTGTAGCCAGAACACCACAAGTAGTAACCATGCATGAAGCCTATAGTCTCAAAACAGAGTTTCAAAATCTTTCTTGAGTTTTATAACCCATAAACTCATATCGAGTAATAACATCAAATTTCCTTGAAATCTGAAAGCTCTTTCATAAAACCGAAAG
This sequence comes from Firmiana major, assembly GCA_033439115.1. Taxonomy (NCBI): domain Eukaryota; kingdom Viridiplantae; phylum Streptophyta; class Magnoliopsida; order Malvales; family Malvaceae; genus Firmiana; species Firmiana major. The sequence continues at coordinate 28,219,739 of CM065910.1, forward strand.
ACTATGTGGCACTTTGTTCCCGTAGGACTCAAGAGGTGGCCCCCATAATCCTCTTTCGAAAACAATTTCTTTTCTTAAATACTTTTAAAATTGTCGAAGTTTCTTTAACAGTATGGATAAAAAAACATAAATAAATGTAAAACATCCATACACTTCATACCTTAGGAAATTCATTTCACAACATGGAAAGTGCTCGAAAAATATTTCGATAAATTAAAACATGCATCGTAAACAGTTTCACAAGTATAAAAGCATTGATAAATCACTTCAACTCATATGCTGTAAGACCCGAATTTAATTAAAATACGAAATGAATGAGTATTCGTGAAGGGAAGTCGTGTTAAATTAATCCCGAACACGTGTAAGGGCAAAACGGTCAAAAGATCGAAAGTCGGTATAAATTCGATAAGGAAATTTAATTAAAAATAATGGATTGAGAAATCTTGGTCAATAAAGGTGAAATAAATTTATTTCGGGTTAAATTGATCAAGATATGAATTTATGAGAATTAATCGGGATTTTTAGTTCAGAAAAATAATCCCGAAAATAATCAAAAAATATACCGAAAAGTCATTCGGGACAATATCCCAAAAATACGGAGAAATTATACCCGAAAAAGGGTTAAAATATAATAAATAAATTAAATAAAATTAAATTAATTAATTTGGAATAAAATAATAATTTTAAGGGATATTTGGGTATTTTTAAGGTATTTGAATGATTAAAATAATAAAAGATAAATAATAAATAAATCTGAAAAAAAAAGAGAGAAATCTGAAACTATCGGGGAGAGAGAAGAAGAATGGAAAACGGGGAAGGAGACCCGCGCGTGGCCGACCGACCCACGTCCACCGACGATCATCACCCTCCGACGAAGGGCCGAGGAGGAAGAGGAGAGGCCGACGAAGCTCTGGGCACCGGTGACGCGCACCGACGATGGCCGTGTCCGGCGAACGGAGAAAGAGAAGATCGCGGGGAAAACGGGGTTGATCCCGGCGATCCACGGCGACTGGACGTGAACGGTGGGTACCGATAAGTTCAGGAGGAGGAGCCGATTCTTTTGAGACCGGTATTGGCCGACGAAACCGTCGAAATCCGACGGATCGAGGGAGAGAAACCGACGGGGAGAGAAGAGGAATCGTCGGTGATCGGCGCGATTCAGGCCCGATCGACCCCGGTCGAAGCTTCTCCAGGCGCAGGTGAGCTTGTTGGTGGAGACCCCGACCGACAAAACTGTCGGCAAACGTCGAAAACGGCGGAAGAAGAAATGGGTACCGACGGCGAAGAGGAGAACAGTCGGACCGACGACTTTTCGGCGGCCTTGGGCGTAGCCGAGGCTAGATTTGAGCTGCGGACAACCTCATGGAGCTGCTGGCGGTGGAAGCCGACAGAGAACCGACCGGCAAGGCCTTGAACCGACGGTGAATCGGGCGAATCGGAGTGAACCGACAGTCTGAACCGGTCCGAATCTGACCGAACCGGTTCAGCCAAAAAGAGAGGAAAAAAGGAAGAAAAGGGAAAAAAGAGAAAAAAATTGGGAAAAAATCTCGACGATGCAATCGAGCTACGGGTAAGTCAGTAGTGGTCGAAATTGACCCGATTTAAATTTCGGAGTATTTAATTTAATTAGTTTTGGACTGAAAACTTACCCGAAAAATTGTGAAATTGTATAGCTCGACGATTGGCATCACCAAGAGCTCGAGACAGCCTCGATTCACAGACTAGCATGGAATCTCGGGTAAGTGACCCTTATTTACGACAATTTACATCGTTATGCGTGATATGAATTTAAATTCCGCATAAATTGAATTAAATTATGGAAATTTAGGTAAATTGTCGTAAATAATAAATTTAGCTATTCGAGAGTTAGAACGAGGCCCAAAAAATTATTGGTGGGCCCAATGAGCCCAATAGGCCTCGATAATGTGAAAATTAAGTGGAAAACAGGCTTAAGGCCTATTAAGGCCCATTAAGGTGCAAACGGGCCCATAGGGGTAAATGGGCCCAATGATTTAAATCAAACCCAGAAAATAGAAAATACAATTAAATTGTATAATATCTGACCTGAGGAATAATTATACGCAGTTCTGGACATTTGATTGGGAGCATATCGGACTACGCGACGAGACAACAGTGGAAAGGTCAGACTCGATAGGAAAATAAGGTAAGGGAATTCTACGGACTGCTAGAGGTAAACTTTACAAAATTTTAAGTTCATTGCAGTCTTTAAAAATTACCTGAAGGGTCTAGAGGTCAATTAATAATTTTAGTGCCTCGAATGGGCAAATTACCAAAATACCCTTGTTAAGGGTAAAATTTACAAATTTAGGAAAAGTTGGGAGGAGCAAGAACAAGAGGTTCTTGTTCATTCTGGAGGTGTTTTGATGCATGCATTAGTAGGCTGGCTAACCTTGAAAGCAAATGCACAGCATTGCATACTTTCAACGTGAAATTATTTTGAAAACTGTTTTGAGGAAACAGAGCCGCCTACGTGTTTTATTGACATGTGACATACTAGAGCTTAGCTCGCACGATATTTTCGATTTGTGTGATGCACGCATTAGTGCTGGAGCGAGAGCTCGCACTAGAGTTTTACATGCATAGGTGCTGGAGTCCAACTCGTACCAAATTCTTATATATATATGATTTTCGTAATAGGGTGCTAGAGTCTAACTCGCACCATATTTTTATATGATTTTGAGATAGGGTGTTAGAGCTTCGCTCGTACCAGATTTTTATACGGTTTGCATACAGAGTGCTAGAGCTTAGCTCGCACTAGATTTACTTGATTTGATGAGAGTGCTGAGCATTGCTCGCACTGATTTTATGAGAACATGTGATGAGCCGTGCTCGGAGCATCGGGTAGACTGTGTGTCACCGATTAAATAGGCCTGCACGTACGTTTTGAGACATGGCATGTTAAAACAACCTGATGAGCCCGAACGAGGGATAAGGGTTAGAGAAACAACCTGATGAGCCCGAACGAGGGATAAGGGTTGGAGATCCACCTGATGAGCCCGAACGAGGGATAAGGCTGGGGGTCCACGGAGTACGATGTACCGTGCAAGTAGCTTGGAGTACGATGTACCGTGTGGTATCTTTGTGATACGTTGGTATCTTTGTGATACGTTGGTATCTTCGGATGCATGGGATCGGATAAGACCGACGAGATGGATTGACCCACCTCCCGGATGATTCCCGATCATGGGGAAAACCCGCACACTAGGATCTGTGTAGCTGAGGAACTCTCGAGGACACATATGGCCATAGTCCTGGTTATTTACCGATATACAGACGTTGCCTAGTCTCGCATGTCGTCGATTTTGATGATATCAAATTGGGTTTTAAACTAAATTTGCATGATGGTATTTCCATGCTTTTCAAACCCATGTGTGAATGTAAATCGATTTTCATGGTTTTGCGTGAGTCAGGATCACCCGCAGGAGGGGTCGAGTCCTGACTTTATTGTGAAAATTTTAATTGAGAAATAAATGATTTGTAATAATTGCATGTTGAATTTTCCGTGCAAACTTGATTTACATAACATCATAATTCATATCATTTGTTTTAAAATGTGTGGAGAAAGGGTGGTTTATACATGAAACCACGTTCATGTAGGTAGTATGGTTACTACTTGTTCATAGGATTGCCTTACTGAGCTTGATGTGCTCACCCCTTTCATTTTCTCCCACAGATAATCTCCAGTTGAAGTTGAGGTGACTCAGTACTGCATTCCGGATATCCGCTGCTGCCCATCAACATAAGGTATATACACTTGTACATATTGTATCTACATAAGCATAGCACAGTAACATGTTTGTAAGTAACTTTAGGGGATGTATAAATATTGTAGACATTTTATAAATGACTGAGAAAGAATTAAGTTATATGGTAAATGTATGGTGGGACTGGCGTTGACGCACAGCCCAATTTGTTAGTGGAGTGTGGTCACGATCAGAAGACAGGTAAGAATTTAAGTAAGAAAATAACAAAACGTGAAAAATTAACTCTGATTTTTGGGTAGTTCGGGTCGTGACATATAAAAGTGGTATCAGAGCAGAAATTGGTCTGATGTGTGTCAGTGTCAGTAATTAGGATTTACATCCCCGTGTTACTGTGCTTGGTTAGATACAATAGTGTATATCGAGATAGGTTTTGACTAAGAAATGGTTGAGAATGCAGGAATGCCTAATATGAGTCGCGTTAGATGAGAAAGTGCACGAGGCAGAGGTCGTAGAGGTAGACCTGAGTTTTCTAAGTCGTGTTGAGTTTGACTATGAGAATCAGTATGAGATTGAAATAGAGGCTAATGTTGAGCTTGCCTCATAGAGTCCGACAGAGTGATCGGATAGTATTGAGACACACTTCGCGAGATCAGAACGGAGTGTGGAGATTATTTTGGGGAGCTAATTGCTCCGATTATGTATGAGATATGAGGGCGCAGCGGAGCATTGGTGGAAACCCGCTCGACCCATCTTAAGTGTTAAACATCCAGAGCTGACGTGAGAAATGTTTATGGATGTATTCCGGTGATACGATATCCCGGACATGATTGAAAGAAAATTATGGATAAAAGTCCTTACTCTGACCCAGAGGATTTGATTTATTGAAGAGTATAATTTATGAGTATGAAACTCGGTTATATTTTTGGGCAGAATTTACCTCGACACTATAAACAGTGACAATCGAGATGTCTAAAAGTTTATGAAAGGGCTCATATTTTTAATTAGAGCCTGATTGGCCCGTGAGATATTGCTTATACCGAGGCAGTGCGCAGATTTACAGTTGGGTAAATAAGAACATGAATTGCACGCCTCTGAGATTGGGAAAGGTAGTGAGGGCTGAAATAGAGACAGAAAAGAGAATCGAGAAATGACAAAGATGTTAAAATGGAAAAATGGTAATTGGTAAAAGAAATAATTTGATGAGTTATGGAGTAAGATAATTGGTAAGGCCCCAGTGCATACAATTTTGGCACTCTTGAGGGGTATTGTGATTGGAGGACCCCGACCTGCTACGAAGCAGTGTAGCAGTGTAAGCACTATAAGCAGTGTGAATGGGTGGTGGATTCCACGGAAGGAGGATCTATACTTACACTGTATTGATGGAAAATGGCCGTTAAATGTGGTAAGACGGACCATTGATTTTAATTGCACAGAGTTGGGCGAGATGGCCCTACAGAAAAGTAAAGAGACAGAGAAAAACTTCGTTGGTATAGCTGCAACGAAAAGGGTGGCCATAGCCGAAAAGAAAAAGGAAAGTAGGCTATTGGACGAAGGCGAGAGGATGTCTTGGACCAGGACACTATTGATGTTTCGTGGATGTGGTGTTAGATACCACACTTGTTATGAATAATGAAGTACATATGTTCATTGATCCTGGTGCCACACATTTGTTCATACCGCCTTCATTCGCATATAAGTGAGTAAAAGGCATGAATGCCTACATCATTGGGCACAATATTGATAAATAAGTACCCCAATAGAGGAGGATTAATTAACGGAATATGGATATAGAGATTTTAAGTTGAAAACAGGGGTGAAAACATCACTGAAAAGTATACTGTAAGTGTTGACAAGTGATAAAAAGGGGTGCAACAGTTGAAATTAAAGGAGTAAAGGATTGTACTCACGAAATGAATAATGACAAGAGTTTCGTTATAATTGATACACTAAGGAGATAATCTTTAAGATAAGATAGATCCTAAATACAAGATGTATTGGAATAAGAGACATGTGCTAGGTAAGGAATACCCTTAATATGCGAAGTAATTAGGATTAAGGCAATTAGTAGCGAAATATAAATTGTAACCACATGGACTGGTATATAAAGTAATTGTGGTTAAGTCTGAAGGTTAATAAAGGTATTTCAAAATACCTCCCCGCTTGAAGGCTTGACAGCGTCTAAAAGTATATATATATATAACTTATAACGTGAAATCGATCGTTGTAATAAATACCTTTAGCGTTAGGATACCTTTACTAAGACGATAAGAATATTAAAATTCGACAAATCATAAAAGTTAACATAGTAAAAATTTAATAAGAGCCATTAAGATAAGAAAAGGAAATGACGCAGGTTAGTACCTGGAAACGTAAGCGATTTTGGAGGATCTTATACGCTTATGCGTAAATAAGTCAAGGATTGTACCGAATTGTAATCATCATTATCGATGATATATTGGGTGTAGTTAAAGTCTAGGGCAATTATAAGCAACAATTGGAAATTGCTTTTACAAAAGCGTTGTTGCGAGTTCTCAATATGGTCTACTTGGTTGACACGTGTAACTAAGAAAACGTGATCTTTAAATGAGATGATAAATAAGATGATAGATGTGACATGAATTTCGATGTAGTGAAGTATGAACTGACCACCGTGATTAATTTCACCATACCTAACAGCTCAAGAGGTTCTCAGTGAGTATGGATACCTCAAAATAATGAAGGAGCTGTGTATTGATGTATAATGGGAAGATAGTCAATTATGGAGTCAGACAACTCCTTGATCACAAAATACACTATCTGACGAATGATTTAAAGTTGGCAGCGATAGTACTTGTACTGAGGTTATGGTACTATTATGTACACGATGAGAAATTTTGGGTATGCATTGATTATAATGCCCCAAGTATCTGTTTTCACAGAAAGAGGCGAATATGAGAATACATAGTGGGTTAGAGCTTCTGAGAGATTTTGATTGTGAAAATTGTACCACCCAGGAAAAGCTAATGTAATGGCTTATACCTCGAGCAGAAAGAGCCTCGGGATGGTACTACATATGATGGTCAGGAAGCGTGAGCTGCTAGAGCAGTTATGAGCCTTAGTATTGATGTGATCCCTTCTGATGATGACAGTGATTGTGTGACAGCTAGCCTGAGATTAGAACCAGATGAGAGTGCCCAGATTTGACAAGCTTAGCGTGATGATCGGCAGGATGTCGATAGTGTGGGTCAGATTCAGAAGGAGACAGTGACAGAGTTCACAGCGAGTGTTGATGATTTACAGAGAGGTTCAGAGACAGTATAAGTGCTCCCTAGGACCACAGTTGATGAAATAGTAATATTGTCAGAAGCTCACTTTTCGGGATATACAATGCATACGAAAAGTAACGATTATATATATATGAAATCTTTGAAAAGGGTATTGGTGGTCAGATGTGAAAAGAAATACGGTAGAGTATTAAAAGTCTGCAGAGTTATTGCAACCTCTACCTATATAGACACGGCACGGAAAATGAGAGCAAGTCTCCATAAATGTCGTGATGGGTTACAGAGAACCCAGGTGAATTACGAGGCTATTTAGATGATAGTCGATAGAGTGACTAAGACTACCCACCTTCTGGTTATGAAATCCCCAGATACTCAGAGTGTGTATGAGGATTTATGTATAAGGAAGATTGTGGAACATGATGTAGCGTTCCAGTGAGCATGGTATCATATAGAGATTCCCGCTTCACCTCTTACTTCAGGGAATATTTTTCAGGAAGCTATGGGAACCCGACTGAGTATTAGCACAGCTTTTCATCCTCAGACAGATGGTCAGTCATAGAAGACTGTACAAGTTCTGGAGGATCCGATGAAAGCGTGTGCCCTTGATTTTTATGCTCCGGGATGATCAGTTATTACAAATCGAATTCGTCAATAGTGACAGTTGTCACCTGAGTATCGGAATAACAAGATATGAGGCAGAGTATGGCTGTAGGGGTTATTCCCCAAATTGGATAAAAAAAGTGGGTGACAGATAGAATTATTTTCGACTTGGATAATAAGTCTCTGAGGATGTTTAGTTAAGGATGAGAGATTAAGAACACCTCAGAGCAGATAGACAAGTATTGGAATTCACCCTTGGTGAATTAGTATGGTTGCAAGTTACTCGTCCTAAGAGAATAAGGACATAGCGAGCTTTTGGAAGAAGGTAAGTTGAGTTTCGCTGGATTGAATATTTTGAGAGATTGGACAAGTGGGAGATAAGACCTATAGGTTGGCGTTATCACTTGAATTAAGCAGGTACCCACAATGTGTCCCATCTTTTGATGCTTCGGGAATACTATCCAGATCCGACATAGGTGATAAGATATGAGATCCAACAGTTCAGCTTAATGCAATTATAAGTATATTGAAAAAGTTGATTCGGGCATTAAACAGGAAAGAGAAAGTATTGAGGTTTAAGATGATCTCCCTAATTAAAGTCCTTTGGTAGTAATACACTCCGAAAAAAGGTCACATGAGAATTAAAGAAGTATGATACGATTGATGTACCCGGAGTAGTCTATAGACTCATATGAATTGGTTCTAATTTGGAGGACCAAATTCCTTAAGTGGGGGAGAGTTGTAAGACTCGAATTTAATTAAAATACGAAATGAATGAGTATTCGTGAAGAGAAGTCGGGTTAAATTAATCCCGAACACGTGTAAGGGTAAAACGGTAAAAAGATCGAAAGTCGGTATAAATTCGATAAGGAAATTTAATTAAAAATAATGGATTGAGAAATCTTGGTCAATAAAGGTGAAATAAATTTATTTCGGGTTAAATTGATCAAGATATGAATTTATGGGAATTAATCGAGATTTTTAGTTCAGAAAAATAATCCCAAAAATAATCGAAAAATATACCGAAAAGTCATTAGGGACAATATCCAAAAAATACGGAGAAATTATACCCGAAAAAGGGTTAAAATATAATAAATAAATTAAATAAAATTAAATTAATTAATTTGGAATAAAATAATAATTTTAAGGGATATTTGGGTATTTTTAAGGTATTTGAATGATTAAAATAATAAAAGATAAATAATAAATAAATCTGAAAAAAAGAGAGAAATCTGAAACTATCGGGGAGAGAGAAGAAGAATGGAAAATGGAGAATGAGACCCGCGCGTGGCCGACCGACCCACGTCCACCGGCGATCATCACCCTCCGACGAAGGGCCGAGGAGGAAGAGGAGAGGCCGACGAAGCTCTGGTCACCGGTGACGCGCGCCGACGATGGCCGTGTCCGACGAACGGAGAAAGAGAAGATCGTGGGGAAAACGGGTTGATCCCAGCGATCCACGGCGACTGGACGTGAACGGTGGGTACCGACGAGTTCAGGAGGAGGAGCCGGTTCTTTTGAGACCGGTATTGGCTGACAAAACCGTCGGAATCCGACGGATCGAGGGAGAGAAATCGACGGGGAGAGAAGAGGAATCGTCGGCGATCGACGCGATTCAGGCCCGACCGACCCCAGTTGAAGCTTCCCCAGGCGTAGGCGAGCTTGTTGGTGGCGACCCCGACCGGCTAAACTGCCGACAAACGTCGAAAACGGCGGAAGAAGAAATGGGTACCGATGGCGACGAGGAGAACAACCGGACCGGTGACTTTTCGGCGGCCTTGGGCATAGCCGAGGCCAGATTTGAGCTGCGGACAACCTCACAGAGTTGCTGGCGGTGGAAGCCGGCAGAGAACCGACCGGCAAGGCCTTGAACCGACGGTGAACCGAGCGAACCGGAGTGAACCGAAGGTCTGAACCGGTCCGAATCGGACCGAACCAGTTCAGCCAAAAAGAGAGGAAAAAAGGAAGAAAATGGGAAAAAAAAAGAGAAAAAAATTGGGAAAAAATCCCGACGATGCAATCGAGCTACGGGTAAGTCAGTAGTGGTCGAAATTGACCCGATTTAAATTTCGGAGTATTTAATTTAATTAGTTTTGGACTGAAAACTTACCCGGAAAATTGTGAAATTGTATAGCTCGACGATTGGCATCCACCGAGAGCTCGAGACAGCCTCGATTCACGGACTAGCATGGAATCTCGGGTAAGTGACCCTTATTTACGATAATTTAAATCGTTATGCGTGATATGAATTTAAATTCCGCATAAATTGAATTAAATTATGGAAATTTAGGTAAATTGTCGTAAATAATAAATTTAGCTATTCGAGAGTTAGAACGAGGCCCAAGAAATTATTGGTGGGCCCAATGAGCCCAATAGGCCTCGATAATGTGAAAATTAAGTGGAAAACGGGCTTAAGGCCCATTAAGGTGCAAACAGGCCCAATAGGGGTAAATGGGCCCAATGATTTAAATTAAGCCCAGAAAATAGAAAATACAATTAAATTGTATAATATCTGACCTGAGGAATAATTATACGCAGTTCCGGACATTTGATTGGGAGCATATCGGACTACGCGACGAGACAACAGTGGAAAGGTCAGACTCGACAGGAAAATAAGGTAAGGGAATTCTACGGACTGCTAGAGGTAAACTTTACAAAATTTTAAGTTCATTGCAGTCTTTAAAAATTACCTGAAGGGTCTAGAGGTCAATTAATAATTTTAGTGCCTCGAATGGGCAAATTACCAAAATACCCTTGTTAAGGGTAAAATTTACAAATTTAGGAAAAGTTGGGAGGAGCAAGAACAAGAGGTTCTTGCTCATTCTGGAGGTGTTTTGATGCATGCATTAGTAGGCTGGCTAACCTTGAAAGAAAATGCACAGCATTGCATACTTTCAACGTGAAATTGTTTTGAAAACTGTTTTGAGGAAACAGAGCTGCCTACGTGTTTTATTGACATGTGACGTGCTAGAGCTCAGCTCGCACGATATTTTCGATTTGTGTGATGCACGCATTAGTACTGGAGCGAGAGCTTGCACTAGAGTTTTACATGCATAGGTGCTGGAGTCAACTCGCACCAGATTCTTATATATATATGATTTTCGTGACAGGGTGCTAGAGTCTAACTCGCACCATATTTTTATATGATTTTGAGATAGGGTGTTAGAGCTTCGCTCGCACCAGATTTTTATACGGTTTGCATACAAAGTGCTAGAGCTTAGCTCGCACTAGATTTACTTAATTTGATGAGAGTGCTGAGCATTGCTCGTACTGATTATATGAGAACATGTGATGAGCCGTGCTCGGAGCATCGAGTAGACTTGTGTCACCGATTAAATAGGCTCGCACGTGCGTTTTGAGACATGGCATGTTAAAACAACCTGATGAGCCCAAACGAGGGATAAGGGTTAGAGAAACAACCTGATGAGCCCGAACGAGGGATAAGGGTTGGAGATCCACCTGATGAGCCCGAACGAGGGATAAGGGTTAGAGATCCACCTGATGAGCCCGAACGAGGGATAAGGGTTGGAGGATCAGCTGATGAGCCCGAACGAGGGATAAGGCTGGGGGTCCACAGAGTACGATGTACCGTGCAAGTAGCATGGAGTACGATGTACCGTGTGGTATCTTTGTGATACGTTGGTATCTTTGTGATACGTTGGCATCTTCGGATGCATGAGATCGGATAAGACCGACGAGATGGATTGACCCACCTCCCGGACGATTTTCGATCATGGGGAGAACCCGCACACTAGGATCCGTGTAGCTGAGGAACTCCCGAGGACACATATGGCCATAGTCCTGGTTATTTGTCGATATACAGACGTTGCCTAGTCTCGCATGTCGTCGATTTTGATGAAATCAAATTGGGTTTTAAACTAAATTTGCATGATGGTATTTCCATGCTTTTCAAACACATGTGTGAATGTAAATCGATTTTCATGGTTTTGTGTGTCAGGATCATCCGCAGGAGGGGTCGAGTCCTGACTTTATTGTGAAAATTTTAATTGAGAAATAAATGATTTGTAATAATTGCATGTTGAATTTTCCGTGCAAACTTGATTTACATAACATCATAATTCATATCATTTGTTTTAAAATGTGTGGAGAAAGGGTGGTTTATACATGGCACCACGTTCATGTAGGTAGTATGGTTACCTACTTGTTCGTAGGATTGCCTTACTGAGCTTGATGTGCTCACCCCTTTCATTTTCTCCCACAGATAATCTCCAGTTAAAGTTGAGGCGACTCAGTACTGCATTTCGGATATCCGCTGCTGCCCATCAACATAAGGTATATACACTTGTACATATTGTATCTACATAAGCATAGCACAGTAACATGTTTGTAAGTAACTTTAGGGGATGTATAAATATTGTAGACATTTTATAAATGACTGAGAAAGAATTAAGTTATATGGTAAATGTATGGTGGGACTGGCATTGACGCACAGCCCAATTTGTTAGTGGAGTGTGGTCACGATCAGAAGACAGGTAAGAATTTAAGTAAGAAAATAACAAAACGCGAAAAATTAACTCTGATTTTTGGGTAGTTCGGGTCGTGACATATGCTCTTTCATAAAATCATTTATAAGTGAAACAAGGATACATTATCAGAACTAAGTTAAATAATACCCCTTACCTCGTTCACCTAATGGTAGCGAAATTCTATCGGGTCTCGAAAATGCCTCGATAAGCATGTCAGGTTCTCGAGCTGTTCAAAAATAACTTCAATCATCACGTATAGGTCATTATTACTCAAACATATTTCAAATATACATTTACTTTTCTAAAAATGACCATTTTCGACCTTTTCGTCAACTTTGTTCCTTTTCTCATTCCTACCGATTTAAGCTTCGGTTTAAGTCATTTTTACAAATTTACTATCCTAATTCCAAATCCATCATCAAAATAGCCTAAATATGACTTCCACATATTCCATTCCTACAAGTATTAACATATACCTTTATTATATACATCCACATGTATACACGCATAAATAAATATATATATATATATATACACTCCTATATGTATATATATATATATATATATATATAGATATATACTTTTACTGTTTTCATGTTTCCCTATCTCACATATATACATTCTTTGTATATACACATATACTTTTATTTGTTTTTCATATTTCCCTATCTCATATATATATATACATTCTTTGTATATACATATACTAGCACACATTCATCTTATGTACATCCATATGTATATGTACCTAAATAAATAAATATATATATATCATTGTTTTCCATTTTTCCTTATCATATTTGCATACATATTTTTTTTGTACAAATACTAGCCTACCCAAATATATATATATATATATATATATATATATATATATTCACATGAATACATATGTATATCATTACTTATCTCCATTATTCACCATCACATAAACTTTTTTTTTTTGCCTACTTCTCATCTTTCCATTTTTTGTCTAATTTAATCTATAACTAACATGCTACATACATACAATACATATATATATATACATGTACATCAATATACATATATACATACATGTATTTTGCCTTTTCTTTCTTCCTTTTCTTTTTTTTTTCTTTCTTCCTTTTCTTTCTTTTTTTCTTTCTCGGTTCCAGCCCCTCTTCTTCTTGATTTGTTTCCGTTGCCTTTGTAAGACCCGAATTTATTTAAAAACACGAAATGAATTAGTATTTGTGAAAGGAAGTCTGGTTAAATTAATCCCGAACACCTGCAAGGGCAAAACGGTCAAAAGATCAAAATTTGATATAAACCCGATAAGAAAATTTTCTTAAAAATAATGGATTTGAGAATCTTGATCAATAACGAAGAAATAATTAAATTTCAAGTCCAATTGATCAAGATCCAAAATTTTTAGAAATACCGAAAAGTCACCCGGGACAATATCTTGAAAATACGAAGAAATTATACTGAAAAAAGGATTAAAAATATAATAAATAAATTAAATTAAATTAAATAAATCTATTTGGAATAAAAAATTAATTTTATAGATATTTTAGAATATTTTTGACTAAAATAATGAATATAATAATAATAAACTAATTTATAAATAATAATAAATAAAAATAAAATAATTACGTAAAAAAAAAAAAGAAAGAAAGAAGAGAATTGAAATGCGAATCGGGAGAAACCGAGGAAGAGACCGCGCGTGACCCGAGCCACCCCAGTCCACTGGCGATCATCACCCTCCGATGAAGGGCTGAGGAGGAAGAGGAGAGGCCGGTGAAGCTTTGGGCACCGGAGACGCGCCGTCAGGAGGTCGAAAATCGTCGAATGGAGGAAGAGAAAGCCGCGAGAAAAACGAGGTTGATTCCGGCGATCCACGGCTGCTGGGCGTGAACGGAGGCCATCGGTGTGATCAGGAGGATGAGTCAGTTCTTTTGAGACCGGTATCGGTCGGCGAAACCACCGAAATCCGACGGATCGAGAGGGAGAGTGTCGCAGAGGGAGAAAAGGAATCCGGCGGCCACCGGCGTGATTCGGCCAACCTCGACCCCAGCCGAACACTCCCCTAGTGTAGGCGCACCGTTTGGCGCCAGAAACGAGCCGAGAACCGACCGAAAACACCATGAACGACGGCGGAAAGGCCTGAACCGGTACGGACCGATTCAGCAAAGGGTTGAACCGGACTGAACCGATTCAGCCAAGAAAGAAGAGAAAAGGGGAGAAAAAGAGAAAAAGGAAAAAGGGAAAGAATTTTCGGGGATACACCGGACTTCGGGTAAGTCGATAAGAGGCCAAAAGTGATCAATTTGAATTTCGAGAAATTTATTTAAATTATATTTAATCGAAAAGTAACCCAGAATTAAATATTAATTGTGCAGTTTTACGATAAAGCCCGAACGAGAGCCGATTGAGCTCCGATTTTCGTATCCCGCATCATATTGGGTAAGTACATTTTAATTTCGACAATTAGAGTCCTCAATACAGAGTTTCGATTATTTTACGAAATTTACGGATTAATTCTATATAAAAAGAAATATTTATCGAAATTGCAACGTAATTACCGTAAATAGTGTACGGGCTATCCAATGAGTTTGGAACGAAGCCCGATGATTATTGTTAAGCTGAATGAACCTAACAAACTTGAAGAAGGGATTTAATAAGTATAAACGGGCTGAAAACGGGCTCGAGGCCCATTAAAGTGCTATTGGGCTCAATAAAGTAAAACGGGCCCAATACGTTAGATTCGATCAGTAAATGTGATATACTGATAAAAATAAGTAAATTTAACCAAAATATGTGGTTATATGCAGTTCCGTAGACTTGGTTGACACGCAATTGGACTGAGAGATCGGATGTTATCGAGACGAGATAAGTTTATGCGTAAATCGAGGTAAGGGAATTTTGTAGGTGCATGAGATTTCTATATGTATTTATTGAAGGTATTTACAGGGCTTAGAATTCCTTAAAGTATCTAGAAATGAAATTATAATTTTTACGAAAATCGAGACATAGGTGAATAAAGGAAAAAGATGATATTGCCCTTAGGAGTAAAATTTACAAAAAGGGTAGTAAGGCAAATAAATTGCATGATTTTAATGTTTTAATGTTTTATATGAATATATTGCTTTGATTTAAGCAAATATGCACATAGGTTGGCTGTTGATTTTATAAATTATACGAAAGGGTACCGGTTTATACCGGTTATAATTTTAAAGTTGTTTTATAAAGATTGAGCCACCTATCATATTTACACGAGTAAAAAGAGTGCTAGAGTCTTTCTCCTACTCAAGTTTATTGATTTATTACTCATGAAAAGCCATACTGGAGCATTGCTCGTACGAGAAATTTGTGTGTGCACAAAACCGTGCTGGAGCTTCACTCGCACGAGATTTTAGATATCATGATATGCATAGCGTGGTGCTAGAGCTTCACTCGCACTAGACGTGAGTTGACATGCATATAGTCGTGCGGAAGCCTCCTGTAGACTGTATGTCACAGAAAGTTGAGATGCTCGCACGTATACTTTGAGACATGGGTTAGTTATCGATATAGTATTGGGGTGGATAAGACCTACGGCAGGCATACACATTTATATAATTTTTGTATCTGAACATATAGAGGCACAGTACTGTACATGGATGTAATATTGGGGATGTATTTATTTAAAATAAATTGATATGTAAATGAAATATGAAAATGGAATGGTAAATAGGTGAGAGGTGACTAACACCGAATCATAGCCCAACTGTTTAGTAGTGTAACTGTTCACGACGGGTAAGGAAATTAAAAAGCGAAAAATTTACTCTGATTTTTAGGTAATTTGGGTCGTGACAGCCTTACTGCTTCTTTCCTCTTCACTGGTCTCAGTTTTTAGCTCCTGTTCTGCTCCAGTCAGTCATCCCCTCTTCCTCGGTTGTCCTTCCCTTTCTCCCGGTCTTACCTCCAGCAGCAGCTCCACTGCACACTCTCGATTTCAGCTCTCCCGATCAGCCCTCAGCCTCGGTCTGCTCATGTTTTAGCCCCTCTCTTCAGCTCACAATTCCAGCTCCAAATTAGTCTCCTTCTCCCTCAGTTTTGCCTCTCTTCAATCCCGGTTCTATTTCTTTTCCTCCTCCATTGCCTCTGTTCCAGCTTCCCCCGATCAGCCCTCTCATCTTCTTCCTCTCCTCCCTTCCTTCCCTTTTTCTTCTCCTCTATTCCTCGGCCAGCAGTCCCTCTATTTTCTTTTCTTCCTTTCTTTCTTCCTCCCTTGGCTAGACAGCTTCCTTTTCTTTCTTTCCTTTCTCTCTCGACAGGATCAGCTTCCTTCCTTCTTTCTTTTTCTTTCTCTTTTCTTCTTCCTCACCGACCCAGTTCTTCTTCTCCAGCCGATCACCTCTCCTTCCTTTCTCCTCTTCTTCTTCTTTTCTTTTGCTCTTTCTTTCTCTTCCTCCTCCTTCTTCTCCAGCTGACCGAGCACCTCCTCCTTTTCTCCTCTTCTTTTTCCCGCCCGAGTCTCCTCTCTTTTTCGAATACACTCCTTTCCCAAATCCAAATAGTGGCAAATGGGATTGGCTTTTCTAAGCCAATTCCGTACATGCCATAATATATATGTATATATATTATTTTAATATATATATATATATTATATTAGTATGTAGGTATTTTTTGTTTATATATTTGTATTGTTATTTTTTTATATGATTCCCATTTCATTCATTTTTTTCTTAATTGTCTTATGCTTTATTTGTTTATTTATTTAATACTATATATTAAATCTACACACTAAATAATATATATATATATATGCCATATATATTATTTTTCTTTTATTAAAATGTCTAGTATATATGTATATATATATATATATATAAATATATATATATTCACCTATGTATATATCCACATATATACATTTTCTCGTATAATTTATCCAAAGACATAATATCATGCCTTCCATAAAATTTTCCTTATTCCGAAAATAAAATAGTATCGGGATTCCATCATTCTTCATAAATTCTCGATACAAGTGTTTACATCAACAATTTTCGATTAACAAATTAAAATTTTCTAATCCCTCCGTACTTGCATTCGCCTTTTCACTCTTTGTATCCTCAGGTTCTCGGTCCTTCACAGGCTTCTCGGTTATAGTCCTCGAGCCCTACAATGAATATTCACACTTCTATTAATATATATTATTTCCATTTTTTATATAATTTAATTAAACGTAGGAAAATTTATGGGGTTTACAGAATGAATATGTGTTTTCATGATATATACGATAATTGGTTATGACCGATATGCTTCATGAAAGAAGAGAAAAAAATGAATGAAGAAGAAAGAAACAGAGGAGAGCTGGGAGGGAAACCAGGAAAGAAGAGAAAAAAAAAGAAAAGGAAAGAGTGAAGCTGCTCGGCTAGAGAAGAAGAAAGAAAGGAAGGAAGAAGGAAAAGAGATAAAAGAAGAAAGGAAAGGAAAGGAAGGAGGAAAGAAAAGAGGAAAAGAAAGAAAGAAGAAAGAGCTGCTGGTCAAGGAAGAAGGAGAAGAAAAGAAAGAAGAAAGGAAAGAAGAAGGAAAGAGAAGAAGAAGAGAGGAGGAAGAAAGCTGAACCAAACCGAGAGGCAGGGGAGACTGATGGGAAGAAGGAGATCAAAATTGGAGCTAGAAACCGAGACCGAAGGGAGAGCTAAAACCGAGAAGCAGAGCAAACCGAAGAGGAAAAATGAAAGCAGAAAACGAAGCTGAAAATTGGAGTGGACCGAGAATGGAGCAGAACAGAATTGAAGCAGAGTAAAAAAACGGAAGCAGAGCAGTATCGAAGCAAGCTGAAACTGGGCAACAGCAGTTAACCAAGGGAGAAAGAGAGGGAGACCGAAGGAGGAAGGAAATCGAGACTGAAGGGAAACAGGGGTCCGGTGAAAGAGAGGAGAAGGGATCGATGGGGGGCAGTGAAGGCTGGAACCGAGAGCTGAAGAAAGGAAAAAAAAGAAAAAAAAAAGAAAGGGAAAGCTGGAAAATAGAAAAGGTAACATCTATATATATATATATGTATATTTAATTGTACATGTATATATATGTGATTGTGTTTATAAGTATGAGAATAAATAGGAAAGATGAGAAGTAGGCAAATAAATAAATATTGTGATATTGAATAATGGAAACAAGTAATATTATATATATATATATATATATATTTAGATATATACATATAGGTGCATATAATGAATGGGTATGTTAGTATATGTACATACAAAGAATATATACATGTGATAAGGAAGAATGAAAACAAATAATAATATATATAGGAGTGTATATATATATATTTATATTTATATATATATATTTATGTGTATATACATGTAGATGTATATAATAAATGTGTATGTTAATACTTGTATGTACAAAATATAAATATGGTAAAGAAAATATATAAACGTGCGTGTTGGCCTAGGTATGTACAATAATACTTGTACACGAAGTAGTAACGAATAGTTTACGATTTTAACGCAATTCAGACGATTCGCATGGATAGAGTGCTAAGTATATAATTTCGGAGTAGGTGATCGTAGAAGGAATTAAAGGGGGTACTAGGAGGCGTCACCACTCGAATTTGGGATATCTGATAAATCGAGGTATGAGGTACTATTTAACTTAGTTCTGATAATGCATTCTTGTTTCACCGATAAATGATTTTATAAAAGAGCATATGATTTGAAATGATTTATCAATGCTTTCATACTTGTGAAACTGTTTACGAAGCTTGTTTTAATTTGTCGAAATATTCCCCGAGTACCTTTCATGTTGTGAAATGAATTTCCTAAGGTATGAAGTGTGTGGATGTTTTACATTTATTTATGTTTTTATATCCATATCGTTAAAGAAACTTTTGACAATTTCAAAAGTATTTAAGAAAAGAAATTTTTTTCGAAAGGGGATTGTGGGGCCCACCTCTTTAGTCCTGCGGGAACAAAGTGCCACACAGTCTTTCTATTTTATGAAAGAGTTTTCAGATTACAAGGAATTCAATTTTTATTACTCGATATGAGTTTATGGGTTATAAAACCCAAGAAAGATTTTGAAAACTCTGTTTTGAGACTATAGGCTTCTTGCATTGTTCCTTCTTGTGGTGTTCCGGCTCCACCACTTGGGTGCCGGTACGTAGGCCCCCTTTAGCACTTGACTCAACTTGTGTGGAAGATGTCGTGCTACTGGTGGTTTATGATGATGTTTTGATAGTATCTCGTGCCCGCGCAGCACGCATGAATGTTCCCCACATGGTGAGTGCCATAGGTGCCCGTGCCCTAGCTATGTGCTAGTATATGATAAGAAATAAGAAGATACTACCCATGTTTATGATTATGATTGTTGTACGACCCTGATCCAGTCTATAGCCCCCTTACCATGGCCATAGGTATGATGACTCTCTACGGAGACTGACACGTATCGCATGACTTAGTTATAGCCTAGTCTCCTCGATTTGATTATGAATATCAACTATGATGAATGAATATGTGTTTTCATGATATATACGATAATTGATTATGATCGATATGCTTCATGAAATGTTTTTGAAATATTTATGAAATGTCCATGAAATGTTTATGAAATGTTTACGAAATGTTTACGAAAGGTTTATGAAATGTTTACGAAACGTTTATGAACCCGATGGTTTTAAGAACTCATTCATGAACAACGAAAAGTTTTAAAATGGTTAAGCATGTTATTTGTTTTAAAGACACGCATGCTTTATGATTTTTATGATGATCACACATGAAATGACAATTTATGTATTTCATTGAAGTTTGGTTCTATGAACGATTTCACATGCTTTTATATATCAGAACTGCTTTAAGAGTATTATCTTACTGGGCTTTTCCCCAAAAGCTCACCCCTCTACCTCTCAGACCATTTGCAGTGATCCGTAAGCGCTACCTACTGCATACACGACGTAGACTGTGGGAAAGAGCTACCCTAGGCTACTTTTTGTAGACGCAGCAAAGGTATACAATTACATTCCTTTACCAAACATACTTGTATGCACAGACATATATTGGGAATATTTTGTTGGGATGTAATTTGTCAGGAAAACGATGTAAAGAATATTATTTTTAGGATTAAGTTTTAATATGATTGGTATCGCATCGAAATGGATGTATTGAGTCGTAAATGTGGATTTGGAAAGTATGCTTGGTAGTTGTGGATATATAGGACTGTTGGAAAGCATGCTTGGTAGTTGTGGATATCTAAGGTTGTCAAAACAATTGAATTGCAAGTGGGTAGGCTTATATATAAGCCGTTATGCTGCCGAAATTTCTATCGGCCATATAAGTCAAAGTATGGAAATTAAATATAATTGCGGATAAAGAATTAAGAAAAGTGTTTCGACAGAGCACAGGAATACAACCTAAGTGAATAAGGGAATAAGTGGATAAATTAAGTTCAAAAAAAAAAATTTCCCCCGATTTTCAAGGGTCAAGTGTCGTTACACAAAACATGAGTTCTACTTTCCAACCATCAAATCATACTTATATACATATAACTCTCAAGAATTACTTAAATTTAAAATCTCACCTCGGGTTTCGTACCCCGGGCTTCGTGCCACAAATCCATCCCTTTAGTTACTTCGGGCCATCTACCAACATCAAAATGAGTCTCTTAATTTCTTTCTGGTGTCCAAATAATAATAATAATAATAATAATAATAATATTTTGGGTTTCACATAGCCTCCTACTTTTTTAATTTACTTAGGGTTAGTTTGAATGGAAGATGTGATTCGCTACTATTAGCTCCGGTGAAATTAAAATCAATGGTGGCGTGAGATTGATGTCAAACGCTAATGCGTTTGGATTCAATCACAACGGTGACGATAAGATTGAATGATAAAATAACCATTAAAAATATTATATTAAAATAAAAAAATAAAAAAGTAAGAGTAAAATAGTAAATAAGGTGCAGTGAAAAATTCCATTACACCTCACTATAGCCTTGTTTGATTCTAAACGAGGCCTTAACACATCCTTAAACTTTACTTGATAAGAAGGACAAAAAGAGATAACGACAGAAAAATCGTTAATATAATGGTTAAGTTATATATAAAAAGTAGTTATTAACCTAATTATTAGATTACTATCTTTTTCTTTTTTCTTCTATTTTTTCTAATTAAAACTTGACTATTTTCATTATATTAATAAAACACAACAATTATATATATATATATATATCAATTTAAATATAAACTTTTAAACCTCGAAATTTTTCAGAATTCGGCTTGAGCGTTATTCAATTTAAATTTAATTCATTTTTGCGTGCGGATGATTAAAATTAATCGTGTCGGAAATGAGAGATTAGGTCAGGTCAGAATTTTAGTTAAAAATTCGATTTATGAAAATAAAATTTTAACTAGATATAAATAAAATAAATAGTAAATAAATAAAATAATAAATATAACAAGAACAAGCAATGTATATATAGATATATACACATTTAATTAGATTTAATTAAAACAATAATAATAATAATAATAAATATTGCACGAAACGATGCGTTTTGGAAGGGATGCACACAAGCAGCCTAGCGTCACGCATCGATCCACGCCTTGCAACCCAAGGCTAACGCCCCGACCTGCACCAGCGCCCCACGCCAGCAGCACCTGCCCAACCTATGTCTCGACCCAAAACTATCCAAAAATCAGAGTAAATTTTTTGTTTTTCTTTCATACTTACCTGACCTCTCATCGTGGCTAACCACAACCAATAATTGGGTTATGTGTCAGTGCCCATATCCTCACCATACATTTTACAGATAGTGCACAATTTAAATTAAATAAAAACTCATACGTTATGCACTAATTTCTTTTCATTTCTTTTCAATATGTACCCAGTCTATACATCCCAATGTCAATACAAAATATAGTACTGTGCTTGTGTTATTTAGATACAATATATATAACGTGTATATACCTCAAGATGATGGGTAGCAGCGAATATCAGGAATGCAGTACTCAGTCGCCTCAAAGTCTACTGGAAATGATCTGTATGAGAAAATGAAAGGGGTGAGCACATCAATCTCAGTAAGGCAATCCTACGAACAAGTAGGAAACCATAAAACCTACATGAACGTGGTGCCATGCATAAACCACCCTTTCTCCACACATTTCAAAACATATGCTATAATTCATGATGTCATGTAAAACAAGTTCGCATGTGGATTTTAAAGAGCATGAAAAATTCAACATGCAACTCTTTTAAATCATTTCATTCTCATTAAAATTTCACAACAAAGCCAGGACTCAGCCTATCCCTCGGGTGTTCCTAACGCACACAACACCATGAAATCAAATGCTTTTCACAGCAATAGAAATATGCAACACAATGAATGTTATGTAAAACCAGTTTACATCACTCATGGGTTTAAATAGCATGGAAAAAACATCAAGCAAGTTCAGTTTAAAACCTAGTTTCATTCTCATCAAAATCATATCTCAGTCAGGATCTAACCCCTCCCTTGGGTGATCCAGACTCACACAAAAATCCACAAAACGTGTTTCTCAAAAACATCAACATGCAAGACTAGGCAATATATATATATCTCGGGCAAATAACTAAGACTATGGCTATGTCCTTGTGATCCCATTGCTACACAGATCCTAGTGTGCGGGGTCTCACCACGATCGGGAACTGCCTCGGGAGGTGGGTTAGTCCATCCCGTCGGTCCTGTCCGATCACTCGCATCCAAAGATTCCACTCGCATCCGAAGATGCCACATAATCAATCCTAGCACGGTACAGCGTACTCCATGCTACTTGCACGGTACAACGTACTCCATGGACCTATTTCTCATATCCATACTCATGCCCTATCTCGAAACGTACATACGAGCCTATTTAATCGATGTGACACACAGTCTACCCGACGCTCCAAGCACGGCTCATCGCATGTTCTCATAAAACTAGTGCGAGCGATGCTTCAGCACTCTCATAAAATCAAGTAAAACTAGTGTGAGCTAAGCTCTAGTACTCTGTTACACAAATCATGTGAAAATCTGGTGTGAGTTAGACTCCAGCACCCTATCACGAAAATCATGTAAAAAATTGGTGTGAGCTAGGCTCCAGCACCCTGTCACGAATATCATGTGAAAATCTGGTGCGAGCTAAGCTCTAACACACTGTAACAAAAATCATGTGAAAATTTGGTGCGAGCTAGGCTTTAGCACCAATGCATGTAAAACTCTAGTGCGAGCTCTAGCTCCAGCACTAATGCATACAGCACACAACTCAAAAACTCGTGCGAGCTGAGCTCTAGCATGTCACATTTCTATAAAATCTCGTAGGCGGCTACATTTCTCAAATCAATTTCAGAGAAAATCAACAGTGATTAAAGCTATGCAATGCTATGCATTTTATTTAAAAGTTAGCCAGCCTACCCATGCATGTGTCAAACCACCTCAAAAAAAAAGCAAGAAACCTTCATTTTTGCTTCTCGTAACTTTTTCTAATTTTGGAAATTTTACCCTTCACATGGGTATTTTGGTCATTTGCCCATCCAGGCACTAAAATTCTTATTTTAAATCTAGACCCTTTAGATAATTTAAGAGACTGCAAATGAAGTTGAAATTGCGTAAAGTTACCTCTAGCAGTCCATAAAATTCTCTTACTTGGAATCACGCGCAAGCTTATCCCGTCCTGATAATACCAGATCTCTTAGTCCAAATTCACTCCAACCAAGTATACGGAGCTGCATATAACCATATATTTGGGTCAATTCTAATATATTTGTCAGTGTTGAGTTAATTTATTTTGAAATGACAAAACAAGTAAATTCAATAATGGATATAAAATATAGAAATGATTTAAACATGTTTAGAGTTATCAGTACAAGAAACTAAGTATTTAAGCTTGAGAGATTGATCTCATGAGATGAGAGATCGATCTCTTGGGTTTTCTAGTATGAGAGATCGATCTCATAAGAATATGAGATCGATCTGCTAAAAGATTGAAAACTCAAAGAGACTGTATAAGATGTTGAGGAAGCAGAGATCGATTTGTAGGGGTTATGAGATCGATCTGTAAATTACAGAATGTCTGAGAGATCGATCTGGTCTAGGAAGAGATCGATCTCCTCTAACTCAAAGGCTAAGGGTATTAGATCGATCTGTAGATCGATCTATGTTCAAACAGAGAGTTTATGAGATCAATCTCCTGTGGATAAAGATCGATCTCCTCAAAGTCAGAGAGTTAAGGAGATCGATCTAGGGTGATTAGAGATCGATCTCCTCTCTACTAGAATACTTGCTAGATCGATCTGGAGATAGATCTTGCCTCAAAAAGAGAGATTAGAAGATCAATCTGCTGGTTCGACAGATCGATCTTCACTAACATTTTCAAATTATAAGATCGATCTCTACAAATATGAGATCGATCTCCATGCTTCAAGTTGCTTTGTAATTGCAAGAATTTAAACTAAGAGATCGATCTGGTCATGATGGGAGATCGATCTAGTACTCTACTGGAGGTTCCCAACGGCTCTTTCTGTAAAATCTTTAACAGGAAAAATAGCATTAAATGCTCCAACTACCAATACTACTGTATAAAATCAAGCATTGAAGACACTGGAAAAAAAGACAATATTGCTATAAATTCTGTATATTCACAAGAAATCTTTTCCAACATTCTCTTTGTCTTCAAAGATCATTTATTGACATTGTTGTAAAAACCACTGTGTAGAAGCTATTTTCTGCTACCCTCAAAAGAAAGCTTCACTTTGTATTATCCTTAATTCAAGAGAGAAGAGGAGAGTTCCTCTGTGAGTTAACTTTGTAAATGGTGAATATTTGTCTGTGTAAAAAGGTAGAGAGGTTATTCCTTAACCTGTGAAAGGGAGTTTGTAACAGCTATTGATAGAGTGAAAGAAAGCTCTTGACAAGGAGGTCAAGAAGAGAGGACGTAGGTAAGAGATTAGTCGAACCTCTATAAACTACTGAGTTTGCTATTTCCTTCCCTTATCTCCTTTCAATTTATTACACTACATTTTATTCATTATTCTTTGATTACTTGCAATTAGATTCAATTAAGTTTAAATTTACCATTATCTTTAGAAAACCGATTCACCCCCTCTTGGTAGAGCCAACAATTGGTATCAGAGCAAAGACTCTTTGATCATAAAGGAATAACTTCTTAAAAGTTAAAAATAATCTAATAGCTCACAATAATGTAGCAACCAATCTAGTAGGAGAGGGGCATTCTACAGTTAGGCCTCTCATGTTCAATGGTGAACATTATGCTTATTGGAAAACTAGGATGATGCTTTTCATTCAAGCAAATGATTATGAGGTATGGAGGATTATAACTAAAAGTCCTCAAATCCCAACTAAAAGAATAGAGGAAAGAGATATCCCTAAAGAAGAAGATGAGTGGGATTCAAATGATGTAAGATGTGCTCAGCTAAATGCAAAGGCCATGCACACCCTATTTTGTGCTTTAGGGCCAAATGAGTATAATAGAGTCTCCGGTTGTGACAATGCCAAACAAATTTGTGGCAAATTGACAATTACTCATGAAGACACAACTCAAGTAAAGGTGACTAAGGTAGGAATGGTCACACATGATTATGAGCTATTTAGGATGAAAGAAGGAGAGTCAATTAGTGACATGTTCACTAGATTTATTGATGTAATAAATGGGCTAAAGTCCTTAGGGAAAATCTATTCAAATATAGAAATGGTTAAGAAAATATTGAGTAGCCTACCAAAATCATGGGAAGCTAAAGTAACTGCAATTGAGGAGTCCAAAGATCCCCACACACTATTATTAGATGAATTAATAGGGTCACTACTCACATATGAAATGAAGTTAAAGAGAAATGAAGAGCCACCCAAGAAAGTGGGAGTAGCTCTGAAATCCACTACTCAAGAAGATTTGAAAGAGAATAAAAATGAGAGTGGTAGTGAAGAAGATCTTGAAATGGCAATGTTTGCCAAGAGATTTAACAAATTTATGAGAATGAGAGCAAGTGGTAGTGGTAGGAGAAACCACAAGAAAGATCAAGAAGAGTTAGGTAGAAAAGATACTATTGTATGTTATGAATGTAAAAAACCTAGACATATTAAATTTAACTGTCATCTTCTTAAAAGATCAAATGATAGGTATCACAAAAAGAAGGCAATGATGGCAACATGGAGCGACAGTGATAGCTCTGATGATGATTCAAATGAGGATACTGTCAATCTATGCTTCATGGCAATTGAAGATGAAAAGGTGAATGAGCATTGGCACAAAGAAAAAACAAAGGAAGCTTGGTACTTGGACAGTGGATGCTTAAGACACATGACCGATGATAGAAGCCACTTCAACTCATTTAAATCAAAAGTTGGTGGAGAAGTCACATCTGGGGACAACTCCAAAGGCCAAGTTGAAGGAAGTGGTTCAATTAGTAATGACTATTTTTCACTAGAAAAGGTTTTACTTGTTAGGGGTCTAAAACATAATTTGCTAAGTATTAGCCAACTTTGTGACAAAGGTTACAAAGTAATTTTTGATTGCTTGAAATGTCATGTTATAGATCCTAAATCTATTAAAGTTCTTTTTCTAGGTCATAGACAAGGTAGCATATACATTGTTTATCTAAATGAGCTTAAAAATGAAAATGTATGCCTTATGGTAGATAAAGAAAAAGAACCTTGGTTGTGGCATAGAAGACTAGGTCATGCTAGCATGCATGTATTATCTATGCTAGGTAGAAAAGGCCTTATTATAGGATTACCTAAGTTGTCCTTTGACTATGACAAAATTTGTGAAGCTTGTGTCAAAGGAAAACATAAAAGGACAACATTTAAACCTAAACATAGTGTATCAACCACTAGGCCTCTCCAATTACTTCACCTAGATCTATTTGGACCAACTAGAACTACAAGCCTAGGTGGGAAACATTATGGGTTTGTGATTGTAGATGATTACACTAGGTTCACTTGGGTGTTCTTCTTGAGAGTAAAAAATGAAGCCTTAGAAAAATTCATTGTCTATACAAAAGTAGCCCAAAATGAAAAAGGTTACACGATAACTAGTATTAGAAGTGATCATGGCAAGGAGTTTGAAAATATTGGATTTGATGAATATTGCAATGATCAAGGAATTAGTCATAATTTTTCAGTCTCTAGGACACCACAACAAAATGGGGTAGTTGAGAGAAGAAATAGAACATTAGAAGAAATGGCTAGAACTATGTTGTGTGAAAATAACTTACCTAAATATTTTTAGGCTGAAGCTATAAATACATCTTGCTATCTCATTAATAGAGCCATGATTAGACCAATCTTAAAAAAACCCCTTATGAGCTTTACAAGGGAAAGAAGCCTAATATTAGCTATTTTCACCCCTTTGGTTGTAGATGCTTTGTCTTAAATAATGGAAAAGATAATTTAGAAAAATTTGATGCCAATAGTGATGAGGGAATCTTTTTAGGCTATTCCTTGAATTCAAAGGCATATATAGTATATAACAAAAGAACCTTGATGGTTGAAGAATCAATACATGTAATATTTGATTAGTCAAATGATATATCTAAAAGTTCAACCAATGATGAGGATATTGAAATATTTGATGAGAACTTGAAAGAAACCTCAAACATAGAGAATGATCTATTAGAAAACTTGACATTAATAAAGAGGATAAAGAAGAACTAGAAATGTTAGAAAGAGAGTCTAGAGCACCAAGAGAATTAGGATATGTCAAAAATTGTGAAATAGTAGGTGATCCAACTCTTGGAGTTAGAACAAGGTCCTCTCTAAGAAATGTGTGTCAATATATAGCCTTTGTATCTCAAATTGAAGCAAGGAATGTCAATGAAGCTTTAGATGACAATAATTGGTTTTTAGCCATGCAAGAAGAACTAAATCAATTTGAAAGAAGCAAAGTATGGAATCTAGTTCCTAGACCTAGTGATCACTCTATAATTGGAACTAAATAGATCTTCAAGAACAAGATGGATGAAAATAGTGTGATTATAAGAAATAAAGCTAGGCTAGTTGTACAAGGCTATAGGCAAGAAGAAGGAATAGACTATGATGAAACGTATGCACCGGTAGCTAGATTAGAAGCAATAAGAATGTTACTTGCCTTTGCATGCTACAAAAACTTCAAATTATATCAAATGGATGTAAAGAGTGCATTTTTGAATGGCTTCATCAATGAAGAAGTTTATGTTGAGCAACCTCCCGATTTTGAAAGTCATGAATTTCCTAAACATGTATTCAAACTATCTAAGGCACTTTATGGTTTGAAACAAGCTCCTAGAGCATGGTATGAAAGACTGTCAAAATTCTTAATAGAAAAAGGATTTTCAAGGGGAAAAGTAGATACTACTTTGTTTATCAAAAATAAAAATAAAGATTTACTAGTTGTTCAAGTGTATATAGATGACATTATTTTGGATCAACTAATGAATCTCTTTGTCAAGAGTTTGCTAAGATCATGCAAGGTGAATTTGAAATAAACATGATGGGAGAGCTCACCTACTTCTTAGGACTTCAAGTGAAGCAAACTAAAGATGGAACCTTCATCAATCAAGCGAAATATACCAAGGATTTGCTCAAACGATTTGGAATGGATAACTGCAAACCTCAAGCAACTCCAATGGGCACCAACATCAAGCTTGATAAAGATGAAAGTGGTAAGTGTGTAGACACTAAACTATATAAGTCTATGATTGGTTCATTGCTTTATCTTACTGTAAGTAGACCAGATATTCTGTTTAGTGTATGCCTATGTGCTAGATTTCAATCTTCTCCTAGGGAGTCACATTTACTAGCCACTAAAAGGATCTTTAGGTACTTAAAGACACTCTTTCGCTAGGACTTTGGTACCCTAAGGACTCAACCTTTACTCTTCATGCTTTTTCTGATGCAGACTTTGGAGGCTGTAAAATAGATAGAAAGAGCACTTCAGGAACATGCCAATTCTTAGGAAATAGATTAATCTCATGGTTCTCTAAGAAACAAAATAGTGTAACACAATCCACAACAGAAGCAGAATATATAGCAGTTGGTAGTTGTAGTGCTCAAGTGTTGTGGATTAAACAACAAATGAAAGACTATGGTATTGACATGAAATAAGTCTCAATCAAATGCGATAATACCAGTGCCATTAATCTCTCTAAAAATCCAATTCAACAGTCTAGAACTAAGCATATTGAGATTAGGCATCATTTTCTTAGAGATCATGTACAAAAAAGAGATATAATTCTAGAATATATTGATACTTTACATCAAATAGCTGATATCTTCACCAAACCACTTGATAGAGATAGGTTTTGTGTTCTTATAGGTGAATTAGGACTTATGAATGTTCCTTGAGATTTATCCCCTTCAAAACCTTGATTTCAAAGTGATTTTCAACTGATTTTTCAATTCATGTTCTGGGCAAAAAGTATGAGAGATCGATCTCCTATCACCATAGATCAATCTTCATGCTCCAAATTAGCCTAAAGCAGTAAGGTTCAGCTAAGCAGATCGATCTTTTATCCATCGATCTTTTATCCCATAAGATCAATCTCCTTAAGCTTCTGTATTTCACAAATCGATCTTTGCATTTGGCATATCGATCTCCTTAAGCCTCTGTAAAGTTGCAGATTGATCTTTGCATTTGGCAGATCGATCTCCTTAAGCCTTTGTAAAGTAGCAGATCAATCTCTACATTTGGTAGATCGATCTCCTTGAGCTTCTGTATTTTGAAGATCGATCCCTTGAAACATCAGATCAATCTCTTCAAGTTTCTAGAAATATCAAATCGGTCTGGTACCTCAACAGATCGATCTCCTTAGCCCTGGACTATAAATACTGCTTCAAAATCCCCAAATTTCAAAATCCCAAATCTTCAAATTCCTAACCCTCTGTTGCGCCTCCTCCTTCGATTCTCACTCCCAGATCGATCTCGGTAATGTCACGACCCAAAACTACCTAAAAATTAGAGTAAATTTTTCGCGTTTTGTTATTTTCTTTCATGCTTACCTATCTTCTGATCGTGACCACACTCCTCTAACAATTGGGCTGTGCGTCAATGCCAGTCCCACCAATTGAATTCTTTCTCAGTCATTTATAAGTGTTTACAATATTTATACATCCCCTAAAGTTACTTACAAACATGTTACTGTGCTATGATTATTTAGATACAATATGTACAAGTGTATATACCTTAAATGATGGGCAGCAGCGGATATCCGGAATGCAGTACTCAGTCACCTCAACATCTACTGGAGATTATATGTGTGAGAAAATGAAAGGGGTGACACATCAAGCTCAGTAAGGCAATCCTACGAACAAGTAGGTAACCATACTACCTACATGAACGTGGTTCCATGCATAAACCACCTTTTCTCCTCACATTTCAAAACTGATACAATGATTCATGATGTTTTGTAAAACACGTTCGCATGGAAAATTTAACATGCAACTCTTTTTAAATCATTTCTTTCTCATTTAAAAATTTCACAATAAAGTCAGGACTTAATCCCTCCTTCGGGTGGTCTTGACTCACGCAAAACCATGAAAATCAGTTTACATCACACATGGGTTTAAAAAGCATGGAAATAGCATCATGAAAATTTAGTTTAAAACCTAGTTTCAATCATCGTCAAGATCATTAACATGCGAGACTAGGCAACATCTGTATATCGGTAATAACCAGGACTATGGCCGTGTGTCCTCGTGAGCCCCTTTGCTACACGGATCCTAGTGTGCGGGGTCTCACCCTGATCGGGAACTGCCTGGGAGGTGGGTCAATCCAACCCGTCAGTCTTATCCGATCCCACGCATCTGAAGATGCCGTATCTGAAGATACCCCGTATCCGAAGATACCGTATTCGAAGAAACCCCGTA
Organism: Firmiana major; assembly: GCA_033439115.1. NCBI lineage: Eukaryota > Viridiplantae > Streptophyta > Magnoliopsida > Malvales > Malvaceae > Firmiana > Firmiana major. The sequence goes on from CM065910.1 coordinate 28,250,643, forward strand.
TCCAAAGATACCACACGGTACATCGTACCCCATGCTACTTGCATGGTACGTCGTACTCCGTGGACCCATATCATATCTCTATACTCATGCCATGTCTCAAAACGCACGTGCGAGCCTATTTAATCGGTGACACACAATCTACCTGATGCTCCAAGCACGACTCATCGCATGTTCTCATAAAATCAGTGCGAGTGATGCTCAGCACTCTCATCAAATCAAGTAAAACTAGTGCGAGCTAAGCTCTAGCACTCTCATCAAATCATGTGGAAAATCTGGTGTGAGTTAGAATCTAGCACCCTATCACAAAAATCATGTAAAATCTAGTACGAGTTAAACCCTAACACCGTGTCACGAAAATCATATATATATATAAAATCTGGTGCGAGTTGGACTCCAGCACCAATGCATGAAAAACTCTAGTGCGAGCTCTCGTTCCAGCACTAATGCATGCATCACACAACTCAAAATATCGTTCGAGCTGAGCTCTAGCACGTCACATGTCAATAAAAACACGTAGGCGGCTCTGTTTCCTCAAAACAGTTTTCAAAACAATTTCATCGTTGAAACTATGAAATGCTGTGCATTTTTCTTTCAAGGTTAGCCAGCCTACTCATGCATGCATCAAAACACCTCCAAAACGAGCAGGAACCTCTTGTTCTTGCTCCTCCCAATTTTTCCTAAAGTTGTAAATTTTTACCCTTAACAAGGGTATTTTGGTAATTTACCCATTCAAGGCACTAAAATTATTTATTTGCTTCTAGAACCTTCAGATAATTTAAAAGACTGCATATGACTTGAAATTTTGTAAAGTTACCTCTAGCAGTCCGTAGAATTCCCTTACCTTATTTTTCTGTAGAGTCTGACCTTTCCTTTTCCCACTGCTGTCTCGTCACGCAGTCCGATCTGCTCCCAATTCAATGTCCGAAACTGCGTATAAATATTTCTCAGGTCAGATATCATACAATTTAATTGTATTTCCTATTTTCTGGGCTTAATTTAAATCATTGGGCCCATTTACCCCTATTGGGTCCGATTGCACCTTAATAGGCCTTAATCGGCTTTAAGCCCGTTTTCCACTTAATTTTCACATTATCGAGGCCTATTGGGCTCATTGGGCCCACCAATAATTTATTGGGCCTCGTTCTAACTCTCGAATAGTTCAATTTATTATTTACGACAATTTATCCGACTTTCCAAAATTTAATTTAATTAATGCGGAAATTAAATTCGTAGCACGCATAACGATGCAAATTGTCATAAATAAAGGTTACTTAACTGAGATTCCATGCTAGTACGTAAATCGAGGCTGTCTCGAGCTCTCGTTTGATGCCAATTGTCGAGCTAAACAATTTCATAAATTTTCAGGTAAATTTCCAGTCAAAAATTAATTAAATAAAATATTCCAAAATTTAAATCGATCAATTTCGACCGCTACTGACTTACCCGTAGCTCGATTACATCGTCGAGATTTTTCCCCAATTTTTCCTCTTTTTCTTTTTCCCTTTTTCTCTTTTTTTTCCCTTCTTTCTTGGCTGAACCGGTTCAGTCCGGTTCAACCCGGTTCAGATCGGTCCGGTTCAGTCCGGTTCACTCCGGTTCACCTATTTACTGAATCGGTCCGTACCGGTTCAGATGTTCCCGCCGCCGTTCATAGCGTTTCTGGTTAGTTCTCGGCTCGTTTCTGGCGCCAAACGGTGCGCCTGCACTGGGGGAGTGTTCGGCTGGGGTCCGGGTTGGCCGAATCATGCCGGTGGTCGTCAGATTCATCTTCTCCCTCCGCGGCTTCTCTCCCTCGATCCGTCGGATTCTGGTGGTTTCGCCAGTTGATACCGGTCTCAAAAGAACCGGCTCATCCTCCCGATCACACCCGTGGCCTTCGTTCGAGCCCAGCTGCCATGGATCGTCGGAATCAACCCCGTTTTCCTCGCGACTTTCTCTTCCTCCGTTCGGTGATTTTAGCCTCCTAACGGCGCGTCACCGGTGCCCAAATCTTCGCCGACCTCTCCTCTTCCTCCTCGACCCTTCGTCGGAGCCGTCGGTCGCCGGTGGTCGTGGGTCGATCGGGCTACGCACGGCATCTTCCTCAGTTTTCCATTCTTCTTCTCTCTCCCCGATAACATTTTTCGGATTTCTCTTCTTTCTTTTTTTTTTGATTTATTTTATTTTTATTTATTATTATTTATAATTTAGTTTATTATTAAAATATTCATTAAAATATTCAAATATATTCTAAAAATATCTACAATTATATTATTTTATTCCAAACAATTTAATTTAATTTATTTATTATATTTTTTTAATCATTTTTCGGTATAATTTCTTCGTATTTTCGAGATATTGTCCCGGGTGGCTTTTCGGTATTCCTAAAAATTTCGAATCTTGATCAATTGGACTCAAAATTTAATTATTTCTTCGTTATTGATCAAGATTCTCAAATCCATTATTTTTAATTAAATTTTCTCATCGAATTTATTTCGACTTTTGGTCTTTTGATCGTTTTGCCCTTGCACATGTTCAGGATTAATTTAACCCAACTTCCCTTCACGAACACTCACTCATTTTGCATTTTAAACCCTTATCTCCTGTCTGAATTCCATTCGTTTAAATTTGTGACCATTTTTAATCCTTTATAATGAATTACGATATAATTCGGGTCTTACATAATCTCCCCCACTTTAAAAATTTGGTCCTCCAAATTAGAACCAAGTCATATGAGTCCATATATAACTCCGAGTAGGTTTTCTCATATCATACTCGTTAATTCTTCTGTGACCTTTCCAGAGTGTATTACTACCAAAGGACTTTAATTAGGGAGATCGTCTTAAACCTCAATACTTTCTCTTTCCTGTTTAATGCCCGAATCAACTTCTTCAATATACTTATATTTGCACTGAGCTGAATCTGTTAGAGTTCATATCTGATCGCCTATGCTGGATCTGGATAGTATTGCCGAAGTATCAAAAGAGTATTATCTCCCACTTGTCCAATCTTTTAAAAATTCTATTCAACAAAACTCAATTTGCCTTCTTCCCGAGTCTCGTTATGTCCTTATTCCCTTAGGACAAATAACTTCAACAATTACTGATTCACCCTCGGTGAATTCCAATGCTTTTTGTCTGCTCTGAGGTGTTCTTAATCTCTCCCTCAATTGAACATCCTCAGAGACTTATTATACTAATTCAGAAGAAATTTCTATCTGTCACCCATTTTTTCTTGTCTGAGTCGGGGAACAACCCCTACGGCCATACTATGCCTCATATCTTGTTATCTCGATACTCAAGTGACACATGTCGTTATTATGGGATCCAATTTGTAATAACTGATTATCCCAGGAGCTTATAAAATCAATGGCACATGGTTTCATCGTATCCTCCAGAACCTGTATAGTCCTCTCTAACTGACTATCTGTCTGAGGATGGAAAGCTGTGCAAATACTAAATCGGGTTCCCGTAGCTTCCTGAAAATATTCTCAGAGGTGGGAAGTGAAGTGGGAATCCCTATATGATACCATGCTCACTGGAACGCTATATAATGTTCCACAATCTTCCTTATACCTGAATCCTCATACACACTTTGAGTATCTGGGGATTTCATAACCAGAAGGTGGTTAGACTTAGTCAACTTAGCGACTATCATCTAAATAGCCTCATGACTCATTTGAGTCCTCTATAACCCATCTCAAAATTCATGGAGACTTGCCCCCATTTTCGTGTCGTGTCGATATAGGTAGAGGCTGCAATAACTCTGTAGACTTTTAATACTCTACCTTATTCTGCTGACATACTAGGCACTTTTCCACAATCTCTACCATATCTCTTTTCACATATGACCACTAATACCCTTTTCAGAGATTTCATATATTTATTCGTCACTTTTCGTATGCACTGTATATCTCGAAGAGTAAGTTTCTGACAATATTACTATCTCATCAACTGTGGTCTTGGGGAGCACTTATACTGTCTCTGAACCTCTCTGTAATTCATCAACACTCTCGGTGAACTCTGTCATTGTACCCTTTTGAATCTGATCCAAACTATCGACACCATGTCGATCATCATGCTAAGCCTGTCAAATTCGGGCACTCTCATCCGGTTCTAGTCTCAGGCTAGCTGTCACACAATCACAGTCATCATCAGAAGGGATCACATCACTACTAAGGCTCACAACTGCTCTAGCAGCTCACGCTCCCTGACCATCATATGTAATACCATCCCGAGGCTCTTTCTACTCAAGGCATCAGCCATCACATTAGCCTTTCCTGGGTGGTATAATTTTTCCACAATCAAAATCTCTCAGAAGCTCTAACCCACTATGTATTCTCATATCCGACTCTTTCTGTGAAAACAGATACTCGGGGTTTTATGATCAGTGCATACCCAAAATTTCTCACCATGTACATAATAGTACCATATCCTCAGTACAAGTACTACCGCTGCAAACTTTAAACCATGGGTCAGATAATTCTTTCATGATCCTTGAGTTATCTGGATTCATAATTGACTATCTTCCCTTTTTGCATTAATACCTAGCTCATTCATGATTTTGAGGTATCCATACATACTGAGAAACCTCTTGAGCTGTTGGGTATGGTGAAAATAATCACGGTGGTCAATTATACTTCACTACACCGAAATTCATGTCACATCTATCATCTCACTTATCATCTCATTCAAATACCACGTTTTCTTAGTTAAACGTGTCAACAAAGTATACCCTTTTTAGAACTCGCAGCGACCATCTGTAAAAGCAATTTTCCAATTGTTGCTTATAATTTTCCCTGGACTTTAAATACACTCAGCATATTATCAATAAGGATGATAACAAATCGGTCCAGGTAAAATTTAAATAACTCATTGTAGTTGAGCTCCATTACATATTTCAATCGCCCATATCCTTGACCTATGTACGCATAAGCGTATAATATCAATTCAAAATTGCTCTCGTTCAAGGTACTAACCCGCGTCATTTCCTTTTTCTTAAATTAACGGCTTTTATTAAATTTTAATATTTTAACCTTCATGATTAATCGAATTTTATAGTTCTTCATCGTACTAGTAAAAGTATCCAAATTTTAAATTTATATCTTACCACGGTCGATTTCAAGTTATAGATTATATATATATATATATATATTTCTAGACGCTGTCAAGTCTTCAGGCGGGGAGGTATTTTGAAATACTCTTATTCACCCTTAGACTTAACCGCAGGGACTAGTTATGGTTATATCCACCCTTATCCTTGGTTATAATTCATATTCACTACTAATTGCTTTAATCCTAATTACTTCACGTATCATAGATATTCTTACCTTACATACTCCTCTTACTCCAGTATATTTCGTATTCAGGATTTATCACATCTTAAAACTTATCTCTTTTCGTATATCACTTATAACAAACTCTGTCATTACTCATTTCACGAGTACAATCATTTGCTCCTTCAATTTCAATCGTTGCACCCCTTTTATTAGTTGTCAAGACTTACAGTATACTTTACAGGGGTAAAACAACACTATCTTAGGATAGAACTCCGAACCGCATAGCTTGCAGCCGACCACTTTATTCTCAAATATTACTTTAAATTATTCATAGTCCATTTAATAAAATCGGCTGACTTATACTTCTTCCCTCGTTTTCAACTTAAAATCTCTTCATAATTATTCCGTTAGTTAACCTTCCTCTATTGGGGTACTCAATTTATCAACATTGTGCCCAAAAGTGTAGGCATTCATGTCTTTTACTCACTTACATGCGAATGAAGGCGGTATGAAGAAATACGTGGTACCAGGATCAATTAGCACAATTACTTCTTTATTCATAAGTAGTGTGGTATCTTTCACCACATCCTGTGAAACATCAGTAGTGTCCTGGTCCAAGATATACACTCACCTTCGTCCAACAGCCTACTTTCCTTTTCTCTTCGGTTGTGGCCTCTCTTTTCAATGCAGCTATCTCTATCTCTTTACCTTTTTGTGGGGCAATCTCACCCAACTCTGAGCAATCATAATAAATGGTCCGTCTTACCACACTTAACAGTCATTTTCATCAATAATATGTAGGTGTAAGTCCTACTTCCATGGTATTTACCACACATTCTACAGTGATCCGTAGCAGATCGGGGTTCTCCAATCACAATACCCCTCAAAAGTTCTTCAATCGGATAATTGTGGCCTTACCAATCATCTTAGCCCATAACTCATCAAATCAAATCTTTTACTAAACTACCTTTTTCCCGTTTTAACATTTCTGTCATTCTCAATTCTCTTTCGGTCTCTATTTTGGCCCTTACTATCTTTCCCAATCTCAGAGGCGTGCAACACTCGATCTCATTCACACAACTGTATTTTACGCACTGCCTCGACATAGGTAATATCGCACGGGCCAATCGGACTCTAATTGACAATCTGAGCCCTTCCATAAACTTTTAGACATCTCGACTGTCACTGTTCATAGTGTCGAGGTAATATCTGCCCAGGGATATAAACTAAGTTTCATACTCATAATTCATACTCATCAATAAATCAATTCCTCTGGGTCAGAGTAAGGATTTTATCTATCATTCCTTTTAAATAGTGTCCGTGATATTCTATCACCGGAATACATTCAGAAATATTTCTCTTGTCAACTTTGGATGTCTAACTCTTAAGTTGGGTCGAGTAGACTTCCATCAATGCTCTGTCTCGCCCTCAAATCTCTTACATACTCTGAGCAATTTACTCCCAAAATATTCTCCACACTTCGCTCCAACCTCGCGAAGCTTGTCTCAATACTGTCCAATCTCTCTGTCGGACTCTGTGAGGCATGCTCAACATTAGCCTCCATTTCAATCTCATCCTGATTCTCACAGGTCAACTCAGCATGATTAACAGGCTCAGGTCTACCTCTACGACCTCTGCCTCATGCTCTACCTTCTCTATTACGACTAATATTAGGTATTCCTGCATTCTCAACCATTTTTTAATTAAAACCCATCTCGATATACACTATTGTATCTAACCAAGCACAGTAACACGGGGATGTAATTTCCTAATTACTGACACTGACACACATCAGACCAATTTCTGCTCTGATACCACCTTTATATGTCACGACCCAAAACTACCCAAAAATCAGAGTAAATTTTTCGCGTTTTGTTATTTTCTTTCATGCTTACCTGTCCTCTGATCGTGACCACACTCCACTAACAATTGGGCTGTGCGTCAATGCCAGTCCCACCAATTGAATTCTTTCTCAGTCATTTATAAGTGTTTACAATATTTATACATCCCCTAAAGTTACTTACAAATATGTTACTGTGCTATGATTATTTAGATACAATATGTACAAGTGTATATACCTTAAATGATGGGCAGCAGCGGATATCCGGAATGCAGTACTTAGTCGCCTCAACATCTACTGGAGATTATCTGTGTGAGAAAATGAAAGGGGTGAGCACATCAAGCTCAGTAAGGCAATCCTACGAACAAGTAGGTAACCATACTACCTACATGAACGTGGTGCCATGCATAAACCACCCTTTCTCCACACATTTCAAAACTGATGCAATGATTCATGATGTCTTGTAAAACACGTTCGCATGGAAAATTCAACATGCAACTCTTTTTAAATCATTTCTTTCTCATTTAAAAATTTCACAATAAAGTCAGGACTTAACCCCTCCTTTGGGTGGTCCTGACTCACACAAAACCATGAAAATCAGTTTACATCACACATGGGTTTAAAAAGCATGGAAATAGCATCATGCAAATTTAGTTTAAAACCCAGTTTCAATCATCGTCAAGATTATCAACATGCGAGACTAGGCAACTGTGAGACCCCGTACATGTATAGCTATGTATATAGGAACATGGGAATGTAAATAAAATCATAAGTAAGATGATGTACTGTAATGTGAAGTGTATGCAATGTAAGTTCATAAGATTATGTACACACTTGTAGTAAGAATTGTGATTATAGGTACAAGTTGCATTAAGAATGAGTAGGAAGAAATGAACTTGAATACGAGAAGAATGTGATCGAAATGGAATATGAGTAGTATAGTAAAATGGAAGGAAAGACTTACATAAGTGTATATTTCCATTTGAGTAATATCGTATATATTTGGTCATACAAAGATTCTACACAAGTTTTAATGTGTATGTAGTGAGGATGGATCCCATTTTCAAGTCTCAAAGGTGAATGAATGAGGAAATGATCATGGTAGCAAATTAAGGGTGTTTAGTAAGGGTTGTTGAAGAGGAACTGCAGGAAAATCTGGAATTTGTGAAGGCCAGATCGATCTCATAGGATGAGAGATCGATCTGGGAGAGCCAGAATGCTCTTATGTGAGAAAAGGAAGGGAACAGATCGATCTCCAAAGGAAGCAGATCGATCTCTTTAGGTCTCGGGTTGAAAGCAGATCGATCTCCCCTAAGACCAGATCGATCTCCTTAAGCTTCTGTTTGAAAGCAGATCGATCTCCAGTCTCGACAGATCGATCTCATACCTTTAAAACGTCTCAGAAAAGAGGGATTTTTGAGGAACAGATCGATCTCCATCCAAGGAAGATCGATCTCATCAAGTCAAAACTATAAATGGGAGCAGTTGGATCATCAGAATTTCGGGACAAACATTTTCATTTCACTTCAACTCAAAGAAATCTAGTTTCTCACTCCTAAATCCAGCCATTTTCAGTGAGATTTAAGGAGAGGCTATTAGAGACAAAGTTGTTCACATCAAAGAGAAGAACAACATAGTCTAGAGGCATTTTCCCATTTGAAGGATTGAAGAAATAGAGGGCAATCCTAATTTGAGCAAGAGGAAATCCAATGAGGTAAGTTCTAATGCACAAATCCAAGTACATTGGTATAGTTAATGCTTATAAAGATATTTGGAAGTGCATATTGTGGATAGAACTACCTAGGATGGTATGAAATGAATATAACTTAGAAATAGTCAAGTGTGAGAAAGTGGAGTGTGGGAGTGTTTATGATGAATGAGATATCTTGAGTGGATGAGTATGTTGTGGAAATGGTTTGGAAATGTTGATATTAGGACAAATTGGGAGATTTACCACAAAGGGTAAAAATATGTAATTAAGGCATTGGATAAATGCTTAGTTGAATAAGAGTTAGAAACATTAACTCAAATGTTGGTGGATGAATTTCAGTTTCGGATGATACGCCGGAGCAAGTCGAGGTGAGAACACAAGAAGCATAAAGGCGGATAGTTGCACACAAGTAAAACGAGGTAAGGGACTGTGTGTTAGCTATAGAGATGTTCGTACGTATTTTACGGTAATTTCGTAGATATATTACTAAGACTAGTACGATATTATAATCCTATGAAATGATGTAGAAGTATGAAAAGCACTATGATGTATATATATGTATTGAGAAATGGGATAGGGTAAGGAAATAGCATGATATGCATGTTTTCAATGATTTTCTCAATTTTATATTATTATTATTGATTGAGAAATGTTGATGATAGGTTGGCTAATTTTACATGTTTTAGCATGAAGAGACATGCTATATTAATAAACGTGTTTTGAGTTTTAAAAAGAGAAAATAGCCATCTATCAGTTTTGAGATGAGATTTGGTGTTGAAGCGTTAGCTCACACCCGGTTTAAAGCCTTGATGTACCGTGCGGGAGTTTTAACCGCACGTGGGTTTTGAGAAAGTGCGGGAACTTCATTCGCACCTATTTTTGTTGAGTTAAGGTAAACCTGGGGGTCTGGGACCCAAGGGGATACCAGCCGACGGCCAATTGAACGGGCTGGGCCTTAACGATAGATCGTACCGCGCTGGAGCTTTGCGTTGACTGTGTGTCACGCTGCTTGCTCGCCTGGTATATGAGACATGGTTTAAGGATAAAAAGTCCATCGGAGTTGGAGTATGGACTTGGGTCCACGGTTGTACGTAGAATAGTGTAGTCACCCGTTGGTATACTATGTACCGTGCTGGGTGCACGTGAGTACGAGTATCGCGTAGATGACACACGACGTATCTTCACCGTGAGTATACGAGGAGATGAGGTGGATTGAAATGAGCCGGAAGGTAGGACTGACCCATCCCCCTTCAGGCGAAGTGATACCCTGTGCACACCCGATCAGTGAGGCCTGGGATCACTGACTGTGGCCATAAGTCGTGGATATTTGATTGCCTAAAATTCCATGTCTGTCTCAGAGAATCGAGAAACAGAGACAATCTCAGAAAAGAAAGAGATTTATGAGAAAGAATGATTTGAGAAGTGAAAGAGATTTCGTGTTTTAATAAATCTCTGATTTCACATTCGTGCCATGAGGGCACTATTTATGAGCATGTTTTAAATGGAAGTTTGACATTTGATTTACACGAGAATGCTATTGAGAAATATGTGTTTAAATGCATTGTTCGTATGATATTTCCATTTATAACGAAAACCTGGTTTTGGTTTATGCATGCATGGGCTATGTAGGTAGTACGATATCTACCTGCTAGCATACATTTCCTTACTGAGCCGTGGTTTGCTCATCCCACTATTTTCCCCCTCCAGGTACTGAGAAGTAAGAGAGCGGTGATCTCTAAGTCTTTTGTGTTGAACAGCTCCCACAATCCGCAAAGGTATAAGATTTGTATACACGAGTATTTTGTATCTACTATATCGTATCGCACAGTTATATCTTGGAATTGTAAACAGTATTATGGGGATGAAATGTAAGCACATGGTATTTATACAATTAATTTTGTGCATTTACACACACACCTGGGAGTGTGACTTAAAGTTTTTAAATATTCCGCTGTAAATAAATAAATTTTTAGTAATTACATCTTCTCACAGCCCAACCGTAGTAGAGAATGTATGGATAGAAGGGTTCCCGAAAGCGGGGCATGACAGGCTTGGTATCAGAGCATGGTTGGTCTGATGTGAGTTGATGCTTAGGACTAAGAAAACATATATCCCCAAGTTACTGTGCGATATTTAGATACAAATGTGTATACGGAGCTGGTAGTAAATTAAATGTTTGTTATAACGCAGGAAAGTTATCAGGCTAGTGAGTTTGCCTGAGAGACACCGCAAGAGGGGAGAGAGCTCGAGAGCTCGAGGGCAAAATGACAGGACTGAGAGGCACAGTAGATCATCCTCTAGTCATGAGCCCCAGGAACAGATAGAGGCTTCTGATCCTCGAATAACTCGATTGGAGGAAGACATGCGCACGATGATGACCATGATGGGTCAGATCATGGCTAGGTTTGAGGGTACATCTGGTACAGCAGGACAGGCTGCACCGAATCCCCCAGCAGCTGCACCTGAACCTGAGAATGTTGCACCTGCACAAGCTGAACCGGCTAGGCCACGGGAACCTCATATTCGACCGGTACCTCCTCCGGTAGCCCCACATCAGCATGATAATGATTTGGGGTATGGATATGATTGCGACATGGAAAGGTTGAGGCATTTTATGGACTTTAAGCCTCCTTCGTTTAGCGGGGTAAAGGATCCGACGGTGGCTGAGGACTGGATCAGTCAAATGGAGAAGTTATTCGACTTTTGTAGATGTTCAGCTACGGAGAGAGTAGCACTTGCGGCCTTTGTATTGAGGGGCGAAGCAGAGCACTGGTGGAAATCCGTCAGGCCGATGTTAAGAGCTCAAGGAATGGTTATCACTTGGGATATGTTCTTGGACGTTTTTAGAGAGTAATACATCCCAGATACTGCTCGACGGAGACTACAGATGGAATTTCTGAATCTGACTCAAGGGAATCAAACAGTTGATGAGTACGAGTCACGATTCACTTCACTGGGTCGATATGATCTGGACTCGATCAGGAGTGAAGCTGTCAGAGTCCGTAGATTTGTAGATGGACTGAGGCCTTCGATCCGAGCGAAGTTGGCCCCATTTGATGTCGCTACATATAGAGAGACTGTGCGACGGGCCCAGTTATGCGAGCAAGATCATGACTTGCAGATTTTTGAGTTTAGTTGGGGTAAGGACAAGGGTCCGAGGAAGCTGGGAGATGGTAAGAGTGCCAAATTTGGTCGAAAATTCATGAGTAAACGTTGGAGAGAGGTAGATGAGTTCCAGAAAAAGGTTGCTAGACCTTTTATGCCTCCGACTCAGACACCAGCCAGGGGTATAGTGATTGGTGGACCCCGACCGACTACAGATCAGTGTAGGCTATGCGGTCGATACCATGGTGGTAGGCCATGTCATCTTCAGGGTACCCGATGTTTCAGATGTGGTAAATTTGGACATTATGCCAGAGAGTGCCCGGAGATAGTTGAGGCAATTCCACAGAGGGGTAAAGAGCCAGAGAGGGTTCCTACAGTTGCACCTCCTGCAAGAAAGAAAGCCTCGGCTGAAGAGAAAGGAAAACAAGTTGTGGGTCAAGGCAGGGTGTATGCGATAGACCAGGCATCGGCTGATACCTCTTCTGAAGTGATAAAAGGTACAATCTTGATTTTCAATCTGAAGGTTATAGCTTTGTTTGATTCTGGTGCTACGCATTCCTTCATATCACCTGCATGTGCATCTAAGTTAAAAGGTTTTGTAGAACCCACATACTTGAGTAGGACTTTACTAATAAGTACTCCCATGAGAGTTAGCCAATTAGTTGAACAAGTGTATAAAGATTGTAAAGTGAGGGTGGGAGATAAGTGCATGACAGCCAACTTGATTTTGTTGAATATGTATGACATTGATGTAATTTTGGGAATGGATTGGTTAGCCGCCAATCATGCTGTCATAGACTGTCATTCTAAGTCCATTAAGTTTTCTCTACCTGAAGAATGTGTTGTAAGATTTTAAGAGAAGGAATGAAATCTTAAATTTTGTATTAAGTAAAGTACTTTGGTATAAATGGCTTAAGTGTTGTTTTGAAGGTTTTGTTGCTTATGTGGTGGATTTGAACAAAGTACATCCGGATATGGAGGACATCTCAGTGGTCAGAGAATTCCCTGATGTCTTTCCAGACGATCTACCAGGATTGCCACCTGATAGAGAAACAGAATTCGGTATAGACTTGACGCCTGGAACCGAACCGATATCGAAGTCACCATATAGGATGGCTCCAGTTGAGTTAGAGGAATTAAGGAAACAGCTGCAAGAGTTGTTAGAGAAGGGGTTCATAAGACCGAGAGTCTCACCATGGGGAGCCCCGGTATTGTTTGTGAAGAAGAGAGATGGGAGCCTCAGATTGTGTATTGACTATCGGATGTTGAACAAGGCTACAATCAAGAATAAGTACCCCTTGCCACGCATTGACGATTTATTGGATCAGCTTCGGGGAGCACAGATCTTCTCCAAGATAGATCTGAGGTCTGGGTATCATCAATTGAAGATTCGGAAGGAGGATGTGCCCAAGACAGCATTTCGTACCCGCTATGGCCATTACGAATTCTTAGTGATGCCTTTTGGGTTGACCAATGCGTCGGCAGCTTTTATGGCTCTAATGAACGAAGTATTCAAGCCATACCTGGACCAATTCGTAATTATCTTCATTGATGATATATTGGTGTATTCAAGGTCCAGAGAAGAGCATGAGCAGCACTTAAGGATTATTTTGCAGACCCTTCGAGAGAAAAGGTTATATGCCAAGCTTAACAAATGTGACTTTTGGCTAGAACAAATTTCTTTTCTAGGCCATGTTATATCGAAGGATGGGGTGTCAGTAGATCCATCCAAGATTGAGGCAGTTGTTCAGTGGGAACAACCTAGGACAGTCACAGAGATCAGAAGTTTTCTGGGTTTGGCTGGTTACTACAGGAGATTTGTAGAAGGTTTCTCTAGATTAACTGCTCCATTGACACCTCTTATGAGGAAGAGTGTGGAGTTTTCATGGGATGAAGCTTGTGAGAGAATTTTTCAAGAACTTAAGCGCAGATTAACTACCGCGCTAGTTCTTGTCATCCCTAACAGTTCAGGGAATTACTCGGTGTATACTGATGCTTCGCATCAAGGACTAGGCTGTGTTTTGATGCAAGATGGAAGGGTAGTAGCTTATGGATCTAGACAGCTGAAGGATCATGAGAAGAACTACCCCACTCACGATTTGGAGTTAGCGGCCGTAGTGTTTGCGCTGAAGATATGGCGCCACTACTTATATGGTGAGAGATTTTAGATCTTTACGGATCATAAGAGTCTGAAATATCTATTCTCACAAAAGGAGTTAAACATGAGACAGAGGAGGTGGTTGGAACTCCTCAAGGACTATGATTGTGAGATCTTGTACCACCCGGGGAAGGCAAATGTGGTTGCCGATGCATTGAGTCGGAAGAGTCTCGGGTTGGTGTCTCACATGATGGTTAGAGAGCACGAGTTGTTGGAACAATTCACGAACCTTAGTCTGGATATGACCCTACCTGAGATTGGCAGCTATGGGATTATTGCTAGCTTGAGATTAGAACCGGAGTTGATTGAGAGAATCCGACAAGCTCAGCAAATCGATCAATGGTGTATTGTCATGATTAGCCAAATCCGAAAAGGGAAGGGTGCTGATTTTATATTGAGTCCAGATGGGATACTAAGGTTTGGAGATAGAATATGTGTTCCTAAGGATTTAGAGCTGAGAAAGCTGATCTTATCAGAGGCACACTCGTCGAGATACACGATACACCCGGGGAGTGGTAAGATGTATCAAAACCTTCGAAAAGTATATTGGTGGTCTGGAATGAAGAGAGACATAGCTGAGTATGTCGCTAGATGTCTCATTTGTCAGCAAGTGAAAATCGAACATCAGAAACCAGGAGGACTATTACAACCTCTATCGATACCAACATGGAAGTGGGAGCATGTCACCATGGATTTTGTGATGGGGTTACCGAGAACCCGTAAGAACCATGATGCGATATGGGTGATAGTAGATCGGTTAACGAAATCGGCACATTTCTTAGCCATGAGATCTACAGATACATTGAGTGCACTGGCGAATCTGTATGTGCGAGAAATAGTGAGATTGCATGGAGTCCCAGTGAGTGTTGTTTCTGATAGGGATGCCCGCTTCACTTCCCACTTTTGGGGACATTTTCAGGAAGCGATGGGGACCCAGTTGAGTTTTAGCACCGCTTTTCATCCTCAGACAGATGGTCAGTCAGAGAGGACTATACAGACCTTGGAGGATATGTTGAGAGCGTGTGTGCTGGATTTTAAAGGCTCATGGGACGATCACTTGCCATTGATTGAGTTCGCCTACAATAACAGTCATCACTCAAGTATTGGTATGGCCCCTTATGAGGCACTATACGGTCATAAATGCCGATCACCCATTGGTTAGGAAGAAGTTGGTGACAGACAATTGCTCGCCCCCGATTTGGTTAAGCAAGCCTCCGAGGATGTTCAGATAATATGCGAGAGGCTGCGAACAGTTCAAAGTCGACAAAAGAGCTATGCTGACAGGAGACGGAGACCACTTGAGTTTGATGTTGGCGAATCTGTATTTTTGAAAGTATCTCCTTCTAAGGGAATAATGAGGTTTGGGAAGAAAGGAAAATTAAGTCCTCGTTACATTGGTCCCTTCGAGATTTTGGATAGAGTGGGAGAAGGAGCATATAGGCTAGCCTTACCACCTGAGCTAGCAGAAGTCCACAATGTCTTCCACGTTTCTATGCTTCAGAAGTACTACCCGGATCCGACACATGTAATTAATTATGAGCCGTTAGAGCTTAAGAAAGATATGTCGTATGTCGAGAGACCGATCAGGGTGATGGACAGGAAAGAGAAGGTGTTGCGGAACAAGACGTTTTCATTGGTTAAGGTTTTGTGGCAACATCACACTGTGGAAGAGGCCACATGGGAACTGGAAAGTTTGATGCGGGAAAAGTATCCCGAGTTATTCACAAATTGAATTGGTTCTAATTTGGAGGACCAAATTCTTTAAGTGGGGGAGAATGTGAGACCCCGTACATGTATAGCTATGTATATAGGAACATGGGAATGTAAATAAAATCATAAGTAAGATGATGTACTGTAATGTGAAGTGTATGCAATGTAAGTTCATAAGATTATGTACACACTTGTAGTAAGAATTGTGATTATAGGTACAAGTTGCATTAAGAATGAGTAGGAAGAAATGAACTTGAATACGAGAAGAATGTGATCGAAATGGAATATGAGTAGTATAGTAAAATGGAAGGAAAGACTTACATAAGTGTATATTTCCATTTGAGTAATATCGTATATATTTGGTCATACAAAGATTCTACACAAGTTTTAATGTGTATGTAGTGAGGATGGATCCCATTTTCAAGTCTCAAAGGTGAATGAATGAGGAAATGATCATGGTAGCAAATTAAGGGTGTTTAGTAAGGGTTGTTGAAGAGGAACTGCAGAAAAATCTGGAATTTGTGAAGGCCAGATCGATCTCATAGGATGAGAGATCGATCTGGGAGAGCCAGAATGCTCTTATGTGAGAAATGGAAGGGAACAGATCGATCTCCAAAGGAAGCAGATCGATCTCTTTAGGTCTCGGGTTGGAAGCAGATCGATCTCCCCTAAGACCAGATCGATCTCCTTAAGCTTCTGTTTGAAAGCAGATCGATCTCCAGTCTCGATAGATCGATCTCATACCTTTAAAACGTCTCAGAAAAGAGGGATTTTTGAGGAACAGATCGATCTCCATCCAAGGAAGATCGATCTTATCAAGTCAAAACTATAAATGGGAGCAGTTAGATCATCAGAATTTCGGGACAAACATTTCCATTTCACTTCAACTCAAAGAAATCTAGTTTCTCACTCCTAAATCCAGCCATTTTCAGTGAGATTTAAGGAGAGGCTATTAGAGACAAAGTTGTTCACATCAAAGAGAAGAACAACATAGTCTAGAGGCATTTTCCCATTTGAAGGATTGAAGAAATAGAGGGCAATCCTAATTTGAGCAAGAGGAAATCCAATGAGGTAAGTTCTAATGCACAAATCCAAGTACATTGGTATAGTTAATGCTTATAAAGATATTTGGGAGTGCATATTGTGGATAGAACTACCTAGGATGGTATGAAATGAATATAACTTAGAAATAGTCAAGTGTGAGAAAGTGGAGTGTGGGAGTGTTTATGATGAATGAGATATCTTGAGTGGATGAGTATGTTGTGGAAATGGTTTGGAAATGTTGATATTAGGACAAATTGGGAGATTTACCACAAAGGGTAAAAATGTGTAATTAAGGCATTGGATAAATGCTTAGTTAAATAAGAGTTAGAAACATTAACTCAAATGTTGGTGGATGAATTTCAGTTTCGGATGATACGCCGGAGCAAGTCGAGGTGAGAACGCAAGAAGCATAAAGGCGGATAGTTGCACACAAGTAAAACGAGGTAAGGGACTGTGTGTTAGCTATAGAGATGTTCGTACGTATTTTACGGTAGTTTCGTAGATATATTACTAAGACTAGTACGATATTATAATCCTATGAAATGATGTAGAAGTATGAAAAGCACTATGATGTATATATATGTATTGAGAAATGGGATAGGGTAAGGAAATAGCATGATATGCATGTTTCAATGATTTTCTCAATTTTATATTATTATTATTGATTGAGAAATGTTGATGATAGGTTGGCTAATTTTACATGTTTTAGCATGAAGAGACATGCTATATTAATAAACGTGTTTTGAGTTTTAAAAAGAGAAAATAGCCATCTATCAGTTTTGAGATGAGATTTGGTGTTGAAGCGTTAGCTCACACCCGGTTTAAAGCCTTGATGTACCGTGCGGGAGTCTTAACTCGCACGTGGGTTCTGAGAAACTGCGGGAACTTCGCTCGCACCTGTTTTTGTTGAGTTAAGGTAAACCTGGGGGTCTGGGACCCAAGGGGATACCAACCGACGGCCAATTGAACGGGCTGGGTCTTAACGATAGATCGTACCGCGCTGGAGCTTTGCGTTGACTGTGTGTCACGCTGCTTGCTCGCCTGGTATATGAGACATGGTTTAAGGATAAAAAGTCCATCGGAGTTGGAGTATGGACTTGGGTCCACGGTTGTACGTAGAATAGTGTAGTCACCCGTTGGTATACTATGTACCGTGCTGGGTGCACGTGAGTACGAGTATTGCGTAGATGACACACGACGTATCTTCACCGTGAGTATACGAGGAGATGAGGTGGATTGAAATGAGCCGGAGGGTAGGACTGACCCATCCCCCTTCAGGCGAAGTGATACCCTGTGCACACCCGATCAGTGAGGCCTGGGATCACTGACTGTGGCCATAAGTCGTGGATATTTGATTGCCTAAAATTCCATGCCTGTCTCAGAGAATCGAGAAACAGAGACAATCTCAGAAAAGAAAGAGATTTACGAGAAAGAATGATTTGAGAAGTGAAAGAGATTTCGTGTTTTAATAAATCTCTGATTTCACATTCGTGCCATGAGGGCACTATTTATGAGCATGTTTTAAATGGAAGTTTGACATTTGATTTACACGAAAATGCTATTGAGAAATATGTGTTTAAATGCATTGTTCGTATGATATTTCCATTTATAACGAAAACCTGGTTTTGGTTTATGCATGCATGGGCTATGTAGGTAGTACGATATCTACCTGCTAGCATACATTTCCTTACTGAGCCGTGGTTTGCTCATCCCACTATTTTCCCCCTCCAGGTACTGAGAAGTAAGAGAGCGGTGATCTCTAAGTCTTTTGTGTTGAACAGCTCCCACAATCCGCAAAGGTATAAGATTTGTATACACGAGTATTTTGTATCTACTATATCGTATCGCACAGTTATATCTTGGAATTGTAAACAGTATTATGGGGATGAAATGTAAGCACATGGTATTTATACAATTAATTTTGTGCATTTACACACACACCTGGGAGTGTGACTTAAATTTTTTAAATATTCCGCTGTAAATAAATAAATTTTTAGTAATTACATCTTCTCACAGCCCAACCGTAGTAGAGAATGTATGCATAGAAGGGTTCCCGAAAGCGGGGCATGACAGCAACATCAGTATATCGGTAATAACCAGGACTATGGCCGTGTGTCCTCGTGAGCCCCTTTGCTACATGGATCCTAGTGTGTGGGGTCTCACCCTGATCGAGAACCGCCCGGGAGGTGGGTCAATCCAACCCGTCAGTCTTATCCGATCCCACGCATCTGAAGATGCCGTATCCGAAGATACCCTGTATCCAAAGATATCGTATTCGAAGATACCCCGTATCTGAAGATACCACACGGTACATTGTACCTCATGCTACTTGCACGGTACATCGTACTCCATGGACCCATATCATATCTCTATACTCATGCCATGTCTCAAAACGTACGTGCGAGCCTATTTAATCGGTGACACACAGACTACCCGATGCTCCAAGCACTCTCATCAAATCAAGTAAAACTAGTGCGAGCTAAGCTCTAGCACTCTCATCAAATCATGTGGAAAATCTGGTGCGAGTTAGACTCTAGCACCCTGTCACGAAAATCATGTAAAATCTGGTGCGAGTTAAAGTCTAGCACCGTGTCATGAAAATCATATATATATATAAAATATGGTGCGAGTTGGACTCCAGCACCAATGCATGAAAAACTCTAGTGCGAGCTCTCGCTCCAGCACTAATGCATGCATCACACAACTCAAAATATCGTGCGAGCTGAGCTCTAGCACGTCACATGTCAATAAAAACACGTAGGCGGCTCTGTTTCCTCAAAACAGTTTTCAAAACAATTTCATCGTTGAAACTATGAAATGTTGTGCATTTTTCTTTCAAGGTTAGCCAGCCTACTCATGCATCCATCAAAACACCTCTAGAACGAGCAGGAACCTCTTGTTCTTGCTCCTCCCAATTTTTTCTAAAGTTGTAAATTTTTACCCTTAACAAGGCTATTTTGGTAATTTGCCCATTCGGGGCACTAAAATTATTTATTTACTTCTAGACCCTTCAGATAATTTAAAAGACTGCATATGACTGGAAATTTTGTAAAGTTACCTCTAGCAGTCCGTAGAATTCCCTTACCTTATTTTTCTGTAGAGTCTGACCTTTCCTTTTCCCACTGCTGTCTCGTCATGCAGTCCGATCTGCTCCCAATTCAATGTCCGAAACTGCGTATAAATATTCCTCAGGTCAGATATCATACAATTTAATTGTATTTCCTATTTTATGGGCTTCATTTAAATCATTGGGCCCATTTACCCCTATTGGGCCCGATTGCACCTTAATGGGCCTTAATCGGCCTTAAGCCCGTTTTTCACTTAATTTTCACATTATCAAGGCCTATTGGGCTCATTGGGCCCACCAACAATTTATTGGGCCTCGTTCTAACTCTCGAATAGTTCAATTTATTATTTACGACAATTTATTCAACTTTTCAAAATTTAATTTAATTAATACGAAAATTAAATTCGTAGCACGCATAACGATGCAAATTATCGTAAATAAAGATTACTTACTCGAGATTCCATGCTAGTACATAAATCGAGACTGTCTCGAGCTCTCTTTGATGCCAATTGTCGAGCTACAAATTTCATAAATTTTCGGGTAAATTTCCAGTCAAAAATTAATTAAATAAAATATTCCAAAATTTAAATCGATCAATTTTGACCGCTACTGACTTACCCGTAGCTCGATTACATCGTCGGGATTTTTTCCTAATTTTTTCTCTTTTTCTTTTTTCCTTTTTCTCCTTTTTTTCCTTCTTTCTTGGCTGGACCGATTCAGTCCGGTTCAACCCGGTTCAGACTAGTACGATTCAGTCCGGTTCACTCCGGTTCACCTCTTTGCTGAACCAGTCCGTATCGGTTTAGATGTTCCCATTGCCATTCATGACGTTTTCGGTCGGTTCTTGGCTCGTTTCTGGCGCCAAACGGTGCACCTGCACTGGGGGAGTGTTCGGTTGGGGTCGGGGTTGGCCGAATCACGCCGATGGCCGCCGGATTCATCTTCTCCCTCCGCGGCTTCTCTCCCTTGATCCGTCGGATTCCAGTGGTTTCACCGGTCGATACCGGTCTCAAAAGAACCGGCTCATCCTCCCGATCACACCGGTGGCCTCCGTTCGAGCCCAGCTGCCATGGATCGCTGGAATCAACCCCGTTTTCCTCGCGACTTTCTCTTCCTCCGTTCGACGATTTTTGGCCTCCTAACAGTGCGTAACCGGTGCCCAAAGCTTCGCCGGCCTCTCCTCTTCCTCCTCGACCCTTTGTCGGAGCCGTCGGTCGCCAGTGGCCGTGGGTCGGTCGGGCCACGCGTGGCATCTTCCTCGATTTTCCATTCTTCTTCTCTCTCCCCGATAACATTTTTCAAATTTCTCTTCTTTCTTTTATTTTTATTTATTTTATTTTTATTTATTATTATTTATAATTTAGTTTATTATTAAAATAGTCATTAAAATATTCAACTATATTCTAAAAATATCTACAATTATATTATTTTATTCCAAACAATTTAATTTAATTTAATTTAATTATTATATTTTTTAATCATTTTTCGGTATAATTTCTTCGTATTTTCGGGATATTGTTCCGGGTGGCTTTTCGGTATTCCTAAAAATTTTGAATCTTGATCAGTTGGACTCGAAATTTAATTATTTCTTCGTTATTGATCAAGATTCTCAAATCCATTATTTTTAATTAAATTTTCTCGTCGAATTTATTTCGACTTTTGGTCTTTTGACCGTTTTGCCCTTGCACGTGTTCAGGATTAATTTAACCTGACTTCCCTTCACGAACACTCACTCATTTCGCATTTTAAACCCTTATCTCCCGTCTGAATTCCATTCGTTTAAATTTGTGACCATTTTTAATCCTTTATAATGAATTATGATATAATTCGGGTCTTACAAGTAAGGTTATTGCCAAATTTTTTTATCAATCTGTGTTCTAGTAACCTAAATTGTTGAATTTTCTTCAAAAATTTCTTTATTTTTGCTGAAATCTTCATTAGGGCAATTTTAGAACTGTTCCATTGCCTAGGTTTCTAGAGAACTATTGCCTAGGGTCTGCAAAACAATCTTAGAGTGTGTCTAGCTGAAATTTTAGTCTACAATCATGCCTCGTCTTAAGAGAGCTAGCCAAAAATCACCTAGACCAAACTCAAATGTTGATAGAGGGTCATCTTCCCAAACAGGTCCTCCCTCTTCTGTCACCACCTTTAGCAGGTGTTTTCAAACACCTGCAAAAAGGAGATGATATGAAGAGTATTTCTCAACTATGCCAATTAAACACTGGCAAACAATTGACTTCTCTTTCCTAAATCGTATTGATTTCCCTTATCTGTCAAAAATGGAAGAGTTTGGTCAGCTTCCATTCCTTAAAATTAACACCCCGGCACCTCCAAACATCATTAGGGCCTCCTTTTCTAACGCTGAACTCATCTACGACCCTGATGATACCTATAAGATTCTAGGGTTCAAAACATTTGTCATGGCTAAAACGATCCCTGTAGACACAACCCTACTAGCTCGAGTGTTTGGCATAGAAGATGATGGGTTAACCGATGAAGAGGAGGAAGTACCTCTAGAATTTAACCTCCCCGGGGATAAGGCGAGTGACCTACCGATGCACCCGAGGTTACTCCACCTTATAATCTCATGGAACCTCAGACCCTTCGGCACCCGCCACTCCACGGTCAGGAGACTAGACCGTTTTTTGCTCCACTACCTTCACACTTCACAAAATCGAAAACCAAATCTAGTCCACTTCATTTACGAAGACTGGCTGAAAATAGTGTGCGGCCAAGCCTCCACGATAGTCTTCCCACAACCGCTTATGTACTTGCTTCAACGACTCGGGGTCGATTGTTCCTATGAGACCGGTGAAGTGCCTTCAACAAAAAACGTCTTAAACATTGGCACACTTCACCATATGGGGTACTACAAGGACTTTCAAGGGCAATGGAGGAAGAAACGAGAAAACCAGTCTGAGGCAGCCATGGAAGAAGACCTACCAGCTGAACCTACCACCCCAACTACTGAGGCTCCTTCTTCGTCGATTGGTCAGCCCACTGCACCTGCCTCAACATCCGACGGGCTGGAATCGATTATGGCCATGGTTATGGAGCTTAACCAAAAGATGGATGAAGGATTTGCAAACCTTCATGCCATACAGCAGTTATGTTCGATGAGCTGCAGGTTACCCGCACTCGAGTCGAGGAACTTCTGGAGCGATTTCCTCCTCAGTCTTAGGGTATGCTTGCTAAGAATGTTCTAGATGATTACTAAGTTTATCTTCCATTTTGAGACATGTATTTGTTTGAATGTTTATCTTGTGAAATGACATGATTACTCATTTGAGGACATGTATTATGCTTAGATCTCATTTTGAAATGACATATCTTTTGAAATTAAATGATTTTATGCCTTTATTCCCATTGATATGACAAAAAGGGGGAGAAGAATATGTTATGTTAAGAAAACATATTTAAAGGAAGCTTAAATTAAGGGGGAGTTAAGGGGAGCTTACATTAAGAGAGAGTTTTTGAAAGCAATTCAAATTTTATGCATAATGCAAAAGGGGTAACTAAACATGTTTATTGAATAAAGTTTTGTCATATTAAAAAAGGGGAGATTGTTGAGTTAATTTATTTTGAAATGACAAAACAAGTAAATTCAATAATGGATATAAAATATAGAAATGATTTAAACATGTTTAGAGTTTATCAGTACAAGAAACTAAGTATTTAAAGTTGAGAGATCGATCTCATGAGATGAGAGATCGATCTCCTGGGTTTTCTAGTATGAGAGATCGATCTCATAAGAATATGAGATCGATTTGCTAAAAGATTGAAAACTCAAAGAGACTGTATAAGATGTTAAGAAAACAGAGATCGATCTGTAGGGGTTATGAGATCGATCTGTAAATTACAGAATGTCTGAGAGATCGATCTGGTCTAGGAAGAGATCGATCTCCTCTAAGTCAAAGGTTAAAGGTATTAGATCGATCTGTAGATCGATCTATGTTTAAACAGTGAGTTTACAAGATCGATCCCCTATGGATAGAGATCGATCTCCTCAAAGTCAGAGAGTTAAGGAGATCGATCTAGGGTGATTAGAGATCGATCTCCTCTCTACGAGAATACTTGCTAGATCGATCTGGAGATCGATCTTACCTCAAACAGAGAGATTAGAAGATAAATCTGCTGGTTCGACAGATCGATCTTCACTAACATTTTCAAATTATAAGATCGATCTCTACAAATATGAGATTGATATCCATGCTTCAAGTGGCTTTGTAATTGCAGGAATTTAAACTAAGAGATCGATCTAGTCATGATGGGAGATCAATCTGGTACTCTACTAGAGGTTCCTAACAGCTCTTTCTACAAAATCTTCAACGGGAAAAATAACATTAAATGCTCCAACTACCAATCCTGCTGATAAAATCAAGCATTGAAGACACTAGAAAAGAAGACACTATTGCTGTAAATTCTGTATATTCTCGAGAAATCTTTTCCAACATTCTTTTTGTCTTCAAAGATCATTTATTGACGTGGTTGTAAAAACCACTTTGTAGAAGCTATTTTCTCCTACCCTCAAAAGAAAGCTTCACTTTGTATTCATCCTTAATTAAAGAGAGAAGAGGAGAGTTCCTCTGTCAGTTAACTTTGTAAAGGATGAATATTTGTCTGTGTAAAAAGGGTAGAGAGGTTATTCCTTAACCTGTAAAAGGGAGTTTGTAACAGCTATTGATAGAGTGAAAGAAAGCTCTTGACAAGGAGGACAAGAAGAGAGGACGTAGGCAAGAGATTGGTCGAACCTCTATAAACTATTGAGTTTGCTGTTTCCTTCCCTTATCTCCTTTCAATTTATTGCACTACATTTTATTGATTATTCTTTGATTACTTGCAATTAGATTCAATTAAGTTTAAATTTACCATTATCTTTAGAAAACTGATTCACCCCCCTCTTGGTAGAGCCAACAGTCAGTATTTCACTCTTACTGATCGAATCTAAAGTACTGGGCCTGTTTTACTTTATTGGCTCGATTGTACCTTAATGGGCCTCAACCCATTTCTAGCCCGTTTCTACTTATTAAATCCTTTCTTCGGGTTTACTGGGCTTATTTGGCTTACCAATACTCATCGGGCTTCGTTCCAAACTCATTGGATAGCCCGTATACTATTTACGATAATTACTTTAAAATTTCGAATAAAATTCCTTTTATACAGAATTAATCCATAAAATCAATAAAATAATCTTAACTCTGCATTAAGGACTCAAATTGTCGGAATTAAAATGTACTTACCCAAAGCTTTGCAGGGTACGAAAATTGGAGCTCAATCGGCTCTCGTCTGGGCTCTGTCGTAAAACTGCACAGTTGGATTAATCCGGGTTATTTTTCATTAAATATAATATTAAATTAATTTTTGGAATTTACCCATAGGTCAATCTCGACCCTCGGTCAACTTACCCGAATCTCGAGTCGTCCCCGATAATTTTTCTTTCCATTTTCCCTTTTTTTCTTTTCTTTTCTTCTCCTTTCCTTCTCTTTTTCCTTCATTTTCCTTCATTTTCCTTTCAGCCAAACGGTGCTATTTTGGGTCTTTTCCGTCGTCGACGTTTTCGACTGTTTCGTCGGCCACTACCAATCTCAAAAGGACCGCCTCCTCCTCCTGATCACGCCGGTGCCCACCGTTCACGCCTAGTTAGCATGGATCGTCGGAATCGGGCCCATTTCCCTCTCGATTTTCTCCTCCTCCGTTCGTCAGACTCAGCCATCGTCAGTGCACGTGACCAGTGCCAGAGTGTTCGTTGGCCTGTCCTCTTTCTCCTCTGGTCTTCATATAGGATCGTAGCCTGCCGGTGGTCGTGGGTGGCTCGAGTCTTCGGCTTTCGCTTCTGTCGGTTTCCAGTTTTGGGTTTTTCCCGATTTTTTATTTTTAGTTCTTTTTTTATTATTATTATTTATAATTTATTTTATTATTATAATAATTAAAATATTCTTAAAAATCCCTAAAATATCTACTAAAATCATATTTTATTTTATTTATTGTATTTTAACCCTTTTTCGGTATATTTTCTCCATATTTTTAGGATATTGTTCCGAGTGAAAATTTCGATTAATTCCAATAAATTCATATCTTGATCAATTGGACTCGAAATTTAATTATTTCATCGTTATTGATCAAGATTTCTCAAATCCATATTTTTAATGAAACTTTCTTATGGAATTTATTTCGGATTTCAATCTTTTGAGCGTTTTACCCTTATACACGTTCAGGACCAATTTAACTCGACTTTACTTCTTGGACCCACTATAATCTCTCATTTAAAATTCGAATCTCTGTCTGGACAATTCAAATCTCATAAATTTAATTTGAAATTCCTTAATTGTCCATTTTCAGATTTAACGTACGTTCGACTACTTCATTCATATTTATATGATCAAATCATCTGTCTTATGATTCCATTAACATATAACCATATCCATAAAATGTGTGAGTCATAAGGAAATACGATAACAATCGGGTCTTATATAATCTCCCCTACTTAAGAAATTTGGTCCTCCAAATTAGAACCATGTCAAATGGGTCCACAAACAACTCCGGGTACGTCTATCGCATCATACTCTTTAATTCTCATGTGACTTTTTCGGAGTGTACTACTACCAAAGGACTTTAATTAGGGAGATCATCTTAAACCTCAACACCTTCTCCTTCCTGTTTTAATACCCGAATCAAGTTTTTCAACATACGTTATACTTTCATTGAGCTCCAATAGCTCATATCCGATCACAGATGCTGGGTCCGGATAGTATTTTCGAAGCATCAAAAGATGGGACACATTATGGATGCCTGCTAATTCAGGTGGTAACGCCAACCTACAAGCCTTATATCCCACTTTGTCCAATCTCTCAAAGGATTCAATCTAACAAAACTCAATTTGTCTTCTTTCCGAATCTCGTTATGTCCTAAGGGCATGCAACTACCAACAATACTAATTCACCCTTGGTGAATTCCAATACTTTTCTGTCTCTTGTCAGCATAGCTTTTTTGTATGCTCTGAGGTGTTCTTAATCTTTCACAAATCAACTGAACATCTCAGAGGTTTGTCTTATCAATTCGGGAACAATTCTCTATCTGTCACCCACTTCTTCTTATCTAATTCGGGGAACAACCCTTAAAGCCATACCATGTCTCATAAAATGTTATCCCGATACTCAAGTGACAACTGTCATTATTGGCGAATTCGATTAGTAACAACTGATCATCTCAGGAGCTTAAAAAATCAATGGCACACACTCTAATCATATCCTCAAGAATTTGTACAGTCCCCTTTGACTAACCTTCTGTCTAAGGATAAAAAGCTGTGCTAACACTTAGTCGGGTTCCTATAGCTTCCAAAAAAATATTCCCAGAAGTGGGAAGTGAAGCGAGAATCCCTATATGATACAAGGCTCACTGGAAAATACATAATGTTCCACAATCTTCCATACACATAAATCCGCCTACACACTCAGAGTATCTGGGGATTTCATAACCAGAAGGTGGGTAGACTTAGTCAATCTGTCGACTATCACCCAGATAGTCTCGTGATTTTTGCGGTCCTCTGTAACCTGTCACAAAATCAAAGGTAACTTGCTCCTATTTTCGTGTCGATATTGGTAGATACTGCTATAACCCTACAAACTTCTATTGTTCTACCTTAATCTGCTGACATACGAGACACTTCTCCATAATCGCTACAATGTCTCTTTTCATATCTAACCACCAATACCCTTTTTTGAGATTTCAATATATTTATTACTTCTCAGATGCACTGTATATCCCGAAGAATGAGCTTCTGACAATAACATTATCTCATCACTGTTAACATTATCTCATCACTGTGGTCATAGGGAGTATTTATACTATCTTTGAACCTCAGTAAGCCATCATCACTCTCTATGAACTCTGTCACTGTACCCATCTGAATCTGACCTATACTATCGACACCATGCCAATCATCATGCTAAGCCTGTCAAATCCAGTCACTCAAACTCGGTTCTAATCTCAGGCTAGCTGTCACACAATCACTGTCACCATCAGAAGGGATCACATCACTACTGAGTCTCACAACTGCTTTAGCAGCTCACGCTCCCTGACCATCATATGTAATACCATCCCGAGGCTCTTTCTACTCGAGGCATCAGCCATTACATTAGCCTTTCCTGGGTGGTACAATGTTCACAATCATAATCCTTAGAAGCTCTAACCCTCTTGGTTATCTCATATTCTACTCTTTCTGTGAAAACAGATACTCGGGGCTTTTTATGATCAGTGCATACCCAAAATTTCCCGTCGTGTACATAGTAGTGCCATACCATTAGTGCATTACTATGACTACCAACTTTAAATCATGGGCCGAATTGTCCTTTCATGATCCTTGAACTGTTTGGATCCACACGTGACTATCATCTCATTTTGCATTAATACATAGCCCAATCTTGGTTTCAAGACATCCATATACCCGGAGAAACTTCTTAATCTGTTGGGTATGGTGAAAATAAATGCAGTGGTCAATTCATACTTTAATACACCAAAACTCATGTCACGTCTATCATCTCATTCAAATACCATTTTTTCTTAGTTAAACGTGTCAACAAAGTAGTCCATTTTGAGAACTCTCAGTAAACCATCTGTAAAAACAATTTCCAATTGTTACTTATAATTTTCCCTGGACTTTAAATACACCCAAAATATCATCAATAAGGATGATAACAAATCGGTCCAGGTAAAGTTTAAATACCTCATCGTAGTTGAGTTCCACTAAATATGTCAATCACCCATCTCCTTGACCTATGTACGCATAAACGTATAATGTCATTTCGAAATCGCTTCCGTTCAAGATACTAACCCACGTCATTTCTTTTTTTCTTATATTAACGGCTTTTATAAAATTTTAATTTTTAAACCTTCATGATTAATCGAATTCTATATTTCTTTATCGTACAAGTAAAGGTACCCTAATTTTAAATGTATATATTACGACTGTCGATTTCAATTTATAGGTTATGTGTACTTCTAGACGCTGTCAAGTCTTCAGGTGGGGAGGTATTTTGAAATACCTTTATTAACCCTAGACTTGACCACATGGACTGGTTGTGTATATATCCCCCTTATCCTTGGTCACAATTTATATTCACTACATATCGCTTAATCCAAATTACTTCACATATCAAAGATATTCTTACCTTGCATACGCCTCTTATTCTAATATATCCTGTATTCAGGATCAATCACATCTCAAAGCTTATCTTATTTCGTATATCAACTATAACAAAACTCTTTCATTACTTATCAAAACTTACAGTATACTTTTCAGGGGTAACCATATCACTATCTTAGGATAGAAATCTGAACAGCATTGTTTGCAGCCGACCAATTTATTCTCGAATATTACTTTAAATTATTCATATTCCATTGAATAAAATCAGCGGACTTATACTTCTTCCCCCGTTTTCAACTTATAATCTCTTCATAATTATTCTGTTAGTTAACCCTCCTCCATTAGGGTACTAACTATTAGCATTGTGCCCACGGATATAGACATTCTTGTCTTTCACTAACTTATCTGCTAATGAAGGCGGTATGAATAAATGCGTGGCACCAGGATCAATTAAATTAATTACTTCATTATTCATAACCAGTGTGGTATCTTTCACCACATCATATGAACATCAGTAGTGTCTTGCTCCAAGGCATACACTTGCCCTCGTCTAATAGCCTACTTTCCCCTTTCTCTTCGGCTGTGGCCTCCCTTTTTCGATGTAGAGATATCAACAGGGATTTCTCTATCTCTTTGCCCTTTTGTGGGGTAGTCTCACCCAACTCTGAGCAATCATTAAATAAATGGTCCGTCTTACCACACTTAACGCTTATTTTAGTCAATAAAGTGTAGGGCCTACTTCCGTGGTATCTACCATACATCCTACACTGCTCCGTAGAAGGTCGGGGTCCTCCAATCACAATACTCCTCAAAAGTGCTGAAATTGGATACATTGGGGCCTTACCAATCATCTTACCCTGTGACTCATCAACTCTAATCTCTTACCAAACTACCTTTTTTCCCATTCTGACATCTTTGTCATTCTCTATTCTCTTATGTCTCTATTTCAACCCTTACTACCTTTCCCAATCTCAAAGGCGTGCAACACATGATCTTATTCAGACACTGTAGTCTGCGCACTGCCTCGGCATATGTAGTGATATATAACGGGGCCACTTGGACTCTAGTTGACAATCCGAGCCCTTCCATGAACTTTTGGGCTTTCTGACTCTCACTGCCTATAGTGTCGGGGTCATACCTACCCAGGGATATAAACTGAGTTTCATACTCGTCAATCAACCAGTTCCTCTGGGTCAAAGTAAGGAATTTTATCTGTAATTTCCTTGAAACAGTGTTCGGGATATTCTGTCATCGGAATACATCCAAAAATATTTCTCATGTCAGCTCTGGATGTCTAACTCTTAAAATGGGTCGATCAGACTTCCACCAATACTCCGACTCGCCTTCAAATCCCATGCATACTCTGAGCAATTAGCTCCCAAAATATTCTCCACACTCCGTTCCAACCTCGCAAAACGTGTCTCAATACTATCCGATCTCTCTGTCGGACTCTGTGAGGCATGCTCAACATCAGTCTCCATTTCAACATCATCATGGTTCTCATAGATCGACTCAGCATGACTAGCAGGCTCAGGCCTACCTCTACGACTTCTGCCTCGTGCTCTACCTCCTCTACCGCGACTAATGTTAGGCAAAATGCCTATATTCCTGCATTCTCAATCATTTCTGAGTTAAAACCCATCTCGATATACACTATTATATCTAACCAATCACAGTAACACGAGGATGTAATTTTTTAATTATTGACACTCACACACATCAGACCAATTTTGCTCTGATACCACCATTTGTCACGACCCAAAACTACCCAAAAATCAGAGTAAATTTTTTATTTTTCTTTCATACTTACCTGACCTCTGATCGTGACCAACCATAACCAATAATTGGGCTATGTGTCAGTGCCCATATCCTTACCATACATTTTACAAATAGTGCACAATTTAAATTAAATAAAAACTCATACGTTATGCACTAATTTCTTTTCATTTCTTTTCAATATGTACCCAGTCTATACATCCCAGTGTCAATACAAAATATAGTACTATGCTTGTGTTATTTAGATACAATATAGACAACGTATATATACCTCAAGATGATGGGTAGCAGCTGATATCAAGAATGCAGTACTTAGTAGCCTCAAAGTCTACTGGAAATGATCTGTGTGAGAAAATGAAAGGGGTAAGCACATCAGGCTCAATAAGGCAATCCTACAACAAGTAGGTAACCATACAACCTACATGAACATGGTGCCATGCATAAACCACCCTTTCTCCACACATTTCAAAACAGATGCTATAATTCATGATGTCATGTAAAACAAGTTCGCATGTGGATTTCAAAGAGCATGGAAAATTTAACATACAACTCTTTTAAATCATTTCATTCTCATTAAAATTTCATAACATAGCCAGGACTCAGCTCATCCCTCGGGTGTTCCTGACTCATACAACACCATGAAATCAAATGCTTTTCACAGCAATAGAAATATGCAATACAATGAATGTCATGTAAAACCAGTTTACATCACTCATGGGTTTAAATAGCATGGAAATAACATCATGCAAGTTCAGTTTAAAACCCAGTTTCATTCTCATCAAAATCATATCTTAGTCAGGATCCAATCCCTCCCTCAGGTGATCCAAACTCACATAAAAATCCACAAAACGTGTTTCTCAAAAACATCAACATGCGAGACTAGGCAATAGATATATATATATCTCGAGCAAATAGCTAAGACTATGGCCATATGTCCTCGTGATCCCACTCTACACGGATCCTAGTGTGCGGGGTCTCACCACGATCGAGAACCACCCCAAGAGGTGGGTCAGCCCATCTCGTCGGTCCTATCCGATCACTCGCATCCGAAGATGCCACTCGCATTCAAAGATTTCACGCATCCGAAGATGCCACATAATCAATCCCAACATGGTACAGCGTACTCCATGCTACTTGCACAGTAAAACATACTTCGTGGACCCATATCTCATATCCATACTCATGCCTTGTCTAAAAGCGCACGTGCGAGCCTATTTAATCGGTGTGATATACAGTCTACCCAATGATCCAAGCACGGCTCATCGCATGTTCTCATAAAACTAGTGCGAGCAATGCTCTAGCACTCTCATAAAATCAAGTAAAACTAGTGCGAGCTGAGCTCTAGCACTATGTTACACAAATCATGTGAAAATCTGGTGCGAGTTAGACACCAACACCTTGTCAAGAAAATCATGTAAAAATTTGGTGCGAGCTAGGCTTCAGTACCCTGTCACAAATATCATGTGAAAATCTGGTGCTAGCTAAGCTCCAGCACCTTGTCACGAAAATCATGTGAAAATCTGGTGCGAGCTAGGCTCTAGCACCAATGCATGTAAAACTCTAGTGCGAGCTCTTGCTCTAGCACTAATGCATGCAGCACAAACTCAAAAACTCGTGTGAGCCTACCCATGCATGTGTCAAACCACCTCAAAACCAAGCAAGAAACCTTCGTTCTTGCTTCTCGTAACTTTTCCTAATTTTGGAAATTTTACCCTTCACATGGGTATTTTGATCATTTGCCCATCTAGACACTAAAATTCTTATTTTAAATCTAGACCCTTTAGACAATTTAAGAGACTACAAATGAATTTGAAATTGCGTAAAGTTACCTCTAGCAGTTCGTAAAATTCCCTTACCTAGAATCACGTGCAAGCTTATCCGTCTCGATAGTACCAGATCTCTCAGTCTAAATTCGCTCCAACCAAGTCTACGGAGCTACATATAACCACATATTTGGGTCATTCTAATATATTTGTCAGTATTTAACTCTTACTGATCGAATCTAAAGTACTGGGTCCGATTGCACCTTAATGGGCCTCGATCCATTTTCAGCCTATATCCACTTATTAAATCCCTTCTTTGGGTTTACGGGGCTCATTTGGCTTACCAATACGGGCTTCGTTCCAAACTCATTGGATAGCCCGTATACTATTTACGATAATTACTTTAAAATTCTAAATAAAATTCCTTTTATACAGAATTAATCCATAAAATCCGTAAAATAATCTTAACTCTGCATTAAGGACTCAAATTGTCAGAATTAAAATGTACTTACCCAATGCTTTGTGGGGTACGAAAATTGCAGCTCAATCAGCTCTCATTCGGGCTCTATCGTAGAACTGTACAATTGGATTAATCAGAGTTATTTTCTATTAAATATAATATTAAATTAATTTCTGAAATTTACCCGTAGGCCAATCTCGACCCTTGGTCAACTTACCCGAATTTTGAGTCATTCCCGGTAATTTTTCTTTCCTTTTTCTCTTTTTTTCTTTTCTTTTCTTCTCCTTTCCTTCTCTTTTTCCTTCCTTTTCCTTTCAGCTAAACGGTACCGTTTCGGGTCTTTACCGTCGCTGGCATTTTCGATTGTTTCGTCGGCCACTACTGGTCTCAAAAGGACCGCCTCCTCCTCCCGATCACGTCGGTGCCCACCGCTCACGCCTAGCTTTCGTGGATCATCAGAATCAGGCCCGTTTTCCTCTCGATTTTTCCTCCTCTGTTCGCTGGACTCAGCCGTCGTCGACGCGCGTCACCGGTGCTAGAGTGTTCGCCGGCTTCTCCTCTTTCTCCTCCAATCTTCGTCTGGGATCATCGGTCGTCGATGGTCGTGGGTGGCTCAAGTCTTCGGCTTTCGCTTCTGTCGATTTCCAGTTTCGAGTTTTTCCCAATTTTTAATTTTTAGTTCTTTTTGTATTATTATTATTTATAATTTATTTTGTTATTATTATAATCATTAAAATATTCTTAAAAATCCCAAAAATATCTACTAAAATCATATTTTATTTAAATTAATTAATTTAATTTATTTATTGTATTTTAACCCTTTTCGGTATATTTTCTCCGTATTTTCGGGATATTATCCTGAGTGAAAATTTTGATTAATTTCAATAAATTCATATCTTGATCAATTGAACTCGAAATTTAATTATTTCATCGTTATTGATCAAGATTTCTCAAATCCATATTTTTAATGAAATTTTTTTATGGAATTAATACCGAATTTTGGTCTTTTGATCGTTTTACCCTTCTACACGTTCGGGACCAATTTAACCCGACTTTCCTTCTTGGACCCACTATAATCTCTCATTTAAAATTCGTATCTCTGTCTAGATAATTCAAAACTCATAAATTTAATTTGAAATTCCTTAATTGTCCATTTTCGAATTTAACGTACGTTCGACTACTTCATTCATATTTATATGACCAAATCATCTGTCCTATGATTCCATTAACATATAACCATATCCATAAAATATGTGAATCATAAGGAAATACGATAACAATCGGGTCTTACAACCTGTGCCTGCACCCACTGCACACCCCAGCACCTAGTACACCAACCCAACGCTGCACCCAGTCTTGCACAGAATGGACGCCAGCTGTACGCCCAGCGTACCCCAGTCGCGCCCTCTCCCCTGTAACCAGAACTTCTGCCCTATGCATTCTGCATCTTGCCCAACGCCCTGCGCATCTGAACCCTCTACTATAGCAACCTGACACAGCCCTGTGCCTGCCCCTCTTTGCCCCCAGCCAACGACTATCTGCGCGCCTCGGAAACCAGGGCACACTAAACGCCCACTCCACGCCAAAAACCTACCACACGCCAGTGCACCAGTCTGCGCCTAATGTACCTAGCACCGAGCCCCAGTCTGCACACCACGCTAAGCCTTGCACCAGCCTCGACATGCCCAACGCTTTTACACATTGCCCAGGACCAGCGCGCTCAGCACATCACATCCCTGCATCTGGACTCTACATACCCACTTGCACTCCACGTCAGGCTCTGTACGCAATGATCCTGTACCCTCAGCACACCGGTCCCGTACCCCTTGTAGCCCTGCTAATCTGAGGTATAAAAATTGAGTTGAACAGTAGATGAAAAGGTTGGCTGTAAAAGTGAATAGTAGAAAAGGGCAAAATAGGAGAGAATAGAGGCTAGCTAGGAGGTGATGGTGATGATGCCGATGGCCAGAGTAGAAAGATGGTGATAAGGATAGAGATGCCGAGGAGGTGAAGGAAGCAGAGAATGAAAAGAGGAAGAAGAAGAAGGAAGAGCTCGGGGGAAAAGAAGAGAGGAAAGAAATTTTGGCGTGGGAAGGTTCAAAACCGAACTGAAAAAAAAGTAGAATATATATATATGTGTATATATAAATAAAAAATATAAATAATTGGAGATAGTGAAAAAGGCACAAGAAGGAAACTTGAGAGATTCAGAAAAGGGGCACCGAAGAGAAATTTAACCTAGTGGGCCAGACCCACCTACTCCAGATGTAAGGCATTTAGGACTACATGCAAACACCCAAGTAAGAAAAATCATGTGTGCTATCAGAGATAAATTGCACGTATTTTCTTTCGATTTGTAGATATTACTTTTAGAAAATATTTTACCGTAAGGAAAATTAGGTTGTGTTGTTAAAGATATATGCACGTATTTTTTTATGTTTTGTAGATATAAATTTAGGTCGTACTTCTAATGTAGAAAAATATCTGTGAACTGCTAAAAATATCTGCGTATATTTTCTACGTATTTGAGACTATGAACTTTACAACATAAATTTTTAGACACCTGGATTGTAAAAAATCCTAGGCCGAGTTTTACCATTCTGAAATTTTAGGAAAAAATATAAAAACTCCGTAAATCACCCTAATTTTTGATATAGTATTGTTTAGTCTCTTTAAATAAATATTAGAGTAGTTTTTAATTATTATATAAAATCTAAAATTTTGGATTTTTACCCAAAGACTGTGTCTTTTGGTTTTTAACCAAAAAAATGGCAAGACCAGCCCTTCCAGTTTGTTTGATTTACTGAAATGAGGTTTAAAAACTATTTGGATGAAATAGGCTGTTTATGAATTGACTTTGAACGAGACCGTGCTAGCCGTCGTGTATTTCTGTGTGATCTTGCACTGACCTGCTCACACGAATTTTAAGTGTTTTAATGTTAAAATCGTGCTAGACAGTCGTGTATTCTTGTGTGATCTTGTACTGCCTG
Organism: Firmiana major; assembly: GCA_033439115.1. Lineage (NCBI taxonomy): Eukaryota > Viridiplantae > Streptophyta > Magnoliopsida > Malvales > Malvaceae > Firmiana > Firmiana major. Next base: position 28,286,666 of record CM065910.1, read on the forward strand.
CTCGCATAAGATTTTAAGTGTTTTGATGTTAAACCCGTGCTAGACAGTTGTGTATTATTGTGTGATCTTGTACTGAACTGTTCGCATGAGATTTAAGTGTTTTGATGTTAAAACCATGCCAGACAATTGTGTATTGTTGTGTGATCTTGCACTGAATTGCTCGTACGTGATTTAAAGTGTTTTGATGATAAAACTATGCTAGTCAGTCGTGTATTATTGTGTGATCTTGCACTAACCTGCTCGCACGTGATTTGAGGCAAAACGATGACGGTGAATTAAACTGAATTGTGAATGATGCCGAGGTCCATGGAGTAGTGTGTGCATGTGTGTACGATGTACCGTGTTACTGGAAAATAATGTATTGTGTGAACCGTTTGGGTAGCTAACCACTCCTATGACACTTGACATCCTGGCACACCTGATCAGTGATTGCTCGAAGTCACTGATTTTGGCCAGTTGCCCTACTGAATTGATTTATTGATGATGAATATTCGGCCTTGTCTCACTCATTTAAATTTCTAAATTGATTTGATGAAATGATATATTATGTGAAATTTGTTTTATCTACTGCATTTAATATAAGTGATATTTTGCAGTACAATTTCTATGATACTGATACTATGATCGATGGTAATTTTTACTATATTTTTTATACTCAATTTTGTATTATTTATTTCAAGTCATATAGATAGATAGTGTATTTATCTACCTGCCGCTTGATTTTTCTTATTGAGCACATTAAGTACATCCCTTACTTTACTCCACAGAGCCTCGTCAGTAGCAGAGACTGTCTGGTAGGTAGGTTTTTATCGCGCAGCCATACGTCAGAGAAGTATCCTCTCCATGAAAAGGTATACCTAGCTTAGACATTTATGTTGTGTCTAAATTTTATAAGTACGGTAATGCAGAATTGAACATGAGTTAGGGAAAAGTGTGGACATGGATAATTGTAATAGAACTTAGTACTATTTAATTGAAAAATATTTTCACAGATTTCTATTTAAATGGTTATCGTGAAACATATGTGTATCAAAAATTCACTGTGATTATCCAGCGTCTACTTGTAGCCCAACCAAAGTGTGTGTAAATCAGGTCGTTACAGAAGTGGTATCAGAGCCCAGTTGACCTGATATGAGTCGATGGTTAGATTAAGAGAAAAGTAAGAAAGTTCACATCCCCAGCATTACTGTACATTGTTTAGATACAAATAGGTATACCTGGTTGTGTTTTACTGAGAAATTGTGTCATTGAATGAAGGAAAATTAATAGATATGGCTGACAGGTATTACGACCATACAAGTAAGGGTGAGTAAACCATTTCTCGAGGTCGTAGGGATAAGCCCGAGAGATATGGTGAATTCTCAATTGACCATGCACCTTATAGTTTGAATGAAATTTCTGAAGTCCGCTATATAAGATTTGAGCAAAAATGGAAACAACGATGACGTTGTTTGGTTAAATGATAGTAGCACAATAATAATGATGATTAAGGTATAACTGTGACTTAGAGAAAAACTGAGATAATTTTAAAAGTTAGTCCATTATTTTACTAGAATCAAGAATTCAGTTATAATGGAACCTGAATAAATGAATTGAAAAAGTTACGTGGATCATTAAGGTGTACTACAATAAGAAGGTAGTTCTGTAGCATTAATATTGAAATGGGAAGTCGAACTTTAAGGGAAGGTCCCCATAATCTAATCTAAGGACTTGACATTAGAGGGTTACATAGGGTATGTTTCTGGATGTCTTTAGCTGGTAACACATCCCGGACGCAGCAAAATGGCGATAGATGAAATGATTGAATCAGACATAAGATAATAAGTCCAAAAATGAATATGAAACTAAATTTATGGTTTTGAAAAAGTATAATTCTGATACATTGAGTTATGAAATAAAGAAAGTCCAGGAACTCATAAGAGAGACTAGGATCCTTAATCGAGCTAGGTTAGCTCCATTTGATGTTACTTATAAGGAAACAGTGCGCAAGGCGCAACTGTAAGGATATGAAATGTATATTTTCGAGGTTACTTGAAAAGGGGAAAGGTAAAGAGTGTGATAGAAAAAGATCATTCTACTAAAGATAGGAAAGTAATGAAAAAGTGAAGTCATTGGAACTGGAAGAATGAATTACTGAATGCATTGTATAAATGAAACCTGAAGGTTTCACTGCTTACATGATTAATACGGATAAAGCGAGTTTGGAATTGAACGATGTTCCGGTGGTTAGGGAGTTTCCTGACGTATTTTCGAACGATTTATCAGGCCTACCTCCAGATAGAGAAATGAAGTTTTATATCGATCTGATGCCTAGTACTGAACCAATATCCAAACCGCCTTACTGAATGGCTCCAGTAGAGTTGGAGGAATTGGGGAAGCAATTACAAAATTGCTAGATAAGGGGTTCATCAGACCGAGTGTTTCACCATAAGGTGTACCAGTACTGTTTACAAAAAAGAAAGATAGGAGCCTTAGGCTGTGTATCGATTATAGATTGCTCAACACAGTGACCATCAAGAATAAATATCCCCTACCCCGTATCGATGATTTGCTAGACCAATTGCGTGGAGCACAAATCTTTTCCAAGATTGATATGAGGTTAGGGTACCATCAGTTGAAGATCAGGAGTGAATGTGTACCCAAGATAGCCTTCAGAACCCGATACAGATATTATGAGTTTCTGATCATGTCGTTTGAGTTGACGAGTACTCCTGCAGCTTTTATGGCACTGATGAACGGGGTACTCAAGTCGTATCTAGATAGATTCGTTATAGTGTATATTCTAAGACCATGAGAAGAACTATCCGACTCATGACTTGGAATTGGTAGCCGTAGTGTTTGCATTGAAGGTATGATGCCATTATCTATATAGAGAGAAGTTTCAGATCTTCACAGATCATAAGAGCCTCAAATATATATTTTCACAGAGAGAGTTGAATATGACGCAAAGGAGATGGCTAAAGCTTCTAAAAGACTATGACTATGAGATTCTTTATCACCCAGGAAAGGTAAATGTAGCAGCAAATGCTTTGAGTAGAAAGAATGTCAGGATGGTATCTTACATGTTGATACGGGAATACGAATTGCTGGAACAATTTGTGAACCTCAACTTGGACATTGAGCCATCTGATAATGCCAATGATAGTGTGATAGCTAGCCTGAGATTAGAACCAGATTTGATCGATAGAATTCGACAGGCATAGCGTAAGGATAAGCATTGTGTAGATGTGGCTAGTCAGATCCAGTTGGGCACTATGAAAGATTTTGAAGTAGCCCCGATGGTCTACTAAGATTCAGAGCTAGAATGTGTATCCCCGATGATGCATAATTGAGGAAGCTGATATTGTCAAAAGCTCACTCCTTGAGGTACACCCTACACCCGGGAAGTAATAAGATGTATAAGAATTTATGAAAAGTGTATTGGTTGTTAGGGATGAAGAAAGACGTAGCTGATTTTATGGCCTGATGTCTTGGGTGTCAGCATATTAAAGTAGAGCATCAAAAATCTGTAGGGTTGTTACAGCCTCTACCGATACCAATATGGAAATGAGAGCATGTCATCGTGGATTTCATCATGGGATTGCCAATGACCTATAGAAACCATGATGCGATTTTGGTAGTAGTTGATAAATTGACTATGTCTGCCTACTTTCTAGCTATGAGGTCTACGGACACTTTGAATGGTCTAGAGGATCTGTATGTACGGGAGGTTGTAAGACTACATGGAGTACTAGTAAGCATGGTATCTGATAAGGATTCCCGATTCACTTCGCGCTTCTGGGAGCATTTTCAAGAAGCCATGGAACCCAACTGAATTTTAGCACAGCTTTCCATCCTCAAATAGACGGGCAATCAGAGAGAACTATTCAGACATTAGAAGACATGTTGAGAGCTGGTGCTCACGATTTTAAAGGCTCCTGGGATGACCATTTACCACTAGCAGAGTTTGTATATAATAACAAATACCATTCAACTATCAGAATGGCACCATATGAAGCGTTGTATGGTCGAAGGTGTCGTTCGCCAATAGGATGGGAAGAAGTGGGTGAAAGAAAGATATTTGCTCCCGACCTGGTCAAGCTAGCTTCTGATGATGTACAATTAATTTGTGAGAGGCTGAGGACAGCACAAAACAGATAGAAGAGTTACGTTGACCAAAGACAAAGACCATTGGAATTTTCAGTAAGAGATTCGGTGTTTCTGAAAATCTCTCCATCCAATGGCATAATAAGATTTTGAAAGAAAGGAAAAATGAGTCCCCGTTATATTGGGCCTTTCGAGATCTTAGATCGAGTAGGAGACAAAACTTACAGATTAGCGTTACCGTCAGAGTTATCAAGTATTCATAATGTCTTCCACATTTTGATGCTTCGCAAGTATCATCCGGATCCCACACAAGTGATTAAATATGAGCCGTTGGGATTAAAGGAGGACATGACGTATGTAGAGCAACCGATTTAGATTTTAGACAGGGAAGAAAAAGTGTTGTGGTCTAAGATGATTCCCTTGGTCAAGGTTTTGTGGTAGTACCACACATCAGAAGAGGCCATGTGGGAATTACAAAACCTAATACGAGAAAAATATCCGCAGTCGTTTGAAAACTGATGTACTCTTAAATTTGGGGACCAAATTTCCTAAGGTAGGGAGAATGTAGACCCCAAAAGTTTTCAAAATTCAGCTCGAGTGTTATCTAATTTAAATTTAATTCATTTTTACGTGCAGATGATTAAAATTAATCGTGTTGGAAATGAGAGATTAGGTTAGGTCGAAATTTTAGCTAAAAATTCGATTTATGAAAATAAAATTTTAACTAGATAAAATAAAATAAATAGTAAATAAATAAAATAATAAAAAATAACAAGATCAAGCAATGTGTATATAGATATATACACATTTAATTAGATTTAATTAATAATAATAAATATTGCACGAAACAGTACGCTTTGGAGGGATGCATACAGGCAGCCCAGCGTCATGCACCGATCCGTGCCCTGCAATCCAAGGTCAGCGCCCTGACTTGCACCAGCACCCCAAGCCAGCAGTACCTGCCCAACCTGCACACACTGCACACCCTAGCGCCCATTACACCAGCCGAGCGCCGTACCCAGTCTTGCACAGAACGGATGTTAGCTGCACGCCCAGTGCACCTCAGTCGCGCCCTGTGTCTGTCCCCTGCAACCAGAGCCTGAGCCCACGTTTTGCATCCTGCCCAGCTCCTTGCGCGCCTGCACCCTCTGCTGCAATACCCAGACACAGCCCCGCCCCTGCCCCTTTGCGCGTCTAACGGAGAAAAAGGGTCGGTTTAAGCGAATTAAGCCGATTTTGTTCCTTTAGCTTCAAATTCATTACTTCAACAAACTAAATGCTCACTCAAGTTCATAATTTATGCTTGTCAACATACCAAATTGCCCATTTTTCATACTACTCAATTTTTCACTGAACTAGGCTATAAACTGGAATTTTTTGTATAATTCTGACAGTTACCAACATCTAAATTCATCAAATTTCATCATTTCCTCAACTTAAGCATGTTGGCTAGAACTATACACTCCCATTATAATTATTTCTTTAAATTCTACATAACAAAAAATCCTTCAAAAACATCAAATAAGAACATATCTCATGTTCATCACCATTCATCAAGTTTACCTCAACTTTGACCAAGGTTGACCACGTTTTTTGTAAGACTCACAAAATTCTATGTAATCTTATGATTTTCATGATGTACAAACAAGTTAAATTATATATGAATCATAAGAATTGGATTTTTTGAGTGTTAAGTGTGAATGAATTCCAAAATGGATATTGAAGTGATTGAATGAGAGTTTAACTTTGGAAAAAATCTAGGAAAATACAGTAGGAATGCCCCAAATGAAGGCCAGATCGATCTCCTATTCAAGACAGATCGATCCCTTGTGCAAGCAAGAACAATTCCAAGTCAATTTGCTAAGGCTAGATCGATCCCCCCTTTGAGCAGATCGATCTTTATATGCCTTTGCCTAGATGAGATCGATCCCCTCCTAAACGCATATTTATCTCCATTTCATTCTGTCAAGAGCAGATCGATCTCTCCCTAACGAACAGATCGATCTCCCTCTTTTAAAACCTAAGAATTCGATGGCTAAAACCAAGAAAAGATCGATCTCATCACTCTCAATCTATAGAAACCCGACAGCCAACATCATTCTTCAGCAAATCAACCATTCCCCCTATATTTTTACCTAAATACCAAGCTTTCTCTCTCTAGAATACCACCCCTTCCATAAAGATTTGAGAAAAAGCTATTAGAGCAAAGTTGTTCATTTTGAAGAGAAGAACAACATAGCTTGGAATCAACCTTTACTTTGTTAGATTGAAGGAGCAAAGGAGTTTCAAATTTGGAAAAGAGGAAAGTCAAGCTAAATGAGTTTCTAATACACCAACTCAAAGTATATTTATCTAGCTGTTGTTGTGCATAGATTGGTGTATGTATTGATGATTGAAACTACCTAGAATGTAATGGAACAAGCATGACCTAGAATGGGTTTAGTGTGAGAAAATATGATATGGTTGAGTTAATGATAAATGGATTATACTAAGGTGTTAGTGAGGTGATGTGCATGATTTTGAGATGATTGAATGAAGCCACATTGTGAGATTAGTCAAGTGATGAAAATGAGCATATGAGGTGTTTGATAAATTGCCCTAGTAAGGGAAATGATGAACTAGAGGCACTATGAGCTTAATACCGATTTAGTGTGAATCAATAGGCCTAAAGAGTTCAATAGACCATCGAGAAATTAATAGAGCAATCGAAATGGACTTAAGAGGACATGGGGCCTTATGAGTGTTAATAAAAACTATAAGTCGAATCGACTATAGTAAACACAAGAATTTTATTTCATTGGATTAAATTGATGTGATATGTAATTTCGTGTAGCCCCAGAGATTTCGTTGGAGGTGAATCAAGCTGTACAATCGACCAGCTCTAAGGAAGCGAAACCACTTGACGTGATTCCAGGTAAGGAAATTTTGTAAGTACTTAGAGATAGCCGCACGTATTTTGTGGGTGTATATAGGGCTTTGCAATTGCTTGGTTATCTAGAAAAGAATAAATGGTTTGTGTGAACGACTAAGAATATACATAATTTGGTTTTGAAGTGAATCTTACAAAAAGGGATAGTAAGGCTAATAATTGCATAAATAACATGTTTTGATGTTTTTATGAAATACATTGCTTTGGTTGAAACAAACCTACGGATAGGCTAGCTATTTGATTTTCATAATTTCATGAAATAGCACAAGTCAGGTGCTGACTTTGATTTCAAATGTATTGTGTTGAAATGAGCTGCCTATCGGATTTATACGAGTAAAATCGTGCTAGAGCTTCGCTTGCACTGGATTTTAATGTTTTAAATATGTATGAAATGTGCTGGAGCTTAGCTCGCACTGTATTTTGAGTCGATGATATTTTACAAGTCGTACTAGAGCTATTGTTCGTACATGGGTTTTCATTGATTTTCTTATGCATATAATCGTACTAGAGCTATGCTCGTACGTGATTTCCTCATTAATTTTTATGTATAAAGTCGTACTAGAGCATTGCTCATACACGAGAATTTATTGATGATGCATGAATCGTGTTAGAGCTTAGGTCGCACTAGTTTTCACACTGTGATATGTAATAAGTCGTGCTGGATGCCTCGTGTAGACTGTGTGTCACACAGATGAGATTCTCACACGGGCCGTGCTGGATGCCTCATGTAGACTACTACTCACACGGATGAGATGCTCGCATGTGCACTTGAGACTAAGTAGGTTATACATGGCATGGGGTAGATAAGACCTATGGCAGGTACCCCCAACCATGATATGGGTCCACGGAGTACGTTGTACCGTGTATATCACATAGGGTACACTGTACCATGAGGTTATGATGTTGATTTGAAAGTCTGGCGTAGGACTAACCCACCTCCATTCCAGCATGATAGAGCACACTGGGATCCGTGTGGTCTAGGATGATAATGACATAGTTGGCCAACATAGTCCTTGATATATATAGTGCCCACCTGTCTCACATGATATCACATGGTTTTGTATACTGAACATGATTTGTGTTGTCTAGGGTAGACCTAAGGGAGGGGTCGAATGTTGTGGGATGTTTTGAGAGATGATGTTATGATGAACATGAAATCTATGACTTGATAAGGATCTAATGAATTTTATTGAGTTTTGATTTGGTGTTAAACTCTAAGGAATGGTTTTATGATGAGTTTTATTACTATGAGCATGAGAAGTTTTACATGATGATCTTTTCCATGTTTACATGCCTATTTTCATGTTTTTCAATACATGATACATGTATATACATATGGCATAGTTTTAATATTTCCTCATGCTCTGGATATTAATGATTTTTATACATGACATTATAAGCATGTAGATAGTGTAGTTATCTACCATGATTGCATTATTGCCTTACTGAACGTGTGGCTGATCATCTCATTCACTTTCCCCCTCTACAGAGCGTGCATAGTAGCCTAGTGAAGGACTGAGGCATTGTATTTGGATATTCGTTGCTCTCCATCGCCAAGAGGCATACACACAGGAATTCTTTTTGTATTAATACAAAACTAGTGCCCACTATAAGTGACCTAGACGTTCTATTAGCAAGTGCACGGGTCTTACAAGTAATAATGGGATTTGAGTCCCGGATTATCGTCCCATAGAGAAGTTGAATTAACTAATTAACTACCGGTTAATCTTACCCTAAGTATATCCTAGCAAATTATGAATTGTTAATGGGTGATCTACAAGGCTAGAATTAAAAGAACTGAAAACAATAAAAATTATGAACTAAAGGAAATAAAAGAGAGCAAAAATTACTTACAAAGTTCCAAGCAATTAAAAGCAGTAACCTACAAAAGATAATTAAAACAGTTAAAACTAATTAACGAAAATAAACTAAAATGCAAAATATGAAAATAAAGAAACAAAATTAATTAGACTAAAATTAAACAAGCTTAAAATAAAATATGCATGTAATTAAACTACTTAATAAAAATGCAAATTAAGCTAACCTAAAGTCTAATAAAATAAAACTTCTATTAATCCTAAAGAAAGTCCTAAATAAAACTAAGAAACTAATTACCTATAAAATTATCCTAACTTAAATCTAACTCTAACTAAATAATAACAATAAAACAAAATCTAAATAATGCATGAGAACTAATATTTTTGGATTTTTAAATTTAAAATAAAAACTAACTTAAAATAGCATGAAATAAATCTACTTTTAATCGAATTCTAAATGCAAGACATTAACACTTAATTATCTATCAACCTAATTACAACTAAGTTTTATACCACTAAGCAAGAATACTAACATGCAATTTAATTAAAAACTCTAATCTAAGCTAACAAATAAAATTAAAAGGATTAACAAAAATATAGTAATAGGCATGCATGAAAAATTGGATATGTGCAGAAATAAAATGCAAAACATGGCCTTAAGCTAAATTCCCATTCAGCTGGTGTCCCGACACTGTACTGTACCATGCTTGTTCCTTAATTCCAGGTGGCGCCAAAAAAAATATCCCATATACTGCTGCTATGCATATCGCTCCTATGTACTGCTATTAGGTGAGCAGCACGATTCTACACTGACAACGTCTTGCCCTGTAGCTTGTACCCAAGGCACGATCTGCACCAGCTTCATTCTATGCATAGCAACAGAATCCTTCAGCTAAAGTAGTGCTGCCATCAACCCTCGGTCCAGGAGATGATACCGAAACTGCCTTCACGCCGGCTCCTGTTCGAGATCTATCCACAACGGACTTAATTCTGCCACAACACTAAAGCACCTTTTAAATTCCAATCCTGTACAGGCACATAATGATCAGCAAACAACAGCAGAGTTAAGAGCCAAATTATGATTAAAGAAAATTTACATCATGCATATCAGTAAAGATGAAACGAAACCAAACAAAATCGAGACAAGCTTTAAGTGTTGACAGAGGAGAAGTTAAACACAGTGAAATGCCATGATTATAAATTAATCCTAAACCTTACTTTTAAGTAGAAAATTAAAATGAATTAAAACAGAAAACAAAAAGAGATGATGAACAGTAATTTGACTTAAAAACAGAGCATGAAACTGAGGAAGATGAAAATCATAATTATCATAAAATGACTAAAACAGCTTAGCAACATGTAGAATAATGGGGACCGATGCGGCTGCCAATGACCAGCTCAGCTTTCTTGCACTGCTAGCTCAACAACACATATTGCCCCAATTGTTCTAACTTCTTCTTTCACGTTGTTCGTGTGTTTACACTGCAACTATAGCAACTAGGAGCTATCAAGCAACCCATACCCAGGTTTCTTGCTTCAGGCAGTGACGACTTCAGTACTACTTTCACCGTTTAGTTGGCAAACAAATGGTAGCCACAGTAACCAAATACCTTGCAATAGTTCTGCGTAAATGAACAGTACGGGGGTAACAAAACAGAGCCAAACAGAGGTGGATACTAGATGGTTGAAGAAACAGTACAACTGAACATCATAAACATTGAAAAATAAAAGGAATGACACTGATAGAAATGAAAACAGTGATTGTAAAATAAGTAAGCGAACTGGAATGACGAACATAACAATAAATTAAAACAGAAAAAATGGAGGATCAAAACAGTGCCGAATTGGAGAACCATAACTAAAATATTAAATCATTGACTAAAAAAAAAATAGCAAAGTGGACGAAGAAGAAATCGCCTATCACTCAGCCTCCCACTCCTGGCCCCTTTGCTAGCAAAGATGAAACTAAAACAAAAAAGTAAATGAAACTAATAAAACAGAACTTTTCATTAAGGAGGTAAAATGTGTCGAAGGAAAAATAAAAAATTAAAGCTTGCTAAAATTCTCAAATGGTGGCTAACGAAATTAAAAGAAAAACAAACGGGAAAGCTTGAAAATTAAACTAAAAAAAAAAAAACCTAAAAACTAAAGCTACCCTAGAATTACAACTACTCCTAATTTACTTCTAAAAACTACTCCTAAATTACTCTACACTACTCCTACCCTATGCTACTTGATTTTTTTCAATTGCCATCATGTTTTATTTATACACAAACTTAGGGGTATAATGGTAATTTTCCATCCTAGATGAGTTGGCATTGTTTGGCCACTTGTCTTCCTCTGATTTGTTGCAGAGTAGATATTTCCACGTCATCCGTCTTCTAGTACACTTGGCTGTGCAATGTGGCTTGACGTGTGTCTTCCAGAAGGTTGGCACGGTGTCCGTCGATCTTATCGTTTCAGAGCGAATAAAATACGGACACCTGGCATCACATGTGTCCAGACGACTGGTGACTCGGTCTGCAATTTGGAAGTGGTCCAGTCTCCTTTAGCCCGTTTTCAGCCCAATTTTGACTGAAACGATTGAGTTTCATCCGAATTTATTTTATCTACACATTAAAAAATTTTAATTAAATAAAGGGGATAATTAATAAAATAAATTGGGGATTTAAATAATTAATTAGGAAATTAAGCACAAATAATTCTATTAAAAATAGAATTATCATGTATCTAAACATGTAATAGCATAGAAATCATTTTGAATTGTAATATGGGGGTTGTAAGTGCAAACATGTCATGTATAAGTATATGACTTAAACTTTCAAATGTATGTGTTTGCTTTTGAATTATTTGAAAGATGAATGGTAAATAATGATTACTACTGACTCATAGCCCAACTGTGATTGGGAGAGTTGTTCATGATCGGTTAAGGAAATGAAAAAGCGAAAAAATGTGTGGTGATTTTCGAGTGAATAGGATGAAAAGGGGTCATGACAGAGATTGGTATCAGAGCTGAGTTGACCTGATGTGAGTCGGTATTAAGAAGTGGGAAAGTTACATCTCAATATTACTGTGTTTTTGTTTAGACATAACAGTGTATACCGAGATGGAATAGGACTAATAAATGGTTATGGATATAGGAAATTAGGCATTATGCCTATCACATGCCGAGGTAGAGGGGCGGGCGCACGTACTATAGGCCATAGGGGCAGGCCTGTGAGCCGTGCGGAGCCACAGACTGACCAGGTGTCACGACCCTCTCCCTCAAACCGTGTCCTTTACCTTACCACTTACAGTTAGGCTGTGAGTCAACATCCAATCCATATCTCATCCATTTTAGTTTAAAAAATTCATACAAATGACGTAAAATAGAAACTGAACTTTTATATATAAGTGTGGAAGCGTTTACATCAGTTTCTATTATATACATCCCCCAAAATATAAAATACAAACTTTACTGTGCATTAATTTACAAGATACAAAATTTTTGATCTCAAGTGTATACCTCTCTATACTGCTAGATGATCGAAGAAACACGATAGCAGGAGTGACTGCAGTGTACTCACTACTGCGTAGAATCTGTGGAGGAGAAATAAGGGGATAAGCTAACACGCTCAGTAAAGAAAATATGAAAGCAGGTAGATAACTGCACTATCTACATGCTAGAAATACATACTCATTTTCCTTATAAACATATGCATTCTTTTTAAAACAAATTCCATCAATGCGAAACCGTTAATTCGCTAGATGGGTATATGCATATTCACACAGAATCACACAGCATAATCTATTCACACAGCTCGCCTTTAAATTTATTGAGTACACATTTGAAAATCACCTTGCACACAGCAAATCAATAGACATGAGACGTAATCATGGGTTATCACATCCCCAGACACATAGCAAAGGAAACATATATCACCACACACAGTAGTGACAATGTTATATCACTCAAATAAATTAAGGACTCATGGCCATAGTCAGATTCCAGGTAACACTGATCAGTTGTACGAGAACCCTATGCTTCGGGAGGCAGATCAACCATCCCTTCAGCTCATACTCAAATCATGGCACATCATACTCTATGGCTAATGCTCACGGCACATCGTGCTCCCATGGATCCTTATCACCCATTTTCATTTGTCTCAAAATCTTGTGCGAGCAGGTCTGTACAAGACACACAACAATACACGACGGCTCTAACACGATTTTATACTCATTACTTAACATTCATAAACCACGTGTGAGCAAGTCAATGCAAGACACACAATAATACATGACGACTCTAACACGGTTTTACTCAATATACAGCATAATCATAAAAATCTTATGCAAGCAACTAAGCGTAAAACACACAACATACCTGAGGCATCGAGCACGGTATTACTAGAAAATTACATGCGAGCGTAGTCAGAGTAAGACACACAGCAATACTCGAAAGCTCCAACATGATTCCCAAAATCTAGTGCGAGCATCTCCAATGGAACACACAGCATCACCCGAGGCATCGAACACTCTTTTGCTTTTCTCAAAAATTCCTTTTGAAAATAACGTGCGAGCGGGGCTGGTCAATCTACCATTGCCACTCAGGCTCTAGCACGATTTCACACAGAAAAGAAATAGAAGAGGCTTCATGTAATGTCATGAGTGAGAGGGTAAATCTCCCTCCAATCACTTATTATAAGCATTTCATGCAAATGATTAAATCGGGAGCCCGTCTATTATTATTCTTTCTCAAAACGTTTGCAAAAACCTCTTTTCACAACAATCATAAAAGTCATGCAACTCATACTTATAGACTTATTCTCGTACTTAATTTTCACCTATATATACCAATATCTATATACTTATCGTATACATTCGCACAAAGTAGGTAAGAAAATGTACGTATAGCTATCTCTAATAGCTCGCATAAGTCCCTTATCTCAAATCACGCTTGAATCACTTTCCTTTAATTCCCAATGCTCGTGACCCGATCTTATCGACTCTAATTATACCTTCTGGAGCTATCTCAGCTTTTCTCCTTTTTCACAACTTTGAGGAAAAACTCATTTTCTCCTTCGATTAGCGATTCTACCTCTCGTTTCCAACTATGTTGTTTTTCTCCACTTTATGAACAACTTTGATGTAATAAACTTTTCTCCAATCTCAATAGAAGGTGTTAATACTTTAGAGAGGGAAACTAGGTCACTTGCCTTAAAAATGGAAGGGTTTAAGCTGTTTCCCATGCAATGCAGTCAGCTACCCAGTTTTTATAGAAATTGCTTGATGAGATCGATCTCTATAAGTGAGAGATCGATCTTCTTTTGCTTTTTGTCTCTCAGCATTCAGTTTTCAAGCATGAGAGATCGATCTGTCGAAGAGCATGAGATCAATATTAGCCAAGCAGAGAGCTTCAAAGATCGATCTGCTTCTGGTTGAGGTATAAAGAGATCGGTCTGCTAGATGATGAGATCGATCCTTGCTTGGCAGAGGCTTACTGAGATCGATTTGGCTTAAAGGAGAGATCGATCTCCCCTTTCTCTGCAGCATACTTAGCTGAATTTCATCCCAAATTTCAAAGTTAACTTCATATCGATTTACCTCACTACTCATTTTGCATTCAATCCATATTTATCACTTAAAAAGGTTCATTTCTTATAATTCATACTTAATGAAACTTGCGTTTATATTACAAACTCACATAACAAGTGTGTACATCAAATCTACGGACCTTACATCACATATGATTCATATTACATAAACAAGTGTATACTTAGGGAATCATAAGGGTTACATATGAAAATACAAGTCTTACACTAGGCTCCACAGGACCATGTGGAGAGACCAAGGGATACTGAGGCACGCTTCGCTAGGATAAAACGAAGTACTGAGAGCCTCATTGAGATAGTCAAGCAGGCATTAGGTGCTGGCGATAGACGAGGTCCAGTCGTACAGCCTACTACTACTAGACAGGCAGTTACAGAGGCAGAGAGTCCTCAGACTACAAGGATTGTCACACCACTCCTAGTTCAGGATATGGCTTCTCCTATCGCTCCATAGTCGAGCGACAGTGACCTGGGTTATGATTGTGAATTGAGTAGGCTACGGCAATTCAGGAGTTGAAACCTCCAGTATTTAGAGGAGTGAAGGACCCGGTTGTTACTAAGGATTGGGTATATGAAATGGAAAACTTGTATGGGTTCTTTAGATGTACATCGATAGAGAAAGTTGCCTTTATCGTATTTATGCTGAAAGACGAGACAGAGCATTGGTGGAGATCCACCGTATCTATTCTGAGAGCCCGACACTTTGAGATCACATGAGAGATATTCTTGGAGGCCTTTAGGAGGTAATATATCCCAGCCACTGCACGAAAGAAGTTGCAGATGGAATTTATGAATTTGGTTCAAGAAAATCGTTCTGTAGATGAATATGAGTCCCAATTCATATCCTTGGAGAGGTATGACCCTGATACATTGAGCAGTGAGGCTATGAAGGTCCAGAAGTTTATGGATGGACTAAGGCCAGCCATTAGATCCAGATTAGCTCTGTTTGACATCCTCACTTATGAAGAGATAGTGCGCATGGCACAGTTATGTGAATAAGACTTTGAGAAGAATACCTCCAAGTTTGGGAAGGTTAGTGGTAGGAGAGAGAGAGACCGAAAGAAATTTTGGGTTGATAGAGTGGTCAGGAGAGGAGGCCAAAGACTATTTGAGAAGAGGCCAAAGATTGAAGAAGTACGAGGGAGGGCTACTAAACCTCATGTGTACCCAATTTTAGCTCCACCGAGGGGTGTAGTCATTGGGGGACTACGGCCTACTACCGAGCAGTGTAGGAGATGTGGTAGATTTCATGGTAGCAGGCCTTGCCCGATGACCCCTGTTGTGTGTTACAGATGTGGGAAGCTAGGGCATATCACTAGGTATTGTCCAGAGATGATAGAGACTACACCATAAAAGGGAAAAGAGCCAGAGAGAGCTCCAATTGAGACAGCTACTTCGAGGAAGAGAGCTAAAGCTAAGGAAAAAGGGAAACAGGCGATTGGCAAAGGGCAAGTGCATTCACTGGACCAAGACACTACGGACGCTTCAACGGATGTGATTAAAGGTACCATCCTAATTTTTAATTTAGAAGCATTTGTATTGTTTGATCCTGGTGCCACGCATTCCTTTATATCGCCTTCCTTTGCACATAAGCTGTTGAAACATGTAAAGCCTCCGTTATTAGATAGAATGTTGATGATTTCCACACCTATGAATGATAGTCAGTTGATTGAGCATGTGTACAAGGATTGTAGGCTAAAAATAGGGGGAAAATATATGGCAGCCAATTTAATTCTACTGAGTATGAGCGATTTTGATGTAATTTTAGGAATGGATTAGTTGGCTGCAAATCGTGTTGTTATGGATTGTCATGCTAAGACATTGATGTTTTCAGAGATAGATAACCTTATTGTAAGTTTTGTTGAAAGAAAATAAAAGAACATGATTTTTACAAATGAGAATAGTATAACTTTAATCTATTATATTTAAGAAACGAATTTATTTATTAATTATGAATGTTAATGTGATGACTTATGTTGCGAACGGTGGAAAAGATAATGTAAAGGGTTCATTGCATACATGGTTGACACAGATAAGGCACACCCGAAATTGAGAGACATTTCAGTGGTTACAAAATTTTTTGATGTCTTTCCGGACGATTTACCAGGGCTACCACCCGACAGAGAAATTAAGTTTTGCATAGAATTGGTACCTGGTACAAAGTCGATATCTAAGCCACCGTATAGAGTGGCTCCGATTGAGTTGGAGGAGCTAAAGAAATAGTTGCAAGGGTTGCTAGAGAAGGGGTTTATTGGATTGAGCGTCTCACCATGGGGAGCTCCAATTCTGTTTGTGAGGAAGAAAGATGGCAGCCTCTAACTATGTATAGATTACCGGTTATTGAATAAGGCCACCATTAAGAACAAGTACCCCCTTCCACACATTGATGATTTATTGGATCAGCTCCGGGAAGCACAGGTCTTTTTAAAGATAAACCTACGATCTAGGTACCATCAATTAAAGATATAGAGTGGAGATGTACCCAAGACAACATTTCATACCCGTTATGGTCGCTATGAGTTTTTGGTTATGCCATTCGGATTGACGAATGCCCCCGTAGCATTTATGGCATTGATGAATGATGTATTTAAGCCGTACCTGGACCAGTTTGTGATAATGTTTATTAACGATATACTGGTTTATTCCAAGTCCAGGGAAAATCATGAGCAACACTTGAGGATAGTTCTGCAGACCCTTCGAGAGAAGGAATTATATGCCACACTCAGTAAGTGTAGCTTTTAATTAGAGCAGATCTCATTTCTAGGTCATGTTGTGTCGAAAGATAGGGTATCAATGGATCCATCCAAGATTGAGGCAGTTGTATAGTGGGAACAACCCATGACAGTTATCGAGATTAGAAGTTTTTTGGGATTGGCAAGGTATTATCGAAGATTTATTGAGGGTTTCTCCAGACTAGCTACTCCGTTGACACGCCTCACGAGGAAGGATGTTAAGTTTGTGTGGGACGAGGCATGTGAGAGGAGTTTTTAGGAGCTTAAGCGTCAATTGACCACTGCTCCGATTCTCACCATTCCTACCAGCTCAGGAGGTTTCTCTTTGTATATGGATGCATCACATCAGGGACTGGTCTGTGTACTTATGCAGGATGGGAAGGTAGTTCCTTATGGATCCAAACAGTTGAAAGGTCACGAGAGGGACTATCCAACTCACGATTTAGAGTTGGCGACCGTAGTGTTTGCATTGAAGATATATCGCCACTACCTTTATGGTGAAAAATTTCAGGTATATACGGATCATAAGAGCCTTAAGTATCTATTCTCGCAGAAAGAGTTGAATATGAGACAGAGAATATGGCTCGAACTCCTGAAGGATTATGATTATGAAATCATGTACCACTTGAGTAAGGCGAATGTAGTTGTTGATGCTCTAAACAGGAAGAGCATATCGTTGGTGTCTTATATGATGGTTTGGGAACACGAGTTGTTGGAGCAGTTTGCAAACCTCAGTTTGGATGTAGCCCTACCTGATATGAAGAGATTTGATGTTGTGGCTAGTTTGAGATTAGAGCTAGAGTTGATTTGTCATATTTAACAAGCTCAGCAGAGTGATGGATAGTGTACCGATTGGTTGAGATAGGTATAGACAGGTATGGGTACTAATTTTGGGCTGAGTACAGATGGATTGTTGAGGTTCAGGGGCAGGATATGTGTTTTGGAGGATTCAGAGATCAGAAGATTGATTTTATCTGAGGCTCACTCATCGAAGTATACGATACATTCGGGGAGTACCAAGATGTATCAAAACCTTCGGAATGTTTATTGGTGGTCTGGAATGAAAAGAGACATTGCTGAGTATGTCACTAGATGTCTCATCTACCAGCAAGTGAAGGTAGAGCATCAGAAGCCTGCAAGGTTATTGTAAACTCTACTGATACTGACATGGAAGTGGGAGCACGTCACCATGGACTTTGTGATGGGTTTACCGAGGACCCGTAGAGGTCATGATGCCATTTGGGTGATTGTGGATCGGTTGACGAAGTCAGCCCATTTCTAAGCTATGAGAGCTGTCGATACTCTGAGTCAGTTGATGAACTTGTATGTTCGAGAGATAGTGCGGTTGCATGGTGTTCTAGTGAGCATTGTTTCTGATTGGGATGCCCGCTTCACTTCCTATTTCTGGGAACATTTTTAGGAAGCGATAGGGACCTAATTGAGTTTTAGCATCGCTTTTCATCCTCAGACAAATGGTTAGTCAAAGAGGACTATACAGACCTTGGAGGATATGTTGAGAGTGTGTGTACTGGATTTTGGAGGCTCTTGGGATGATCACCTACCGTTAGTCGAGTTCGCCTATAATAAAAGCTATCATGCGAGTATTAAGATGGCATCATATGAGGCACTGTATGAACACAGGTACTGATCCCCTATTGGATGGGAAGAGGTTGGTGACAGATTTTCGCTCTCGATTTAGTGCAACAAGCCTCTAAGGACGTCCAGTTGATATGTGAGAGATTACTGACAGCTTAGAGCTGACAAAAGCATTATGCTGATAGGAGACAGTGACCACTGGAGTTTGTTGTGGGTGAGTCAGTATTGTTATGAGTTTCTCCCTCGAAAGGGATTATGAGGTTTGGTAAGAAGGGAAAGTTGAGCCCTCGATATATCGGACCCTTCGAGATTCTGGAGAGAGTGGGAGATAAGGCTTATAAGTTGGCATTGGTGTCGGAGTTAGCAGGTGTTCATAACATCTTCCACGTCTCTATGCTTCAAAAATACCTTCCGAACCCGGCACACGTGATAAGATATGAGCCATTGGAGCTCAATGAGAGTATGACATATGTTAAGAAGCCAGTACGGATATTGGATAGGAAAGAGAAGGTGCTGAGGTCAAAAACGATCCCCTTAGTGAAAGTTCTTTGGCAATATCACACTCCGGAGGAAGCTATATGGGAATTAGAGAGCATGATACAAGAGAAGTACCCGGAGTTGTTCTCAGGTTATCTTGGTTCTAATTTAGAGGACCAAATTTCTTGAAGGAGGGGAGGAATGTAAGACCCGTAAAATTCTATGTAATCTTATGATTTCCATGATGTACAAACAAGTTAAATTATATATGAATCATAAGAATTGGATGTTTTTTAGTGTTAAGTGTGAATGAATTCCAAAATGGATATTGAAGTGATTGAATAGGAGTTTAACTTTAGAAAAAATCTGGGAAAATGCAGTAGGAATGACCCAGATAAAGGCTAGATTGATCTCCTATTCAAGGTAGATCAATCCCTTGTGCAAGCAGAACAATTCCAAGTCAATCTGCTAAGGCCAGCTCGATCCCCCCTTTGAGCAGATCGATCTCCCCAAGGAGCAGATTGATCCCCTCCTGAATGCAGATTGATCTCCATTTGATTTTGTCAAGAGCAGATAGTAGATCGATCTGCTCAAGCCTCTGCCAAGCAAAGATCGATCTCTCCTAAATGAGCAGATCGATCTCCCCCTTTTAAAACCTGAGAATTCGATGGTTAAAACTAAGGAAGATCGATCTCTTCACCCTAGCAGATCAATCTCATCACTCTCAATCTATAAAAACCCGATGGCCAACATCATTCTTCAGCAAACCAACCATTCCCCCTCCATTTTTACCCAAATACCAAGCTTTCTCTCTCTAGAATACCACCCTTTCCATAAAGATTTGAGAAAAAGCTATTAGAGCAAAGTTGTTCATTTTGAAGAGAAGAACAACATAGCTTGGAATCAAACTTTCATTTGTTAGATTGAAGAAGAAAAGGAGTCTTCAAATTAGGAATAGAGGAAAGTCAAGCTAAATGAGTTTCCAATACACCAACTCAAACTATATTTACCTAGTTGTTGTTGTGAGTAGATTGGTGTATGTATTGATGATTGAAACTACCTAGAATATAATGGAACAAGCATAACCTATAATGGGTTTAGTGTGAGAAAATATGATATGGTTGAGTTGATGATAAATGGATTATACTAAGGTGTTAGTGAGGTGATGTGCATAATTTTAAGATGATTGAATGAAGCTACATTGTGAGATTAGTCAAGTGATGAAAATGAGCATATGAGGTGTTTGATAAATTGCCTTAGTAAGGGAAATGATGAACTAGAGGCACTATGAGCTTAATACTAGTTTAGTGTAAATCAATAGGCCTAAAGAGTTCAATAGACTATCGAGAAATTAATAGAGCAATCAAAATTAACTTAAGAGGAAATGAGGCCTTATGAGTGTTAATGAAAACTATAAGTCGAATCGACTATAGTAAACGCAAGAATTTTATTTCATTAGATTAAATTGATGTGACATGTAATTTCGTGCAGTCCCGAAGATTTTGTTAGAGGCGAATTAAACTGCACAATCGAGCAGCTCTAAGGAAGAGAAATCACTCGACGCAATTCTACGTAAGGGAATTTTGTAAGTACTTAGAGATAGTCGCATGTATTTTGTGGGTGTACATAGGCTTTGTATTTGCTTGGTTATCTAGAAAAGAATAAATGGTTTGTGTGAACGACTACAAATATAGATGATTTGGTTTTGAAGTAAATCTTACAAAAAGGGATAGTAAGGCTAATAATTGCGTAAATATCATCTTTTGATGTTTTTATGAAATACATTGCTTTAGTTGAAGCAAACCTACGGATAAGCTGGCTATTTGATTTTCATAATTTCATTAAATAGAACGAATTAGGTACTGACTTTGATTTTGAATGTATTGTGTTGAAATGAGTCGCCTATCAAATTTATAGGAGTTAAATCGTGCTGGAGCTTCGCTCGCACTGAATTTTGATGTTTTAAATATGTGGAGCTTAAGTCGCACTATATTTTGAGTCGATGATATTTTACAAGCCATACTAGAGCTATTGCTCGTACGTGAGTTTTTATCGATTTTCTTATGCATATAATCGTACTGGAGCTATGCTCATACGTGATTTCCTCATTAATTTTTATGCATAAAGTCGTACTAGAGCGTTGCTCGTACGAGGGAATTTATTGATGATGCATGAATCTTGCTGGAGCTTAGCTCGCATTGGTTTTCACACTATGATATGTAACGAGTCGTGCTGGATGTCTCATGTAGACTGTGTGTCACATGGATGAGATGCTCGCACGAGCCGTGCTGGATCCCTCGTGTAGACTACTAGTCACACGGATGATATGCTCGCACGTGCACTTAAGACTGAATAGGTTATACATGGCATAAGGTAGATAAGACCTATGGCAGGCACCCCAACCATGATATGGGTCTACGGAGTACGTTGTACCGTGTATATCACATGAGGTACGCTGTACCATGAGGTTATGATGTTGATTTGAAAGTCTGGTGTAGGACTAACCCACCTCCGTTCCAGCATGATATCTCGCACACAGGGATCCGTGTGGTCTGGGATGATAATGACATAGTTGGCCAACATAGTCCTCGATATATATAGTGACCACCTATCTCACATGATATCATATGGTTTTATATACTGAACATGATTTGTGTTGTCCAGGGTAGACTCAAGGGAGGGGTCAAATGTTATAGGATGTTTTGAGAGATGATGTTATGATGAACATGAAATCTATGACTTGATAAGGATCTAATGAATTTTATTGAGTTTTGATTTGGTGTTAAACTCTAAGGAATGGTTTTATGATGAGTTTTATTACTATGAGCATGAGAAGTTTTACATGATGATCTTTTCCATGTTTACATGCCTATTTTCATGTTTTTCAATACATGATATATGTATATACATGTGGCATAGTTTTAATATTTCCTCATGCTCTGGATATTAATGATTTTTATACATGACATTATAAGCATGTAGATAGTGTAGTTATCTACCATGCTTGCATTATTGCTTTACTGAGCGTGTGGTTGCTCATCCCATTCACTTTCCCCCTCTACAGATCGTGCATAGTATCCTAGTGAAGGACTGAGGTGTTGTATTTGGATATCCGCTGCTCTCCATCGTCAAGAGGTATACACACAGGAATTCTTTTTGTATCTAAACATATAATAGCACAGTAATCATTTTGAATTGTAATATGGGTAGATGTAAGTGTTAGTAAACATGTCATGTATAAGTATATGACTTAAGCTTTCAAATGTATGTGTTTGCTTTTGAATTATTTGAAAGATGAATGGTAAATGATGATTAATACTAACTCATAGCCCAACTGTGATTGGTGAGAGTTGTTCATGACCAGTTAAGGAAATGAAAAAGCGAAAAATTTGTGGTGATTTTTGAGTGAATAGGATGAAAAAGGTCGTGACATTTTTAATCCTCCAAACTAATCCTCAACTGTAATTCAACATGTATATATCTTAGAATCATAAAAAACTATAAGAAATACCAACCAAAAATTTTCGAAAATTAAACTTTCTCTCACCTCGAAACAGGGCAATTTCTTCCCTTATTCTTCTCACTAGATTTTCACCTAGAAAATGAACTCCTTTAGGGCTAAATTATTTATATGTTATAGAGGACTAAAGAAGGAAGATTTGATCCTTTGTCTGTCGCCTGAAATTGGCCAAAAGGCTGTCGAAAAAATCACGCAATGAAGGCTTGGAGAAGACGCGTACGACAGAAAGGGAGGGCTGGTTCTCTCGAGTTAAAGGTCGATTGACGATGAATTTTACCTTTTAAGAAAGCTTAATGAGTCATCTTTGATCTGGAAAATATCAGGGTCAACAAATTTCTAGAAGGTCCCCAAATTTAAAGATTTCTACTGGCTGGTCAGTTTCCTGAAGCAAGGTAATTTTCTTTTCTATTTTGGAAAATTCATAAAAATTATTTTTTGTCTAATTTCCTCCAAATTCTCACTGCCCAAGTGTTATACTATGTCCCTAGTATGTCTCAAAAAATTTGGGGGTCACTTGTTTAAGGAAAGTTCCCCGATTGAGCTCATTTCGCATGATTTGGTCATTACCCAGCAAAATGGCTTAAGGTTTTCGATTTACTTTAAAAATTCATTCAATCATCGAAACCTCTATTTATTCACTCAATTTTCATTCCTCATGTAAATTATGCCTTATACTAATTTCATATAGTCTCAATATAATTTTTGTGAATTTCTAGAATTTATTTCAAATTTATTTCTATTTCTGGGTCCATTTGCTCAGTTTAGTGTAAACCCAAGTTTTACTAGCTTTTTCGCTTCTAACGTCTTAGTTTCACTTTCTAATCATCATAACATACTTAAAATCATACTTTCTTAAAATGTACTTCAATTTAAGATCTTACCTCGAAATGTGTGCCTCGAGCTTCGTGCCACTATCCCGAACATCTCAATCTTTCGGGCCCATGCATAAACATTTACGTAAGTCTTAAACTTCTCGATTTATCTTAAAATGAGCAATAGCGTGAAAATTTTTAGGTCTCACATTCCTCCCACCTTTTTAAGAATTCGGTCTTCCAAATTCAGCTCGGTCTGTCAAACAATTGAGGGTACTTCTCCCACATATGGCTCTCTGGTTCCCACGTTGCTTCTTCCATTGAGTGGTGTTGCCAGAGAACCTTTATCAAAGAGATTTTCTTTGTCCGAAGTACCTTTTCCTTCCTGTAGAGTATCCAGATAGGTTCTTCTACATAGCTCATATCTCCTTGAATATCCAAGGCTTCATATTCAATGACATGGGAGGGATCCGGATTATATTTCCTCAACATTGAGACGTGAAAGACATTATGTATCCCAGAAAGCTGGGGAGGTAAAGTTAACCGGTAAAGAACGTCCCCACTCTCTCTAGTATCTCAAATGGACCGATGAAGCAAGGACTCAACTTTCCTTTCTTTCCAAAACAGATAATGTCCTTGCTCAGAGATACCTTCAGAAACACGGAGTCCCCAACCTAAAACTCAAGTGGCCATCTGCACACATCAGCGTAACTCTTCTGCCTATTCTTAGCAGCCCGGAGTCTGTCACAAATAATCTGAATGCCCTTCGCTACCTGTTCCACCAAATCAGGAGCCATAATCTTTCGATCACCCACTTCTTCTCAAGCAACTGGGGGCCTACATCTCCTGCCATATAGAGCTTCATAAGGTGTCATCTCGATACTAGTAAGGTAGCTATTATTATAAGCGAACTCTGCAAGGGACAAATGATCATCCTGTGAACCCTTAAAATCCATTACACATGCCCTCAACATATCCTCCAATGTTTGAATAGTCCGCTCGAACTGACCATCAGTTTGAGGATGATAAGCGGTGCTGAAATTCAACTGAAATCCCATGGCTTCCTGAAAATGTGTCCAAAATCTGGAGGTAAACCTAGAATCCCTATCAGATGTAATGCTCATGGGAGCCCCATGCAATCAAGCTACCTCTCTGACATACAGTTCTGCCAAGGTACTCAAAGAATATGTACTCTTAATGGAGAGGAAGTGAGCACGCTTAGTCAATCTGTCAAGATTGCATCATGACCTCGTTAGGTCCGTGGTAACCCCATAATGAAATCCATTGTTATGTGTTCACATTTCCACGTAGGCACTGGCAAGGGCTTAAGAAATCTTATGGGCTTCTGATGCTTAATCTTAACTTGCTAACATACCAAGCATCTGACCATGAATTCTGCTACATTCTGCTTCATACCAGTCCACCAATACACCTTCTGCAGATTATGATACATCTTGGTACTGCCTAGGTGCATGGTGTAGCGGGAGCAGTTGGACTCTCTCAGAATCTACTATTTAAAGGCATCATCGCTCGAAACACAGATTCAGCCTTTGAACCTTAACAACCTATCATCACTGACCATAAAATCTGACTACGAAGCTTGCTCTGCTTGGCTAACCATATCTAATAACCTTTGATCATTTTTTTACCCCATTCTGATATGATCTAAGATATTGGGCTCAATTCGTAAGCTAGCTATAAATCCAGCCTCTACTTCTTCCACATTAATCCTGAGTCCAACGAATTGTTCCAATAGTTCCCATTCTCTGACTATCATATATGATACTATACTCTTCCTGCTGAGAGCATCTACCACTATGTTCGCCTTACCTGGATAATACGAAATCTCGTAGTCATAATCCTTAAGGAGCTCTAACCACCGTCTCTGTCTCATGTTAAACTCCTTCTGATCAAATATATACTTCAAGCTCTTGTGGTTAGTGAAGATTTAGAATTTCTCACCATATAGGTAGTGTCGGCAAATCTTCAAAGCAAATACCATAGTAGCTAATTCCAGATCATGGCTGGGATAGTTTCGCTCATGGTCCTTTAATTGTCTTGAACTATAAGCTATAACTCGGCCATTCTGCGTAAGTACACACCCAAACCCTGGTAAGGAGCATCACAGTATACCGCGAATCCTCTCGAACCACTTAGAATAGTCAAGACGGGTGCGGTAGTTAATCTATGTTTGAGCTCCTAAAAACTCTGCTCACATGCTTTCAAACAGACAAAAGAAAATCCTTTACGAGTGAGCTTATTCAATGGAGCTACTATTCTGGAAAATCCCTCTACAAATCTCAGTTACAGTCTTCAGCCATTCCCATTTAAGTACTGCTTCAACCTTGGACAGATCAACTGACACCCCGTTCTTGGATATAATGTGACCGAGGAAAGCTATCTGCTCCAGCCAGAATTCACATTTACTCAGTTTCTCACACAACTGTTTCTCCCGAAGAGTCTAAAGCATTGTCCTCAAATGCTGCTCATATTCCTCCCAAGACTTAGAATAAACCAATATGTCATCAATAAAGACAATTACAAATTGATCCAAATAATCTTAGAATACTTCATTCATCAGACTCATGAAAGCAGCATGGGCATTGGTCATGCCAAAGGGCATACCAAAAACTCATAGTAACCATATATGGTCTTGAATGTTGTTTTGGCCACATCTTCCTTTCTGATTCTCAATTGGTGATAGCCGAACCTTCGATCAATCTTCGAAAATACTGAAGCCCCTCTCAATTGATAAAATAAGTCATCGATTCTAGGCAGGGGGTATATCGTAGCCTTATTCAACAATTTGTAATTTATACACAATTGGAGACTATCGTCCTTCTTTCAGACAAATAAAATCAGAGTTCCCCAAGGTGACAAACTGGGTCTAATAAAACTCTTATCCAGCAATTCCTGCAACTGCTTCTTCAGCTTCTCTAATTCGACTGGTGCCATTCTATAGAGAGTCTGAGAGATTAGTTGGGTATCTGGTACTAAGTCGATAATAAACTCCAACTCTCTCTCCGGTGATAACCTCGGTAGCTCATCAAGAAATACATCCAGGAACTCACAAACAGCTAGTACGTCCTGTATACTTGGATGCTTTCAGCTCGTATCCGAAACAGAAGCTATATAACCTTCATCAATAATAAAACATCAAAAGGGTTCATGAAATTTCATATTTTAAAGCATCATATATTTCATTTCATTTCTTAATTGCAAAACATACTTCAAATTTGTCAGGTAAGGAAAAGGTTACAATCTTGGTATAACAGTTAAACTTACTCTATTGGCGGCTAACCAATTCATTCCTAATATTACATCAAAGCCAAACATATTTAGTAAGATTAGATCTGCTATCATTACTCTGCCTCCCACCTTGATTTCACAGTTCCTACACACCCTATCAGTTATTTGTGTCTCATGCATGAGAGTATTAATATGACATACGAAATCTAGGGGTTCAGATTTTACATGCAGACATCTTGTAAACTGAGGTGAAATGAACGAATGTGTGATCTAAGATCAAACAAAACATTAGCTCTATGATTATAGATAGGAAGGTTACTTCTGATAACATCAAACAAGGTATCTGCTTCTTCCTGATCAAGCGTGAAGGCTCACCATCAAGTGACAGACTCCTTACCCTTCTCTTTCGCTATAGCCTATCTATGGGGGGCTTACCTCTGCGCAGCCTGTATCTGTCTCTTAGGAGGTGGGGTGGCTGATCCTAGGGCTACGGAGTCTGCAATAGCGGATAATTCCTCATCAAATGTCCTCTCTCTCCATATCTATAACACGCACCCAATCACCAGAGGCAAGGACCATTGTGTGTCTTGCCACACTCTTGGCAACTCCTCCTGATCGTCTGGTGGCCTCGTGTGGCTATAGGGGTAGTAGCAAAAATAGTAGATCTATCAACCCTCATAGGAGAGTCACCTAACCTCAGTCTCTTTGGCTGTCCCTTCCTCGATTCTGCTTTAGATGTCTCTACTCTCTTACCTTTACCCTTTGACTTCCTTCGAAATCCGTATTGAGCCTGAGTAATATCAAGGCCTTTCTCAACATCTTGAGTACGCTCTAGTGCATCACTAAATTCTTTAATACAGAGACTAAGTAGTCTGTCCCAAATGGCAAGTCGCAACCCGGATAGAAACCTCCGCGTACGATGCTGCTCATCTTTAATTATCTTCGGGTTATACCGTATAAAAGTAGAGAATTTATTCTCATATTCATCAACAGCCATACTGCCATGTGCTAACTCCAGAAACTCTGTCTGTATTTTTTGCTGGGCAGCAGGCGGTACATACTGACCCCTGAAAGTAGCTAGGAAAATCTCTTAGGTAATCTCTGGATGTCTGGACCTCAGATGTGTTCTGGTGGTTTTCCACCATATATCGGTCGGTCCAGTTAACATATATGTTTCCATTCTAACTCTATTTGCATCTGTGCACTCCAAATACCCAAATATCCATTCTAAGTCTGTCAACCATTCCTCAGCTCGTACTAGTTCCTTCACACCCTTAAACTCTGGAGGGTGCATCTTAAGAAAATCTTTCATTCGACCCTTATTTCTGTCTGTACTTGAGACTGAACTACTGGAGGTGCTCGAGGGGCCTGTGGAGGAGGAGGTGTGACTGTAGTAGCACCGAAATCTGATGCATGTGCCCCAAACTGTTGGGCAAACATAGCTGTGAGGGCATTGAACCCCTCTCTCATACTCTGCATACCCTGCTCCAGTCTCTTTATCCAGGTATCGGGGCTATCTGGCTGAGGGGGATGGGGTGAAGGTGATTGGTCTTGCCTCTATGGGCGACATCTTCTACTATTCATGGTGATTGATATGTATTACCTACATCGATACCAATAATTTTTAGCTACAACTATAACAAGTATATACAATTTATAACCAAATAAATACAGATACTTGGGATGTAATCACACGTTAAATACCCAATACTGACAGTACTAGACAACCCTTGCTCTGATACCACGTTAACTGTAATGCCCCAGAAGCTTGGGAATAGGGGCTAACTTTTTCTTTTAAATCTTATTTTCCTACTTAGGGTGCATTCTTGCACAATGTAAGATACTTACTTTTTTCCTTTACTTATTCTTTTAAATAATTTATTTTTGCCAAAAATTTCACAACATAACCTCTTATATTTTAGCCTACCTTCCTGCAATAAAACATAGTTTATACTCGTAATGCAGTTGTTTTTATTTTCTTAAATTTATTATTTTCTAACTCTACATTTTTACAACTACAACATCCATATCTATACTTAGTATCACCAGCATTCATTCACTTCCCAAATCATTTACATACAAATCCATAAAACAACTTATTACATCTCAAAAGTACTTATATACAATCCAGTATCTGTACAATATACATGTCTAGAAATAAACATATGATGATATAACTGAGCGTGTACTGAAAGTAGTCTGGGAGGCACTGAATTCACCGGCTACTCAAGTACTTTGTAAATAGCTGAGTAATCTTACTGCAGGTACTTTGAAATGGAGAAAAAAAAGAATGAGCTTCTGATAAAGTTCAGTAAGGAAGGCATTTAAAATACTTTTGACAATTTAAAAACAAGTGGAAAATAATGT
Organism: Firmiana major; assembly: GCA_033439115.1. Taxonomy (NCBI): domain Eukaryota; kingdom Viridiplantae; phylum Streptophyta; class Magnoliopsida; order Malvales; family Malvaceae; genus Firmiana; species Firmiana major. The sequence goes on from CM065910.1 coordinate 28,315,839, forward strand.
GAACATACTTTCGTACATACATACTTATGAAACCGATTCACATGCTTACTTTGAAATACATTACATTATGTGACACCCCAGAAGCGCGGAAAATAGGGCAAATTTAAAACTTTTTATTCATCCATTCACAATTAAGGGTGTATTCTTGTGCAGTGTCATACATCATCATACATGTCGTACCTCAGGATCTTCTCATCTAATAATTATGTCTCATACAATATATATTACTCAAGGTTAATTAATCCTAATACATCCCATACATCATTGTACATCAAGTGTCTGTAAATACGACATAAGTTTGGGTACATGAAATGTAAATTATACCTCAACACAATATATGTAGCATAGAGCTCAAGTCCTCCACTAGCCACTACTCCGTACGTCGCAGGGAAACTCTCTTTACTTGAAGAAATCTGGGGGGAGATAAAACAAGGTGAGCTTCTAAATCGCTCAGTAAGGAGGTAAGGGACTCATTAATGAAACAATGATTTGCACAGCACAATCATTTTATCTTGTAGTTGAAACTCGATTAAAAACGTAGCATGAACTCATTAAAATATAATTCTTATCTCGTTTATCTAAAATCATGTAAAAACATGAGAGTACGTAACTCAGTACAAATCACAATCACAAGCATGTGGAAAATCAAAATGCGATAATGGCTTTTCTCATCAAAACGTGATAAAATCACCTCAATAGAAATGCACGTGGCATAGCCACAAAACACAAACTCAGGTGTATAAAAAGGAGACTAGGCAAGAAAATTCATATAAAACTCGTCATGGCACATCAAACATAATTCTCCTTTGGGTGCGTATCCCAGGGATCCTCAAAAGAGGGAACATCGACAATATGGTCTTGTACATGGTATATTGGACTTACGTGTTACCAGAACAAGGCCTGACCTTACATGCTACTAGAGCAATGCCTCACCTCATGCACACTATCGGTCTTACATGCTACCAAAGCAAGGCCACCCAGCGTTACCAGAATGGGGGTAATCTCACATTACCAAAATGGAGACATCTCTCGTTACCAAAATGGAGGCATCTCTCGTTACCAAAACGGAGGAATATTGGACTTACATGCTACCAAAACAAGGCCCAGACTTACATGCTACCAAAGCAAGGCCCAATGTGTATTCAACATGACATGCCTACATCTCAATCATTAGCCATTATCATATAAAACGTCTTGCCTTCACGTAGAACTCATAATGATTTTCTCTTATAAATCTCATTTAAAACATTTGTGTACTCAACACAAAACATGTTAAAACTGAGTTCCAACCGAAAAAACCACGCATATATTTCTCAATCTCAGTACGCCTTAACGTAGAGCCCAAATCTCTTTTCCCGTTTTGAACACAAAACGGTTGTAAAACATTTTCACGCTTAGTTTACAACTCATAAAAGTTGGGCCCCAACTGTCTATAAAATCGTGTACAATACTCATTCACAACGGATAAAACATGCTTGTTTTCTCAATTCACATTTCATGCTACAGTATCATCACAAAACACATACACAAACGAGTTTAAGTTTTCCCTTTACCTCGCTGCACCTCGTATAGTGCAATCGTTTCCCCTGTATCACGGACTAGCCTCGCATTCCTCTCCGGAACTCTTGGGCTGTCCAAACGATGTTAAAACATCAATAAGCTATCTCAATCGCATCATCGAGCACATATTTGCTCATATTCTTCTTAAATACTCAATTCTCACAATCCCATCACAATTCACATTCTCATCCATATTATTTCAAATCCTACATTTCCAATACCATATTCCATGCTAAATTCACCTCATTGCCTCAATTCCAAATTTATAGTCAAAAGTCCCAAATTACCATAAATTGCCTAACGTTATCTTTACTCCAACAAAATCACAATTTCATAAACCTCTAATCATTTCCTAGTTATTTCATCACAATGCCAGCAACCATAATCACCAAAAATCACTTCAAATATCAAGATCGAAGTTCAGAATTTACCCAAACTTGTGGTGTGCTCAACTCTTGCCTTGATTCAATCCGTCTTTCCATTTCCAAGTATGTTGTTCTCTTTTGGATGAGGAACAACTTTCCTTCTTGCCACAACCATTGATTTGGATGAAAATGGGTGTTTTGGAAGAGAGAGAAAGCTAGGGCTCGACTGAAATTAAGGTTTAGAAGAGAGAGAAAAGATGAAATACAAGAAAACACAGGGGTCCTTTTATAGACGGAGGGTAGGAGATCGATCTAGTCCTTAATGAGATCGATCTGTATTTGAATTTGGGAACGTTTTGGAGAAATTTTATGCATAGGAGATCGATCTGTCGTGGGGTGAGATTGATCTCTTAATGGCTTAATGAGATCGATTTGCTCCTTGAGGAGATCGATCTTCTGTTTACAGAATACTTCATGAGATCGATCTGCTCTTTGAGGAGATTGATCTTCTCTTTACATAATGCTTCATGAGATCGATCTGCTCTTTGAGGAGATCGATCTTCTCCTTATAGAATGCTTCATGAGATCGATTTCTTCCTCATGAGATCGATCTCTTCATTACAGAATCATAAGGAGATAGATCCTCTTCCATTCGAGACCGATCTGCTCACTTAATCTCCTCATTCCTTGCCATTTTGGCTTACCAGATCGATCTTCTCTTTTCCAAGATCGATTTAGCCTCATAATTTCACACCTTGGTTAAACACTTAACATAAAATCTCATTCATAACTCATTCATCACTTAGAAATTCATTCCATATCACCTCAGTGTATGAGTACATTACATTTAGCTCAATAAATTACACTTCAAGTTCACATTACATAATTGGATGTGTAAAATTCTCAGATCTCACATCCTCCCTACCTTAAAAAGAATTTGGTCCTCCAAATTCAACTCAACTCGTCAAATAGATGGGGGTAATTCTCCTTCATGAGACTCTCCAATTCCCAAGTCGCCTCCTCTATTGAGTGATGTTTCCATAAAACTTTCACTAATGGGATGCTCTTAGTCCAGAGTACCTTCTCTTTTTTATCGAGAATTCAAACAGGTTCTTCGGTATAGCTCATGTCCTCTTGTATGTCCATCTCTTCATACACTATGACAAGAGAAGGGTCCGGGTGGTACTTCCTCAACATGGACACATGGAAGACGTGTATACCGGACATCTGTAGGGGTAATGCCAACCTGTAGGCTACCTCTCCAACTCTCTCAAGAATCTTAAATGGTCTAATGTATCGAGAACTCAATTTCCCTTTCCTTCCAAACCTCATGATACCCTTACTTGGTGATATCTTTAGAAATACTACATCACCAACATCAAACTCGAGTGGTCGTCTATGCACATCTGCGTAGCTTTTCTGTCTACTCTGTGCACCCGGTAATCTCTCACATATGAGTTTCACACTCTGTATAGCCTGTTCAACAAGTTCGAAAGCATTTATCTTTCTGTCACCCACTTCTTTCCAAGTTACAGGGGATCTACACCTCCTACCATATAGAGCCTCAAAAGGTGCCATTCCAATACTCGCATGATAGCTGTTATTGTACGCAAACTCTACTAGGAGCAGGTGATCATCCTATGATCCCTTAAAATCCATCGTACACGCCCTCAACATATCCTCCAAGGTCTAAATAGTCCTCTCTGATTGACCATCTATTTGAGGATGATAGGTGATACTAAAACTCAATCGAGATCCCATAGACTCCTGAAATTGGGTCTAAAATCTGGAGGTAAACCAAGAATCTCTGTTAGAAGTAATACTCATTGGAGCCCCATGTAATCTAGTTATCTCGTTGACATATAATCAGTCAAGGCATCCACAGTATCTGTGCTCTTGATGGCAAGGAAGTGGGAACTTTTTGTCAGTCTATCCACTATGACCTATATCGCATCACGACCTCTTCGGGTCCTCAGTAAACCTATAATAAAGTCCATGGTGACATGCTCCCATTTCCATGTAGGCACAGGTAAAGGCTGCAATAGTCCTCTGGGCTTGTGATGCTCAGCTTTCACTTGCTAGCACACTAAACATCTGGCCACATACTCTGTCACGTCTCGCTTCATGCCACTCCACTAATACACCTCTCTCAAATCTCGGTACATCTTAGTACTCCCTGGGTGCATGGTGTATCGCGAGCAGTGGGATTCTCTCAGTATTTGTCTCTTCAAGGTATCATCGTCTGGTACACAAATTCATCCTCTGAACCTCAACAACCCATCCTCACTGACTATGAGATCCGACTACGAAATCTGCTCAGCTTGGCTAACCATATAAATCAACCTCTGATCATTGCGCTGCCCAATTCTAATCTGATCCATGATCTTGGGCTCTATTCGCAGGCTAGCCAGAAATCCAGTCTCTAGCTATTTTACTCTGATCCAGAGTTCGACGAACTACTCTAATAAATCCTATTCCCTGACCATCATAGCCGATATCATACTTTTCCTACTTAAGGCATCAGTAACTACGTTCACCTTTCCTAGATGATACAGAATCTCGCAGTCATAATCCTTAAGGAGTTCCATCCATCTCCTTTGTCTCATATTTAACTCTTTCTTATCAAACAAATACCTCAAACTCTTGTGGCCAGTGAAAATCTGGAAGCTTTCCCCATATAAGTAGTGCCACCAGATCTTCAAGGTAAACACTACAGCAGCTAACTCTAAATCATGCATGGGGTAATTCCTCTTATGATCTTTCAACTGTCGCGATCCATAGGCGACCACTCTCCTTGCTGCATGAGCACACACCCCAATCCTTGATGAGAAGCATCACTATATACTAAAAATCCTCCTGATTCCTCAGGGATAGTCAATACAGGTGCCGCTGTTAATCTTCTCTTTAATTCCTAAAAATTAAGCTCACATTGATCAGTCCATATGAACGGAGTCTCCTTGCACGTGAGCTTGGTCAAAGGAGCGACAATCTTGGAAAATCCTTCCACAAATCTCCTGTAATACCCTGCCAAACCAAGGAAGCTTCGTACCTTTGTAACTATCCTCGGTCTTTCCCAATTAAGCACAGCCTCTACTTTACTTGGATCCATTGATACTCCTTCTTCTGAAACTATGTGACCAAGGAAAGCTATCTGATCCAGCCAAAACTCACACTTACTAAGGTTTCCATATAATTGCTTATCTCGGAGTATCTGAAGTACTAACCACAAGTGTTGTGCGTGCTCCTCATAAGATCGAGAGTACACCAAGATATCATCAATAAAGACTACCACAAACTTATCTAGATAGTCTCTGAACACTTCATTCATTAACCTCATAAAGGCTGCAGGGGCATTCGTCAATCCAAAGGACATCACTAGAAATTCATAATGGCCATACCTTATCCTGAAGGCCGTCTTCGAAATATCTTCTTCCTTAATCCTCAATTGGTGATAGCCCGATCTCAAATCAATCTTATAGAAGACTAAGCCCCTCTCAGCTGATCAAGTAAATCATCAATCTTGGGCAAGGGTATTTATTCTTCACCATGGCTGTAGTCAATAATCGGTAGTCTACGCATAATCTGAGACTACCGTCCTTCTTCTTAACAAATAAAATTGGTGCTCCCCATGGCGAAACATTGGGTTTAATAAACCATTGATTTAATAAGTCCTGTAGTTGTTTCTTCAATTCCTCAAGTTCCACTAATGTCATCCTATATAGAGGTCTAGAGATAGGCTGAGTATCTGGTACCAAATCAATGGTAAACTCCAGCTCTCTCTCTAGTGGTAAACCTGGCAACTCATCAAGGAAGACATTCGAAAATTCACACACCACGAGTATATCCTCATTCCTCAGATGTTCCCGATTGTCATTTGAGATGAGTTTTTCATAACCTTCACATGAATACTCAAATTTAGTACTCTCAAAAGCAACATCAAAATTTCAATTTGCTTACTAAAATTCCACACATTTACTTTCTCAATATTTCAAACGTACACTTTAGGGTTCATGTAGGGAGAAGGTTACAATCTTCGTATAGTAGTCTAAACTTACTTGATTGGTTGCCAGCCAATCCATTCCCAATATTACATCAAACCCATGTATATTTAATATTATTAGATCTGCTAACATTACTCTATCTCCCACCTTTATTTCATATCCTCTACAAATTAAATCAATTCTCTGGGACTCACGCATAGGGGTATTTACATGTAGTATATACTCTAGAGGTTCAAACTTCAAATTTAATCTATATGCAAAATACTCAAAAATAAACGAATACGTGGACCCTGAATCAATCAACACATGAGCCTTATAATTACAGACAGAGAGTGTACCTCTTATAGTTTCTGTATAAGTGCCCGCTATCTTTTTTTCCAGAGCAAACACACGTCCCACTGTAATGGGCTTTTTTCCTTTCTCTGTCGCAATAGCCTATCTCGTGGGATTCACTCTCTGAGGTTGTTGTCTGGTAGGCTCCGGAGCATGTGGTCTCTAAGGTTGAGGGCAGTCTCTTAATCTGTGACCCATGTCTCCACATCTAAAATATCCACAGATCAACCCAGTACAACTTTCCCATGCGGTCGGCCACAATCTCTACAAACCCTTATCTCAGGCCTGACATCTCGAGGGGTCTCTCTGATGATGGGATAAGCTCTGGGTCTCTCAAATCTGCCCTTCTGTACCCCAATCCTTCCTCTCCTGAAGTAACCTCTCCGAACATCTGCCTGGGAAATCACTGGCCTCTTGCCCTTATCCCTAGTCATAGCACTGAACTCGTTCTGGGATTGCACAATTTCAATTCCCCTCTCAATCTTTTGTGCTCGTCTCAAAGCATCTCCAAACTCAGTAATACACAGCCCTATCAATCGATCTCTAATGATGGGCTTCAATCCATACACAAATCTCTATGTGTGGAGCTCTTCATTCTTGAAGGTCTCTGGATCATATCTCAATAGAGCGGTAAATCAACTCTCTCAATCGTCCATAGACATATCGCCCTGTTCCAGATTTAAAAACTCTGCCTGCTTCTTTCTCTAAGCAACTCATGGTACATATTGGGCTCTAAAAGCCGCTTGAAACTCTTCCCAGCTAATAACATCCTGGCTGGACATCAGAATACCCTGGGTAGTACCCCACCAATCTCGCGCTCTCCCTTTCAACATATAAGCGGTCATACTGACCCTCTCAACATCCGTGCATCCCAAATAGTCAAATATGACTCTCAACTCAGTCAGCCACTCCTCAGCCTCTACAGAATCCTTTTTCCCTCTGAATGCAGACAGGTCAGACCATACTCCTATCATCGGGCTGAGTAACGGGAGGCACTGGGTCCATACGTACTGGGGGTACGGGAGGTCCTTGTAGTGGTGTAAGAGTAGTACTCGAAGCATTAACTCTAAAATGTTGCACGAATAACGTTGCCATTTGCTCAAAACCTTGCTGCACATCATGCTCAATCCGATTAAATCAAAAGTTAAGACTCTTTGGTTATGGGGCAGGTGGCGGAGGTGGCTCTGCCTGCCTCCTCGAACGACCTCGCCATCCACTCATTCTCAATCTCAATTAGTTTCCTCGCGTACACATTCAACTTGATTGAAATCTCAATCCTCAATTTCAGCTCATGACCCGACTTATACAGACACTTGGGATGTAATCTATTTCACTTGACTGACACTGACAGTACTAAACACCTTAAGCTTTGATACCAAGAAAACTCTGTGACACCCCAGAAGCGTAAAAAATAAGGCAAATTTAAAACTTTTTATTCATCCATTCAAAATTAAGGGTGCATTCCTGTGCAATGTCATACATCATTATACATGTTATACCTCAGGATCTTCTCATCTAATAATTATATCTCATACAATATATATTACTCAAGGTTAATCAATCCTAATACATCCCATACATCGCTGTACATCAAGTGTCTGTAAATATGACATAAGTCTGGGTACATGAAATGTAAATTATACCTCAACACAATATATGTAGCCTGGAGCTCAAGTCCTCCACTAGCCACTATTCCGTACGTCGCAGGGAAACTCTCTTTACTTGAAGAAATCTGGGGGGAGATAAAACAGGGTGAGCTTCTAAATCGCTCAGTAAGGAGGTAAGGGACTCATTAATGAAACAATGATTTGCACAGCACAATCATTTTATCTTGTAGTTGAAACTCGATTAAAAATGTAGGATAAACTCATTAAAATATCATTCTCATCTCGTTTATCTAAAATCATGTAAAAACATGAGAGTACGTAACTCAAAACAAATCATAGTCATAAGCATGTGGAAAATCAAAATGCGATAATGGCTTTTCTCATCAAAACGTGATAAAATCACCTCAATAGAAATGCACATGGCATAGCCACAAAACACAAACTCAGGTGTATAAAAAGGAGACTAGGTAAGAAAACTCATATAAAACTCATCATGGCACATCAAAAATAATTCTCCTCTGGGTGCACATCCTAGGCATCCTCAAAAGAGGGAACGTCGACAATATGGTCGTGTATATGGTATATTGGACTTACGCATTACTAGAATAAGGCCCGACCTTACATGCTACCAAAGCAATGCCTTACCTCATTCACACTATCGGTCTTACATGCTACCAAAGCAAGGCCACCCAGCGTTACTAGAACGGCAGTCATCTCATGTTACCAAAATGGAGGCATCTCTCGTTACCAAAATTAAGGAATATCGAACTTACATGCTACCAAAGTAAGGCCCGAACTTACATGCTACCAAAGCAAGGCCCGATATGTATTCAACATGACACGCCTAAGTCTCAATCATTAGCCATTATCATATAAAACGTCTTGCCTTCACGTAGAACTCATAATGGTTTTCTCTCATAAATCTTATTTATAACATTTGTGTTCTCAACACAAAACATGTTAAAACCGAGTCCAACCGGTAAAATCACGCACACATTTCTCAATCTCAGTACGCTTTAACGTAGAGCCTAAATCTCTTTTCACGTTTTAAACACAAAACGGTTGTAAAACATTTTCACGCTTAGTTTACAACTTATAAAAGTTGGGCCCCAACCGGCTATAAAATTAAAACATGCTTGTTTTCTCAATTCATATTTCATGCTACAGTATCATCACAAAACAAATACACAAACGAGTTTAAGTTTTCCCCTTACCTCGTTGCACCTCGTATAGTGCAATCATTTCCCTCGTATCACGGACTAGCCTCGTATTCCTATCCGGAACTCTTGGGCTGTCCAAACGATGTTAAAACATCAATAAGCTATCTCAATCGTATCATCGAGCACATATTTGCTCATATTCTCGTTAAATACTCAATTCTCACAATTCCATCACAATTCACATTCTCATCCACAATATTTCAAATCCTACATTTCCCATACCATACATGCTAAATTCACCTCATTGCCTCAATTCCAAATTTTTAGTCAAAAATCCCAAATTATCATTGCCTAATTTATCTTTACTCCAACAAAATCACAATTTCATAAACCTCTAATCATTTCCTAGTTATTGCATCACAATGCTAGTAACCATAATCACCAAAAATCACTTCAAATATCAAGATCGAAGTTTAGAATTTACCCAAACTTGTGGAGTGCTCAACTCTTGCCTCGATTCAATCCGTCTTTCGATTTCAAAGTATGTTGTTCTCCTTTGGATGAGGAACAACTTTCCTTCTTGCCACAACTTTTGATTTGGATGAAAATGGGTGTTTTGGAAGAGAGAGAAAGCTAGGGCTCAGCTGAAATGGAGGTTTGGAAGAGAGAGAAAAGATAAAATGCAAGAAAATACAGGGGTCCTTTTATAGATGGAGGGTAAGAGATCAATCTGGTCCTTAATATGATCGATCTGTATTTGAATTTGAGAACATTTTGGGGAAATTTTATGCCTAGGAGGTGGATCTGTCATAGGCTGAGATCGATCTCTTAATGGCTTAATGAGATCGATTTGCTCCTTGAGGAGATCGATCTTCTATTTGCAGAATGCTTCATGAGATCGATCTGCTCCTTGAGGAGATCAATCTTCTCCTTACAGAATGCTTCATGAGATCAATTTCTTCCTCATGAGATCGATCTCTTCATTACAGAATCGTAAGGAGATCGATCCTCTTTCATTGGAGATCGATTTGTTCACTTAATTTCCTCCTTCCTTGCCATTTTGGACTACCAGATCGATCCTCTCTTTTCAAAGATCGATTTGGCCTCACAGTTTCACACCTTGGTTAAACACTTAACATAAAATCTCATTCATAACTCATTCATCACTTAGAAATTCATTCCATACCACCTCAGTGTATGAGTATATTACATTCAGCTCAATAAATTACACTTCAAGCTCACATTACATAATTGGATATGTGTAAAATTCTCAAATCTCACACATTAAAACATTGTATGTACCTTTTTACACTAAAACATCATATATACTTTCTTTCGTTAAAACATCATACAACAAAACATGGAGATCAAGCTATGTCCGGGTAGCTAACATGCAACTTACGTCATCCTCCGTAGAGGGTATAAAATACCGATGGCCATAGTAGGGGCTGTAGGCGGGATTAGGGTCATACAGCAAACATGTGTAGTATATGAATAAACTTTACACTAGCACACAGCTAGGGCACAGATACCAGTGGCACTCGTCGTGCTAGAGACATACATACGTGCTGCGCCAACATGAGATACTACGAAAACATATACCACGTGTAGTGAAGGCAACCACCATAAAGGTGAAGATAAGGACTCCATGGGTTCCAAGTATCAGGCACTACAGGTGGCGGAGCCGGAGCACTACAAGCAGTGGGCATGATATGCACACAACATATGCTAATGGGGTAGCCTTCTAGTCGCAAAATCTCATTTCTTTACTTACTTTCATAATCGTTTAAAATCATTTCGAAACGTAAGTCATAAAATCATATAGTTTTGACTATAAAATATTAATATATCAAAACTTATATACTTGGATTAAAACTCGGTTTCAGGATAAATCAGGGTTAAGGCTTTCAGGAATTTCCTATTGGGAAAAGCTCGATTCTTTCCTTGAAAGTTTTTCATATATATATATATATATTTCAAGTCATTTTCTGACGTGTAAATAGCTACAAGAAGTCATTACTATCTTAAATTGCATCCCTTACCTCAACGGAGCTAAGGCAGCTTTAATTCATTGGGGCTAGGGTTTGCCTCGTTTTGCATGTCGATTTCTCGAGCTGCCCAAAACAATACCAAATCATCAAATATTATTTTCTTTCATCTCAACATACTCAAATATATATTTATTTCTTAAAGGTTGACCAATTTTGACTTTTTGTTGACTTTTCCTATTTTCTCGATTTTATCGAGAAAAAGGCCAGTTTAAGCTAATTAAGCTGATTTTGTTCCTTTAGCTTCAAATTCATTACTTCAACAAACTAACGCTCATTCAAGTTCATAATTTATGTTTGTCAACATACCAAATTGCCCATTTTTCATACTACTCAATTTTTCACTGAACTGGGCTATAAACTGGACTATTTCGGTATAATTCTGACAGTTACCAACATCTAAATTCATCAAATTTCATCATTTCCTCAACTTACGGATGCTGGCTAGAACTATACACTCCCATAAAAATTATATTTCTTTAAATTCTAATTAATAAAAAATCCTTCAAAAACATCAAATAAGAACATATCTCATGTTCATCATCATTCATCAAGTTTACCTCAACTTTGACTAAGTTTGACCATGTTTTTTATCCTCAAACCTAATCCTCAACTGTAATTCAACATTCATGTAGCTTAAAATCATCAAAAACTATAGCAAAACAAACCAAAAACTTTCAAAAATTGAACTTTCTCTCACCTCAAAACAGGGCAGTTTCTGCCCTTGTTCTTCTCACTAGATTTTCAACTAGCAAATGAACTCCTTTAAAGTTGAGTTTTTATATGTTATAGAGGAATGAAGTAGTAATATTTAATCCTTCTTGACCATCACTTGAAAGTGGCTGGAAGGCCACCGAAACAATCGTACAATGAAGGCCCAGAAAAGACGAGTACGACAGAGGGCTGGTTCTCTCGGGTTAAAGGTCGGTTGCGGATGAATTTTACCTTTTCAAAAAGCTTAATAACTCAAATTTTGATCTTGAAAATATCAGGGTCAAAACATTTCTATAAGGTCTCCAAATTGAAAGATTTCTACTGGCTGGTCAGTTTCCTGAAGTAGGGGAATTTTCTGTTCTGTTTTGAAAAATTCATAAAAATTATTTCAAGTCTAATTTCCTCCAAATTCTCACTTCCCAAGTGTTATAATATGTCTCTAGCATGTCTCATAAAAATTTAGGGGTCACTTGTTTAAGGAAAGTTCCCCGATTGAGCTCATTTTGCGTGATTTTGTCATTACCGAGCAAAATGGCTTATGGTTTTCGATTTACTTTAAAAATTCATTCTATCATCGAAACCTCCATTTTTTCACTTAATTTTCATTCCTCATGTAAATTATGCCTTATACTAATTTTCTATAGTCTCAGAATAATTTTTGTGAATTTCCAAAATTTATTTTGAATTTATTTCTATTTCTTGGCCCATTTACTCGTTTTAGTGTAAACTCGAGTTTTACTAGCTTTTCTGCTTCTAATGTCTTAGTTTCACTTTCTAGTCATCATAACATACTTAAAATCATACTTTCTTGAAAAGTACTTCAATTTTAGATTTTAGCTCGAAACGTGTGTCTTGGGCTTCGTGCCATTATCTCAAGCATCTCGATCTTTCTGGGCCTTTCATAAACATTTACGTGAGTCTTAAACTTCTCAATTTATCTTAAAATGAGCAATAGTGTGAAAATTTTTAGGTCTCACAATACCATTCTAATAACCTACTCCTTAAACAGCCATTTTTCCACCCTTATTACTTATTCCAACTAAACCAATACCACCTGTTAATACCACAAAACAAACACCTAATATACAAAACAAAACAACAAATCAAACAACTTACCAGGCCATAAATCGCCCAAATAGGAATCCCATTAAGTAAGAACGGGATAAGAGGAGGAGGAATGGTTTATGTATATGGTGAGGTTTGAAATATACATTAGGGCATAAGTGTGTGCGATCCCAACTTTGCCAGCTATTGTTGGAGGAGGAATACAGTGGAATGTAAGGGATGAAGTTTCTACTATGGGAGAGAATGTTGAGCCATTGAACTCTTTGCAACCTAATTCTGAGGATATTCTTGTGATATCATTACATGCGTTATGTGGCATTGAAGGCTATAGAACTATGTGTGTAATGGGAAGAATGGGTTATCGATAGTGTATATTCTACTGGATACGGGCAAAACGCATAATTTTATGGATGTTTATGTGGTCAGGAAGTATGGCTTACTTACTCAGGAAACTAAGTGTCTAAACGTGACTATTGCTAATGGGGAAAACCTTCAAGTGCAAGAGTGGTGTCCAGGGCTTGCATGGGAAGAGTAGAGGTAGCAACAAGCCTCATATTTCTTTATTTTACCACTGCAAGGATATGATATGGTTTTTGGGGTCCAATGGATGGTTACATTAAGGCCGATAATGTTGGATTTCCAACATATGACCATGAAATTTATGTATGCAGAGCAAGCTGTATTATGGAAAGGGTTAATTGATGGCTAACTATTTCTTATGAATACAAAACAATCTTCCAAGTTGTTATCCAATGCAAGAGATGATGCTCTTACCTTGATCATGGCAGAAGCTAAAGAAACCAAGATAGCTTCCGTTGACATGAAAATTGATGACTCTATAACATGAGAATTACAACAGCTGTTAAACCATTATGAAGTGTTGTTTCAGGAGCCTACTGAGTTACCTCCCTCTCAACCTCATGATCACAAGATACGCTTACTAGATGAGTATCAAGTAATTAAGATAAGGCCTTATAGACAACTCATGATACAAAAAAATGAAATAAAGAATATGGTTTATTAGATGTTGAACTCTGGGGTGATTTGGCACGACAGTAGTTCTTTCACCTCCCCTGTGGTATTGGTCAAAAAAAAGATGGATCGTAGCATACGTGTGTCAATTATAGGGAACTTAACTAGTTGACAATTAAGGATAAGTTTCCTATACCCTTGATTGAAGAGATATTGGATGAGTTGGTTGTTGCAATGTATTTTTCCAAGTTGGACTTGCATTTAGGGTATCACCAAATCTGTATGCATCCTAATGACATTCATAAAACTTTTTTTCAAACTCACCAAGGACAGTATGAGTTTGTTATTATGCTCTTCGGGCTAATAAATGCTCTATCGACATTTTAGAGTAAGATGAATAGTATATTCCAACCTTTTATGAAAAAATTTGTATTGGTGTTTTTTATGATATTCTTGTTTTTAAAGAGATTGGGTGGACCATTTGACAGATTTGCAGCTAGTGTTTTAGGTGTTGTTGCAAAACCATTTATTTTTTAAGCGTAGTAAGTGTGACTTTTATGCCACCAAGATAGAATATCTTGGTCATGTCATTAGTGAGGGATATGTAGCCATGGATGCACAAAAGGTTTCTACCATAATAGAGTGGCCAACACCTAAGTCAGCCAATGAGTTAAACAATTTTCTCGAGTTGATGGGCTATTACAAACATTTTGTGAAAGGTTACAGAGTATTGACTAGACCCCTCACTGAGTTGCTTAAGAAAAATGTCTTTGCTTGGTCACTAGAAGCTGAGGAAGCTTTTTGTGCATTTAAGAATGCTATGACAACAACTTCAGCATTAACTTTACCCAATTTTGAGGAAGAGTTTGTAGTGGAAGCTGATGCTTCAAAAATGGGAATTAGGGTAATGTTAAGTCAAAAAAGGGCATCATGTGCCATACTTTAGTAAGGCTCTCTCAATTAAACATCAAGCACTATCAGTCTATGAGAAAGAAATCCTATCCATTTTGGAGGCTGTTAAAAAATGAAATGTTTGTCTTCTTGGTTAACATTTTAAGATCAAGATTGATCACTAGAGTTTACGATTTTTGTTGAGATAGAATATAGTAACTCTTGCCCAATAATAATGAATGTTAAAAATGATGGGATTGGATTTTGAAGTTATATACAAAAAAAGGGTCTTCGAACACAGTAGCAGAGAGGAGGCCATCTGCATCGTATGATACCATTTCGACTTTACAATATGATTTTGATGATAGATTTAAGAATTCATGGGCAGTAGATCCTAAGTTAGTGTAACTTATTCAGAGTCTTCAACAGCAGGCCGCAGGTAAAACCAACTATACTTGGCCTACAGATCAGTTGAGAAGGTATGACAAGTTAGTTGTGGGTGATAATGTGAACTTAAGGCGAGAATTATTGGAGCATTTACACAGATTTTCTTTAGGAGGTCACTCTAGAGCTCATTCTACTATGGCTAGGCTGGGTGTAGTGGTCTATTGGAAAGGGCTTAAAAGGTAGGTTTGAAAGTTTGTTAGAGAATGTACCATTTGTCAACTATGCAAATACGATAACTCTGCTTATTCAGGCTTGCTACAGCCACTTCCAGTGCCTGACATGTCACGACCCTTACTCTCTGTCCGTGACCTTTACCTTACCACTTACAGTTGGGCTGTGAGTCAACATCCACTCCATATCTCATCCATTTTAGTTAAATAAATTTATACAAATGAAGAAAAATATAAACTAGACTCTTATATATAAGTAACGGAAGCGTTTACATCAGTTTCTATTATATACATCCCCCAAAATACAAAATACAAACTTTATTTGTATTAATTTACAGGATACAAAATTTTTCATCTCAATTGTATACCTCTATACAGCTGGATGACTAGAGCAACATAATAGCAGGGACGACTGTAGTGTACTCACTACTGTGTAGTATCTGTGGAGGAGGAAACAAGGGGGGTGAGCTAACACGCTCAGTAAGGAAAATATGAAAGCAGGTAGATAACTACACTATCTACATCCTAAAAATACATAATCATTTTTCCTTATAAAACATATGCATTTCTTTAAAACAACTTCCATCAATTGCGAAATCATTAATTCGCTAGATGGGTATATGCATATTCACATAGAATCACACAGCATAATCTAATTCACACAGTTCATACTTAGAAAATGCTTTACATTTAGCAAATCAATATATTTGAGACATAAACTATGGGTTATCATATCCCCAAACACACAGCAGGGGGACATATGCCACCTCAAACAGTAGTGACAATGTCGTATCACACATATATAAGAAGCCTTATGGCCATAGTCGAATTTCAAGCAACACTGATCAAGTGTGCGGGAACCCTACGCTTGGGGAGGTGGATCAACCATCCCTTCAGCTCATACTCGAATTCACGACACATCGTACCCCATGGCTAACGCTCACGCTACATCGTGCTCCCGTGGATCCTTATCATCCATTTCCATTGTCTCAAAATCTCGTGCGAGCAGGTTAGTGCAAGACACACAGCAGTACACGACGGCTCAAGCATGGTTTTATACTCATTACATCACATTCATAAACCACGTGTGAGCAGGTCAATGCAAAACACACAGTAATACATAATGGCTCTAACACGATTTTACTCAATACAAAGTATAATCATAAAAACCTCGTGCAAGCAACTCAACGTAAGACATACAGTAAACCTGAGGCATCGAGCACATATTACTAGGAAATTACATGCGAGCATATTCAGAGCAAGACACACAGCAATACTCGAAGGCTCCAGCATGCTTCCCAAAAATCTAGTGCGAGCATCTCGAGTAGAACACACAACATCACCCAAGGCATCGAGCACTCTTTTTCTTTCTCAAAAAAATCACTTTTTGAAAATAACGTGCGAGCAGGGCTAGTCAATCTATCGTTGCCACTCAGGCTCTAGCATGATTTCACACAGAAAAGAAATAGAAGGGGCTTTATGTACTGTCATGAGTGAGAGGGAAAATCTCCTTTCAATCACTCGTTAGAGGCATTTCATGCAAATGGTTAAACCAAGAGCCCGTCTATTATTGTTCTTTCTCAAAACGTTTACAAAACCTCTTTTCACAACAATAACATAGAAGTCATGCAACTCATACGTATAAACTTATTCTCATACGTACTTTTCACCTAGATATATCCATATCTATGTACTTATCGCTTACATTCGCATACAGCAGGTAAGAAAACATATGTATAGCTATCTCTAATAGCTCGCATAAGTCCCTTACCTTGAATCACGTTTGAATCGCTTTCCTTCGATTTCCACTTCTCGTGATTCGTCCTATTGACTCCAATTATATCTTCTAGAGCTAAAATTGTATATTACACACATCAATATATTGACATATACTTCATTTCATTTGCATGATATTCAATTCAATGCATGGGCCATTTATATTTCATTTAGCCTCGTTACACCATTATCGGACTTCATCCTTTCTTGAGTCCATTTCGAGTATATAACTCGTTTTCAAGAATCTCTCAAACTTATCAAGTCTACTAATTTGTATTAAACCAGTATTACACTTAAAATACCTCAAGTTCATCATTTCATTTCATTTTGGCATTTCATCGAATATCATATATACTCACTTTCAACCATTATTGTTTCTAGTACATGGATTTCACCAAACTGTTATACAAGCATATATACATGCTCAATAACATCAATACATACTTAGTGCATCATTTAATCCTTGCCTAGTAATCCTTTTATCCATTTGGACACATTAAACCATTTATAGGTCTTGGAAGATGACGTATGAACTAGGATGTTTCAACCATAAATCTATATACTAATAAACTCATACTAGAGTATAGATTAACATATATGAGATTGATGCATTGAAATCTTACCAATCTCAGTTTTTCTCATTTTTCACAACTTTGAGGAAAAACTCATTTTCTCATTTGATTCAACGATTCTACCTCTCGTTCCCAACTATGTTGTTCTTCTCCACTCTATGAACAACTTTGATGAAATAAAATTTTCTCCAATCTCAATGGAAAGTGTTGATACTTTAGAGAGGAAAGTTAGGTCACTTTGCTTTGAAATATGGAAGGTTTGATGTTGTTCTCAGGAAATGTAGTTCAGTAGTCCTGTTTATATAGAAATTGCTAGATGAGATCGATCTCCATAAGTGAGGGATCGATCTGCTGCTACTTTTAGCCTCTCTGCATTCAGTTTTCAGGCATGAGAGATCGATCTGTCGAAGAGCATGAGATCGATCTGAGCCTGGCAGAAAAAGCTTCACAGATCGATCTGGTAGCGAAATGAGATCGATTTGCTTTTGACCGAGGTAAAAGGAGATCGATCTGCTTGAGGATGAGATCGATCCTTACTTGGCAGAGACTTACTGAGATCAATCTGGCTTGAAGGAGAGATCGATCTCCCCTTGCTCTGTTGCATACTTTGCTGAATTTCATCCCAAATTCTCAAGGCTAACTTCATTTCAATTTACTTCACTACTCATTTTGCATTCAATCCATATTTATCACTTCAAAATGTTCATTTCTTACAATTCATACTTAATGAAACTTACGTGTACATCATGAACTTACATAACAAGTGTGTACATCAAATCTACGGACCTTACATCACTTATGATTCATATTACATAAACGAATGTGTACTTAGGGAATCATAAGGGTTACATATGAAAATACGGATCTTACATTCCTCCCCTCCTTTAAGAAATTTGGTCCTCCAAATTAGAACCAAGTTACTCCTCAAAAAGTCGGGGGTACTTTTCCCGTATAAGGTTCTCCAATTCCCAAGTAGCTTCCTCTGAATTGTGGTGCTACCAGAGAACCTTAATAAGCGAAATCGCCTTGTTTCGTAGCACCTTTTCCTTCCTATCCAGTATCCAGATCGGTTTCTCTACATATGACAAATCATTCTTGAGCTCTAATGGCTCATACCGAATCACATGAGTTGATCTAGATTGTACTTCTGAAGCATCGACACATGGAAGACATTATGTATGCCTACTAGCTCTGGTGGCAACGCTAGCCTATAGGCCTTATCTTCCACTCGCTTCAATATCTCAAACAATCTTATATACCGAGGGCTCAACTTACCCTTTTTACCGAACCTCAAAATCCCTCTCGAGGGAGAGACTTTCAAAAATACCGAGTCACCCACTGTGAACTCTAGTGGCCTCCGTCTCATGTCAACGTAACTTTTCTGCCTGCTCTGAGCTGTTTTCAATCTCTTACATAACAGTTGAATAACCTCATAGGCTTGTTGTACCAAATCAAGAGCAAAAAATTTCCTTTCACCCACTTCTTCCCAACAAATAGCTGAACGACACCTTCTACCATACAAGGCTTCATATGGTGTCATCCCGATACTCGAGTGGTAGCTATTGTTTTATTCAAATTTGGCTAACGGTAGGTGATCATCCCAGGAGCCTTTAAAATCCATAACACTTGCTCTCAACATATCCTCTAGCATTTAGATGGTTCTCTCTGACTGACCATCAGTTTGAGGGTGAAAAGCAGTACTGAAACTCAATCAGGTTCCCATAACTTCCTAAAATTGATCCCAAAAGCGAGAAGTGAAGCGGGAATCCCTATCTGATACGATGCTCACTGGAGCACCATGTAGCCTCACTACCTCTCGTACATACAACTCTACCAAACTACTCAAAGTATCTGTAGATTTCATAGCTAGAAAGTGCAAATTTCGTCAATCTATCAACCACTACCCAGATAGCATCATAGTTCCTCTTAGTTCTCGTCAATCCCATTATGAAATCCATGGTGACATGCTCCCATTTTTAAATTGGTACTGGTAGAGGCTGCAATAACCCTGTAAGCTTTTAATGCTTTACCTTCACTTGCTAACATATCAGACATCTTGCCATAAATTCTATGATATCTCTTTTCATCCCTGACCACCAATACACTCTACGGAGATTCTGATACATCTTATTACTCTCGGGATGCAATGTATATCTTGATGAATGAGCTTCTGTCAAAATCAATCACTTTAACTCTGGGTCATTGGGAACGCAAATCCTACCTTTAAACCTTAGTAGGCCATCGTCACTCACTAAGAAATTAACTACATCACCCTTCTGAATTTGACTCGCACGATCCTCACATAGTAGATCGACATGCTGAGCCTGGCGTATCCAGTCAATCAAATCTGATTCCACTCATAGGCTAGTTATCACACAGTCTCTGTCAATATCAAGAAGGTTTATATCCACCCTAAAGTGAGCAAACTGCTCGAGCAGCTCATATTCCCTTACCATCATAAGCAATACCATTCCAAGGCTCTTTCTACTCAGGGCATCAACCACAATATTAGCTTTTCCTGGATGGTACAGTACCTCGCAATTGTAATCCTTTAGAAGCTTTATCCATCGTCTCTGCCTCATATTCAACTCTTTCTTAAAAAACAGATATCTGAGGCTCTTATGATCTATATACACCTAAAATTTCTCACCATATAAGTAGTGGCACCATATTTTCAATGCAAAAACCACGGCTGCCAACTCTAAATCATGGGTTGGGTAGTTCCTCTCATGGTCCTTAAGCTGTTTGGATCCATAGACTACTACCTTCCCATCCTTCATCAACACATAGCCCAGTCCCTGTCCTGAGGCATCTGTATACACTATGTACCTCCTGAGCTGGTGGCTATGGTAAGAATAGGTGCGGTGGTCAGTTTGTGCTTCAACTCACAGAAACTACTCTCATATTTATCATCCCACTCGAATGCCACATTATTTCGGGTGAGACGCGTCAATGGAGCAGCCAGCTTGGAGAATCCCTCGACAAATCGTCGGTAATAACCTACTAAACCTAGGAAACTGCGGATCTCTGTAATCGTCTTGGGTCTTTCCCACTATATCACAGCCTCTATCTTGGACGGATCCACTGATACACCATCTCTTGAGACTACGTGACCTAAAAACGATATCTCACTCAGCCAGAAAATCACACTTGTTGAGTTTAGCATACAGCTCCTGATCTCGGAGGGTCTGTAACACTGTTCTAAAAAACTGCTCAAGCTCTTCCTTGGACTTCAAGTATACCAAAATATCATCTATAAAGACAATCATGAATCTGTCCAGGTATGGCTTAAACACATCATTCATTAAAGCCATAAATGCTGTAGGAACATTCGTCAACCCAAATAGCATAACCAAAAACTCATAATGGCCATAACGGGTCTAAAATGCTATCTTGGGCATATCTCCACTCTGAATCCTCAACTGATGATATCCAGGCCTCAGATCAATCTTTGAAAAGACCTGTGCTTCTTGCAACTGATCCAATAGATCATCAATCCGTGGAAGGGGATTTTTATTCTTAATGGTAGCCTTATTCAACAACCGATAATCTATACACAGTCGGAGACACCCATCTTTCTTTTTTACAAACAAGATCGGTGCTCCCCAAGGTGATACACTCGGTCTGATGAACCCCTTGTCCAACAACTCTTGCAATTGCTTATTTAGCTCCTCCAATTCAATCGGAGCCATTCTACACGGTGGCTTAGATATCGGTTCAGTTACAGGCACCAAATCAATACAGAATTCCATTTCTCTATCTCGTGGCAACCATGGTAATTCTTCCGAAAAGACATTGAGAAATTCTTCAATCACTGGGATGTAACCTATATCCAAGTACACCTTATCCAAGTCAACCACATATGCGATAAAACCTTCAACACATTATCATTACATTCATTAGCAAAATCATCCATCCTTAGGAATAATCTACTATTTCTTTCATTACTTTTCAAATCTTACAATGTACTTTTTAGGGATGGAAAACATTACTGTCTGAGCATAACAGTCTAAAACAACATGTTTGCAGCCAACCAATCCATTCCTAGTATTACATCGAAATCCTTCATAGCTAATAAAATGAGATCGGTCAACATGTCCTTTTCCCCTACTTTTAACTTACAACTATTACATACATACTCCGTCATTTCATTGTCTCTCACTGGAGTGCTTATAAGTAAAACACTACCTAAGGGTACAGGTTTCACATGTTCGCACAGTTTACATGCAAATGAAGGCGATATGAATGAATGCTGGCACCAGGATCAATCAATGCTAATGTTTCAAAATCAAAGATAAGGATGGTACCTTTAATCACATCCGAGGAAGCTTCTGCAGATGCCTAGTCTAATACAAACACTCGCCCTCGACCAATAACTTGATTCCCTTTCTCTTCAGCTGTGACCTTCCTCTTAGGTGTAGGTGTCTCAACTGTAACCTTCTCTAGCTCTTTGCCCTTCTGTAGGGTTATATCAATTAACTCTGGGCATTCACGAGCTATGTGCCCTAGTTTACCACACCTATAACATGATCTCATCGATAACGGGCATGGTCTACCCCCATGATATCTACCACATAACCTGCACTGCTCTATGGTAGGTCGAGGTCCACCAATAACTATGCCCCTCGATACTGGATAAACTGGAGGCTTCGCAGGCCTCTCTCGTATCTCCTCAATCTTAGGCCCCTTACCGAATAACCTTCGGCCCTTTCAGAACCCTCTGTCATCAACCAACCTCTTACAGTCTCTATCTCTACCTTTACCACTCCTGCTCAATTCTGAGGCATACAACTCATAATCTTGCTCACATGGCTAAGCTCTGCGTACTGCCTCATCATAGGTGGTAATGTCCAATGGAGCTAATCGAGCTCTAATGAAAGGTCTCAGTCCCTCAAGAAATTTTTGAACCTTTATGTCCTCAAGGCTCATGGTGACTGTATCATATCTGCCCAGGGATGTGAATCAGACTTATACTTATCCACTGTCCGGTTCCCCTAAGTCAATGTCATAAATTCCATCTGCATCTCTGTCTGAGCAGTGGTTAGAATGTATTGCCTCTTAAAAGCATCCAGGAATATATCCCACGTCACAACTGGGTGTTGTGCACTCAACATCAGCTGTGTGGCCATCCACAAATGCTCGGCCTCATCCTCTAATACAAAAGCTGCAAAGGTGACATTCTCTGTGTCGGAGCAATGGAAAAATCGATAGAGCTTCTCCATACTACGTATCCAATGCTCAGCTAACACTGAGTTCTTCACCCCATTGAATGAAGGTGGTCTGAACTTTCGAAACTCTCTCAGTCTACCCAGATCATAATCATACACTCCTTCACCACCAACCTGTTGTGGAGCTACAGGATCCTGAACTGGTGGGGGAATGTCCTAAACTGGAGGGGGTACAAGTATCTTTGCCTCTGCATCTTAAGGTCTTGGTGCAGGCTGTACTGGCTCTTGTCTCTCAGGCGCAGCAGCCTGACCAGCAGGATTCTCTTGTCTACCCTCAAATCTAGCCATTACATGTGTAAACATCTCCATAACATTGTCTACATTGCGCTGTAACCGCGCTATGCACTCCTCAGCGGCCTCACTAAGACCGAGTGGATCTCTACTAGAACTAGACTCACTGCGTCTCTTGGGCTCATCTCTACGCCCTTGAGAGCGCGAACTCTCTCCTCTACAAGTACGTTGTCTATCAGACATCCTACATACTCAAAATAAGTGTCTCAGTCACCTTTTTCAGCTTGGTATATACAATTGTATCCTAATAATGCACAGTATTTTGGGGATGTATAATTTTCTAACTATGTACACTGACTCACATCAGACCAACTCAGCTCTGATACCATTAATTCTGTCACGACCCTCACTCTCTGTTCGTGACCTTTACCTTACCACTTACAATTGGGCTGTGAGTCAACATTCACTTCATATCTCATCCATTTTAGTTAAATAAATTTATACAAATGAAGAAAAATAGAAATTAGACTTTTATATATAAGTAACGGAAGTGTTTACATCAGTTTCTACTATATACATCCCCCAAAATACAAAATACAAACTTTATTGTGCATTAATTTACAGGATACAAAATTTTTCATCTCAATTGTATACCTCTATATAGCTGGATGATCGGAGCAACACAATAGCAGGGACAACTGCAGTGTACTCGCTACTACGTAGTATCTGTGGAGGAGGAAATAAGGGGGTGAGCTAACACGCTCAGTAAGGAAAATATGAAAGCAGGTAGATAACTACACTATCTACATCCTAAAAATACAGAATCATTTTTTCCTTATAAAACATATGCATTTCTTTAAAACAACTTCCATCAATTGCGAAATCATTAATTTGCTAGATAGGTATATGCATATTCATACAGAATCACACAGTATAATCTAATTCACACAGTTCATACTTAGAAAATGCTTTACATTTAGTAAATCAATATATTTGAGACATAAACTATGGGTTATCATATCCCCAAACACACAGCAGAGGGACATATGCCACCTCACACAGTAGTGACAATGTCGTATAACACAGATATAAGAAAACTTATGGCCATAGTCAGATTCCAGGCAACACTGATCAGGTGTGCGAGAACCCTATGCTTAGGGAGGCAGATCAACCATCCCTTCAGCTCATACTCGAATTCACGGCACATCGTATCCCATGGCTAACGCTCACGGTACATCGTGCTCCCGTGGATCCTTAACACCCATTTTCATTATCTCAAAATCTCGTGTGAGCAAGTCAGTGCTAGACACAGTAGTACACGACAACTCAAGCACAATTTTGTACTCATTATATGTAACGACTCGTGACCTATAAAAATTTAAGAGAAAATTCTTTTTATGAAACTTCGGCTTACAACTTAATCCTTTATTCACTTAAGTTGTATTCTTATTCAGTGTCAATCCTCTTTCTTAGTTTTTATCCGTAATTATATTTATGTTTAACATTTAGATTTATATGGCCGATAGAAATTTTGACAGCATAACGGCTAATATATGAGCCTACCCACCTGTAAATTCTCACAATATCCACCCTAGCTATCCATAACTATCTGACACGCTTCCCAAGTCATATCATCAAATCATTCTATATATTCCAAACACGTCTAGTTACTCCCAAAAATCAATCCTTAAAAATATTCCATTTCATTTATCCTTATACAGATTACATCCCAACACATTACTTTCAATAGATGTCTGTATATACAAATGGTCTAGTAAAGAGATAAAAATGTATACCTCACGCATGTATAAAAGGTAGTCTGGGGAAGCTCATATCCGCCAGCCTACGTCGTCTACGCAGCAATTATCAACTGTAATTCACTGCAAACAATCTGAGAGGTGGAAGGGTGAGCTTTCGGGAAAAAGCCCAGTAAGAAAATACATTTAAAGTAGTTTTGATATGTAAAATCATGTAAGAATCATTCATGAAACAAACTTTACTTCAAAAAAACTGATCATAAGTTTCATTTAGAAACTAATATTTAGAAGATATGTAAAACTTTCGTTACGTGCATAGTCATCATAGGAAAATATGAAGCATGGGTTACTTAAATCAAATAGCATGCTTAAACCGTTTCATAAAATCTTCATCGTTCATGGATAATTTCATAAAATCATCATCATTCATAAACGTTTCATAAAACATAAATCATTCTTAAACATTTCATCATAAATCATGATTATTCGTAAACATTTCGTCATAATCTCATATAGACATAGTCATTCATTATCATAATCATCATAATCATAATCATAGAGACTAGGCTATAACTAAGTTATGCGATACGTGTCATTCTCCGTAGAGAGTCATCATACCTATGGCCATGGTGGGGGACTATAGACTGGATCAGGGTCATAAAGCACTTTCATAAAAACATGGGTAGTATCTATCTTTCTTACTTTCTCTAGCACCTAGCTCGGGCACGGGTACCAAAGGCACTCTCCATGCGGGAAAACTTTCATGCGGGCTTCGCGGGCACGAGATACTACCAAAACATCATCATCATGAACCACAAGTAGCAAGACATCTACCACATAGGTAGAGTCAAGTGCTACAGGGGCCCTACATACCGGCACTCAAGTGGTGGAGTCGGAACACCACTAGAAGTAGCCATGCATGAAGCCTATAGTCTCAAAAATTCTTTTCTCTTTTCTTAAATACTTTTGAAAATGTC
The DNA here is from genome assembly GCA_033439115.1 of Firmiana major. Lineage (NCBI taxonomy): Eukaryota > Viridiplantae > Streptophyta > Magnoliopsida > Malvales > Malvaceae > Firmiana > Firmiana major. The sequence goes on from CM065910.1 coordinate 28,341,713, forward strand.
AAAAGTTCCTTTCACAAGCATAAATATAGGTTTTCAACCATCATAAAACTTCCATGCATTTTCATACTTTAGGAAATTCATTTCATAAACATAGATGTACTTAGTGAACATTTCATAAAACAAAATCATGTTCGGTAAATCTTTCCATAAGTATGAAAATAATCATAAATCATTTCAAAACATAACATTGCTTCATAAAAATCTTTTTATCAATACAATGAGTGTTCATTATCAGAACTAAATTAAATTACACCCCCTTACCTAGGTATATGTCGATAGCGCTATTATCCCAATACTTCTAATCAGTCATTCTACTGAGTCCCAATTCAATCCTCTAGAGCTGCAATTAATAATCAATCACTTATTATTAGTTCTTATAAACATGTACACTGTGTAATTTCACTTCAAATAAAATTTTGGATCCATTTATTTTTATTGGGCCTTATAATCCCTTAATGGGCCTAACTCTATCGTAAGCTCGTTCCAACTCCCTTTTTCAATCCTTAAAATCCATTTAACTATTTAGGCTCAATTACACTTTATGGGCTGTCCCATAGGCCATTAACGAGTTTGGACCGATTGTTACACAAGTTGGGCCCATTATAAACGTTTGGCCGACTACATGGCCTAATATCACCATCACGCCATTTCAAAATTTATTTTCTAATTTCGTTGGTTAGTTCATAATATCATTTGCGATAGTCGATTTTTCAATTCCGATTATAACGTAATTTATGCGAGATTAATCTGAAAATTATGCGATTAATTGATAATTCGTATAAGTATACAAGTGGTAGCAAGTGAGATTCGCTTACCCAAGATTTCACAATGGCACTAATAATTCTATATTTTTAAAATTATTTGTGCTTAATTTCCTAATTAATTATTTAAATCCCCAATTTATTTTGTTAATTATCCCCTTTATTTAATTAAAATTCTCATGTTTGTAAATAAATTAAACCCGGATGAATTTTGAATATTTCGGTAGAAAATGGACCGAAATTGGGCTAAAATCGAGATTGAGCCACGCAGACAACACGAGTCATGCCACCTAGCACATCCAATGGGACAAAAAGACCAATGACATGGAAATATCTTTTCAAGGAGCCAATAGTGTGAAGACAAGTGGCCGAAAAATGCCAACTCATCAAGGATGTGGAAATTACCTTTTTACCCCTAGTGTATTTATAAATAGGAAAGGATGACAATTGAAAATGTTATGTAATTTTAGGAGTAGGAGTAATGTTAGTGTAGAAGTAGTTAGAGTAGTTTAGTTAGATTAATTTAGTTGTTATTATTGTTAGAAGTTTTTCCCGAACCATGTTCTATGTTACTGTTCATCTTCATTTGTTTTCATTTATGAAAAGTTTTTCATGTTGATTTGCAGCCTCATTTACTCATCATTCTTCTTGGTTTGGTTATAATCTAGTCTTTTATTTTCAAGTTTTGTTTTGCATAATTCTTCATAGTGGTAGTTCTCGATTTTTCCTTCATTTTCAGATTTTGTTTTTGTTTTGTTTTTGATTCTCGGTTTGCTTCCCATGTAGTTTTATTCTTTTCTTTCTTTTCGTTAGTTGCCATCGTTACTCAAAGTTGTGGTGAGTTTAGTGTCTTAGCTATTTACACCTTGTTCATGCAACCCCGAGCGGGTAACGGCAGCAAGCAATCCGAGAGGATAGCAGCACGCTGGAAACCGAGAGCTCTCCCCTGTTCTGCTCTACTTTATGAACATTGAGGTTGAACTGCTGTTGATCCAGCTACTGGGAATTCCTTGATGTCTGTTACAGGGAGATGGTTTGTGCTGAAGCAAGGCCGGCACGGTGCATGAAGGCTTGACAGCAACGGTAACCCGTGATTGGTAAGAATGAAGCAGATTCTGCAGAACCAGTGCAGGAGCAGGTATACGGGCATGCGTGCAGCTGCCGTGGTGTTCTGAAGTGCAAAGCAAGGAACGGGTTGCATAGTGCAGCATGCCGATTGGAGACAGCAGATCGAGAAAGTCTGTAGCAGCACCATTGTAGCAGACCGAGTAGCATGGAGCACCTAGCGGAAAGCCTGGAGCAGCACCCCGTGTAGCAGGAACCAGAACAGCAGCAGTTTGCAGAACTGAGAAGCAAAATGAGTGCAGCTAGACAGAAGCTCACGGACATCACAATGCTGTGAAAGCAGAAACAGCAGGAAGCAGCGGACCAGAGGACAACAGCAGCACACATTGCCAAAACCGTGAAAGCCATACCTGGAAATGAAAAAGAAAAATGACACGTGAATAGTGTTTGAAAGGAATGGTTTAAAAATGCTTAAGGCTTGTTTGGCAATTACCTTATGCACAATAATCCATTTTTCTTAATTAGTTCATGAAATAGATTTAATTAGGTCCTTAGCTCATTTTTATTTTTAACATGCATTAGTTAAGTTAGATTAAATTTGTTACATGCATTAGTTAAATTTTATTGTTAAATTAGTAAGTAGATATAGTTAGGATTAGTTTAGAGTTAATATTTTAGACATGTAGTTTTATAGTTATTTTCTTAACTTCCTAGGATTTTATTTTCATTAAGCTTTAGTTTAGTTTAAATTGCATTTTAATTAAGTAGTTTAATTGCAATTTTAGATTAGTTTAATTGTAGTTTAATTTTATTACTTTATTTTCATAATTGCATTTTATGTTAATTGCGTTAATTAGTTTTAACTGTTTTAATTTCTTTTGCAGGTTTTTTTTATTTTAATTGCATGGAGTACTGTAAGTAATTTTGCTCGATTTTAATTTCTTTATTTTATAGCTTTTATTATTTTATTGCTTTCAGTATTTTTAATTCTAGCTATGTAGATCACCCACCTTAATTTTATAATTTGCTAGAATATACTTAGGGTAAGATTAACCGGTAGTTAATTAGGCTAGTCAACTTCTCTGTGGGACGATAACTCGAGACTCAAATCCCATTATTACTTGTACGACCCGTGCACTTGTGGACATTACCTTTTGGGCGTATCAAGTTTTTGGCGTCGTTGTCGGGGAAGTTTTAATTAGTCATTAATTAATATCGGTGAAATTATGCTTAGGTGTAATTCTAGCTTGTGAATATTTAGGGTGTAAATATTTAGAGCCTTAGCTTAGGTTAGTTAAATTTTCTCTTAATTAAAATAAAAAAGTTGAAAAAATTGAAAAACTTAAAAAAATTTCTAAGGACTTTTTGATGATTGCAAGCGTAGAGCCAGAAGTTTTGATTGCTTTCCTCTAGATCCTAAAATCGAACGCACTCTTAGAAAAATTCAAAAGGACTCTAGGAAATTTATAGCTCCCCTGCAAAGCATCATGGCAAAAAATAGGGAAATTAAGACTGTTGGAGATTATGCAATGCCGACTATTAGAGGTTATTATACTGGCATTAGGCCACTAGTTGTCCCTGCTAACAACTTCGAAATTAAGCCTGCAATCCTCCAGATGATCCAGACTTCATTGCAGTTCAGTGGGCTTCCTCATGATAACCCTCATGCTCACCTTGGGCAATTCTTGGACTTGTGCAACACGTTTAAACATAGTGGATTATCTGATGATGCATTTAGGCTTAGATTATTCCCCTTCTCACTTAGGGATAGGGCGAGACACTGGTTAACCTCCCTGGCTCTAGGATCTATTTCTACATGGGACGAGTTAGCCCATCAATTTCTATCTAAGTTTTTCCCTCCCTCTAAAATGGCTCAACTCCGTAGTAATATATCTTCCTTTGCTCAGTACGACTCTGAATCTCTTTACGAAGCATGGGAATGATATAAGGAGCTTCTTAGGAAGTGCCTTCACCATGGCCTACCTTTGTGGTTGCAAATCTAGACCTTGTACAACGGACTTACAAGCCCAATAGGACCATTATTGACGCTGTGGCTAGTGGAGTGCTAATGTGTAAAACAGAGGAGGAAGCTTACGAGTTGTTAGAAAAGATGACGGCTAACAACTATCTATGGTCCTCGGAGAGGCAATTGCCAAAGAAGTCAACGGGTATTTATGAGCTCGACACTGTCTACCTTGACCTCCCAAATCGCTAATCTTACGAAGAAGGTAGAGTCGCTCAGTACCCAACATAATCCTCCCACCAGTCCTAATCCGATTTATTCTGTCCAAAGTTTTTTTTCTTTCCTGCGAACTGTATAGTGGTATCCACTCTGTAGATATGTGTCCACTTAACCTAGAATCGGTTCAGTATGTTGCTCCACTTCAGAAGCAACAGAACAACCCCTTGTCAAACACCTACAACTAAGGGTGGAGGAACCATCATAACTTCTCCTGGAGCCAAAACCAAGGGCAAACTTCTAGCTCTAGACCTGTAGAACCCCCTAATTTTCAAGCTCCACCGGTTCATGTACCACTACAGTCGTAATTTCCATATCACCCACCTCATCAACCATCCCCACCACAATTTCAGCATCATCCATCTCACTTCCATCAACCACCACCACCACCACTTATGCAGCCCCAACTCTACCATGCACCAGCAGCTGAGAAGAAGCTTACATTAGAGGAGATGTTCTCAACGATCCTACAAAATCAAGTTGCTTCAATTAAGAACTTAGAGGTTCAGGTGGGACAAATAGCTAGTGCTCTTAGCCAACGTCCTCAAGGGACCCTTCCTAGTAATGCTGAAGTTAATCCTATTAAGCAAAGGGAGGGTAAGGAACATGTTAGATCTATCACCCTTAGGAGTGGCAGAGAGCTAGAGGAGCCACAAGTTAAGTCCCAACCTGAACAGCACATAGTTGAAGAATTCATAAGTTCTAAAGAAGCAGCTCAGAAAGAGCAGGAACCTAAAGATCGGGCTACCAAGGAAACAAAGCTAGGCGCTTCTTCATCTATACCTTCTTCTTCTTCATTGCCTTCCTCGTCCTCTGATTCTACACAGGTTCCCACTACATTGCCTCTAGTTAGACCACCAATACCTTTTCCTCAGAGGTTTCAAAACCAAAAGCTTGACCAACAATTCACCAAATTTCTTAAGGTTTTTAAGAAACTTCACTCAACATTCTTTTCGCAGATGCCTTAGAGCAAATGCCAAGTTATGTGAAGTTTTTAGAGGATATCCTCTCGAGGAAGAGCAGACTGGAAGATTATGAGACGGTGGCCTTAACTGAGGAATGTAGTGCCATTATCCAAAGGAAATTACCCCCAAGCTCAAGCATCCCGGGAGTTTTACCATACCATGCACTATTGAAAATTTATTCTTTGGTAGAGCCCTGTGTGATTTAGGAGCTAGTATAAATTTGATGTCATTGTCTATCTATCAGAAGTTAGGAATAGGGGATGCCAAGCCCACCACAGTGACTCTCCAGTTGGTTGATCGATCAATTAAATATCCGAAGGGGATCATTGAGGATGTGTTAGTAAAAGTGGATAAATTTGTTTTCCCTATAGATTTTAGTGTTTTAGACATGGAGGAAGACAGGGAAGTCCCCATTATACTAGGCAGACCTTTCCTAACGACTGGTAGAACCTTAATTGATGTACAAAAGGGGGAGTTGACTATGAGAGTCCTAGATCAGGAAGTGAAATTTAATGTTTTCAAACCTTTAAAGTTCCTTGATGACTCTCAAAACTGTTTTAGGATGGAGGACATAAGGCTTTACCATATAATATCTGAGAGAAAGAAGGAAGTAGATAGGGCTCAGGAGGATTTAATTGTTAACATTTTGTCACCACTTTGGATGACCCTCCTACTCTTCGCCCTGCTGCTGAGTGTTGTTTTCTTCAGCTGCATTTGAAGTAGCTGTGTTTTCTTTTTCACTTTGTAAATAGTTCTTTTTCTTTTTCTTTTTTGTTGTTTCTTTCTTTGTTTATTTTGCAGGTTTAATTTCTAGTTTTACACTTTCAATCAAAGCTTCATTTGTTCATCATCATCAGAAAGGGGAGTACTTTGTTCCTGAATTTTAATTCTTATATTATCTGCACACTGAAGACACTTTGCACTTTAAGTTTGGGGGAGGGGATATCACTTGAGCTATTTTGGGAAAATTGGATAAATTTTTAAAATTTTTTCAAAAATCTGAGAAAGAATTTTCAAAATTTTTTCGATGAGCTTAAATTGCTTGATTTTGGGATGATTTAGTGCTTAGCGTGAAATTTTCTCATATTCCGATGATATGACCCCATGATTTAGTATGACTTTGATTGATTGAGAAGCATGATTATAGGAAAAGCATGAAGTTGAGTTCTTGAATTTATCTCGATTCTGATTGTGATTTGCTCATCTTATGCACATGTCATGTCATGAATCGGTATATTTATTTAGAGAAAGCTTATGTGTATATAGGACTGCATTTGTTCAGTTGATTTTGTGCATCATATTCTAGAATTTGTTTGATCTGATCTCGAGGTGAAATATTAGATCACACTTGATTAGGGAGATGATTTAGGCCATCTTTGGATCGTTTAAGCCTTTCTAGCCTTCCTTGTACATATTCTATCCCTAGTCACCCATCTGGGCCAAAATAAGCTTTTCTCTGTAAATATATCTGCGTTATTTTCCTTAGCTTAAATACTTTGTTCCTATCCCTTACACCAAAAGCATGAAAAGTCATTGGAATATATTATGAGCTATATGGGTATTAAGTGATAGTGAAAGAGTATGTAAAAAAAAATGATGAAAAAGAAAAGAAGAAAGAAGAAAAATTCAAAAAAAAATGTGTTTAGCAAAAGAAATAAGTTTGGGGGAAATAATTAGAGCTCTTACCTAAAGATCCTAGAAGTAATGCATGTTAAGGGGTAATTAAACCTAAATCGACTTTATCATACCTTAGCCCCAGCCTTACATTACAAGTTTAATGAAGTCCTATTAATCTTTAGTTAAGTGTGACTACATTAGTGGAGAGAGAAGTGAAAAGCAAACTTATGGAAATGATCACATGTCATTGACTTTGCATTCACTGTGTTGCATAATCTGATCTGGATAATGTACTGTGAAGTGACTTAGACATTTTTCACACACTCACGAGGAGTCCAATTTGGGTTAGGACTTATGATTGAATAATTCTAAGTGCTGGACTTGTAATTATGAGTCTTTGATTTATAGTCTGTACTTTTTCTTTGAGGATGATATTGGGGAAATTATTGTGTTTTGTACTTGTCATTCCTACAATCATTTTGTTTTACTTGAGGACAAGTAAAAGCTCAAGTTTGGGGGTGTGATAATTTTATATTTTTAGAATTATTTGTGCTTAATTTCCTAATTAATTATTTAAATCCCCAATTTATTTTGTTAATTATCCCCTTTATTTAATTAAAATTCTCATGTTTGCAGATAAATTAAATCCGGATAAATTAATTGCGTTAATTAGTTTTAACTGTTTTAATTTTTTTTGTAAGTTTTTTTTATTTTAATTGCATGGAGTACTGTAAGTAATTTTGTTCGGTTTTAATTTATTTATTTTATAGCTTTTATTATTTTATTGCTTTCAGTATTTTTAATTCTAGCTATGTAGATCACCCACCTTAATTTTATAATTTGCTAGAATATACTTAGGATAAGATTAACCGGTAGTTAATTAGGCTAGTCAATTTCTCTATGGGACGATAACTCGGGACTCAAATCCCATTATTACTTGTACGACCCGTGCACTTGTGGACATTACCTTTAGGGCCTATCAGGCACGTAAATAGAGGCTGTATCGATCTCTCTTTGTCGCCCATTGTCTTGCTACACACACATATTTCCAAACCGGGTCAATTTCGTTCAGATATAATTTAAATAATTATTTTTTTTAATACCTAGATAATTATACCTTTATACATGCAAATAATTTGCATTTTGTTACGAAATTATCTAATTTTTTTCTTAAATTTTATATTTCATTTTTAATTATATTTCGTCTTATAATCACCATGATTAATTTATTTTATTATCTAATTAAGTACAAAAAATTTTGCGGTGTTTACATTCTCCCCACCTTTAAAGAATTTGCTCCTCCTAATTCATCTTGGTCCTTCAAAATGGATGAGAGTACTTCTCCTTCATGAGGCTCTCTAGCTCCCATGTAGCTTCTTCAACCAAATCGTGTTGCCAGAGAACCTTTACCAGAGGAATAGTTTTCGATCGAAGTACATTTTCCTTTCTATCCAAAATCCAGATAGGTTGCTCAATGTAGCTCATGTCCTCTTGCATGCTCAAAGGCTTATACTCAATGATATGTGAGGGATCCAGATTATAGTTCCTTAACATCGAGACGTGGAAGACATTATGTACCCCAAAAAGCTGCGGTGGTAAGGCAAGTCTGTAGGCTATGTCTCCCACTCTCTCTAGAATCTCAAATGGACTAATGAAGTGAGGACTCAGTTTCCCCTTCTTTCCAAAGCGCATAATACCCTTACTCGAGGATACTTTCAGAAACACGGAGTCCCCAATCTGAAACTCAAGTGGCCGCCTATGCTTATCCTCATAACTCCTCTGCCTACTTTGTGCGACCTTAAGTCTATCACAGATTATCTGAACACCTTCTGCTGCCTGTTCCATCAATCGGGAGCCAAGATCTTTTTGTCACCCACTTCTTCCCAAGCCACTGGAGACCTACATCTTCTACCATACAAGGCCTCATACGGTGCCATCCTGATGCTAGCATGATAGTTGTTGTTATAAGCAAACTCTGCAAGAGACAGATGATCATCCCCTGAGACCTATGCAACCGAGCTATCTCCTTCACATACAACTCTGCTAAGGCACTTAAGGAGTCTGTACTTTTAATGGCCAGGAAGTGGGCACTCTTAGTTAATCTATCTATACTCACCCAGATTGCATCATACCCCTTTCGAGCCCTTGGTAAGCCCTTAATGAAGTCCATGGTAATGTGCTCCCATTTTCAAGTAGGCACTGTAAGAGACTAAAGTAACCTCGCTGGCTTTTGGTGTTTGATCTTAATCTGCTGACAAATCAAACACTTAGCTATAAACTCTGTAACATCCCGTTTCTTTTCAGGCCACCAAACACCCTTCGTTGATTTTGGTACATTTTGGTACTACCGGGATGCAGAATATACTTACTACTATGGGCTTCAGTCAAAATTTATCTCCATATTAAAGATCAACCACTTGTTAAATTAACAATAATCCAAAAGTTGTAATTTAAATCTAATCACACTTCAACTGCTCCCTCTAATATGTCATTCGAATATAATCGTGAAAACCTCAAAGTTAGTGTTCATAACATTATCCAAGATCAACATAATTTCTTGTTCACCAAATTTTTTAGAATAAAATTTTCAAATCATGTTAAGTAATTATAACCAAATAAAACTTTAAATCTGAATAATGATATCAACAAATTTTCTAGTTACTTATAAACTATTAGATAATGATTTTCTTTTCTTTTTCACTGTATCAGAATATTTATCATTAGTTGACCATCATACACTACGATAAAGATGAAATCAATATAACAGAAATTTGTAATAAACACAAGTTTTTCACACCTAACAAATTCAAACATAAATCTATGAGTATCCAACTCATCTCTAATCTCAAATATTAATAGCTTTCAAGTCTCATAGATCAATTATAACTGACGATGAAACTCTTCGTAAAGCTTATATTATCATAATCCAAAATTTTCTATTAGCCAAATACACTATTAACTCCAACTAAAAGTTAGAGCCTAGGAACAATAGGAAAAATCAGTTGATAATTTCAATCATTATAACTCCAAATAATAAAATTCATGTCAAGATCACAACTCCAAACACCAATCACATACATCACATAGTCTCATTGATTCCTCAATCTTTGGAACCATTATCACAAATTAATAACTCTCATCATTAACAAATTAATAGCACTTCATGTAAAAGTTTAAAGATTGTCCTGCAACGACTTGAATAATTATCAATTCATATCCTCAAGTTGAGATACTTTTCTCTTTCTTTTACTAAACCAAAATCACTTCAAATTAAGCAATTATCCTTTTTAAATGCAAGATTGATTACAGCCAATAGAAAATCTTACAATATACAATGATAAATTTTCTGTTGATGATCTTCAATTACTGCCTAAAATCTACGTTCCCACATAGCATTTCTTTGCACTTGATACTGAACAATTGATCCATATTCCATAGTTCATACGATTTCATTAGAATGAAATTCATTTCTTCACCTTCGCAAGTAATGATATCCTGACTTCCAACACGAATATGACGACTGTCAATTTCAATTTATAGGTTATGGATTAGGGTACTTCTAGACGCTATCAAGTCTCTCAGGCAGGGAGGTATTTTGAAATACCTTTGTTAGCCATCAGACTTAACCACATAAACTAGTTATGGATATAAGGATTCAAGGTTTAGTCCCAATAGAAAGTAGGATACCATAATTTATCTCAATTTCACATTTATCCTTTAGTCAGAACTTATTCTCAATTCATATCACTTGATTCCGAATTAGTTCACATAACAGAGGTATTCTTACTTTGCATACACCTCTTATACCAATGTAACTTCTATTCAAAATCTATCACATTTCAAACTTGTCTCATTTCATACATCAATTATATCAAAACTCTTTCCTAATTCCAATTAAGTCTCGCATTCGAAACATAAGCATGGGTAATTTACAATCTTTAGACTCGATACGTAATTCATATTCCAAGGTCTCCCTATATCTCAAACTCTGAATCATCTTTAAGAGTTTTAGGTTTTTCCTACTGATCCATAATTTTTGCTTTAGGAGAATCCAATTAACTCTCGTCCTTGACATATCTGACCCAGAAGACTCCGAGTCTCCTTAACAATTAATGCAAGTACACTCCAAAGTGGATCACCTGGTCTGATAACCTCCTTCTCATGCAATCATTGTATTTGCTTCTTCAGCATTTCTAATTCAATCAAAGCAACTGAGTATAGTGGTCTGAATAATTAATTCAATGTCAGGTGCTAAATCAATTTCAGAACTTCACCTTTCAAGTTAGTGGTAACTCTGATAGATCATTCGAATACGTGTCGAAAATCCCTCTGTCTACTGGGGTGTCTTTTTTTAATCCGAACACACCCTAACTTTATCGATCACATAAGTAGTGTGACCTTCACTTATACTTTTAGTTATGTGATTCATCTTTTCAGTTATAGTGACTTTACCTTGTTATTTTCTTAGTAACCTCGAGAGTATATATCTCATATTCTCATAGTTGCGCTTTGCACACTGCTCCTTCAAAATAACATCTGGTAAAGCTAACTCAACTCGACCAGGGATCTCAGTACATCCTATGAGTTTCCTGGACTTCCTTCATTTCACTTCTCTACTTATCCAGATTATACTCAGAGGCATTCTGATCAAAATTGTAATTACGTAATTGAGCCTTGCGTATTGCCTCATCGTACATAGAGATATTCTATGGCACCAGTCTAAATTTGATAGCCGGTCTCCATCCGTTAATTAACTTACAGACATTTCTTAACTTCACTGCTCATAATGTTGGGTCATACATTTTCAGGGATATAAATCATAATTCATACTCATTGACAGATCGATTTCCTTGTGCTAGACCCATAAATTCCATTCGTAGTTTCCCTAACCTCATTCATTCAGTTCTCTATAACTACTGGGTCCTTTATCCCATTTAGGGTTTAGGGTTTGAACTTCTAAACAGGTTGAACTTCTGAACTTCTGAAACTGCCTCATCTCGTGTAGCTCCTAATCCTAACCCAAGTCATCATCATTCTGCTGTGGAGCTACAGGAGCAAGCATATTTGTAGTTCTAAAACATCTATAAAGGCTATGCAGGCGGATCGAGAGTAATCTGCCTGTCTATTCTTCCGTCTACCCCATCACCTAACAAAGCTTGTGTCCCAATTTTCACATGACCTGATGGAGCACACTCAACATCAGTTTCAATTTCAATATCATTTATGAGTCTCATATGATAACTCTGCATGATTCTCAGGCCTACCTCTATGGCTTCTAGCCCGTGATCTAATTCCTCACGTAAACCAAACATTAAGTCTTAACTTCATTAGGTATACTTAGTCTACAACCAGACAAGCTATGAGATTTAAGAATCTTACACATAATTATGTAATGTGAATTTGAAATGTAATTTATTGAGCTAAATGTAATGTACTCTTACATTTAGGTGGTATGGAATGAATTTCTAAGTAATAAATGAGTTATAAATGAGATTTTATGTTAAAGTGTGAAACTATGGGGCCAGATCGATCTTGGAGAAGAGAGGATCGATCTGGTAAGTTAAAAATGACAAGGAATAAGGAAATTAAGTAAGCAAATCGATCTCCAATGGAAGAGGATCGATCTCCTTATGATTCTGTAATGAAGAGATCGATCTCATGAGGAAGGAATCGATCTCAAAATGTTTCTGTTAAGGAGAAGATCGATCTCCTCAAGGAGCAAATCGATCTCATGAAGCATTCTGTAAACTAGAGATCAATCTCATAATTGGAGCAGATCGATCTCATAAAGCCATTAAGAGATCGATCTCACCCCACGATAGATCGATCTCCTAGGCAGAAAATTGCCCCAAATCGTCCCCAAATTTAAATGCAGATCGATCTCATCAAGAGCTAGATCGATCTCCTATCCTCTGACACGTCCAAAGGGTATTACCGCAAGTGCATGGGTCGTACAAGTAATAATGGGATTTGAGTCCCGAGTTATCGTCCCACAGAGAAGTTGGTTAGCCTAATTAACTACCGATTAATCTTACCCTAAGTATATCCTAGCAAATTATGAAATTGAAGTGGGTAATTTACTAAGTCTAAAGTTAAAAATACTGGAAAGCGATAAAATAAAAAGAACTAAATAAAACCGAGCAAAATTACTTACAGTGCTCTATGCAATTAAAATCAAAAACCTATAAAAATAATTAAAACAGTTAAAACTAATTAACGCAATTAAAATAAAATGCAATTATGAAAATAACAAAGCAAGATTAATTAAACTAAAATTAAACTAACCTAAAATGCAATTAAACTACTTAATCAAAATGCAATTTAAACTAAGTGAAGATTTAATGAAATAAATTTACCCCTAATCTAATTCTAAATGGACACTTAATTAACTATCAATCTATTTAAAACTAAATTCTAAACCATTAAGCAAGAATACTAATCATGTAATTTAATTAAAGACTCTAAACTAAGCTAACAAATTAAATTGGAATTAAACTAAACTAACAATGCATGAAAATGAATTAATTAACTATTATGCACTAGCCAAACAAGCCTTAACCAATTTTAAATAATCCATATCCCTCCATTCACTGTTCATTCTTCATTTCATTTTTATTTCCAGGTGAGTCTCGGTTTGTCCTCTGGTCCAGGCTTTTGCCTGCTATTCGGCCTTCATTCTCGGTCGGTCATGCAATACTGACACTGCAACTTGCTCCAGGCTGCTCTAGGTTAGCCCTCTAACTGCATAGGCCCTCTAGCTGATCTCGTTTTGCTCCAAGTTTCTGTTCGTGTTTTCCAATCGGCCTGCAACCTATGCATCAGTTGCTGTCCAGGTAACATATCTGCTACATCCGGTCTGTCCACACCTCTCGGGTTGTCTTCTGCTCCAGGCGTTGCTTTCGATCTCCCCAACTAACTGCATCACCTGCTTCCGCTACTGTTCCTCTGTCTCGTGCTTCTGCTCCAAGCGTTAGATACTGCTTATGTCGATAGCTTCTGCTTTGCATTACTGCAACTAGGCCTACTGTCCAGGCGAGGTTTTCTTCTGTGGTTGCTGCTTGTCCTATAAACTTTTTCCCCAGATCAATGCACGCCTGCTGCCTGCTTCTGCTCCAGGTTCAGCTGCTGCTGGTTCGTGCAACCTCTACTCTTGACACCAGTTCAGCTGCTGTTCCTCGGTGTCTTGCTACTGCTATGCACCAACTTTAGTTCGTGGGATCTAAGGCTAATAGCAGAACTGAATTGGTTCAATGAAATAATACATAAATGACCAGAAAAGTGAAAGTGAACAGTATTAAAAACTCAAAACAGAGCATAACAGAGTATGATTTGCTAATCCCTTATCATTGCCATGGTGACAATACGGGACAATAAGCAAGCTGCAATTGAATAAACAAATAAATAAAAGAAAAAACAGGAAATGTAGAGAAGATAAATGCAGAACCGAATGGCATGAATAAAATGCAGTGGAAGACAATAGAAGCTAGTGTTAATGTGCAGTAAAGAGCATAATTGGAGCAAAGCAGATAACAAAAAATGAAAAGAAATTTAAATAACAGTGCATTGCTAGTTAAAAGCTTATAAACTAAAAGAACTAAGTGAAGATCAACACTGAAAAATTAACCAAAGCTACCCTTAAATCATATGACAGGGAATCATCATCCTCGGTTTGCTTCATCAACGTGAAAAACTCATCATCATCGGCTTACTCTATTCCAGCTCTTTAATGCCATGGTTCCACTTTGCTTAATTGTGAAATAATGCTTAGCATTTGCCCACATTAAAGTACCAAAACCAAATAGCATAGAGGAAGGAATAAGTGGGGAACCGAATGCACAAAGAGCACTACCCGAGAGCAACTAGGATAGGAAAATGGAAGCTATGCAATGGAAATGAAATAAAAGGAGAAAATGTCTTAAACAAATCGAGAAGCATAAAGGAATTAGATTGCCATAAAATAAACTATTTAAGACTGAAAATGAAGAACTTTTATTCAACTTGAATGCCTTGAATCAACAATAAAGCAAAGATATTGTAAAACCGAGAAGAACATGGGAAAATCACTAATCATTCAACCAAATGTAAAGTTTTAACAAAACAAGAGAAGGAAAATGTTTAAACTCAAAGAAACTATTCGGAAGTTTTTAAACAAAGAAAACTTAAAAATTAACCTAAAAAGCTATTCTACCCTAAAATTACATACATCTTCAATTGCCATCTTTTTCTATTTACAAACACGCTAGGGGTAAAATTGTAATTTTCAATGAAGAACTTTTATTCAACTTGAATGCCTTGAATCAACAATAAAGCAAAGAGATTGCAAAACCGAGAAGAACATGGGAAAATCACAAATCATTCAACCAAATGTAAAGTTTTAACAAAACAAGAGAAGGAAAATGTTTAATCTCAAAGAAACTATTCGGAAGTTTTTAAACAAAGAAAACTTAGAAATTAACCTAAAAAGCTATTCTACCCTAAAATTACATACATCTTCATTTGCTATCTTTTTCTATTTATAAACACACTAGGGGTAACATTGTAATTTTCCATCCTAGATGAGTTGGCATTTTTTGGCCACTTGTCATCACACCATTGGCTCCTTGAAAAGATATTTCCATGTCATCGATCTTCTTGTCCAATTGGATGTGCTAGGTGGCATGGTTCGTGTTGTTCGCATGGCTCAATCTCGATTTTAGCCTAATTCCAGTCCATTTTCTACCGAAATATTCAAAATTCATCCAGATTTAATTTATCTGCAAACATGAGAATTTTAATTAAATAAAGGGGATAATTAACAAAATAAATTGAGGATTAAAATAATTAATTAGGAAATTAAGTACAAATAATTCAAAAAATATTGAATTATCACACCCTCAAACTTGAGCTTTTGCTTATCTTCAAGCAAAACAAAATGATTGTAGGAATGACAAGTACAAAACACAATAATTTTCTCAATATCATCCTCAAAGAAAAAGTACAGACTATGAAATCAAAGACTCACAATTACATGTCCAGCACTTAGAATTATTCAATCATAAGTCCTAACCCAAATTGGACTCCTCGTGAGTGTGTGAAAAATGTCTAAGTCACTTCTCAATACATTATCCGGATCAGATTATGCAAACACAGTGAATGCAAAGTCAATGACATGTGATTATTCCCATAAGTTTGCTTTTCACTTCTCTCTCCACTAATGTAGTCACTCTTAACCAAAGATCAATAGGACTTCATTAAGCTTGTAATGTAAGGCTGGGGTTAAGGTATGATAAAGTCAATTTAGGTTTAATTACCCCTTAACATGCATTACTTTCAAGATCTTAATCTAAAAGCTCAAATTTATTCCCCCAAACTTATTTATTTCACTAAACATTTTTTTCTATTTTTCTATTTTTCTTCTTTCTTCTTTCTACTTTTTCTTTTTCTTTTTCTTTCATTTTCGTTTCATTTTTTTCATTTTTTTCTTTTTTTTTTTTGAACATTCACTATCACCAGATACTCATATGTACAAAGCTCAAAATATATCCCAATGACTTTCTTGCTTTCGGGGTAGAGGATAGGAACAAAGTATTTAAGCTAAGGAAAATTATAAGTAGGTGTATTTACAGAGAAAGGCTTGTTTGGCCCAGATGGGTGACTAGGGATAAAGTATGTACAAGGATGGCTCGAAAGGCTCAAACGATCTAAAGATGGCCTAAATGTCACGACCCAATTCCATTCTCTTTAACCGAAAATCACTAAGAATTTTTCGCGTTTTACTGTTACCTTACCCGGTCGTGAACTAACTCACTACACACTGTTGGGCTGTGAGTCAATAATAAACTCCACATCTCATTCATTCTCAGTTAAATAAAACGATGTCATACATTTGCATTTAATCTTGTACTTATACAAAAGCATGTTTTACTGACATCTACATCCCCCATAATTACAACTCAAAAGAATACTGTGCTTTTACATTGTTTAGATACAAAAAGAATCACTGTGTATATACCTCTAAGCGATGGAGATGCAGCGGAGTCCAAAATACCACGCCTCAGTCCTCACTGGTCTACTATGCACACTCTGTAGGGGGAAAATAGAGAGGGATGAGCAACCACACACTCAGTAAGGCAATAATGCAAGCATGGTAGATAACTACTCTATCTACATGCTGATAGTGTTATGCATAAATCGTTCATAGTAGGAGCATGAGGAAGTAAAACTATGCCATGTGAGTATACATATATATCATGTATTAAAATCATGTACATTGGCATATAAAACATGGTAAAAAGAACATCATGTATAAATCATCTCATGCTCAATCTCATTTAAATTCATAAAAAGGGCAATTCATTAAGAAACCTCATTTTTAAACCAACATCATAAACCTCTTTCTCAACACATAAATACCACCAAATCAATTCATAATCACAACCACATTTTCATTTCACAATTCACGCATGTGTATAAAAACTAGGTCACTATATCAAAAGTGCCTATGTGGACCACTACATCATAAATCATCCCAGACCACGCGCATCCAGGTGTACGGGGTATCATGCTGGCACGAAGATGGATTATCCCTCGCCAGACTTTCTCATCACGTAACCATCATGCGGTACATCGTACTCCATGTGATATACACGGTACAGCGTACTCCGCAGACTCATATCGTGATTGGGGGTGCCATTCCTAGGTCTTACCTACCCCATACCAAGAGTTTTCCATATCCGTGAAAGAGAGTCTCCTTGCCGAACAGAGCCTCCCTGCCTCCTCGGGCTTAAGGATGTTAGCTTAAGGATGTAGGGCTTAAGGATCCTTCCGTAAGAGAGCCTCCCTACCGAACAGAGCCTCCCCGCCTAACAGAGCCTCCCCGCCTCTTTGGGTTTAAGGATGTTGGCTTAAGGATGTAGGGCTTAAGGATCTTACCGTACCCATGTAGGAGAGCCTCCCTACCTAACAGAGCCTCCCCGCCCCTCCAGGGCTTAAGGATGTTGGCTTAAGGATCCCACCGTAAGAGAGCCTCCCCGCCTAACAGAGCCTCCCCGCCTCTTTGGGCTTAAGGATGTAGGGCTTAAGGATCTTACCAACTTTCACAACCTTATATATATCACAATGTGCAAACTTGTGCGAGCAAAGCTCTAGCACAACTCATGCATCCTATCATAAAGAGACGCGTACGAGCATAGCTCTAGTACGGTTATACTCATAAGACAAACCACTCAAATCCTCACACGAGCGTAAGCTCCAGTACGGTTTATAAATATCATCACAATTCAGATCAAAGTGTGAGCTAAACTCAAGCACGTATCACACAAGTGAAAACATAAAAAATCCAGCGCGAGCGAGGCTCTAGCGCGATTTATGTCATACAAATATGATAGGCAGCTCATACAAAATCAAACAATCCCGACAACCGGGTTTAGCACTTCACAAATGCCTTTTTCCACAACATTAATAAACATTAGCCGACCCATCTACAAGCTTGCTTAAAACAAAGCAATTTCGTTTTGAAAGACATCAAGACATTAGATTTATGCAATTATTAGCTTTACTATCCCATTTCATAGAATCCACTTCCAAAACCAAAAATCACACATATACCTATTCTCATTCATGAATACCATCAATCATTTACTTTAGCAATAATGCACTTCGTAAAACACCCAATATTCACCCACAAATTTAAAGTACGAGCAGCTACCTCTATATACTCACAAAATTCCCTTACTTGGAATCGCGATGCGTGATTTCACTTCCTTAAGCTGCTTACTCGTACGGTTCGATTCGTCTTCAACGAACTCTTTGGGACTGCACAAAATCGTATCCCGCATTATACTCGATCCATATAATATGACATCGTGCGTTCACTATAGTCAATTCGACCTATAGTTTTCTATTAACGCTTATGAGGCCTCGTTTCATTACTTTACCCAAAACTCGAGTCTATGGATTCTTTTAGGCCTATTAACTCATTCCAAATCAATATTAAATCGACATTAAGCTCATAGTGTTCATATTTCATGAATTCCCTCACTATGGCATTTTATCAGGCATATACATACTCATTTTCACAATTTCACTTAAACCCATATTATAACTCCACATAACCATTCCAAATCACCCACATTACTCATTTAACAACTTATCTTAACCCATAAACCACCAACTCCCCAATTCATACTTTCTCACACTAGAGGCATTTCATTTTCTAGGTTACATTAGTTTCTAACACAACCTAGGTGTTTCCATCCATACATACTCATGCCAAATAACTCCAAAATCAATTAAATAGACAATGTACTTGGATTGGAGTGTTAGAATCTTACCAAATATGATTTTTCTCCTTGCTCCAAATGTCAATGCCCTTATCTCCTTCAATACCCACAATGGGATTTTGGGTTCCAACTATGTTATTCTCTTCCTCAAGATGAACAACTTAATGTCTAATGGTCTCCCCTCAATTCTTGCTGAAAATGACTGATTTTAGAGAGAGAAAGTTAGGTTTTTGGGTTAGAGGAGATCGATCTGGTCCAAGAGGAGATCGATCTGGTCCCCTTAAATCTCTCATTTTCATGAAATTTTAAGCATGAGATCGATCTGTCGAAGCATAAGATCGATTTGTTCCCAAATAGAGAGCTAAGGAGATCGATATGGGTGCTTGAGGATCGATCTTTTCATCACAGAATGCTTAGGAGATCGATCTGGCCCCATTGGAGATCGATCTGCTCTATTCCATTGCCCAAATAAGAGCATTCTTGCTCTTCCAGATCGATCTCTCATCTTATGAGATCGATCTGGCCTTCATGTTTTCCAGATTTCCTGCAGTTTCCTTGCTGCAACTCATACTAACACATCCTTGATCTATTGCCATGGCCATTTTCTCATCCATCTACCTTTATAACTTGAAAATGGCATCCATTCATACCTTATGGACATTGAAACTTGTGTGCATTCACTGTATGTCCAAAGGTATGCTACATAAAACTCAAATGGAAGCATTTATATTCATGCAACTTCCTTCCATTTATCACACCACCCATTTTGAGTTTCAATCACATCCATCACTTATAGGAACTCATTTCTTCATATTCATACTCAATGGAACTTGTATGTACGTTACAAATCATATTACACATACATACATTGAATCCATGGACTTACATCGATCATACTTTACATTACAAGCCCATTCATATTCATTTGATCCAATTACACACATTACCATTATACATATACGGGGTCTTACATTCTCCCCTCCTTCAAGGAATTTGGTCCTCCAAATTAGAACCCAGTCACTTTTCAAAAAGTTGGGGGTACTTCTCCCGTATCAAGTTCTCTAATTCCATGTGGCCTCTTCCGCCGTGTGATGTTGCCAAAGAACTTTCACCAAGGGAATTGTCTTATTCCGCAACACTTTCTCTTTTCTGTCCAATATTCGAACCGACTTCTTAACATACGTCATACTCTCATGGAGCTCCAACGGCTCATATCTTATCACGTGTGCCGGGTCCGGGTGATACTTCCGAAGCATCGAGACGTGGAAGACGTTGTGGACATTTGCCAAGTCCGGTGGTAATGCCAACCTATACGCCTTATCTCCCACTCTCTCCAAAATTTTGAATGGTCCGATATATCTAGGGCTCAGCTTGCCCTTCTTACCAAATCTCATAATACCCTTCGATGGTGATACCCTCAGAAACACCGACTCACCCTCATCAAACTCCAGTGGTCTCCGTCGCTT
This sequence comes from Firmiana major, assembly GCA_033439115.1. Taxonomy (NCBI): domain Eukaryota; kingdom Viridiplantae; phylum Streptophyta; class Magnoliopsida; order Malvales; family Malvaceae; genus Firmiana; species Firmiana major. The sequence goes on from CM065910.1 coordinate 28,362,086, forward strand.
GTCAGCATAACTCTTTTGTCGGCTCTGAGCTGTCCGTAATCTCTCACATATCAACTGGACGTCCTCAGTTGCCTGCTGCACTAAGTCCAGAGTAAAAATCTGTCTGTCACCAACCTCTTCCCATCCAATAGGGGAACGGAATCTATGCCCGTATAATGCCTCATAGGGTGTCATCTCGATACTCGCATGATAGCTATTATTATAAGCGAACTCGGCTAACTGCAGGTGGTCATCCCAGGAGCCTCTAAAATCCAGCACACACGCTCTCAACATATCCTCGAGGGTCTGTATAGTCCTCTCTGACTGCCTATCTGTCTGAGGATGAAAAGCGGTGCTAAAACTCAGTCAGGTCCCCAGCGTTTCCTGAAAATGTTCCCAAAAATAGGAAGTGAAGCGGGCATCCCTATCAGAAACAACGCTCACTGGTACACCATGTAGCCGTACTATCTCTTGAATATACAGGTTCACCAACTGGCTCAGTGTATCGGTAGCTCTCATAGCCAAGAAATGGGCGGACTTAGTCAACCGGTCCACAATAACCCATATGGCATCATGACCTCTACGGGTCCTCGGCAACCCCATCACAAAATCCATGGTGACATGCTCCCACTTCCATGTCGGTATCGGTAGAGGCTGCAATAATCCTGCAGGCTTCTGATGCTCTACCTTCACTTGCTGACAAACGAGACACTTAGCGACATATTCAGCAATATCTCTCTTCATTCCAGACCACCAATAAACCTTCCGAAGGTTTTGATACATCTTAGTACTTCCCGGATGTATCGCATACTTCGATGAGTGAGCCTCTGATAAAATCGTTCTCCTGATCTCAGGATCCCTGGGAACGCATACTCTACCTCTGAACCTCAATAACCCATCAGTACTCTGCTCAAAATCAATACCCACACCTGTTTGTATCTGCCTCAGCCAATCGATGCATCGTCGATCGCTCTGCTGGGCTCGCCGAATACGGCCAATCAACTCTGGCTCTAGTCTCAAACTAGCCATGATCTCAAGTCTCTCAGATCCAGGTCGGGTTACATCTAAACTGAGGTTCGCAAAGTGTTCTAACAATTCATGTCCTCGTACCATCATATATGACACCAACCCAAGGTTCTTTCTACTCAAAGCATCGGTAACTACATTTGCCTTACCTGGGTGGTACATGATTTCACAATCGTAGTCTTTCAGGAGTTCGAGCCATCTCCTTTATCTCATATTCGGCTCTTTCTGTGAGAACAGGTACTTAAGGCTCTTATGATCTGTGAACACCTAAAATTTCTCACTATAGAGATAGTGGCGCCATATTTTCAAAGCAAATACTACAGCCGCCAACTCCAAATCATGTGTCGGGTAGTTCCTCTCATGATTTTTCAACTGTCTAGATCCATAGGCAACTACCTTCCCATCCTGTATAAGCACACAGCCCAGTCCTTGGTGTGATGCATCCGTATACACCGAGAATCCTCCTGAGCTGGTAGGAATGGTGAGAACTGGAGCAGTCGTCAATCGACGCTTAAGCTCTTCAAAACTCCTCTCACATGCCTCATCCCATGTAAACTTAACATCCTTACGCGTGAGGCGTGTCAACGGAGCAGCTAGTCTGGAGAAACCCTCTACAAATCTCCGATAATATCCTGCTAATCCCAGGAAACTTCTGATCTCAGTTACTGTCTTGGGCTATTCCCACTGTACAACTGCCTCTATCTTGGATGGATCCACCGATACCTCATCCCTTGACACAACATGCCCCAGAAATGAGATCTGTTCCAACCAAAAGTTACACTTGCTGAGTTTGGCATACAATTCTCTCTCTCGTAGGGTCTGCAGAACTATCCTCAAGTGCTCCTCATGATCTTCCCTGGACTTGGAATACACCAAAATGTCATTAATGAACACTATTACAAACTTGTCCAGGTATGACTTGAATATATCATTCATCAATGCCATAAATGCTGCGGGAGCATTCGTCAATCCGAATGGCATCACCAAAAACTTGTAGTGGCCATAACGGGTAAGAAATGCTGTCTTGGGTACATCTCCACTCTTGATCCTCAACAGATGATACCCTGACCGCAGATCTATCTTAGAAAATACTTCGGCTCCCTGGAGCTGATCCAACAAATCATCGATTCTTGGAAGGGGTACTTGTTCTTAATGGTGGCCTTATTCAACAACCGGTAATCTATTCCATCCTTCTTCCTTACAAATAGAATCGGTGCTCCCTAAGGTGAGACACTCGGTCTAATAAACCCCTTCTCCAGCAACTCTTGCAGCTGTTTCTTCAGCTCTTCCAATTCTATCGGAGCCATTCTATAAGGTGGTTTCGATATCGGCTCTGTACCAGGCACTAGCTCAATGCAAAATTCCATTTCCCTTTTAGGTGGTAGTCCTGGTAATTCATCCGGAAAGACATCAAGGTAATCCGTAATTACGACTATGTCTCTCAATTCCAGGTGTGCCTCATCTATATCAACCACGTATGCAATGAACCCTTCACATTGTCCTCTCCATCGTTAGTAACATAAACCATCACTCCACATTCAACATTTATCGTAAACAATAATTTATCTCTCAAGCAATATGCATTTAAAAATCATACTCCTTTATTTACAACAAACATGCTATTTTCATATCATTTCTTTTCATCAAAATTTACAATAAGATTGTCTAATCCTGAAAACATCAATGTTTTGGCATGACAATCCATCACAACACGATTGGTAGCCAACCAATCCATTCCCAAAATTACATCAAAATCATTCATATTCAATAAAATCAGATTGTCTATCATTTCCTTCCCCTCTATCTTTAACTTACAATTTCTACATACATGCTCAGTCAATTGACTATCATTCATGGGTGTGGAAATCATCAACATTTTATCCAACAATGTTGGTTTCACATGCTTCAATAATTTATGTGCAAAGGAAGGTGATATGAAAGAATGTGTGACACCAGGATCAAATAATACCAATGCTTCTTAATCAAAGATTCGGATGGTACCTTTAATCACATCTGTCGAAGCATCTGCGGTGTCCTGATCCAGTGCATGTACTCTTCCTCTGCTCACACCCGCAGTCTATTTCCCTTTCTCCTCAGCTGTAGCCCTCCTCCTCGGGGCTGCTATCTCAACTGGAGCTCCCTCAGGCTCCTTGCCCTTCTGTGGGGCAATCTCTATCTTCTCGGGACAATACTTAGCCATATGTCCTGGTCTCTCGCATCTAAAACACACCATAGGGGTCATCAGACAGGGCCTATTCCCATGAAATCTCCCACATCTCTTTCACTGATCAGTAGTAGGCCGTGGTCCTCCAATAGTCATACCCCTCGGCGTAGTCAAGGCTGGGTATATGGGAGGTTTAGCAGCTCTCTCCTGCACCTCCTCAATCTTAGGCCTCTTCTCGAAAAATCTTTAGCCACCTCTCTTCGCCACTCTTCCAAACCCGGATCTCTTTCGATCTCTGTCCTTTCTAACACTGACTCTACCAAGCTCGGAGGCATTTCGCTCAAAGTCTTGCTCACATAACTGAGCCTTATGTACAGCCTCCTCATAGGTCAAGATGTTAAAGGGAGCTAGCTTAGTCCGAATGGCCAATCTCAATCCATCCATGAACTTTTGAATCTTTCGGGTCTCACTACCCATCGTGTCCGGGTCATATCTCCCCAAGGACATAAACTTGGACTCATACTCGTCCACAGTTCGATTCCCTTGAACCAGGTTCATAAATTCCATCCGCAATTTCCTCTGTGCAGTAGCTGGAATATACTGTCTTCTGAAGGCCTCCAAGAATATCTCTTATGAAATCTCGGAGTGTCTAGCCCTCAAAATAGCTTCGGTGGATCTCCACCAATGCTCTGCCTCGCCTTTCAACATGAACATGGCAAAGGCTACCTTCTCAGCTGAAGTGCATCGAAAAAACCTATATAGTTTCTCCATCTCATACACCCAATCCTCCGTAACCACTGGGTCCTTCACCCCTCTAAACACTGGGGGTTTCAGCGCTTGAAATTCTCGCAACCTACTCAAGTCGCAGTCATAACCCACATCACTACCGCTCTGCTGTGGAGCGATAGGAGAATCTATATCATGTATTGGAGGTGGTGTAACTGTAGCTGTCTCAGCAGCATGAGGTCTCTCCACCTCTGCAACTGCCTGTTTAGTAGAAGGCTGTGCTGCGGGACCTCGTCTATCACCGACGCCCAAGGCCTGCGTGACTATCTCTACCAAATTCTCAATACTCCGCTCTAACCTAGCGAAGCGATCCTCAGTATCCTCTACTCTCTCAGCAGGGTTCTGTGGAGCCTGTTCAGTCTGTGGCTCCGCACAGCTCTGAGGCCTACCTCTACGGCCTCTAGCACGTGCTCTCGCCCCTCTACCTTTGCGTGTAACTGGCATAGTGCCTAACTTCCTGTATTATAATAATTTATTAAGCTCAATCCATCACGGTATACACAGTTATATCTAAACAAAAGCACAGTACTATGGGGATGTACTTTCCTACGTTTTATTAATGACTCACATCAGGCCAACACAGCTCTGATACCAATCTCTGTCACGATCCAATTCCATTCTCTTTAACCGAAAATCACTAAGAATTTTTTGCGTTTTACTGTTACCTTACCCGGTCGTGAACTAACTCACCACACACTGTTGGGCTGTGAGTCAATAATAAACTCCACATCTCATTCATTCTCAGTTAAATAAAATGATGTCATACATTTGCATTTAATCTTGTACTTATACAAAAGCATGTTTTACTGACATCTACATCCCCCATAATTACAACTCAAAAGAATATTGTGCTTTTACATTGTTTAGATACAAAAAGAATCACTGTGTATATACCTCTAAGCGATGGAGATGCAGCGGAGTCCAAAATACCACGCCTCAGTCCTCACTGGGCTACTATGCACGCTCTGTAGGGGGGAAATAGAGAGGGATGAGCAACCACACGCTCAGTAAGGCAATAATGCAAGCATGGTAGATAACTACTCTATCTACATGCGGATAGTGTTATGCATAAATCGTTCATAGTAGGAGCATGAGGAAGTAAAACTATGCCATGTGAGTATACATATATATCATGTATTAAAATCATGTACAGCATATAAAACATGGTAAAAAGAACATCATGTATAAATCATCTCATGCTCAATCTCATTTAAATTCATAAAAAGGGCAATTCATTAAGAAACCTCATTTTTAAACCAACATCATAAACCACTTTCTCAACACATAAATACCACCAAATCAATTCACAATCACAACCACATTTTCATTTCACAATTCACGCATGTGTATAAAAACTAGGTTACTATATCAAAAGTGCCTATGTGGACCACTACATCATAAATCATCCTAGACCACATGCATCCAGGTGTGTGGGGTATCATACTGGCACGAAGATGGATTATCCCTTGCCAGACTTTCTCATCACGTAACCATCATGCGGTACATCGTACTCCATGTGATATACACGGTACAGCGTACTCCGCAGACTCATATCGTGATTAGGGGTGCCATTCCTAGGTCTTACCTAACCCATACCAAGAGTTTTCCATATCCGTGAAAGAGAGCCTCCCTGCCGAACATAGCCTCCCCGCCTAACAGAGCCTCCCTGCCTCCTCGGGCTTAAGGATGTTAGCTTAAGGATGTAGGGCTTAAGGATCCTTCCGTAAGAGAGCCTCCCCACCGAACAGAGCCTCCCCGCCTAATAGAGCCTCCCTGCCTCTTTGGGCTTAAGGATGTTGGCTTAAGGATGTAGGGCTTAAGGATCTTATCGTACCCATGTAGGAGAGCCTCCCTGCCTAACAGAGCCTCCCCGCCCCTCCAAGGCTTAAGGATGTTGGCTTAAGGATCCCACCGTAAGAGAGCCTTACCACCGAACAGAGCCTCCCCGCCTAACAGAGCCTCCCCGCCTCTTTGGGCTTAAGGATGTTAGCTTAAGGATGTAGGGCTTAAGGATCTTACCAACTTTCACAATCTTATACATATCACAATGTCCAAACTTGTGCGAGCAAAGCTCTAGCACAACTCATGCATCCTATCATAAAGAGACTCGTACGAGCATAGCTCTAGTACGGTTATACTCATAAGACAAACCACTCAAATCCTCGCACGAGCGTAAGCTCCAGTACGGTTTATAAACATCATCACAATTCAGATCAAAGTGCGAGCTAAACTCAAGCACGTATTACACAAGAGAAAACATAAAAAATCCAGCGCGAGCGAGGCTCTAGCGCGATTTATGTCATACAAATACGATAGGCGGCTCATACAAAATCAAACAATCCCGACAACCGGGTTTAGAACTTCACAAATGCCTTTTTCCACAACATTAATAAACATTAGCCGACCCATCTACAAGCTTGCTTAAAACAAAGCAATTTCGTTTTGAAAGACATCAAGACATTAGATTTATGCAATTATTAGCCTTACTATCCCATTTCATAGAATCCACTTCCAAAACCAAAAATCACAAATATACCCATTCTCATTCATGAATACCATCAATCATTTACTTTAGCAACCATGCACTTCGTAAAACACCCAATATTCACCCACAAATTTAAAGTACGAGCAGCTACCTCTATATACTCACAAAATTCCCTTACCTGGAATCGCGATGCGTGATTTCACTTCCTTAAGCTGCTTACTCGTACGGTTCGATTCGTCTTTAACGAACTCTTCGGGACTGCACAAAATCGTATCCCGCATTATACTCGATCCATATAATATGACATCATGTGTTCACTATAGTCAATTCGACCTATAGTTTTCTATTAACGCTTATGAGGCCTCATTTCATTACTTTACCCAAAACTCGAGTCTATGGATTCTTTTAGGCCTATTAACTCATTCCAAATCAATATTAAATCGACATTAAGCTCATAGTGTTCATATTTCATGAATTCCCTCATTATGGCATTTTATCAGGCATATACATACTCATTTTCACAATTTCACTTAAACCATATTATAACTCCACATAACCATTCCAAATCACCCACATTACTCATTTAACAACTTATCTTAACCCATAAACCACCAATTCCCCAATTCATACTTTCTCACACTAGAGACATTCCATTTTCTAGGTTACATTAGTTTCTAACACAACCTAGGTGTTTCCATCCATACATACTCATGCCAAACAACTCCAAAATCAATTAAATAGACAATGTACTTGGATTAGAGTGTTAGAATCTTACCAAATATGATTTTTCTCCTTGCTCCAAATGTCAATGCCCTTATCTCATTCAATACCCACAATGGGATTTTGGGTTCCAACTATGTTGTTCTCTTCCTCAAGATGAACAACTTAATGTCTAATGGTCTCCCCTCAATTCTTGCTGGAAATGGCTGATTTTAGAGAGAGAAAGTTAGGTTTTTGGGTTAAAAATGGAAGATTGGTGTTTTTTCTGAAATTTTCAGATTTTCAGCCCTCTTTATATAGAAATAGCTTGAGGAGATCGATCTGGTCCAAGAGGAGATCGATCTGGTCCCCTTAAATCTCTCATTTTCATGAAATTTTAAGCATGAGATCGATCTGTCGAAGTATGAGATCGATCTGGTCCCAAACAGAGAGCTAAGGAGATCGATCTGGGTGCTTGAGGATCGATCTTTTCATCACAGAATGCTTTGGAGATCAATCTGGCCCCATTGGAGATCGATCTGCTCTATTCCATTGCCCAAATAAGAGCATTCTGGCTCTTCCAGATCGATCTCTCATCTTATGAGATTGATCTGGCCTTCATGTTTTCCAGATTTCCTGCAGTTTCCTTGCTACAACTCATACTAACACATCCTTGATCTATTGCCATGGCCATTTTCTCATCCATCCACCTTTATAACTTGAAAATGGCATCCATTCATACCTTATGCACATTGAAACTTGTGTGCATTCACTGTATGTCCAAAGGTATGCTACATAAAACCAAATGGAAGCATTTATATTCATGCATCTTCCTTCCATTTACCACACCACCCATTTTGAGTTTCAATCACATCCATCACTTATAGGAACTCATTTCTTCATATTCATACTCAATAGAACTTGTATGTACGTTACAAATCATATTACACATACATACATTGAATCCATGGACTTACATCGATCATACTTTACATTACAAGTCCATTCATATTCATTTGATCCAATTACACACATTACCATTATACATATACGGGGTCTTACACTAAATCATCTCCCTAATTAAGTGTGATCTAATATTTCACCTCGAGATTAGATCAAACAAATTATAGAATATGATACACAAAATCAATTGAACACATGCAATCCTAGGTCCACATAAGCTTTCTCTAAATAAATATACCGATTCATGACATGACATGTGCATAAGATGAGGAAATCACAATCAGAATCAAGACAAATTCAAGAACTCAACTTCATGCTTTTCCTATAATCATGCTTCTTATTCAATCAAAATCAGACTTAATCATGGGTTCATATCATCGAAATATGGGAAAACTACATGTTAAGTACTAAATCATCCCAAAATCAAACAGTTTAAGCTCAGATTTTCGAAAAAATTTTGAAAAAATTTTCAATTTTACCCAAATTTTAATAAAAAAATGCTCAAGTGATATCCCCTCCCCCAAACTTAAAGTGCACAGTGTCCTCAGTGTGCAGATAATATAAGAATTGAAGTTCAGGAACAAAGTACTCTCCTTTCTGATGATGATGAACAACTGAAGCTTTTATTGAAAGCGAAAAACTAGAAAATAAACCTGCAAAATAAACAAAGAAAGAAATAACAGAAAAGAAAAAAAAAAGAAAAAGAACTATATACAAGGTGAAAAGAAAAACACAACCACTTTAAATGCAGCTGAAGAAAACAACACTCAACAGCAGGGTGAAGAGTAGGATGATTAGCCAGAATGGTGATAGAATGTTAACAGTTAAATCCTCCTTAGCTCTATCTACTTCCCTCATTTTTTCAGATTTCATGTGCTTAAGCCTTATATCCTCATTAATCTCTATCTTAAAACACTCTTGAGAGTCATCAGGGAGCTTCAAAGGTTTGAAAACATTAAACTTCACTTCCTGATCTTGCACTCTCATAGTCAACTCCCCCTTTTGCACATCAATTATCGTCCTACCAGTAGCTAGGAAAGGTCTGCCTAAAATAATGGAGACTTCCCTGTCTTCCTCCATATCTAGTATAATAAAATCTGTAGGGAAAATAAACTTGTCCACCTTTACTAAGACATCCTCAATGACCCCCTTCAGATATTTAATGGATCGATCTGCTAGCTGAAGGGTCACTGTAGTGGGCTTGACATCCCCTATTCCTAACTTCTGATAGATAGACAAAGGCATTAGATTGATACTAGCTCCTAAATCACACAGGGCTCTACCAAAGAATAGATTTCCAATAGTGCAGGGTATGGTAAAACTCCCGGGATCCTTGAGCTTGGGGGGTAATTTCCTCTGGATAATTGCACTACATTCCTCAGTTAAAGCCACCGTCTCATAATCTTCTAATCTTCTTTTCCTAGAGAGGATGTCCTTTAGAAACTCCACATAACTTGGCATTTGCTCTAAGGCATCTGCGAAAGGAATGTTGATGTGAAGTTTCTTAAAAATCTCAAGAAATTTGGCAAATTGTAGATCTAGTTTTTGATTCTGGAACCTCTGAGGAAAAGGTACTGGTGGTCTAACCGGAGGGGATGTAATGGAAGCATGTATAGCATCAGAGGACGAGGAAGGCATTGAAGTAGAAGAAGGTAAAGATGAAGAAGCACCTAGCTTTGTTTTCTTTGCAGCCCAATCCTGATTTTCCTGCTCCTTTTGAGCTGCTTCGTTAGAACCTATGTGTTTATCAACTATGGGTTGTTCAGGTCCAGGCTTAACTTGTAGCTCATCTAGCTCTCTGCCACTCCTAAGGCTGATGGATCTAACATGTTCCTTACCTTCCCTTTGCTTAACAGGATTAACTTCAGTATTACTAGGAAGGGTTCCTTGAGAATGTTAGCTAAGAGCACTAGCTATTTGTCCAACCTGAACTTTTAAGTTCTTAATTGAAGTAGCTTGATTTTATAGGATAGTCGTGAACATTTCCTCTAATGTAGGCTTCTTCTCAGCTGCTGGTGCATGGTAGAGTTAGGGCTGCATAAGTGGTGGTGGTGGTGGTGGTGGTGGTGGTGGTGATAGATGATGTAGGTATGGGTGATAAGAAGGTGGATGAAATGGAAATTGCGGCTGTGGTGGTACCTAAATCGGTGGAGCTTAAAAACCAGGGAGTCCTACAGGTCTAGAGCTAGAAGTTTGCCTTTGGTTTTAGCTCCAGGAGAAGTTAGGATGGTTCCTCCACCCTGGATTATAGGTGTTTGAAAAAAGGGTTGTTCTATTGCGTTTAAGAAGGGGCAACATACTGAACCGATTCTAAGTTGAGCGGACACCTATCTACAGAGTGGGTACCACTACACAGCTCGCAGGAAAGAAAAAGACTTTGGACAGAATACATAGGGTTAGGACTAGAGGGAGGATTATGTTGGGTACTGAGCGACTCTACCTTCTTCGTAAGATTAGCTATTTGAGAGGTCAAGGTAGACAGTGTGTCAAGCTCATAAATACCCGCCGACTTCTTTAGCATTTGCCTCTCCGAGGACCATAGATAGTTGTTAGCCGCCATCTTTTCTAACAACTCGTAAGCGTCCTTCTCTGTTTTACACATTAGCACTCCACCTGCAACAGCGTCAACAATGGTCCTATTTGGGCTTGTAAGTCCGTTGTAGAAGGTCTGGACTTGCAACCACAGAGGTAGGCCATGGTGAGGGCACTTCCTAAGAAGCTCCTTATATCATTCCCATGCTTAATAAAGAGATTCAAAGCCGTACTAGGTAAAAGAAGATATATTACTACGGAGTTGGGCCATTTTAGAGGGAGGGAAAAACTTAGATAGAAGTTGATGGGTTAACTTGTCCCATTTAGAAATGGATCTTGGAGGCAGGGAGATTAACCAGTGTCTCGCCCTATCCCTAAGTGAGAAGGAGAATAGTCTAAGTCTAAGTGCATCATCCGATAATCCATTGTGTTTGAACGTGTTGCACAAGTCCAGGAATTGCCCAAGGTGAGCATGTGGGTCATCGTGCGGAAGCCCACTAAACTGTAAAGAGGTCTGGATCATCTGGAGGATGGAAGGCTTAATTTCAAAATTATTAGCAGGGACAGCTGGTGGCCTAATACCGGTATAATATCCTTCAACCATCAGCACCGCATAATCTCCAACGGTCCTACTTTCCCTATTTTCTGCCATAGTGTTTTGCTGCGGAGCTATAAATTTCCTAGAATCCTTTCGAATTTTCCTAAGAGTTCGTTCGATTTCAGGATCTAGAGGAAATCAATCAAAACTCCTTGCTCTACTCATGCAAACATTAGAAAGTCCTTAGAAAAATTTTTAAGTTTAATATTTTTCAATTTTTTTATTTTAATTAATTATGAGAAAATTAACTAAACTAAACTAAGGATCTAAATATTTACAACCTAAAATTTACAGGCTAGAATTACACCTAAGTATAGTTTCACCGATATTAATTAACGACTAATTAAGACTTCCCCGGCAACGGCGCCAAAAACTTGACACGCCCAAAGGGTATTACCGCAAGTGCACGGGTTGTACAAGTAATAATGGGATTTGAGTCCCGAGTTATCGTCCCACGGAGAAGTTGGTTAGCCTAATTAACTACCGGTTAATCTTACCCTAAGTATATCCTAGCAAATTATGAAATTGAAGTGGGTGATTTACTAAGTCTAAAGTTAAAAATACTGGAAAGCGATAAAATAAAAAGAACTAAATAAAACCGAGCAAAATTACTTACAGTGCTCCAAGCAATTAAAATAAAAAACTTACAAAAATAATTAAAACAGTTAAAACTAATTAACGCAATTAAAATAAAATGCAATTATGAAAATAACAAAGCAAGATTAATTAAACTAAAATTAAACTAACCTAAAATGCAATTAAACTACTTAATCAAAATGCAATTTAAACTAAGTGAAGATTTAATGAAATAAATTTACCCCTAATCTAATTCTAAATGGACACTTAATTAACTATCAATCTATTTAAAACTAAATTCTAAACCATTAAGCAAGAATACTAATCATTCAATTTAATTAAAGACTCTAAACTAAGCTAACAAATTGAATTGGAATTAACTAAACTAACAATGCATGAAAATGAATTAATTAACTATTACGCACTAGCCAAACAAGCCTTAACCAATTTTAAATAATCCATATCCCTCCACTCACTGTTCATTCTTCATTTCATTTTTATTTCCAGGTGAGTCTCGGTTTGTCCTCTGGTCCAGGCTTTTGCCTGCTGCTCGGCCTCCATTCTCAGTCTGTCATGCAATACTGACACTACAACTTGCTCCAGACTGCTCTAGGTTAGCCCTCTAACTGCATAGGCCCTCTAGCTTATCTCGTTCTGCTCCAGGCTGCTGTTCGTGTTTTCCAATCGGCCTGCAACCTATGCATCAATTGCTGTCCAAGTTGCATATATGCTACATCTGGTCTGTCCACACCTCTCAGGTTGTCTTCTGCTCCAGGCGTTGCTTTCGATCTCCCCAGCTAACTGCATCACCTACTTCCACTGTTGTTCCTCGGTCTCGTGCTTCTGCTCTAGGCGTTAGCTACTGCTTATGTCGATAACTTCTGCTTTGCATTATTGCAACTGTTTTGGTTCCAGCTACTCTCATTCTGTTTCTCGGTTCTAAGCCTGCTATCTTCATCAACTGCTGTCTAGGCAAGGTTTGCTTCTGCCGTTGCTGCTTGTCCTACAAACTTCTGCTCTAGATCAGTGCACGCCTGCTGCCTGCTTCTGCTCCAGGTTCAGCTGCTGCTGGTTCGTGCAACCTCTACTCTTGACACCAGTTCAGCTGCTGTTCCTCAGTGTCTTGCTACTGCTATGCACCAGCTTCAGTTCGTGGGATCCAAGGCTAATAGCAGAACTGAATTGGCTCAATGAAATAATACATAAATGACCAAAAAAAGTGAAAGTGAACAGTATTAAAAACTCAAAATAGAGCACAACAGAGTATGATTTGCTAATCCCTTATCATTGCCATGGTGACAATACGAGACAATAAACAAGCTGCAATTGAATAAACAAATAAATAAAAGAAAAAACAGGAAATGTAGAGAAGATAAATGCAGAACCGAATGGCATGAAGAAAATGCAGTGGAAGACAATAGAAGCTAGTGTTAATGTGCAGTAAAGAGCATGATCGGAGCAAAGCAGATAACAAAAAATGAAAAGAAATTTAAATAACAGTGCATTGCTAGTTAAAAGCTTATAAACTAAAAGAACTAAGTGATGATCAACACTGAAAAATTAACCAAAGCTACCCTTAAATCATATGACAGGGAATCATCATCCTCGGTTTGCTTCGTCAACGTGAAAAACTCATCATCATCGGCTTACTCTATTCCAGCTCTTTAATGCCATGGTTCCACTTTGCTTAAATGTGAAATAATGCTTAGCATTTGCCCACATTAAAGCACCAAAACCAAATAGCATAGAGGAAGGAATAAGTGAGGAACCGAATGCACAAAGAGCACTACCCGAGAGCAACTAGGATAGGAAAATGGAAGCTATGCAATGGAAATGAAATAAAAGGAGGAAATGTCTTAAACAAACTGAGAAGCATAAAGGAATTAGATTGCCATAAAATAAACTATTTAAGATTGAAAAATGAAGAACTTTTATTCAACTTGAATGCCTTGAATCAACAATAAAGCAAAGAGATTGCAAAACCGAGAAGAACATGGGAAAATCACTGATCATTCAACCAAATGTAAAGTTTTAACAAAACAAGAGAAGGAAAATGTTTAAACTCAAAGAAACTATTCGAAAGTTTTTAAACAAAGAAAACTTAGAAATTAACCTAAAAAGCTATTCTACCCTAAAATTACATACATCTTCAATTGCCATCTTTTTCTATTTATAAACACACTAGGGGTAAAATTGTAATTTTCCATCCTAGATGAGTTGGCATTTTTTTTAGCCACTTGTCATCACACCATTGGCTCCTTGAAAAGATATTTCCATGTCATCGATCTTCTTGTCCAATTGGATGTGCTAGATGGCATGGTTCGTGTTGTCCGCGTGGCTCAATCTCGATTTTAGCCTAATTTCGGTCCATTTTCTACCAAAATATTCAAAATTTATCCGGATTTAATTTATCTGCAAACATGAGAATTTTAATTAAATAAAGGGGATAATTAACAAAATAAATTGGGGATTTAAATAATTAATTAGGAAATTAAGTACAAATAATTCTAAAAATATAGAATTATCACCCTCTATCTATAAAAGGACCCCTGTGTTTTCCTGCATTTCATCTTTTTTCTCTCTTTCTGTGACATCTAAGAATTTCAGACATATTTAATGATGTAATAATAAATTGAAGTGTAATTTATTGAGCTAAGTGAATTGTAGGAATTATAATTGGAGATTTATATGTTAAGTGTGTAAAATGAGCATGAAGCATGAGGACAGATCGATCTGGGGGAAGGAGAGATCGATCTGGTGAGTTAACAATGACGAGGAAGGGGAAATTTGAAGAGCAGATCGATCTCCAATGGAAGAGATCGATCTCCTTATGAATCTGTTTGAGAAGGGATCGATCTCATGAGGAAGAGATCGATCTCCAAATGAATCTGTTTGAGAGAAGATCGATCTCATGAGGAGGAGATCGATCTCCAAATGCTTCTGTTTGGGGAGAAGATCGATCTCCTTAGGAGCAGATCGATCTCATAAAGCCATAAAGAGATCGATCTCACCCCTCGACAGATCGATCTCCTAGGCATAAAATTGCCCCGATCGTCCCTAAATTTCAAACACAGATCGATCTCATCAAGAGGCAGATCGATCTCCTACCTCCAGTCTATATAAGGAACCCGTGTTTTCTCCTGAAATCTCACTTTCTCTCTCTTTCAAACCTCCATTTTTTCGAAAACCTAGTTTCTCACTCCTCCAAATCCCCCATTTTCGGCCGAATCAGCTATTGTGGTAAGAAGGAAAGTTGTTCCTCATCAAAGGGAGAACAACATACTTGGAAATCGAAGGACGAATCGGATCGAGGCGAGAGTTATGCGTCTCACAAGCTTTGGGTAATTTTTAAACCTTGATCTTGATATTTGAGCTGATTTTGATGTTATTGGTGGCTGTAATTGTGTTGAAATAGTAGAGAAATGATTAGGGATTGATGAGATTGTAATGTAGTTGGATTAATGTCGATATTTGGAAATTGTGACAATTTTGAGAATTGAGCTATAAATGGAAATATAGACAATGTGGAGAATTAGCTTAGATAATTGGTATTAGAGATATCGAACGTTGAGATATTGAGAATGAGGTTGTAGTTTAGGGTTGAGTTACGAGAATCAAGGGATTTGAGGTGTTATGAGCAATTATGCTCGATTTTGAGAATTGAGGTTTATGTAATGTTGAGTATTGATGTTTTTAACATCGTTTGGACAGCTCGGGAGTTCCAGAGTGGAATGCGAGGCTAGTCCGTGATACGGGGGAACGATTGCACTATACGAGGTGCAAAGAGGTAAGGGAAATCTAAACCATTTGTGTATGTGATTTGTAAATTGTTATAGCATGATTTATGATTTATAAATAAGCATGTTGAGATTAAATTGCACACGATTTTATAGCCGGTTGGAGCCCAATGTTCTATGAGTTTATAACTGGGCCCTACGTTAAGGCAACATTGAGATTTGAGAAATGTGTGTGTGTGCTTTGCCGGTTAGAACTCAGTTTTTATTACGTTTTGTGTTGAGTACAAAACGGTTTTCAAATGAGTTTTTTGAGAGAGAAACCATTACGAGTTCTACGTGAAGGCAAACCCGTCTTATGTGATAAGACTTAGGTGTGTAGTTGTGAGTACACACCGGGCATTGCTCTGGTAGCATGTAAGCCTGATTCCTTCTCCGTTCTGGTAACGTGAGAACGACCTATTCTGTGGCTGTGCCACGTTGAGAAACCCATTGGTGGCTGTGCCACGTATACCCCATTGGTGGCTGTGCCACGTATACCCCATTGGTGGCTGTGCCACATTGAGAAACCCATTGGTGGCTGTGCCACGTATACCCCATTGGTGGCTGTGCCACGTTGAGAAACCCATTGGTGACTGTGCCACGTATACCCCATTGGTGGCTGTGCCACGTTGAGAAACCCATTGGTGGCTGTGCCACGTATACCCCATTGGTGGCTGTGCCACGTTGAGAAACCCATTGGTGGCTGTGCCATGTATACCCCATCGGTGGCTGTGCCACGTATACCCCATCGGTGGCTGTGCCATGTATACCCCATTGGTGGCTGTGCCACGTTGAGAAACCCATTGGTGGCTATGCCACGTGAGAAAATAATTCAGTGGCTTTGCCACGTGTGTTTTGTGGCTATGCCACGTGAGAAAATAATCAGTGGCTTTGCCACGTGTGTTTTGTGGCTATGCCACGTGAGAAAATAATCAGTAGCTTTGCCACGTGTGTTTTGTGGCTATGCCACGTGAGAAAAGAATCAGTGGCTTTGCCACGTGTGTTTTGTGGCTATGCCACGTGAGAAAATAATCAGTGGCTTTGCCACGTGTGTTTTGTGGCTATGCCACGTGAGAAAATAATTCAGTGGCTTTGCCACGTGTGTTTTGTGGCTATGCCACGTTATTTGAGAAAGCGTTTAACGCGTTATTTTCACATGCTTTGTTTTGCTCTAGAGTGAGCCTTTTTACTTCATGTTTTCACATGACTTGACACATGAGAGTGT
The DNA here is from genome assembly GCA_033439115.1 of Firmiana major. Taxonomy (NCBI): domain Eukaryota; kingdom Viridiplantae; phylum Streptophyta; class Magnoliopsida; order Malvales; family Malvaceae; genus Firmiana; species Firmiana major. The sequence continues at coordinate 28,378,895 of CM065910.1, forward strand.
CGTTTTGAGTATTTTCATGCTATGGTTTTCAAATGAGTTTCACATACAAATAAACCTTTTGTGATGTGCATTTTGGTTTATGAAATGAATCCCTACCCCCCTTACTGAGCGATTTAGAAGCTCACCCTGTTTTTCTTTCCCCCCAGAGTTCTTCAAGTGAATAAGGACTTCCTGCGACGTACGGAGTAGTGGCTAGTGGAGGATCCGAGCTCCAGGCTATATATTTTGTACTTTGAGGTATATTTATCTTTTCATGTACCCAGACTATTATTGTAATTACAGACACTCGATGTATGACATTATATAGGATGTATTAGGATTAATTAATTTGTAATCGAGTAATGGGTATAAGACAATATTTGTTATATCATGATGAGATCCTGAGGCATGATAATTATGATGATGTATGACACTGCACAGGAATGCACTCTTTATTTGTGAATTAACGAGTAAAAAGTTTTAAATTTGCCCTATTTTCCGTATTTTCGGGGCGTGACAGAGTTTTCTTGGTATCAGAGCTTAGGGTGTCTAGTACTGTCAGTGTCGGTGAAGTGAAATAGAATACATCCCAAGTGTCTGTAATAGTCTGGTCATGAACTGAAATTGAGGATTGAGATTTCAATCGATTGTGATATGTACGCGCAGGAGACGAGTTGAGATTGAGAATGAGTAAACGAAGAGGTCGTTCGAGGAGGCAGGCAGAGTCCCCTCCACCACCTGTCCCACAACCAGAGAGTCCTAACTCTCGATTTAATCGGATTGAGACCGATGTGAGGCAAGGTTTTGAGCAGATGGCGGCGCTATTCGCGCAACACTTTGGAGTTAATGCCTCGGATACTACCCCTACACCACCACCAGGACCTCCCATACCCCCAGTGCCTCCCGTCACTCAGCCTGAGGACAGAAGTAAGGTCCGACTAAAGGAATTTCTGAAGATGAATCCACTCGTATTTAAGGGAAAGAAGGATCCTACAGAGGCTGAGGAGTGGTTGACGGAGTTGAGAGTTATATTTGATTTACTGGGGTGCACCGATACTGAGAGAGTCAGTATGAGTGCCTATATGCTGAAGGGGAGAGCTCGAGATTGGTGGAGTACTACCCAGGGTATCTTTATGTCCCGCCAGGATGTGATTGGTTGGAAAGAGTTCCAGACAGCTTTTAGAACCCAATATGTACCACGAGCCGCCCAGAGAAGGAAACAGGCCGAGTTTTTGAGTTTGGTACAGGGTGACATGTCGGTGGATGACTATGAGAGCCAGTTCACCGCACTACTGAGATATGACCCAGAGACCTTCAAGAGTGAAGAGCTCCGCACAGAGAAGTTTGTGTATGGGTTGAAGCCCATCATTAGAGATAGACTGATGGGGCTATGTATTACCGAGTTTGGAGATGCTCTGAGATGAGCACAAGAGGTTGAAAGAGGGATTGAGATGGTACAATCCCAGAATGAGCTCAGAGCGGTGAATAGAGATAAGGGCAAGAGGCCAGCACTTTTCCAGTCAGAGGCTCGGAGAGGTTCCTTCAGAAGAGGAAGGATTGAGGTGCAGAAGGACAGATTGGAGAGACCCAGAGCCTATCCTATTATCAAGGAGGCCCCTCGATATGTCAGGCCGGAGATGAGGATTTGTAGAGATTGTGGCCGATCGCATGAGGGAAGTTGTACTGGGTCGATCCATGGATGTTTCAGATGTGGTGACATGGGTCACAGAGTGAAGGACTGTCCCCAACCTCAGATACCACATGCTTCGGAGCCCACTAGACAACAGCCTCAGAGAGTGGATCCCCGGAGACGGGCCACTGCGGCAGAGAAAGGGAAGAAACCTGTGGCACAGGGACGAGTGTTTGCCCTGGATAAGGAGACCGCAGACGCTTCGGCAGAAACTATAAGAGGTACACTCTCTGTCTGTAATTATGAGGCTCATGTGTTGATTGATTGATTCAGGATCCACGCATTCGTTTATTTCTGAGCATTTTGCATGTAGATTAAACTTGAAGTTTGAACCTCTAGAATATATACTACATGTAAATACCCCTATGCGTGAATCTCAGAGAGCTGAGTTAATCTGTAGAGGATGTGAAATAAAGGTGGGAGATAGAGTGATGTTAGCAGATCTAATCATGTTGAATATACATGGATTTGATGTAATTCTGGGGATGGATTGGTTGGCAACCAATCGAGTGAGTTTAGACTGCTACACTAAGATTGTAACTTTCTCCCTACCTGACCCTTACAGTGTACAATTGAGATATTGAGGGAATAAATATGGGGATTTCTAGTAAGTAATTTGAGAATTTTAATATTATTTTGGAGAATATTAAATATGGTTATTCCTGTGAAGGTTATGAGACACTCATCTCAGACGATGAGCGGGAACGTCCGAGGATTGAGGATATACCTGTGGTTTGTGAATTTCTGGATGTTTTCCCAGATGAATTGCCAGGTTTACCACCAGAGAGAGAGCTGGAGTTTACCATTGATTTGGTACCAGATACTCAGCCGATCTCTAAACCTCCCTACAGAATGGCATTAGTGGAACTTGAGGAATTGAAGAAACAACTACAGGAGTTATTGGATCAAGGGTTTATTAGACCCAGTGTTTCGCCGTGGGGAGCGCCAGTACTGTTTGTTAAGAAGAAGGATGGTAGTCTCAGATTATGTGTGGACTACCAGCTATTGAATAAAGCCACGGTGAAGAATAAATATCCGCTGCCCAGGATTGACGATCTACTTGATCAGCTAAGAGGGGCATCAGTCTTTTCTAAGATTGATTTGAGATCGGGCTATCACCAATTGAGGATCAAGGAGGAAGATATTCCAAAGACGGCATTTAGGACAAGATATGGCCATTACGAATTTCTGGTGATGTCCTTTGGGTTGACGAACGCCCCTGCAGCATTTATGAGATTGATGAACGAGGTGTTCAGAGACTATCTGGATAAGTTTGTGATAGTCTTTATCGATGATATCCTGGTGTACTCTCGATCGTATGAGGAGCATGCACAGCATTTGTGGTTAGTACTTCAGATACTCCGAGATAAGCAATTGTACGGAAAGCTTAGTAAGTGCGAGTTTTGGCTGAACCGGATAGCTTTCCTTGGGCATGTAGTCTCAGAGGAAGGAGTATCAGTGGATCCGAGTAAAATAGCAGCTGTGCTTAATTGGGAAAGACCGAGGACAGTGACTGAGATACGAAGCTTCCTTGGTTTGGCAGGGTATTACAGGAGATTTGTGGAAGGATTCTCGAGGATTGCCGCTCCTTTGACTAAGCTCACGCGTAAGGAGACTCCGTTCATATGGACTGATCAATGTGAGCTCAGTTTTCAAGAGTTAAAGAGGAGATTGACGACGGCACCTGTGTTAACTATCCCTGAGGGATCAGGAGGATTCTCGGTGTATAGTGATGCATCTCATCAAGGATTGTGGTGTGTGCTTATGCAGCACGGGAGAGTGGTCGCATATGGATCGCGTCAGCTGAAAGACCATGAGCGGAATTACCCCACGCATGATTTGGAGTTAGCCGCTGTGGTATTTGCTTTGAAGATCTGGCGCCACTACTTATATGGGGAAAGATTCCAGATCTTCACTGATCACAAGAGTTTGAGATATCTCTTTGATCAGAAAGAGTTAAACATGAGACAAAGGAGATGGATGGAACTCCTTAAGGATTATGACTGCGAGATTCTATACCATCCGGGTAAGGCGAATGTAGTTGCTGATGCCCTGAGCAGGAAGAGTATGATATCTGCTATGATGATCAGGGAATGGGATTTGTTAGAGCAGTTCGCCGAACTTCGGATCAAAGTTAAAGAGGTAGAGACTGGATTTTTGGCTAGCTTGCGGATAGAGCCCAAGATCATGGATCAGATTAGAACTGGGCAGCGCAGTGATCAGAGATTGATAGATATGGTTAGCCAAGCTGAGCAGAGTTCGCAGTCGGATCTCACCATCAGTGAGGATGGATTGTTGAGATTCAGAGGACGGATTTGTGTACCGGACGATGATACCCTAAAGAGACAGATACTGAGAGAATCCCATTGCTCGCGATACACCATGCACCCAGGGAGTACTAAGATGTACCGAGACTTGAGAAAGGTGTATTGGTGGAGTGGCATGAAGCGAGACGTGGCAGAGTATGTGGCCAGGTGTTTAGTATGTCAGCAAGTGAAAGCTGAGCATCGGAAGCCCGGAGGACTACTACAGCCCTTACCTGTACCTACATGGAAATGGGAGCATGTCACTATGGACTTTATTATGGGTTTACCGAGGACCCGAAGAGGTCGTGACGCGATATGGGTCATTGTGGATAGATTGACCAAGAGTGCCCACTTCCTTGCCATCAGGAGCACAGATACTGTGGATGCCTTAGCTGAGCTATATGTCAGCGAGATAGCTAGATTACATGGGGCTCCAGTGAGTATTACTTCTGATAGAGATTCCCGATTTACTTCCAGATTCTGGACCCAGTTTCAGGAGTCCATGGGATCTCGATTGAGTTTTAGTACCGCCTATCATCCTCAGACAGATGGTCAGTCAGAGAGGACTATTCAGACCCTGGAGGATATGTTGATGGCGTGTACGATGGATTTTAAGGGATCATGGGATGATCACCTGCCCCTAGCAGAGTTTGCGTACAATAACAGCTATCATGCGAGTATTGGAATGGCACCTTTTGAGGCTCTATATGGTAGGAGGTGTAGATCCCCTGTAGCTTGGGAAGAAGTCGGTGACAGAAAGATAAATGCTCTCGAGCTTGTTGAGCAAGCCGTACAGAGTGTGAAACTCATATGTGAGAGGTTACGGGCTGCACAAAGTAGACAGAAAAGCTACGCGGATGTGCATAGACGGCCACTTGAGTTTGATGTTGGTGATGCAGTATTTCTGAGAGTATCACCGAGCAAGGGTATCATGCGATTTGGGAAGAAAGGGAAATTGAGTCCTCGATACGTGAGACCATTCGAGATTCTTGAGAGAGTGGGAGAGGTAGCCTACAGATTGGCATTACCCCCACAGATGTCCGGAATACACAATGTTTTTCATGTGTCTATGTTGAGGAAGTACCACCCGGACCCTTCTCATGTCATAGAGTATGACGAGATGGACATTCAAGAGGACATGAGCTACACTGAGGAACCCGTCCGGATTCTCGATAGAAAGGAGAAGGTATTGAGAACCAAGAGCATCCCATTAGTGAAAGTTTTGTGGAAACATCACTCAATGGAAGAGGCGACGTGGGAACTAGAGAGTCTCATGAAGGAGAGATACCCCCATTTATTTTGACTAGTTGAGTTGAATTTGGAGGACCAAATTCTTTTTAAGGTGGGGAGGATGTGAGATCTGAGAATTTCAGACATATTTAATGATGTAATAATAAATTGAAGTGTAATTTATTGAGCTAAGTGAATTGTAGGAATTATAATTGGAGATTTATATGTTAAGTGTGTAAAATGAGCATGAAGCATGAGGACAGATCGATCTGGGAGAAGGAGAGATCGATCTGGTGAGTTAAAAATGACGAGGAAGGGGAAATTTGAAGAGCAGATCGATCTCCAATGGAAGAGATCGATCTCCTTATGAATCTGTTTGAGAAGGGATCGATCTCATGAGGAAGAGATCGATCTCCAAATGAATCTGTTTGAGAGAAGATCGATCTCATGAGGAGGAGATCGATCTCCAAATGCTTCTGTTTGGGGATAAGATCGATCTCCTTAGGAGCAGATCGATCTCATAAAGCCATAAAGAGATCGATCTCACCCCTCGACAGATCGATCTCCTAGGCATAAAATTGCCCCGATCGTCCCCAAATTAAAAAATCAGATCGATCTCATCAAGAGTCAGATCGATCTCCTACCTCCAGTCTATATAAGGAACCCGTGTTTTCTCCTGAAATCTCACTTTCTCTCTCTTTCAAACCTCCATTTTTTCAAAAACCTAGTTTCTCACTCCTCCAAATCCCCCATTTTTGGCCGAATCAGCTATTGTGGTAAGAAGGAAAGTTGTTCCTCATCAAAGGGAGAACAACATACTTGGAAATCGAAGGACAAATCGGATCGAGGCGAGAGTTGTGCGTCTCACAAGCTTTGGGTAATTTCTAAACCTCGATCTTGATATTTGAGCTGATTTTGATGTTATTGGTGGCTGTAATTGTGTTGAAATAGTAGAGAAATGATTAGGGATTGATGAGATTGTAATGTAGTTGGATTAATGTCGATATTTGGAAATTGTGACAATTTTGAGAATCGAGCTATAAATGGAAATATAGACAATGTGGAGAATTAGCTTAGATAATTGGTATTAGAGATATCGAACGTTGAGATATTGAGAATGAGGTTGTAGTTTAGGGTTGAGTTACGAGAATCAAGGGATTTGAGGTGTTATGAGCAATTATGCTCGATTTTGAGAATTGAGGTTTATGTGATGTTGAGTATTGATGTTTTTAACATCGTTTGGACAGCTCGGGAGTTCCAGAGTGGAATGCGAGGCTAGTCCGTGATACGGGGGAACGATTGCACTATACGAGGTGCAAAGAGGTAAGGGAAATCTAAACCATTTGTGTATGTGATTTGTAAACTGTTATAGCATGATTTATGATTTATAAATAAGCATGTTGAGATTAAATTGCACACGATTTTATAGCCGGTTGGAGCCCAATGTTCTATGAGTTTATAACTGGGCCCTACGTTAAGGCAACATTGAGATTTGAGAAATGTGTGTGTGTGCTTTGCCAGTTAGAACTCGGTTTTTATTACGTTTTGTGTTGAGTACAAAACGGTTTTCAAATGAGTTTTATGAGAGAGAAACCATTACGAGTTCTACGTGAAGGCAAACTCGTCTTATGTGATAAGACTTAGGTGTGTAGTTGTGAGTACATACCGGGCATTGCTCTGGTAGCATGTAAGCCCGATTCCTTCTCCGTTCTAGTAACGTGAGAACGACCTATTCTGTGGCTGTGCCACGTTGAGAAACCCATTGGTGGCTGTGCCACGTATACCCCATTGGTGGCTGTGCCACGTATACCCCATTGGTGGCTGTGCCACGTTGAGAAACCCATTGGTGGCTGTGCCACGTATACCCCATTGGTGGCTGTGCCACGTTGAGAAATCCATTGGTGGCTGTGCCACGTATACCCCATCGGTGGCTGTGCCACGTATACCCCATTGGTGGCTGTGCCACGTATACCCCATCGGTGGCTGTGCCACGTATACCCCATTGGTGGCTGTGCCACGTTGAGAAACCCATTGGTGGCTATGCCACGTGAGAAAATAATTCAGTAGCTTTGCCACGTGTGTTTTGTGGCTATGCCACGTGAGAAAATAATCAGTGGCTTTGCCACGTGTGTTTTGTGGCTATGCCACGTGAGAAAATAATCAGTGGCTTTGCCACGTGTGTTTTGTGGCTATGCCACGTTATTTGAGAAAGCGTTTAACGCGTTATTTTCACATGCTTTGTTTTGCTCTAGAGTGAGCCTTTTTACTTCATGTTTTCACATGACTTGACACATGAGAGTGTCGTTTTGAGTATTTTCATGCTATGGTTTTCAAATGAGTTTCACATACAAATAAACCTTTTGTGATGTGCATTTTGGTTTATGAAATGAATCCCTACCCCCCTTACTGAGCGATTTAGAAGCTCACCCTGTTTTTCTTTCCCCCCAGAGTTCTTCAAGTGAATAAGGACTTCCCTGCGACGTACGGAGTAGTGGCTAGTGGAGGATCCGAGCTCCAGGCTATATATTTTGTACTTTGAGGTATATTTATCTTTTCATGTACCCAGACTATTATTTTAATTACAGACACTCGATGTATGACATTATATGGGATGTATTAGGATTAATTAATTTGTAATCGAGTAATGGGTATAAGACAATATTTGTTATATCATGATGAGATCCTGAGGCATGATAATTATGATGATGTATGACACTGCACAGGAATGCACTCTTTATTTGTGAATTAACGAGTAAAAAGTTTTAAATTTGCCCTATTTTCCGCATTTTCGGGGCGTGACACTTTCAAACCTCCATTTCAACCGAACCCTAGCTTTCTCTCTCTTCCAATTCACCCATTTTCGTCCAAATCAAGAGTTGTGGCAAGAAGGAAAGTTGTTGCTCACCCAAATGAGAACAACATACTTGGAAATCGAAAGACGAATCGAATCGAGGTGTAAGTTGAGCACTCCACAAGTTTGGGTAATCTCTAAACTTCAATCTTGGATTTTGAAGTGATTTTTGGTGATTGTGAACATGGGCATTGTGATGAAATAGCTAGGAGATGGTTAAAGATTGATGAAATTGTGATTTTGTTGGAGTAGAGATGTTATTACGCGATTTGTGGTAATTTTGGGAGTTTTGGGTTGTAAATTGAAATTGAGGGAATGAGATGAATATCAGCATGGATTTTTGTGCACAATAAATTTAGGATTGAAATTGTAGTAAATGGGATTATGAATGGTGATAGAGTTATGGGAATTGAGAGAATTAGGTGTTAGTGAGAAATATGAGCAAATGTATGCTCGATGATGAAATTGAGTCGAGATATTGATGTTTTTAACATCGTTTGGACAGCTCGGGAGTTCCAGAGTGGAATGCGAGGCTAGTCCGTGATACGGGGGAACGATTGCACTATACGAGGTGCAAAGAGGTAAGGGAAAACTAAACTCATTGTGTATGCGTTTTGTGATAACATTGTAGCATGATTTTCGATTGAAAAAACAAGCATGTTTTATGTGTTGTGAATGAGAATTGCACATGATTTTATAGTCGGTTGGGGCCCAACTTTTATGAGTTGTAAACTATACGTGAAAACGTTTTATAACCATTTTGTGTTTAAAATGTGAAAAGTGTTTTGGGCCCTACGTTAAGGCGTACTGAGATTTGAGAAATGTGTGTGTGGTTTTACCGGTTGAAGCTCAGTTTTAACATATTTTGTGTTGAGTACAAAACGATTTGAGATGAGTTTTATGAGAGAAAACCATTATGAGCTTTACATGAAGGCAAAACGATTTTTCTGTGATAATGGCTATTGATTGAGACTTAGGTGTGTCATTTTGAATACACACCGGGCATTTCTCTAGTAACATGTAAGTTTGATATTCCTTCGTTCTAGTAAAGTGAGATGATCCCTACTCTGGTAGCGTTGGTTACCTACCACGTGTATTTGGTGGCTGTGCTACGTGTGAATCTTAATCAGTGGTTGTGCCACGTGTATTTGGTGGTTGTGCCACGTGTGAATCTTAATCAGTGGCTGTGCCACGTGTATTTGGTGGTTGTGCCACGTGTGAATCCTAATCAGTGGCTGTGCCACATGTATTTGGTGGTTGTGCCACGTGCGAATCTAAATCAGTGACTGTGCCACGTGTGTTTAGTGGCTGTGCCACGTATAGATTTTATTTAGTGGTCGTGCCACGTGCATTACTATTGTAGTGATTTTTATCACGTTTTAAAGAGAAAAGTCATTATCGCATCTTGATTTCTACATGCTTGTAACCTTGAATTGAGCCATTTATTATCATGTTTTTACATGGGCTTTGAGATGATGTTTTAACTATTCATGCTACATTTTCCACCGAGTTTATTAAGTTTATCATGTAAAATAAAATGATTGTGCTGTACAAATCATTTTCTTATTAATGAATCCCTTATCCTCTTACTGAGCGATTTAGAAGCTCACCCTGTTTTATTTTTCCCCCAGATTTCTTCAAGTAAAAAGGGTTTCCCTGCGACGTACAGAGTAGTGGCTAGTGGAGGACTTGAGCTCCAGGCCATATATATTGTATTTTGAGGTATCATTTATCTTTTCATGTACCCGAAAAATTATTATAGTTACAGACACTTGATGTATAACATTATATGGGATGTATTAGGATTAATCAACTTGGAATTGAGTGATGTATGATGATGTGTGACACTACACAGGAATGCAACCTTAATTGTGATTTGATGAGTAAAAAGTTTTAAAATTTACCATATTTTTCGCGTTTCTGGGGCGTCACACAAGTACAAACATTTGAGATGTAATCTTATCCTTATTATTGACACTGACAGTACTAGACAACCTTCGCTCTGATACCACCTTAAACTGTAATGACCCATGACCTATAAAAATTCGAGGGAAATTTTTTTTTTTAAACTTCGGCTTGTAACTTAATCCTTTATGCACTTAGGCTGTATTCTTGTTCAGTATCAATCTTCTTTCTTACTTTTTATCCGTAATTATATTTAAGTTTAAAATTTGGATCTATATGGCCGCTAGAAATTTCGGCAATATAACGACTAATATATAAGCCTACCCACCTGTAAATTCTCACAATATCCACCCTAGCTATCCACAACTATTAGGCATGCTTCCCAAGTCATATCATCAAATCATTCTACATATTCCAAATATGTCTCGTTACTCTCAAAAATCAATCCTTAAAAATATTTCATTTCATTTATCCTTATACAGATTACATCCCGACACATTACTTTCAATAGATGTCTGTGCATACAAATTGTCTGGTAAAGAAATAAAAATGTATACCTCACGTATGTATAAAAGGTCATCTAGGGAAGCTCGTATCTACTAGCCTACGTCATCTATGCAACAATTATCAACTATAATTCACTGCAAACAATCTGAGAGGTGGAGGGGTGAGCTTTCGGGAAAAAGCCCAGTAAGAAAATACATTTAAAGTAGTTTTGATATGTAAAAGCATGCAAGAATCATTCATGAAACAAACATTGCTTCAGAAAAATTGATCATAAGTTTTTTTTAGAAACTAGTAGTTAGAAGATATGTAAAGCTTTCGTTACGTGCATAGTCATCATAGGAAAATATGAAGCATGAGTTCTTTAAATCAAATAGCATGCTTAAACCGTTTCATAAAATCTTCATTGTTCATGGATAATTTCATAAAATCATCGTCATTCATAAACGTTTCATGAAACATAAATCATTCTTAAACATTTCGTCATAAATCATGATTATTCGTAAACATTTCGTCATAATCTCATATAAACATAGCCATTTATCATCATTATAATCATAATCATGGAGACTAGGCTATAACTAAGTCATACGATACGAGTCATTCTCCGTAGAGAGTCATCATACCTATGGCCATGGTGGGGGGCTGTAGACTAGATCAGCGTCGTACAACACTTTCATAAAAACATGGGTAGTATATGTCTTTCTTACTTTCTCTAGTACCTAGTTAGGGCACGGGCACCAAAGGCACTCTCCGTGCGGGAAACATTCATGTGTGCTGCGCAGGCACAAGATACTACCAAAACATCATCATCATTAACCACAAGTAGCAAGACATCTACCACATAGGTAGAGCCAAGTACTACAGGGGCTCTACTATCACGACCCTCCGTGACTTAACCAAAACCACTACAAATTTTTTACTTTTTACTTACCTTTCTCCTCATCAACAATTAAACTGTGATTCGATGTCAGTATCCTCGCTTACCATATCATTCATTATCATACATAGATGTCAATATACTATTTACTAATTGTAAATTCTTTTATAACATAAGTAAGCTCGTATAAACTCTACTACAAATACATTCCCCCATAATATACATCGTTTACATCACTGTGCTGTTTATATGTTTAGATACAGAAGCGTACAAAATATGTTTACATGTCAATCGATAGGAAATGGCAGCGGACAACAAGAACATTATCCCTCTCTCAAAATTGCTTATCTGCGGATGCTCTGTAGAGAGGTGTAAAAAAAAGGGTGAGCTCACAGCTCAGTAAGGAAATCAGGCAAGCAAGTAGACATCTACACTATCTACTCAAAATAATGTTATGCATCAAAAATATCATTTCCTTATCTCACTTTAAAAGCATGTCTTTAAATATATATATATACTTGTACAGATTAAATCTCATGTTCAGAAATCATGCTTTAGTTATCAAATGTAGGCATTTCGTGCAAAATAATGCATCTGTATAATTTCACAATGCCTTTAGATAAATCATGCCATTTATATTCAAATCACAGTAAATATGGCATTTCAATTATTCACAACACAACAATCGGATTCTGACCCATCCCTCAGGTCTATCCGTATCATAAAATCAATCAAGTGATATATCATGTGAGACTATGTGGTGAAATGCAATAATATCCTGGACTATGACCATATCCTATAATGGTGATCTTAAGCTACACAGTACTCAGTGTGAGGGGCAATCATTGCTGCAATGGGAGGGGGGTCAGTCCATCACAACCGTTAGCTATCAACTCCTCGACTCCACAACAACACAACAACACACTATACAGTGTACTCTATGCCACTCGCACGGTACAACATACACCGTGGACCCCACCTCATAGTTGGGGTGCCTATCATAGGTCTTAGCCCTCATACCATGAAAAATCAATACCACGTCTCTAAATCCACATGCGAACATCTCACAGTGTGACACTCAGTCTACACGAGAAAATCAGCATGGTTTTTCAACATGTCTTATATATCACATAAAACTACAGTGCGCATCTTTGAGCGTGACTCTTGATCGACACTCCGCTCAAACACTGTTTCACATCACAAACTCAAACTTGAGTGCGAGTAAACCTCCAACATTAGGTCATGCATAGTTCATGTTTCAAATCAAGTACGAGCAATCGCTCCAATACCATGTCATGTATAAATCATGAAGAATCGAGTATGAGCAACGCTCTAGCACTCTGTCATGCATCTCATGTAAAATTCGAGTACGAGCTAATTGCTCCAACATTCTATCATGCATAAATCATATAAAACTGAGTACGAGTAATAACTCCAGCACTCTATCATTCATGTCATGGAAATCTAGTGCGAATCAGACATCAGCATTAATATATGTGGAAAATATATGAAATTAAATGCGAGTTGTGCTCTAGCATGATTTATTCTCACATAATTCGATAGATGGCTCTTTAAAATGAGATGATTTTCAAAATATCAAAATCAACACTATAAATTGTGTTATTTCTCATCAACCATGAAAACATTAGCCCATCAACCTACTCTTTTGCTAAACAGCAATAAAAACACTCAAAATTGTGGTTTTCATGCTTTTTACAACTTTTCCCAAAAGTTAACTTTTTTCCTAACTAAGGGCAAAATCGTAATTTGCCACTATCGGGTCACAATAATTATTATTCACTTTCTCTGACCCTCAGAGTTTTTAAGTGAATGTAAAATCATAGTAAAATACGTGCAGGTATCTCTAACTACTCACAAAAGTCCCTTACTTGTAATCACTTGAGAAATTTTACTTTCTCAACGCTGCTCGATCCAGCAGTCCGATTTGCTCCTTCAAAAATCTCTGGAGCTGTATATAACCATTTATCGGGTTAATTATATTTTCCTACTATATTGCACATTTAATACAGTCTATTTCACTTAATGGGCTTTAATAAACCTTAATGGGCCTAACTTTGCCTTAAGCTCATTTTCATTATACTATTCATTTTCGTTGGGCCTATTGGGCTTGTGGGGCCCACCAAATCTTATTGGGCTTATCCGAAACCCATTACATCATATTGGGTCGAAACCAATTGGGCTTGGCCCATTGGACCTCTTGGCCTTATGCCATGGTCGAGACCACGCATGCCTAGCAATGTCGAGCACCACGCCACCGTTGACCATTTCACTAGCCAATTCACTTAGGCATTTTCACAAACACTTGGTTGGCAATGTTCTTAATCTTCTCTTAGTTCATTTAGGCATTTTATCAAACACCTTGATTGCCAACTTAATTCATCCATCAATTGATCAAATTGATTAATTCTAACTATACCATAATTAAGAACACATGTATATTAACTCATCCATGCCTTAAAATCATATGGGCATTCATCAATTTATCACTACTCTCTCTCGGCCAATTCATGTTAATAGTGATTCCATATGTTTCAATGCTTAAAACATATATCAATCTACTTATAATCATTCATACATTAACATATGAATTTAAAAGCTTGAAATTATACCTAGTATATACGTTCACACTTGACCGAAACTTTGAAGCCTCTTGGTTTGTACACCGTGGCTCCTTGATAGCCAATTCCAACATATGTTAATCCTCACTCAATTTGGAACAAGTTTCATGAAGAATGCAAGTTTCAATATGCCTTTTTCCTAGTGATTTCTAGTGAGAGAAAGCTTGAAATGTGTGTTTTAATGGTTTCCCTCTTCTAACCGAACTCTTAAGGAAGAAGATGTAGTTGTGTTGGTTGATTTATAAGTCCATTACTTAATCATTAAGCCTTACTTTTTAACTAGCAAATTTCAATTTGAATTGGTTTAGGTAGTAGTTACCAAATTGACAATGATTACCTTTTTCTAATGGGCTTACTTTTAACCAATTTGGGCCTAACATTTGGGCTTCTCGATTTGGGCCTTCCTAATGGGCTTTTGGGCTGAAATTTTTACTATACATCGGACCTTTAATTGTCTAAATATTTGGCCTACCAATCGGTCCAACCATTCGGTCTAATGGACCTAAGAAATTTGATCTACATTTATTATACCTTAATGGGCTTTAAAATCTTCACTTTGTCCTATTACGTTTTTACCTGTCAAATTTAATCTGGAATCCATCCAAATAAATTTTCTTTACTTCCGGGGATGATTATCTTGTATTCTGACCAAAAATATTTTTTTCTAAATTTTTCTCCATACTTAGATAAATTTTTTTACCATGGTTAGTCAACTATGGTAAAAGTCCACTTTTCTTAACTACAGTTCACTTTTCTTTAATCATTGACCACGTTGACTTTTTCTCAAAAATTTAAAAGTGTCATATCTTAGTGTCATATACCTTAAATACCTTAAACCGCTAAAAAGGTCTGTTTTACCCCTTTTGGCTTTTACTCTTGTTCTCTGTATTCAGGACTAAATCAAACCGACTTTCCTTCACGAGCTCTCTATATTTTCTCATTTTAAGTTCTCCGCTTCAGTTAAAATGATTTAGACCACTCGGTTTAGCCATGTGGCTCTTATAGCCCTTTTTCGACTTTTATGTAGCTTTTAAGTGTTAAAGCATTTCACTAACACTTAAATCAAGTAAATACTCTTCTTATGATTTAATTTACTTAATACAATGGTTGTACACATATAAATTATAAGGAACAAGCTACATAAAATATATGGGTCTTACACCTACGTACCGACACTCAAGTGTTGGAGCCGGAACACCACAAGAAGTAGTCATGTATGAAGCCTTTCTTAAATACTTTTGAAAATGTCAAAAGTTCCTTTCAAAAGCATAAATATAGGTTTTCAAACCATCATAAAACTTTCATGCATTTTCATACTTCAGGAAATTCATTTCATAAACATAGATGTACTTAGTGAACATTTCATAAAACGAAATCATGTTCCGTAAATCGTTCCATAAGTATAAAAATAATCATAAATCATTTCAAAACATAACATTACTTCATAAAAATCTTTTTATCAATGCAATAAGTGTTCATTATCAGAACTAAATTAAATTACACCCCCTTACCTAGGTATATGTCGATAGTGCTATTATCCCAGTACTTCTAATCAGTCATTCTCCTAAATCCTAGTTCAATCCACTGGAGCTGCAATTAATAATCAATCACTTATTATTAGTTTTTATAAACACGTATGCCGTGTAATTTCATTTCAGATAAAATTTTGGATCCATTTATTTTTATTGGGTCTTATAATCCCTTAATGGGCCTAACTCTATCGTAAGCCCATTCCAACTCCCTTATTCAATCCTTAAAATTCATTTAACTATTTAGGTTCAATTACACTTTATGGGCTGTCCCATAGGCCATTAACAAGTTTGGGCCAATTGTTACACAAGCTGGGCCTATTATAAATGTTTGGCCGACTACATGGCCTAATATCACCATCACGCCATTTTAATTTATTTTCTAATTTCTTTGGTTAGTTCATAATATCGTTTGCGATAGTCGATTTTCCAATTTCAATTATAACGCAATTTATACAAGATTAATCTGAAAATTATGCGATTAATTAATAATTCGTATAAGTATACAAGTGGTAGCAAGTGAGATTCGTTTACCCAAGATTTCATAATGACACATAAAAATCGAGGCTGTATCGATCTCTCTTCGTCGCCCATTTTAATGCTACACACATATATTTCCAAACCGGGTCAATTTCGTTCAGATATAATTTAAATAATTTTTTTTTTAAAATTAAACGGTCAATTTCAACCGCTTACCAGTCTACCGTTAAACCGAAACATCTCTGAAAATTTTCCTTTCCTTTTCCACTTTTTTTCCTATTTTTCTTCTTTTTTTTTTCTTTTTCCCCTTGGTTGAATCGGTTCGAACCGGTTCAGACCACCCTCTTCAGCTAAATCGATCTAAACCGATTCAGCACCGTTTTGCCCAAGTTCGACGTCGGCGACCTGTTCTTCGCTGGTTTATGCCTCCAATGAATCTGTGAGGCTGCGCATTGCATGGATCTGGTGACGGTTACGCCTAGGCTCGTCGAAAAGTGGCTGATTCGGCCTCTTTCCCATTCGGCGTTGTTGCCTCTCTTCTCCTTCACCGATTCGCTTCTTTCCTCACGCCGTCGATGACTCTTCAGCCTCCCTCTGGCCAGCGACGACGCGAGCTTCCCCCCTCCAGCCACTGCTCTCTCTTTCTCTTCCCTTTTCTCCTCCTTTACTGCGTAGTATTTGTGGAGGAGGAAATAAGAGGGTGAGCTAACACGCTCAGTAAGGAAAATATGAAAGCAGGTAGATAACTACACTATCTACATGCTAAAAATACATAATCATTTTTCCTTATAAAACATATGCATTTCTTTAAAACAACTTCCATCAATTGCGAAATCATTAATTCGCTAGATAGGTATATGCATATTCACACAGAATTATACAACATAATCTAATTCACACAGTTCATACTTAGAAAATGCTTTACATTTAGCAAATCAATATATTTGAGACATAAACTATGAGTTATCATATCCCCAGACACACAGCAGGGGGACATATGCCACCTCACACAGTAGTGACAATGTCGTATCACACAGATATAAGAAGACTTATGGCCATAGTCGAATTCCAGGCAACACTGATCAGGTGTGCGAGAACCCTATGCTTAGGGAGGCGGATCAACCATTCCTTCAGCTCGTACTCAAATTCACGACACATCGTACCTCATGGCTAACGCTCACAGTACATCGTGCTCCCGTAGATCCTTATCACCCATTTTCATTGTCTCCAAATCTCATGCGAGCAGGTCAGTGCAAGACACACAGTAGTACATGACGACTTAAGCACGGTTTTGTACTCATTACATCACATTCATAAACCACGTGTGAGCAGGTTAATGCAAAACACACAGCAATACATAACGACTCTAACACAGTTTTACTCAATACACAGCATAATCATAAAAACCTCGTGCAAGCAACTCAGCGTAAGGCACATAGTATACCTGAGGCATCAAGCACGATATTATTAGGAAATTACATGCGAGCATATTCAGAGTAAGACACACAGCAATACTCAAACGCTCTAGCATGCTTTTCAAAAATCTAGTGCGAGCATCTCGAGTGTAACACACAGCATCACCCGAGGTATCGAGCACTCTTTTTCTTTCTAAAAAAAATCACTTTCTGAAAATAACGTGCGAGCAGGGCTGGTCAATCTACCGTTGCCACTCAAGCTTTAGCACGATTTCACACAGAAAAAAAAAATAGAAGGGGCTTCATGTACTGTCATGAGTGAGAGGGCAAATCTCCATTCAATCACTCGTTAGAAGCATTTCATGCAAATGGTTAAACCGGGAGTCCATATATTATTATTCTTTCTCAAAACGTTTGTAAAACCTCTTTTCACAACAATAACATAGAAGTCATGCAACTCATACTTATAAACTTATTCTCATACGTAGTTTTCACCTAGATATGTCTATATCTATGTACTTATCGCTTACATTCGCACACAGGAGGTAAGAAAACATACGTATAGCTATCTCTAATAGCTCGCAAAAGTCCCTTACCTCGAATCACGCTTGAATCGCTTTCCTTCAATTTTCACTTCTCGTGATTCGTCCTATCGACTACAATTATATCTTCTGGAGCTGAAATTGTGTATTACACACATCAGTATATTGTCATATACTTCATTTTATTTGCATGATATTCAATTCAATGCATTGGGCCATTTATATTTCATTTGGCCTCGTTACACCATTATCGGACTTCATCCTTTCTTGAGTCCATTTCGAGTATATAACTCATTTTCGAGAATCTCTCAGACTCCTTGAGTCTACTGATTCGTATTAAATCGATATTATGCTTAAAATGCCTCAAGTTCATTATTTCATTTCATTTGGCATTTCATCGAATACCTCATATACTCACTTTCAGCCATTATTGTTTCTAGTACATGGATTTCACCAAACTATTATACAAGCATATATACATGCTCAATAACATCAATACATACTTAATTCATCATTTAATCCTTGCCTAGTAATCCTTTTATTCATTTGGACACATTAAACCATTTATAGGTCTTGGAAGATTAAGCATGAACTAGGATGTTTCAACCATAAATCTATATACCAATAAACTCATACTAGTGTATAGATTAACATATATGAGATTGATGCATTGAAATCTTACCAATCTCAGCTTTTCTCATTTTTCACAACTTTGAGGAAAAACTCATTTTCTCCTTTGATTCAACGATTCTACCTCTCGTTCCCAACTATATTGTTCTTCTCCACTCTATGAACAACTTTGATAAAATAAACTTTTCTCCAATCTCAATGGAAAGTGTTGATACTTTAGAGAGGAAAGTTAGGTCACTTTGCTTTGAAATATGGAAGGTTGGATGTTGTTCTTGGGAAATGTAGTTCAACAGTCCTATTTATATAGAATTGCTTGATAAGATCGATCTTCATAAGTGAGGGATCGATCTGCTGCTGCTTTTAGCCTCTCTGCATTTAGTTTTTAGGCATGAGAGATCGATCTGTCAAAAAGCATTAGATCGATCATAGCCTGGCAGAAAGCTTCATAGATCGATCTGGTAGGGAAATAAGATCGATCTGCTTCTGGTCGAGGCATAAGGAGATCGGCCTGCTTAAAGATGAGATCGATCCTTACTTGGCAGAGACTTACTGAGATCGATCTGGCTTGAAGGAGAGATCGATTTCCCCTTGCTCTGCTGCATACTTAGTTGAATTTCATCCCAAATTCTCAAGACTAACTTCATTTCAATTTACTTCACTACTCATTTTGCATTCAATCCACATTTAGCACTTCAAAATGTCTATTTCTTACAATTCATACTTAATGAAACTTGCGTGTACATCACGAACTTACATAACAAGTGTGTACATCAAATCTACGGACCTTACATCACTTATGATTCATATTACATAAACGAATGTATACTTAGGGAATCATAAGGGTTACATATGAAAATACGGGTCTTACATGACAAAATCTACACAAACGTTTCAATGGATTTCATTAAAACTTTGCCAAAATTATGTGGAAAGGATATCATCTTTGTTGTGGTGGATTGCCTTAATAAGGATGAGCACTTTATCCCTTTGCGCATCCTATTACAGCCATCAGTATAGCTTAGGCATTCCTGAACAATGTCTTCAAACTTGATGGGTTCCTAAATACAATTATCTTTGATAGAGACAAGATTTTCATGAGTACTTTCTGACAGGAGTTGTTTAAGAAAGTTGGAACTAAGCTGCAAATGTCAACCTCTTACCATCCTTAAATGGATGGGCAAAGTGAGGTGGTGAATCAATGTCTTGAGACGTATTTTAGATTCATGGTTACTGAGTTACCCAAGGAGTGGTGTAAATGGATTTCCTTGGCAGAGTGGTGTAAATGAATTTCTTTGGCAGAGTGGTGGTATAATACCACTTTCCATAGTTCCACTCAAGTTACTTTAGATGAGATTATAGATGGTCAACTTGCTCCCTGCCACATGCCTTATCTTTCAGGTGATTCTCAAGTGGTGGTGGTGGTTGATTGTAGGCTACAAGCCTGGGAAGCTACTATTCGTTTGTTGAAGTATTATTTAGAAAGACTTAGGAATTGGATGAAACAATAAGCCGATAAACACAGGGCTGATTGAGGATTTCAAATTGGTGACTGGGTTTATGTCAAGATCCAGACCTATAAACAACACTCTGTGGTGAGTAAAGTTAATCATAAGTTATCTCCCAAGTATTTGGTCCTTGTGCAGTGTCAAACAGAATTGGACTAGTGGCTTACAAGCTAGTTTTATTGGACGACGATAAAGTATACCCGATATTTCATGTGTCTCAACTAAAACGACATGTAGGGCAGGCTTGAACTTAGTCAACCTTACCTCTGTTAAACGATGATGGGGTGATTAAGAAAGAACCAACACAGATTTTTGATAGAAGGATGACAAAAATAGAGAACAGAGCAGTAACCAAGGTACTTGTGCAGTGGACCAACATGTTTCTTGAAGACTCAACCTGGGAAGTTCTTCATGATCTTTAGTAGAAGCATCCTTATTCCATTCTTGGGGACAATAATGCTCTCTAGAAGGGGACTAGTTGATACAAACCAATTGAGTATAAGGCCGCTTGTATAGGGTCGTTAGAATAGTTGGTATTTATTTTTTTTTTTTGGGGGTTCTGGGTGGATGGTTATAAGCCAGCTCAATGGTAAATAAATATTATGGAAATTTGTAAATACTAGTTATTGACATCAGTAGTCGGTTATAGGTATATTTATGCATGAGAATGAAATGAAAACCAACTTTTAACCCAAATCCTTAAAATTCTCTTCTCTCTCTAACTTTTTGTTTCTTCTGTACAATTCTTATTTTCACGTGAGAGACCATCTCTCAACTGGATCGGTGATATCAGAATGTTATTCTAATCTGTATCTTTATTTCATATTTAGCAAACTGCTTGCTTCCTCTCGTGTGGCCTGTTTTAGTTTCTTCATCTCTTTCTTGCCTTAGTTTCCTTAAGTTTGTAGACGACATCACGTCAGTGGGAGCATGTTAACATTTGGCAAATGTAGTTTACTATTATTTTTTAATTATAATTTATAAAATATTTATATACTTAAATAATGGTTTATATATATATATATATTTAAATATATATAATTGATAAATATATTATATGTAATTTATATTTTATATATATACATATACCTAATCTCTTTTATCCTTTTACAATATATTTATTTGTTTATCTATATATTTCAATTAGTTAACTTAATCTCATGTAATTATTAAAACAATTTAATTCGCTAATAAATTTCCTTTAATTCACTCCAATATGTTCATCATCACCTAAAATTAAATTTCATAACCTTAATCTTATAATTTCCTTCCCAATAAATTCATTTGCAACATTCATTTATAATCATCTTAATAACTACATCATCTATTTAATTTACATCCTTCCAATTTCTAAAGAGTGAGATTCTCCAACTTCTCATACTTTATCCTCGTAATCTTAATTTTTCATAATTTTCAGAAGTCTAGTTTATCATGATTCTCAATAAACTCTAAATAATTAAACTGCTTCCAATATCATATTAGATTAATTACGAAGAGGGGAATTCTCAGTTGTCACATATTCAAAGTTTAATTTGAATAGAATTATATTCAATATTCACGAACTTAATAAATAACTATAAATATAAACAATTATTTTTCAAAAAATATTTTTCTTTTTTAAAAATATAAGATAATTTTTTTAAAAAAATTACGAATTTTTTGTTAATTAAAAAATTATTTTTTGTCAAATAAAAGATACAACTTTCATTTTTCCAAAAATAAATTTCAGTGAAGTTAAGGGAGCTATAATCTGACGATGTTATTTAAAAGTAAAAATAATATTTTTATTTTAAGCGATATTTAATGATAAAAACGAAAAAAAAAAAAAAAGAAGCTTGTTTTGACGATGAAACGTGTCGGAGAATTAGAGGGATCCCTCCAAAGTTGGAGTTTTGAAGGGGAAGACTCAAAAGCGCGCAAGATTAATTTCTCCGGGCCCCACCATGTGGGACGGTAGTTGTTGATGGGCCTATTTTCACAAAAATCCAATATAACCAAAATTTAATAATAAGACTTCCCCGTCCCACTGGATCCACCCCTCTTATCGATGTGCCGTCGTTTTAACCCTCCCTCCTTTCACCCCACTGCACATGCCGCACGTGTCTCCAAACTGTCTTCAATTTTCAAAAATCAAAAAAATTCTCTCTCCTCCCCCTGCTCCTCCACTCTTTGGCAGTCCCCTGCCTTCTTACTCTTCCTTCGAATCTTGCCTGAAACCAAGCTAAAGAAAATAAGAAGCTTATCTAAAAAAACCCGATTAACTCAAGTGCTAATCGAGTGACAGGGTGCATTCGTTTTCTTTTTAATCATTTCATTGTAAGAGGGGACAGAGAAAGGGAAGCTTTGGATCGAAGCGTAGAATTTTTTTTTGTTGGAATTATTACAGTATAAATAATTGGGAAGGGGACAGAGTTGGGAGATGAACGGAATGGGGAGACAGGGGCAGAGATCTGGTGCGGCAGGGGTGCAGGTCCACCATCAGAGACAATACTCGGATAACTTCTTGGAAACGACTTCAAATGGAAGATGGCTTCAGTCTGCTGGTCTTCAGCATCTTCACTCTTCTAACAACTCCATTCCTCCTCATCAGGTTCTCACACTTTTTTATTTTCTTTTTTAAATTTTTGTTGTCTGTTTGGTTCCGGATAATATACAGAAAAATGAAGTGAAAATAGCAATCAATTTTTCTTTTTTAAAAAAAAAGAAATTCTATTTTTAGTAAGAATAGGATGACAACATGTGGATTTTTGTAGATCTAATTATATTTTATTTTTCTGCTTGGAAATAGAAATAACTGTGGGAAACCCGGCTGCTTTAACTTTAAGTTTTTTTTTTTTTTGTTTTAATTAAAAGAAAAAAATTAGTTTTTTTTCTTCCTTATAGATAAATTCTTAATTCTATTTGTGGATCTAAAATCACTTTACCAGAAGAAAAAAAAAAAAAAAACAAGAAAGCGAAATTTTATAATTATTCTGTTAAAATGTTGATGCATGTTCTACTGCTTGAAGAGAAAAGAAATGCTGGAAAAACCAGAAAAGAGAAGGTTTTCATTGAAGGGTTAGCTTTTGGATCTTTAAGGATCAATATTCATACAACGTAGCTATTATTTCTAATGCTTGATTTTGTTACTCTGCCGCTTGAATTTAAATCAGGATTATGCCTTTTATGGCGGTGGAGGTGGAGGTGGAGGAGGAGCAGGAGGAGGGTCTAGAATGTATAGGAATGTGCAGAGGGGTTTTAATACAGGGAATGACTTTTTCATAGAGCCTACAACTCCTCCTGTTAGTTCACGGCCGTCTAGTCAGAGGAAGAATAGTGATGACTTGCCCAGTGAGTTCAGTCCCGGTCTGTTAGATCTGCATTCTTTTGATACGGAGCTTCTGCCTGAGGTTGATCGCTCTTCATATCTTCTAAGAGTTATAATCATTTAGTGAATGCTGATTTTCATGTACTATTTATGGTTAACAGCTTATATTTATGTGTGTGATATGCAGTTTGTGTTTATAGTTAAATTTTTGTATATGCAAGTCATACTTCTATCCATCAAGTAAGAAACATCATTGAACTTTAAAAATATTTGTACTTTTGTTTCCCTTAGAAGTATGCAGGTTAAACTCCTGAGATTCAATTGTACGAGTATTTGGGGCCTGTCGATATGATGCTGAATGACATAAAATGTGTTATATCTGCTTTTGATAGACTCATTTTTGCTTTTGCTAAGGGACTGGAAAATTAAAAATTCTTATCAAAAGCTATTTAATTTTTCATGCTTAGTTATGGTAATGATTTTTTTATTTTTTATTGGTGACAGATGCCGCTTCCCAACCTCTATGATAGTCCTTCTTTCTACAATCCTGTTCGAGGCAGAAGTTATCATGACTCTGAACCCTATACTTCAAACGACAAACAAACAGGCAGAGGTCGTGGTGTGCCAGAGAATAGCCTCCAGAAAAGCTTTGCTACTGACAAAGAGAAGCTTAATTCAGTTGCGAAGATCAAAGTTGTGGTATGCTTTCCTTCTGCTCAATTTATCTTTGATTATTTTTTCTTAATTTGCTCTATTTTCAACCTAAAGGAAATGCAACGCCAGCAAGAGCAGTGGATGCTGGTTAATAGCTTGTGAATTCATGCTGAACCACATTCATGCATGTTATGCTTTGCATGGTAAAATAGTGCTCAACATCATATTTATCTTTTTGACTCAGTTTCTATGGGCTTTTGACTGCAGGTGCGCAAGAGACCTCTCAATAAAAAAGAGTTAGCAAAGAATGAGGAAGATATTATAGAGACACTTTCCAATTCCCTAGTAGTACATGAGACTAAACTTAAGGTAAAAAGAACATTGTTTTGTCCTCTAGAAGCTCAAAACGTTACCACACTACAAAGGGGAAATAAGAACATAGGGATCTAAAATGAATCCAGAGAATCTCCAATGACTTATCCTACTTTTATGGCCTGAGGTAACTAAAAAAAAATTGTGAATGGAATTGACGGCAAGCAGTTTTAACATCTAATTATTTTAAGAAGCAGTTACATTCAGCATTCAGCAATTTAGGTTTAATTGTATTTTCTGTGTCAAATGATCGTTTTAGTCTTTCTTGCAAGAAACATTATATGTTTGTCATGCCATGCCGTAGTATGATGTTAAAAAACTATTAGCATTTTATGTGTTCAATTATTACTCGGCTTTTTGGGGAATGCTGCAAATATGAGCCTTTTTAATGACATTGTGGTGAATTTGGCTGCTTTGCGGGGAATGGCTGCAAATATGAGTCTTTTTTTCTTTTTTTGGTACAAAAATATGAGCCTTTTTAATGAGTTGTTGTTAATGCTTTAAGGATGCTTGACAGAAATGTCTAGGATGGGCTGTCTTTCTGTTATCAGTTTGTTTTAGCTTCATTAGACATGAATTAGCTAATTGGTTGTAAGGTTTGGGGTACCAGAATTGGAGTTCTTGTCCTTCCTGGGTTGGTTGATTCCGGTTATGCTTTGGGATTCTTGTTGAAGTTTGTATTTCAATTTTTTTTTTTTTTTTGGTTCATAGGGAGGTACAAGTAGGGAATGGGAGAATTGAACTTTGGACCTAAGCCCTCTTAAGGAGGGGTAACAATCGCTAAGCCAAGCCTTATTTGTTGTATTTCATCTTCATTTATCAATAAAATTACTTTTTTTTTTTTTAATAATCACTTGGCTTTGGACACACTTCGATTACTCATCTAGCATTGTAGCATATGTAGATTTTGGAGTAATACTTTTCCTCATGCTACATGTTTTGACACATTTAATTCTACTCATCATGTAGGTTGATCTAACAGAATATGTGGAGAAGCATGAATTTGTTTTTGATGCAGTGCTGAATGAGGAGGTCTCAAATGATGAGGTGAGTAGATGATCTAAATTTACTGAAGGATAAAGGAAGATATATTACAAGAAATGGGTTTTCTGGAATGACTGTTTTTCTCAGCCTATCTTGGTCTGATTTATTTTCTATAGGTCTATCGTGAGACTGTGGAGCCCATAGCTCCTATAATTTTTCAGCGCACTAAAGCAACTTGTTTTGCATATGGTCAAACAGGTAAATAGCTGTCGCCAAAATCTTGGATGGATATGGAGTTTGAATGAACCAAAATTTGAATTATTTATTTCTGTGCTATTTGTATAATTTTAAACCATTCTGAATAAGTTATTCTCTGTATATTTTTTGGCGTAATCCTTTTAGTCATTTAGAAGATAAATGTGTTTTCTCCATGGTTGGTCATGCTTTTTCATCTTATCTGCCTAAATTTGGAGAAGTTGAAGGATGCTTTGTTGTTTTTTACTGCAATTTTTCTTCTTGGACTCTAAAGTCTAATTTCTGCATCAAGTCATCTCTTATTTTGAATTACAGCTTTAAGCCATCTTGTGCTTATTGGTCTTTCTCTTGTTCAGGAAGTGGAAAAACCTATACTATGAAGCCACTTCCCCTTAAAGCTTCTCGGGATATCTTGAGGTTGATGCACCATACCTACAGGAACCAAGGTTTTCAGTTGTTTGTGAGCTTCTTTGAAATATATGGAGGAAAATTATTTGATCTCCTCAGTGATAGGAAGTAAGTTGTTATAAGCATTCTTTTTATCCAGTCGGTTCTGTTAGTTTCTAAATTTGCTGAAAGCCTTCTTTGTGCAGAAAACTTTGCATGCGAGAAGATGGGAAGCAGCAAGTTTGTATAGTGGGTCTGCAGGAGCACAGAGTATCAGATGTAGAGACTATTAAGGAGCTTATTGAGAAAGGAAATGCCACAAGAATTACTGGTACCACAGGTGCAAATGAGGAATCCTCCCGTTCTCATGCCATACTTCAGCTTGCTATCAAGAGATCTGTTGATGGCAGTGAATCTAAGCCTCCCCGTGTTGTTGGCAAGCTCTCCTTTATAGATCTGGCTGGAAGTGAACGAGGTGCAGATACTACGGATAATGATAAGCAGACAAGGTACAGTACCTTCTTTCTATTGCAAAATGATATGACCGTTAATATAGAGCAGATTGAGTTATACAGAGCTTGACATTTTGATGCATTACTGGAGGCAATTGTTGAAATAAGAAGAATCGGTGTTAGTATCTGATATTAAAGTTAGATCATAATGCATTATAACTGGATAGATGCTAAATTTGTCTAATAGATCAAAATAGGAGACAAAAGTTATGCCAAATAGTCCAGAGTTTCTGGATCATTTCATCTTTCCCAGGTCATGTAGGTGTCTTAGCTTCATTACCTCTCTTAGTTTATTTTACTTAATAATTTATTATCGGGTCAAACATTTCAAACTACATCTGTGTTTATGAAGTCTAAACACACCTAGAGCTGATATTTTTGCAGATGAAATTTGGTTCCAATTCATGATGTTCATCTCTAGCGTCCCAAATACTTTTTCCTTCATGTGGGATAAATTCTATATATGTATTTAATTAGTTTTGCTGGATGTGATTGTTTGATTTAGCCATTTTAATTTGTGATGCAGAATGGAAGGTGCAGAGATCAACAAGAGCTTGCTTGCTTTGAAGGAGTGCATAAGAGCTCTCGACAATGATCAGGTTCACATTCCTTTCAGAGGCAGTAAATTGACAGAGGTTCTCAGGGACTCATTTATGGGCAATTCACGTACTGTTATGATATCTTGCATTTCACCAAGTTCAGGGTCATGTGAACACACTCTAAACACCTTAAGATATGCTGATAGGTGAATAAGACATTTGATTACAAATTGTTTCAGCATCTACTTTAAAGTTATTCTGCTTTTGGTTTTAGTTGCTTTTTCTTTCATGTATTTGAGTTCTATTCAATGTAAAACTACATCCAGGGTGAAGAGCCTTTCAAAAGGGGGAAATCCTAAGAAGGATGTATTATCTTCAACCTTAAACCTGAAAGAATCAACTGCTCAGCCCTTATCTTCGGTTTTACTAACTGCATCAACCTTTGAGGATGATATTAATGATACATGGCCTGATCAACTTGAAAGAGATGATTTTGATGGTTCAGAAGATTCCTACGAGCTAGAGAAAATGATGTGGAAGAAAAATGGGAAGCCAGAACATTACAGTTTCTCTACTTCAGAGGACAAGTTTCGAAAGCCTAATGGTCAGACAAAATGGAAGGAACCACTAAGATCTGATTTTAAGCATTCAAAATCAGATGATGATTTGAATGCCCTCCTGCAGGTAATTTTTGTAAGAGAATGATTATTGTTAGAGACAGGAAAAGTATTTTGTTTATATGTTAAAAACTGTGTTGCTCTCAGGAAGAGGAGGATCTTGTAAATGCTCATAGAAAACAAGTGGAGGAGACTATGAATATTGTCAAAGAGGTAAGCAATTAGACCATTTCTTTTTTAAGTTTTTGTTTTTCGCCCTGCTAGTAGCTGAGTTCTGAAACGCATTCTTTTCCTCCTTGGTTTGCTATACTCAAAATCCATAACACAGTAGTTATCTTCAGCAAGCTTATTATGTTTGTTTGAGCTGCAGCTTTAATGATTTTTAGACTTAACATGTTCTTGGGTTCTACATCTTTTGAAGTTTTGACTGAATTTAACATTGCACATTTACAGGAGATGAACCTGTTGGTTGAAGCAGACCAACCTGGGAACCAGCTGGACGATTATATATCTAGACTCAATGCTGTTCTTTCTCGGAAGGCTGCCGGCATCACACAGTTACAAACTCGTCTGGCTCATTTCCAGAAGCGCCTAAAGGAGCATAACGTTTTAGTATCTTCTTCTGGCTATTGAATTTGATTACGGGAATGAGGATTTGAACTAATTATGGGTTATGTGAAGCTTCCTTTTTGTGATTTTTAAGGGAGAGTATATTTATAATCTGGCTTCGCAGCAGTTTGCTGGATGATTCACTGGCTATCATGTAGCCATCATTGCTGCAGGGGGCAATTCTTTTTTCACTAATGCAATTCTTTTTTTCCTTAAACAAGCAATAGGCAAAGCAAGTTATGGATTTTCATGCCTTTTGGCATGCTCTATACGGTATTGTAAAGTTATGTAGCATCTGTAATATGTTTCAGAATATAAGTATTTGTTTCTTTCACAATAAAGAAAGCACTGCTTGAATTCTTACCCTTTTTTTTTATCATTATTGTTTCTCTTTTCCTGTTAGGAATTATAATTATAAGAGATTTCTACGTATTTTTAAATCTGTCTAGTAGTTCCTCAAAACTTTTCTCCCTAAAAAAAAAACGAATCTACTAAATCTAATTGGTCATAAAATCTCGATGGACAATGAAATCGACGGCTATGATCATTCCAATCTATATCAATAGTGACTTTAACGGTCGTAACGAACTTTCAGTTAATAAGGGTAATTTCGTCCTTCTATCAATTCCTTTCCCGCCATTTTTATCACCTTCTTGTTATAACCAAGGAAGTGGAGGAAGACAAAAAAAATGAGTAGACGAAACAGAAAAGAAAAATCAAAGAAGATGCCAATGTCAATCTTTGAATCAGCTATCATGAAAAAACTGAGCTTTTTCGTACTCCTTTTATGCGTTTGGATCTGTTTCAATAATACCAATAACTCCACACGTATTTGTTTTTCTTCATCTTCTTCATGGAATCCGAAATCCTCCCACGACTCTTGGATTTTACAAGGTGTTCTATTGGACAGCGAGGCTTTTGAAGATGATGAGGCGCCTGCTCGGTCACTGGAGTATGATTTTTATCGGAAAACTTGCCCCGAGGCTGAGAAGATCATCCGAGCCAAGGTTCAGCAACTGTTCAAGATAAAGGCTGCTGTGGCTCCCGCTCTCTTGCGTCTTGCTTTCCATGATTGCTTCATTGAGGTGCTCATATTTGTTTCTCTCTCACTCTCTATTGGCTTTTTAAGATGGGTTTCACGTTTCTTTAGCGAATCTTTGATCTGGGTTCTGTTGTGTTTCTTTGCATACTAATCTCGACTCGAGAGTTGGTTATTGTTTCTTGATACACAGTTTGAAGCCAAAATCTTAATCTGAGGGGTATTCTTTTGATTCTGTCATGCGTTTCTGCCTTCTTGCTAACTGGGATAAATGGTTTCTTGCGTCTGGGATTCGTTAGTGTTTTTGGGAATTCTTTGTTCTTTTCTTTCTCTTTTGGTAGCAATTATTTGTATCTTTTTCTTTTTCTTTTTTCTATTTCATGTATTTTCCCTACTTTATCTTGAGTTTTTTCTCGTTCTTCTACTCTAATTCCCTATATGGAATTTAAAAATAAAAAATAAAAAATAAAAAATTGCAGGGATGTGATGCTTCTGTCTTATTGGATGCTGTCGAAGGACTGGATTCTGAGAAAGACTCTCCTCCTAATGAAAGCCTAAAGGGCTTTGATGTAATCGACATAATCAAGTCAGAGCTAGAAGAAGTATGCCCTGGTGTTGTTTCCTGTGCGGACATTCTTGTTTTGGCAGCTAGAGAAGCTGTTCTTCTGGTAAATTCCTCTCTCCTATCCTATGTTTATGAAGCTTCTATTGTTTCACATGTGCTTGCTGATTTAATATTCGGATATTTGTTAGACTGGTGGCCCATTCTATCCACTGAATACTGGTAGGAGAGACAGCACTGCCTCTTTCTCCGATAGTGCCACAAACGACCTTCCTTCACCGAATGCTGATCTATCTGAAACCCTTGCATCCTTTTCGTCAAGAGGATTTGACGAAAGAGAGACTGTCAGTCTCTTAGGTATGAATTTTTCTTCATTGGTTTAAATTCTACATCCACTAGTAGTTTTATCCTACTGCTCAACTACGTTTTGTTTTGTTTGGTGGATAAATTCTCTATTCAATTACTTCTATTGGGCATAATGTTTATCTAAGCCAGTACAATTCTTCGTAGCAGCCTTACTGAATTGATTATCTCACTGCGTATTGAGACCCTAATCTATTCATAATCTCTAAAATCGTAAATGTTTGTGTTCAGTAGATTATCACTAACAAAATCACTAATGAATGTTTGTGTTTGTGATTTTTTTTCCCCGAGTTCTTTGCTTATGCTCTAGTTATGTGATGGAAACTGCTGTTATTCTTGTTCTGCGGGGGCAATTGTTTCTTCTTGCAGAAGAAATGTATTCTCTGAGAAGTATACGAGAGTTTGATTCTCTCTGTTTCACTCCCAGGTGCTCACAGCATTGGAGTGATCCATTGCAGATTCTTTCAAAACCGTCTTTATAACTTTGGTGGGACTGATGAGCCAGACCCAACTGTTGATTCTGAATTTGTCAACCTAATGAGATCAAAATGTCCCAAGAGAAACTCATCAACATCACCAGCACCAGCACCTTCATTTGACGGTTCACCATCTGCAACAACTCAATCACCTTCATTTTACAACTCACTGTCATCCGAAGCAGCACCAGCATCACCTTCATTTGAAAAATTGCTATCTTCTTCACCCAAGGATCAAGGAACAGCCATGACCTACGAGGGAAGTGGAGCTGACTTTGGCTCAGTGTACTATCGCAGTCTTCTGCAAGGTAAAGGGATCCTCTATGCTGATCAGCAGCTAATGGTAGGGGAAGAAACTGGATTATGGGTTAGAGCATATGCTTCAGATGCCTCCTTGTACCAGCGAGACTTTGCCCTAGCAATGATGAAGCTATCTAATCTGCGAGTTTTGACAGCACCAAGAGGTCAGATCCGGCACAATTGTTCAAGGGTGGCATGATGAGATAAATAGAGAGTAAGGACCAGCATATAGTTCGTTTTCTTTCAGCCAAATTTGTGTGGTGTTCGTTGCTTTTGTTCTTTTAACAACTGTATCTTAACTCTAATATTCAAATCAATGAACTATCTTAATATTAGGTACTTTTGGGTTTTTGTAGTCTCATCGCAATTGGGTCTAATTGCTGTTGATCGAGGAATAAATTTTCTAATAACTGGGTCTAATTGATGACCTCAGTTACAGGTTTCAACATTCCTCTTGCTTGGCATACAGGGTGTGATGCAGGACTCATAGATGAAAAGGCATCTTTGAAAGTAAAAACATGTGTGTGAAAAAGGAACATCCGCATTCTCATGATACCAGAAGGCACAGATTGACACCAAAGGGTGTTTGGTTTACGTAAATTTTTTTTATCGAATATTTATTTTTCATTAAAAGATTCTTTAATTTGATTGTTAACTTTCTTCCACATTGTAAGTCCCATATTCCAACATTATCAAAATAAGAGAAAATAGAAAGGAAACTAAAACCCTTATGCTTATGAGTTTTTTTTATTTTCCACTAAAAATTCTCACTACTATTAATTAGTCTAAGACAAATAATTACGTATTTTTAACTGTAACTTATTTTGGCGTAATCTTTTCTTCAGTGATATAGAGTACGGTTCTAGATGCATAGTCTAATATACAAATATAAATCATGTTTTAAGGAGAAACCATAGTTAAGTTTATAGGAAATATATTATATTTAAATGTAGTTTAATTTTTAAATAAACTCCTTAATTGTTTATAAATTTTGATTTATTTGAAATTAAAATCAATAGACTATGCATATTGGATAAATTGTGTCATTTTATTTCATTAAATTGAATATTACAAAATAATTACTACAGAATATTCTTATACCGTATTTTTATGTAGGATTATTATCCATTACACTGTCAGTATAGTTTTTAAACTCCACAAACAAGGTTTAGATGATGACATATACTCTCATTCAATTATTTTTTATTTTTTAATATTCCATCAAGAATACGTGTTATCATCTGAACTTCGTTTGTTGTAAAATCCACAAATTTTCTATATTCAATTATAAGTTAATAAAGTAAGTAATAAGAATTAATCAAGTGATTATTTTAGGATCCGAGTGTAATCACAGAGTATGATGATTGGAGCTAAGTATAGGGCAAGAAGACAAAGGTAAGAAATTTTAATTAAGGTGAATTTCAAGTGTTCATACTCATACAAATGTGTTTGCATGCTTAGAAGATAGATTAGCAACTATTAAAAGGAATTAAGTTAGCAATTCTCAAGTTAGTGTAAAACTGAGAAAATTTAACTAAAATTAAATTAATAAAAATTTCCTAAGGATAATAAAAATTAATCTAACACTTAAATAAACTAATATAGGGTATAAACATTCAGAATAAATTAAATTAGGGTTGAACCACCAAGGTTAAGGTCATGGAATAAATTGGAGAAGTGAAACTGAAAGCTTTGGAGAATTTACTGCTAGTAGGAGAAAGTTTTTTTGGTAAAAGTGGGAAATTATTTGAAAGTCAAGATGAACTCGGAATGACCCCAAAATTTATGCACACCTACCTTAGGATGCTAATGATTTTTGGGTAAAGTTTCAATAAGAAATAAGGTCATTAAGGCCATAAGGAAAATGGTACAATTTGGGATAGATAGAACCAAAATTTGTTAGACGGTCTCCTTGGTTGGCTGGTTGTGTGCATGAGAAATGCATGCAAGTTGGCCCTGCAAATTACCTACCTCCACTAAACTTTTTAGAAGACATATTATAGTATTAAAATATGTTAAATTGGGGTGTCAAAAGTGCCATAAAGCGGGCTGAATTGGAGTGAGAAAATAAGATACAAAATCTCAAAATTAGCCATTACCTATTATACCAAACTACGCACTAAGTGAATTAAATTATATCTTTTCTAAACCAAGTTATTGCCAATTATTATGGACATAAACTAAACACATTTTAGAACATTTTTCAAGAGGGAAAAACATTGGAATGGGCTGAAAATAATCTAATTTTATTTTTGAAATCAGACCAGCCAGTAACCACCTGCTCCCACTGACTGTTGGACTTGAAAAATCATCTAATTTAATTAACTTGGAGACATGAGTTGAAGCTGGCCTTTTAACCCAAGGTAGACCAACCCTTAAGGTTTATTTTAGCAAAAACTAGAGCCTAACTCAAAGCAACCAGCTCACACTCCTTTCCCCAAGTTGTCGCAAGCGTCCTTATAATAGTCAAAGTGTTGATTTTTTTCATCATCTTCCAGGTTGATTCAGCCTTTACCCAAATGATAAAAATATTCCTCTCCCTTCCGTCTATAACATATAAAAATTCAGCTCATTTCAAGGTGATTTGGTTGGTGAAAACCTAGTTAGAAGTGACCAGACTATAACTGCTTCTGCTTAAAGTTTCTTCTAGTCTAGCAAGAAAATGTGATTTTTATTAAAAAAAAATAGAAAAAGATTTGGGTCAAGGTTTCTCATACCAGATGATCCTCTTCCTCTTGGCTACATTATATAATTTTTCTAGATCCCTTTGAGAAGTGTTGAGGGCTGAAACAAGAGACCAAACATAATCTGACCTGGTGATAGTGTTCAAGAATTTTTAAAAATTTCTAGAGGCCAAACCAGCCTTATCTCAAAAAGATTCTTTTGTTCCTCACCTTTCCCTTTATAACGTATATAAATTTAGATCATTCAAAGGTCATTTAGATGGTGAAAAGCTTGTTGGAAGTTGCTGGACAGAAACTATCCTGAACCAAGGTAAGAACAACTTTGGTTCCTTTGATCATTGGTTGAGTTTTAAGGTTGTTTGAAGTGTTTTAATACTATGGATGTCATGATTTACAACAAAGGAAGTCTTGAAGGTGGATTTATGCTTGGTCAAAGTTGGTCAAAAGAGGTTAAGGATTTTTAAAAAAATTCTAATTTAATTTATGTTGTGTTTAGTGATGCTTGGATGATTTTGGCTAAAGTTGAAAATTGAAATAAAATGTGTAGAAGCACCTTAGGGTTTCGACCATGAAGGGTCATGTTGGGGTAATGATGTTTAATGATCTACCTTGATGCTATAATATTGTTTTAATACTAGGAAGATTAGTTTATGTAATTGGAATGAAGTGGAAACTAAGATCAGGGTGAAGTTTACTTAATAAATTTTCTATGAAAATAAATCTCTTTAGACTTCAATAACTTTAAATTTCCATTAATGCATGATGCTTTTTAGAAAGAAATTCATGTAATTTGATAAATTGTGAATTTTGAACTTGATTTCTATATATATATATTTTAGAAAATCATGATTTTGAGAATGAAATTAATTGTGATTCGATGTGAAATGTTCTTGAGACTTAGGCCACCTGTAGTGCATGCCATGAGCATATCATGCACCACCTCCATGGAAATTGATTGTGAAACTTATGCCTACAAGGCATGTTTACATATAATTTATCACATGGTGAGTATTACTAGTACCGTGTCTTGGCTGTGTGCTAGTTATATGTGAGATTATGAATTGCTCTATGACTTCAGCCCAATCTACAGCCTACCATGGCTATAGTACTATGTTCCCTCCATTAAGGATGACTTATTGTGTTGATTGCATGATAGTTATAATATCTTTGCCTAGTCTCCATATGAAATTGTGTTATTTTCCAACTCTATGAATTAATTTGTGAATTTCTACATGAAATATTTATGAACAAATAAAGTGAAATTTTATTAACTGAGCTTGAAAATTTCATATGTGATTTAATTACGAAATTGTGAGTTCTGCACTATGTTTTGAGTTTGGAAATACTTATTGTAAATATTTAGAAAAGCAATCGTAATTTATTTAACACCATAGTTTTCATAAACTGTTTTTGATGTTATTAAGTTTTTAAACGTTTGTTACTGACCTTCCCTTAAACTCACCTTCTACTCTTTCAGACTATTTGCAGTGACTGTACCTGTTGAGTACATGATGTAAGTTTGTGGACTAATACCTCTCTAGGCTACATTTCGTACCATATGAGGTATGACCCCTTTATATATTTATTTCCTGTGATGCCCCGAAAACATGGACATATGAGCCAATTTTAACTTTCTTAATCCTTTATTTAAATTGCATTCCTATCAGTGTCGATTACTTAACCATTTTATTTTATAAAACTTTTGCCAGCATAACGGCATATTTTTATCCTTACCTTTCTGCAAGGTTCAAATTACAGTTTGTATCTGCAACTAGTTGATTTTAGTTTCTTTTTCTGCTCAGCAGTAAATTCATTCTCATTACATCACCTTAATATTTCTGAAATATACTTTATTTTACAAACTGTACATTTACCCCTTTAATTACCTTTGTTCTTACCTAATTTACATCCCAAAATATTCTTTACAACAACTGTCTATACTTTACAGGAAGTTTGACAAATAAAGTAAAAATATACCTTACTTGTACTGGAGATAGCCTAATGAGGGTCAAGTCCACCCGTCCACGACTACTATACTGCAGGTATAGGAAACTGATTACTGAAGGTAGTTTGTAAGAGTAAAGGAAAGGGGTGAGCTCTTCAAGCTCAGTAAGACATGCGTTTAAAGCAATCTTAGCAGTAAAACATGTAAAAACAAATTGTTGTAATTCAAGCTTAATAAAATAATATATGCATGTGTACAAGTCGAAACCTGTTTAGTTTCGAAAATTAGGTCAAAACATATTTGACATCATATTTGACATCATAACTAGTAACATGTAACTTATAAATCACATAGCTCATTACTTTCCTTTAAAAAATATCATGTAAACTTACATATCGCGTAACATAAATATCACGTAGCTTAAAAATTTTCTTTAAAAGTCATACTGAATAATTTCATGGAGACTGGGCAAAGACACATAAAAACAGAGGTCATGTTTGCATAGACATTTCACGTAGATAGTTCACGTAGACAGAGCACCTATGGCCATGGTAAGGAGACTGTAGACGAGCGTACAACGCCCTACGCCACTTAAACAAATGACGAAAATAAGACACCGAGTGGCATAAATACCCGACGCAGTTAAGCATGCACCACAAAGGACTGAGCGTACACAATGTGGCATATGACATGCACCACGAAGGTCCAAAATCCACACGGGCCATGCATGACAGATCACGTAGACTACATGTGGCCTTAGTCTTAAAACAGAATTTTTAAAATCCTTTTTCTGGGTCTATTAGCCCATAAACTCGTAAAATCAATACTTTTATTTCATTTCATATACAAAAACATCATTTCATAAATTCTAATTTTGGTGTAGCAAATTGAATTTCAAAACATTTCATGGGTACTAAAAAAAATGCATTTGAAGAGCTTGAAAAATTGAGTTTTTCTTTCGATTTTGCTTGAATAATACTTTTTTGGGTTCGGGAATACTTTTCGTAAATACGAGCATACTTATATAAATTCATTTATCAAAACAAGGCATTGAATCACTAATACTACTTTAAAACACATCCCTTACCTCTTAAACCTTGGGGCAACACAAAATCATCAGGTCTCGGGTTTACTTCAATTTGCGTGTCGATTTCCTGAACTGCCCAAAACAATTCCAATTCATCAAATATGATTCAATTTCATCTCAATATACTTCAACATTTATTTGTCCTCATAAATTTCACCAAATTTGACTTTTTAGTCAATTTTTCTATTTTTTTGGTTTTATCGATTTAAGTGCCGGTTTAAGCTAATTTTGCCAATTTGGTTCTTTTAACTTCAATTTCATTACTTCAATAACCTAAATACTCATTCAATTCCATAATTCATACTTTTCAACATTCCAATTTCACCAATTCTTACACTTTTCGGATTCCTACTGAACTGCGTTATAAACCAGACTTTTTTAGTATATATTTAATTGTCTATTACATCAAACAAAATCAAATTTCACCATTTTCCTAACTTATGCATGCTGGCCAAATTCATACTTCACTCTAGAAATTATTTCTTTCAATTATACTTAATTAAAAATCATTTAACAACATCAAACAACAACATATCTCAAGTTCATCATCTTTCATCAATTTCTTACCAACTTTGACCAAGGTTGACCAACTCTTTTTTGTTCCAGAAAAACTTTCAAGCTATAGATCAACATATATACACCTTAGAAACATAAAAAACAATAAGAAAAACCAACAAAAAACTTCAAAAAATTCATCTTTCTCTCACCTCAAAACAAAGCAGATTTTACCCATATTCTTCTCTTTAAGATTTCACATAGTAAATAAACTTTTTAAGACTGAATTTTTTATATGTTATAGAGGACTTAAGGTAGGAGATTTGATCCTTCTGACCGATGCCTGAAAATGGCCGGAAGGTTGCTGAAAAAATTGCACAAGTGGATTCTACAGAGGACGCCAACGGCAACTTGTTGGGACTGGTTCTCTATGGTTTTAGGTTGGTTTGGGGTGATCATATGCTTTCCAGAAAGGGCTTTAAGTTATCTTTCATATATAAAAAATCAGCTTAAAATGCCTTTAGGAACCCCTTATTGGGATTTCTTGTTGGGCTTGCAGATTTTCTGGGCCAGTGCAGCCCACTGCTCTGTTTTCATAAATCCATGAAAAATATTTCTAACCCATTTCTGTGAAACCCAAATTTTTTCAACTTTATTTCTTATTTAGAAAACTAAGAAGTAATTGAGAACTCGAAATAATATTGTGCAGACCCAAAACCACAGAAGCACTCGGGTTAGTGACGTGGGGCCCGTTGGCACGTAAATCGGATAAGGCTCTAAGCTTGAGAGTTTCTTAAGAATTACATGTTTGAGTATGAATTGATGTTTAGAAATGAAAACTAAGGGATTGAAAGTGAAAAAGTTAGTAAGGTTCGAGTTTTGCACTAAATCGAGCAAATGGGCTCGAAAAAGAGAATAAATCCAGAATAAATTCAGAATAAATTCTAGAAATTCTCAAAAATTATTCTGAGGCTGTAGAAAATTAATATAAGATGAAATTTACTTGAGAAATCAAAATCAAGTGGAAATATGGAGGTTTCGGGGATCGAATTAATTGTTAAGATAAATTGAAAACTTTAAGCCATTTTGCTCAGTATTGACCAAATCACACAAAATGGGCTCAATCGGGTAATTTTTCTTAAACAAGTGACCCCCAAATTTTTATGAAACATACTAGAGACATATTATAACACTTGAGAAGTATAAATCTGGAGAAAATTAGACTAGAATAATTTTTCTTGAATTCTTCTAGAAGAGGACAAAAATTCTGTCCCCTTTAGCCTGCCAACCATGCCCTCATGTTTGTCAAATTTGAAGACCTTTCGGTATTCAATTCAAGCCAAGTTTTTCAAGTCTGAAATTAGACTTAAGGAGCTTTCAGGTGGCATAAAAATCAACCCCAAAGGACTTCTAGGCCGTGAGATATTCCCCTCCCTTCATTCCCGCAGATGTCCTCCCTTTCCCCTTAGTGTACGATTTTTTCGGCCACCTTCCAACTAGATTAAGGTGTCGTACAAGAAGGATAAAATCTTCCTCATCCAGTAATATATAACATATAAACAATTCAGCCACAAATAAGTTCATTTGCTAGGTGAAAATCTCAAAAGAAAAACGGTGGATGGATCTGCCCTATTTTTGGTAAGTGAAGAAACTTAGAATGTTTTATTCTTTGGCTGATTTTTCTTGTAGTTTTTGAGGATTATAAGCTCTATACATGTTAAATAATAATTTAGGATCAATTTTGAGGAATAAAAAAGTGGTCAACCAAACCAGAGCTAAAGTTGATGGATGAGGATGAAGTTCATATATGTTGTTATTTGGTATTGTTGAAAGATTTTTAATTAAGTGGACTTGGATGATTTAACTTCTAAGAATGATTTGAGATCTGGAAAACAAGGTGTTGATGTGTTTATGTGAAAAATTTGATAGATCTAAGGTTATTAACGATTAAATTTATACCGAGAAAGCCCGATTTATAGTTTAACTCAGTGTAAAACTGAAAAATGAAAGAATTGAAAATTTGACAAAGTGACTAGCTTGATTTATGAACTTGAATGAGTCATAAGGTTAATGAAGTAATGAAATGAGAAATTAGAATAATGAAATTTGCCAAAAACGACACTAAATCGGTAAAACCGAGAAAACTGAAAAAGTTGACCGAAAAGTCAAAATTGGTCAAATTTTGAGAAGCTAAATTAAAATTGAGTATGTTAAGATGAAATTGATCAATATATTATGAATGGATATCATTTTGGGCAGTTCGGGAATTCGGCATGCAAATCGAGGTAATCCTGAGACCCGGCAAGTTTGCGCTGCCCTATAATCTACAAAGTAAGGGATGTGATTTAAAGTAGTATTGGTATTCAATTACCTTACTTCAGCTTAAAAATGTGTTAAGTATATTAGTTTTTACGAATGATACTTTCGAACCTAGAAAAGTTACTATGCACTCGAAAGTCAAGAAAACTGAAAGAAAAGCCCTATTTTTCGAGCTCTTCAAAAAAAAAAACTTTTGATATCTGTGAAATGTTTTTAAAATGAAATTTGTTATGTGAAAAGGAAAAAAATATTATTTCTACAAGTTACCGGTGAAAGGACCCGAATTTTTATTAAAAATATGATTTCTACAAGTTATCGGTGAAATGACACAAATTTTTATTAAAAATATGATTTCTACAAGTTACGGGTGAAAGGACCCGAAATATGATTAAAAAATATGATTTCTACAAGATACGGGTGAAAGTACCCAAGAAATGATTAAAAATATGATTTTTACGAATTTACGGGTGAACGGACCGAAATATGATTAAAATATTATTTCTACGAGTTTACAGGTGAACGAAACCGAGAAATGATTAAAAATATGATTTTCTATGAATTTACGGGTGTACAGACCCGATATATGATTTTCTATGAGTTTACGGGTGAACGGACCCGAGAAATGATTTCAAAGAAATGTTTTGAGACTGAGGCTATATGTAAGCTATGAGAGCTATCTTAAATTGCTGTGTGGGGTCTGGACCGTTGTGGAACATGCCTCATACCACCTGGTGTAGATTTAGTCCCTTGTGGTGTATGTTGAACTACGTCGGGTATTTGTACCACTTGGTATGATGTTTACGCCACTCTCCGTTAAAAGAAATATTTGTTTAGTGGCGAGGGGCTCTGTAAGACCCTGATCCAGTCTGCAGTCCCTTACCATGGCCATCGGTACTAAGTATTAGTGAAGCATCTATGCAAATTTCCTATGTGAAATGCATACATGAATACGACTCTTGTCGTAATGAAAATGCTGCCTAGTTTCCATGAAAAAGAATCAGTATTATTTGAAAGAAAGAGTACTAAATTTTATGATTTAATGTCACGACCCAAATTACCTAAAATCAGAGTAAATTTTTCGCTTTTTCATATATTATTTAATTCTTACCTTTCTCTCATCGTGACCATCCTACAAACAGTTGGGCTATGATTCGGTGTTAGTCACCTCTCACCTATTTACCATTCCATTTCCATAAACACATTCATATATCAGAGTTTACTATTATCTGATTTTAACTGAATACATACACAATGGTATTTATAACTCTACATCACCGACATCATAATCGTTTAAAGTACTGTGCATTACATATTTGATACAAAACTATACAAATATGTATACCTGTCTCTCGATGGGAAGCAACGGATACCAATACATGCAAGTCCTCAGCCGCTTACTAATTATTTTGAGTTCTTTGAAAAGATGGGAAAATAATGGGGGTGAGCAAACCATATGCTCAGTAAGGCAATTATGCAAGTAAGTAGATAGCTCCACTATCTACATGCTCATAATGTCATGCCCTTAAAATCCATTTCTTTTCATTAAAATCTCAAGCACAAATCATGTATTTCATTAATGACTTAGTTTATAAAACTATTCGTGCATATTGAAATCATGTATCACTAACATTTTATGTGACATCATTAAATCATACTTAGTATGAATTTAATCAAAATCATGTATTCTTTCATGTCATGTAAGACAAATAATGAATTTGAAATGAAAGCATGGAAAACAACATCATGCTACTGCATTTAAATCATTTCATTAAAACTGCAGTATAAACTAACCCTTCCGGGTCAATCGTCTCATAAAACAATTCATTATAAAACTTCGGTTATAAAACCACCCTTCTTTCAGGGTCACATGTCATAAAATCCTTTAAAACATAAATTAGCATAGTAAAAATCATAAAATCGGGGGCCTGACCCCTCCCTCGAGTCTACCCTGGTCTATCGACCAACATGTGAGACAAGCAGCTGATTATATCAGTAACATCGAGGACTATGGCCATATCCTAGTGATCCCTGGCAACACGGTACCTAGTGTGCGGGGTATCACACCTGAAATGGGAGGTGGGTTATCCTACCCTCCAGAACAGCATAACACTAGGATTGCGAGGGCAAGGCTTGCTGCCTCGTGGCTAATGCCACTCCACTCCAACAATCCCCATGGTACAGCGTACTCCGCGTGACATACACGGTACAATGTACTCCGTGAACCCAAGCTCAATCAGGGGTGCCTGCAATAGGTCTTATCCACCCATATCATCTCTGTCTCAGTATGCACGTGTGAGCATATCATCTCATTGTGACACACAGTCTACAGGAGGCTCCAACACGGCTATATGCATGTAATATAAATCCCTGTGCGAGTGAAGCTCTAGCACGGCTCCATGCATATTCATGATATCAAAAAACCTCGTGCGAGCGAAGCTCTAGCACGGTTTCGTAAAAATCAGTAAAATATGCGTACGAGCAGTGCTCCAGTACGACTTAAACTGATTATAAATTCAAGTAAAATCCACGTACGAGCAATGCTCTAGTACGGATATGTATAAAAACTCAGTGAAAACCTCGTACGAGAAAAACTCCAGTACGACATTCAAATGAATGAGTTATAAATCCATATAAAATCACGTGCGAGCGAGCTCCAGCACGAATGAATGCTCAAGTAAATCAAAATTTCGTACGAGCAATGCTCCAGTACGGCATTTATGCATAAATACATCAAATCTCGTGCGAGTTATACTCCAGCACGGCTTTCATGCAATATCATATCAAAACTAGATGCGAGCTA
The DNA here is from genome assembly GCA_033439115.1 of Firmiana major. Lineage (NCBI taxonomy): Eukaryota > Viridiplantae > Streptophyta > Magnoliopsida > Malvales > Malvaceae > Firmiana > Firmiana major. The sequence goes on from CM065910.1 coordinate 28,421,286, forward strand.
AGCTCCAGCACCTCTCATGCATGTTAAATCATTAAAAACTAGTGTGAGCAATCGCTCCAGCACCTTTTTATGCATATCAGGTCAAAACATGTCAAAACCGTCAAAACAAGGTGCGAGCTAGGCTCCAGCACCTCTTTTTTCACAATAATAAAAATCAGTGCGAGCACCCTGGTCTAGCACATTTCATGCATATGATGTCACACAAGTCGGTGCGAGCAACCGCTCAAGCACGTTTTATGCACACTCACAAACACAGATATAGTGCGAGCTATGTGCCAGCACTATCTGTTTCCATATAAACTTGATAGTTGGCCCATTTTCCAAAGAAATTTCATTTAAATATGAATAACACCTACGTAGTGTTATCTTGTGAAATTTATACAATTTCTGGCCAATCTATCGATTTGTTTTGATTAAAACCAATTAAATCTTTTAATTCAGAAAATTCCTTAAATCATGCATTTCATGCATGTCATGCTTTCACTATCCTTAGGTGAACTTCCCTCAATAGGGGTAAAATAGACTTTTACCTATTTCGAGTCCTTAAAATCTTTAAACCATTTTTAGGACCTTTATACATAATCAGGGTATACATACATATTCAGTGTATAGAAAAGCTATTAAAATACGCGTAGCTACCTCTAGCTACTCACACAATTCCCTTACCTCATTTTCTGTACAGTCTGACCTTTCCATTGATGACTCGCCGCGCAGTCCGATTTGCTCCAAATCCAAATCAAATCTTCGAAACTGCGGATACACATTCATCAAGTCAAATACAATACAATTTAATTGTATTTCATATTTTCTGGGCTTAATTTAAATTACTGGGCCCGTTTACCCATATTGGGCCCGATTATACCATAATGGACCTTAATCGGCCTTAAGCCCATTTTCCACACTTTATCGAGGCCTATTGGGCCCATTGGGCCCATCAGTATTTATTGAGCCTCGTTCTAACTCTCGAATAGCTTAATTTAATATTTACGACAATTCATCTCAATTTCCAAAATTTAATTCATTTAATGCAAAAATTAAATCCGTAATTTATACGGTACATTCTAACAAGCATAACGATGCAAAATTGTCATAAATAAGGGTTACTTACCCGTGATTCCATGATAGTACGTAAATCGAGGCTGTCTTGAGCTCTCGTTTGACGTCGATTGTCGAGCTACACAATTAAATATTTTTAGGGTAAATTTCCAGTCGGATATTAATCAAATTAAATATTCTGAAATTTAAATCGGTCAATTCGACCGCTTACCGACTTACCCGTAGCTCGATTACATCACTGGAATTTTCCTCAATTTTTCCTCTTTTTCTTTTTCCCATTTTCTTCCTTTTCTTCCTTCTCTTTTTGGCTGAACTGGTTCAATCCGGTTCAACCCGGTTCAGATCGGTTCAGTCCAACTGTTCAGTCTGGTTCGGTCCAGTGGTTCAGTCCGGTTCGGCATCATTTCCTCATTCCGGCGCTGTCTGACCGGTTCCCACCGTGATTTCGGCACTAATCGACGCGCCACGGCCTGGGCTTCCAAAATCGAGCCTCGGGTTGGACCAAATCGGCGTCGATGGCCGCCAATCGAAGTTTCTTCCCCGCGGCCTCTCCTTCATTTTCGACATTCTTCGACGATCTCCACAGCCCGTCACGGCCGCTGGTGGTTCGCCCGGGGCCGGCCTGTCTTCGCCGGCCCCTCAGCCTTGCTGGTGGTCGTCGAACGGAGGGAAACCGACTCCCTCGGTTTGCTGCTTCGTTTTCCTTTCCATTTTCGCGTTTCTGTCAAAATTTCGTTTCTTTACTTTTTTTTAACTTTACTTTTTATTATTAAATTTTATTATTATTTAAATCATTATTTTATTATTTTTTGTCAAAATATCTAAAAAAAATACTATTTTATTCATTTAATCCATAAATGAATTTTTTCAGTCCGATTTTACCTTTTCGGTATATTTTTGATTATTTTCGGCATTATTTTTCGAAGTGAAAATTTCGGTTTATTTCAATAAATTCATATCTTGATCAATTTAATCCGAAATTTAATTATTTCTTCGTTATTGATCAATATTTCTCAATCCCATATTTTTAATTAAATTTTCTTATCCCGATTAATACTGAATTTTGGTCCTTTGACTGTTTTACCCTTCACGTGTTCGGGAATACCATTTCAATCCTTTTGCAGTATTAAATGCACTCGAAAATTTCTATTCATTCCATTGGCTCTTACGATAAAAATCGGGTTTTACATTTAAATATTATGTACTCTGACTTGATTTGCTCTTTAAATGAGTTATGTGATATATGCTATGTGAATGATTTCCTACGGGATATTTGTTACATGATTTACATGCTACTTGATTTATGCATGATTTATAAATTACATGCTACCATTATGATATCTCAAGTACTTTGACTTGTCTTTCAAAACTAAATATGTTTCGGTTAATATTCACGTGCATGATATTTTATAAAGCTTATATCACAATATTTTGCATTTACATGTTTTAATGCTAAGACTGCCGTAAATGCATGTCTTACTGGGCTTGAAGAGCTCACCCCTTTATTTTTACCTCACATATTATCTTAATTAAATTGTCACCCCTACCTGCCGTACAATAGTCATGGACAGGCGGACTCAGCCCTTCCAGGCTATCCTCAGTACTAGTAAGGTATATTTACTTTATCTACCAGACTTCCTATAAAGTATAGACAATGTTGTAATAATGTTTTGGGATTTAAAATAAGATATATGAATGTAACTAAAGTAGTAGTAACACAGTTTAAACTTTACTGTATATTCTGGATATGTAACGTGTGGGAATGAAAATAGACGTATAGATAAGTAGAGGAAAGAAATTGAAATCAACTTGTTGCAATTATAAACTGCGTGTAACGACCGTGTGGCACTTTGGCCCCGCAGGGATCAAGAGGTGGCCCTCACAGTCTTACTCATACGTACTGTCCGCTTTGGAAGCCCCACAGGCACCTCACGATTTTATCGAGGTAAATACCCCAATTCGCGTCCTCAGAGGTTTGAACCTAAGACCTTAAAGTCTTTGTTCTTACACACTTGATACCAATTGCTCTACTGGAACAATTGGTATCATGTGTGTAAGAACAAAGACTTTAAGGTCTTAGGTTCAAACCTCTGAGGACGCGAATTGGGGTATTTACCTCGATAAAATCGTGAGGCGCTGGTAGGGCTTTCAAAGAGGACAGTACATATGAGTAAGACTGTGGGGGCCACCTCTTGATCCCTGCGGGGGCAAAATGTCACACGGTCGTTACAATAAAATGCGCGTTTTTAATGTGATGACTGTGTGGCACTTTGTTCCCGTAGGATTCAAGAGGTGACCTCCACAGTCTCACTCAATGTATTGTCCTCTTTGGCTGTGCAGCGAAAGCCTCAAGGTTTTGTTCCCTCAGGATGCGTCCCCAGAGGCTCGAACTTGGGACTATCACCCTTGTTCTTGCACTCCTGGTACCATTGAGCCAAACGACCCTTGACCCTTGAAAATTTGAGGGATTTTTGTTTTGAAACATAAATTTCCCACTTACTCCTTTATTCACTTATGTTGTATTCCTGCTCAGAGTCAATTTATTTTCCTACTTCTTTACCCGAAATTATATTTAAATTTCACGTTTTGATTTATATGGCCGATAGAAATTTCGACAGCATAACGACTTATACATAAGCCTACCCACCTGCAAAACAATTGTTTTCAACAATCCTAGATATCCACAACTACCAAACATGCTTTCCAAATCCACATCAACAACCCAATACATCCATTTGAATTCAAGACCAATCACTCTAAGTCAAATTCCCAAAAAGTAGTATTCTTTTACATTTGTTTTTCTTACAAATTACATCCCAACAAAATATTTCCAATATATGTCTGTGCATATAAAATGTGTCTGGTAAAGGAATGTAATTGTATACCTTTCCTACGTGTACAAAAAGTAGCCTCGGGTAGCTCTTTCCCACTAGCCTACGTCATGTACGCGACAGGTAGCACCTATAGATCACTGCAAATAGTCTGAAAGGTAGAGGGGTGAGCTTCCGGGGAAAAGCCTAGTAAGATAATACGTTTAAAATAGTTCTGATATGTAAAAGCATGTAAAATCGTTCATAAACCATTCTTTAAAGGATATGTAAATTTTCATTTCGTGCATAGTAATCATGAGAAATTATGATGCATGAGTTTCATTTAAATCAAATAACATGCTTACTGTTTCATAAAATTTTCATCATTCATGAACATTTCATAAATCATAATTGTTTGTAAACATTTGTCATAAATCTCATAAAAGAACATAATCATTGATCAGGGTCATCATTATAATCATGATTCATAATCAAATCGAGGAGACTAGGCTATACTAAGTCATGCGATACGTGTCATTCTCCGTAGAGAGTCAATCATACCTATGGACATGGTAAGGGGGGGCTATAGACTGGATCAGGGCCGTACAACACTTACATACAAACATGGGTAGTATCTATCTTTCTTACATTTCTCTAGCACTTAGCTAGGGCACGGGCACCAAAGGCACTCTCCATGCGGGAAATATTCATAAGTGCTGCGCAGGCACGAGATACTACCAAAACATCATCATCATAAACCACCCGTAGTAAGACATCTACCACACAGGTAGAGTCAAGTGCTACAGGGGCCCTACGTACCGACACTCAAGTGGTGGAGCCGGAACACCACATGAAGTAGCCATGCATGAAGCCTACAGTCTCAATAAAATTATTTTCCCTTTTCTTAAATACTTTTGAAAATGTCAAAAGTTTATTTCCAAAGCATAAATATGGAATTACAAACAATCATAAAAATTTCATGCACTTTATTATTTTCAGGAAATTCATCTCATAAACATAAATGTACTTGGTGAACATTTTCTAAAACGAAATCATATACGTAAACCGTTTCATAAGTATGAAAACAATTATAAATCATTTTAAAACATAATATTGCTTCGTAAATTCTTTTTTTTTTTTAAACAATGCAACGAGGATTCATCATCAGAACTAAGTTAAATAGTACCCTTTACCTCGATTTATCGAAAATTCCAAGTTTGAGTGATGACGCCTCCAAGTATCTCAATTATATCTTCTACGATTCTCTTACACTGAAATTTATATTCTTAGTATCCTATTTATTCGAATTGTTCACAATGCATCAGAATCGTAACCTTATTCATCTAGGAAAATATACTGGGAATTTAAGTTCTAACGTTCTAAAATCACATCCAAATATATAATCAACCTCATGGGAGTTTACCAATTTTCCTCTTTTCTTCTAGTTCCATCATACATTCGAAAATTTAATCCTACTACAAAGTCTTTAGCTACATTCCTAATTAAATTGTCCTTTTTCTCCTATAATCTTATAAGTTTCCTACCTGCTCCTGCTTGTGTGTTCATATTATTGTCGACACGCACTTATACTAACACACACATTTATTATATATATACATAAGTATATATATTATTTATTATTTCTTTATTTCTTTACTATTATTATTATTATTATTATTATTATTATTATTATTATTATTATTATTATTATTATTATTATCTACTTCTCATTTATTCTCTGATTTTGTCGATTCATGATTCGTTTTAAGCTACCCATAAAAATTTCTTTTCTCTACTTTTCTCTTCATCATCAGAATGGCCCAAATCTATCATCCACAAAATAATCAAATACAATTTTATCTTCTTCAATCTTCAATTTCAATTCTTGATAATTTAACTTCTAATGTCTAGTTCCTTGCCTAATTCTCAAGATCCCCAAATCTGTCAAATTAATCCCTAGTTCCCTAATTTCTTCACAATCAAATTTCAATTAATTCATACAACATTTATGCTTCTATAATACAATTTATACATACATTAAACTAAAGAAAGCTTGGGTTTTTACCTAGGGATCCACTGGTACAAAAATGGGGAAGCAAAAATTAGGTAATTTATCTGTATTTTTTTTTAACATTGTAGCATCAAAAAAAGGGGTGGCCGGACGGGGAAGGACAGACAAGGGAGGTTGTCGAGCTTGGGTTCGATGCGGTCGGCATCGGGTCTCCTCCGGGTTACTGCAATCTGCGAAATAGAGGAAAACTCCTCTGTTTCGTTTCTGTTTTTCAGGCGAGGGGAGAGAGAGAAGGAAGGGAACGGGTCGACGTTCCGGTGAGGAGTGGTTACTGATCTTAAGGCCTTGATTCGGTTGGCTGACGAGCGAAAAGGAGAGAGGAAGGAAAGGGAGGTCGTCGATGCTTCTGGGGAAGGTTTGGTCGCCGGCAGTGAAGGAAAACGTGGATGGCAGGCGAAACGAAAGGGAGGGGAAACGGGCTTCGGCCGGCGATCGCAGAGGAAGGGAATTAGGGGGGGCAAGGTTTTTTTTCTTTAGGATCGCGCGACCTAAATTTTTTTTTTGTTTTTGTTTTTCTTTATTTATTTATTTATTTTTATTATATATATATATATTATATTTGTATTTATATATATATATATTTAATTATATTTTCATTCTTGGATAATTACATGTATATATATTTATTGTAATTATTTTTATCCTTCATTTTTTTTCAACTTAACAAATATATATATATATATATACATATACATATATTTTCTTATAACATATTTCTATTTAATCTTTTTTTATTGTTTAATTTAAATACAAAAAATTTACGGTGTTTACACTGTGTCTCGGTACATTAACGAAAGATTAAGAAATTGGCACTATAGGAATACAACTTAAGTAAAGGATATAAAAAAAAACTCGTTTTTTCGCGTTTCTGAGGCGTCACAGTTTACTTGGTATCAGAGAAAAAGTTGTCTAGTACTGTCAGTGTCAAATCGAAAAGTCAGATTACATCCTAAATTGTCTATGTTTGTCTGGTTGTAAAGTAAGTATATTTGTTAAGTCAGGACTAAAATTTTGAGTGTAGGTGCAGGTAAACGATTACTGAAATTATGAGTGGTAGGAGAGGCCGTCCAAGGAAACAGACACAACCTGTTTCGCCACCTCCCCCTCAACCTGAGAGCCCCACTGAGAGAATAAGGAGGCTCGAGGAAACAGTACATGCATTGACTGCCATTATTGCCCAACAGTTTGGGGCAAACACCCCTGGTACTGATGCCACTCCTGCACCAGCACAGGTTCCTCCTCCCCCACCACAAAATCCTTCGGCAACCCCAGCACCTTTGAAAATGAGTCTCCCAGAATTTACAGGGGTAAAAGATCCGATTAAGGCTGAGGGATGATTAATAGACCTAGATTCGGTATTTCAATATTTGGGTTGCACGGATGAAGAAAAGGTAATTATGGCCAGTTATATGCTCAAGGAAGAGGCCAAATTTTGGTAGAGGACCACACAAAAAATCTTAGCTGATAATTCAGCAGATATTACATGAAAGGCATTTTTAGATGCATTTAGGGCCCAATATATTTTGCTTATAGCACAAAAGAAGATGCAGGCAAAATTTTTGAATTTGACTTAGGGTAGTTTGACTGTTGATCAGTATGAAAGTCGATTCACTACCCTTTTGAGATATGATCTTGACACCCTTAGGGATCCAACGGGCCGAATTGAGAGATTCTTAGCAGGTCTGAGATCAGGGATCCAAAACAGATTATTAGGATTCCGATTTGAGGATTTTAAGGATGCTCTAGGTCAGGATCAAGAAGTTGAAAGGGACTTAGATGTGACCTGAGCTGAGCATGGGTACAAAGCCAAGGATCAAGATAAAGGAAAAGGGATACAGGCATCCCGATTTGATATGAGAAAGAGTCAGCCAAAGAGGAAAAGAACAGATGAGTCTCAGACATGGGCTGGAAAGCCCAAGATCCCCATGGGTAGTGCTGCCACTGCTTGAAGCCCTAGGACAGTAGTGCCGCGGTGTAGGAACTATGGTAAGATACATGTTGGTGAATGCCATTGGGCTACTAATGTTTATTTCAGGTGTGGAAAGGCAGGGCATATGATTAAGGATTATCCATTAATGAGACCTTATGAATCTCGGGAACAACCAAAATAGCCTGAGAGGTAAGTATAGATTCCCAGAGACAGGTGCCGCAACGGAGAGCAACAGCTGCAGAGAAGGGTAAGAGGCCCATTGCACAGGGACATGTGTGAGCGATAGACAAAGAGATAGCTGACATCTCCTCCGATACTATCAGAGGTACGCTTATGGCCTGTAATTGCTATGCACATGTTTTATTTGATTCAGGTGCTACACACTCTTTTATTTCCTCACAATTTGCATGTAAATTGCATTTAGAACCTGAATCCTTGAATCCCATGTTACGTATCAGTAAACCTATGCATGACTCTCAATTGACGGATATGATATGTAAAAATTGTGAAATCGTGGTAGGAGGTAGAAAGCTGTTAGTAGATCTAATTTTATTGAATATGTCGGGTTTTGATGTAATTTTGGGTATGAATTGGCTAGCTGCTAATCATGTAAGTTTAGACTACTACACTAAGATCCTGACTTTCTCCTTACCCGAAAAGTTTGATGTATGTTTTGTTAAGAATAAATAAAATGCATGGTGTTAAATTTTACGAAGTTATTGGTTAATAAATTAAAAAATTGCTAACAGTATGATTCATATGAAGGCTATATTGCCTTTATTTCTGACAACAGTCAAGAACCACCAAGTATTCAAAATGTTCCAGTTGTATGTGAGTTTCTCGATATCTTTCCAGAAGATTTATCAGGGCTACCACAAGAGAGAGAAGTTGAATTTGCAATTGATCTGGTGCCCGACACTCAGCCTATTTCTAAGCCACCTTATCGAATGACATTGGTCAAATTAGAGGAATTGAAAAAGCAGTTACAAGAATTGCTCGGTAAGGGATTTATTAGGCCGAGTGTGTCTCTATGGGGTGCTCCAGTACTGTTTGTCAGAAAGAAAGACGACAGTCTTTGCCTGTGTATTGATTATAGACTGTTGAACAAGGCAACGATAAAGAATAAGTATCCTCTACCAAGGATAGATGACTTATTCGATCAATTAAGAGGGGCCTCAGTGTTCTCCAAAATAGATCTGAGATCGGGTTATCATCAGTTAAGGATTAAGGAGGCTGATGTACCGAAGATAGCCTTTTGGACCCGATATGGGCACTATGAATTTTTGGTGATGCCTTTTGGACTGTCTAACGCCCCTACTGCCTTTATGAATTTGATGAATGATGTTTTTTAAGAATATTTTGATAAATTTATGATTGTGTTCATTGATGACATACTGATTTATTCTAAGTTTCGAGAGGAGCACGAGTAACATTTGAGAATTGTGCTCCAGACTCTTCATGAGAAGAGACTGTATGAAAAATTCAGTAAATGTGCATTCTAGTTGGAACAAATTGCCTTCCTCGGACACATAGTATCTAAGGATGGGGTGTCTGTGGATCCATCCAAAGTGGATTGAGTATTAAAATGGGAGAGACCGATGACAGTGACAGAGGTTCAAAGTTTCCTGGGATTAGCAGGATACTACTGAAGGTTTGTCAAAGGATTTTCCCGGATTGCAGCTCCACTATCTAAATTGACCATTAAGAATATCCCATTTGAGTGGTTTGATCAGTGTGAGTGGAGCTTCCATGAGCTCAAACGTCGGTTGACCACAGCACCAGTCTTGACCATTCTGAGTGGTTCAGGAGGATTTACAGTTTATAGTGATGCCTCATACCAGGGTTTGGGCTGCGTGCTAATGCATAATGGTAGAGTGGTTGCTTATGGGTCTCGCCAGCTAAAGGACCATGAGCGTAACTATCCCACTCATGACTTGGAGTTGGCTGCAGTAATTTTTGCATTGAAGATATGGCGACATTACTTGTATGGTGAAAAGTTTTAGATTTTCATCGACCATAAGAGTCTCAAGTATATTTTTGATCAAAAGGAGCTGAATATGAGATAGCGAAGATGGATAGAGCTTCTGAAGGATTATGACTGTGAGATTTTGTACCATCCGGGTAAGGCAAATGTGGTAGCAGATGCCCTCAGTAGAAAGGGTATGGTGTCCTCTATGATGATTAGAGAATGTGACTTGTTAAAACAGTTCTTCGAGCTTAGACTCAGTGTTAATAAGGTTAAGAATGGATTTACGGCTAGCCTACAGATAGAGCCCAGTATATTGGATCAAATCAGAGCAGGACAGAGGAATGATCAGAAATTATTGGATATGGTTAGTCAGGCTGAGGAGAGATCGCAGTCAGAATTCTTGGTCAGTGATGATGGGTTGTTAAGATTTCGGGCTCGTATTTGTGTACCCCATGATGACACCCTTAGACGAGTATTTTAAAAGAGTCTCATTGTTCTCGATCACCATGCACCCTGGTAGTACTAAGATGTATCATGATCTCTGAAAAGTGTATTGGTGGACAGGAATGAAGAAAGATGTGGCAGATTTTGTGGCTAGATGTTTAATCTGCCAACAGATTAAGGCTGAGCACCAGAAGCTAGTAGGACTGCTTAAGTCTTTACCAGTGCCTACTTGGAAATGGGAGTATATTACTATGGATTTTATTATGGGGTTACCCAGTACCCAGAGAGGTCATGATGCAGTCTGGGTGATTATGGACAGACTGACAAAGAGTGCTCATTTTCTTACCATTAAGAGCACTGATTCTCTGGATAAGCTAGCAGAACTGTATGTCCGAGAGGTGGCACGATTGCATGGAGCCCCAGTTCACTTCAAGGTTTTGGACTCGTTTCCAGGAAGCTATGGGATCTTGACTGAATTTGAGCACCGTCTATCATCCTCTGACAGACGGTTAGTCCAAGCGAACTATTCAGACCTTAGAGGATATGTTAAAGGCATGAGCACTAGATTTTAAGGGCTCATGGGATGATCATTTGCCTCTCACTGAATTTACTTATAATAATAGTTATCATGCTAGCATTGGTATGGCTCCTTATGAGCTCTATATGGCAGGAGATGTAGATCCCCGATTGCATGGGAAGAAGTGGGTGATAAGAAAATACTTGCTCCCAAACTAGTTGAATAGGCAGCTAAAGGTGTTCAGTTAATCTGTGATAGATTGAGGACAACACAAAGTAGGCAAAAGAGTTATACAGATGTGCGAAGACGTCCTTTGAAATTTCAAATTAGGGACTCTGTATTTGTAAAGGTGTCTCCGATGATGGGTGTCACACGTTTTGGAAAGAAAGGGAAGCTCAGTCCTCGCTTCATTGGTCCATTTGAAATATTGGAGAAAGTTTGAGACGTTGCATACCGACTTGCACTACCCTCACAGTTTTTGGGTATACATGATGTCTTTTACGTTTCCATGTTGAGGAAGTATTATACGGACCCTTCTCATGTCATAGAGTACAAACCATTGGAGATTCATGAAGACATGAGTTATATTGAACAACCGATCCGGGTCCTCGACAGAAAAGAGAAGGTACTTTGATCTAAGTCGATTCCACTGGTAAAGGTTCTCTGGCGACACCACTCGATAGAAGAAGCTACGTGGGAGCTAGAGAGCCACATGAGAGAGAAGTACCTACAATTATTCGATGGACTAGTTTGAATTCGGAGGATCGAATTCCTAAAAGGTCGGGAGAAATGTGAAACCTAAATTTTTCCCACTTTATTTCTTATTTAGAAAACTAAAAAGTAATTGAGAACTCAAAATAATATTGTGCAGGCCCAAAACCACCAAAGCACTCGGGTTACTGATGTGGGACCCGCTGGCACGTAAATTGAGGTAAGGCTCTAAGCCTAAGAATTTCTTAAGAATTACATGTTTGAGTATGAATTGATGTTTAGAAGTGAAAACTAAGGGATTGAAAGTGAAAAAGTTAGTAAGGTTCGGGTTTTGCACTATATCGAGCAAATGGGCTCGGAAAAGAGAATAAATCCGGAATAAATTCTAAAAATTCCCAAAAATTATTCTGAGGCTGTAGAAAATTAATATAAGATGAAATTTACTTGAGAAATCAAAATCAAGTGGAAATATGGAGGTTTCAGGGATCAAATTAATTGTTAAGATAAATTAAAAACTTTAAGCCATTTTGCTCGGTATTGACCAAATCGAGCAAAATGGGCTCAATCGGGTAATGTTTCTTAAACAAGTGACCCCCAAATTTTTATGAAACATACTAGAGACATATTATAACACTTGAGAAGTGGAAATTTGAAGAAAATTGGACTAGAATAATTTTTCATGAATTCTTCTAGAAGAGGATAGAAATTTGTCCCCTTCAACCTACCGACCCAGCCCTCATATTTGTCAAATTTGAAGACCTTTCAGTATTCAATTCGAGCCAAGTTTTTCAAGTCTGAAATTATACTTAATGAGCTTTCAGGGGGCATAAAAATCAACCCCAAAGGACATCTAGGCCGAGAGATATTCCCCTCCCTTCATTCCCGCAGGCGTCCTCCCTTTCCCCTCAGTGCGTGATTTTTTTGGCCACCTTCCAGCCAGATTCAGGTGTTGTCTAAGAAGGATAAAGTCTTTCTATATCATCGTCTATACCATATAAAAAATTCAGCCACAAATAAGTTCATTTTCTAGGTGAAAATCTCAAAATAAAAACGGTGGATGGATCTATCCTGTTTTTGGTAAGTGAAGAAGAAACTTAGAATTTTTTATTCTTTGGCTGATTTTTCTTGTAGTTTTTGAGGATTCTAAGCTCTATACATGTTAAATAACAGTTGAGGATCAATTTTGAGGAAGAAAAACGTGGTCAACCTTGGTCAAGCCAGAGGTAAAGTTGATGGATGATGATGAAGTTCATATATGTTGTTATTTGGTGTTGTTGAAAGATTTTTAATTAAGTGGACTTGGATGATTTAACTTCTAAGAATGATTTGAGATCTGGAAAGCAAGGAATTGATGTGTTTATGTGAAAAATTTGATGAATCTAAGGTTATTAACGGTTAAATTTATACTGAGAAAGCTCGATTTATAGTTTAACTCAGTGTAAAATCAAAAAAATGAAAGAATTGAAAATTTGACAAAGTGACTAGCTTGATTTATGAACTTGAATGAGTCATAAGGTTAATGAAGTAATGAAATGAGAAATTAGAATAACGAAATTTGCCAAAAACAACACTAAATCGATAAAACCGAGAAAACTGAAAAAGTTGATCGAAAAGACAAAATTGGTCAAACTTTGAGAAGATAAATTAAAATTGAGTATGTTAAGATGAAATTGATCAATATATGATGAATGGATATCATTTTGGGCAGTTCAGGAATTTGGCACGTAAATCGAGGTAATCTCGAGACCCGACAAGTTTGCGTTGCCCTACAATCTACAAGGGATATGATTTAAAGTAGTATTGGTATTCAATTATCTTACTTCAGCTTAAAAATGTGTTAAGAATATTAGTTTTTACGAATAATACTTTCGAACCTAGAAATATTACTATGCACTCGAAAGTCGAGAAAACTGAAAGAAAAGCCCTATTTTTCGAGCTCTTCAAAAAAGTACTTTTGATATCTGTGAAATGTTTTTAAAATGAAATTTGTTATATGAAAAGAAAAAATATTATTTCTACAAGTTACGAGTGAAAGGACTCGAATTTTTATTAAAAATATGATTTCTACAAGTTACGGGTGAAAGGACTCGAAATATGATTAAAAATATGATTTCTACAAGATACGAGTGAAAGGACCCGAGAAATGATTAAAAATATGATTTCTACGAATTTACGGGTGAACGGACCCGAAATATGATTAAAACATTATTTCTACGAATTTACGAGTGAACGGACTCGAGAAATGATTAAAAATATGATTTTCTATGAATTTACAGGTGTACGGACCCGATATATGATTTTCTACGAGTTTACGGGTGAACGGACCCGAGAAATGATTTCAAAGAAATGTTTTGAGACTGAGGCTATATGTAAGCTATGAGAGCTATCTTAAATTGTTGTGTGGGGTCTAGACCATCGTGGAACATGCCTCATACCACCTGGTGTACGTTTAGTCCCTTGTGGTGCATGTTGAAGTGCGTCGGGTATTTGTACCACTCGGTATGATGTTTACGCTACTCTCTGTTAAAAGAAATATTTGTTTAGTGGCGAAGGGCTCTGTAAGACCCTGATCCAGTCTACAGTCCCTTACCATGGCCATCAGTACTACGTATAAGTGAAACATCTATGCAAATTTCCTATGTGAAATGCATACATGAATACGACTCTTGTCGTAATGAAAATGCTGCCTAGTCTCCATAAAAAGAATCAATATTATTTGAAAGAAAGAGTACTAAATTTTATGATTTAAATATTATGTGCTCTGACTTGATTTGCTCTTTAAATGAGCTATGTGATATATACTATGTGAATGATTTCCTACGGGATATTTGTTACATGATTTACATGCTACGTGATTTATAAGATGCATGATTTATATATTACATGCTACCATTATGATATCACAAGTACTTTGACTTGTCTTTCGAAATTAAATATGTTTCGGTTAATATTCACGTGCATGATATTTTATAAAATTTATATCACAATATTTTGCATTTACATGTTTTAATGCTAAGACTGCCTTAAATGCATGTCTTACTGGGCTTGAAGAGCTCACCCCTTTATTTTTACCTCACAGATTATCTTAATTAAATTGTCACCCCTACTTGCCGTATAATAGTCGTGGACAGGCAGACTCAGCCCTTCCAGGCTATCCTCAGTACTAGTAAGGTATATTTACTTTATCTACCAGACTTCTTGTAAAGTATAGACAATGTTGTAATAATGTTTTGGGATGTAAAATAAGAAATATGAATGTAACTAAAGTAGTAGTAATGCGCTTTAAACTTTACTGTATATTCTGGATATGTAAAGTGTAGGAATGAAAATAGACGTACTGATAAGTAGAGGAAAGAAATTGAAATCGACTGGTTGTGATTATAAACTGTGTCTCGGTACATTAACTAAAGATTAAGAAATTGGCACTGATAGGAATACAACTTAAGTAAAAGATATATAAAAAAAAGCTCATTTTTTTGCGTTTTCAGGGCGTCACAATTTCTTCCCAAATTTCCACTTCTCAGGTGTTCTTCAAGGTCTCTAGTATTTCTTATAAAAATTTGTGGTCCACTTGTTTAAGAAAAGTTCCCCGATTGAGCCCAATTTGCGTGATTTCGTCATTATCGATCAAAATGGCTTAATGTTTTTGGTTTACTTTAAAAATTAATTCGACCATCAAGACCTACGTACTTCCACTTGATTTTCATTTCCTACGTTAATTTCACCTTATACTAATTTCCTATGGCCTCAAAATAATATTCATGAATTTTTTGAATTTATTTCGAATTTATTTCTCTTACTAGGCTTAGTTTCTCGGTTTATTGTAAACTCGAGCTTTACTAACTTTTTCACTTCCAACACCTTAGTTTTCATTTCTAAACATCAAAACTTACTTATACATGCAATTTTTAAGAAATTCTTGAACTTAAAACCTTACCTCGATTTTTATGCCTCGAGCTCTGAGCCACTATCTCGAGTGTTTCGATTTGTTCCGAGCATGCACAATATTATTTCGAGTATTTTAATCTCTTCTTAGTTTCCAAATAAGCAACAAAACAAATAGTTTGGGTTTCATATTTCTCTTCACCTTTTAAGAATTTGGTTATCCAAATTCAGGTTGGTCCATTGAATAATTGAGGGTACTTCTCTATCATGTGGCTCTCTAGCTCTCACGTAGCTTCTTCTGTCGAGTGGTGTTACCAGAGAACCTTTACCAATGGGATTTTCGCGACCCTCAACTTACCAAAATACGTACAAGTTTTTCGCATTTTCATACATCATTTATTGTCCGTCCTTACCTCAATCGTGAACAGCTACTCTCCCCAATAGTTGGGCTGTGTGTCGACATCTAACTCACTCCACCATACCAATTCAATTTGCATATTATTTATAAGTAAACACTTGTATAAATAAATCAGAGTCATTTACATGTGTTTATATTGTTTTACATCCCCAATAGTTACATACAAAATGCTATTGTGCTATCGTAAGTTTAG
This sequence comes from Firmiana major, assembly GCA_033439115.1. Lineage (NCBI taxonomy): Eukaryota > Viridiplantae > Streptophyta > Magnoliopsida > Malvales > Malvaceae > Firmiana > Firmiana major. The sequence continues at coordinate 28,437,290 of CM065910.1, forward strand.
ATACAAAATTACAACAGTTTGTATACCTTACGCGATGAGATGCAGCGGATACCAAAAGGGAACGCCTCAAGTCATGCTCAATCTATACTCAACACTCTGTAGAGAGGGGGAAAATAAGGGGGTGAGCAACCACACGCTGAATAAGGCAATCATGCGAACCGGTAGATACTGCACTATCTACGTGATCATGATGCCATGCTCAAATCATACTTTTCATCGTTTCTCCAAATATGAGTTCATGTTTGTGTTAATGGTATGTAAAGCATTCATGCTATTAAAATTCAGTGCACAATTCATTTCAAAGCATGGTATAAATCATCATGCATATTTCACGATAAAGCATGGCATTAACCATCATGCATTTTTCACAATAAAGCATGACAATAATCATCATGCATCAGTGCACTTTAAAAACCATTAACAAAACAATCCAACACTTGTCAGGTCTCAGCCCATCCCTCAGACTGTCCTGACCCACAAATCATTTCAACATGGATTTATTCACAAAGCAATAGACATGTGAGATAGGCAATTCAATAAAAGGTAATAACCTATAGGACTATGGCCATATCTTGTGATACCGACTACACGGATCAGGGGTGCGGGATATCACCACTATTTGCTTCCACACGGGAGGTGGGTCAAATCCAGCCCGTCGATCCATAGTAGATCTCGTCCGAAGACGGCATATCACAATCTTAACACGGTACAACGTACTCCGTGGACCCAATCAACACATCATATCACGCCACATCTCAAAATGCATGTGTGAGCCTATTTAATCAGTACGACCTCTTGTCTACCCGAAGCTCCTAACATGGCTATCAACATGTCAAAATCACAAACTGCACGTGCAAGCCTATTTAATCAGTGTGACACCAAGTCTGCCCAAAGCTCCAAGCACGACAACAATTAAGGTGGGCATCTAATGCGAGTTATGCTCAAACACTATGCCAAAACCAGTATAAAAATCCATGTGAAAACTAGTGCGAGCTAAGCTCCAGCACTCATGCGTATAAAACACATCAAATCTCGTGCGAGTCCGGCTCTAGCACGCTTTCATTCTCACGAAATCACGTAGGTGGCTCAGTCTTTGCAAAACATGGTTATCAACCAAATCACATCATTTATTTTTGCAAATCATTTCAGATATTAGCCAACCTACCTATCATTTGCTAGAAAGTAATAAATCATGATTTTCAAAGCATTATGCTTTTGTTTTCATGCACATTTCTCAAACACCCAACGTTTTACCCTTCAATCACCCAATTTCATTTCCTAACATCTCATGCATTCTAGCAAAGTATTTAGGCACCCAAATTGCGCATAGATATCTCTAAGAGTCCACAGAATTCCCTTACCTCAATTTACTTGAGTGCGACTCTTTTTTCCTGTTAGCTTCTTGCGCTCTTAGCTCACCTTGTTCCGGTGTATCCTCGGAAGCTACGATTCAATCATCCAAACCACTTGAGTTAAAGTTGTTAACTCACATTTGACCTTATTAGTCAATATAACCCATCTTTGCATTTACCAATACCTTAATCCACATTTTACTCCTCTTTAGTAAATCTCACAATTTATTCACTAACAACACCTTAAAATCATACCACAACACTATTATTAACTTCAATATATCTCATTCATCATTAATCTCAACACATTTCACTTTCTTACACTAGACCATTTCTAGGTCATGGTGAATTTATTACTTCATAGGTAGTTTCTACCCTTTCTATGCATACCAAACAACTCCAAAATCAATATCTACATAATATACTTGAGTTATTTCATTTAGAAACTCACCTAGCTTGATTTCCTCTTTGCTCCAATGGAAATGCACCTTTGATCCTTCAATCCAACAAGTGGGGAAATGCCTCCAAACTATGTTGTTATTCTCTTTGATGTAAACAACTTTGTCTCTAATAGCTTTCCCTCAAATCTTACTGAAAATGTGTGGATTTAGGAGTGAGAAAGCTAGGTTTTAGGTTGGAAATGGGAAAGGTTAGTTTTTGTCTCAGAAATGCAGATCCAACTGCTCCATATTTATAGATTCAGCTTGATGAGATTGATTTACCTTGGGTGGAGATCGATCTGGTTCTCTTAAAATCCCTCTTTTCCAAGACATTTTTGAAGGCAAGAGATCGATTTGTCAAGGCTTGAGATCGATCTGCTTTCAAACAAAAGCTTAAGGAGATCAATCTGGTCTTAGGGGAGATCGATCTGCTTCCAATCCGAGAGCTAAGGAGATTGATCTGTTCCATTAAGGATCGATATGTATTTTATAGAATGTGTTAGGAGATCGATCTGGCTCCCTTGGAGATCGATCTGCTCTATTCCATTGCTCAAATAAGAGCATTCTGGCTCTTCCAGATCGATCTCTCATCCTATGGGATCGATCTGGCCTTCATATTTCTAGATTTTCTGCAGTTTTTCTGTAACAACTCATACCAAAACAACTTTAATTTGCTACCATAGTCATTTTCTCATCCAATCATTTTTGAGGCTTGACAATGGAATCCATTCATGCTTTATACCTATTGAAACTTGTGTGGAATCTTTATATAACCAAGGTATATGGTATACACCAAGTGAAAGTGCACAACTCATGCACATCTTCCTTCTCTTTTGCCACACTACACATTTTCCATTTTACTCCCATTTCTTCACATGGTTAAGTCCATATCTTAATATTCATACATAATACAACTTGTACGTACAATCACAACTCTTATTACATGTGTGTACATTAAACTTATGGACTTACATTACATGTACTTCACATTACAAGTATATCACCATACTTACAAGCTCATTTACATATATATGCCTATATATACACATATACGGGGTCTCACATTCTCCCCCAATTAGAAAATTTGATCCTCCAAATTGGAACCAATTCAATCCGTGAATAACTCGGGATACTTCTCCCGCATCAACTGTCCAATTCCCATGTGGCCTCTTCCACAGTGTGATGTTGCCAAAGAACTTTCACCAAGGGAATTGTCTTTACCCTCAGTAAGGGGGAGGGGGGGTAAGGGACTCATTGTTAAATTAATGATTTGCACACACAATCATTTTATTTCATAGTTGAAACTCAATATAAAATGTAGCATGAACTCATTAAAACATTATTCTCATCTCATTTCTCTAAAATCATGTAAAACATGGGAGTACATATTTAGTACAAATCACAGTCACAAGCATGTGGAAATCAGGATGTGATAATGGCTTTTCTCGTTAAAACGTGATAAAAATCACCTCATTAGAATGCACGTGGCACAGCCACCAAATACAATCGGCATGTGGCACAGCCACTGAATACAATTTGCACGTGGCACAGCCACTGAATACAATCCTCACGTGGCACAGCCACCAAATAGAATCGGCACGTGGCACAGCCACTGAATACAATCCTCACGTGGCACAACCACCAAATAGAATTCGCACATGGCACAGCCACCAAACACAATCCACACGTGGCACAACCACCAAATAGAATTCGCACGTGGCATAGCCACTAAGCACGATCCACACGTGGCATAGCCACCAAATAGAATTTGCACGTGGCAAGCGAGGCTAGATAAGTAACCAGCACTACCAGAGCAGGAGAAAATACGTTGGACTTACATACTACCAGAGTAATGCCCGACGTTATTCAACATGACATGCCTAAGTCTCAATTAATAGCTATTATCACAAAAATCGTTTTGCCTTCACGTAGAACTCATAACGGTTTTCTCTCATAAATTGCTTTTAAAACATTTGTGTACTCAACACAAAACATGTTAAAACCGAGTTCCAACCAGTAAAACCACGCACACATTTCTCAATCTCAGTACGCCTTAATGTAGAACCCAAATCTCTTTTTATGTTTCAAATACAAAATGGTTGTAAAACGATTTTCATATTTAGTTTACAACTCAAATAATTGGGCCCCAACCGACTATAAAATCGTGTGCAATAACTCATAAAAACATGCTTGTTTTCTCAAATCTCATTTCATGCTACAATATCATCACAAAGCACATACACAAATAGGTTTGAGTTTTCCCTTACATCTTTGCACATTGTATAGTGCAATCGTTCCCCCGTATCACGGACTAGTCTCGCATTCCCCTCTGGAACTCTCGAGCTGTCCAAACGATGTAAGAACATCAAGAACCTAACTAAATCATATTATTGAGCACACATTTGCTCATATTTTCATCAACACCTCAATTAACTCAATTCTCATAACTCTATCACAATTCACATAGTCATTCACTACACCTCAAAATTCTACGTTTCTCATACCATATTCCATGCTAAATTCACCACATTGTTTCAAATCCCAAATTATAACCATAATTCCCAAAATTACGACAATTGCATAATAACATCTCTACTCCAACAAAAACATAGTTTCATAAATCCCTAATAATTTTTCAACTATTTCATCATAATGCCCATGTTCACAATCGCCAAAAATTACTTCAAAATCAAAGATCGAGGTTTAGAAAATTACCCAAAACTTGTGGAGTGCTTAACTCTTGCCTTAATTCAATTCGTCCTTCAATTTCCAAGTATGTTGTTCTCCTTTTGATGAGGAAAAACTTTCCTTCTTGCCATACCCTTGATTTGAACGAAAATGAGTGTTTTGGAGGGGAGAGAAAACTAGGGTTAAAAATGGCGATTTGGGAGAAAGAGAGATTGATTTCCAGGAAAACAAATGGATCTTTATATAGACTGAGAGTAGGAGATCGATCTGGCTCTTGATGATATCGATCTGCATTTGAATTTGGAGACGATTTGGGGGAATTTTATTCCTAGGAGATCGATCTGTCGGGGGGTGAGATCGATCTCTTAATGGCTTTATGAGATCGATCTGCTCCAATTATGAGATCGATCTCTAGTTTACAGAAAGCTTCATGAGATCGATCTGCTCCTTAAGGAGATCGATCTTCTCCTTTACAAAAACATTTTGAGATTGATTCCTTCCTCATGAGATCGATCTCTTCATCACAGAATCATAAGGAGATCGATCCTCTTCCATTAGAGATCGATCTGTTCTCTTAAATTCCTCATTCCTTGTCATTTTTGGCATACCAGATCGATCTGGCCCCGTAGTTTCACACTTAACATAAATTCTCATTTATAACTCATTCATCACTTAAAATTTCATTTCATACCACCTCAATATATGAGTACATCATATTTAGTTCAATCAATTACACTTCATGTTCTCATTACATAATTTGATATGTGTAAAATTCTCAGATCTCACAGGGATAGTCTTGGATCAAAGTACCTTTTCTTTTTTGTCGAGAATTCGGACCGATTGCTCAACATAACTCATGTCTTCTTGTATATCCAAGGTTCATACTCTATCACATGAAAAAGGTCCGGATGATACTTCCTCAACATAGAAACATGGAAGACATCATGTACCCTAGACAGTTGTAAAGGTAAAGCAAGTCTGTAGGCAACATATCCAACTTGCTCCAATATTTCAAATGGACCAGTGAAGCGAGGACTTAGCTTTTCTTCCTGAAATGCATGACACCCTTCATTGGAGACACTTTCACAAATACAGAGTCTCCAACTCGAAATTTCAGAGGATATTTTTGCACATCAATATAACTCTTCTGTCTACTTTGTGTCGTCCTTAATCTATCACAGATTAGCTAAACATCTCTAGCTTCTTCAACTAATTTGGGAGCAAGTATTTTCCTGTCATCCACTTCTCCCCAAGCAATAGGGGACCTACATCTCCTGCCATACAGAGCTTCGTAAGGATTTATCCCAATGTTAGCATGGTAACTGTTATTATAAGTAAACTCTGTAAGAGGCAAATGATAGTCCCATGAACCCTTAAAGTCCAATGCACACACCCTCAGCATATCCTTTAAGGTCTGAATAGTTCGCTCGGACTGACCATCAGTCTGAGGATGATAAACAATGCTCAAATTCAGTTGAGATCCCATGGCTTTATGAAAACAGGTCCAAAACCCAGAAGTGAACCAGGAATCTTTATCAAAAGTAATGCTTACGGGAGCCCCATGCAATTGTGCCACTTCTCTGACATACAAGTCTGCTAGCTTATCCAGTGAATCAGTGCTCTTGATGGCAAGGAAGTGGGCACACTTAGTCAGTCTGTCCACAATCACCCAGACTGTGTCATGACCCCTCTGGGTTCTCGGTAATCCCATAATAAAGTCCATAGTAATATGCTCTCATTTCCAGGTAGGCATCGGTAGTGACTTAAGCAACTCTGCTGGCTTTTGGTGCTCAACCTTAATCTGTTGGCAGACTAAACATCTAGCCACAAAGTCTGCCACATCTCTCTTCATTCTAATCCACCTATATACCTTATGGAGATCATGGTACATCTTAGTACTTCCTAGGTACATGGTGAATCGAGAACAATGAGACTCTTTCAGGATTCTCTGTCTCAGGGTGTCATCATGTGGCATACAAATATGGCCTCGAAATCTCAACAATCCATCATCACTGACCGAGAAGTTCGACTGCGATCTCTCTTCAACTTGACTAACAATGTCCAGTAGCCTCTGATCATTCCTCTGCCCTGACCTGATCTGATCCAATATATTGAGTTCAATCTATAGGCTAGCCATAAACTCATCCTAAACTTCATCAACATTGATTTTGAGCTCGACGACCTGTCCCAACAATTTCCATTTTTTGATCATCATGTAGGATACCATACTCTTCCTGCTGAGGGTATCTGCTACTAAATTCGCCTTGCCCATATGGTACAAAATCTCGCAGTTATAATCCTTCAAGAGATCTATCCATCTTCTCTGTCTTATATTAAGCTCTTTTTTTTTTATCAAAGATATACTTGAGACTCTTATGGTTAGTGAAAATTTAGAATCTCTCATCGTATAAGTAATGCTGCCATATTTTCAGTGCAAAAACTATTGCGGCCAATTCTAAATCATAAGTGGGATAGTTGCGTTCATGGTCCTTAAGCTGGAGAGAACCATAAGCGACCACTCTACCATTATGCATCGGCACACAGCCTAAACCCTGGTAGGAGGCATCATTGTACATTGCAAACCCACCTGAACCACTCGGAATGGTCAAAACTGGTGTTGTAGTGAATCAATGCTTAAGCTCTCGGAAGCTTTGCTCATATTGATCAAACCACTCAAATGGAACATTCTTGTGTGTCAATCTAGTCAATGGAGCTGCTATCCGAGAGAACCCCTCAACAAATCTTCAGTAGTACCGCATCAATCCCAGGAAACTCTAAACCTCCGTCACTATCCTCGGTCTCTCCCATTTCAGTACTACATCAACCTTAGACGGATCAATAGACACCCGATCTTTAGATACAATACGAGGAAAAAAATTTGATCTAACCAGAATTCACATTTATTGAATTTCCCATACATCTCCTTCTCACTGAGTATCTGGAGCACAGTCCTCAAATGCTGCTCGTGCTCCTCCCGAGACTTAGAATAGATCAAAATATCATCACTGAACACAATAACAAATTTATCCAAATATTCTTGGAAAGCATCATTCATCAAGTTCATAAAGGTAGCAAAGGGTGCATTAGTCAATCTAAAGGGCATCACTAAAAATTCATAGTACCCATATCGGGTCAGGAAAGCTGTCTTCGGTACATCAGCTTCCTTAATCCTCAACTGATGATAACCCAATCTCAAATCTATCTTAGAGAACACTAAAGCCCCTTTCAGCTGATCGAACATATAATTTATTCTTTGCAATGAGTACTTATTCTTTATCGTAGCCTAATTCAGAAGTCTGTAATCTATACACAGACGGAGACTGCCATATTTCTTTCTGACAAATAGTATCGGAGCACCCCACGAAGATACACTTGATGTAATAAACCCCTTATCGAGTAGCTCTTGCAACTGTTTCTTTAGTTCCTCCAATTCAACCAATGTCATTCGATAAGGTGGTTTGGAGATAGGCTGAGTGTCGGGCACCAAATCAATTGCAATTTCAATTTTCCTCTCCAGTGGTAACCCCGACAAATCATCCAGAAAGACATCGAGAAACTCGCATACAACTGGAACATCCTAAATACTTAGCAGTTCTCGACTATTATCATAGACAAAAGCAATATTGTCACGACCCTCAATCCACCGAAAATCCACTACAAATTTTTCATTTTTCGTTTATTATTTGATCCATTTCTTATCGTTTATTCTTTACCTTTACCTTACCTGGTCGTGAACAGCTACACCACCAACAGTTGGGTTGTGTATCAGTATAGATCTCATCCAAATTAAATCATTTCAAATTACAATTCATTTAAACGTAAACACTTGTATTTCTAAATCAGAGTTGTTGTTTACATGTGTTTACAATTCTTTACATCCCCAAAAATTACATTTAAAGATATTACTGTGCTTTGACATGTCTAGATACAAAAACTATACAAATGTGTATACCTCATGTGATGGGATGCAGCGGACACCAAAATCCAATCCTCAATCGCTCTCTATCTATTGAAAGTGCTTTGTAGAGGGGGAAAATAAGGGGGTGAGCAAACCACGCGTTCAGTAAGGCAATCATGCGAGTAGGTAGATAATTGTACTATGTACGTGGTCGTGATGCCATGCTTAAATCACACATTTACTTGTCATACTCCAAAACATATGTTCATGCTTGTGTTCATGACATGTTAAGCAATTCATGTTATTTAAATCAATGCACAGTTCTTAAAACATAGCATGGAAAATCATCATGCGTAATACGAAATCAAGGCATGGTAAATCATCATGCAAAGTGCACTTATAAAGCATTTCAAATCTAAGCACAAATTATCACAAAATTCATCATTTGTCAGGACTCAGCCCTCCTATGGACTGTCCTCACCCACAAACACATTTCAAATATGGATTATCATAAAACAAGACATATGAGATAGGCAAATAATATAATAAGGGTAATAACTAGGACTATGGCCATATCCTCTGTGATCCCAGGCTACACGGATCTTAGTGTGCGAGGTATCACCTCTATCTGCTTTCGCACGAGAGGTGGATCATGTCTAACCCGTCGATCCATAGCAGAATATCCATCATCCAAAAATAGCATATATATAATATCACACACGGTACAATGTACTCCATGCTACTTGCACGGTACAACGTACTCTGTGGATCCATAGCATCTCAACATATCTTGCCACATCTCAATACGCACGTACGAGCCTATTTAATAGGTGTGGCACACAGCCTACCCGAAGCTCCAAGCACGACTCCCAACATGTCACAAAATCACGTGTGAGTAATCTCCAGCACGACAATAAGTATAATGGACATCTAGTGCGAGCAATGCTCCAGCACCATGTCAAAATCAGTATGAAAATCTGTGAGAGATAGGCTCTAGCACAATGTCATAAAATTCATGTGAAAACTAGTATGAGCTAGACTCCAGCACTCATGCATGTAAAATTCTAGTGCGAGCTATGCTCCAGCAGTAATGCATGTATAAACACCTCAAATCTTATGCAAGCAACGCTTTAGCACTTTTTTTTTTCACAAAACTCATGTAGGTGGCTCATTCTTTTGCAAAGCATGGTTATAAAAAACCAAACTGAGCTATTTTCATACAAATCACTTAAAATACTAACCAACCTACCAATTCACATGCTAAAAGCAGTAAAAAGATTCAAAACCTCATGATTCTTATTTTTCATGAACTTCACTTAAAATTCTCCGATTTCTTTGCCCTTCAAGCATCCATTTCATTCTAAGACCCTTAGATAACATTAAGAAATCACCCATGTGCTTGAGAGGGCATACAAATATCTCTAGGGCTAACACAATTCCCTTACCTCAATTCTCTGAGAAGCAATTCCTTCTTCCCTTCCCGCTTTTTGTGATTTGGCTCAACTTGCTTCAGATATATCCTCGAAAGTTGCAAACATTCATCAGTCATATGAGTCAATGCCAATAACTCATACTCTGACTTCAACCAATCTGTCTATCTCATCGAGCCTATTTCATTAAGTTTTACCCACTTATCACATTTGACGATCATTATGCCATTCCTACTCAATTTAGCTAGCAACTCACTTAGTAACTTATCAACACTTGGTATAGATGTTTTATCCATAAATTTCCATTCATTCATGCATTTCTACAACATCATATATGTATATTTCATCACTTAACTAATCTCACAATGTGGCTGCATCCAATCATCTCAAAATCATGCATATCACATCACTAACACCTTAGTATAATCCATTTATCACCAACTCAACCATATCTTATTTTTTCACACTAAATTCATTCTAGGTTATGCTTAATTCATCACATTCTAGGTAGTTTCTACGAACAATTTATACAACAATCTACTCACAACAACATCTAGATAAATATACTTAGAGTTGGTGTATTGGAAACTCACCTAGATTTACTTTTCTCTTGCTCCAAATAAGAAGACTCCTTAGCTTCTTCAATCCAACAAGTTGAATATTGGCTCCAAGCTATGTTACTTTTCTCCTCACAATGAACAACTTTGCTCTAATAGCTTTTTCTCATATATTTATGGAAAGGGGTGTATTCTAGAGAGAGAAACCTTGGTTTTTGGGTAAAAATAGAGGAGAAATGGTTGATTTGCTGAAGAATGAAGTTGGTCGTCGTGTTTTTATAGATTGAGAGCAATGAGATTGATCCCCTAGGGTAAAAGATCGATCTTCCTGTGGTTTTTAACTCTCAAATTTTTAGGTTTGCAATGGGAGAGATCAATCTGCTCATTGGGGATAGATCGATCTTTGCTTGGCAAAAGCAACAACAGATTGATCTGCTCATGGGGAGAGGTCCATCTACTCTTGATAGAATTAAATGGAGATCGATTTGCACTTAGGAAGGAATCGATCTCAGCTAGGCAGAGGCAAATGCAGATCAATCTGCTCATTGCAGAGATCGATCTGACTTTGACATATTCACTTGAAATTGTTCTGCTTGCACAACAGATCGATCTGCCTTGAATAGGAAATCGATCTGGCCTTCATCTGGGGCATTCTTGCTGTAGATTTTCCAATTTTTCAAGGGAAAAATTTGTGTTTGATTGCTTCACTAATCATTTTGCAATCTATTCACACTTTGAGCATGGAAAGGTTCATTCCTTATGATTTTCATGTTATGAAACTTGTGTGTATTGCTTGAAATCAGAAAGGATACACAAAATTCATAATCTGTGCATCATTATTTCGTATTTAAATCCTTATCTCCAGTCCGGAAGCTTTAAGTTCTATTCGTTTAGTTTTATAGCCACTTCAGCCCTTATTTAGCCTCTACATGCATCCATGATACTCATTTATCTCATTTACGATTTGTTCGCATTTATATGATTCAAAAATCATTTATCTTACAATTCCATTAACATATAATAAGGTCATATATACATGGGGTCTCACAATCTCCCCCACTTAGAAAATTTGGTCCTCCAAATTGGAACCAATATCAGTCCATGAACGACTCAGGGTACTTCCCCCGCATCAAACTCTTCAACTCCCATGTAGCTTCTTCTGCAGTGTGGTGCTATCAAAGGACTTTCACTAAGGGGATCGTCTTCGATCTCAACACCTTCTCCTTCCTATCCAATATCCGAACTGACTTCTCAACATAAGACATGCTCTCGTTGAGCTTCAATGGTTCATATCTAATTACATGTGTCGGGTCCGGGTGGTACTTCCATAACATAGAGATGTGGAAGACGCTGTGAACGCTCGCTAGCTCAGATGGTAACGATAGCCTGTAGGTCTTATCTCCCACTCTATCAAGAATCTCAAAGGGTCCAATGTAACGATGGCTTAATTTTCCTTTCTTTCTGAACCTCGTTATACCCTTGGAAGGAGAAACTCGTAAAATATCGATTCACCCATCGTGAATTCCAATGGTCTCCGTCTCCTGTCAGCATAACTCTTTTGTCTACTCCGAGCCGTCTGTAATCTCTTACAAATTAACTGGACATCCTCAGAGGCTTGTCTCACTAAGTTGGGAGAAAATATCAGTCGATCAACCACCTCTTCCCATCCAATAGGGGAATGGCATCTCTAGCTATACAAAGTCTAATACGGTGCCATCCCGATACTCGAACGATAACTGTTATTATAGGCGAATACTGCGAGTGGAAAATGGTCACTCAGGAGCCTCTAAAATCCAATGTACACGCTCTTAACATATCCTCCAGGCTCTGTATAGTCCTCTCTCACTAACCATCTGACTGAGGATGGAACGCTGTGCTAAAACTCAGTTGGGTCCCCATCGCTTCCTGAAAATGTTCTCAGAAGTGGGAAGTGAAATGGGCTTCCCTATCAGAAACAACGCTCACTGGAACACCATGCAACCTCATTATCTCGCGTACATCTAGTTCCACTAGTGTACTCAGAGTGTCAGTGGCTCTCATAGCTAAGAAGTGTACCAACTTCGTTAATTTGTCCACTATCACCTAAATCCATCGTGATTCCTACGGGTACTGGGTAAACCTATCACAAAGTCCATAGTGACGTGCTCCTATTTCTAAGTCGGTATAGGTAGAGGTTGTAATAGCCTTGCAGGCTTCTAATGCTCTACCTTCACCTGCTGACAAACGAGACACTTAGCCACATATTCAACTACATCTCTCTTCATTCCTGATCACCAATACACTCTCTGGAGATTCTGATACATCTTGTTACTTCTCAGATGCAGTGTATACTTCGTCGAATGAGCTTCTGTCAAGATCAACCTCCTGACCTCTGGATCATTGGGAACACATATCCTACCCCTGAACCTTAGAAGTCTATCTGAACTCAACTCAAAATCAGTTTATGTACCCCTCTGTACCTACATGAAAATATCATTGCACTGCTGATTAATCCGCTGAGCCTGCCGGATATGATCTACCAAATCTAGTTCCAACCGTAGGCTAGCTACCATAAAGCCACTATCTGCATCAGGCGGGGTCACATCCAAATTGAGGCTCGTGAACTGTTCCAATAGCTCGTGTTCTCAGATCATCATGTATGATATCAACTTGAGATGCTTCCTACTCGATGCATCAGCTGCTACATTCGCCGTACCCAGGTGGTACAAGATCTCACAATCATAATCTTTTAGAAGCTCAAGCCATCTTCTCTGTCTCATATTTAACTCTTTCTGTGAGAACAAATACTTAAAGCTCTTGTGGTCAGTAAATACTTGAAATTTCTCACCATACAAGTAATGACGCCATATTTTCAGGGCAAATACTACGGTCGCCAACTCTAGATCGTGGGTCGGGTAGTTCCTCCTATGATCTTTCAACTGTCTCGATCCATAGGCTACTATATTCCCATCTTGCATCAGTATACAACCCAGTCCTTGGTATGAAGCATCTGTATATACAAAAAAGCCTCCTGAACTGGTAGGAATGGTGAAAATCAGAGCTGTAGTTAATCTCTTCTTCAACTCTTGAAAACTCTTTTCACATCTATCGTCCCACATGAACACGACATTTTTTCTCGTGAGACGTGTCAATAGAGCAGATAATCTTGAGAATCCCTCCACAAACTGACGATAATATCTAGCTAAACCCAGAAAACTCCTGATCTTCATAACTGTCTGGGGTCTTTGCCACTGAACCACTACTTCAATCTTGGATGGGTCCACTGACACACCATCCTTCAATATAATATGACCCAGAAAAGAGATATGCTCTAACAAAAAATGACACTACTGAGTTTAGCGTACAACTTCTTCTCTCGAAGGGTCTGTAGCACTATCCTTAGGTGCTGTTCATTCTCTTCTCTAATCTTGAATACACCAGAATATCATCAATGAACACAATAACAAATCTATCCAAATACTGGTGAAACACCTCATTCATCAACGACATAAAAGCTGCAGAAGCATTCGTCAACCCGAATGGCATAACCATAAACTCAAAATGACCATACCGGGTGTAAAAGACTGTCTTGGGTACATCTCCATCCCGAATTCTTAACTGATGGCACCCAGATCTCAAATCTATCTTAGAAAAGACCTGCACTCCCCGAAGCTGATCCAACAAGTCATCGATGCTTGGAAGGGGGTACTTATTCTTAATGGTCACCTTATTCAACAACCTGTAGTCTTTACACAGTCAGAGGCTCCCATCCTTCTTCTTTTCAAACAAAACCGGTGCTCCCCAAGGCGATACACTCGGTCTAATGAATCCCTTATCCAAAAATTCTTGTAACTGCTTCTTCAGTTCCTTCAACTCAATTGGAGCCATTCTGTACGGTGGCTTGGATATTGGCTCTATACCAGGTGTAAAATCTATACAAAAATTCATCTTTCTATCTGGAAGTAACCCTGGTAAATCATCCGAAAAGACGTTTGGGAATTCCCTAACCACTGGGATGTCTCACAATTTCGGGCATGCCTTATCCACCTCAACCACGTACGCAATATAACCTTTCAAAATATGAACCATTAAATCAGTATAGAATATTTATCTATTCACTTATAACCACAACTACTTTTATTACTTTTCAAGGGGATTTTACATTACATTTCTCGGGGAAACTTACGGTGACGCTATCTACCCTTGGAAATGTTACCGTCTTAGAAAAACAATCCACCACAGCACGATTTATAGCCAACCAATCCATTCCTAGGATTACATCAAAGTCTCTCATATACATTAAAATGAGGTCGGTCATCATTTCCTTTTCCCCTACTCTCAACTTACAATCTCTAAATGCGTACTCTACTAGCTGACTATTATTCATGGGAGTGTTTATCAGCATCCTCCTACTTAACAGGGTAAGCTTCACATACTTAAATAATTTACATACAAATGCAGGTGATACAAATGAATGTGTGACACCAGGATCTATCAAAACATAAGTTTCTAGATCAAAGATCAAGATGGTACCTTTGACCACATCTGACGACTGATTTACAGCATCTTGGTCCAAGGTGTGTACTCGCCCTCTACCAACTACCTATTTTCCCTTCTCTTTAGTTGTCGTTCTCTGTCTCGGAGTAGGTGCCACGACCCAAATTACCTAAAAATCAGAGTAAATTTTTCGCTTTTTAATTTCTTTACCCGTCGTGAACAGTTACACTACTAAACAGTTGGGCTATGATTCGGTGTTAGTCACCTCTCACCTATTTACCATTCCATTTTCATACTTCATTTATATATTAATTTATTTTAAATAAATACATCCCCAATATTACATCCATGTATAGTACTGTGCCTCTATATGTTCAGATACAAAAATTTTACAAATGTGTATACCTGGTCTTGATAAAAAGCAGCGAATATGACTACTGTCATTCTCTTCTACTGAATATACCCTATGGGGTGGAAAATGAAAGGGTGAGCATAAACAGCTTAGTAAGGCAATAATGTAAGCAGGTAGATAACTATACTATCTACATGATGATAATGTCGTGATATAAAATCGTTTATATTTAGAGCATGAGGTATGACTAAAATGATGCCACATGTATGTATATATCATATAAGAGAAGTCATGAAATCAACATATAAATCAAACATTGAAAAATCATCATGTATGACATCTCATGCTCGTCACATTAAAACTTATTTGTTTCATCATAAACTCAACACTCAAAAACTTATCTGTTTCATTATAAACTCTTCACGTTAAAACTTATTTGTTTTATCATAAAACAATCACATCAAGTCTAAACCCATCTCTCGAGAATACCTTGATTCATTAAATCGCATCTCGTTTAAAAACATAAATCGGGACATTACCCATCCTTCGGGTTTGTCTTGGTCTATCCAGACCGTATGATATCATGTGAGGCATGTAGGTTACTATATGAAAATCGAGGACTATGGCCATACTTTGTCCCTGTGATCCCAGGCTACACGGATCCCGATGTGTGGGGTATCACAACTGCAACGGGAGGTGGGGTCAAGTCCTACCCGCCAGAATATCAAGTAACATCATCGAGTCATCATGACTGCACGGTACAGTGTACTCTGTGTGACATACACGGTACATCATACTCCGTGGACCCATATCATAGTCTGGGGGTACCTGCCGTAGGTCTTATCCACCCCAATACTATGTCGATAACCAACCCATGTCTCAAAGTATACGTGCGAGCATCTCAACTCTCTACGACACACAGTCTATAGGAGGCTTCCGCACGACTATATGCATGTCAACTCACGTCTAGTGCAAGCGAAGCTCCATCACCACGCTATGCATATCATGATATCTAAAATCTCGTGCGAGCGAAGCTCCAGCATGATTTTGTGCACACACAAATTTCTCGTACGAGCAATGCTCCAGTATGGTTTTTCATGAGTAATAAATCAGTAAACTTCAGTGCGAGTAATACTCTAGCACTCTTTTTACTCGTGTAAATATGATAGGTGGCTCAATCTTTATAAAACATCTTTTAAAATAGTAACCGGTCCAAACCAGTACCCTTTCGTATAATTCACGAAATCAACAGCCAGCCTATGTGCATATTTGCTTAAATCAAAGCAATACATTTATATAAAACATAAAAACAGGGTAATCATGCAATTTATCTGCCTTACTACCCTTTTTGTAAATTTTACTCCTAGGGGCAAAATCATCTTTTTCTTTATTCACCTAAGCCCCGGTTTTCACAAAAATTATTATTTCGTTTCTAGATACTTTAAGGAATTCTAAGCCCTGCAAATCCCCTCAATAAATACGTATAGAAATCTCTATGCACCTACAAAATTCCCTTACCTTATTTTTCGGTAGAGTCTGATCTTTTTTTTTCACTGCTGTCTCGTCACGCAGTCCGATTTACTCCCAATCCAATGTCCAAAACTGCGTATAACTATTTCTCAGGTCAGATATCATACAATTTAATTGTATTTAATATTTTTTGAGCTTAATTTAAATCATTAGACTCATTTATCCATATTGGGCCCGATTGCACCTTAATGGGCCTTAATCGGCCTTAAGCCCGTTTTCCATTTAATTTTCACATTGTCGAGGCCTATTAGGCTCATTGGGCCCACCAAAAATTTATTGGGCCTCGTTTTAACTCTCGAATAGCTCAATTTATTATTTACGATAATTTATCTAAATTTTCATAATTTAATTTATTTTATGCGATAATTAAATCCGAAGCACGCATAACGATGTAAATTATCGTAAATAAGGGTTACTTACCCAAGATTCCATGCTAGTACGCAAATCGAGTCTGTCTCGAGCTCTCGTTTGACGTCAATTGTCGAGCTACACAATTTCATAAATTTTCGGGTAAATTTCTAGTCGAAAATTAATTAAATTAAATATTTCAAAATTTAAATCGATCAATTTCAACCGCTTACCGACTTACCCGTAGCTCGATTGCATCATCGGGATTTTTCTCCAATTTTTTCCTCTTTTTTTTCCCTTTTTCTCCTTTTTTCTCCTTCCTCATTGGCTGAACCGGTTCGGTCCGGTTCAGACCCGGTTCGGACCGTCAGTTCACTCTGGTTCACTCCGGTTTGGTCGGTTCAGGGCCTTGTCGGTCGGTTCTTCATCGATTTTTGCTGCCAGTGGCTCCACTGGGCCGTCTGCAGCTTAAATCTGCCCTCAGTTTTGTCCAAGGCCGCCGGAAGGTCATCGATCCGACCTGTTCTCTCCCGCCGTCGAAACCCATTTCTGGTCTTTACCGTCGTCGGCGATTTCGATCGTTTTGTCGGCAGCTACCGATCTCAAAAGAATCGGCTCCTCCTCATGGTCACGCCGGTGGCCTTCGTTCACGCCCAGCCACCGTGGATCGTCGGGACCGACTCGATTTTCCTTCTCGATTTTTTTATCCGTTGTTTCGCCAAATTCAGGCTTCTCCGACACATGTCACCGGTGGCTGAAGGATCGCGGGGTGAGCGGCTTCCTTTTCTCGTAGGTGGCTTTGGACGGGGGTCGCTGGTGGAGGCTCGCCGGCAATCCTCGTTTTCGGCTTCCGTTTTCGCTTCCTTTCGCGATTTTCGTTTCTTCCAGTTTCCTTTTTTTAACTTAATTAATTTAATTTAATTTATTATTTAATTTTATTAATATTTTAATCAATAAAATATATTAAAATGTCTAAAATATCTACCAAAAATTATTATTTTATTCCAAATTAATTAATTTAATTTTATTTAATTTATTTATTATATTTTAACCCTTTTTTTCTGGTATAATTTCTCCGTATTTTCGGGATATTGTCCCGAATGACTTTTCGGTATTTCTAAAAATTCCGTATCTTGATCAATTTAACCTGAAATTTAATTATTTCTTCGTTATTGATCAAGATTTCTCAATCCCATATTTTTAATTAAATTTTCTTATCGGGTTTATACCGAATTTCGATCTTTTGATCGTTTTGCCTTTGTACGTGTTTCAAAATTTCATTTCAGTCCTTTTGCATTTTTAATTTCGTGTTTTAACTAAAATCAGGTCTTACATAATCTCCCCCATTTAAGGAATTTGGTCCTCCAAATTAGAACCAAGTCATATGGGTCCATATATAACTCCGGGTACATTTTCTCATATCATACTCGTTAATTCTTTTGTGACCTTTCCGGAGTGTATTACTAACAAAGGACTTTAATTAAGGAGATCATCGTAAACCTCAACACTTTCTCCTTCCATCTAATACCCGAATTGATTTTTTTCAATACACTTATACTTTCACTGAGCTGAACTGTTGGAATTCATATCCGATCACCTATGCTGGATTTGGATAGTATTGCCAAAGTATCAAAAGATGGGACACATTGTGGATGCCTATTTATTCAGGTGATAACGCCAACCTACAGGTATTATCTCCCACTTGTCTAATCTCTCAAAAATTCCATTCAGCAAAACTCAATTTGTCTTCTTCCCGAGTCTCGTTATGTCCTTATTCCTTTAGTACAAATAACTTCAACAATACAGACTCGCCCTCGGTGAATCCCAATGCTTTTTGTCTGCTCTGAGGTGTTCTTAATCTCTCACTCAACTAAACACCCTCAGAGACTTATTATACTAAATCAGAAGAAATTTCTATCTGTCACCCACTTTTTCTTATCCAAGTCAGGGAAACAACCCCTACGGCCATACAATGCCTCATCTGAAGTCATCCCGATACTCAAGTGACAACTGTCATTATTGGCGAATTCGATTAGTAACAACTGATCATCCCAGGAGCTTATCAATTCAATGGCACATGCTCTCATCACATCCTCCAGAACTTGTACAGTCCTCTCTGACAGACCATCTGTCTGAAGATGAAAAGCTGTGCTAACACTCAGTTAGGTTCCCAATAGCTTCCAACAATATTCCCAGAAATGGGAAGTGAAGCGGGAATCCCTATATGATACAATGCTCACTGGAACGCTACATAATGTTCCACAATCTCTATCATATCTCTTTTCACATCTGACCACCAATACCCTTTTCAGAGATTTCATATATATATATATTCATTACTCTCCGTATGCACTGTATATCCTGAAGAGTAAGCTTCTGACAATATTACTATCTCATCAACTGTGGTTTTTGGGAGCACTTATACTGTCTCTAAACCTCTCTGTAAATCATCGACACTCTCTGTGAACTCTGTCACTGTACCCTTCTGAATCTAACCCAAACTATCGACACCATGCCGATCATCACGCTAAGCCTGTCAAATCCGGGCACTCTCATCCGGTTCTAGTCTCAGGCTAGCTGTCACACAATCACTGTCATCATCAGAAGGGATCACATCACTACTGAGGCTCACAACTACTAAAGCAGCTCACGCTCCCTGACCATCATATGTAATACCATCCCAAGGCTCTATCTGCTCAAGGCATCAGCCATCAGATTAGCCTTTCCTGGGTGGTATAATTTTCCACAATCATAATTCCTCAGAAGCTCTAACCCTCTTTGTTATCTCATATCTGACTCTTTCTGTGAAAACAGATACTTGAGATTTTTATGATCAGTGCATACCTGAAATTTCTCACCGTGTACATAGTAGTGTCATATACTCAGTACAACCACTATTGCTGTCAATTTTAAATCATGAGTCGGATAGTCTCTTTCATGATCCTTGAGTTTGTCTAGATTCATAATCGACTATCTTCCCCTTTTGCATCATTACACCGCCTATTCATTATTTTGAGGTATCCACAGACTCATGAGAAACCTCTTAATCTGTTGGATATGGTGAGAACAAATGCGGTGGTCAGTTTATTACTTCAGTACACCAAAACTCCTGTCACGTCTATCATCCCATTCAAATACAACTTTTTCTAAGTTAAACGTGTCAATAAAGTAGACCATGTTGAGAATTCGCAACAAACCATCTATAAAAGCAATTTCCAATTGTTACTTATAATTTTTCCTGGACTTTAAATACACCCAAAATATCATCAATAAGGATGATAACAAATTGGTCCAGGTAAAGTTTAATTAACTTGTCGTAGTTGACTTCCACTGAATACTCCAATTACCCATTTCCTTGACTTATGTACGCATAAACGTATAATGTCCTTCAAAATCGCTTTCGTTCAAGCTACTAACCTGCGTCATTTCATTTTTTAACGGCTTTTATAAAATTTTAATTTTTTTAAACTTAATTAATTTAATTTTATTTAATTTTATTATTTAATTTTATAAAATTACCCATTTAATTTATTATTTAATTTTATTAATATTTTAATCAATAAAATATATTAAAATGTCTAAAATATCTACCAAAAATTATTATTTTATTCTAAATTAATTAATTTAATTTTATTTAATTTATTTATTATATTTTAACCATTTTTTTCGGGTATAATTTCTTCGTATTTTCGGGATATTGTCCCAAATGACTTTTCGGTATTTCTAAAAATTCTGGATCTTGATCAATTTAACCTGAAATTTAATTATTTCTTCGTTATTGATCAAGATTTCTCAATCCCATATTTTTAATTAAATTTTCTTATCGGGTTTATACCGAATTTCGATCTTTTGATCGTTTTGCCCTTGTATGTGTTTCAAAAATTTCATTTCAGTCCTTTTGCATTTTTAATTTCGTGTTTTAACTAAAATCGGGTCTTACAGTAGGAGTACCAATTGGAGCTCTCTCTGGCTCCTTGCCCTTCTATGGGGCACTCTCAATCATCTTTGGGTAATTCCGGATCACATGCTATTGTGCTCAATGGAACATTACTGCAAGTGCACAGGTCAATTTTCGAGTATAGAGTAAATATAAGTATTGTCCCACAGGGAACTGTGTCTACCGCAAATCACTGTAATCAACAACCTTGAACTTTATTTAGAAAAAGTATTTTATGTTGGTTAAGATCCTATTTACTATTCTAACTATTAATTACGGAACAAATTAATTAAAACAACTCATAATTATTACGAATGAAAATATCAATGGCAAAATATTCCTAGAACTCGATTTCACCTAACTAGGGTTCATACAATTCCTTTGATCAATTGTTGTTTTGATTTCAATTTGTTTATACCTGAAATTATTTCCTATTTATCTCTCCCGAGTTTTAAATAGTCATACCCAAATTACCTAATCCTAACCTCCCGATTCAGAATTAAATAATAGAGTTCATTAAGCGATGGTAATCCGTTTCTCTATGGCTCATAAGAATTGTCTACCTCCCGATTCAATAATGTCATATGTTAATCTACCCTCGTGCATATAAATAATCCCCTCTCCCGAGTGCCGGATTCCTATACTAATTCATCCAATTGGTGGCCAATCAACTAGAGCATTAAGAACAAGTAGATTAAAAAAACATAATTGAAATCATCCAAACAATCTTCACAAAGTAATTGCAATCTGCCCAAAGTTGGATACATCGACTCTAGGAAAAAGGAGTTTAGTTCCTAGAAATCATAATAAACATCCAATAATTCCAAAGTATCATCCCTAGAATAAACATTGATCGAAAAAGATGTAAAAGATGGAGTTTTTATGAAGCTAAATGAATCTTGAAGCCTTCTGCCGTAGCCTCCCCCAAAATTCTGATAAAAAGACTATTTATAAGGTTTCCAGGCACTAAAACGTGGAAGGCCACGTGGAAAAAACAGTGTTACCCTAATCAGACTGCTATGCTGCGACAATGGTATTGATTCCCCAGATTTGCTCTGCACTGTCCAGTTTCTTCTATTGTTGCAGCATAAGTCACGATCAGCATCCTGCAACTCACTTCTTCACAGAATCATCAGAACCAGCTCCAAAAGCTTTAACTTCTCCAAATTGTTCTTTTTTCTGTAAAAATGCACAAAACACATAAAACATACCAAAATATTGCAAAGAACAAATCAACTAACTAAGTAAAAAGGGTTATAAACATATATAAAATTTAGTGCTAACAAATACCCCCAAACTTAGAAATTTTCTTGTCCTCAAGCAAACACATACTAGAAACAGAACAATTAAAGACTCTCAACCATACTCAGCTCACATACTTGTCATACTAAATTGAGATTTTCCTCAAGAATTCACAAGGTTCTCAACTTAAGATAAATTTTAGATTTATATTGTTCAAGTCAATCTAAGCAACCCAATCCCCCTTCACATTTCACTTTCCACTTGTGTGTGTGTGTACAATCATTTACGCAAATTCATGCACTCAAGTGTTAACGCAAAACCTAAATGAAAATTAAACACAAGACTTCATATGCTTGAATTAACTACTACTCTCCACTAATAAAGTCTCATGCATAACCGAGAATCAAAAGGACTTTTCAAGTGTTGTAACATAAGGCTCGGGTTTTAGGTGGGATAAAGGATATTATATGAAGTTTAATCCACCTAAAGCACTGTAATTACCTTTGGATTTGATTTGTTTTGAGCTCATGAATCACTAGCCAACTTTACTCATTCTCGAGTTTGTTTTTTTTTTTTTTTTTGCTGTGTCATACTCCAAAATTTTATTTTTTCGCTACTTGTAACTGCATACGATACTAAATTTTCATCAAGACCCAAGAACAAATCCTTGTTTGTAGCATTCAAGTTCTTAAACCAACAATTTACAAACCACCCTGTTTTCTTTTGAGCTCCTCCCTTAATCCAAAAATTTTAATTGATAGTGCTTTAAGTAAGGGACTAAAAGAATAGGATAATCAAACAATTAGGACATGGCTTGTAATATGGTTATATAACAACAAAATGGAAAAATTTGGCTCAAGGGGTTTTCCAAAGGATTAATATAATTGGGTAGGCTTGAAAGGCTCAATCTCAAAACAAAAATGGCCTAGATCATTTTCCTAATCATGTATGGTCTATCAATTTCACCTCGAGTAATAACTAATCAAGTTCTAGAGTCTTTTTAGTTTCACATATCAACACAGTAAGTGCATAAATTGAATATGATTGGTGCATAGTTTGAGTGAAAAGATTCAAGTGAAGCTTTCTATCCACATACCGATACTCAAACAATAAAAATCATCCATTTAAACAAAATTTGATCAATTCCTTGCAAAATCCATCTTTGGCCATAATCTAGAAAACTAATCTATAAAACTGAGTATGATTGCACACAAACAATAAAAAGAGGCACATAAAAAGAAATTGAAACAGGCACATAAAACATAACAAAGCATGGTAAACATAACAGCAGGCATGGAAAACATAGCAAAGCATGACACAGAGCACAGCCAATAACTCCCCCAAACTTAAGATTTTCATTGTCCTCAATGAATTGGAAAAAGTAGTAAAGAGGACTTCCCTGGGGTAGTCTAACTGTCTGAATCCTCCTCTGAGCCATCGTCAGCATCAGCTTCCTTCGGGGCAGCTTCGTCCATGTCATCATCATCATCATTATCTGCCTCTCCCTACTGTGGCATACACCATTGTAGTGGTAAGGGAAATACCACCTCTCCCTCACGACCCCTAGTATTTAGGTAGTCTACTAATGAATGATGGTAGGAAGCAACATACGCACAGAAGGTCTGATAGTCTTGGTTATTGTTGTGCATCTCCATCCGCAACTCCTTAATCTCGTTAAGCACAACGTCAATGGAGTCAAAAATGGTGGAAGGTGCAGTAGATGGACCAGCAAAAGTACCAACAGAAGGTGGTGGTGGGGCAGCAGGAGGAGCAGCTTCTCTCTGAGTCAGAGGTACCCGAGGATTTTTAAAAGTGATTGTAGATTTCCTAGCCAGTCTTGGTTCAAGCTCAGTCCAATATACGCCATATTTCTTACAAAGTCCACAAACCAATAAGGGTGAGGTAAACCCCTTCTATTTTTCTTGCGTATAAACTCTTACATGGACCGAAAGATAATGGCTCAAAAATCAACAATCTTGCCAATCAGAATACAGTAAAAGAGAGCAGCTCGATCGACATCAACGTTGCTTTTATGAGTTGTAGGCATGATTCGTGAGCAAATAAAATCATACCATTCGTGTAGACCATATTGAAGTCGATTGGAAAGGAATGCCATAGATTCAGCCTCTGGCCTCTTCTGCCAATGGGTGTGTGGGACTGTTAGTTCGTTAATGACCCGAACCAGCTCATTAGAATCAGTGTGGAGAGCTGCGACATAACTGGTATATTCATCCTGCACCCCTTACGGAAGGTCCAGGTATAGATTAATGGCGTTGGCGTTGTAAGGAACAAGAATACCACTGACTTCGAAAGTCGAATGGGTGCTCTCCATTGCATTGGCATAGAATTCTCGAACTACATCAACGATGGCGTCTTCAGGTTGCCCTGCTAATTTCAGCAACCCGAAATCCCTCAAAAACTCAGAATACATATCTCAGCCACCAATATCAGGTCGAAAACTCCTTTCGATAATCATATTTTTGCCCATAATTTTCTTGAAATTTTTTGCGGCTTGGCTGTTTACAAATCTAGAGGGATCGTAATTAGTGGTGACTGGCTCTTTCCTCTGTGGAGATGGGGTTGAGCTATCAGTGGCTTGACTCAAACTGTCGAGGTTACGCCTGGCTCGGGTTTTGGGTGACATTACCAATGGAAGCTCAAATTGACAAGAATAGTGTTCAGTTGACCCCAATCGGATAAGCACACAAACTAAACCCAAAAATTACGTCACAACCAGAATTTCTCCAACAACAATTTATCAAACTGAGAACAGTTTCAAAAATCCAAGTTGTAGAAGCCAAAAGGAAATCCGCTGGAAAATCAAAAACGATTGAAGAAAGCAGTAAAATACCCAAAACGGAAATCACGTAAGATTAAGTTAGACCACTCTTCGTCTTTATCACAATCCAACAAGAAAACACTTGTTGCTTTCCCCCAAGGGTTTCGGGACCACCAAGATTACGAACCCTCAAAAATTTTCGGCCAAACTACCAAATCAGCAAAAAAACAACAGGATGAAAGAAAGAAAAATAATGGATGTGGGGTAATCGGTGTACTTCCAAAAGAACAAGGAAAGATGTATTACTAGAAAAAGAGAGTCGGGAAGATGGAAAAAGTTCAGCAGCCGCTTTCAAAGTAGTTTTGGTAGGGTTATTTGACTTAACCGAATAGTGAGTGGGGTTGACAAAAATAAGGGATTCCGGCTTCCAATCAAACATTGTCATGTGTATTCCATTCATTCTGCTTTGAGAATTTCAGACATTTGTTCCCTTCTTTGACAGATTTTTTTCTCACCCTCTTGTTGACTTTCTTTTTCTCATCTATGCAACCATTATTCGGTCCTCATCTTTCTAAAAAAATTATTTTTGTTTCTTTTCTGTTTTTGGTTGTCGATTCTGAAGCTACTAAGCTCTTGCAAAATGTTTCTTTTTCTTTCACCTGATCACGCACTCATGCATTCTTGCTTGCAGGATCATGATAATTATTCTTCCAAACTATGCTCTTCTGATACATATGCCTGAAAAATAAAATTCAAACTAATAAAATAAAAATAAAATCAAACTAATAAAAGCAAAGAAAATAAAACGAAATGAAAACTAAGAATCTATAAAAAAAATCAATTGGGTTGTCTCCCCAAAAGCGCTGAATTTCAAGTCTTCAGCCAGACTGCTTCCAGTCTCCTTAATTCGGTTCACCAAAGGGAATGCTATCTAATTTATGCACTCCCTTTCCATAATAATGCTTTATATGCTGCCCATTGACCTTGAACAAGCTTCCATCTGATTTCTTCAACTCAATTGCTCCATATGGGAAAACTTGGTTTATCTCAAACGGTCCTGACCACCTTGACTTCAATTTGCCAGGAAATAATTTAAGCCTTGAATTATACAATAGAACTTGCTGTCCAGGACTGAATTCTTTTCTCATTATCATCTTTTCATGCCATCTTTTGGTCCTATCCTTGTAAATTCTTGCATTGTTATAGGACTCATTTCTCAGCTCATCAAGCTCATTCAATTGGAGTGACCGATTTTCTCCAGCCTTGTTATAGTCAAAATTCAGCTTCTTAATGGCCCAGTAAGCTCGATGCTCAAGCTCTACAGGTAGATGACATGCCTTACCAAATACCAACCTATAGGGAGGCATTCCAATTGGAGTCTTATAGGCTGTCCTGTATGCCCAAAGTACGTCATCTAACTTGTTAGCCCAGTCTTTTTTATTCAGGTGGACAGTCTTCTCCAATATCAACTTCACTTCTCGGTTTGAAATTTCAGCTTGGCCATTTGTCTGCGGATGATAATCGAGAGCTACTTTATGTCAAATTCCATATTTTGACATCAAACCATTGAAGATTTTGTTATAGAAATGAGTGCTTTCATCACTCAAAATGGCTCTTGGGGTACCGAATCTTGTCAATATATTCTTGTGCAGAAATCGAATTACCACTTTTGCATCATTTGCTGGTGTTGCTATTGCCTCCACCCACTTAGAGACATAATCAACGGCAGAGAGAATGTACAGCTTCCCAAAAGATGGAGGAAATGGTCCCATAAAATCGATACCCCATATATCAAAGATTTCCACTTCTAGAATATTTGTCAAAGGTAATTCATGCCTTCTTGAGATGTTTCCAACCCTTTGACATCTGTCACATGTTTTTACAAACACGTAACTATCTTTAAACACACTAGGCTAATAAAAACCTGATTGCAGCACCTTTGCTGCTGTACGCTCTGCACCAAAATATCCTCCATATGCTGCAGCATGGCAGTGGCGCAGAATTTCCTGAGCTTCATCTTTCGACACACATCGTCTTATAATCTGGTCTGGACACTTCTTAAACAGCAGAGGATCATCCCAAAAATACGAGTTGACATCATGGAAGAATTTCTTCCTCTGTTGGTAAGTTAAACCACTTGGCATTAATCCTCTTGCTAAGTAATTCACTATGTCTGCGAACCAAGGCAGATTTTCATCAATCTTCATTATTATCTCATCTGGAAATTCCTCTTGAATAGGCTATTCTTGCTGAATTTCAGATTGCTCCAACCTAGATAAATGATCAGCTATAACATTATCAGATCCTTTTTTGTCCCTGATCTCAAAAGCAAATTCTTGCAAAAGCAAGATCCATCTAATAAGTCTGGGTTTGGCGTCCTTTTTTGTAAATAGATAACGAATAGCTGCATGATCTGTATAGACAATGACCTTGCTCCCAATTAAATATGGTCTGAACTTGTCAAATGCATGTACAACTGCAAGCATCTCCTTCTCCGTTGTTATGTAATTTTTCTGAGCATCATCTAAGGTCCTGCTTGAATAATAGATAACCCGAAAAAATCTTGTCTCTCTTCTATCCAAGGATAGCTCCAATTGCAAAATCACTCGCGTCGCACATCAGTTCAAATGGTTTTGTCCAATCTGGTGTGATCATAATAGGTGCAGAAATAAGTTCCTTCTTGATCTTTTCAAATGCCTGCAAGTAAAAATCATCAAAGGCAAAATCAGCATCTTTTTCCAATAAGTGACATAAAGGTTTTGAGATTTTTGAAAAGTCCCTGATAAATCTACGATAGAAGCCTGCATGTCCTGAAAAGCTCCTCACGGCTTTAACTGATTTTGGAGGAGGAAGCTTTTCAATAGCAGCGATTTTAGCTCTATCCACCTCAATGCCCTGAGCTGAAATTTTGTGTCCAAGGACGATCCCTTCTTGTACCATAAAATGACACTTCTCCCAATTTAAGACCAGATTTGTCTCTTCACATCTCTGCAAAACAAGTGCCAAATTAGATAAACATTGGTCAAAAGTCCTACCAAATACCGAGAAGTCATCCATGAAGACTTCCATTATCTCTTTAACCATGTCAGCGAAAATTGACATCATGCATCTCTGGAAGGTTGCTGGGGCATTACACAACCCGAAAGGCATCCTTCTATATGCGAAAGTTCCATATGGGCAAGTAAATGTTGTTTTCTCTTGATCTTCTGGGACTATCATAATCTGGTTATAGCCTGAGTAGCCATCTAAAAAGCAATAATAACTGTGTCTGGCTAGTCTGTCTAGCATTTGGTCGATGAACGAAAGCGGGAAGTGGTCTTTCCTAGTAGTTTTATCCAGCTTCCTATAATCGATGCAAACTCTCTATCCCGTTACAGTTTTGGTGGATATGATTTCATCGTTTGTGTCACGAACTACTGTCATTCCACCCTTTTTAGGTACAACCTACACATGACTCACCCAAGAACTATCAGATATAGCATATGAAATACCAGCATTTAATAATTTTAAGATCTCAGCTCTAACAACTTCTTTCATTGCTAGATTTAGTCTTCTTTGTGGTTGAATAGAAGGTTTATGATTTTCCTCTAATCGAATTTTGTGCATCACAACAGAGGGACTAATTCCTTTGATGTCAGCAATAGACCATCCAATTACTGGTTTGTGCTCTCTTAAAATTCTAATCAACTTGTCTTCCTCTGCAACTGATAAAAATGATGAAATAATTACAGGAAAAGTACTATCATCATCTAAAAAAGCATACCTCAAATGGCTTGGTAATTCTTTCAATTTAGTTTTGCCTTCTTTTTTTCACTTACATGTGACTTGTCAATCTTCTCCTTAGTTGTTGTAGTCATACTTTCTAATGGATTGGCTTCCAAAGTAACAACACAACTTTTAATTTCATCAATTAGTAATTCATCATCTAAATTAGAAACTGAATTTACCAAACATTAAGCCATAGGATTGGTTGGTGCTTCCTTTGTTTCAACTTCTCTTACACAACTCTGCACTACTTCAATCAACTTACAGGTCTCTGTCTCATCAACAAATTTCATTGCCTTATAGATGTTGAACATAACTGATTCATCATTCATCCTCATGGTTAATTGCCCTCTTTGAACATCGATTAGTGCTCTCCCAGTGGCTAGGAATGGTCTCCCAAGTATAAGTGGAATTTCTCTGTCCTCTTCATAATCTAAAACTACAAAATCGGCAGGAAAAATTAGCTTATCAACTTTAACAAGTACATCTTCTATTATACTTCTGGGATAAGTAATCGATCTATCCGCTAATTACAGTGTTATGGTGGTCGGCTTTACCTCTCCAAGACCTAGGCTCCTGAAAATAGATAAAGGCATTAAATTTATGCTAGCACCTAAATCACATAATGCCTTACCCACTTTCGATCCTCCAATCTCGCATGGAATAGTAAAGCTTCCAAGGTCTTTTAATTTTTACGGTAACTTTTGCTGTAAAATTGCACTGCATTCCTTTGTCAAGTTGATAGTTTCATAATCTTCAAGTCTCCGTTTCTTTAACAGCACTTCTTTCATGAACTTTGCATAATGTGGCATCTGCTGCAGAGCATCAACAAACAGAATGTTAATATGTAATTTCTTAAATATATCAAGAAATTTCTTAAACTCAGATTCAATCTTCCTTTTATACAAAGCTTGAGGATAAGGAATATATGGTTTTAACAAAGGAGGATTATCAGGAAAAAGTTTACTAAAAGGTTTAGAATTAACTCCTTGTTTTACTGTTTCTGATTCTGCATCCTTTGTCATAACAGGTTCAGTCTGCTTCTTCTGCACCTCAGTTATTGGTGCAGTTTCTTCTTTCTCTGCTACCTTCGATGGCTCATATGTGTTCCCACTTCTCAAAGATATAGCATTACAGTGTTCTTTCGGATTGAGCACTGTGTCACTTGGAAACTTACCTCTTTCATTTAAAGAACTGACAGTTGCAGCTAATTGTCCCAAAGTGGTCTCAACAGACTTCATCTGCGCACCAAGACTGGTGTTCATCTCTGACACTTTAGCTTCCACGTTGTCTAATTGGGCATCAGTTTTGCTAAATCTTGTTCTAGTTTCAACCATGAACTCCTCAAATTCGTTCCTTCTAACTCCACCATAACCTTGGGAATTCCCTTGGTTATTGAATCCTGTATTACTATTACTTGCGGCTGGTGGGTTTAGAACATTTTTAGAGTTACCATAAGATAGATTCTCATGGTTTCTGAATCCTGGTTGGTAGTAGTTAGGAACTCGATTTCCTTGAAAACTAAAGTTACGATTATTAACATAATTCACCTGCTCCAAATCTGTCCCCATCAAGTTAGGATTTGTGCTGTCATGATGAATCATAGCTTGCTGCCCTTGTATACCCATTGAAGAAATTTGTGTTAAAATCTGCTAAAGTCTTGCTAGGATGGCTGTCTGTGTATCTAACTCATGCATACCTACTACTCTTCTGACATTAGCTCTTTCACCTGGCTATTGGCTGCTGTTTATAGCCATCTCCTCAATTAACTGCATAGCTTGATCAGGTGTCTTAGACCACAGTGAACCTCCTGCTGAAGCATCCACAGTAGCTCGTGTCTGCAGAGTCATGCCTCTATATAAAACTTGTATCTGGTTTCCTTCATTATATCCATGCTGAGGGCATTTACGCAATAACTCTTTAAATCGCTCCCATGCCTCATGTAATGGTTCTTGATCTAACTTTGTGAACTGGGCAATTTCTAATCTCATCTGCATTGTCTTTCCTGGTGGGAAGTACTTTGCTAAGAATTTTTGTGCCATCACTGCCCATGTCGGAATGCTTCCTGCTGGTAGATTTTGATACCAACTCAAGGCTTTATCCCGAAGAGAAAATGGAAACAATCTCAGTCGAATAGCATCATCAGGGGCTCCATTAATCTTAATGGTGCTGCAAATCTGTAGAAAACTTGTCAAATGTGTGTTAGGATCCTCTAAGGCCGAACCTCCAAATTGATTTTGCATAACCATGTTGATCAATGCCGGCTTCAACTCAAAGTTATTACAGTTTACAGGAATCTCTCTTATAGCGGTAAAATTCTGATTTACAACTAGGGTAAAGTAATTGAGTATAGCTCGCTACTGCTGATTTTCATCTGCCATGATTAAATTTCGATCTTTCTCTTCAAATCTGTTCTGTTGAATTTGCCTGATGATTCTCTCAATCTTTGGATCTAACTCTTCTTTTATGTCTGTATTTCCACTTCTGCGGGTTTTTACCAATCACCTAAAATAAAAATTTGTAGATAGTAAATTAAAACAAAAATAAAAATCTAAATTAAAGTAAAGGCTATTGGGGAACAGTGTTAACAAAAAACAAAACAACAATTCCTCGGCAACGGCGCCAGAAAACTTGTTGTGCTCAATGGAACACTACTGCAAGTGCACAGGTCAGTTTTCGAGTATAGAGTAAATATAAGTATCATCCCACAGGGAACTGTGTCTACCGCAAATCACTGTAATCAACAACCTTGAACTTTATTTAGAAAAAGTAATTTATGTTGGTTAAGATCCTATTTACTATTCTAACTATTAATTACGGAACAAATTAATTAAAACAACTCACAATTATTACGAATGAAAATATCAATGGCAAAATATTCCTAGAACTCGATTTCACCTAACTAGGGTTCATACAATTCCTTTGATGAATTGTTGTTTTGATTTCAATTTGTTTATAGCTGAAACTATTTCCTGTTTATCTCTCCCGAGTTTTAAACAGTCATACCCAAATTACCTAATCCTAACCTCCCGATTCAAAATTAAATAATAGAGTTCATTAAGCGATGGTAATCCGTTTCCCTATGGCTCATACGAATTGTCAACCTCCTGATTCAACAATGTCATATGTTAATCTACCCTCGTGCATATAAATAATCCCATCTCCCGAGTGCTGGATTCCTATACTAATTCATCCAATTGGTGGCCAATCAACTAGAGCATTAAGAACAAGTAGATTAAATAAACATAATTGAAATCATCCAAACAATCTTCATAAAGTAATTGCAATCTGCCCAAAGTTGGATACATCGACTCTAGGAAAAAGGAGTTTAGTTCCTAAAAATCATAATAAACATCCAATAATTTCAAAGTATCATCCCTAGAATAAACATTGATCAAAAAAGAACTAAAAGATGGAGTTTTTATGAAGCTAAATGAATCTTGAAGCCTTCTGCCGCAGCCTCCCCCGAAATTCTGATAAAAAGACTATTTATAAGGTTTCCAGGCACTAAAATGTGGAAGGCCACGTGGAAAAAATAGTGTTGCCCTAATCAGACTGCTATGCCGCGACAATGGTATTGATTCCCCAGATTTGCTCTGCACTGTCCAGTTTTTTCTATTGTTGCAGCATAAGTCACGATCAGCATCCTGCAACTTCACTTCTTCACAGAATCATCAGAACCAGCTCCAAAAGCTTTAACTTCTCCAAATTGTTCTTTTTTCTGTAAAAATGCACAAAACACATAAAACATACCAAAATATTGCAAAGAACAAATCAACTAACTAAGTAAAAAGGGTTATAAACATATAAATTCAGTACTAACACATGCCCTGGCTTCCCACATCGAAAACATAGTGTAAGAGATCCATAACATGGTCGAGTTTCATGGTACCTACTACACTTACTACACTGTTCTGTCATAGGTCGTGGCCCTTCAATCACTATACCCTTTGCTGGAGCTATGGCTAGATACACGGGAGGCTTAACTGACCTCTCCCGGTTCTCTTTAATCCTCAGCCTCTTCCTAAAAAATCTCTTGCTTCCTCTGTAACTGAAGCCCTTGTCCGCTGTTGATCTCTTACATCTCTGTTCTTCACTCTACCAACCTTCCCAAATTTTAAGGGAACACGCTCAATATCTTGTTCACACAACTGTGCTCTGTGCACTGCTTCCTCGTAGGTCGGTATGTCAAAGGGAACCAATCGGGACCTGATGGATGGTCTCGGTCCGTCCACAAACTTTTGGACCTTCTTGACCTCACTGTCCATTGTATCAGGATCATACCTACCCAGGGAGATAAATTTAGTCTCATACTCATCCACTGATCTGCTCCCCTTGGTCAAATCCAAGAACCCCATTTACAGCCTCCGCTGCGCAATATCTGGAACATACCCTCCGAAAGGCTTACAAAAATACAACATAGCTGATCTCCGCATGCCAAGCTCTCAAAACGGGTTTGGTGGACTTCCATCAATGCTCTGTCAATCTTTTCAGGATGAATGCGGCAAACGCTACCATCTTGGTAGTAGTGCACTCAAAAAACCCATATAGTTTCTCAATCTCATTCACTCAGTCCTCTGCAGTCACTGGGTCCTTAACTCCACTGAAATATGACGGGTTAAATTTTTGAAACTGCCGTAACCTATCCAAGTCACATCCATAACCCTAATCTCTTCTACCTTGTGGTGGAGGCACAGTAGACGGTGTTTCCTGTACTGGTGGGGGTGTGGGACTACCTATAGTCTGAGATTCTCGGGCTAGCTATACAGGCATCTCAGGAGCAGTTGCTTGTTCATCATCACCCTGTGTAGTTGGCCCCTGTCCGCCCCCAGCTCTAGGCAACGACTGGGTAATCAACTCCAAAATTGTCTCTAAGCTCCGCTCTATTCTCGCGAAGCGCGCTTTAGTACTCTACGATCTCTCTGTCAGACCCTGTGGAGCATGCTCAACATCAGCCTCCACCTCTACCTCCTCGTGAGCCTCATGTGGTATTAGCTCAGCACAACCCCTAGGCCAACCCCTACGGCCTCTAGCTCGTGCTCTCGCCCCTCTACCGCTACTAGTGTTAGGCATTATGCCAAAATCCCTACGTTCACAATCATTTCTTAGCCTACCCATCTCGATATACATAGTTGTATCTAGACAAGCACAGTAACATGGAGATATTATGTTCCTAAATTTTGACACAGACACACATCAGACCAACTCGACTTTGATACCAAATAAATTGTCATGACCCTCAATCCATCAAAAATCCACTATAAATTTTTTATTTTTCATTCATTATTTGATCCATTTCTTATCGTTTGTTCTTTACCTTTACCTTACCCGATTGTGAACAGCTACACCACCAACAATTAGGCTGTGTATTTCAACGTAAACACTTGTATTTCTAAATCAGAGTTGTTGTTTACATGTGTTTACAATTCTTTACATCCCCAAAAATTACATTTAAAGATATTATTGTGCTTTGACATGTCTAGATACAAAAACTATACAAATGTGTATACCTCGTGTGATGGGATGTAATGGACACCAAAATCCAATCCTCAGTCGCTTTCTATCTACTGAAAGTGCTCTATAGAGGGGAAGTAAACCACGCATTTAGTAAAGCAATCATGCAAGTAGGTAGATAACTGTACTATTTACGTGGTCATGATTCCATGTTTAAATTACACATTTACTTGTCATACTCCAAAACGTATGGTCATGCTTGAGTTCTTGACATGTTAAGCAATTCATGCTATTTAAATCAGTGCACAGTTCTTAAAATATAGCAAGGAAAATCATCGTGCGTAAAACTAAATCAAGGCATGGTAAATCATCATGCAAAGTGCACTTATAAAGCATTTCAAATCTAAGCATAAATTATCACAAAATTCACCATTCGTCATGACTCAGCCCCTCTCATGGATTGTCCTGACCCAGAAACACATTTCAAACATGGATTACCATAAAACAAGACATGTGAAATAGGAAAATAATATAATAATGGTAATAACTAGGACTATAGCCATATCCTCTGTGATCCTAGGCTACACGGATCCTAGTGTGCAGGGTATCACCTCTATTTGCTTCAACACGGGAGGTGGGTCATGTCTAACCCGTCGG
Source organism: Firmiana major (assembly GCA_033439115.1). Classification (NCBI taxonomy): domain Eukaryota; kingdom Viridiplantae; phylum Streptophyta; class Magnoliopsida; order Malvales; family Malvaceae; genus Firmiana; species Firmiana major. Next base: position 28,472,195 of record CM065910.1, read on the forward strand.
TCCATAGTAGAATATCCATCGTCCGAAGACTTCATATATATAATATCACACACGGGACAACGTACTCCATGCTACTTGCACGGTACAACATACTCTGTGGACCCATATCATCACAACATATCCTACCACATCTCAATACGTACGTGCGAGCCTATTTAATTGGTGTGACACACAGCCTACCTGAAGCTCCCAGCACAACTCCCAACATGTCACAAAATCACGTGCGAGTAATCTGCAGCACTGTAATAAGTATAATGGACATCTAGTGCGAGCAATGCTCAAGCACCATGTCAAAATCAGTATTAAAATCAGTGCAAGCTAGACTCCAGCACAATGTCATAAAATCCATGTGAAAACTAGTACGAGCTAGGCTCCAGCATTCATGCATGTAAAATTCTAGTGCGAGCTATGCTCCAGTACTAATGCATGTATAAACACTTCAAATCTCATGCGAGCAACGCTCTAGCATGTTTTTTCCACAAAACTCATATAGGTGGCTCATTCTTTTGCAAAACATGGTTATAAAAACCCAAACCGAGCTATTTTCATGCAAATCACTTAAAATACTAGCCAACCTACCAATTCACATGCTAAAAGCAGTAAAAAGATTCAAAACCTCATGATTCTTGTTTTTCATAAACTTCTCTCAAAATTCTCCGATTTCTTTGCCCTTCAAACATCCATTTCATTCTAAGACCCTTAGATAACATTAAGAAATCACCCATGTACTCAAAAAGGTGTACAGATATCTCTAGGGCTAACACAATTCCCTTACCTCAATTATCTGAGAAGCAATTCCTTATTCCCTTCCCGTTTTTCACGATTTGGATCAACTTGCTCCAGATATATCCTCGGAAGCTGCAAACATTCATCAATCATACGAGTTAATGTTGATAACTCATATTCTAACTTCAACCAATTGATATATCTCATCGAGCCTATTTCATTAAGTTTGACCCATTTATCACATTTGGCCATCATTATGCCATTCCTAGTTAATTTAGCTAGTAACTCACTTAGTAACTTATCAACACTTGACATCAATGTTTTATCCATAAATTTCCATTCATTCATGTATTTCTACAACATCATATATGCACATTTCATCACTTAACTAATCTCACAATGTGGCTTCATCCAATAATCTCAAAATCATGCATATCACTTCACTAACACCTTAGTATAATTCATTTATCACTAACTCAACCATAACTTATTTTCTCACACTAAACCCATTCTAGGTTATGCTTGATTCATCACATTCTAGGTAGTTTCTAACAATAATTTACACACCAATCTACTCACAACAACTTATAGATAAATATACAGAGTTGGTATATTGGAAACTCACCTAGCTTGACTTTCTTCTTACTCCAAATAAGAAGACTCCTTAGCTCATTCAATCCAACAAGTTGAATATTGGCTCCAAGCTATGTTGCTCTTCTCCTCACAATGAACAACTTTGCTTTAATAGCCTTTTCTCAAAACTTTATGGAAATGGGTGTATTCTAGAGAGAGAAAACTTGGTTTTTGGGTAAAAATGGAGGGGAAATGGTTAATTTGCTTAAGAATGAAGTTGGTCGTCAGTTTTTTATAGATTAAGAGTGATGAGATCGATCCCTTAGGGTAGAAGATCGATCTTCCCATGGTTCTTAACTCTCAAATTTTTAGGTTTGCAATGGGGGAGATCGATCTGCTCATTGGGGAGAGATCGACTTTTTGCTTGGCAGAAGCAACAGCATATCGATCTGCTCATGGGGAGAGATCGATCTGCTATTAACAGAATCAAATGGAGATCAATCTACACTTAGGAAGGGATCGATCTCTGCTAGGCATAAGCAAATGCAGATCGATCTGCTTATTGAGGAGATCTATTTGGCTTTAACAGATTCACTTGAAATTATTCTACTTGCACAAGGGATCAATCTGCCTTGAATAGGAGATTGATCTAGCCTTCATCTGGGGTATTCCTGCTGTAGATTTTTTAGTTTTTCAAGGGAAAAATTTGTGTTTGATTGCTTCACTAGTCATTTTCCAATCTATTCACACTTTGAGCATGGAAAGGTTCATTCCTTATGATTTTCATGTTATGGAACTTATGTGTATTGCTTGGAATCAAAAAGGATACACAGAATTCATAATTCGTGCATCATCATTTCGTATTTAAATCCTTATCTCCAATCTGGATGCTTTAAGTTCTATTCGTTTAGTTTTATGGCCACTTCAGCCTTATTTAGTCTCTACATGCATCCATGATACTTATTTATCTCATTTACGATCCGTTCGCATTTATATGATTCAAAAATCATCTATCTTACAATTCCATTAACATATAATAAGGTCATAAAAACATGGGGTCTCACAAATATACCCTTCACAAAATTTGAGATCATCAGGAATTTTAAACATATAAACAAACAATTTCACAAAACATCATACCATCTATTATATTTCTTATTAACAAAGCATAAATCAAATTTATCTGGTGAGGAGAAGGTTACAGTTTTAGTGTAGCTCTTGAGACTTATATGATTGACAGCTAACCAATCCATGTCCAAAATTACATCAAAACCATACATATTCAAAAAAACTAGATCTGATAATATTTTCCTATCTCCTACCTTGATTTCATAATTTTTACACATCATATCAGTCATCTTTGATTCACGCATGGGTCTACTTATGTGTAACATGTGATTTAAAGGATCAGGTTCTGATGCAATTTATGTACAAATTATGGGGAGATAAAAGAGCGTGTGGCGCCTGATTCAAATAAAATAGTTCTTCATAATTACAGACAATGAGTGTACCTCTAATAGCATCAGAGGAGGTGCCGACTGTCTCCTTATAGATAGCGTGCACATGTCCCTGTGAGACAAGCTTCTTAACCTTATTTGCAGTTGTGGCTCTCCTCTGTGGTGCCTGTCTCAGAGGAATCTATACCTGCCTCTCGGTCTGCTTTGGCTGCTTTCGAGGCTCATAAGGTCTCATCAGTGGAAATCCTTAATCAGGTGTCCTACCAGACCACATCTAAAATAGGCACCCGTGGTCAAACGGCATGACCCATAATATGGTCTGCCACAATTTTTACATCGACGTAACTTAGTGCCAAATCCTTGGGCAGTGTCAGTACTATCAATAGGGGTCTTGGGCTTTCCAGCCCCTGCCTGAGATTCTTCAATTCTCTGCATCTTAGGCTGACCCCGTCTTAGCTTAAATCGGGATGCTTGTACTCTCTTTCCCTTATCTCTGCCTTTACTTCTAAACTCGTGCTTTGCTTGCGCCACATCCAGGCCCCTCTCAAATTCTTGAGCCAATCCTAAGGCATCCTTAAAATTTGTGACCCGTAATCCCAATAGTCGGTCTCAGATCCCTGATCTCAAACCTGCCAAAAATCTCTCAGTCCGTCACGCGAGATCCCTAATTGTTTCTGGGTCATATCTCATCAGGGTAGTAAACTGATTCTCATACTCGTATACAGTCAAACTCCCCTGAACCAAATTCAGAAACTCCGCCAACATATTTTTCTATGTTGTAGGCTGAATATAGTGGGTCCATAATGTAGCAAAGAAAGCATCCCATGTAATATCTGACGGACTCTCTGCTAAAACTGTCTGTGTAGCCCTCCACCAGAACTTGGCCTGACCTCTCAGCATATAACTAGCCATGGCCACTCTCTCCGTGTCTGTGCACCTCAGATACTGCAATACTATCTCGAGGTCTGATAACCATTCCTTAGCCTTAATCAGATCTTTCACCCCTGTAAACTCTGAGGGATTCATTCTCAGAAAGTCTCGCAGACTCTATGTATCTCTATCATCTCTAGATGGTGGAACTACAGGTTGAGGAATTGGGGCTGGCGGAGGGACCTGTGGTGGAGGAGGAGGAGTAGGTGCGGGCCTAGTAGTAACACCGGTGCCAGAGGTATTTTGTCAAGACCCTTCTTGACTTAACCAAAACTACTACAAATTTTTTGCATTTTAACTTACCTTTCCTCTCATCAATGGTTGGGCTGTGATTCGATGTTAGCTTTCTCGCATACCATATCATCCATTATCATACATATATGTCAATATACTGTTACTGACTGTAACTTCTTTTATAATACATGTGAGATCATATAAAATCTAATACAAATACATTCCCCATAATATATATCGTCTACATCACTGTGCTGTTTCTATGTTTAGATACATAACCATACAAAATATGTATACCTGTCGATCGATAGGAAATAGTAGCGAACAATAGGAATACAATCCCTCCAGCACACTCGCTCTACTGCGGATGCTCTGTAGAGAGGGAAAATAAAGGGGGATGAGCATATAATGCGCTCAGTAAGAAAATCAGGCAAGCAAGTAGATATCTACATTATCTACTCAAAATAATGCTATGCCTCGAAAATATCATTTCCTTAACTCACTTTAAAAGCATGTCTTTAAATATATATACTTGTACAGATTAAATCTCATGTACAGAAATCATGCTTGCTTTCTCAAATGTAGGCATGTAGTGCAAAATAATGCATCTTTCTAATATCACAATGCCTTTAGATAAATCATGTCATGTATATTTAAATCACAGTAAATATGGCATTTAAATCATTCACAACACAAAATCGAATTTCGACCCATCCCTCAGGTCTATCCGTATCATAAATAAATCAGTCAGTCAGGTGATATATCATATGAGACTATGTGGTGAAATGCAATAATATCATGGACTATGGCCATATCCTATAATGGTGATCCCAGGCAACACAGATCTCGGTGTGCGAGGCATCACTACTGCAACGGAAGGGGAGTCAGTTCATCACAACCGTCAGCTATCAACTCTTCAACTCCACAATACCACACGGTACAGTGTACTCTATGCCACTCGTATGGTACAACGTACTCCGTGGACCCTACATCACAGTCGGGGTGCCTGCCATAGGTCTTAGCCCTCAAACCATGGAATATCATACCACGTCTTTAAATCCACATGCGAACCTCTCATAGTGTAACACTCAATCTACACGAGCAAATCAAGCATGGTTTTCAACATGTATTATATATCACATAAATTACAATGCGCGCCTTTGAGCGCGACTTACAGTCGACACTCCGCTGAAACACTGTTTCACATCACAAACACAAACTCTAGTGCGAGTAAACCTCCAGTAACTAGGTCAATGCATAGTTCATGTTTCAAATCAAGTACGAGCAATAGCTCCAGTACCATGCTATGCACAAAACTCATCAAATCAAATACGAGAAATAACTCACGTACTATGTCATGTATAAATCATGAAGAATCGAGTACGAGCAACGCTCTAGCACTCTGTCATGCATCTCATGAGAAATTCGAGTACGAGCTAATCGCTCCAGCACTCTCTCATGCATATATCATATAAAAAATTGAGTACGAGAAATAACTTCAGCACTCTATCATGCATGTCATGAAAATCTAGTGTGAATCATAATCCAGCACAAATATATGTGGAAAATATATGAAATCAAGTGGGAGCTGTGCTCTAGCACGATTTATTCTCACATAATTCGATAGATGGTTCTTTAAAAAGGAATGTTTTTCAAAATATCAAAATCGGCACTATAAAGTGTGCTTAATTCACATCAACCTTAAAATCATTAGCCCATCTATTTATTCTTCTGCTAAACAACATTAAAACACTCAAAATGCTGGTTTCCATGCTTTTTACATCTTTTCAAAAAAGTTAACTTTTTGACTAACTAGGGGTAAAATCATAATTTACCACTATCGGGTCACAATAATTATTATTCACTTTCTCTGACCCTCAGAGTTTTTAAGTTAATGTAAAAGTAGACAAAAATACGTGCAGGTATCTCTAACTACTCACGAAAGTCCCTTACCTGCAATCACTCGAGAAATTTTACTTTCTCAACGCTGCTCGATCCAGCAGTCCGATTTACTCCTCCAATAATCTCTAGAGCTGCATATAATCATTTATCAGGTTAATTATCTTGTCCCTACTGTATTTCACATTAAATACAGTCTATTTTCCTTAATTGGCTTTAATAAACCTTAATGGGCCTCACTATGCCTTAAGCCCATTTCCATTTTACTATTCATTTTCGTTGGGCCTTTTGGGCTTGTGGGGCCCACCAACTCTTATTGCGCTTATCCTAGACCCATTACATCTCATTGGGCCAAAAATAATTGGGCTTGGCCCATTGGACCTCTCGGTCACATGCCATGGCCGAGAGCACCGCATGCCGTCAGTCACACCATGGCATGCCGTCCATGTCCATTTCCTTAGCCAATTCACTTAGGCATTTTCACAAACACTTGGTTGAAATTGTTCCTAAGCATCACATAGTTCATTTAGGCATTTTATCAAACACCTTGATTTCCAACTTAATACATGTATTAATTAATCAAATTGATTAATTCTAACTATAACATAATCATTAACACATGTATATCAACTCATTTATGCCTTAATATCATATGGTTATTCATCAATTTTTCACTACTCACTCTCGACCTAACCATGATCATAGTGATTTCATATGTTTCAATGCTTAAAACATATACCAATATACTTAAAATCATTCATACATTAACATATATGAATTTGAAAGCTTGAAAATATACCTAGTATTTGTGTTCACACTTAGCCGAAACTTTGGAGCCTCACGGTTTGCACACTATGGCTTCTTGATAGCCAATTCCAACATATGTTACTCTCCTCTCAATTTGGAACAACTTTCATGAAGAATGCAAGTTCCAAATATGCCTAAATCCTAATGATTTCTAGTGAGAGAAAGCTTGGATAAATGTATTTCAATGGTTTCCTTATGTAGCCGAGAATGGTATGGTGAAGATGACAATGGTATGGCTGATTTTATAAGCCATTTACTTAGCCATTAAGCCATACTTCTCAGCCATTAAAATTGACTTCCTAGGGTTTAGTTATGAGTCACCTAATGAGTCATCTAATGAGTCATAGTTAGCTTTAACTATGGTTAGATATTTAATCCTAATGGGCTTTACAATTGGACCTCTCGGTTTGGGCTTTCGGGCTAAAATTTTTACTATACCTCGAACCTTTAATTGTCTAAATATTTGGCCTATCAATCAATCTAACAATTCGGTCTAAGGGATCTAAGAATTTCGATCTACGTTTAGTATACCTTAATGAGCATTAAAATCTTCACTTTAGGCCCATTACGTTTTTATCCATTAATTTTTATCCAAAATCCTTCCGAATAAATTTTTCTTGCTTCCGAGAATGTTATCTTGTATTCTAACCAAAAATATTTTTCCTCAAATTTTTCTCTATACTAAGGTAAATTTTTAACCATGTTTAGTCAACTATGGTAAAAGTTCACTTTTCTTAACTATAGTTGACTTTTTTTCAAAATTTTGAAAGTGTCATATCTTATATCTTACACTCTCGTCTTTACGTTTTAGCCATTTTCGGTAGGTAAATATGCTCAAAATACCTTAACTTGCTAAAAAGGTCCATTATACCCTTTTTAGCTTTTACTCTCGTTGTCTGTGTTCGAAACTAAATCAAACTGACTTTCCTTCATAAGCTCTCTATATTTTCTCATTTTAAGTCGTTCTCTTCAGGCAGAATGATTCAGATCCACTCGGTTTAGCCTGTGACTCTTATAGCTCACATTAGGCTTTTATGTAGCTTATGAGTGCTAAATCATTTCACATACACTTTAAAACTAGTAAATACTCTTCTTATGATTCAACTATAATAATAGAGCGTTCATACACATAGGAATCATAAGGAACAAGCTACATAAAATACGGGTCTGACAATCCTCCCCTACTAAGAAAATTTGGTCCTCCAAATTAGAACCAAGTCAGTCATCAAATAGATAGGGGTGCTTCTCTCGCATCAGACTCTCCAGCTCCCAAGTTGCCTCTTCTGAAGTATGATGCTGCCAGAGAACCTTCACTATTCCGATAGTCTTCGATCTCAATACCTTCTCCTTCCTATCCAGTATCTGAATCAGTCTCTCAACATATGACATGTCCTCCTAGAGCTCTAATGGCTCATAACTAATCACATATGCCGGATCTGAGTGATACTTCTGAAGCATCGATATGTGGAAGACGTTATAGACACCTGATAAGTCCAATGGCAATGCCAACCTATAAGCCTTATCTCCCACTCAATCAAGTATCTTAAAGGGTCCAATATAGCGAGGATTCAGCTTTCTTCTCTTCCCAAATCTCACAATGCCCTTGGAAGGAGAAACCTTCAGGAACATGGAGTCACCAACTGCAAACTCTAGTGGCATTCATCTCGTGTCAGCGTAACTCTTCTGTCTACTCTGAGCTGTCCTCAGTCTCTCTATAATCAAATGGACGTCCTCAGATGCTTGTGTAACCATGTCAGGAGCGAAAATCTTACGGTCACCCACTTCTTCCCATCCAATAGGGGAACGACATCTACGACCATATAAAGCCTCATACGGTGCCATCCTGATACTCGAATGATAACTGTTGTTGTAGGCAAACTCGGCTAGTGGCAAGTGGTCATCCTAGGAGCCTCTAAAATCTAGCACACATGCTCTCAACATATCCTCCAGAGTCTATATAGTCCTCTCTGACTGACCATCTGTCTGAGGATGGAAAGCGGTGCTCAAACTCAATTGGGTTCCCATGACTTCCTGAAAATGTTCCCAAATGTGGGAAGTGAAGTGGGAATCCATATCAGAGACTATGCTCACTCGTACACCATGTAATCTCACTACCTCGCGTACGTACAGCTCTGCCAATGAACTCAGAGTATCGGTAGCTCTCATAGCTAGGAAGTGGGCTGACTTCGTCAGTCTGTCGACGATTACCCATATAGCATCGTGATTCCTACCGGTCCTCGGTAAACCCATCACGAAATCCATGGTGATATGCTCCCATTTCCATGTCGGTATAGGTAGAGGCTGTAACAATCCTCCAGGCTTCAGATGCTCTACCTTCACCTGCTGACATACGAGACACTTTGCCATAAAATCTGCTACATCTCTCTTTATACCCGACCACCAGTACACCTTCTGGAGGTTCTGATACATCTTATTACTCCCCAGATGTAAAGTGTACCTCGAAGAATGAGCTTCCGCCAATATCAATCTTCTGAGTCCTGGATCCTCAAGAACACACAATCTACCTCTAAACCTCAGTAGTCCATCAGAACTCAACTCAAAATCAGTCACTGTGCCCTTCTGCATCTGACCACTCACATCCATACAAAACGGACCAGTCTACTGAGCCACTCTAATCTTGTCCAACAGATCCCGCTCTAAACGTAGACTAGCTATCACATAGCCTGTATCCATGTCAGAAGGCATGACTCTCAGACTGAGACTAGCAAACTGCTCTAGTAAATCATGTTCCCTAACCATCATGTACGACACCATCCCTAAGCTCTTCCTACTCAAAGCATCAGCTACAACGTTAGCATTACCCGGATGATAAAGTATCTCGCAATCGTAGTCCTTCAGAAGCTCTAGCCATCTTCTCTATCTCATGTTCAATTCTTTCTGTGAGAATAGATACTTGAGGCTCTTTGGTCGGTAAATATCTGAAACTTCTCACCATACAAGTAGTGGCGCCATACCTTCAACGTAAACACTGCTGCTGCTAACTCCAAATCATGGGTCGGATAGTTCTTCTCATGATCCTTCAGCTGTCTGGATCCATAAGCAACTACCCTTCCATCCTGCATCAATACACAGCTCAGTCCCTGATGCGAAGCATCGGTATACACTGCAATTTCTCTTGAGCTGGTAGGGATAGTGAGAATCGAAGCGGTGGTCAATCGACACTTCAACTCCTAAAAACTCTTCTCACAATCCTCGTTCCATACGAACGGTACACTCTTTCAAGTAAGACCTGTCAACGGAGCAGTCAACTTCAAAAATCCCTCAACAAATCTTCGATAATATCCAGCTAAACCCAAAAAATCTTGATCTCGATAACTGTCCTTAGCTATTCCCACTGAACTACAGCCTCTATCTTAGATGGATCGACTGATACACCATCCATCGATACAACATGTCCCAAAAATGAGATTTGTGACAACCAAAAGTCACACTTACTGAGCTTAGCATATAACTTCTACTCTCGTAGAGTCTGCAATACGATCCTAAGGTGCTCCTTATGCTCCTTCTTGGATCTCGAGTACACCAATATGTCATCGATGAAGATGATAACAAACTGGTCCAAATATGGCTTGAACATATCGTTCATCAAAGCCATGAAAGCAGCTAGAGCATTCGTTAATCTGAATGGCATGACTAAGAACTCATAATTGCCATATCGGATACGAAATGCTGTCTTGGGTACATCTCCACTCCGAACTCTCAGTTGATGATACCCAGACCTCAGATTAATCTTGAAAAAGACCTGTGCTCCCCGAAGTTGATCTAACAAGTCATCAATGCGTGGAAGGGGATACCTATTCTTGATGGTGGCCTTATTCAACAATTGATAATCTATACACAATCGGAGGCTCCCATCTTTCTTCCTCACGAATAAAACCAGTGCTCCCCAAGGTGAAACACTTGGTCTAATGAAGCCCCTATCCAACAGCTCCTGCAACTGCCTATTGAGCTCCTTCAGCTCAACTAAGGCCATGTGATATGGTGGTCTCAAAATAGGCTCCGTATCAGGCACCAAATCTATACAAAACTCCATCTCTCTATCTGGTGGTAACCCTGACAACTCATCCGAAAAAGCATCTGGGTACTCATTGACCACAGTAATATCTAACAACTCCAGATGTGCCTTATTTATATCTACCACGTACGCAATGAAACCTTGTATCACATCCGATGAAGCATCAATTGTACCTTGGTCCAAAGCATGTACGCACCCTCGACCAATCACTTGCTTCCCCTTTTCTTCTACTGTCGCTCTCCTCCTCGAAGCAGAATGATCAACTGGAGCTCTCTCTGGCTCCCTGCCCTTCAGTGGAGGAGTTTCAACCATCTCTGGGCAAGCTCTAGCAATATACCTCTGTTTTCCGCATTGAAAACACACTATAGGAGTCAGCGGACACGGTCTACCTCCATGTTGTCTACTGCATCTTCTGCACTAATCGGTAGTAGGTCTCTGTCCTCCTATGACAATACCCTTTATTGGAGCTATGGTCGGATAAGCAGGAGGTCTAGCAGGTCTCTCTCGTGCCTCCTCAACCCGTGGTCTCTTACCGAAGAGTTTCCTCCCTCCTCGATAACTGAAACCTCTATCTCTAGTCGGCCTCTTCCTCTGTATATCTCGGCTCCGGCTAAACTTCCCAAACTCGAAAGCATTCCTCTCATAATCTTGCTTGCACAGTTGCGCCCTGCGCACTGCTTCCTCATAGGTGGTTATATCCAATGGGACCAACCTGGACCGCAGAACTGGTCTCAATCCATCGATGAACCTGTGGACCTTCCTGGCCTCACTATACATGGTATATGGGTCATATCTCCCCAGGGATAGGAATTGAGTCTCATACTCGTCCAAGGACAAACTCCCCTGGTTCAGTCCCAAAAACTCAGCCTCTAGTTTTTGCTGTGCGGTATTTGGAACAAACTGCCTCCTAAAGGCATCCCAAAATGTCTCCCAACTAATATCTGTATGTCGAACTCTCAATATGGGTCTAGTGGACTTCTACCAATTCTCTTCAGCTCCCTTCAGTAGGAACGCAACAAATACAACCGTCTCCGATATTGTACACTCGAAGAATCCATAAAGCTTCTCCATCTCAGCAAACCACTCCTCAGCAGCTACAAGGTCCTTAACCCCACTAAAAGATGGAGGTCTAAACTTCTGGAACTGTCGCAACCGATCCAGATCACATCCATACCCTAATCCACTACTACCCGAAACTGGTGGGGGTGTAGGAGTATCTAAAGTCCTCGGTGCATGAGCTAGCTGTGTAGGTGTATCAGGGGTAATTGCCTCTCCTGTCACAGCTCCTGCCTCCTATCCCTGCCTACCTGGCATCGTCTGTGCCAATATCTCTACTATCATCTCTAAACTACGCTCTTATCTCGTAAAACGCGTCTCAACACACTCTGGTGCCTCAGTAGCACCTGGAGTCTCATGGGTAGGTAATGGTTCGACAGCAGCTCATCTCTCAGGCCTATATCTATAGCCTCGAGCCCTACCTCTCGTCCCTCTACCACTACGAGTATTTGTCATATAGGCAAAGTTCCTGCATTCACAATCATGAATTTGTCTATCTCCCATATGGTATACACAGTTGTATCTAAACACAGCACAGTACTATGGGGATGTATACTTTCCTATTTTCTAACACCGACACGCATCATACAAACCTCTGCTCTGATACCATTTTGTTAAGACCCTTCCTGACTTAACCAAAACTACTACAAATTGTTCGCATTTTAACTTACCTTTCCTCTCACCAATGGTTAGGCTGTGATTCGATGTTAGCTTTCTCGGATACCATATCATCCATTATCATACATACATGTCAATATATTGTAACTGACTGTAACTTCTTTTATAATACATGTGAGATCATATAAAATCTAATACAAATACATTCCCCATAATATATATCGTATACATCACTGTGCTGTTTCTATGTTTAGATACATAACCGAACAAAATATGTATACCTGTTGATCAATAGGAAATAGCAGCGAGCAATAGGAATACTATCCCTCAAGCACACTCGCTCTATTACGGATGCTCTGTAGAGAGGGAAAATAAAGGGGGATGAGCATACAACGCGCTCAGTAAGAAAATTAGGCAAGCAAGTAGATATCTACATTATCGACTCAAAATAATGTTATGCCTCGAAAATATCATTTTCTTAACTCACTTTAAAAGCATGTCTTTAAATATATATATACTTGTACAGATTAAATCTCATGTACAGAAATCATGCTTGCTTTCTCAAATGTAGGCATGTAGTGCAAAATAATGCATCTTTCTAATATCACAATGCCTTTAGATAAATCATGTCATGTATATTTAAATCACAGTAAATATGGCATTTAAATCATTCACAACACAAAATCGAATTTTGACCCATCCCTCAGGTCTATCCATCATAAATAAATCAGTCAGTCAGGTGATATATCATGTGAGACTATGTGGTGAAATGCAATAATATCATGGACTATGGCCATATCCTATAATGGTGATCCCAAGCAACACAGATCTCGGTATGCAGGGCATCACTGCTGCAACGGGACGGGGTCAGTCCATCACAACCCCTAACTATCAACTTCTCAACTCCACAACACCACACGGTACAGTGTACTCCATGCCACTCGCACGGTACAACATACTCCGTGGACCCTACATCACAGTCGGGGTGCTTGCCATAGGTCTTAGCCCTCAAACCATGGAATATCATACCATGTCTCTAAATCCACATTCGAACCTCTCATAGTGTGACACTCAGTCTACACGAGGAAATCAAACATGATTTTCAACATGTATTATATATCACATAAATTACAGTGCGCGCCTTTGAGCGCGACTCACAGTCGACACTCTGCTCAAACATTGTTTCACATCACAAACTCAAACTCTAGTGCGAGTAAACCTCCAGCAACTAGGTTAATGCATAGTTCATGTTTCAAATCAAGTACGAGTAATAGCTCCAAGACCATGTTATGCACAAAACTCATCAAATCAAATACGAGAAATAACTCACGTACTATGTCATGTATAAATCATGAAGAATCGAGTATGAGCAACGCTCTAGCACTCTGTCATGCATCTCATGAGAAATTCGAGTATGAGCTAATCGCTCCAGCACTCTCCCATGCATATATCATATAAAACTGAGTACGAGAAATAACTCAAGCACTCTATCATGCATGTCATGGAAATCTGGTGCGAATCACAATCCAATACTAATATATGTGGGAAATATATGAAATCAAGTGCGAGCTGTGCTCTAGCACAATTTATTCTCACATAATTCGATAGATTGCTCTTTAAAAATGGATCTTTTTTAAAACATCAAAATCAGCACTATAAAGTGTGCTTAATTCACATCAACCTTAAAATCATTAGCCCATCTATTTATTCTTCTGCTAAACAGCAGTAAAACACTCAAAATGGTGGTTTCCATGCTTTTTACAACTTTTCACAAAAGTTGACTTTTTGACTAACTATGGGTAAAATCGTAATTTGCCACTATCGGGTCACAATAATTATTATTCACTTTCTCTGGCCCTCAGAGTTTTTAACTGAATGTAAAAGTAGACAAAAATATGTGCAGGTATCTCAACTAGTCACAGAAGTCCGTTACTTGCAATCACTCGAGAAATTTTACTTTCTCAACGCTACTCGATCCAGCAGTCCGATTTACTCCTCCAATAATCTTTGGAGCTGCATATAACCATTTATCAAGTTAATTATCTTTTCCCTACTGTATTTCACATTAAATATAGTCTATTTCCCTTAATAGGCTTTAATAAACCTTAATGGGCCTAACTATGCCATAAGCCCATTTCCATTTTACTATTTATTTTCGTTGGGCCTTTTGGGCTTGTGGGGCCCACCAACTCTTATTGGGCTTATCCTAGACCCATTAAATCTCATTGGGCCTAAAATAATTGGGCTTAACCCATTGGACCTCTCGGCCACATGCCATGGTCGAGAGCACCCCATGTCGTCGGTCACACCATACCATCCATGTCCATTTCCTTAGCCAATTCACTTAGGCATTTTCACAAACACTTGGTTGGAATTGTTCCTAAGCATCACATAATTCATTTAGGCATTTTATCAAACACCTTGATTGCCAACTTAATACAAGTATTAATTAATCAAATTGATTAATTCTGACTATACCATAATCATTAACACATGTATATCAACTCATTTATGCTTTAATATCATATGGGTAATCATTAATATTTCACTACTCACTCTCGGCCTAACCATGATCATAGTGATTTCATATGTTTCAATGCTTAAAACATATACCAATATACTTAAAATCATTCATACACTAGCATATATGAATTTGAAAGCTGGAAAATATACCTAGTATTTGTGTTCACACTTGGCCGAAACTTTGGAGCCTCATGGTTTGCACACTATAGCTTCTTGATAGGCAATTCCAACCTATGTTACTCTCCTCTCAATTTGGAACAACTTTCATGAAGAATGCAAGTTCCAAATATGCCTAAATCCTAGTGATTTCTAGTGAGAGAAAGCTTAGATAAATGTATTTCAATGGTTTCCTTGTGTAGCCAAGAATGGTATGGTGAAGATAACAATGGTACGGCTGATTTTATAAGCCATTTACTTAGCCATTAAGCCATACTTTTCAGCCATTAAAATTGACTTCCTAAGGTTTAGTTATGAGTCACCTAATGAGTAATCTAATGAGTCATAGTTAGCTTTAACTATGGTTAGATATTTAATCCTAATGGGCTTTACAATTGGGCCTCTCGGTTTGGGCTTTCGGGCTGAAATTTTTACTATACCTTGGGCCTTTAATTATCTAAATATTTGGTCTATCAATCGGTCCAACAATTCGGTCTAAGGGACCTAAGAATTTCGATCTACGTTTAGTATACCTTAATGGGCTTTAAAATCTTCACTTTAGGCCCATTACATTTTTATCCATTAATTTTAATCCGAATTCCTTCCGAATAAATTTTCCTTACTTCCAAGAATGATTATCTTGTATTCTGACTAAAAATATTTTTCTCCAAATTTTTCTCCATACTTAGGTAAATTTTTAACCATGGTTAGTCAACTATGGTAAAAGTCTACTTTTCTTAACTATAGTTGACTTTTTCCTTAATCATTGATCAAGTTAACTTTTTCTCAAAATTTTGAAAGTGTCATATCTTATGTCTTACACTCTCGTCTTTACGTTTTAGTCATTTTCGGTAGGTAAATATGCTCGAAATACCTTAACTTGCTAAAAAAGTCCATTTTACCCTTTTTAGCTTTTACTCTCGTTCTCTGTGTTTGGAACTAAATCAAACTGACTTTCCTTCATAAGCTCTCTATATTTTCTCATTTTAAGTCGTTCTCTTCAGGCAGAATGATTCAGATCCACTCGGTTTAGCCTGAGACTCTTATAGCTCACATTAGGCTTTTATGTAGCTTATGAGTGCTAAATCATTTCACATACACTTTAAATCTAGTAAATACTCTTCTTATGATTCAACCATAATAATAGAGCATTCATACACATAGGAATCATAAGGAACAAGCTACATAAAATACGGGTCTAACATATTTGCCCCAAATTGTTGGGCGAACATAGCCGTGAGTGCATTTAGCCCTTCTCTCATGCTCGCATGCCTTGTTTGAGCCTCAACATTCGACTATTTGGGCTCTCAAGCTGAGGGAAAGATGGCGGAGTGGGCTGTACCTGTCTTTGTGGACGGCCTCGCCTACCGCTCATGGTTCAATGATCAATTACCTGTGCGTAAACCAAAGTTTTAGTCAAAATTTTAACAGATATACTTACTTTATAACCAGACAAGCATAGACAATTTGGAATGCAATCTAACTTCACTAGCCGACACTGACAGTACTAGATAACTTTTGTTTTGATACCACGTAAACTGTGATGCCCTAGAAACGTGAAAATATAAGCCAATTTTAACTTTCTTAATCATTTATTTAAGTTGCATTCCTATCAGTGACAATTACTTAACCATTTTATTTTATAAAAATTTCGCCAGCATAACGACGTATTTTATCTTTACCTTCCTGCAAGGTTCAAATTACAGTTTGTATCCATAACCAGTTAATTTTGTTTCTTTTTCTGCTCAACAGTAAATTCATTCTCAGTACATCACCTTAATATTTCTAAAATATCCTTTATTATGCAAACTGTACATTTACCCCTTTAATTATATTCGTTCTTATCTAATTTACATCCTAAAATATTCTTTACAACAACTGTCTATGCTTTACAGGAAGTCTGGCAAATAAAGTAAAAGTATACCTTACTTGTACTGGAGATAGCCTAGGGAGGGTCAAGTCCACCCGTCCACGACTACTATACGATAAGTATAGGAAACTGATCACTGAAGGTAGCCTGTAAGAGTAAAGGAAATGGGTGAGATCTTCAAGCTTAGTAAGGCATGCGTTTAAAGCAATCTTAGTAGTAAAACATGTAAAAGTAAATCACTGTAATTCAAGCTTAATAAAATAACATATACATGTGTATAAGTCGAAACCTTATAGTTTCAAAAATCAGGCCAAAACATATTAGACATCAAATTTGACATCATAACTAATAACATGTAACTTATAAATCACGTAGCTCATTACTTTTCTTTAAAAAATATTATGTAAACTTACATATCGCGTAGCATAAATATCATGTAACTTAACACTTTTCTTTAAAAGTCATACTGAATAATTTCATGGAGACTAGGCAAAGACACATAGTAATAGAGGTTATGTTCGCGTAGACATTTCACGTAGGCAATTCACGTAAATAATTCACGTAGACAAAGTACCTATGGCTATGGTAAGGGGATTGTAGACAGGATCAGGGTCGTACAACACCCTACACCACTTAACTAAATGGAGGAAATAAGACACTGAGTGGTATAAATACCCGACGCGGTTAAGCATGCACAATATGGGACTGAGCGTACATAATGTGGCATATGACATGCACCACGAAGGTCCAAAATGCACATGGGCCATGCATGACAGATCATGTAGACTACATTTGGCCTTAGTCTCAAAACAGAATTTTTAAAATCCTTTTTCCGAGTCGATTAGCCCATAAACTCGTAAAATCAATACTTTTATTTCATTTCATATACATAAGCATCATTTCATAAATTCTCATTTTCGCATAGCAAATTGCATTTCAAGACATTTCATTGGTACTAAAAAAAATACATTTGAAGAGCTTTGAAAATTAGGTTTTTTTTTCGATTTTGCTTGAATAGTACTTTTTCGGGTTCGAGAATGCTTTTTGTAAATACGAGCATACTTATATAAATTCATTTATCAAAACAGGGCATTGAATCACTAATACTACTTTAAAACACATCTCTTACCTCTTAAACCTTGGGGTAGTACAAAATCGTCAAGTCTCGGGTTTACCTCGATTTGCGTATTGATTTCTCAAACTGCCCAAAACAATTTCAATTCATCAAATATTATTCAGTTTCATCTCAGTATACTCAAACATGTATTTTTCTTCATAAATTTCATCAACTTTGACTTTTTTAGTCAACTTTTTCTACTTTCTCGATTTTACTGATTTAAGTGTCGGTTTAAGCTAATTTTGCCAATTTGGTTCTTTTAACTTCAATTTCATTACTTCAATAATCTAAATACTCATTCAATTCCATAATTCATACTTGTTAACATTCCAATTTCACTAATTCTTACACTTTCAGGATTCCTACTGAACTGAGTACTAAACCAAACTTTTTCGGTATAAATTTAACTGTCTACAACGTCAAACATAATCAAATTTCACCATTTTCCTAACTTATGTATGCTGGCCAAATTCATACTTTACTTTATAAATTATTTCTTTCAATTTTACTTAACTAAAAATCATTCAACAACATCAAACAACAACAACATATCTCAAGTTCATCATCTTCCATCAATTTCTTACCAACTTTGACCAAGGTTGACCAACTCTTTTTGTTCCAGAAAAACTTCCAAGTTGTAGATCAATATATATACACCTTAAAAACATAAAAAACAATAATGAAAATCAACCAAAAACTTTCAAAAATTCATCTTTCTCTCACCTCGGAACAGGGCAAATTCTGCCCATATTTTTTTCTCTAAGATCTCACCTAATAAATGAGCTTGTTTGAGGTTGAATTTTTTATATGTTATATAGGAATTATGGTATAAGATTTGATCCTTCTTGACTAACACCTAAAAGTGGCTGGAATGTTACCGAAAAAATTATACAAGTGGATTCTATAGAGGACGCCTATGGCAACATGTTGGGGGTGGTTATCTCTGGTTTCAAGTCAGTTTTTGGTGGTCTTGTGCTTTCCATAAAAGGGTTTTAATTTATCTTTCATAAAAAAAAATCAGCTTAAAAGGCTTTCAGGAACCATTTCAAATTGGGATTTCTTGTTGGGCCTGCAGATTTTCTGGGCTAGGGCAGCCTACTGCCCTGTTTTCATAAATCCATGAAAAATATTTACAGCCCATTTCTTCCCAAATTTCCACATCTCAGGTGTTCTACAAGGTCTCTCGTATGTCTATAAAAATTTGGTACCCACTTGTTTAAGAATAGTTCCCCGATTGAGCCCATTTTGCGCGATTTGATCATTACCGATCAAAATGGCTTTAGGTTTTCAGTTTACTTTAAAAATTAATTTGACCATCAAGACCTTCATACTTTCACTTGATTTTCATTTCCCAAGTTAATTTCACCTTATACTAATTTCCTATGGCCTCAGAATAATTTTTTTAAATTTATAGAATTTATTCCAAATTTATTTCTCTTACTAGGTCTAGTTTCTCGGTTTAGTGTAAACTCGTGTTTTACTAACTTTTTCACTTCCAACACCTTATTTTTCACTTCTAAACATCAAAACTTACTTATACATGCAATTCTTAAGAAAATCTTGAACTTAAAACCTTACCTCATTTTTCATGCCCCAAGCTTCGAGCCACTATCTCGAGTGTTTCGGTTGTTCCGGACCTGCAAAATATTATTCTGAGTATTTTAATCACTTCTTAGTTTTCAAATAAACAACAAAATGAAAAATTTTGGGTTTCACGTTTCCAGACGTCCTGTTGGTATAGATATATATATATTCATTTTGATACTTTCGGGATGCAATTAAGTTCAGTATGCTAGTTTACAACTTATCGAACTAAGTTAATTCGTCTGATGCATGATCAGGTTAATTTAAGTACGTTGAGGTTTATTTCGATTTTAATTACATCACTAATATTATCAATGGTTTGCGGACTAGTTTAAGCAATAAATGATTATAAAGGCTAAGCAATAAACGATGTTGGCAACTTACACTGCACATAAGGCAATTTTAAGGATATAAGTTATAAAATATATATAATAAAATAGCTCAAATATTCGCACTTCTAGGTGTTACACTTGTGGAGTCTAAAAACTCTACTGACAATATATTAGATAATAATCATTTCATGTATATGAACAACCTTCAAGACTTTTACTAAAAAAAAAATTAACTGTATCAAGACTTCAACACAAAATATATGATAAGACTTTGTTCCCATAATGAGCACAATGCTGAAACTCTCTCATTTGTTACTTCCTCTTTCATATGTTACCTCACCTTCATCTTCCATTTTACTTGAAGGATTAAGTTGTCAAATTAATGGACAAGTTTTCAGTAATAATTGATGCATTATATCCAAATCAAAGAAAATAATGAGAAATTACCTTAACCTTACAAAACTTAAATTGTTGCCACTAGTGTTGCTCAAAATCTTCCTACAATAGTTTAAGCTTTAATTTTTTGGTCAAAAAGCTAATGTGCAACAACAAAGGCACGAGAAGACTTCTAACCAAATGACAAGCAAATAAAAACCACTTTCTAATCTACCAAAAAATGTCAAATTAAATTAAGTTAAAAGAAAGAAAACATTAAAACAAAAAATTAGCAATATCAGACCTTAAAAATAATTAAAAAAAGATTTTGGAAAACGAACCTCTATGTAGGAACTTATTAAACAAAAAGAAAAATGTCTTTCAAATCTATAAAAAAAAAAGTGAAAATAATAAAAAAATCAAAATAATAAAATATAAAATAACATAAAATAAAAATAGATAATGAAAAAGGTATTACGCTGCGTATAAATGAAAATAGTTAACCATCTTTACCATAGCTGTTTTCTAGTGTTTTCATCTATTACGAAAGGTGATCTAAAATTTCTTTTCATGAGTTTTTTATTTAAAATGAGTTAACGCTGAAAATTATTTATAAAGCAAACAACGTGTCACGACCCTCTACTTACCAAAATACGTACAAATTTTTCGCATTTTCATGCATCAATTGTTAATCATCCTTCCTCGATCGTGAACAACCCCACTCTTAACAGTTGGGCTGTGTGTTAACGTCTAACTCATTCCACCATACCCATTCATTTTGAACATTATTTATGAGTAAACACTTGTATAAATGTGTGTATATATATATATATCAGAGTCGTTACATGTGTTTACATTGTTTTACATCCCCAATAGTTACATACAAAATGCTACTGTGCTATGTCTAGTTTAGATACAAAATAATCCAAGTGTGTATACCTTTAGCGATGGGATGCAGCGGATTCCCAAAAGGGAAACGCCTCCAGTCACGCTCAATTTATACTCAACACTCTGTAGAGAGGGGGAAAATAAGGGGGGTGAGCAAACCACACGCTCAGTAAGGCAATCATGCGAACAGGTAGATACTGCAGTATCTACGTGATCGTGATGCCATGCTCAAAAGCATTTAATTCATCATTTATCTCAAAACATGAGTGTATGATTGTGTTAATGGTATGTAAAGCATTCATGCTATTATCCAGTGCACATTTCAACTCAAAGCATGGTGTAAATCATCATGCATAATTCACAATAAAAGCATGGCATTACCCATCATGCATTTTCTCAAATAGCATGGTATTAACCATCATGCATTTTCACAATAAAGCATGGCATTAAACATCATGCATCCGTGCACTTTAAAAACCATTAACAAATCAATCCAACACTGGTCAGTGAGATAGGCAGCAGATACTGACCCACAAATCATTTCAAACATGGATTTATTCTCAAATAGCAGCAGACATGTGAGATAGGCAGTTTAACAACAGGTAATAACCTCAAGGCCTATGTACATAACCTGTGATACCGGCTACATGGATTAGGTGTGCGGGATATCACCACTATCTGCTTCCACATGAGAGGTGGGTCAAATCGTACCCGTCGATCCATAGCAGATCTCGTCCGAAGACGGCACATCACAACTCAACACAGTACAACGTATTCCATGCTACATGCACGGTACAACGTACTCCATGGACCCAATCAACACATCATATCACGCCACATCTCAAACGCACGTGTGAGCCTATTTAATCGGTAGGACCTCTTGTCTACCCAAAGCTCCTAACATGGCTAATTAATCATGTCAAAACAATGCACGTGTGAGCCTATTTAATCGATGTGACACCCAGTCTACTCGAAGCTCCAAACACGGCAACATGTAAGGTGGGCATCCAGTGCGAGACAAACTCCAAGTATAATGCCAAAACAAATATGAAAACCATGTGAAAACTAGTGCCTCTAGCACTCATGTGTATAAAACACGTCAAATCTCGTGCGAGTCATACTCTAGCACGCTTTCATACTCACGAAATCATGTAGGTGGCTTACAACTTTGCAAAAATATGGTTAACAAAACCAAAACACACTCATTTCTTTTGCAAATCATTTCAATGTTAGCCAACCTACAAATCATTTGCTAAAAAGTAATAAAACATGATTTTCAAAGCAATATGCTTTTGTTTTCATGCACATTTTGTCAAACTCCCAACTTTTGCCCTTCAATCACCCAACATCATTTCCTAATGTCTCATGCATTCTAGAAAAGCATTTAATGCGCCCAAGTTGTGCACAGATATCTCTAAGAGTCCACACAATTCCCTTACCTCGATTTACTTGGTGTGACTCCTTTCCTTTTAGCTTCTCACACTCTTAGCTCAACTCGCCTCGGCGTATCCTCGGAAGCTGCGATTCATTCATTCAATCAATTGAGCTAATGTTTTTAACCCATAATTGACCTCACTAGTCAATATTATTCACTTATGCATTTTACAAATGCCTTAATCCACATTTTACCTCTTTTAGGTAAATCTCACAATTTATCCACTAACCACATCTTAAAATCATACCACAACACTATTAATAACTTCTACATATCTCATTCATCATTAATCTCCATACATTCCACTTTCTCACTCTAGACCATTTTTAGGTCATAATCATTCCAATGCATTTTTGATAGTTTCTAACCATCCATACTCATGCCAAACAACTCCAAAATCAATTATATAGATAATGTACCATAGTTGGAGTGTTAGAATCTTACCCAATTTGATTTCTCTTCTTGCTCCAAATGACAATGCCCTTAGCTCCTTCAATACCAACAATGGGAAAATGCCTTCCAACTATGTTGTTCTCCTCTTTGATAGGAACAACTTTGCCTCTAATGGTCTCTCTTCAACTATTACTGAAAATGGCTGATTTTAGAGAGAGAAAGTTAGGTTTTTGGGTTAAAAGTGGAAGGTTAGTGTTTTTCTTGAAATTTTCAGATTTTCAACTCTCCTTATATAGAAATAGCTTGAGGAGATCGATCTGGTCCAAGAGGAGATCGATCTGGTCCCCTTAAATCCCTCTTTTCATCGCATTTTAAGCATGAGATCGATCTGTCGAAGCATGAGATCGATCTGCTCCCAAACAGAGAGCTAAGGAGATCGATCTGGGTGCTTGAGGATCGATCTTTTCATTACAGAATGCTTAGGAGATCGATCTGGCTCCATTGGAGATCGATCTGCTCTATTCCATTGCCCAAATAAGACCATTCTAGCTCTTCCAGATCGATCTCTCATCTCATGAGATCGATCTGCCCTTCATAGTTTCCAGATTTTCTGCAGTTTTTCTGCAGCAACTCATACTCAGACATCCTTAATTTACATTTCTATGTACATATATACTATTATACATATACGGGGTCTCACATTCTCCCCCACTTGGAAAATTTGGTCCTCCAAATTAGAACCAATTATTCTGTGAACAACTCGAGATACTTCTCCCGAATCAAACTCTCCAATTCCCATATGGCTTCTTCCACAGTGTGATGTTGCCAAAGCACTTTCACTAAGGGGATTGTCTTTGTCCTCAACACTTTCTCTTTTCTGTCCAGTACCCGAACTGGCTTCTCGACATATGTCATACCCTCGTTGAGCTCCAATGGTTCATACCTTATTACATGCATCAGATCCGGGTGATACTTCCTCAACATGGATACGTGGAAGATGTTATGCACACTTGCCAACTCTGGTGGCAATGCCAATCTATAAGCCTTATCTCCCACCTTATCAAGTATCTGAAATGGCCCTATATATCGAGGGCTCAACTTTCCCTTCTTCCCGAATCTCATAATTCCCTTCGAAGAGAAAACTTTCAAAAATACTGACTCACCCACATCAAACTCTAGTGGTCTCCGTCTCCTGTCAGCATAACTCTTTTGCCTGCTCTGAGCTGTCCGTAACCTCTCACATATCAATTGGACGTCCTCAAAGGCTTGTTTAACCAAGTCGAGAGCAAAGATCTGTCTGTCGCCAACCTCTTCCCATCCAATAGGGGAATGGCATCTACGCCTATACAATGCCCCATATGGTGCCATCCTGATACTCGCATGAAAACTGTTATTATAGGCGAAATCCAATGCACACGCTCTCAACATATCCTCCAGGGTCTGTATAGTCCTCTCTGACTGACCATCTGTCTGAGGATGAAACGCGATGCTAAAACTCAACTGGGTCCCCATCACTTCCTGAAAACGTTCCCAGAAGTGGGAAGTGAAGCGGGCATCCCTAGCAGAAACAACACTCACTGGAATTCCATGTAGCCTCACTATCTCGGGCACATATAGGTTCGCTAACTGGCTCAGAGTATCGATAGCTCTCATAGCTAGAAAATGGGCTGATTTTGTCAATCGATCCACAATCACCCATATGGCATCATGACCTCTACAGGTCCTCGGCAATCCCATCACAAAATCCATGGTGACATGCTCCCACTTCCAAGTCGATATCGGTAGAAGCTGCAATAACCCTGCAAGCTTCTGATGCTCTACCTTTACCTGCTGACAAACGAGACACTTAGCAACATATTCAGCAATGTGCTTTTTCATTCCAGACCACCAATAAATCTTTCGAAGGTTTTGATACATCTTAGTACCCCTTGGATGTATCGTATACTTCAATGAGTGAGCCTCTGTTAAGATCAACCTTCTGATCTCTGCATCATCAGGAACACATATCCTACCTCTGAACCTCAACAATCCATCCGAACTCAATCCAAAGTCCGTGTCTGTACCCCTCTGTATCTGCCCGACGATTGCACTGTTGATCAACTCGCTGAGCCTGTCGGATTCGATCTACTAGATCCGGTTCCAACTGCAGGCTACCTATCACAAATCTACTATCAGCGTCAGGCGGGGTCATATCCAAACTGAGGTTCGTGAACTGTTCCAACAGCTTATGTTCCCTGACCATCATAAATGGCACCATCCCGAGATGCTTCCTACTCAATGCATCAGCAACCACATTTGTTTTACCCTGGTGGTATAGGATCTCACAATCATAATCCTTTAACAGCTCGAGCCATCTCCTCTGTCTCATGTTTAACTCTTTCTATGAGAACAGGTACTTAAGGCTCTTATGATCTGTATAAATCTGAAATCTCTCACCATAGAGGTAGTGGCGCCATATCTTTAGTGCAAACACCACCGCTGCCAACTCCAAGTCATGGGTCGGGTAGTTCCTCTATGATCCTTTAACTGTCTTTATCCATAAGCTACTACCTTCCCATCCTGCATCAATACACAGCCCAGTCCCAAATGTGAAGTATCCGCATACACCAAGAAACCTCCTGAGCTGGTAGGAATGGTGAGGATCGGAGCTGTGGTTAATCTCTTTTTTAACTCCTCAAAGCTTTCCTCACACTTATTGTCCCACACAAACTCCACAGTCTTTCTCATGAGATGTGTCAAAGGAGCAACTAATCTCGAAAATCCCTCTACAAACCTTTGGTAATACCTAGCTAAACCCAAGAAACTTCTGATCTCAGTCACTGTCTGGGGCCTCTGCCACTGAACTACGGCCTCAATCTTAGATGGATCCACTGATACTCCATCCTTCGATACTATGTGACCTAAAAAAGAGATATGTTCCAACCAAAAGTTGCACTTACTGAGTTTAGCGTACAACTTCTTCTCTCGAAGGGTCTGTAGCACTATCCTTAGGTGCCTTTCATGCTCCTCTCTAGACCTTGAATACACCAATATATCATCAATAAACACAATAACAAATCGATCCAAGTACTGGTGGAATATCTCATTCATCAAAGACATAAAAGCTGCAGGAGCATTCGTCAACCTGAATGGCATAACCATAAACTCATAATGTCCATATCGGGTGCAAAAAGCTGTCTTGGGTACATCTCCACCTCGTATCTTCAACTGATGGTACCCTGATCTCAAATCTATCTTGGAAAAGACTTGCGCTCCCTTAAGCTGATCCAACAAGTCATCGATGCGTGGAAAGGGATACTTATTCTTGATGGTGGCCTTATTCAACAACCGGTAATCTATACACAGTTGAAGGCTTCCATCCTTCTTCCTTACAAACAAAATCGGTGCTCCCCAAGGTGAGACGTTCGGTCTGATGAACCCCTTCTCCAGCAACTCTTGTAACTGTTTCCTGAACTCTTCCAACTCAACTTGAGCCATCCTGTACGGTGGCTTGGACATCGGCTCTGTACCAGGTGCCAAATCTATACCAAACTCCATCTCCCTATCTGGAGGTAACCCTGGTAACTCATCCGGAAAGACATCTAAAAATTCCCTAACCACTGGAATGTCTCCCAATTTCGAGCATGCCTTATCCGTCTCAATCACATAAGCGATAAATCCTTCACATTATTCTTTCCACCATTAGTAATCATAAATCATCACATCACATAAATAAATGAAATCGAATTTATCTTTCATACATCATGTATCAAGATTGTACTCATCACACTTATAAAAATCATATTCTTTAGCTTCATTTCACAAAATTTACTACAAGATTGTCTATCTTAGGAAACATCAAAGTTTTTGCATTACAATCCATAATAACATGATTGGCAGCCAACCAATCCATTCTTAGGATCACATCAAAATCACTCAAATTTAATAAAATTAAATCGGCTGCTGTTTCTTTACCTCCTATCCTCATCTTATAATCCCTATATACATGCTCAGTCAACTGACTATCATTCATAGGGGTAGATATCAACAACATCTTATCAAGCAGTGTGGGTTTTACATGCTTCAACAATTTACATGCAAAGAATGGTGATACAAAAGAATGCGTGGCACCAGGATCAAACAGTACATAAGCTACTAAATCAAAGGTTTGGATGGTACCTTTTACCACATCCGATGATTGATCCGCAGTGTCCTGGTCCAGTGCATGCACTCGTCCTCTGCTCACACCCACTGCTTGCTTCCCCTTTTCCTCAGCTGTAGCCCTCCTCCTCGGAGCAGCTGTACCAACTGGAGCTCTCTCTAGCTCTTTGCCCTTCTGTGGGCCTCTCTCTGTCATCTCTGGGCAATCTCTGATTATGTGCCCTGGCTTCCCACATCTGAAGCATACTACAGGAGATCCATAGCATGGTCGAGTACCATAGTACCTGCCACACTTGCCACACTGTTATGTAGTAGGTCGTGGCCCTCCAATCACGATTCCTTAGCTGGAGCAATGGCCGGATACATGGGAGTAGTAACTGTCCTCTCTCTAATCTCATCAATCCTCGGCCTCTTTCCAGATAATCTCTTGCTTCCTTTATAACTGAAGCCTCTATCCATCATTAGTCTTTTCTTATCTTTGTCCCTCATCTTACCAACCTTTCCAAACTCTGAGGTGATTCTATCAACATCTTGTTCACACAATTGCACCCTGCGCACTGCTTCCTCATAGGTAGGTATATCCAGGGGAACCAGTCTAGACTTGATGGTCGGTCTCAATCCATCCACAAACTTCTGGATCTTCTCGACCTCATTACTCATCGTGTTGGGATCATATCTGCCCAGGGATATAAAAGTAGTCTCATACTCATCCACAGTCCTGCTCCCTTGGGTCAGTCCTAAAAATGCCATCTTTAGCTTCCGCTGTGCGGTATCCGGGACATACTGTCTTCGGAAGGCCTCTAGAAATACATCCCAGCTGATCTCAGTATGCCGAGCTCTCAAAATAGGCCTGGTGGACTTCCACCAATGTTCTGCTGATCCCTTCAGCATAAAAGCGACAAACGCTACCATCTCGGTGGTAGTGCACTCAAAGAACCCATATAATTTCTCGATCTCATTGATCCAATCCACCGTCGCTACTAGGTCCTTTACTCCACTGAAAGACGGCGGTTCAAACTTCTGGAACTGTCGCAGTCTATCCAAATCACATCCATATCCCCAACCTCTACTACCTGGTGTAGCAACCGACGTAGGCATATCTTGTGTGGGTGGGGTATCTGTTGTCTGTGGCCTCTGGGCTTCCCTTGCCAGTGCCTCAGGAGCTGTCGCCTGCTCGGCATCACCCTGTGTAGCGGGACTCTGTCTACCGCCAACTCCAGATAAAGATTGGGTGACCAACTCCACAATCATCTCAATGCTTCGCTCAATCCTCACGAAGCGAGCCTCAGTACTCTCGGGCCTCTCCTCTGGACCCTGTGGAGCGTGCTCAACATCAGCCTCCACCTCAACATCATCCTGAGCCTCGTGTGTTTCTGGCTCAACACGACCCCCAGGACTACCTCTACGGCCTCGAGCCTGCGCTCTCATCCCTCTACCGTGACTGGTATTAGGCATACTTACTCAATTCCCTACATTCACAACCAATTACTTAGTCAACCCATCGACACACACGTTTGTATCTAAACAGGCACAGTAACATGGGGATGTAATTTTTCAACTTTTTAAGTATTTTAGACACGACACACGTCAGACCAACTCGAGCTCTGATACTAACTTCTGTCACAACCCTCAACTTACCAAAATACATACAAATTTTTTGCATTTTCATACATCAATTGTTAATCATCCTTCCTCGATCGTGAACAACCACACTCTTAACAGTTGGGCTGTGTGTCAACGTCTAACCCATTCCACCATACCCATTCATTTTGAACATTATTTATGAGTAAACACTTGTATAAATGTATATATATATATATCAGAGTCGTTACATGTGTTTACATTGTTTTACATCCCCAATAGTTACATACAAAATGCTACTGTGCTATGTCTAGTTTAGATACAAAATAATCCAAGTGTGTATACCTTTAGCAATGGGATGCAGCGAATTACCAAAAGGGAAATGCCTCCAGTCACGCTCAATCTATACTCAACACTCTGTAGAGAGGAGGAAAATAAGGGGGGTGAGCAAACCACTCGCTCAGTAAGGCAATCATACGAACAAGTAGATACTGCACTATCTACGTGATCGTGATGCCATGCTCAAAAGCATTTAATTCATCATTTATCTCAAAACATGAGTGTATGATTGTGTTAATGGTATGTAAAGCATTCATGCTATTATCCAGTGCACATTTCAACTCAAAGCATGGCATAAATCATCATGCATAATTCACAATAAAAGCATGGCATTACCCATCATGCATTTTCTTAAATAGCATGGCATTAACCATCATGCATTTTCACAATAAAGCATGGCATTAAACATCATGCATTTTCATAATAAAGCATGGCATTAAACATCATGCATCCGTGCACTTTAAAAACCATTAACAAATCAATCCAACACTGGTCAGGTCTCAGCCCACCCTTGGACTTTCCTGACCCATAAATCATTCCAAACATGGATTTATTCTCAAATAGCAGTAGACATGTGAGATAGGCAGTTCAACAACAGGTAATAACCTCAAGGCCTATGTACATAACCTGTGATACCGGTTACACAGATCAGGTGTGCGGGATATCACCACTATCTGCTTCCACACGGGAGGTGGGTCAAATCCTACCCGCCGATCCCGTCGATCCATAGCAGATCTCATCCGAAGACGGCACATCACAACTCAACACAGTACAACGTACTTCATGCTACATGCACGGTACAACATACTCCATGGACCCAATCAACACATCATATCACGCCACATCTCAAACGCACGTGTGAGCCTATTTAATCAGTATGACCTCTTGTCTACCTGAAGCTCCTAACACGGCTAATTAATCATGTCAAAACAATACACGTGTGAGCCTATTTAATTGATGTGACACCCAGTCTACTCGAAGCTCCAAACACGGCAACATGCAAGGTGGGCATCCAGTGCGAGACAAACCCAAGCACAATGCCAAAACAAATATGAAATCCATGTGAAAACTAGTGCCTCTAGCACTCATGTGTATAAAACACGTTAAATCTCGTGCGAGTCATACTCTAGCACGCTTTCATACTCACAAAATCATGTAGGCGGCTCAAAACTTTGCAAAAATATGGTTAACAAAACCAAAACACACTCATTTCTTTTACAAATCATTTCAATGTTAGCCAACCTACCAATCATTTGCTAAAAAGCAATAAAACATGATTTTCAAAGCAATATGCTTTTCTTTTCATGCACATTTTGTCAAACTCCCAACTTTTACCCTTCAATCACCCAACATCATTTCCTAATGTCTCATGCATTCTAGCAAAGCATTTAATGCGCCCAAGTTGCGCACAGATATCTCTAAGAGTCCACACAATTCCCTTACCTCGATTTACTTGGTGTGACTCCTTTCCTTTTAGCTTCTCACGCTCTTGACTCAACTCGCCTTAGCGTATCCTCGGAAGCTACGATTCATTCATTCAATCAATTGAGTTAATGTTTTTAACCCATAATTGACCTCACTAGTCAATATTATTCACTTATGCATTTTACAAATGCCTTAATCCACATTTTACCTCTTTTAGGTAAATCTCACAATTTATCCACTAACCACATCTTAAAATCATACCACAACACTATTAATAACTTCTACATATCTCATTCATCATTAATCTCCATACATTCCACTTTCTCACTCTAGACCATTTCTAGGTCATAATCATTCCAATGCATTTTTGATAGCTTCTAACCATCCATACTCATGCCAAACAACTCCAAAATCAATTATATAGACAATGTACCATAGTTGGAGTGTTAGAATCTTACCCAATTTGATTTCTCTTCTTGCTCCAAATGACAATGCCCTTAGCTCCTTCAATACCAACAATGGGAAAATACCTTCCAACTATGTTGTTCTCCTCTTTGATAGGAACAACTTTGCCTCTAATGGTCTCTCTTCAAATATTACTGAAAATAGCTGATTTTAGAGAGAGAAAGTTAAGTTTTTGGGTTGAAAGTGGAAGGTTAGTGTTTTTCTCGAAATTTTTAGATTTTCAACACTCCTTATATAGAAATAGCTTGAGGAGATCGATCTGGTCCAAGAGGAGATCGATCTGGTCCCCTTAAATCCCTCTTTTTTCACGGCATTTTAAGCATGAGATCGATCTGTCGAAGCATGAGATTGATCTGTCGAAGCATGAGATCGATCTGCTCCCAAACAGAGAGCTAAGGAGATCGATCTGGGTGCTTGAGGATCGATCTTTTCATTACAGAATGCTTAGGAGATCGATCTGGCTCCATTGGAGATCGATCTGCTCTATTCCATTGCCCAAATAAGACCATTCTAGCTCTTCCAGATCGATCTCTCATCCCATGAGATCGATCTGCCCTTCATAGTTTCCAAATTTTTCGTAGTTCTTCTGCAGCAACTCATACTCAAACATCCTTAATTTACATTTCTATGTACATATATACTATTATACATATACGGGGTCTCACACAACGCTTGTGGTAGGTTATCATTTGATGAAAGTGGTTTTCTATTGAAAATGAGTTTAAGCTAAAAATGATTTTTTGTAGGGTAATGCCAGATAGAAAGAAAGAAAATGATAGTCTTTAAAATAATGGAAAGATTTAAAGAAAAAAAAGCACTTAACCTCTTTTATAAACTTTGAATAAAAAAGAAAAAATTATGATTACCAATTACACTGGTAATTTTTCATAATATACTAATTTAATTTGAAAAACACATAAAACAACTATGTTTAATATAAAAATCATTGTCGATTTAGAAATTAGACTACACTTAGGATAAAACTTATAGTTTCTTATTATATGTAAATCTTGAAACAAAAAACACTATACACAAAAGATAATGTTTTAGAGCATAAATCGTAGTTAAATTTATTTAAACAATAAATGTGTATCATAATAAGTAAAATCATTTTCTAAATACATGAATCTCAGTAGAAAAAACATTGAGCTAGAAAGAACTTGTTTAAACACAATGACCATAATCTATTTATAGACACTAAATTTTATTCGAGTGATTTCAAATAAAAAAAGAAATAATAATAAAATCCAAAAAATCAAAAATCAAAATAATTGGAAATTATCTAAGAAATCCGAATTTGGAAAATTGAAAAAAAAAAAGAAAGATTGGAATTTTAATGTCAAAATCTGTTAAATCAGCTCAAAATAAAAAAGGGAAATAAATCAAAAAATTAAAAAATAAAAGAAAGAAATAATGGAAAAATCAATTTGAGATCTGTCAAGGATTAAATAAGGGAAAGGGAATCAATTACAGTCAAAGATCATAAAATTATTCCCTAATATACTACCAAAAGACCAAAATAAATCGGGAAATTTTTAAGCAAAACAAAGGGGAGGGGGAGGGGAGGAGAGGAAGCGAGCAGCACTGAGAAAAGATCGAAAGAGAAAAGAAAGGGAGGTTGAAAAAAATGCCAAGACAGACGAGAGCTTAGGGAGAAAAGTCTGAAAAAGAGTAAAAAATTTTGGATTTTTTTTAGCTTGCATACCTCATCACCCACTACCCCAGTCGCCATCACTGCATCCTCATCTTCATCACTGCATTGCTGTCCACCACTGCAGCAAACCAAAGGTTGCTGCCGTAACCGAACTTTGAAGTAGAGTCAGTGCAGCCAGCCTTGCATCAAAACTCTTAGCCACACCACCACATCGTTCATCATCTCCATCGTTCCTGTCTGTGCATTGCCTTGCAAGCTTCCAACATCGTCCATGCTCTGCGTAAGAACTCCATTGCACTGTTGTCTTTCCCAGCTTAACGCCATTGCCTAGCAAACTTCTGTACCGGTTCATCACCTTCTCCCACTGCTATTGTAAAGCTTGTGTTGCTGCTATCATGCATCAATTTGCTACATCGCTGCCACTGTTCCCTGCAGCGTAGTGCCTTACACCATTTCTGCTTCATTGCTGTCCTGTTTGCGCTATATTCTTCATCATCCAAAACTTGCTACTGCGCCAACGTTGCTATTGTGGTTGCCATCCTCTGCCGCTACCATGAGTGTACCTTGTTGCAACCCAGTCTCGTTGCACTGCTGCCACCTCGCTTCTCTGTTGCACCACGATCTAGGTGTCCCTCGTTGCCACCCCCTGCTCGTGCTTCCCTGCTCCTTAATGTCACTATTCCATGCACAGCCCCTGCATTGCTGCCGCTGTGAATCGCCCTCTTGTTGGCTTGCTGCTATCGATAGGAGCTCTATTGCCGGCCTTTCTGTTGGCTGCGTGGTGGAGGAAGGATTTGGCTTGAAGGTCATGGTTTGAGAAAGAACACCAAGGAAGGAAGCAAGTGGAAGGAAGAAGAGAGTTCATGTACGGTGCCATTTCTAAAAGTCATTTTTTCATTTGTATTTTATTTTAATTATTTCTTTTGTTATTTTTATTTAAGCTTATTTTATATATATATATATATATATAAAATTTGTGTTCAAAGATAAAAAAAATTAATATATTTCTAAAAAGGAAATGTTTTAAAATTTATAATAATCAATTAAAATAAATAAGAAATTTTTTGATCATAGGATTTCATAGAAATCATATATAGTGATTCTTTAATAATCTTTAGGATTGAACTCACCAACAAGACCTTGTGAGAGTCTTGTTTTTCTCTCCTTGTGAGAGTTGCTGTCCTCGTACTGAGGTTCTGGTCTGTTTTGTTGGTTGAGTCTTGGTAGTTTATACAACCCGGCATGGTTGAGGAGAGGATGGAGGGGTTATTGTTGGGGAACGATGAAGATGATGAGTTGATCATTGATATGGGTGATGTTCAACAACAAGTTATGCATCTTGATCTGTGTTTGGTGGGACGGTTTCTCACCGATCGATCTCTTAACTTCAATGTCATGAAGAACCGAATGGCAAGTGTATGGAGGCCGGGTAAAGGAGTCTGCATCAAAGATATTGGATCAGGTTTATTCCTCTTTCAGTTCTTTCACGCAGTGGATCTCAAGCGAGTCCTGGAGAATGGACCTTGGTCTTTCGACAACCATCTACTGATTCTCCATCAACTAGTCCCTGGAGATGTACCGAATCTTGTTCCCTTGTTCTTTGTTCACATATGGGTGCAAATTTATGATTTACCAATTGGGTATATGTCTGAAAGTGTGGGTAAGCAACTTGGAGACTTTATCGGTCATTTTGTGGAATATGATGCTAATAATTCTGCTTCAATTTGGAGATCTTACATGCATATCAAAGTTCTTCTCGATGTTCGATTGCCTCTTAAACGGTACAAGAATTTCAGAAAGCAAGGAGGAGACGGGACTTTCGTGAAGTTTAAGTATGAGAGATGGGGCTCATTTTGCTTCCTTTGTGGCTTGCTGGGTCACACAGACCGTTTCTATGATAAACTTTTCTCAGCCGATGTAGGGGTAATCAAAAGAGAATGGGGAGCTTGGCTGAAGGCTCCAAATCGCAGGATTAATAATCTCGGAGGGGAACGATGGCTGCATTCTGATTCTGGTGAAGATAGCGATGGTGAGACGGACGAAACATACCGAATGGAGGTTAACTTTGGGAAGGACGATGAAGAATAAAAAAAGGAAACTAATCTGCAAAGAGGATTTGGGGGCGATAAGACTGGGATTGGAGGTAAAACTTCAGGAGCATTAAATCCTGGGCAAACTGAATCTCGAG
Organism: Firmiana major; assembly: GCA_033439115.1. Classification (NCBI taxonomy): domain Eukaryota; kingdom Viridiplantae; phylum Streptophyta; class Magnoliopsida; order Malvales; family Malvaceae; genus Firmiana; species Firmiana major. Next base: position 28,506,996 of record CM065910.1, read on the forward strand.
TGTCAAGGCGCGATAATGTTGATGCGATTGTAATGATTCCATATGGCCTACAGATACAAGAAGTTGCTAAAGATGCGGGGCTATTTCTGATTGAAGATAGGAAGAGGAGGAGATGGCTGGATTTCATTGCTAATCACATAAAAGAGCTGGATGCAGCTTTGTCCACAAAGGTCCAAGAACAATTGAATTCCATGTCTAGCCCATCTATCCTTTTTTTACAGGCAGGTTCTGGTTCCCAGGCCTTCCAGGAACCATGAACGTTTTAAGCTGGAACTGCAGAGGATTGGGACAACCTCGAGCAGTTCCTATTTTACGTGGGCTGATTAAAGCTCACAAAGTTGATGTTATTTTTCTATTTGAGACTCTTGTTCAAGCAAATAAACTTAAAGAGATTCGAATAAAATTGGGTTTTGATTATTCTTTTGTTGTCGATAGAGAGGGACGTAGTGGAGGTATTGCTGTGTTATGGAGAAACTCTTGTCATTGTTCTATTATTAATTTTTTGAGAAACCATGTGGATCTTGAGATTGAAGATACTTCGAGAGGTAACTGGAGGTTAACCGGTTTTTATGGTTTTCCAGAACGTCAGCGACGAAAGGAATCCTGGAACTTAATCCACAGTCTTCATGCTGCCTCAATACTCCCCTGGTGTTGTATAGGGGACTTTAATGATCTGCTGAGTATGGATGATAAAAAGGGAGGAGCCGATCACCTGAAATGGTTATTTAGATGATTTAGGCAGGTGTTGCTAGATTGTAATCTTCACAACTTACCATTGGAAGGGTACCCGTACTCGTGGGAACGTACTAAGGGCACTGAACATGAGTGGAGGAGAAACTGGATAGGGCTCTTGTTTCCATCTCTTGGCTGGATATATTTCAAAGAGCAAAATTGATCAATATAATAGCACTCATGTCAGACTATTCACTGCTGTTATTGAAGCTGGAGACTAAGGAGACTCAACAGGTTTATCGATGATTTAGATTTGAAAATAATTGGTTGCGGGAAATTGATTTTCAAGAGGTTGTGGAGGATTGTTGGTCTCATTTTGCAGCTGCTGAGATTACTTCTAAACTGAATTCTTGTTCTAGAAAACTCGAACCTTGGAGTCGACGGCGACATAGGAATTTCAAAAACAAAGTCGATGCTTGTCTTGGAAAGCTAACCCATCTTAGACATAAACAGCATGCTAGCTCAGTGCACCAGTATAAAGAGATTAAAAGTAAGCTTTCTAATTTACTAATTCGAGAAGAAGACTACTGGAAACAATAAGCAAAGGCCTACTGGCTTAAAGATGGGGACTCCAACACTAAGTACTTTCATGCTTTTGCGTCGGCTAGGAGGAAAGATAATAAGATAGTTAGGCTTCGGGATGAGAATGGCACCTGGTATGAAGATATTGATGGATTGTGCTCAGTGGTGAAAGATTACTTTAGTAAGTTTTTTACTGAATGTGGTGGTTGTTATGATCCAGTGATTGGTGCAGTTAAACCTTGCATTACCAGGGAAGATAATGCTAAACTTTTAGCACCCTTTACAAAAGATGAATTTAAAATTACTTTATTCCAGATGCATCAGAATAAGTCTCCCAGTCCTGATGGTTTTAATCCTGTTTTCTTTAAGAGGTGCTGGAATTTGGCAGGCGACAAAATTTTCACAGCGGGATGTCAATGGTTAGATCAATTAGCCTTTCGTCTATCGTTAAATGACAATAATGTGGTGTTGATTCCTAAGTGTGAGAATCCTGAAACAATGAAAGACTTGAGGCCTATATCATTATGTAATGTGCTCTATAAGATAGTCTCAAAGGTGTTAGCGAATCGGTTAAAAGGAGTTTTGCCAAAGGTGATTTCTAAGGAGCAATTGGCATTTATTTCAGGGAGATCTATCGTTGATAACGTGTTGGTTGGCTTTGAATTAATTCATCATATGAAAAGGAAGATGCGGGGTAAAACTGGGGAGATTACAGTCAAGATAGATATTAGTAAAGCTTATGATAGAGTTGACTGGGAGTACCTACGGCCTATATTGGTTCGCATGGGCTTTGCTGAGAGATGGGTTCGGTGGATTATGCTTAGTGTTTCGACAGTGTCTTACTCGTTTCTGGTTAATAATCACCTAGTGGGACCGATTCATCCTAAACAAGGATTACGACAGGGTGATCCACTCTCTCCATACCTTTTCCTACTTTGTGTTGAAGGCCTGTTTGCGGTAATTAGGAAAGCAAAGGATAATAGACTTATTCACGGTGAAAAGGTGTGTTATGAGACCTCGTATAGGTTTAACCTTAAACATATGTAAATGAATTCATAAGAATGATGATGTACTAGAAGCATATGTGCTTCTAGTAATGAGAGTTGGTGATTGTACGTACAAGTTACATTATGAATGAATATGAAGAAATGGACTTAAACATGTGATGAAAGTGAGTGGAATAGAAAATGAGTAGTATTGTAAATGGAATGAAGATTTGCATGAGCTATGAACTCCCATTTAGTTTATATTATGTACCTTTGGCTATACAAAGACTCTACACAAGTTTTAAAATGTATGAAGTATGAAAGGATGCCATTTTCAAGTCTCAAAGATGATTGAATGAGAAAATGACTATGGCAACAAATTTAAGATGTTTTGAGTGAAGTTACTACAGAAAAACGATAGGAAAACTGGAAAATATGAAGATCAGATCGATCTCATAGGATGAGAGATCGATTTGGAAGAGCCAAAATTATCTCATTTTGAGCTATGTAGCAGGACAGATCGATCTCCAATGGAGCCAGATCGTTCTGCTAAGCATTCTGTAATGAGAATATCGATTCTTAAGGCGAGCAGATCGATCTCCTTAACTCTCTGTTTGAGACAGATCGATCTTAAGCCAAGACAGATCGATCTCCTTAAGGGTTCTGTAAAGAGCATATCAATCTCCTACAAGAGGCAGATTGATCACCAAAAGGAAAATTACCCTTTGACAAATCGATCTCTTCATGGAAAAACATCGATCTTGCAGTGGTTGCGTTGGTAAAAATGACTACCAAACCTTGAAAAGATCGATCTCCACAAGGGCCAGATCGATCTCATGTCTCTGCATCTATAAAAAGGGGCACGAGATTTGATTGAAAACTCAGATTTTCCCTCCCACCAAACCTCACCTATAATTTTCTCTCAAGACCCAAGTTTTCTCACTCTAAAAATCACTACATTCCACCGAGTTTTCGAAGAAGCTCAAGAAGGTAAAGTTGTTCCTTGGAGCAAAGAGAACTACATACCTAAAAATCTCACATTAGTGTGACCAAGAGAAGGAGTTGTGACTACCACAAGTTTGACTAAGTAAATGGGTAAGCTCTTCAACCTTCAAGCTTCTAAATATGGTTTCTAGATATTTGTGGGTTGAATGATATGTGAAATGTTGATAGGAATAATGAATGTAGTGATGGGTGAGTGATATTAAGGGAGATTTATAAAGAGGAAATCCATGGAAAAGTGATGGAAAGATTAAGAGATGGTAAAATGATATCTGTGGAAGAGTGAAATGTGATTAAGGGTTTGAGTAGTATGAATAGATAAATAGAAGACAATGTGTATGTTTAGTAGAGGGAAAAGATTTATACGTGTAGCTCAGAATACGTGAGACACGACTAACCCAGATCGCGAACGGAGCAAGCGTGACAGAGGAAATATGAGCGCGATTCGAGGTAAGGGACTGCGTGTTAGCGATAGAGGTATTTGTACGTATTTCTCTGCGATTTTAATAGATATGACATTAGGGATATTATGCTTAGTTATTAGACCAAGTATGATTGGAAATGTTTATGATATAATTTGTGAAAATGGGATGTAGGAAGGAAAAACAGCCTGACATGCATGTTTTCAATGCTTTTACATCTACTCATGATGTTTTGATGTTTTCTCATCCATGTACTGATTTTACGATTGAGAAATTATAATCGGTAGGCTGGCTAGTTTTACATGTTTAGCATGGGACGGTATGATATGTAAATAAACATGTTTTGAGTTTTTAAAAGAGAAAATAGCCACCTATCGGATTTGAGTTGTGAAATGGTGTTGGAGTTTTAGCTCACAGCCGTTTTGATGAATTGGACTATGATGGAGTTTCACTCGCATACGTTTGCATGTTTTAATAAACTGTGCTGGAGTTTAACTCACACGATGGTTTTGAGAAAAGTGCTGGAGCTTTGCTTGCACCCGTTTTTACTAAGTTGAGGTGAACCTGGGGGTTTGAGACCCAAGGGGATGCCAACTGAAGGCCTTGGAATGGGCTCGGCCTTAACGATAAATCGTACTGCGCTAGAGCCTTGCGATGACTGTGTGTCACGCTGATTGCTCGCTTGGTATATGAGACATGGTTCAGGATAAAAAGTCCATTGGAGTTGGTAGATGGAGTTGGGTCCACGATCGTACGTGGAACTGTGTAGTTGTCTGTTGGTATACCATGTACCATGCTGGGTGCACGTAAGTATGAGTATCGCATAGATGACACATGGCGTACATTATATCGTGAGTATATGAGGAGATGAGGTTGATTGAGATGAGCCGGATGGTAGGACTAACCCATCCCCCTTCAGGCGAAGTGATGCCCTGTGCACACCTGATTAGTGAGGCCTGGGATCACTGACTATGGCCATATGTCGTGGATAGTAGATTGTCGAAAAATTCCATGCTTGTCTCAGAGATACAAGAAATTAAGAAGCTCAGAAAAGAAAAGAAATGATTTGAGAAAAGCAAAGAGAGTTTGTGATTTGATAAATCTCTCGATTTGAATGCTTGTACTATGATAGCACCATTTATGACATGTTTTCAAATGGGAATATTGTATACATGTTTTCATGAAAATGCTTATATGAGAAATGAATGTTTGAATGCATTTTCTAGTAATATTTCCATTTACATTGAAATGTGGTTTTGTTTATGCATGCATGGGCTATGTAGATTGTACAGTATCTACCTGTTAGCATCCATTTCCTTACTGAGTTGTGGTTTGCTCATCCCACTACTTTTCCCCTCCAGATACTGAGAAGTAGGGCAGCGCGGCGGTCTTCGGATCTTTTTGTGTTAGACAACTCCCACCAGTTGCAAAGGTATAAGATTTGTATACACATAAGTCTTTTGTATCTAATATAATGTATCGCACAGTTACAAATCGAAATGTAAACAGTGGTATGGGGGATGCTATGTAAAGATATTATTATACAATTAATTTTGTATATTTACACACACCTGAGAGTGTGAATTAAAGTTTAAATATTTTCACTGTAAATGAATGAAATTTTAGTAATTTTATCGTCTCACTGCCCAACCGTAGTAGTGTATATATGGATAAAGGGCACCCAGGAGTGGGGTGTGACATGTGTAGAGGTGCCTCGAATATTTCTCACCTACTGTTTACGGACGATAGTCTATTTTTCTTCAGAGCAACCAATTCAGAGTGCGCGATGATGAAAGACATTCTTGTCACTTATGAACAGGCTTCAGGGCAGGCCATAAATCTACAAAAGTTAGGGATATTCTTTATTAGCAACGTCAAACAGGATGCTCGAAATCTTTTCTCGCAGGTGTTGGGTATCATGGAACCGCTAAATACCAAAAAATACTTGGGGCTGCCATCATTAGTTGGTAAGAGTAAAAAAACAGTGTTCAAGGCGGTGAAAGATAGGATTTGGAAGAAAATCCAACAATAGAGGCGAAAACCTTTATCTAAGGTAGGTCGTGAGCTATTGATTAAAATTGTTGGGTAAGCAATACCAGCTTATTGCATGAATACCTTTTTGTTGCCCACTTCGACGACTGACGAAATACAAAAGATGCTCAACTCCTTTTGGTAGGAGTCGAAACATCCAGGCGCACGTGGCATTAACTAGTTGCGGTGGGACAAGATGTGTGTGAGGAAGGAATTTAGAGGTCTAGGGTTTCGTGACCTACATAGCTTTAATCTGGCTATGCTCGAGAAATAAGGTTGGAGATTCATCTATGATCTTGATGCTATTGTAAGCAGGATTTTCAAAGCTAAATATTTTCCACGAGGGAATCTTTTAAATGCCCAATTAGGGCATAATCCAAGTTTTGTATGGCGTAGCATCTGAAGTTCTCGCGCGGTGCTTGAGGAAGGCATTAAGTGGAAGATCGGTGATGGGCACAACATCAGGGTACGGTTTGACCCCTAGTTAAGAAATTCGGTTAACATATATATTGAAACTCCTATGAATCCAGACCTAAGAGAGTTAACAATGCACGATCTATTGATTCTTGGTATAAAGGAATGAGACCTGGAATTAATTTTTGATATCTTTAACGAAAGAGATGTGGCTAAAATCATCAACATCCCATTGATTCAGAACGAAGCACAAGATATGGTGATTTGGAATTACAGTAAGGACGGTAGTTATACAGTGAAATTAGCCTATAGGATTGTCATGGAAAGAATTTATCCTCAAGAGGAGCTCAAGACGGTAGGTAATTGGACTAAACTATGGGATTTGCAAGTGCCTCCTAAAATAAAGGTCTTTTTGTGGCGAGCTGTAGAGATTGCCTACCAACGCGAAGCAAGCTTCAATCTAGAGGTATCTCAGTTCCTTTGTCTTGTGTAATTTGTGGTCAGGATGTTGAAAATTCTTGGCATTCCTTTGTTAATTGTTCTTTCGCCCAAAACTATTGGAGCTATGGAAAGCTTAATGATAAAGTTATGTCTTGTGCTAATGTATCAAAGAGTTTTTTCGAGTTTGTTTTCAATATGTTCGCGAAGACCGGTGATATTGTGATTGGAAAATTTGTGATGATATTATGGAATGTATAAGACCCAATTTTATTGTAAGAGCAAAAGGGAATGAATAGAAATTTACGAGTACATTTAAAAATGCAAAATGACTGAAATGGAATTCCTGAACACTTTGAAGGGCAAAATGGTCAAAAGATCGAAAGTCGGTATAAATTCGATGAGAAAAAATTTATTAAAAATAATGGATTGAGAAATCATGGTCAATAAAAGTGAAATAAATTTATTCTGGGTTAAATTGATCAAGATATCAATTTATTGGAAATAATCAAGATTAATCGGATTTTTTTACCTCAGAAAAATTATCCCGAAAATAATCAAAAAATATACCGAAAAGTCGAAATAATACTGATAAATTCAATTAGGGATTAATTGAATAAATTAATAATTTTTTAGATATTTTTGACAAAATAATAGTATTTTAATGATTAAAAATAAAATTGTAAATAAAAAAAGAATTGAAAAAAAAAAGGGAATCAGAAATGGGTCGGGGAGAGAGAAATGAAAAAAACGAAGACAAAACGGAAGCTAAAGACCAGATGGACGGCACCGACGGCCCAGGCGAAGGAGACCTATGCGCCAGCGAGCCACCACCGGCACCATGGAGGCACGAACTGCAGCGATAGGCGGCGAAACGGAGAGAAATCGAGGGTCGAGAGAAGAGAAGGCGATTCTCGACGACCGACGACGATTCGGCACCGATCGACCATAGCCGAACGTCCTCGAGGCGCAGACGAGCCGATTGGTGTCGGCCACGACAGTCGAAATAGTCGGCAAACGTCGAAAACGGTGAAAAGAGGAAATGGGTACCAAAGCTGGAGAGAACAAGCCGGACCAGTGACTTTCTGGCGGCCTTGGACGAAACCGAGGGCAAATTCGTGCTGCGGACGGCCCAGCGGAGCCACTGGCGGTGGAAGCCGACGGAAAACCGATCGGCAGGGCACTGAACCGGCCGAACCGGAGTGAACCGACAGTCCGAACCGAGTCTGAACCGGACCGAACCGGTTCAACCAATGAGGAAAGAGAAAAAAAGGAGAAAAAGGGAAAAAGAAAAAGAGAAAAAATTGAGGAAAAAATTTCGACGATGTAATCGAGCTATGGGTAAGTCAGTAGCGGTCGAAATTGATCGATTTAAATTTTGGAATATTTTATTTAATTAATTTTTGACTGGAAATTTACCCAAAAATTTATGAAATTGTGTAGCTCGACAATTGATGTCAAACAAGAGCTCGAGACAGACTCGATTTGCGTACTAGCATGGAATCTCGGGTAAGTAACCCTTATTTATGACAATTTACATTGTTATGCGTGCTTCAGATTTAATTACCGCATAAAATAAATTAAATTCTGGAAATTTAGATAAATTATCGTAAATAATAAATTGAGCTATTCGAGAGTTAGAACGAGGTCCAAAAAATTGTTGGTGGGCCCAATGAGCCCAATAGGCCTCGATAATGTGAAAATTAAGTGGAAAACGGACTTAAGGCCGATTAAGGCCCATTAAGGTGCAATCGGGCCCAATAGGGGTAAATAGGCCCAATGATTTAAATTAAGCCCAAAAAATATTAAATACAATTAAATTGTATGATATCTGACCTGAGGAATATTTATACGCAGTTTCGGACATTGGATTGGGAGTAAATCGGACTGCGTGACGAGACAGCAATGGAAAAGGAAAGGTCAGACTCTACAGAAAAATAAGGTAAGGGAATTCTACGGACTGCTAGAGGTAACTTTACGAAATTTCAAAGTCATATGCAGTCTTTTAAATTATCTGAAGGGTCTAGAAGTAAGTGAATAATTTTAGTGCCCCGAATGGGCAAATTACCAAAATACCCTTGTTAAGGGTAAAATTTACAATCTTAGAAAAAATTGGGAGGAGCAAGAACAAGAGGTTCCTGCTCGTTCTTGAGGTGTTTTGATGCATGCATGAGTAGGCTAGCTAACCTTGAAAGAAAAATGCACAGCATTGCATATTTTCAACGATGAAATTGTTTTGAAAATTGTTTTGAGGAAACAGAGCCGCCTACGTGTTTTTATGGACATGTGACGTGCTAGAGCTCAACTCGCATGATGTTTTGATTTGTGAGATGCATGCATTAGTGCTGGAGCGAGAGCTCGCACTAGAGTCTTACATGCATTGGTGTTGGAGTCCAACTCGCACCAGATTTATATATATATATATATGATTTTCGTGACAGGGTGCTATAGTCTAACTCGCACCAGATTTTCCACATGATTTGATGAGAGTGCTAGAGCTTAGTTCGCACTAGTTTTACTTGAACTGACGAGAGTGGTGGAGCATCACTCGCACCCCCCACTGATTTTTATGAGAACATGCGATGAGCCGTGCTTGGAGCATCGGGTAGACTGTGTGTCACCGACTAAATAGACTCGCACGTGCGTTTTGAGACATGGCATGAGTATAGAGATATGATATGGGTCCACGGAGTACAATGTACCGTGCAAGTAGCATGGAGTACGATGTACCGTGTGGCATCTTCGGATGCGTGGTATTTTCAGATACGTGTGGCATCTTCGGATGCGTGGGATCGGATAAGACCGACGAGATGGACTGACCTGCCTCTCGAGCGGTTCCTGATCATGGTGAGACCCCGTACACTAGGATCCGTGTAGGCAAAGGGACTCCCGAGGACACATGGCCATAGTCCTAGTTATTACCGATATACAGATGTTGCCTAGTCTCGCATGTTGATGATTTTGACGAGATTAAAACTGGGTTTTAAACTAAATTTGCATGATGTTATTTCCATGCTTTTTAAACCCATGTGTGATGTAAACTGATTTTCATGGTTTTGTGTGAGTCAGGACCACCCGAGGGATGGGTTGAGTCATGGATTTGTTGTGAAATTTTAAATGAGAAAGAAACGATTTGAAATAGTTGCATGTTGAATTTTTCATGCAAACTTGTTTTACATGACATCATGAATCATAGCATCAGTTTTGAAATATGTGGAGAAAGGGTGGTTTATGCATGGCACTACATTCATGTAGGTAGTATGGTTACCTACTTGTTCGTAGGATTGCCTTAGTGAGCTTGATGTGCTCACCCCTTTCATTTTCTCACATAGATAATCTTCGGTAGATGTTGAGGCGACTGAGTACTGCATTCCAGATATCCGTTGTTGCCCATCATTTAAGGTATATATATACACTTGTATATATTGTATCTAAATAAGCATAGCACAGTAACATGTTTGTAAGTAACTTTAGGGGATGTATAAATATTGTAAACATTGATCAATAACGAAGAAATAATTAAATTTCAGGTTAAATTGATATACAAAGGTGGTATCAGAGCGAAATTGGTCTGATGTGTATCAGTGTCAGTAATTAGAAAATTACATTCTCGTGTTACTATGCTTGGTTAGATACAATAGTGTATATCGAGATGGGTTTTAACTAAGAAATGGTTGAGAATGCAGGAATACCTAATATTAGTCGCGATAGAGAAGGTAGAGCACGAGACAGAGGTCGTAGAGGTAGACCTGAGCTTGCTAATCGTGCTGAGTTGACCTGTGAGAATCAGGATGAGATTGAATTGGAGGTTTATATTGAGCATCCCTCACAGAGTCCGACAGAGAGATCGGACAGTGTTGAGACACGCTTCGCGAGGTTGGAGAGGAGTGTGGAGAATATTTTGGGAGCAAATTGCTCAGAGTATGCATAAGATTTGAGGGCAAGTCGGAGCATTGATGGAAGTCCGCTCGACCCAACTTAAGAGTTAGACATCCAGAGTTGACATGCGAAATATTTCTTGATGTATTCCGGTGATAGAATATCCTGGACTCTGTTTAAAGGGAATGATAGATAAAATCCTTACTCTGACCTAAAGGAATTGATTTATTGATGAGTATGAATTATGAGTATGAAACTGTTATATTCTTGGGCAGATATTACCTTGACACTATGAAGAGTGACAGTCGAGATGTCTAAAAGTTTATGGAAGGGCTCAGATTGTCGATTAGAGTCCGATTGGCCCGTGAGATATTACCTATGTCGAGGCAGTGCGTAAACTATAGTGGTGTGAATAACATTGTGAGTTGCACGCCTGTAAGATTGGGAAAGGTAGTAAAGGCTGAAATAGAGACAGAAAGAGAATCGAGAATGATAGAGATGGCAGAACGAGAAAAAGGGGTAGTTTGCTAAAAGATTTGATTTGATGAGTTATAGGCTAAGATGATTGGTAAGGCCACAGTTATCCGATTGTAGCACTTTTGAGGGGTATTATGATTAGAGAACCCCGATCTGCTATGGATCACTGTAGAATATGTGGTAAATACCATAGAAGTAGGACCTACACCTACATATTATTGATGAAAATGACCGTTAAGTGTGGTAAGACGGACCATTTATTATGATTGCTCAGAGTTAGGCGAGATTGCCCCACAGAAAGGTAAAGAGATAGAGAAAACCCTGTTGAGATAACTGCATCGAAAAGGGAGGCCACAACCGAAGAGAAAAGGAAAGTAAGCTGTTAGATGAAGGCGAGTATATGTCTTGGACCAGGACACTACTGATGTTTCACAGGATGTGGTGAAAGATACCACACTGCTTATAAATAAAGAAGTAATTGTGTTAATTGATCCTGGTACCACGTATTTCTTCATACCGCCTTCATTCGCATGTAAGTGAGTAAAAGATATGAATGCTTACACTTTTGGGCATAATGCTGATAATTGAGTACCCCAATAGAGGAAGGTTAACTAACGAAATAATTATGAAGAGATTTTAAGTTGAAAATGGGGGAAGAAGTATAAGTCAGCCGATTTTATTCAATAGACTATGAATAATTTAAAGTAATATTTGAGAATAAATTAGTCGGCTGCATATTATGATGTTCGGATTTCTATCCTAAGATAGTGATATGGTTACCCCTGAAAAGTATATTGTAAGTTTTGATAAGTAATAAAAAGGGGTGCAACGGTTGAAATTAAAGGAGCAAATGATTGTACTCAAGGAATGAATAATGACAGAGTTTCGTTATAATTGATACACTAAGGAGATCATCTTTGATATATGCTTGATTCTGAATACAAGATGTATTGGAGTAAGATGTGTATGCGAGGTAAGAACATCTTTACGATATGAAGTCATTGGGATTAAGCGATAAGTCGTGAATATAAATTGTGACTACATAGACCGATATGTAAAGTAAATGTAGTCAAGTCTAAAGGTTAATAAAGGTATTTCAAAATACCTCCCCGCCTGAAGACTTGATAGCGTCTAGAAATATATATATATAATCTATAACTTGAAATCGACCGTGGTAAGATATAAATTTAAATTTTGGATACTTTTACTAGTACGATAAAGAACTATAAAATTCGATTAATTATGAAGGTTAAAATATTAAAATTTAATAAAAGCCGTTAATATAAGAAAAAAGAAATGACGCGGGTTAGTACCTTGAACGGGAGCAATTTTGAAGTGATACTACACGTTTATGCGTACATAGATCAAGGATATGGGCGATTGAAATATGTAGTGGAGCTCAACTACAATGAGTTATTTAAACTTTACCTAGACCGATTTTTCATCATCCTTATTGATGATATGTTGGGTGTAGTTAAAGTCCGAGGTAAATTATAAGCAACAATTGAAAACTTGCTTTTACAGATGGTTGCTGCGAGTTCTAAAAGGGTATACTTTGTTGGCACGTTTAACTATGAAAACGTGCTATTTGAATGAGATGATAAGTAAGATGATAGATGTGACATGAATTTCGGTGTAATGAAGTATGAACTGACCACCGTGATTATTTTCACCATACCCAATAGCTCAAGAGGTTCTCCGTGTGTATGAATGACTCAAAATCATGAATGAGCTAGGTATTGATGCAAAAGGGGAAGATAGTCGATTGTGGATCCAGACAACTCAAGGATCAAGAAATAAACTATCTGACCCATGGTTTAAAAGTTGGCAGCGATAGTATTTGTACTGAGTAGATGGCACGACTAGGTACACGATGAGGAATTGTGGATATGCACTGATCATAAAAGCCCCGAGTATCTATTTTCACAGAAAGAGTAGAATACTAGATAACCTAGAGGGTTAGAGCTTCTGAGAGATTTTGATTGTGAAAAATTATACCCCCCAAGAAAGGCTAATGTAATGGCTGATACCTTGAGCAAAAAGAGCCTCGGGATGGTATTACATATGATGGTCAAGGAGCGTGAGCTGCTTGAGTAGTTGTGAGCCTCAGTAGTGATGTGATCCCTTCTGATGATGACAGTGATTGTGTGACAGCTAGCCTAAGACTAGAACTGGATGAGAGTGCCTGGATTTGACAGGCTTAGCATGATGATCGGCATGGTGTCGATAGTTTGGGTCAGATTCAGAAGGGTACAGTGACAGAGTTCACAGAGAGTGTCGATGATTTATAGAGAGGTTCAGAGACAGTATAAGTGCTCCCTAGGACCACTGTTGATGAGATAGTAATATTGTCAGAAGCTTACTCTTCGGGATATATAGTGCATACGAAAAGTAACGAATATATATGAAATCTCTGAAAAGGGTATTGGTGGTCAGATGTGAAAAGAGATATGGTAGAGATTGCGGAAAAGTGCCTAGTATGTCAGCAGAATAAGGTAGAGTATTAAAAGTCTGCAGAGTTATTGCAGCCTCTACCTATATCAACACGGTACGGAAATAGGAGCAAGTCTCCATAAATTTCGTGATGGGTTATAGAGGACTCAGATGAATCACGAGGCTATTTAGATGATAGTCGCTAAGTTAACTAAGTCTACCCACCTTCTGGTTATGAAATCCCCAGATACTCAGAGTGTGTATGAGGATTCAAGTATAAGGAAGATTGTGGAACATTATGTAGCGTTCCAGTGAGTATGGTATCATATAGGGATTCCCACTTCACTTCCCACTTCTGGGAATATCTGTTAGGAAGCTATGAGACCCCGACTGAGTGTTAGCACAGCTTTCCGTCCTAAGACAAATGGTCAATCGGAGAGAACTGTACAGGTTCTGAAGGATACGATGAAAGCGTGTGCCATTGATTTTATAAGCTCCTGGGATAATCAGTTATTACAAATTGAATCCTCCAATAACGACAGTTGTCACTTGAGTATCGGGATAACAAGATATGAGGCATAGTATGGCCGTAGGGGTTGTTTCCCCAACTTGGATAAGAAAAAGTGGGTGACAGATAGAAATTTCTTCCGAATTAGTATAATAAGTCTCTGAGGATGTTCAGTTGAGTGAGAGATTAAGAACACCTCAGAGCAGACAAAAAGCATTGGAATTCACCGAGGGTGAATCTGTATTGTTGAAGTTATTTGTCCTAAGGGAATAACGACATAACGAGACTCGGGAAGAAGGCAAATTGAGTTTTGCTGAATGGAATTTTTGAGAGATTGGACAAGTGGGAGATAAGACCTGTAGGTTGGCGTTATCACCTGAATAAACAGGCATCCACAATGTGTCCCATCTTTTGATACTTCGACAATACTATCCAGATCCAGCATAGGTGATCAGATATGAACTCCAACAGTTCAGCTCAGTGCAAATATAAGTATATTGAAAAAGTTGATTCGGGCATTAAACAAGAAAGAGAAAGTATTGAGGATTAAGACGATCTCCCTAATTAAAGTCTTTTGGTAGTATTACACTCCGAAAAAAGGTCACATGAGAATTAAAAAAGTATGATATGATTGATGTACCAGAGTAGTTTATGGACTCATATGACTTTGTTCTAATTTGGAGGATCAAATTCCTTAAGTGGGGGAGATTGTAAGACCCGATTTTATTGTAAGAGCAAAAGGGAATGAATAGAAATTTACGAGTGCATTTAAAAATGCAAAAGGACTGAAATGGAATTCCCGAACACGTTGAAGGGTAAAATGGTCAAAAGATCGAAAGTCGGTATAAATTCGATGAGAAAAAATTTATTAAAAATAATGGATTAAGAAATCTTGGTCAATAAAGGTGAAATAAATTTATTCTGGGTTAAATTGATCAAGATATCAATTTATTGGAATTAATCGGGATTAATCATATTTTTTATCTCAGAAAAATTATCCCGAAAATAATCGAAAAATATACCGAAAAGTCGAAATAATACTGATAAATTCAATAGGGATTAATTGAATAAATTAATAATTTTTTTAGATATTTTTGACAAAATAATAGTATTTTAATGATTAAAAATAAAATTGTAAATATAAAAAAGAAGAATTGAAAAAAAAAAGGGGAATCAGAAATGGGTCGAGGAGAGAGAAACGAAAAAAACGAAGCCAAAACGGAAGTTGAAGACCGAACGGACGGCACCGGTGGCCCAGGCGAAGGAGACCTATGCACCAGCGAGCCACCACCGGCACCATGGAGGCACGAACGGCGGCGATAGGCGGCGAAACAGAGAGAAATCGAGGGCCGAGAGAAGAGAAGGTGATTCCCGACGATCGACGACTATTCGGCACCGGCCGACCACAGCCGAACGTCCCTAAGGCACAGACGAGCCGATTGGTGGCGGCCACAACCGACGAAACTGTCGACAAACGTCGAAAACGGTGAAAAGAGGAAATGGGTACCGACGGCGGAGAGAACAGGCCGGACCGGTGACTTTCTGGCAGCCTTGGACGAAATCGAGGGTAGATTCGTGCTGCGGACGGCCCAACGGAGCCACTGACGGTGGAAGCCGATGGAGAACCGGCTGGCAGGGCACTGAACCGACCGAACCGGAGTGAACCGGCGGTCCGAACCGGGTCTGAACCGGATCGAACCGGTTCAGCCAATGAGGAAAGAGAAAAAAAAGGAGAAAAGGGGAAAAAGAAAAAAAGAAAAAATTGAGGAAAAAATCTCGACGATGTAATCGAGCTATGGGTAAGTTAGTAGCGGTCGAAATTGATCGATTTAAATTTTGAAATATTTTATTTAATTAATTTTCGACTAGAAATTTACCCGAAAATTTATGAAATTGTGTAGCTCGACAATTGACGACAAACAAGAGTTCGAGACAGACTCGATTTACGTACTAGCATGGAATCTCGGGTAAGTAACCCTTATTTATGATAATTTACATCATTATGTGTGCTTCGAATTTAATTACCGCATAAAATAAATTAAATTCTGAAAATTTAGATAAATTATCGTAAATAATAAATTGAGCTATTCGAGAGTTAGAACG
Source organism: Firmiana major (assembly GCA_033439115.1). Classification (NCBI taxonomy): domain Eukaryota; kingdom Viridiplantae; phylum Streptophyta; class Magnoliopsida; order Malvales; family Malvaceae; genus Firmiana; species Firmiana major. Next base: position 28,522,943 of record CM065910.1, read on the forward strand.
AGGCTCAAGAAATTGTTGGTGGGCCCAATAGGCCTCGATAATGTGAAAATTAAGTGAAAAATGGGCTTAAGGTCGATTAAGGCCCATTAAGGTGTAATCGGGCCCAATAGGGGTAAATTGGCCCAATGATTTAAATTAAGCCCAAAAAATATTAAATACAATTAAATTGTATGATATCTGACCTGAAGAATATTTATACGCAGTTTCGGACATTGGATTGGGAGTAAATCGGACTGCGTGACGAGACAGCAGTGGAAAAGGAAAGGTCAGACTCTACAGAAAAATAAGGTAAGGGAATTCTACGGACTGCTGAGGTAACTTTACGAAATTTCAGAGTCATATGCAGTCTTTTAAATTATCTGAAGGGTCTAGAAGTAAGTTAATAATTTTAGTGCCCCGAATAGATAAATGACCAAAATACCCTTATTAAGGGCAAAATTTACAATTTTAGGAAAAATTGGGAGGAGCAAGAACAAGAGGTTTCTGCTCGTTCTGGAGGTGTTTTGATGCATGCATGAGTGGGCTGGCTAACCTTTAAAGAAAAATGCACAGTATTACATAATTTCAACGATGAAATTGTTTTGAACATTGTTTTGAGGAAACAGAGCCGCCCACGTGTTTTTATTGACATGTGACATGCTAGAGCTCAACTCGTACGATGTTATGATTTGTGTGATGCATGCATTAGTACTGGAGCGAGAGCTTGCACTAGAGTTTTACATGCATTGGTGCTGGAGTCTAACTCGCACCATATTTATATATATATGATTTTCGTGACAGGGTGCTAGAGTCTAACTCGCACCAGATTTTCCACATGATTTGATGAGAGTGCTAGAGTTTAGCTCGCACTAGTTTTACTTGAATTGACGAGAGTGCTGGAGCATCGCTCGCACCCCCCACTGATTTTTATGAGAACATGCGATGAGCCGTGCTTAGAGCATCGAGTAGACTGTGTGTCACCGACTAAATATGCTCGCACGTGCGTTTTGAGACATGGCATGAGTATAGAGATATGATATGGGTCCACGGAGTACGATGTACCATGTGGCATCTTCGGATGCGTGGTATCTTCGGATACGTGTGGCATCTTCGGATGCGTGGGATCGGATAAAACCGACGAGATGGACTGACCCACCTCTCGGGCGGTTCCCGATCATGGTGAGACCCCGCACACTAGGATCCGTGTTGGCAGAGGGACTCCCGAGGACACATGGCCATAGTCCTGGTTATTACCGATATACAGATGTTGCCTAGTCTCGCATGTTGATGATTTTGACGAGATTGAAACTGGGTTTTAAACTAAATTTGCTTGATGTTATTTTCATGCTTTTTAAACCCATGTGTGATGTAAACTGATTTTCATGGTTTTGTGTGAGTCAGGACCACCCGAGGGATAGGTTGAGTCATGGATTTGTTGTAAAATTTTAAATGAGAAAGAAATGATTTGAAATAGTTGCATGTTGAATTTTTCATGCAAACTTGTTTTACATGACATCATGAATCATAGCATCAATTTTGAAATGTGTGGAGAAAGGGTGGTTTATGCATGGCACTACGTTTATATAGGTAGTATGGTTACCTACTTGTTCGTAGGATTGCCTTACTGAGCTTGATATGCTCACCCCTTTCATTTTCTCACACAGATAATATCCAGTAGATGTTGATGCGACTGAGTACTGCATTCCGGATATCTGCTGTTGCCCATCATTTAAGGTATATATATACACTTGTATATATTGTATCTAAATAAGCATAGCACAGTAACATGTTTGTAAGTAACTTTAGGGGATGTATAAATATTGTAAACATTTATAAATGACTGAGAAAGAATTGAATTGGTGGGACTGGCATTGACGCACAGCCCAATTATTAGCGGAGTGTGGTCACGATCAGAGAACAGGTAAGAATCTAAGAATAAACAAAAAACAACAAAAATTTACTTTGATTTTTGGGTAATTTTGAGTCGTGACAGAATATATGGAGACAAAGGAATAATAAATTGTGGAATGGTGATTGCCAGAATGAAAGACAAATTGTTTTCTCAGCTTTGGAAATTCTTTGTGACTGGTCAGCTGCTCAAGATTGTCAAAACGAATCTCGGAGTGCAAATAATAGATTATTTGCTGATGGCCCATCCTCTGTATGGCTAAGACCACTAGCTTTCACTTTAAAATGTAATGTTGATGCAGCCATTTTCAAAGAACACAGGGCGATTGGTTTGGGTATGTTGATCAAGAATGATAAAGGTGATTGTCTTCTTTCACGAACCTCTACAAGGAAATGTATGATGACAGTCAAGGAAGCAGAGGCGTTTGGTTTACTAGAGGCAATCGAATAGGTGACCAGTTTGGGTTATCATCATGTAGTGTTTGAACTCGACTCAAAAGTAGTAGTTTATGGGATCAATAGTCCTTTAAATGATTACTCTAAATTTGTCTCTCTTACAAGGAGTTGCAAAATGTTACTGCACCAGACAGTCAACTTCTCTGTGAAATTTGTTAGGAGACAAGTAAATAAGGTAGCTCATGCTTTAGCAAGAGCTTCTTGTTTCTATGCTAGTCCCACTATCTGGTTTGAGGTACCATACTTTATAGGTACTCTCTTATCAAAAGATTGTACTGGAGTTCAATAGCAATAAAATATCGTTTGATTATCAAATAATAATAATAATAATCTTTAGGATTGAAATAAAATCTTTAAGTGTTACCAACGTATTAGGATACTTAAGTGATTTTTTCTCGATTTCAAATTTGTTTATAATCTATTTTGAAATAAATTAATTTAAAATAAATGATAATAAAGACAAGTAAAAAAAATAAAAATAGATAAACAAAACATACAATTTATAAAGAATTTTCGATGATGGGATTTTTTAAAAATCACAAGTAGTGATTTTTTGATAATCCTTAAGATCGAAATAAAATCTTTAAAAGTTACTAACGTATTGGAATATTTAAATTATTTTATTTTGACAATGAAAAATCTCATAAAATTGATTTTAAGAAATGGAGTGATAAAAAGAATAAATAAAATAAAGGAAAACAAATAAATAAAATAAAATGGAACTCTAGGTAAAAAAAAAAATTATTAATTATAACTAGAAGTATTGGAATATTTAGTCTAATTTTTCAACAAAATGGATCCTTATTTAAAATATACAAATAAAGTTAAAAGAGTCAATAAATTATAACTACTGAAAAATAGTCAAACTAAATAAAGTTAAAAGAAAGAAAACATTAAAACTAAAAATTACCAAAAATTAAACCCTAAAAAAAATAAAAATAAAAATTTTGGAAAAAGAACCTCTATGTGTAGAATTGGATCAAACAAAGAGAAAATTGTCCTTCAAATCTATGAAAACAAGTGAAAAACAAAAAAAAAATCCAAATTATGAAATAAATAATAACATAAAATAAGTAATAGATAATGGAAAAGAGATTATGTTGCATATAAATGAAAATAGTTAATCATCTCTATTATAGCTATTTTGTAGTGTTTTCATCTATTACAAAAGTTGATCTAAGAATAAAAATTATTTTCTATGAGTCTTTTTGTTTAAAATGAGGTAACGCTGAAAAAAATTTGTAGAGTAACCAACGCTTGGGGTAGGTTATCATTTGATGAAATTGGTTTTCTAATCAAAATGAGTTTAAGATAAAAAAAGATTTTTTGTAGAGTACTGCCAAATAAAGAGAAACAAAATGGTAGTTTTCAAAATGATGGAAAGATTTAAAAAAGAATAATAATTCAATACATTGTTAGTAAAGTTTTTTAACTCCACAAGTAGGGTTAAGATAATAACACATGTCCTATTTTATTTATTATTTATTTTTTAATATTTTTAAAAAACATGTGTTGTCATCTTAACCTCGCTTATGGAGTTAAAAAACTTCATTGATGGTGTATCGAATGTTAATCCTAAAAAAAAGAACGCCTAACCCCATTTATAAACTATAAATAAAATAGAAAAAAACTACGATTACCATTTAAAATCGTAGCCTTTCATAAAATAATAATTTAATTATAAAAACACAAGAAACTACTACGTTTAATATAAAGGTCGTTGTCTATTTAGAAATTAGACTACGTTTAGGATACAACCCGTAGTTTTTTTATTATTGTATGTGAATCTCGAATGACGAAACACTAGACACAAAAGACTATGTTTTAGAGCATAAGTCATAGTTAAATATATTCAAACAGTAAATATGTATCATAAATGACTAAAATAATTTTCTACATACATGAATCTCGGTAGAAAAAACATCAAGCTACAAAAAAACTATGTTTAAACACAATAATCGTAGTCTATCAATAAATAAAAATCATATTTAAATTTATTCAAATAGTAAAATATCTTTCCATAAATGATTTAGCAACAGCCTTGCTTCAAATGAAATGATTTTTCAATGTATTTAACTATTGAAAGACGAAAATTTGAGCATTAAGCCAAATGTATGAAACAGAACACCATAGTCAATTTATATACTTTTAATAAACTTGAATGTTTGAAAGAAAAAATATTGAGTATTAAGCCCCCAAAGGACTACGATTAAACTAAAAACTGTAGTCTATTTATATACTTTTAATATACATGAATTTTGTAAGGCAAAACATTAAGCCTTAGCGCCTAAAATCTAAAATATTATAAAATTTTAAGACTATTGTTAAAGATATTAGATTGCTCGCATTTTTAGTAACTGTATAAATTATAGATTATGATTTAACATTAACCATAGTCTTTAATATAAAGAAATTACTATTTAAATAAAAGTAGATGACGATTAAAAACATAAACATAATCTATATACAATTAATCTAGTTTTAGAAAGCATAATGAAAAAATAAGAAAAAATAAATATAAACTAATGCTACGCTTCTACTTATAGCGTAGTTAGATTTATGATATCTGAAAACTGTAAATATAGGTAACATTAAAATTCATAGTTAAAGATATTAGATTGTGTGCACTTTTAGTAACCATAGTTAATGTTTTTACATAATCATAGTCTTTGCGTTTTTTCTAATAGTGTCTTTTTTGTTTCAAGTTTATCCTTAACTTTTTTTCATTAAATCAAATTTTACTCTTTACCATCAAAGACATTAAATCCTAAATAATTATTTATATATTACAATAAATAAAAATGTTAAATTAATTAATTAACATATTAAATAATTAAATAAGTAATTTAAATATAATTGTTAAACAAAACATTTAATAAAACGAATAATTATCCAATATATTATCAGTGAAATTTAAAAATTCTAAAAGTGGGGTTAAGATAATAATACATTCTCTTTAAAAATATTAAAAAAATAAAAATAAATAAAAATAAATAAAATAAAGTATGCGTCATTATCTTAACCTCATTTGTAGAACATTTAGATTTCACTGTAAGTATATTTGATAATTGTCCTATTAAAACCCTTTATTTTTTTAAGCTATAGAAAACCCTTTCTTAATTATAACATAATAGTTAATTTATTACACATGAATATGATTTACTAGTTTTTAAGTATCAAAGTAATATTTTTAAACTAAAATGATAGTCAATAAATGTTGTGGTCACTTAAATTTCAAGTTTTCTTTCATTTCATTTTATTTTGATGAATTGACATAGATGAGAAAAAAAGATTTAAAATCAAATGAACCAACAATAAAAGAGACCCTATAGATATGTTTCATTTTCATTAATCAAAATCAACTTAATATATTTAATATTTTGTTAAATAAAAATAATTTACATATTAAAAATTCTATAAACAAAAGGACCAAATAAATAAATTAATTAATTAACATTTTAATTAACATCCTGATATGATCATTAGATTGGATAACAGTGACAAAGGATCAGAGCTAGGCCTAAGCGCACTAGCAGGAAGCCTTTCTGGTCAAAGGATTATGTTTAGCCTTAAAAGGCATGGATTGAAGCAAGGAGGCGACGAAGCCTATTCAGCAAGCCATGCACAGTAGATTAGTTTTAACAGAATGTTGCATAGGTCTCATTAGTAGCAAGATTACAGGAAGTTGTTAGAAACCACCTCCAATGCTTTATATATAAATACTACAGTAAGAAATGAAAGAAGGCAGATGAGTTATTTCTTCTTCCTCAATTCTCTTTTCCTTCTCTTTATTCTCTGTTTATTATCTATTCTGGAAACCTTTCGCAACCCTTAACATTGGTGCTTTCATTACCCTTCTAGCAAAATGCCACCAAAAACCAATAGTGGGCTCAAAGATGCCATTGCCGCCATCACTGATTCTTTTTCTTCCTAGCTCAAAGACATTAAAATTTCCCTGGAATCCAAATTTGATTCCAAATGTAATGATCCAACTGTTGTCATCCAAGATCAACATGCCTCCATTCTTGAGCTCCAACTCAAAATGGCTAGGCTTTAGAAAACCTCATTTCTACCGCCATTGTTACCCTATCCACATACTACCTCTCAAACACAATCTTTCTCACAAACTTTAACTACCATCTTGTCAAATACTTCTTCCATATTTTCCATCAAAGCTTCAATATTTCATATGCCTCTCTTTAATGTTCCTGACCCTTAGATCAGTTGTTCCAAGCAGAGAAATGTTTTGAGTTTCATAGTATTCCACCATCTCAAAGGCTTCTCATCGTAGCTTTCTATATGGCAGGGTAAGCTCTCACTTGGTATCAATGGATGCATTGAAACAGTCAGTTGTTAGACTGGAACTCTTTCATCCGTGCCTTAAAACTTCGGTTTGGTCCATCTTCATCTGTTAATCATCAGGCCACCCTTTTCAAACTCGGGCAGACTTCACTATCTGCTTATCAGCTGGAGTTTAAAAATGTTTCCAACAGAGTCTCGAGCCTTTTTGAAGAACATTGGCTGAATTACTTCATTTCCAAGCTTAAAACGGATATCTAACGTGAGCTCATCATTCTTAAACAATCCTCATTATCTCAAGCTTTTGAGCCAAATTACTAGAATCCAAATTTCTGGACACTTGACCATTCCAACCACATTTTCCTCCAAAACCACCTTATGATCTATCATTCAAACCTTCAGCACCTCCTCCTAACCTTCCATTAAAATGTTTTAACCCCAGCTGAAATGCAAGCTCGACGTCAAAAGGGCTTGTGTTTTAACTGTGATAAGCTTTACAAATAAGGCCACAAATGCAAAACTACTCCATTTTTGTTGTTATAAAAAGAAGAAGATGATCCTGACTCTACTATTACTTTTCTTATGGTCCACATGACTCTCAAATCTCTAGCTTCGATTCCGCCACTACCTTCACACATCTAGAGGGATTCAAAAAATTTCATGGATTTCCAGGTCCCCCTTCACGTCTTGTTAGGCCATTCATCTTCATCCATAATGCAAATGACAGGGACCATATTAGGGAAGCCAATAATTATGCCTATTGAGTAGGGGAGCACTCACAACCTGGATCAACCTCATATAGCAAAAGTTTTGGGATTGATCGTCGAACAGGCTCCAAGATTCATAGTTATAGTGGGTAGCAGAGAAAAGTTGCAATGTTTAGGTGTCTGTCTCAACACTGATGTCGAACTGCAGGGTCATCATTTTTTAGTGGATTTATTCCTTTTAGATGTATATGGGATTGATATCATTCTTAGGACGTGATGGCTTTCTAAATTGAGGCTGGTGCTTTCTGACTTTAGCCACTTTTCCATGTCATTCCAGTATCAAGGATTAATCATCACATTGACCAGTAATAAACCATCTTAGAATCATTCTCTTTCATACAGTCAGTTTTGTCGATTACTTCACACTGATGCTATTACTTCCACTTATTTACTCACTCACTTTGTTAAGATAATACCAACACGACAGGAGTATCACCTTGACATTTAAGACATTCTTTCAAAATTTGCTTCAGTTTTTTCCCAACCACATGGTTTACCACATTTCTGTACTCATAATCATCACATTTCACCTACTGCTAAATACCGAACCAATTAATGTTAAACCTTACCACTACCCTCATCACCAGAAAAATGACATGGAAACTCTTATTAATGAGATGTTGCATGAAGGCATTATACAGCCAAGCACCAGTCCCTTTTCATCTCATGTTCTACTGATTAAGAAAAAGAATGGACATAGCACTTCTGTATTGATTACCGAGCGCTCAATGCGGTGACTGTTCATAATAACTTCCCTCTCCCGATAGTTGATGAATTACTATATGAATTGCATGGCGTCAAGATTTTCTCTAAGATCAATTTAAGGGCTAGTTACCACCAAATTCGCGTGGCACTGTAAGACACTCATAAAACAACATTTAGCATAGTCGGTGGCCATTTTGAATTCCTTGTTATGCCTTTTGGGCTCAGCAATTCTCCATCTACATTTTAAGCAACAATGAATGATTTGTTTCGACCTATCTTAAAAAAATTCATGTTGCTTTTCTTTGACAACATATTGATATATAGCCCTACTTGGATTGCTGATTTGTCCCATTTAGCTACTAGGTTACAACTCTAGCTTCATCATCAATTCTACGCTAGACTCTCCAAATGCTCTTTTGGGAGTCAGCAAATTGATTATTTGGGCCATGTAATATCTGTCAAGGGTGTTTAGGTCGATCCATCAAAGATCAATGCCATTCTTGAGTGGCCTACGACTATTTCCCTCAAGACACTTAAAGGATTATTTAACATATTACATAAGTACATAAGTAATTTAAATATAATTGTTAAACAAAATATTTATTAAAACGGATAATTATCCAATACACTGTCAGTAGAGTTTAAAAATTCTACAAACAGAGTTAAGAGGATGACACGTATCCTTTAAAAAATATTTAAAAATAAAAATAAGTAAAATGAAATATGTGCTATTATCTTTGTCACAACCCAAATTACCTAAAAATCAGAGTAAAATTTTTGCTTTTTCATTTATTATTTAATTCTTACCTTTCTCTCATCGTGACCATCCTACAAACAGTTGGGCTATGATTCAGTGTTAGTCACCTCTCACCTACTTACCATTCCATTTCCATAATCACATTCACATATCAGAGTTTACTATCCTTTGACTTTAACTAAATACATACACAATGACATTTATAACTCTACATCCCCGACATCATATTCGTTTATAGTACTATGCATTACATATTTAGATACAAAACTATGCAAATGTGTATACCTGTCTCTCGATGGGAAGCAACAAATACCAAGATGCAAGTCCTCAGCCGCTTACTAACTACTGCGAGTGCTCTACAAAGATGGAAAAATAAGGGGGGTGAGCAAACCACACGCTTAGTAAGGCAATTATACAAGTAAGTAGATAGCTTCATTATCTACATGCTCATAATGTCATGCCCTTAAAATCCATTTCTTTTCATTAAAATCTCAAGCAAAAAATCATGTATTTCATCATGACTTAGTTTATAAAACTGTTCGTGCATATATAAATCATATAATTCATGCATCAAAGGTATTTTATGTGACATCATTAAATCATACTTAGCATGAATTAAATCAAAATCATGCATTAATTCATGCGATATAAAATAAATCATGAGATACAATCATTTCATGCATTTATCATTAAAGCATGAAAAACTCATCATGCTACTGCCTTTAAAACATTTCATTTAAAATGCAGTATAAAATAACCCAAAGTGGTTAAGCATCTCTTAATTCAATTACAAACTCATAAAACAATTTATTAAAATTCATTATAAAACTTCGGTTATAAAATCACCCTTCTTTCAGAGTCACTGTTAGCACTGAATTTTATATATGTTTAAGACCCTTTATACTTAGTTATTTGATTTGTTCTTTGCAATATTAGGTATGTTTTATGTGTTTTGTGCACTTGTGCAAGAAAAGAACAATTTGAAGAAGTTAAAGCTTTTGGAGTTGGTTCTGATGATTCCGTGAAGAATTGAAGTTACAGGATGCTGATCGTGACTTATGCTGCAGCAATAGAAGAAACTGGACAGTGTAGAGCAGATATGAGGAATTAATACCATTGCCGCAGCATAGCAGTTTGATTAGGGCAACACTATTTTTCCACGTGGCCTTCCACGTTTTAGTGCTTGGAAACCTTATAAATAGTCTTTTTATCAGAATTTCGAAGGAGGCTGCGGCAGAAGACTTCAAGACTAAATTAGCTCCATAGAAACTCCATCTTTTACATCTTTTTCCATAAATTTTTATTCTTGGGATGTTAACTTGGATTTCTTGGATGTTTATTATGATGTCTATGAACTAAACTCCATTTTCCTAGAATCGATGTAACTAACTTTGGGCAGATTTCAATTACTTTGTGATGTTGTTTGGATGATTTAAATTCTGTTTATTTAATCTACTTGTTCTTAATGCTCTAGTTGATTGGCCACCAATTAGATGAATTAGTATAAGAATCTGGCACTCGAGAGAGGGGATTATTTATATGCACAAGGGTAGATTAATGTAGGACATTGTTGAATCGGGAGGTTGATAATTCTTATGAATCATAGAGAAACGGATTATTATTGATTAATGAACTCTATTATTTAATTCTGAATCGAGAGATTAGCATTAGGTAAATTGGGTATGACTGTTTAAAACTCGAGAGAGATAAACAAGAAATAGTTTCGGCTATAAACAAATTGAAATCAAAAGAACAATTGATCAAAGGAATTGCATGAACCCTAGTTAGGTGAAATCGGTTTCTAGGAATATTGTGCTATTGATATTTCCATTCGTAATTATTGTGATTTGTTTTAATTAAATTGTTCTATAGTTAATAGTTAAAATAATAAATAGGATTTTCACCAACATTTATTAATTTTCTAAATAAAGCTTAAGGTTATTGATTACAGTGATTAGCGGTAGACACAGTTCCCTGTGGGACGATACTCATATTTACTCTATACTCGAAAACTGACCTGTGCACTTGCAGTAGTGTTTCATTTTAGGACAACAAGTTTTCTGGCACCGTTGTCGGGGAACTGTTGTCTAGTTTCTCGTTGACGCTATTCTCCAATAGCCTTTACTTTAATTTAGATTTTTATTTTTATTTTTTTAATTTATTATCTACGAATATTTTTTTTAGGTGAATGGTAAAAACTCGCAAAAGTGGAAATACAGATATAAAAGAAGAGTCAGATCAAGAGTTAGAGAGAACCATCAGACAAATTCAACAGAACAGATTTAAAGAGAAAGATCGAAATTTAATCATGGCAGATGAAAATCAGCAGCGAACTATAAGCGATTACTTTACCCCAGTTGTGAATCAAAATTTCGCTGCTATAAGAGAGATTCTTGTGAACTGTAACAACTTTGAATTGAAGCCGACATTGATCAACATGGTTATGCAAAACCAATTTGGAGGTTCAGCCTTGGAGGATCCAAATACACATTTAACAAGTTTTCTACAGATTTGCAACACCATTAAGATTAATGGAGCCTCTGACGACGCTATTCGGCTAAGATTATTTCCTTTTTCTCTTCAGGATAAAGCATTGAGTTGGTATCAAAACCTACCAGCAGGAAGCATTCCGACATGGGCAGTGATGGCACAGAAATTATGACAAAGTATTTCCTACTAGGAAAGACAATGCATATGAGATTAGGGATTGTCCAGTTCACACAGTTAGACCAAGAGCCATTACATGAGGCATGGGAGTGATTTAAGGAGTTATTGCGTAGATGCCCTCAACATGGATATGATGAAGGAAACCATATACAGGTTTTCTATAGAGGCATGACTCCGCAAACAAGAGCTACTGTGGACGCCTCAGCAGGAGGTTCACTATGGTCTAAGACACCTGATCAGGCTATGCAGTTACTTGAGGAGATGGCTATAAACAGCAGCCAATGGCCAGATGAAAGAGCTAATGTCAAAAGAGTAGCAGGTATGCATGAGTTAGATACGCAGATAGCCATTCTAGCAAGACTTGAGCAGATTTCAATACAAATTTCTTCAATGGGTATACAAGGGCCGCAAGCTATGATTCATCCTGAAAACGCAAATCCTAACATGATGGGGATGGATTTGGAGCAGGTGAATTATGTTAATAATCGTAACTTTGGTTTTCAGGGAAATCGAGTTTCTAACTATTACCAGCCAGGATTCAGAAACCATGAGAATCTATCTTATGGTAATTCTAAGAATGTTTTAAACCCACCAGCAGCAAGTAACAGCAATACAGGATTCAATAACCAAGGGAATTCCCAAGGTTATGGCGGAGTTAGAAGGAACGAATTTGAGGAGTTCATGGTTAAAACTAGAACACGATTTAGCAAAACTGATGCTCGGTTAGACAACGTGCACTACAAAAAAAGGGGCAACAGCGATGGATTTAGCGACGGATTTTTCGTCGCTAATTTTTGATTTTCGTTGCAAATAAGTATTTGTGACGAAATTAACGACGAAACTTTTTGTCGTTAATCCCGTCGGTAAATTTGAAGTGGCTGAAAGTTTTCCATCGCTGAGAGAAAAATTTCGTCGTTAATTCCGTCGCAAATAAATTTCGTCATTGAAAATTTTTTCCGATGGAATTTTGACGCTGCTTGTATTTTTCAATTACGTAAAAAATCCGTCGCTAAAAGGAATCAGCGACGAAAATTCGTCGCTAATATATATATTTAAAATAATTAAATTTTCGTTGTTGATATGTTTCAGTGATGGAATTCCATCGCTAATTTAAATATTTAAATTAATTAAATTTTCGTTGCGAAAATGATCAGCAACGGATTTCCATTGGTAATATATAAATTTGAAATAAATAAATTTTCGTCGCTGAAATGTTTCAGCGACGGATTTTCATCACTAATTTGAATTAATTAAAGTTTCGTCGCTAAAATAAATCAACGACGGATTTCCGTCGATAATATATTTGAAATAAATAAATTTTCATCGCTGACAATATCCAGGAAAAATCAAAGTCCTAAACAACATCAAGAAATTTTATCAGGGAATGTCCAAATAATTTATCTATTAGATGAAAACCAGAATCCTACTTTTATAGATAGGGTAAGAGTAAAAGCGTGAATATTCAATGCTTTCTAAGAGTATTTTCCTGTTATCAACAAAACTCTTTTACATTGAAGGCTTGAAAAGTCAATTACAAGAACATCTCTTGACCATTCTACTATTCAAAAGCATAAGTAGCTAAGGAACCACTTACAAATTACTATCTATCAGTCAACATGATTTTCGATATTGTTGTTCTGAGAATCACCAACATACTAGAGTTCTGCTCACGTTAGAAATACTTCCTGAGTCAATACCACTGCCAAGTGCCAATGACAGATATACATTTTCATGCATTAACCACATGCATCATAGGTGCCACATCCATAAAAAGGCCTTAAACCAATCAAAATTAGCAATCTCAAGTGTCAGAGTCTCTTGGGCTCAAATATCCATTTCTCGTAGATTCAATTCTTCTCCAAGAAGCTGAATTATAGAAATTAGAGAACATGTGTCACAACCCAAAATCAGAGTAAATTTTTCATTTTTCTTTCATACTTACCTGTCCTCTGATCGTGACCACACTCCACTAACAATTGGGCTGTGTGTCAATGTCAGTCCCACCATTCAATTATCATATAACTTAATTTCTTATTATAGAAAAAGATAAACACCTGCGTTTTTCATTTATTCTTTTCCATTTATTTACAAGTGTTTACAGTATCTATACATCCCCGACAGTTACATACAAACATGTTACTGTGCTATACTTATTTAGTTACAATATGTACAAGTGTATATACCTTAAAATGATGGGTAGCAGCGGATATCATGAATGTAGTACTCAGTCGCCTCAATATCTACTGGAGAAAATCTTTGTAGGAAAATGAAAGGGGTGAGCACATCAAGCTCAGTAAGGCAATCATACGAACAAGTAGGTAACCATACTACTTACATGAACGTGGTGCCATGCATAAACCACCCTTTCTCCACACATTTCAAAACAGATACTACAATTCGTGATGTTATGATGTCATGTAAAACAAGTTCACATATGGATTTCAAAAGCATGGAAAACTCGACATGCATATCCATTTAAAACATTTCATTCTCGTTAAAATTTCACAACACAGTCAGGACTCAACCCTTCCCTCGGGTGTTCCTGACTCATACAAAACCATGAAATCAAATGGTTTTCAAAGCAATGGTACCATACGATATAATGAATATCATGTAAAATCACTTTACATCATTCATGGGTTTAAATAGCATAGAAAATAACGTCATGCAAGTTTTCGTTTAAAACCCAGTTTCATTATCATAAAAATCATGTCTCAGTTAGGATCCAAACCTTCCCTCGGGTGATCCAGACTCACATATAAATCCACAAAATGTGTTTCTCAAAATCATCAACTTGCGAGACTAGGCAATATATGTATATCTCAGGCAAATAACCAGTACTATGGCCATGTGTCCTCGTGATTCCCACTGCTACACGGATCCTAGTGTGCGGGGTCTCACCACGATCGAAAATCACCCTGGGAGGTGGGTCAGTCCAACCTGTCGGTCTTGTTAGATCCCACGCATCCGAAGATGCCACTCGTATCCGAAGATACCACGCATCCGAAGATGCCACACAGTACAGCGTACTCCGTGCTACTTGTACTGTACAACGTACTCCGTGGACCCATATCATATCTCCATACTCATGCCCTGTCTCAAAATGCACGTGTGAGCCTTTTTAATCGGTATGACAAAGTCTACCTGATGCTCCAAGCACGGCTCATCGCATGATTTTAAAAAAATAGTGCGAGTGATGCTCCAACACTCTCATAAAATCAAGTAAAACTAGTGCGAGCTGAGCTCTAGCACTCTGTACACATTTTATGTGAAAATCTGGTGCAAGTTAGACTCCAGCACCGTATTACGAAAATTATATAAAAATCTGGTGCGAGTTAAACTTCAGCACCGTGTCACGAAAATCATATAAAATTTGGTGCGAGTTAGACTCCAGACCGATACATGTGTAAGACCCGATTTTAGTTAAAACACAAAATTTAAAATGCAAAAGGACTGAAATGGAATTTTTGAGCACGTGTAAGGGCAAAATGGTCAAAAGACCGAAAGTCGGTATAAATTCGATGAGAAAAATTTATTAAAAATAATGGATTGAGAAATCTTGGTCAATAAAGGTGAAATAAATTTATTCTGGGTTAAATTGATCAAGATATCAATTTATCGGAATTAATCGAGATTTTTACTTCGAAAAATAATCTCGAAAATAATCGAAAAATATACTGAAAAGGGTTAAAATAAATTAAATAAATTAAATAAAATTAAATAAATGAATTTAGAATAAAATAAGAAATTTGTAGATATTTGTAGAATATTTGTGAATATTTAATGATTAAAATATAATAAAAATAAATAAATAAATAATTAATTAGTTAAAAAAAAAGAAGAAGAGAGAATTGAAAATCGAGGAGAGAGAAACGAAAAATGGAACCAAAATTGGGGAAGAAGATCGGACGACCACAGACGACCCAATCGGCCAGGTGAGGGCCGAAAAAGGATGAGGGCGTCGGCGCGACCTCCCTGGTACCGGCGACGCGCCACACCGACGCCGGAGGAGGACGAAAACAGAAGGAGAAGCCGCGGGAAGGAATGCTCCAATCGGCGACAAACGACGTCGATCTGGCCGACCCCACCCCCAGCCGAACGTTCCCTAGGCGCAGGCGAACTGATTGGTGGCGGCCACGACCGGCAAAACTGCCAGTAAACGCCAAAAACTACGGAAAGAGGAAATGGGTACCGACGGTGGAGAGAACAGGCCGGACCGATGACTTTTCGACGACCTCGACCGAAGCCGACCCCCGATCTGAGATGCGGACGACCCAACGGAGCTACTGGAGGCAGAAGTCGATGGAGAACCGATCGGCAAGGCACCGAACCGGTCAAATCGGAGTGAACCGGTGGTCCGAACCGGGTCTGAACCGGACCGAACCGGTTCAGCCAATGAGGAAAGAGAAAAAAAGAGAAAAAGGGAAAAAGAAAAGAGAAAAAATTGAGGAAAAATCCCGGCAATGTAATCGAGCTACGGGTAAGTCAGTAGCGTCAAAATTGACCGATTTAAATTTTGAAATATTTTATTTAATTAATTTTTGACTGAAAATTTACCCGAAAATTTATGAAATTGTGTAGCTCGACAATTGGCATCCAACGAGAGCTTGAGATAGCCTTGATTTACGTACTAGCATGGAATCTCGGGTAAGTAACCCTTATTTACGATAATTTGCATCGTTATGCGTGCTTCAGATTTAATTATCGCATAAAATAAATTAAATTATGGAAATTTAGATAAATTGTCGTAAATAATAAATTGAGCTATTCGAGAGTTAGAACGAGGCCCGATAAATTGTTGGTGGGCCCAATGAGCCCAATAGGCTCGATAATGTGAAAACTAAGTGAAAAATGGGCTTAAGGCCGATTAAGGCCCATTAAGGTGCAATCGGGCCCAATAGGGGTAAATGGGCCTAATGATTTAAATTAAGCCCAGAAAATAGGAAATACAATTAAATTGTATGATATCTGACCTGAGGAATATTTATACGCAGTTTCGGACATTGGATTAGGAGCAGATCGGACTGCGTGACGAGACAGCAGTGAAAAAGGAAAGGTCAAACTCTGCAGAAAAATAAGGTAAGGGAATTCTACGGACTGCTAGAGGTAACTTTATGAAATTTCAAAGTCATATGCAGTCTTTCAAATTATCTGTAGGGTCTAGAAGTAAATAAATAATTTTAGTGCCCCGAATGGGCAAATTTACAAAAATACCCTTGTTAAGGGTAAAATTTACAATTTTAGGAAAATTGGGAGGAGCAAGAATAAGAGGTTCCTGCTCGTTCTGGAGGTGTTTTGACGAATGCATGAGTAGGCTGGCTAACCTTGAAAGAAAAATGCACAGCATTACATATTTTCAATGATGAAATTGTTGTGAAAACTGTTTTAAGGAAACAGAGCCGCCTACGTGTGTTTATTGACATGTGATGTGCTAGAGCTCAGCTCGCACGATATTTTGAGTTGTGTGATGCATGCATTAGTGTTGGAGCGAGAGCTCGTACTAGAGTTTTACATGCATTGGTGCTGGAGTCTAACTCGCACCTGATTTTACATGATTTTCGTGATACGATGCTAGAGTCTAACTCGCACCAGGTTTTATATGATTTTTGTGACACGGTGCTGGAGTCTAACTTGCACCAAAGTTTACATGATTTTCGTGACAGGATGCTAGAGTCTAACTCGCACCAGATTTTCCATATGATTTGATGAAAGTGCGAGAGCTTAGCTCACACTAGTTTTACTTGAATTGACGAGAGTGCTGGAGCATCGCTCGCACCCCCCACTGATTTTTATGAGAACATGCGATAAGCCGTGCTTGGAGCTTCGGGTAGACTGTGTGTCACCGATTAAATAGGCTCACACGTGCGTTTTGAGACATGGCATGAGTATAGAGATATGATATGGGTCCACGGAGTACGATGTATCGTGCAAGTAGCATGGAGTACGATGTATCGTGCAAGTAGCATGGAGTACGATGTACCGTGTGGTATCTTCGGATACGGTATATTCGGATACGGGGTATCTTAGGATACAGCATCTTTGGATGCGTGGGATCGGATAAGACTGACGGATTGGATTGACCCACCTCCCGAGCGGTTCCCGATCAGGTTGAGACCCCGCACACTAGGATCCGTGTAGCAGAGGGGCTCACGAGGACACACGGCCATAGTCCTGGTTATTACCGATATACAGATGTTGCCTAGTCTCGCATGTTGATGATCTTGACGATGATTGAAACTGGGTTTTAAACTAAATTTGCATGATGATTATTTCCATGCTTTTTTTTAAACCCATGTGTGATGTAAAATGATTTTCATGGTTTTGTCTGAGTCAGGATCACCCGAAGGAGGGGTTGAGTCCTGACTTTATTGTGAAATTTTTAAATGAGAAAGAAATGATTTAAAAAGAGTTGCATGTTGAATTTTCCGTGCGAACGTGTTTTACATGACATCATGAATCATAGCATCAGTTTTAAAATGTGTGGAGAAAGGGTGGTTTATGCATGGCACCACGTTCATGTAGGTAGTATGGTTACCTACTTGTTCGTAGGATTGCCTTACTGAGCTTGATGTGCTCACCCCTTTCATTTTCTCACACAGATAATCTCTAGCATAGTTGAGGCGACTGAGTACTGCATTCCGGATATCCGCTGTTGCCCATGATTTAAGGTATATACACTTGTACATATTGTATCTAAATAAGTATAGCACAATAACATGTTTGTAAGTAACTTTAGGGGATGTATAAATATTGTAAACATTTATAAATGACTGAGAAAGAATTAATTTGGTGGGACTGGCATTGACGCACAACCCAATTGTTAGTGGAGTGTGGTCACGATCAGAGGACAGGTAAGCATGAAAGAAAATAACAAAACGCGAAAAATTTACTCTGATTTTTAGGTAGCTTTGGGTCGTGACAGCATGTAAAACTCTAGTGCAAGCTCTCGCTCCAGCACTAAGGTATGCATCACGCAAATCAAAACTTGTGCGAGCTGAGCTCTAGTACGTCACATTTCTGAAAAATCATATAGGCGACTACATTTCTCAAATCAATTTCAGAGAAAATCAACATTGTTGAAAATATGCAAGGCTGTGCATTTTTATTTAAAAGCTAGCCAGCCTACTCATACATGTGTCAAAACACCTCAAGAAACGAGCAGGAACCTCTTGTCCTTTCTCCTCCTACATTTTTCCTAAAGTTGGAAATTTTACCCTTCACAAGGGTATTTTGATAATTTGCCCATCCGAGGCACTAAAAGTTTTATCTGAAATCTAGACCCTTCAGACAATTTAAAAGATTGCAAATGAATTCAAAATTGCGTAAAGTTATCTCTAGCAGTCTATAAAATTCCCTTACCTGGAATCACGCGCGAGCTTATCCCGACTCGATCGTACTAGGTTTCTCAGTCCAATTTGCTCGTCTACGGAGCTGCATATAACCATATATTGGTTCAGTTCAAATATATTGATCAGTATTTCACTCTTACTGATCGAATCTAAAGCTCTAGGCCCGTTTTACTCTATTGGGCCCGATTGCACCTTAATGGGCCTCGACCCCTTTTCATCCCATTTCCACTTTTTAAATCCCTTCTTCGGGTTTACTGGGCTCATTTGGCTTACAATAATCATCGAGCTTCGTTCCAAACTCATTGGATAGCCCGGATACTATTTACGATAATTACTTTGAAATTTCGAATAAAATTCGTTTTATGCAGAATTAATCCGTAAAATTTGTAAAATAATCTGAACTCTGCATTAAAGGACTCATATTATCGTAATTAAAATATACTTACCCAATGTTATAAGGGGTACAAAAATCGGAGCTCAATCGGCTCTCGTTCGGGCTCTGTCGTAAAGCTGCATAATTTTATATTTAATTTCGGGTTAATTTTCGATCAAATATAATTTAAATAAATTTCTCAGAAATCAAATTGGTCACTTTTGACCTCATATCGACTTACCCGAAGTCTGGTGTATCCCCAAAAATTTTTCCCTTTTTCCTTTTTCTCTTTTTCTTCCTTTTTCCTCTCTTTCTTGGCTGAACCAGTTCGGTCCGGTTCAACCCGATTCAGACCTGTCCGGTTCAGCCAGTTCAGTTTGTTCAGATTTTCTTTTCACCATTCGGAGCTCTATCGGCCAGTTCTTCGCCGGCTTCCATTGCCAGTAGCTCCACGGGGTAGTTCGATTCACGAATCTGGTCTCGGTTTCACCAACGGTGGCCGAAAAGTGGCCTGTCCGGCCTGTTCTCTCCTGGCCGTCGGTACCCATTTTCTTTTTTGCCATTTTCGGCGCCGTCCGTCGATTTTTTCGGTCGTGGCCACCACTGATCGTGTCGCCTACGCCTGGGGAACCGCCAGCTAGAGTCGGTTGGGGCTAGATTACCGGCGAATGGCCGGATTTCTCTTTTCCTCCCCCTGTTGATTTTTCTCTCGTTTTCTCCCTCTATCGGTCGCCGTTCACCGTCGTTCATCGGCTTGTTGGTGTCAACAGGCTCGGGTGACTAGGCTGGCTCGGCTGGTCATCTCTCCAGTGGCATCTGGTGGTGAGGCCGACGGGGCTGGGTTCCTCGTGTTTCCCTTTCCGTTTACAGAATCGCGTCTCGCGATTCTGTTTCAATTCCTTTTTTTTCTAATTAATTTTATTTTATTTTATTTTTATTTTTATTTATTATTTATTTTTATTATTATTTTAATCAATAAAATTTATTAAAATAATCAAAATATCTCCAAAAATTATTATTTAATTCATTTAATCTATAATTGAATTTATCGATCTTGTTTCATCTCTCCCAGTATATTTTTCGATTAATTCCCATAAATTCCAATAAGTTTAAATCTTAATCAATTGGACTCGAAATTCAATATTTTCCTTGTTATTAATCAAGATTTCTTAATTTCATATTTTTAATTAAATTTTCTTGTCGAATTTATATCGGCTTTCGATCTTTTGATCATTTTACCCTTGCACGTGTTCGGGATCACTTTAACCCGACTTCCCTTCACGAATACTCACTCATTTTGTATTTTATATCCTTATCTCCAGTCCAAATTCCATTCGTTTAAATTTGTGACCATTTTCATCCCTCATAAAAATTTATAATTTAATTTTGGGTCTTACAATATGTCAAACTTTCACCACTTCAACATCTTCAACATGGGAAATATCAACTTCTTAAACATCTTCAAAGTGAGAAGCTGGAATTTCTGGAGAACCAGGCATTGTTGCCACACATTTAAACTGTTTCCAGAGAAATCAATATTATTTCAAAGAAGATTACAACATGACAATATAAAATTGGAATCATAACAATGCTAAGTATTACATGTACATACCTTATGCTACTTGTATTTTTCTCTAACTGCTTAAAGTGCGGCTCCTCTTCTACTCAAATACAAGTCATGTATGATAAGGACACACTCTTTTAGGTCAGATGCTTTGTAACTAGAGTATTGTTGCATGGCAGAGCTCTGCAAAACACAAATGGTAAGTAAATATTAGCCAACCATGGACAAAAAATCAACACCATAAAATGTCATGACAGAAAAAGCTCGTACCCAAGGATGTCTCTTTGGTAGAATTATGAATCTTGTAAGAAAGATAATAGAAGCAGCAATCATAGATGGTAAAAATTTTACACATCCATAGTCCAACAAACTCAACTCTGCAAGGTAATATCCAAGGAACTCTAGCTGCAAGCTAGAAGCCTATAGAAGATCCAAAGCATTCATACAGTTAATAACAGACAATAATAACCTTGACTTTAGAATAAATGAAAGAGAAATGGGCACTTTTCTTACTTTGTAATCCTCTTGTGAAACTCTGGTAAATCTTCTGAAAATCACCAAAGCAAACACAATAAATAAGTTAGGCCAACAAAACATTAAGTTTTTAGCAGTTACCATTAACTGCTACAAATTTTCAAAACAAATCTACTGTCCAATGCACTCCTACCTCAAAAATGTTTTAATAGTAGGATTGCCCAATTCAAACTTCAAGTGCTTGAGTATATCTGCCTCCATTTTCACCACCTTCACATTTAGCCAACAACTTTTAATGAATGAACGAAGCAATGTACTATACAAGTGAAATTTAGAGGAAAAAAAAAGGCAAATAAGTAAAAACAAGGGAAAGATTACCTCATCTTTTGTGTATGTATTATCTGTTATATACAAAAATCTTCCACATGAGGAGGATTGATTTCCTCGTACTTTCTACATGAAACGGTTAAGAAGAAAACAAAAGGTGGGTGTCATTTACATTAATTTCAACCAAAAAAAGAACCACCAAAATGTCAAAGAATTCAGAAGCTTACGAGACAATGAGCATGAAAGATACGCCTAGTAGCTGAAGCTTTTGCCTATTGAGAACATTTAAGGATAGGAATCTATCAATATAGGAAATGGTCAGATACAGAGTATATGAAACAAGCTTGTATTCCTCTGCAACTTCCACCAACCAATCCACCAAAATCCCTCTCATATTTGCTCTAACATCCTTCTGTTTCTTCTCAATATAATCAAGTGAAGGTCTTCTCTTTGGATCCACCTAATATTAAATGCATCAACAAAGAATAAGCCCTAAATTGTACCAATCAAAACACTATTACCAATGTTAACAACTTATTCAAACTAAAAACCCCTATTTCAATTACCATGACCAAATTATAGCACTAGCTAAAAAATTTTCAAACAATGCATCATGTCATTCAGATTGGCAGAAGGGGAAACTGAGTTATTCTAGAAAGATTCATTCCTTACGAAATAACACAAGCTCATCAAATCTTAACCAATTCATGTTAAATAAAGAATGAATGACAGAGAGAAATACCTCCATTTTGTGAAGATATTCATAGATATCAGATACATAATGCCCACACATTTGTGGGTCATCAGATTTAGCATCAATATCCCCCGATTTTTCATCTTCAGATTCCTCTTTCTTCTCTTTCAAAGCTGGTTTTACCACTTCTACCTTAGTCTTCACCTTCCTTTTAGGCTACTGCTTCTGGGTTTCCTTCCCCCGCACTTTATTCACTAAAACAACGTTAGACATGTTGGAAAGCTCCCCCAGAACAACCGTTTTCTTGTTTGATACTTTCTCGTCAGATATCCCCGCCGAGTCAGCATCCCTCTTCTTTGCTGCCGCTCTTGTCACTCTCACATAGTTTTCCTGGTCCACCATGGCTTCTTACTCCCTCACTCACTATTCAACTAATCCTTTACTGTTGCAGTTGCAAATGCAATTGCAGAGAGATCGAAAAGAATAAAGGGAGAGAGAGAGAGAGGAGAAGGTTAGGGGTTTGAACTTTGAAGTGAATAGAAGAGGGGAGAGAATAAAAGGGTGGGGTGAAATGAGAGGCACCATTTCCGTTTTTGTTTTGAAAACTTGAGGTTGGGGTTATTGGGAACTCTGCGCTCCGTTTTGGTGTTTTGGGATTCGGGTTTTGCGGGCTTCCCTGATTTTTGAATTGATTTTAAGAGGGATCTTAAGTCGGTTTCTAAGTGTATTCGGGATTTGAACTCATATTAAATTTTTATATTTCATATCTAATATAATTTTTTTTTAAAAAAAATTTATACTTAAAATTTGACTGGCATCAGCGACAGAATTCCGTAGCTGAAGCCTTTTAGCGACAAAAAATTCAACAAAGGCTTCAGTAACGGAAAAAATATAAAAAAAATTTGGAAAAATTCGACTAGCATCAACGACGAAAAAAATATTCTTCAAAATTCAACAGCCCTCAGCGACGGAATTCTGTAGCTGAAGCCTTTCAGCGACGAAAAATTCAACAAAGGCTTTAGCAACGAAATTTCGTTGCTGAAGCCTATCAGTGACGAAAAAAAATTTTTTCAAAATTCAACAGCCATCAGCGACGAAATTCCATAGCTAAAGCCTTTCAGCGACGAAAATTCAACATAGGCTTCAGCAACGGAATTCCGTTGCTAAAACCTTTCAGCGACAGAAAAAATATAAAAAACAAATTTGGAAAAATTTGACTGGCATCAGCGACGGAATTCCGTAGCTGAAGCCTTTCAGTGACGAAAGATTCAACAAAGGCTTCAGCAACAGAATTCCGTTGCTGAAGCCAATCAGTGACGAAAAAAATATTTTTCAAAATTCAACAGCCATTAGTGACGAAATTCTGTAGCTGAAGCCTTTTCATGACGAAAAATTTGAAAAAGGCTTCAGCAACAGAATTCCGTTGCTGAAACCTATCAGCGACGAAAAAAATATTTTTCAAAATTCAACAGCCATCAGCGACGAAATTCCGTAGCTGAAGCCTTTCAGCAACGAAAAATTCAACAAAGGCTTCAACAACGAAATTCCGTTGCTGAAGCCTTTCAGCGACAAAAAAATATAAAAAAATTGGAAAATTTTGACTGGCATCAGCGACGAAATTTCGTAGCTAAAGCCTTTCAGTGACGAAAAATTCAACAAAGGCTTCCACAACGGAATTCCGTTTCTGAAGCCTTTCAGCGACGAAAAAAATATTTTTCAAAATTCAACAGCCATCAGCGACGGAATTTCGTAGCAAAATCTGTTGAAAAATATAAATAATATATTCGAAACCTATAGCGACGAAATTTCATCGCAAATCCGTCGCTAATTTATTTTTTTACCGACAGAATAGTTTCGTCGATAAAATTTCGTCGCTGAAAATATGTTTTCTTGTAGTGTACAGTGCTAAATCTGAAAGAACACTGCAATGCTATATCTTTGAGAAGTGGGAACACCTATGAGCCACCAAAGGTAGCAGAGAAAGAAGAAACTGCATCAATCACTGAGATGCAGAAGAAGCAGACCGAACCTGTTATGTCAAAGGATACAGAATCAGAAACAGTTAAATAGGGAGTTATTTCTAAACCTTTTAGTAAACTTTTTTCCTGATAATCCTCCTTTGTTAAAACCATCTATTCCTTATCCTCAAGCTTTGTATAAAAGAAAGATTGAATCTGAGTTTAAGAAATTTCTAGATATATGTAAGAAATTACACTTTAACATTCTGTTTGTTGATGCCCTGCAGCAGATGCCACATTATGCAAAGTTCATGAAAAAGGTACTGTCAAAGAAGCGGAGACTTGAGGATTATGAAACTATCAACTTGACAGAGGAATGCAGTGCGATTCTGCAGCAGAACTTAACGCAAAAATTGAAAGACCCTGGAAGCTTTACTATTCCATGCGAGATTGGAGGATTGAAAGTGGGTAAGGCATTGTGTGATTTAGGTGCTAGCATAAATTTAATGCCTTTATCTATTTTCAGGAGCCTATGTCTTGGAGAAGTAAAGCCAACCACCATAACACTGCAACTAGCGGATAGATCGATTACTTATCCAAGAGGTATAATAGAATATGTACTTGTTAAAGTTGATAAGCTAATTTTTCCTGCCGATTTTGTAGTTTTTTATTATGAAGATGATAGAGAAATTCCACTTATACTTGGGAGACCATTCCTTGCCACTGGGAGAGCACTAATCGATGTTCAGAGGGGGCAATTAACCTTGAGGATGAATGATGAATCAGTTATGTTCAACATCTATAAGGCGATGAAATTTGCTGATGAGCCAGAAACTGTAAGTTGATTGAATTAGTGCAGAGTTATGTAAGGGAAGTTGAAACAAAGGAAGCACCAACCGATCCTATGGCTCAATGTCTGGTAAATTCAGTTTCTAATTTAGATGATGAATTATTAACTGATGAAATTAAAAGTTGTCTTGTTACTTTGGAAGCCAACCCATTAGAAAGTGCGACTACAACAACTAAGGAAAAGATTGACAAGTCACAGGTAAGTGAAAAAAAAGAAGGCAAAACTAAATTGAAAGAATTACCAAGTCATTTGAGGTGTGCAGTTTTCAGTGATGATAGTACTTTTCTTGTGATTATTTCATCATTTTTATTTGCTACAGAGGAAGATAAGTTGCTAAGAATTTTAAGAGAGCACAAATCGGCAATTGGATGGTACATTGTCGACATCAAAGGAATTAGTCTCTCTGTTGTAATGCATAAAATTCGGTTAGAGGAAAATCATAAACCCTCTATTGAACCACAGAGAAGACTAAATCCAGCGATGAAAGAAGTTGTTAGAGCTGAGATTTTAAAACTATTAAATGCTGGTATTATATATGGTATATCTGATAGTTCTTGGGTGAGTCCTATGCAGGTTGTGCCTAAAAAGGGTGGAATGACAGTTGTTCGTGACACCAACGATGAAATCATATCCACCAGAATAGTAACAGGTTGGAAAGTCTGCATCGATTATAGGAAGCTGAATAAAGCCACTAAGAAAGACCACTTTTCACTTCCGTTCATTGACCAAATGTTAGACAGACTAGCCGGGCATAGTTATTATTGCTTTTTAGATGGCTACTCGGGCTATAACCAGATTGCAATAACCCCAGAAGATCAAGAGAAAACAACCTTCACTTGCCCATATGGAACCTTTGCATATAGGAGGATGCCTTTCGGTTTGTGTAATGCCCCAGCAACCTTCTAGAGATGCATGATGTCGATCTTTGCTGACATGGTTGAAGAGATAATGGAAGTCTTCATGGATAACTTCTCGGTATTTGATAAGACTTTTGACCAATGTTTATCTAATTTGGCACTTGTTTTGCAGAGATGTGAAGAGACGAATCTCGTCTTAAATTGGGAGAAGTGTCACTTTATGGTGCAAGAAGGAATCGTCCTTGGACATAAAATTTCAACTCATGGCATTGAGGTGGATAGAGCTAAAGTCGCTGCTATTGAAAAGCTTCCCCCTCCAAAATCAGTTAAAGCCGTAAGGAGCTTTTTGGGGCATGCAGGCTTCTATTGCAGATTTATTAGAGACTTTTCAAAAATCTCAAAACCTTTATGTAACTTATTGGAAAAAGATGTTGATTTTGTCTTTTATGATTTTTACTTGCAGGCGTTCGAAAAGATCAAGAAGGAGCTTATTTCTGCACCTATTATGATCACACCTGATTGGATAAAATCGTTTAAACTAATGTGTGATACTAGTGATTTTGCAATTAGAGCAATCTTTGGGCAGAAAAGAGACAAAATTTTTCGAGCTATCTATTACTCAAGCAAGACTTTAGATGAAGCTCAGAAAAATTACACAATAACGGAGAAGGATGTAACGACCGTGTGGCACTTTGCTCCCGCAGGACTCAAGAGGTGGCCCCCATAGTCTCACTCATATGTACTGTCCGCTTTGGTAGCCCCACAGGCCCCTCACAGCTTTATCGAGATAAATACCCCAATTCACGTCCTCAGAGGTTCGAACCCAAGACCTTAAAGTCTTTGTTCTTGCACAAATGATACCACCTCTTGAATCCTACGGGAGCAAAGTGTCACACGGTCGTTACAAAAAAACGTGCGTTTTTTATGACGACTGTGTGGCACTTTGTTCCCGTAGGATTCAAGAGGTGGCCCCCACAGTCTCACTCATACGTATTGTCCGCTTTGGCAACCTCACAGGCCCCTCACGGCTTTATCGAGGTAAATACCCCAATTTGCGTCCTCAGAGGTTCGAACCCAAGACCTTAAAGTCTTTGTTCTTGCACAAATGATACTAATTGTTCTATCAATTGGTACCATTGTGGTAAGGCTTGGATACCTAAGGGTTCCAAGGTTCGAATCCATGGCGACGTGTCCTGAGGGAATAAAACCTTGAGGCTTTCGTTGCACAGCCAAAGAGGATAATACGTTGAGTGAGACTGTGGGGGCCACCTCTTGAATCCTACGGGAACAAAGTGCCACACAGTCGTCATAAAGGAGATGCTTGCAGTTGTATATGCATTTGACAAGTTCAGACCATACTTAATTGGGGGCAAGGTCATTGTCTATACAGACCATGCAGCCATTCGATATCTATTTGCGAAGAAGGATGCCAAACCCAAACTTATTAGATGGATCTTGCTTTTGCAAGAATTTGATTTTAAAATCAGGGATAAAAAGGGATCTGATAATGTTATAGCTGATCATTTGTCTAGGTTGAAGCAATCTAAAATTCAACAAGAACAGCCTATTCAAGAGGAGTTACCAAATGAAACAATAATGAAGATTGATGTAAATCTGCCCTGGTCTGCAGACATAGTGAATTACTTAGCAGGAGTATTAATGCCAAGTGGTTTAACTTATCAACAGAGGAAGAAATTCTTCTATGATGTCAACTCGTATTTTTGGGATGACCCTCTGCTGTTTAAGAAGTGTCCAGACCAGATTATAAGACGATGTGTGCCGGAAGATGAAGTTCAAGAAATTCTGCGTCACTATCATGCTGCAGCATATGAAGGCCATTTTGGTGCAGAACGTACAGCAGCAAAGGTGTTGCGATCAGGCTTTTATTGGCCTAGTGTGTTTAAAGATAGCTACATGTTTGTAAAAACATGTGACAGATGTCAAAGGGTTGGAAACATTTCAAGAAGGCATGAATTACCTTTGACAAATATTCTAGAAATGGAAATCTTTGATGCATGGGGTATCGATTTTATGGGACCATTTCCTCCATCTTTTGGAAAGTTATATATTCTCATTGCTGTTGATTATGTCTTTAAGTAGGTAGAGGCAATAGCAACACCATCAAATGATGCAAAAGTGGTGATTCGATTTTTATACAAGAATATATTGACAAGATTCGGTACTCCAAAAGCCATCTTAAGTGATGAAGGCACTCATTTCTGTAACAAAGTCTTCAATGGTTTGATGTCAAAATATGGAATTTGACATAAAGTAGCTCTCGGTTATCATCTGCAAACAAATGGTCAAGCTGAAATTTCAAACCGAGAAGTGAAGTTGATATTGGAGAAAACTGTAAATCTGAATAGAAAAGATTGGGATAACAAGTTAGATGATGGGCTTTTGGCATACAGAACAACCTATAAAACTCCAATTGGGATGTCTCCCTATAGGTTGATATTTGGTAAGGCAAGTCATCTACCTGTAGAGCTTGAGCATCGAGCTTATTGGGCCATTAAGAAGCTCAATTTTAACTATAATAAGGCTGGAGCAAATCGATTACTCCAATTGAATGAGCTTGATGAACTGAGGAATGAGTCCTATAAAAATGCAAGAATTTATAAGGATAGGACCAAGAAATGGCATGAGAAGATGATAATAAGACGAGAATTCAGTCCTGGACAGCAAGTTCTCTTGTATAATTCACGGCTTAAATTATTTCCTGGCAAGTTGAAGTCAAGGTGATCAGGACCGTTTGTGATACATCAAGTTTTCCCATATGGAGCAATTGAGTTGAAGAAATCAGATGGGAGCTTGTTCAAGGTCAATGGGTAGCGTCTAAAGCATTATTTTGGAAAAAGGGTGCAAAAATTAGACAGCATTCCCCTTGGTGAACCGAATTAAGGAGACTGAAAGTAGTCTGGCTGAAGACTTGAAATTTAGTGCTTTTGGGAGGCAACCCAATTTATTTTTCTAACATTTTTAGTTTTTAATGTCATTCTATTATTATTTGATTTTAGTAGTCTGTTTTAAGTTTTATTTTTAATTTATTTGATTTGTTTGTGCTTTATTTTTTCAGGTATATGCATAAGAAGAGCATAGTTTGGAAGTTTAATTGTCATGATCCTTCAAGAAAGAATGCATGGGTGCATGACTGATGAAAAGAAATGAAAACAAATTTTGTAAGGGCTTTAGTAGATTCAGAGTCGAAAATCAGAAACTGAAGAGAAAAGAGAATGATTTTTCAAGAAAGAAAATGAAGAGATACGTGAATAGTAACTAAGCTGGAAGACTAAAATTTTTCTTTCAACTGAAGAGGTGAGGACCGAATAATGTCAGCAATGGTAAGAGAAAGAAAGTCAAGAGCAAGAAAAGCCTGAGACGAAATTCTGTCAAAATAGGAAACAAATGTCTATAATATTCAAAGATAAGGTGCATGGAATACACATGTTGATGCTTTATTGGGAGACGGAATCCCTTATTTGGTCAACCCCACTTACTATTTGGTTAAAGCAATAACCCTACCCATCCAATTAGAAAGAGGCGGCCGAACCTTTCCCACCCTAAGTCTTTCTTTTTTTTTTTTTGGTTATTGCATCTTACTTTGTTCTCTTGAAGTACCCCGACAACCCCACTACCATTATTTTTCTCTCTTTCGATCTTGTTGTTTTCTGCTAATTTGGTAGTTTCGCCAACAAATTTTCGTGGGTTAGATCTCTTGGTGGTCCCGAAACCTTTGGAAGAAGAAAGTGTTTTCTTGTCGGATTGTGATAAAGACGTAAAGTGGTCCAACTAAATCTTACGTGATTTCAGTTTCGGATATTGTCCTTCTTTCTTCAAATCGTTTTCGATTTTCCAGCAGCTATCCTTTTGGTGTTTATAACTTAGATTTTTTAAGCTCTTTTCGGTTTTATAAATTTTTGCTAGAGACATTCTGGTTGTGAAGCGATTGTTGGGTGTATTTTGTGTGCTCATCCGATTGGGTTAAGCTGAAAATTGTTCTTGTTAATTTGTGATTCCATTGGCAATGGCACCCAAAGCCCGAGCCAGACGAAACTTGAAAAGTTCGAGTCAAGTGACTGATAGCTCAGCCCCATCTCCATAGAGGGAAGAGCTAGTCATCACCGATTATGATCCCTCTAGATTTGTGAACAGCCAAGCAGCAGAAAATTTTAAGAAAATCATGGGTAAAAACATGATTATCGAAAGGAGTTTTCGGCCTGACATTGGTGACTGGGATATGTATTCTAAGTTTTTGAGGGACTTCGGGTTGTTAAAATTAGCAGGGTAACCTAAAGACGCCATCCTTGATGTGGTCCGAGAATTTTATGCCAATGCCATGGAAAGCACTCATTCGACTTCAGAAGTTAGGGGTGTTCTTGTTCCTTACAATGCCAATGCCATTAATCTGTATCTAGACCTTCCACAAGGGGTGCAAGATGAGTATGCCAGCTATGTTGCAGCTCTACACACTGATTCTGATGAGTTGGTCCGGGTCATTAACGAATTAACAGTCCCATACACCCATTGGCAGAAGCGGTCAGAAGCTGAATCTATGGCATTCCCTTCCAATCGACTTCAATATGGTCTTCATGAATGGTATGATTTTATTTGTTCTCGAATCATGCCTACCACCCATAAAAGTAGTCTTGATGTAGATAGAGCTGCTCTCCTTTACTGTATTCTGACTGGAAAAATTGTTGATTTTGGAGCCATTATTTTTCGGTCCATGCAAGAGTTCATACGCAGGGAAAATAGAAGGGGTTTACCTCACCTTTCATTGGTTTGTGGACTCTGTAAGAAATATGGAGTATATTAGACTGAGCTTGAACCAAGATTGGTAAGGAAATCTACAATCACTTTCAAAAATCCTCGAGTACTTCTGTTGGTACTTCTGCTGGCCCATCCGCTGCACCTTCTACCACTTTTGGCTCCATTGAAACCGTGCTTAATAAGATTAAAGAGTTACGGATGGAGGTGTGCAATAATAACCGAGACTATCGGACTTTCTGTGCATATGTTACCTATTACAATCAGTCATTGATACAGTACCTAAATATGAGGGGTCGTGAAGGAGAGGTGGAATTTCCCTTGCCACCACAATGGTGTATGCCACAGCAGGGAGAGGCAGCTGATGATGATAATGAAATGGAAGAAGATGCCCCAGAAGACGCTAATGCTGAAGTTGGCTCAGAGGAGGATTCAGACAGCTAGACTACCCCAGGAAGTCCTCTTTAATACTTTTTCCTATTCATTAAGGACAATGAAAATCTTAAGTTTGGGGGAGTTATTAGCTGTGATTGTGTTTTATATGCCTTATGCTTTGTATGTCTGTTTCAATAATTTTTTTTGCAGTTTTTATTTATTTCAAATTTATATGTTTTTGTGACAATTATACTCAGTTTTACAGATTAGTTTTCTAAATTATGGCCGAAGATGGATATTGCAAGAACTGATCAAATTTTGCTTAAATGGATGATTTTATTGTTTGAGTATTGGTATATGGATAGAAAGCTTCACTTGAATCTTTTCACTTAAACTTATGCACCAATCATATTCAGTTTATGTACTTATTGTGTTGATTTGTGAAACCAAAAAGACTCTAGAACTTGATTAATTATTACCAGAGGCGAAATTGATAGACCATGCATGATTAGGAAAATGATCTAGGCCATTTTTGTTTTGAGATTGAGCTTTTCAAGCCTACCCAATTATATTAATCCTTTGGAAAACCCTTTGAGCCTAATTTTTCCATTTTATTGTTATCTAACCATATTACAAGTCATGACCTAATTGCTTGATTATCTTTTTCTTTTGGTCCCTTACTTGAAGTACTATTAATCAAAATTTTTGGATTGGGGGATGAGCTCAAAAGAAAACAGGGGTGGTTTGTAAATTGTTAGTTTGTGAACTTGATTATTACAATATGGGTTTGTTCTCGGGTCTTGATGTAAATTGAGTGTCATATACAGTTACAAATAATGAAAAAATCTTAAGTTCAAGGGCACGACACTACTATTGAATTTAAAAAAAAAAAGGAAAAGAAATCAAACTCGAGAATGAATAAAGTTGAGTAGTGATTCATGAGCTCAAAACAAATTAAATCCAAAAGTGATTATAGTGCTTTAGGTGGATTGAACTTTATGTTATATCCTTTATCCCACCTAAACCCGAGCCTTACGTTACAACCCTTGAAAAGTCCTTTTGATTCTTGGTTATGCATGAGTCTTTATTAGTGGAGAGTAGTAGTTAATTCAAGCATATGAAGTCTTGTGTTTAATTCTTATTTAGGTTTTGCATTAACACTTGAGTGCATGCATTTGAGTAAATGATTGTACACACACACACAAGTGGAAAGTGAAGAGTGAAGGGGGATTGGTTTGCTTTGATTGGCTTGAACAATATAAATCTAAAATTTGTCTTAAGTTGAGAACCTTGTGAATTCTTGAGGAAAACCCCAATTTAGTATGACAAGCATGTGAGCTAAGTATGGTTGAGAGTTTTTAATTGTTATGTTTCTAGTATGTTTTTGCTTGAGGACAAGCAAATTTATAAGTTTGGGGGTATTTGTTAGCACTGAATTTTATATATGTTTAGGACCCTTTATACTTAGTTATTTGATTTGTTCTTTGCAATATTAGGTATGTTTTATGTGTTTTGTGCACTTGTGCAGGAAAAAGAACAATTTGAAGAAGTTAAAGCTTTTGGAGTTGGTTCTGATGATTCCGTGAAGAATTGAAGTTACAGGATACTGATCGTGACTTATGCTGCAGCAATAGAAGAAACTGGACAGTGTAGAGCAGATATGAGGAATTAATACCATTGCTGCAGCATAGCAGTTTGATTAGGGCAACACTGTTTTTCCACGTGGCCTTCCACGTTTTAGTGCTTGGAAACCTTATAAATAGTCTTTTTATCAGAATTTCGAAGGAGGTTGTGGCAGAAGACTTCAAGACTAATTTAGCTCTATAGAAACTCCATCTTTTACATCTTTTTCCACAAATTTTTATTCTTGGGATGTTAACTTGGATTTCTTGGATGTTTATTATGATGTCTAGGAACTAAACTCCATTTTCCTAGAATCGATGTAACCAACTTTGGGCAGATTTCAATTACTTTGTGATGTTGTTTGGATGATTTAAATTCTATTTATTTAATCTACTTGTTCTTAATGCTCTAGTTGATTGGCCACCAATTAAATGAATTAGTATAAGAATCCAGCACTCGAGAGAGGGGATTATTTATATGCACAAGGGTAGATTAATGTAAGACATTGTTGAATCGGGAGGTTGACAATTCTTATGAATCATAGAGAAACGGATTATTATTGATTAATGAACTCTATTATTTAATTCTGAATTAAGAGATTAGGATTAGGTAAATTGGGTATGACTGCTTAAAACTCGGGAGAGATAAACAGGAAATAGTTTCGGCTATAAACAAATTGAAATCAAAAGAACAATTGATCAAAGGAATTGCATGAAACCTAGTTAGGTGAAATCGGTTTCTAGGAATATTTTGCTATTGATATTTTCATTCGTAATTATTGTGATTTGTTTTAATTAAATTGTTCTGTAGTTAATAGTTAAAATAATAAATAAGATTTTCACCAACATTCATTAATTTTCTAAATAAAGCTCAAGGTTGTTGATTACAGTGATTAGCGGTAGACACAGTTCCCTATAGGAGACACAGTTCCCTATGGGATGATACTCATATTTACTCTATACTCGAAAACTGACCTGTGCACTTGCAGTAGTATTCCATTTTAGGACAACAATCACATATCATAAAATCATAAAATCGGGGGCCTGACCCCTTCCTCGGGTCTACCCTGATCTATCGACCAATAGTTATATCATGTGAGACATGTAGGTGATTATCAGTAACAACATAGGACTATGGCCATAACCTAGTGATCCCTGGCAATACGGTACCTAGTGTGCAAGGTATCACACCTGAAACGGGAGGTGGGTTGGTCCTACCCGCCAGAACAGCATAACATCAGGATTGCGAGGGCAAGGCTTGCTGCCTCGTGGTTAATGTCACTCCACTCCAACAATCCCCATGGTACAGCGTACTCCGCGTGACATACACGGTACAACGTACTCTGTGAACCCAAGCTCAGTCAAGGGTGCCTGCAATAGGTCTTATCTACCCATACCATCTCTGTCTCAGTATGCACGTGTGAGCATATCATCTCACTGTGACACACAGTCTACAGGAGGCTCCAACACAGCTATATGCATGTCATATAAATCTCTGTGCGAGCGAAGCTCTAGCACGACTCCATGCATATTCATGATATCAGAAAATCTCGTGTGAGCGAAGCTCTAGCACGGTTTCATAGAAATCAATGAAATCTGCGTACAAGTAGTACTCCAGTACGTCTTTAAAATGAGTTATAAATTCATATAAAATCACGTGCGAGCAATGCTCCAGCACGAATGAATGCTCAAGTAAATCAAAACTTTGTACGAGCAACGCTCCAGTACGGCTTATGCATAAATACATCAAATCTTGTGCGAGTTACACTCCAGCACGACTTTATGTAATTTCATATCAAAATAGGATGCGAGCTAAGCTCCAACACCTCTCATACATGGCAAATCATTAAAACTAGTGCGAGCAATCGCTCCAGCACCATTTTATGCATATCAAGTCAAAACAGTTCAAAACCGTCAAAACAGTCAAAATAGGGTGTGAGCTAGGCTCCAGCATATCTCATGCATTTCACAATAGTAAAATCAGTGCGAGCAATCGCTCTAGCACATGTCATGCATATGATGTCACACAAGTTAGTGCGAGCAACCGCTCAAGCACCATTTTATGCATATCAAGTCAAAACAGTTCAAAACCATCAAAACAATCAAAATAGGGTGCGAGCTAGGCTCCAACACCTCTCATGCATTTCATAATAGTAAAAATCAGTGCGAGCAATCGCTCTAGCACATGTCATGCATATGATGTCACACAAGTTGGTGCGAGCAACCGCTCAAGCACATTTATGCACAATCACAAACGCAGATATAGTGTGAGCTATATGTTAACACTATCTGTTTCCATATAAACTTGATAGTTGGCCCGTTTTCCAAAGAATTTCATTTAAATATAAATAACACCTACGTAGTGTTATCTTGTGAAATTTATTTAAATATAAATAACACCTATGTATGTCGTGCTTTCACCATCCTTAGGTGAACTTCCCTCAATAGGGGTAAAATAGTCTTTTTACCTATTTCGATCCTTAAAATCATTTAAACCACTTTTAGGACCTTTATACATTGTATACATACATATTCAGTGTATACAACAACTATCTAAAGTATGTGTAGCTACCTCTAGCTACTCACACAATTCCCTTACCTCATTTTTTGCACAGTCTGACCTTTCCACTGATGTCTTGTCATGCAGTCCGATTTGCTCACAATCCAATCTCTGAAACTATGGATAAATATTCATCAAGTCAAATACAATATATTTAATTGTATTTCATAATTTTTGGGCTAAATCATTAGTCCCGTTTACCCATATTGGGTCCGATTGTACCGTAATGGGCTTTAATCGGTCGTAAGCTCGTTTTCCACTTACTATTCACATTATTGAGGCCTATTGGGCTCACTGGGTCAATTAGTATTTATTGAGCCTCGTTCTAAACTCTTGGATAGCTTATTTTAATATTTACGATAATTTATCCCAATTTCCAGAATATAATTCATTTTATGCGAAAATTAAATCCGTAATTTATGCGGTAAATTTTTAACACGCATAATGATGCAATATTGTCATAAATAAGGGTTACTTACCCATGATTCCATGATAATACGTAAATCGAGGCTGTCTCAAGCTCTCGTTCTACGTCAATTGTCAACCTACACAATTAAATATTTTTTCGGATAAACTTTCAATCAAATATTGATCAAATTAAATATTTCGAAATTTAAATCGATTAATTCGACTGCTTACCGACTTACCCGTAGCTCGATTGCATCATTGAAATTTTCTCCAATTTTTTCTCTTTTTCTTTCCTTCTTTTTCTTCTTTTTCCTTTTCTTTTTGGCTGAACCGGTTCGGTCCGGTTCAACCCGGTTCAGACCACCGGTTCAGTCAAGTTTGGCATGTTCAGTGCCTTGCCGACCGGTTCTCCACCGATTTTCACCGCCAGTAGCTCCGCGGGGTCGTCCGCAGCTCGGATCTAGTCTCGATTTCGTCCGAGGTCGTCGGAAAGTGGTCGATCCGGCCTCTTCTCTTCTCGTCATCGGTACCGTTTCTGTTTCTTGCTGTTGCCGGCGTTAGCCGCCGCCCCACCGACCGATTCAGCCATCGATCGGCCGGTCTCCGCGTGGGCTACCTTCGACTGTCGGTGGCTAGGCCCGAATCGGCATCGGCCACTGGTTTTCCCCCTTTCTCTTCTCGGCTCTCTTTCTCCCATTTCGTCGGTCGTCGTTCGCCATTCCTTCGGTCACTGGTGGCTCGACTGGGCCGCTGATGATGGGCACCTCTGGTCTGGGCCTCCGTCGATCGCCGGTGATCGGTGAGGCAGAGGAATCCTCGATCCCTCCTCGTTTTTATCTTCCAGTTTTCGCGTTTTTTCATAAAAAAAATTTTATTTATTTATTTATAATTTATTTTAATTATTATTTTATTCATTAAAATATTATTAAATATCCAAAAATATCTTAAAAAATTATATTTCATTCATTTATTCAATAAATGAATTTCTCGATCTTATTTCGCCTTTTCGATATATTTTTTGATTATTTTCGAGATTATTTTCTAGGCGAAAATTCGGGTTTATTCCAATAAATTCATATCTTGATCAATTTAACCCGAAATTTAATTATTTTTCGTTATTGATCAAGATTTCTCAATCCCACATTTTTAATTAAATTTTCTTATCCCGCTTACTACCGAATTTTGATCTTTTGACCATTTTACCCTTCAACATGTTCGAGAATAGGATTTCAATCCTTTTGCATTTTTCAATGCACTCGAAAATTTCTATTCATTGCATTTGCTCTTACGAAAAAAATCGGGTCTTACAATCTTAACCCCACTTGTGTAGTATGTAGATTCTACTGATAGTATATTTGATAATTATCTTATTAAAACCCTTTTCTTTAAGCTATTAAAAACCTTTTTTAATTATAACATAATAGTTAATTTATAACATATGAATATGATATACAAGTTTTTAAGTATCAAAGTAACTTTTTTTTAATTAAAATGGTAATCAATAAACGTTGCGGTTACTTAAATTTCAAGTTTTCTTATATTTTCATTTTATTTTGATGAATTGACATATAAAAAAAATTAAAAATCTAATAGACCAATAATAAAAGTGTAAGACCCGATTTTAGTTAAAACACGAAATTAAAAATGCAAAAGGATTGGAATGAAATTTTCGAACACATTGAAGGGCAAAATGGTTAAAAGACCAAAAATCGGTATAAATTCGATAAGAAAAATTTATTAAAAATAATGGATTTGAGAATCTTGATCAATAACGAAGAAATAATTACATTTCAGGTTAAATCGATCAAGATATGAATTTACTGAAATTAATCAAAAATTTTCGCTCGGGACAATATCCCAAAAATATGGAGAAAATATACCAAAAATGGTTAAAATAAATTAAATAAATTAAATTAAATTAAATTAATGAATTTATAATGAAATAAGAAATTTGTAAATATTTGTAGAATATTTGTGAATATTTTAATGATTAAAATATTAATAAAATAAATAATTAATTAATTAATAAATTAATTGATAAAAAAAGAAGATATAAAAAAAGAATCAGAATTTGGTCGGGGAGAGAGAAGAAAGAAACGAAAACCGAAGCCGAAACCCGAGGAACCAGCCCCAGCCCGTCGGCCTCACCACCGGACGTCACCGGGAAGCCGACCAGGCGAGGCTACTGAGCTCGTCGGCACCGATAACTAAGGGAAAACGGCGGCCGACGATGAGGAAAGGAGAGAGAGAGGGCACCAAGAGTGAAAGGGGCGAGAAAGAGAGAGAAAGAGGAGGAACGGTGGCAGACGGAGGCCGGGAAAAGGAAGAACGACTCACCACCGGCCAGGAGGAGGGCTGATCTGCCACCGTCAGAGACGAAAATGTCGAAAACGGCGAAAAGAAGAAATGGGTTTCGACGGCAGGAGAGAAGAGGCCGGACCGGTAACTTTTCGACGGCTTTGGACGAAACCGATGGCAGATTCGTGCTGCGGACGGCCCAGCGGAGCCACTGGCGACGGAAGCTGACGGAGAACCGGTCGGCAAGGCCCTAAACCGGTCGAACCGGAGTGAACCAGAGTGAACCGACGGGTTCGAACCGAGTCTGAACCAGACCGAACCGGTTCAGCCAATGAGGAAAGGAAAAAAGGAGAAAAAAAGGAAAAAAAAGAGAAAAAATTGAGAAAAAAATCCCGACGACGTAATCGAGCTATGTGTAAGTCAATAGCGGTCAAAATTGACCGATTTAAATTTTGGAATATTTTATTTAATTAATTTTCGACTGAAAATTTACCCTAAAATTATGAAATTGTGTAGCTCGACAATCGACGTCCAACGAGAGCTCGAGACAGCCTCGATTTACGTACTAGCATAGAATCTCGAGTACGTAAATCTTATTTACGATAATTTACATCATTATGAGTGCTTTGGATTTAATTATCGCATAAAATAAATTAAATTATGGAAATTTAGATAAATTGTCGTAAATAATAAATTGAGCTATTCGAGAGTTAGAATGAGGCCCAATAAATTGTTGGTGGGCCCAATGAGCCCAATAGGCCTCGATAATGTGAAAATTAAGTGAAAAACGGGCTTAAGGCCGATTAAGGCCCATTAAGGTGCAATCGGGCCCAATAGGGGTAAATGGGCCCAATGATTTAAATTAAACCCAAAAAATAGGAAATACAATTAAATTGTATGATATCTGACCTAAGGAATAATTATACACAGTTTCAGACATTGGATTGGGAGCAGATCGGACTGCGTGATGAGACAGCAGTGGAAAAAGGAAAGGTCAGACTCTACAGAAAAATAAGGTAAGGGAATTCTACGGACTGCTAGAGGTAACTTTACAAAATTTCAAAGTCATATGCAGTCTTTTAAATTATCTGAAGGGTCTAGAAGTAAATAAATAATTTTAGTGCCCAAAATGGGTAAATTTACCAAAATACCCTTGTTAAGGGTAAAATTTACAACTTTAGGAAAAATTGGGAGGAGCAAGAATAAGAGGTTCCTGCTCGTTCTGGAGGTGTTTTGACGCATGCATGTGTAGGCTGGCTAACCTTGAAAGAAAAATGCACAGCATTGCATATTTTCAATGATGAAATTGTTTTGAAAACTGTTTTAAGGAAACAGAGCCGCCTACATGTTTTTATTGACATATGACGTGCTGAGCTCAGCTCGCACGATATTTTGATTTGTGTGATGCATGCATTAGTGCAGGAGCGAGAGCTCATACTAGAGTTTTACATGCATTGGTGCTGGAGTCCAACTCGCACCAGATTTTATATATATATATTCATGATTTTCGTGATACGGTGCTAGAGTCTAACTCGCACCAGGTTTTATATGATTTTTGTGACAGGGTGATAGAGTCTAACTCGCACCAGATTTTTCACATGACTTGATAAGAGTGCTAAAGCTTAGCTCGCACTAGTTTTACTTGAATTGACGAGAGTGCTGAAGCATCGCTCGCACCCCCCACTGATTTTTTTTATGAGAACATGCGATGAGCCGTGCTTGGAGCATCGGGTAGACTGTGTGTCACCGATTAAATAGGCTCGCACGTGTGTTCTGAGACAAGGTATGATATATGGGTCCATGGAGTACGATGTACCGTGCAAGTAGCATGGAGTACGATGTACCGTGTGGCATCTTCGGATGTGTGGTATCTTTGGATACGTGGTATCTTCGGATACGGCATCTTCGGATGCGTGGGATCGGATAAAACTGACGAGATGGACTGACCCACCTCTCGGGCAGTTCTCGATCATGGTGAGAACCCGCACACTAGGATCTGTGTAGCAGAGGAACTCCCGAGGACACATGGCCATAGTCCTGGTTATTACCGATATACAGATGTTGCCTAGTCTCGCATGTTGATGATCTTGACGATGATTGAAACTGGATTTTAAACTAAATTTGCATGATTCTATTTCCATGCTTTTTAAACCCCATGTGTGATATAAACTGATTTCCATGGTTTTGTGTGAGTCAGGACCACCCGAGGGATGGGTTGAGCCCTGACTTTATTGTGAAATTTTTAAATGAGAAAGAAATGATTTAAAAAGAGTTGTATGTTGAATTTTCCGTGCGAACGTGTTTTACATGACATCATGAATCATAGCATCAGTTTTAAAATGTGTGGAGAAAGGGTGGTTTATACATGGCACCACGTTTATGTAGGTAGTATGGTTACCTACTTGTTCGTAGGATTGCCTTACTAAGCTTGATGTGCTCACCCCTTTCATTTTCTCACACAGATAATCTCCAATAGATGTTGAGGCGATTGAGTACTGCATTTCGGATATCCGCTGCTGCCCATCACTTAAGGTATATACACTTGTATATATTGTATCTACATAAGTATAGCACAGTAACATGTTTGTAAGTAACTTTAGGGGATGTATAATTATTGTAAACACTTATAAATGACTGAGAAAGAATTAAGTTATATGGTAAATGAATGGTGGGACTGGCATTGACGCACAGCCCAATTGTTAGTGGAGTGTGGTCACGATCAGAGGACAGGTAAGCATGAAAGAAAATAACAAAAGGCGAAAAATTTACTCTGATTTTTGGGTAGTTTTGGGTCGTGACATATAAAGGTGGTATCAGAGCAGAAATTGGTCTG
Source organism: Firmiana major (assembly GCA_033439115.1). Taxonomy (NCBI): domain Eukaryota; kingdom Viridiplantae; phylum Streptophyta; class Magnoliopsida; order Malvales; family Malvaceae; genus Firmiana; species Firmiana major. The sequence continues at coordinate 28,563,790 of CM065910.1, forward strand.
ATGTGTGTCAGTGTCAGTAATTAAGAAATTATATCCCCGTGTTACTGTGCTTGGTTAGATACAATAGTGTATATTGAGATGGGTTTTAACTAAGAAATGGTTGAGAATGCAGGAATACCTAATATTAGTCGCGATAGAGAAGGTAGAGCACGAGATAGAGGTCATAGAGGTAGACCTGAGCCTGCTAATCGTGCTGAGTTGACCTATGAGAATCAGTATGAGATTGAAATAGAGGCTAATGTTGAGCATGCCTCACAGAGTCCGACAGAGTGATCGGACAGTATTAAGACACGCTTCGCGAGGTTGGAGCGGAGTGTGGAGAATATTTTAAGAGCAAATTGCTCTGAGTATGCATAAGATTTGAGGGTGAGACGGAGCATTGATGGAAGTTCGCTCGACCCATCTTAAGAGTTAGACATCCAAAGTTGACAAGAGAAATATTTTGGAAGTCTTCCGATGATAGAATATCTCGGATACTGCTTAAAGGAAATTATAAATAAAATCCTTACTCTGACCCAGAGAAATTGATTTATGGACGAGTATGAATTATGAATATGAAACTCGATTATATACTTGGGCAGATATTACCTCGACACTATGGATAGTGACAGTCGAGATGTCTAAAAGTTTATCGAAGGGCTCAGATTGTCGATTAGAGTCCGATTGGCCCATGAGATATTACCTATGTCGAGGCAGTGCGTAAACTACAGTGGTGTGAATAAGATTGAGTGTTGCACGCCTCTGAGATTGGGAAAGGTAGTAAGGGTCAAAATAGAGACAGAAAGAGAATCGAGAATGTTAGAGATGGCAGAACGAGGAAAAATGGGTAGTTTGGTAAAAGAATTGATTTGATGAGTTATGGGCTAAGATGATTGGTAAGGCCACAGTTATCCAATTGTAGCACTTTTGAGGGGTATTGTGATTGTAGAACCCCGATCTGCTACAGATCACTGTAGAAAGTGTGGTAAATACCACGGAAGTAGGACATACACCTACATATTATTGATGAAAATGGTCGTTAAGTGTGGTAAGGCAGACCATGTATTTTGATTACTTAGAGTTGGGCGAGATTGCCCCACAGAAAGGTAAAGAGATAGAGAAAACCTTGTTGAAATAGCTGCATCGAAAAGGGAGGTCGCAGCCGAAGAGAAAAGGAAAGTAGGCTGTTGGACAAAGGCGAGTGTATGTCTTGGACCAGGACACTATTGATGTTTCACAGGATGTGGTGAAAGATACCACACTGCTTATGAATAAAGAAGTAATTGTGTTAATTTATCCTGGTACCACGTATTTCTTCATACCGCCTTCATTCGCATATAAGTGAGTAAAAGACATGAATGCCTACACTGTTGGGCACGATGCTGATAAATGAGTACCCCAATAGAGGAAGGTTAACTAACGGAATAATTATGAAGAGATTTTTAAGTTGAAAACGGGAGAAGAAGTATAAGTCAGCCGATTTTATTCAATGGACTATGAATAATTTAAAATAATATTTGAGAATAAAGTAGTCGGCTGCATATTATGATGTTCGGATTTCTATCCTAAGATAGTGTTGTTTTACCCCTGAAAAGTATACTGTAAGTTTTGACAAGTAATAAAAAGGGGTGCAACGGTTGAAATTAAAGGAGCAAATGATGGTACTCACGAAATGAATAATGACAGAGTTTCGTTACAATTGATATACGAAGGAGATACTCTTTAAGATGTGTTTGATCTTAAATACAAGATGTATTGGAGTAAGAGGCGTATGCAAGGTAAGAACATCTTTACTATATGAAGTCATTAGGATTAAAGCAATTGGTAGCGAATATAAATTGTGACCACAGGGACTGATATGTAAAGTAATTGTGGTTAAGTCTAAGGGTTAATAAAGGTATTTCAAAATACCTCCCCGCTTGAAGACTTGACAGCGTCTAGAAATATATATATATATATATATAATATATAACTTGAAATCGACCGTGGTAAGATATAAATTTAAAATTTGGACACCTTCACTAGTACGATAAAGAATTATAAAATTCGATTAATCATGAAGGTTAAAATATTAAAATTTAATAAAAGCCGTTAATATAAGAAAAAGAAAATGACGCGGGTTAGTACCGTGAACGGGAGCAATTTTAAAGTGATATTATACGCTTATGCGTACATAGGTCAAGGATATGGGCGATTGAAATATGTAGTGGAGTTCAACTACAATGAGTTATTTAAACTATACCTGGACCGATTTATCATCATCCTTATTGATGATATGCTGGGTGTAATTAAAGTCCAGGGAAAATTATAAGCAACAATTGAAAAATTGCTTTTACAGATGGTTGTTATGAATTCTGAAAAAGGGTATACTTTGTTAACACGTTTAACTAAGAAGCGTGGTATTTGAATGAGATGATAGAAGTGACAAGAGTTTTGGTGTAATGAAGTATGAACTGACCACCGTGATTATTTTCACCATACCCAACAGCTCAAGAGGTTTCTCAGTGTGTATGGATACCTCAAAATCATGAATGAGCTAGGTATTGATGCAAAAAGGGAAGATAGTCGATTGTAGATCCAGACAACTCAAGGATCAAGAAATAAACTATCTGACCCATGATTTAAAGTTGGCAGCGGTAGTACTTGTACTGAGGATATGGTACTATTATGTACATGGTGAGAAATTTTGGGTATGCACTGATCATAAAGTCCCAAGTATCTGTTTTCAAAGAAAGAGGTGAATATGAGAATACATAGTGGGTTAGAGCTTCTGAGAGATTTTGATTGTGAAAAATTGTACCACCCATGAAAGGCTAATGTGATGGTTGATACCTTGAGCAGAAAGAGCCTCGGGATGGTATTACATATGATGGTTAGGGAACGTGAGCTGCTTGAGCAGTTGTGAGCTTCAGTAGTGATGTGATCTCTTCTGATGATGACAGCGATTGTGTGACAGCTAGCCTGAGATTAGAACCGGATGAGAGTGCCTAGATTTGAAAGGCTTAGCGTGAGGATCGGCATGGTGTCGATAGTTTGGGTCAAATTCAGAAGGGTACAGTGACAGAGTTCACAGAGAGTGTCAATGATTTACAGAGAGGTTCAGAGACAGTATAAATGCTCCCCAGGACCACTGTTGATGAGATAGAAATATTGTCAGAAGCTTACTCTTCCGGATATACAGTGCATACGGAAAGTAACGAATATATATATGAAATCTCAAAAAAAAAAAAGGGTATTGGTAGTCAGATGTGAAAAGAGATATGGTAGAGATTGTGGAAAAGTGCCTAGTATGTCAGCAGAATAAGGTAGAGTATTAAAAGTCTGCAGAGTTATTGCAGCCTCTACCTATATCGACATGGCACGAAAATGGGAGCAAGTCTCCATGAATTTCGTGATAGGTTATAGAGGACTCAAATGAATCACGAGGCAGTGTATGGCTGTAGGGGTTGTTCCCCTACTCAGACAAGAAAAAGTGGGTGACAGATAGAAATTTCTTCTGAATTAGTATAATAAGTCTCTGAGGATGTTCAGTTGAGTGAGAAATTAAGAACACCTCAGAGCAGACAAAAAGCATTGAATTCACCGAGGGTGAATCAGTATGGTTGAACTTATTTGTCCTAAGGGAATAAGGACATAACGAGACTCGAAAAAAAGGTAAATTGAGTTTTGCTGAATGGAATTTTTTAGAGATTGGACAAGTGGGAGATAAGACCTGTAGGTTGGCATTATCACCTGAATAAACAGGCATCCACAATGTGTCTCATCTTTTGATACTTCGGCAATACTATCCAGATCCAACATAGGTGATCGGATATAAACTTCAACAGTTTAGCACAGTGCAAATATAAGTATATTGAAAAAGTTGATTCGAGCATTAAACAGGAAAGAGAAAATATTGAGGTTTAAGACGATCTCCCTAATTAAAGTCCTTTTGGTAGTATTACACTCCGAAAAAAAGGTCACATGAGAATTAAAAAGTATGATACAATTGATATATCCGGAGTTATTTACAGACTAACTTGGTTCTAATTTGGAGGACCAAATTCCTTAAGTGAGGGAGATTATGTAAGACCCGATTTTAGTTAAAACACGAAATTAAAAATGCAAAAGGATTGGAATGGAATTTTCGAACACGTTGAAGGGCAAAATGGTCAAAAGACTAAAAATCGGTATAAATTCGATAAGAAAAATTTATTAAAAATAATGGATTTGAGAATCTTGATCAATGACGAAGAAATAATTAAATTTCAGGTTAAATCGATCAAGATATGAATTTACTGGAATTAATCAAAAATTTTCGCTCTGGGACAATATCCCGAAAATACGGAGAAAATATATCGAAAATGGTTAAAATAAATTAAATAAATTAAATTAAATTAAATAACTGAATTTATAATGAAATAAGAAATTTGTAGATATTTGTAGAATATTTGTGAATATTTTAATGATTAAAATATTAATAAAATAAATAATTAATTAATTAATTAATAAAAAAAAGAGAAGAGAAAAAAAAAGGAATCAGAATTTGGTCGGGGAGAGAGAAGAAAGAAACGAAAACCGAAGCCGAAACCCGAGGAACCAGCCCTAGCCCGTCGGCCTCACCACCGGACGTCACCGGGAAGCCGACCAGGCGAGGCTACTGAGCTCGTCGGCACCAATAACTAAGGGAAAACGGCGGCCGGCGATGAGGAAAGGAGAGAGAGAGGGAACCAAGAGTGAAAGGGGCGAGAAAGAGAGAGAAAGAGGAGGAACGGTGGCAGACGGAGGCCGGGAAAAGGAAGAACGACTCACCACCGGCCAGGAGGAGGGCTGATCTACCACCGTCAGCGACGAAAACGTCGAAAACGGCGGAAAGAAGAAATGGGTTTCGACGGCAGGAGAGAAGAGGCCGGACCGGCAACTTTTCGACGGCTTTGGACGAAACCGATGGCAGATTCGTGCTGCGGACGGCCCAGCGGAGCCACTGGCGGCGAAAGCTGACGGAGAACCGGCCGGTAAGGCCCTGAACCGGTCGAACCGGAGTGAACCGGAGTGAACCGACGGGTTCGAACCGAGTCTGAACCAGACCGAACCGGTTCAGCCAATGAGGAAAGGAAAAAAAGAGAAAAAAGGAAAAAGAAAAAGAGAAAAAATTGAGAAAAAAATCCCGACGACGTAATCGAGCTATGGGTAAGTCAATAGCGGTCAAAATTGACCGATTTAAATTTTGGAATATTTTATTTAATTAATTTTCAACTGAAAATTTACTCAAAAATTATGAAATTGTGTAGCTCGACAATCGACGTCCAACGAGAGCTCGAGACAGCCTCGATTTACGTACTAGCATAGAATCTCGGGTACGTAAATCTTATTTACTACAATTTACATCGTTATGCGTGCTTTGGATTTAATTATCGCATAAAATAAATTAAATTATGGAAATTTAGATAAATTGTCGTAAATAATAAATTGAGCTATTCGAGAGTTAGAATGAGGCCCAATAAATTGTTGGTGGGCCCAATGAGCCCAATAGGCCTCGATAATGTGAAAATTAAGTGGAAAACGGGCTTAAGGCTTATTAAGGCTCATTAAGGTGCAATCGGGCCCAATAGGGGTAAATGGGCCCAATGATTTAAATTAAACCCAGAAAATAAGAAATACAATTAAATTGTATGATATCTGACCTGAGGAATAATTATACGCAGTTTCGGACATTGGATTGGGAGCAGATCGGACTGCATGACGAGACAGCAGTGAAAAAAGGAAAGGTCAGACTCAACAGAAAAATAAGGGAAGGAAATTCTACGGATTGCTAGAGGTAACTTTACAAAATTTTAAAGTCATATGCAGTCTTTTAAATTATCTGAAGGGTCTAGAAGTAAATAAATAATTTTAGTGCCTCGAATGGGCAAATTAATAAAATACCCTTGTTAAGGGTAAAATTTACAACTTTAGGAAAAATTGGGAGGAGCAAGAACAAGAGGTTCCTACTCGTTCTGGAGGTGTTTTGACGCATACATGAGTAGGCTGGCTAACCTTGAAAGAAAAATGCACAGCATTGCATATTTTCAATGATGAAATTGTTTTGAAAACTGTTTTAAGGAAACAGAGCCGCTTATGTGTTTTTATTGACATATGACGTGCTAGAGCTCAGCTCGCACGATATTTTGATTTGTGTGATGCATGCATTAGTGCAGGAGCGAGAGCTCGCACTAGAGTTTTACATGCATTGGTGCTGGAGTCCAACTCGCACCAGATTTTATATATATATATATTCATGATTTTTGTGATACGGTGCTAGAGTCTAACTCGCACCAAGTTTTATATGATTTTCATGACAGGGTGCTAGAGTCTAACTCGCACCAGATTTTTCACATGACTTGATGAGAGTGCTAGAGCTTAGCTCGCACTAGTTTTACTTGAATTGACGAAAGTGCTGGAGCATCGCTCGCACCCCCCGTTGATTTTTTTATGAGAACATGCGATGAGCCGTGCTTGGAGCATCGGGTAGACTGTGCGTCACCGATTAAATAGGCTCGCACGTGCGTTCTGAGACAAGGTATGATATATGGGTCCACGGAGTACGATGTACCGTGCAAGTAGCATGGAGTACAATGTACCATGTGACATCTTCGGATGTGTGGTATTTTCGGATACGTGGTATCTTCGGATACGGCATCTTCGGATGCGTGGGATCGAATAAGACTGACGAGATGGACTGACCCACCTCTCGGACGGTTCCCGATCATGGTGAGAACCCGCACACTAGGATCCGTGTAGCAGAGGAACTCCCGAGGACACATGGCCATAGTCCTGGTTATTACCGATATACAGATGTTATCTAGTCTCGCATGTTGATGATCTTGACGATGATTGAAACTGGGTTTTAAACTAAATTTGCATGATGCTATTTCCATGCTTTTTAAACCCATGTGTGATATAAACTGATTTCCATGGTTTTGTGTGAGTCAGGACCACCCGAGGGATGGGTTGAGCCCTGACTTTATTGTGAAATTTTTAAATGAGAAAGAAATGATTTAAAAAGAGTTGCATGTTGAATTTTCTGTGCGAACGTGTTTTACATGACATCATGAATCATAGCATCAGTTTTAAAATGTGTGGAGAAAGGGTGGTTTATACATGGCACCACGTTCATATAGGTAGTATGGTTACCTACTTGTTCGTAGGATTGCCTTACTGAGCTTGATGTGCTCACCCCTTTCATTTTCTCACACAGATAATCTCTAGTAGATGTTGAGGCGACTGAGTACTGCATTCCGGATATCCGCTGCTGCCCATCACTTAAGGTATATACACTTGTATATATTGTATCTACATAAGCATAGCACAGTAACATGTTTGTAAGTAACTTTAGGGGATGTATAATTATTGTAAACACTTATAAATGACTGAGAAAGAATTAAGTTATATGGTAAATGAATGGTGGGACTGGCATTGACGCACAGCCCAATTGTTAGTGGAGTGTGGTCACGATCAGAGGATTGATAAGCATGAAAGAAAATAACAAAACGCAAAAAATTTACTCTGATTTTTGGGTAGTTTTGGGTCGTGACAAAAAGAGACCTTATAAATATGTTTTATTTTCATTCATCAAAATTAACTTAATATAGTAATATTTTGTTAAATAAAAATAATTTAAATATTAAAAAATCTATAAAAAAAAGGGACTAAATAAATAAAATATGTTAAATTAATTAATTAATTAACATATTAAATAAATAAATTAATTATCATCCTGATATGATCACTGGATTTGGATAACAGTGACAAAGGAGTAGGAAGTAGGCCTAAGCGCACTAGCAAGAAGCTCTTCTGGTCAAAGGATTATGTTCTACCTTAAAAGGCCTGGATTGAAGCAAGGAGACAATGAAGCTCATTCAACAAACCATGCACAGTAGATTAGTTTTAACAAAATGTTGCATAAGTGTCATCAGTAGTAAGATTACAGGAAGTTGTTAGAAACCACCTCCAATGCTTTGCAAATAAATATTACAGTAAGAAATAAAAAAAAAAGCAGACGAGCGATTTCTTCTTCCTCAATTCTCTCTTCCCTCATCTTTATTCTCTGTTTATTTTCTATTTTGAAAACCTTTCGCAACCCTTAACACATCCTAAATAATTTAATATAACTATTTTTCACATGTTATTCTTTTTACTTTAATTAATAATATAATTAAAAGCATTATAATAAAATATATTATTCGGTAATCTTACATTCTCAATAAAAAGAAAATTTTAAGTACACTACAAATTTTAATCTTTAAACCTAATGTTAATATACTACCATTTTAAAAGCAAAATACTCTTTTCTCCACATGAAATGATTAACTTATCCCTAAGTTGAATAAAACAAAATTGCTCTCTCTGTAATGATCTTCTTCCCCCTCTCCATTCTTCTTCAAAACACCTTAATACAAACCCTAACTTCATAAGCTCAAAAATCCCAAAAATTTCTTAGCAAAATCAACAAAAAATTTTGGGTTTATTTTGCTTTTGGTTGATTTTTGTTTAATTTCAAATATATTAAATGAAATTTCATAAGCATTTCATATTTTTAACTTGCCTACTCGAGACAAACACTTTAAAAAACAACTATAAATTATAAAATGTTTGCAATTAATTTGGCTTATTTTTCATTAACAAATAGTTGCAGTAAAGATATGTAAGTTTAATATTGCATTTGAATCAGAAAATTTAGTGGTAATAAAATTATGAACTGTAGTGTTTGTTATGCATTTTGTATGTGTTAATATTTGTTTTTTTTGTGCATTCTATATCTGTTAATATTTGTTTTTGTTATGTATTCTGTATCTGTTAATATTTGTTTCATTGAGGAAAATTGAAAGAGAAAAAAGAACAAAAAGAGATTTATAACAATGTTTGGGATTTAAAACAGGATTAATGGTTTTTTTCCCCCTTTTATCTCAAATGTGATTTAAAAGAAATCTTTGAAATGAGATTAATGGTAAATCTTTTAATTTTTTTCTTGATTTTTCAAAAATATAGAAGAAAATTTTGGAACTGAATAGGTTGAAAAAGGAGAGGGTAGAAGAAGAAAAATAATTAAAAGTAAAATTGTATTTTTATTTGACATATTTATCTCATAGTTATTCAAGTGTGAAGATTAATTTTTGAAGTGCATTTATCAATAACCATATCCTGGAAGCTTATCAAACTTTTCTTGAATCAAATGTTCACTAATGGTTAAAATAGTTAATTTTTTTTGTTTCATCGAAGCAAGTTTATTCAAAATGATTCGACAATATACGAATTATACGAAAATACACCATGCTTAAATATTGATATGAACTTTTTTACCAAAAAAATATTGACAAGAACTTTTGTGCTTTATTGGTAACAATCAAAGAGAAACAGAATTAAAAGCTGAAGTAGCAGAAGAATGCAAACAAACACACAACACAGAAAAAAATTTAGGATATAAAACAACAAATTCATATGCATAAAAAATGGTGTGGAGACATGATCTACAACCTAACCGATCCAAATCTTTGCTTTGAACTGTTGATGCTGGCAGAGGCCTGTGGAACACAGAATTCTGAGTACATGTCGATGAAGAATTTGTCGACAATAGAAAGATACACTGGACTTCGTAGTCGAGAATAGTAATGAAGTGCCTCTTCTACATCCAACACATGTTCCATATCTCCAACATCCATCATCTCCAATTTCTTCATCTGTTGTGCTAATTCATAACTTCCACCATTTCTCTTGCAATAATACTCTTCCTCTCCCTTTCTCAGTTGTGAACTTCCCACTTTCTTTTTCTCCTCTTTTCCTCCATTTTGCTTTTTGTTCTTTACTGGACTGGTATCTGAAAAGCTCATGAAGCGTCCACTACATTCATCTTCTTCCCTCATTTGCTCTTTCGATGTCATGGCATCGTTCGTTCTCATCTTTGCCTCCTCTAGACCAACTTCCAAGTCGTTGAAGAAGTCTGTGTAGAATCGATCTTTTTGGTGCTTTTTTCTGCTGCCACCGGTACAAGAGAGAGGGTTTGGGAGGGTTGGTTTGGATAGCTTTTGGTATCTTACAAAGAAGAAAGATTTAAGGCTGCCAACTGTTTTGTGAAAGAAGTTCTTGGTCTTTTGAATGGATTCTGTCAGCAGCATTTCTGCCAGTAGTATTGTATGGTGAGGCTTGTTAATCTCTTGGTGTCTCTATCTGCAATTACAGACACTGCTCTATTCTTCTGCTGCTTCTTCAACTGTTGTGTCCAATATACAGGTAAGAGAGATAGAGACAGGAGATGTTTCTTAAGGTAATCTAGAAACAAAGCTAACGGAGCCCAATGTGCAATTTTCTTCTCTATTGTTTGCACTTTAGCTACCTTTTTGTTCCTATCCCTCCTATATTTGCCTCTCTTTTTTCTTGATCACAAATCAAAATGTCAGAAAATCACAAGGCATTGGGGTTAAAAGAGTACTTGAATGCAAATTAAAGTTTTAAGAGAGTTAGGTCTTAGGAATCTAATTATCACAAATGTTTTGTTTTTGACTACTTTGTTGTCTAAAGTGCAGTGCTATTGATTAAGATGCAAAGCTAAAGGGAGTGGACTGGTGAAATTTAACTGATACTTATTTTTGTTAGCTAGGAAGAACAAACTGGAGGGCCCAAAATGGGATAGTGCTGGTTCTGTTTTAAATCTTTTTTGCCTTTCATTTTTCTTTTGTGGAATTTCACACCAATCAATCTGATATCAACATTGTAATTGACACCAGGGTTTGGTGTGATCATAATTGATCATTCATCCCAACAAAAAAGGATCATCTTGCATTTATAAAGGGTGTGAATGGTCCCAATCTGTTGTGGGGATGGCAGCTAAAGGTCCCAAAACCCAGTTAAATAATTTTGTCAAGACAAGTTGCATTTCGATGCTTGCTTAGTTGCCTTGCTAAAATAAAGTCCTTCCAACAACCTAAAACAGGTTAGCTTCAACCTTAGTTTTGCCTGTGGTTTGACAAAAAGAAAGTTCTGTTCACAGCATCACAGTGGATGGCCTGTGAGGCAATATTTTTGCATAAGATGACGAATCTTCACTCTTCCCTGATGAATTCAAATCCAGAATTGTTCGAAATGGTACTAGGAATCAAAGGGGAAAAATAAAAGAAGAAAAGCAAAAGCAATTTGATGTCCAATGGAAAACTTTTGACCCCATAGGTTCAGGTGTCTTTGGGCCATTTAACTGATGCTTAATGCTTAAGCATTGGGCCAATGTTCTGATTTCTAAAGCTGAAGCAGAGCAGAACTTGGTTTCTCAAAATTTTTTTTTGTTGTATTAATAAATTTCTTGGATTTTTATGGCCATTCCAAGTTCCATCCTCCGAGCACGAAAATGACAATGTCCCCTGAACAAATGAAAAGTTATGGCAGTTTTTTCCAGTTATGTTCAGATAAGATAAATGCAGTAGCAGAGGTATTAAACTATACCTAAAGAAAAACATTTCAGTTGGAGAGAGAAGTACAAAAAATTATGACTGCAATAATATTAACTTGTCAAGGTCTTTTCGGCTTTCTACAAAAGAAAAGAAAACAAAATGGTAACTATAATTGGGGGATGAGGAAAAAGATTGGATACATTTCTAAGCAAAATTGAGGCGAGATTTTCGTCCAAACAAAACGAATCTGTCCACAGTTACTTTCCCACTTCCAACAGCCCATCCGACTAGAAAAAGGATTCGCTTTATCTTTAGGTTTCCTGACTTGTGTATAATACAATGGCTTTTGCTTTCTCACTCCAACTTTGGAAGGGCTTACTTAGAAACTCTGTCCTTGTTGAATCTGAAGAAATGGTGCAGCAGCTTGTGAACTTCACCATAATTGTTAGTTGCAGAAACAAGACGATCTTTTATCCACTGTGGCAGCTTGCTGCTTGGATGAGAAAAACTTCTTCTCGAAGAATCTGATGCGTAACGGATGTCAACCAATAAAATTGCAGCATAGTCATTAATGTGCCGAATTGCTCTACCTGAGACAGATCAAATCAATTAAATATTACAAGTATCAGAGGCAGTTCAATGTCTAAATTAAGACTGATATAGCATGACATAACAAAAATTATGTAACTAGAATTTTACACATGTATTGAGCACTTGGAAGCAAGAATTGATTGAATTCGATCAGAGAATTCACGTTAGCCAGGAATCAACTTTTAAATTTTCTCTATAAAACGCTACTCAAACAGAAATCCTGCACGTAGAAATCTTGCTTAGTTTTAAACATATTAGGCCAAGATTTTTTCAGCCAAGGCGAACATTGAAAGAGTCTAAGGATTCAATTTTCACCTCCCTCCCAATTGTGACTATACTAAATAGCCTTGAAACAATATCCTCACAATTGATTGCCTGATTTATCCATCTAGTATCTACAATGCGTAGCACTTACCAATGGATTGATTTACAGCCTTCATGCAGAGATTTTCATAATATTCTTTCCCCCTGCGCCTGCAACTCCTTAGTATGCTGAAACCAGCCTGAATGTCTCCTCCATAATATTCTTCACTAACTGAAAATTTTAGGCATTTTGTAGAACTCGAATCACCCAAACCTTCAATATGCTTCACTCTTTCCAGCAATTCAATGTCAGAGGGGCTAGGGTAGGGAAGTCCAACCATGACTATACATCTACCCATCCCGTCACTGAAGTTGATGCCTTCTGATATCTTGCCACCAACAACAGCTAGGAGTATTGCACCGCTTTTAGGAACCGGATTATCAATTGCTTCCTTGTATTCCTTGAGAATGACCTCTATCTCTGTGTTTTTTCTAGGTTCTCTAAAGACATGCTTTTTCTTCATAATCCTTTCAAGGATTCCAGAAGTTTTCCATGCATCATAGACCTGTCCTTCATATTCAAAAGAAGAAAAGAACACAACAATTCCTTCGGGAACAACAGTTGCCAAATTGCAAAGCAAGAGCCCTAGTTCCTCCATCTGTATATTCAAGATCCAATAATGGAATTTAGTAATAGACCATTATGTTTTCAGAATAAAATACAATTGTCATGCAATAAACATTAAGTTTAACATTGAGTTTGACCATAGTCCAATTAGGAAAAAAAAAAAAAAGATCTGACAATACTTAGTTACGAAATCCTTGCAGTGACAGATTCAGAGTGCAATACACTCACCATAGTCGATGACCTTCTCAAACCATAGCTAAAATCAAAAGATCTGCCAGAAGGTCCACGAGATACTGCAAGTGACAAAATACTCTCAGGAGGGACAATGTGGCTACATGAAAAGAAATGGAGCTGATCTAATGGTAACCATGGAAAAAGTCGCTCTCTTGTTTCTTCTATTGGTTGCAGAGTTCCCCCAGCCAGTACAACAGCATGTGCTTCATGCACAATCTGCAAACAGTTGTGAGATAGGATTTCCTTAATATAGCAAGACGATGTCAGGTATTTAAAATACAGACTTTAAGACCAAGTTTTGATCTTAAAGAAAGGAAATAAAAGAACATTTTCTAGCAAGTGAAGAAGCTAATTGATATTTTCTTTGCAGTGTAAATTATTGAAATTTTAGAATAACCTCAGAGAAAATCTTTTCCCCAGAGAGCATAACATATTTAAGGTAAGCTCCTTTTCCAGAACATGTTCGTCTCTTCCTTGAGATTATTATCATTCCATCACCATCATTATTTGTCAGTGACAAGAACATATCAGCTAATGCCCGAAAGCTAGATAGAGTGCTACCACTGTCAAAACTTTCCTCATTTTCCTTGACCACAGATCCTTTTTGCAAGGTAGTCATTTTATCTCCGTACCCACTAACCTGTACCATTTAAATTGTCAGTTGTGACCATAAATCGGGAAAAGTAAAGAGAAAAGAACTGAGCCCATGATTTCACAAAATAGAAAAAAAAAATACTATGGATATAAATCTACCTTATGCATGATGTTGCTTTCCTTTATATACTGAAGCAGTTTGATCAAATTAATGTTGTCAATATTGAGGGAGAATAAAAAATCATTTATGGCCATGGAAAGGTCAAAGGTGTGCTTTTCTCCAGCACCTCTTTCAGCATCTGGGCAAGTGTTCAAACAATTCACATCCTTATCATCCAATAGAAGTTGGAGGAAAGCCCGGGTAAGGACCAAAAGAGTTTGAATATATCTTCGATTTCCAGGTCCCAAGAGATTTCGGAATCTTCCAAAGTACTTCTCTATATGGCTATGTACATTCTCCAACTGTTAAGGAATCATGGAATAACTCAATGATTCTAACTTTGGAGGAATTTAGGATCAACAAAATCAACATCAAAAGCTGGTATAACTGAAAGTAAAACAATATGTTTTAGGAGATTCAAATCCTTCTAAAACAAAGAGGTTTTCAAATTAATTTGCAACTGGATTATCAATTTTTTTTTATTGCGAGGTTTCAAACGGTGCATGAAATATTCAAGAAACACAGAAATCGAAGTACCAATAAAAATACAACAGGTAATGGAGATAACTATTTATTTACCTGAGACAGAGTAATTTTAGCATCATACATGCTAATGAGGGAGTCAGCCAAATTGTGAGCCTCATCTATTATAACGACATTATCCTTCAGATTCAGTCCCAGAGCTTCACGTGATGATTTTGAAAGGAGTGATTGATATGGAAGAACCACAAGATCAGCTGTGGTGATCATACTCCGGGAACCATAATATGGACATGTTCCTATATTTCTTCCAAGTTGAACTAGATCTTCAATGTCCAATGCCCCTTGTTGAGATATTTCACTCTGAAACTGTTTTTGTAGTTTATGTTTACTGAGCATTGGGCATCCAGAAGAAGCCTTGGTTCGCAGTATTCTTCCCTCTGCACCTAAGTTCTGAAAAAAAAAAAAAATCATTAGTCAAGAAAACCCTCTTTTTCCATGGTATTTAGAAATTTAGCACCTTGATTTTAGAAATTTCCTTCTTATTCTTTTGAAGCTCCAAGCAGCGTTCATTAATCTGAGTAGAGTTTCCTAGTCTCAAAACATCTGAAAGGTAAAACCTCCAAAAGGTCATGCATATATCAAATTATGAGTGAATAATACTAAATTACTAAGTTTTATTTACCTTCATTGATGCAAAAGTTCTTCCTTGATCCCAAAGAGACAACATTCATTTCATTGGCAAAGACAGTCTTTCTTAGCTCCTTTATGAACTGTGAAAGCTGTGAATGCGTCCTACTACAAAAGTAAACCTTCAATTTCACTTCCTGTTCCTCCTCCTCAAACTCACCTTCCTCCTCATCGCTCGATGAATTAACAAAAAACTTACTCCCTTTCCTCTTTGAATTCGAACTTCCAACACCACCTTCCTCTTCACTTTCATATTCTTCAAGCAAAAACTCTTCATCACTCAACTCCTCAACATCATTTTTCTTTATTGATCTTTTGAACTCTTTGTTTTCATGGAAACATTCCTCGTCTAGATCACGTGAGAATAAATCCCTGTGACTACCTTTATTCTTTCTTTTTTCAGGTTTCTCTGATCCAAAACCATATTTCTTTTTCTTGCTTTTCTTTTCATCCACTTGGTTGTCTTTGTTTAAAACAAAGTTTTTGATCCAATCAGGTTCATCATCTGAACCAATTTGACCATTATTTTCCAGCTTTTCATCAGATTCAACCCTTTCCTCGGACTTCTGTTTCTGTCTCTGATCAAGCACCCATTGCAAAGTACTGCAGATAATGCTCAGAGTTTTACCGGTTCCTATTTTGACATGAAAAATTCAAATTAAATTTGGTTTTTTTTTTTTTTTGGATAACAATCAACAACCCTAACCACAAAAAAAGTGGTAAAAAAGGGGGATTTTTTAATGATGAAAACTGGAAGAAAAATAAAAGAACAATTCAAAAGAAACGGAAAATTTTCCTCCATATAACCAAGCTCTGGCTTTATCATACTAAGGCATGTAGAAAACTCACAAAAATGGGATAAAGAAAAGAAAAGAAAACAAAAAACCAGATAGAGAAAGAGAAAGTACCGGTGGGACTTTCGAGCATGGAGACGCCGCCTTTATCTAAAGAGTGATAAAGTGCATTCATGAAATCGATCTGGATTGAATATGGCTTATATGGAAATTCTGGAAATTTCGGCTCCCCTCCGTTTTCCATTTCACTCTGTAACAGTTGCTCCTCCTTTTCCTTTTTTCCGGTTATTACTGTATTTCGCTCTGCGGATGATTTTCCCGCGAAGATCTGAATAAAAAAATGGATTTTTTAAATTTATTTTAATTTAAATTTTTTGCCAACCACGCAGCGCGCAGTCACACACCCGGCAGGGCACCCACCCGACCAAGCTCTCCTTTAATACAAAACTAGAAACTTCCCCGGCTAGGCTAAGGAATTTTTTTAATAAAATACAAATTATTTAATTTTTAATTTAATAAAAATGTATATTTTTTTATTAAAAAAATTGAATTCACACAATTTCTATAAAAATAATAATTGATCAGAAAAATATTTAAATTTTAAAATATTTTTTAGTTATTTGAAATCATAATATTTTTAATATAAAATAAGAAAGTATCTAAATAGATTTAATAGTATTTATATATGATTTTTATTCCTTCCAATTTATTATAATTAATTGAATTAAGATAAAAAAATGTATATAAATATTTAATGTAATATAGATAATTATTTTATATATCGTCAATAAAATTTTTTGATTTTACAATAAAAATTAAGATTTTTACATATCTTCTTTAAAAATATTTAAAAAATAAAAAAATAAAATATATGTAATAATCTTAATCTTATTTGAAGAGTAAAAAAATTTCACTTATGATATATATATATATATATATATATATATATATATATATATATATATATATAGAATAATTATATATGTAATATATATTTACTAAATGAGAAAAAAATTATACTTCAATTTATGAAGTCACTTTGTTAATTAAACTTAAACTTTTATTTCTAAACTTTTTTTAAAAAAAAAAAATAGCCTTCACTATACATTAAAAGTTTGTAAATTCTAATTAAAAAACACAAAAAAAAAAAAAAACAACAGACAAGAAAGAAAAAAAGCAACGGAAAATAGAACAATGTGAGACCCACCAGTAAAACAGAACATCAAACGAAATCACATGGCAACAAAAGCCCAAATAAGAAAAATTACAAAAAATAAAAAACAAAAAGATGATATAAAACTACTTTCTTTAATTTTCCTATCAACCAAGAAAATCATAAAAAAAAGGTAATTACAAAAATGGTTATGACCAGAATTGTTTTTTAATTTTCCTATTTACCAACTTCCTGCATCTTATCGTTCAAGCAACATGAAATTAGAGAAAAATTGTTGACATGGCAGGAAAAAACTAACGTATTCAATTTTAATAGTAGGTATTTTGATTTTATTGTAAAGTTAATAGTTAATAATTTTTAGATTAAATATAAAATAATTAATTTAAATTATTGATTATATAAAATAAATAGTAATCTAGTAACCTATTTCATTAATTTTATATATCATCATCAGATACTAAATATTAATAAAAATAATATGTCAGATTTGAAGCACCCAAAAATAGGCAAGATATGGGCACCCGCCTAAATACTTCTCAAAGCTAGTAATTTTATGCCGTGGAAATGATGGCTTCTCTGGAATTTTAAAATTTTTTTGGCATGAAAAGACAATAAAAAGACATGATCAAGAGCTTAAGATGGTACTGTGGCATTTAAAGCAACCTGACAAAGCAATGGACTGTCCTCGCTGAAAAAATATTTTGAATATTTTGTATCATTTTGATTAAAGAGAAATAGAATGTTATTATTCAGCATTCCATTGTTTATGTAAATTAAATTTGAAGTTAATATAATTAGAATACACTTGTGAAATTTATCAAAATAAATGTAAAAATATCATAATAAATATAAAATTATGATAATTAATAGTAAAAATGATGAGAATATTCGTAAAATTGATAAGTATAAATGTAAAAATATTATATTAAGTATAAAATTATGATAATTAATCGTAAAATTGATAAAAATAATAAAATAAATATAAAACCATGATAATTAACTAAGTGATGAGAATAATAATAAAATTGATGACAATAAGCGTAAAAACATTAGATTAAGTATAAAACTATGGTAATTAACGGTAAAATTAATGAAAGTAAGTGTAAAAAATACTAACATAAATATAAAATTATGATAATTAACCATAAAAGTGATGAGAATAATCGTAAAATAGATGAAAATAAGTATAAAAACGCTACCATAAAACTATGAATAATTAACCGTAAACTTGATGAAGATAAACGTAAAAACATTAAAGTAAGCATAAAATTGTAAAAATAATTAGAATAAGCCTAAAATTAAATTTTGATTTATTTGAAATTAAAATAAATATTGGACAAAACATGTTGTGTTATTTCATAATACAAAATATTACAAAGTAATTATTACAAAAATATTCTTACAGCATATTTTATCATACTAAGAACTATTTTCAAGACTTCTAAAAGATAAACTATCTTTAGCCTTTCCTTAATCTTGATGGATAGATGCGCATGCCATTTGGATCGAGATCTTGGAACAAAAGCTACCAAAAACAAGCTATGAAGAAAAACAAAAAACAAAACGAAAAACAAAAAAAAAAACCTTCAAGATTTCAACGCAAAATATATATGAAGAATTTGTTACCATAATGATTATAATGAAGGATGTTTCTCCTTTGCTACTTCTTCATTTGTTAACATCCTAATTTGTATCATTTTCATTTGCCATTGTATTTGAAGGGGTAAGTTGTCAAATTAATCGCATTAATTTAAAGGCCATTTGCGTAAATAAGCTAAATCAAAAAAATAATAAGAACAAACCTTGACCTTACAAATCTTAAGATGAAATATTTGCAGCTAATAGTGTTTTTCAAGAATCTATTTGCAAAGTTTAAACATTAATTTTCTGGTTAGAAAGCTAATGTGCAACAACAAAGGAATTAAAAACCTCCAACTATATGACATACAAATAAAAATTTTCTTCAAATCTACAAAAAAAAAAAATGTCAAACTAAACAAAGTTAAAAGAAAGAAAAAGCTAGAACTAAAAATTAGCAGTAAACCATAAAAGTTGAAAAAGAGAGATTTTGGAAAGCGAACCTCTTTATGTAGGAACAAGATTAAAAAAAGAAAAAAGTCCTTAAAATTTATAGAAACAAGTGAAAAATACTATTAAGAATGAAAATAATAGAAAACAAAAAATAAATATTGGGAAAGAGATCTCATTACATATATGTGGAAATAATTAATCATCTTTTCTATAGTTGTTTCATGGTGTTTCATCTATTGCAAAAGTCGATTTAAAAATAAAATTTGTTTTCCATAGTTTTTTTATTTAAAATGAGGTTAAGTTGAAAATGGTATTTTAGAAGGCAAAGCGAGATAGAGAGAAAGAAAATGATAGTCTTCAGAATGCAGAAAGGATTTGAAGAGTGAGCAAAGAACCTTAAGTTCACTTATAAACTATAAATATAAAAATAAAAAGACTATGATTATCGTTTAAAACTGTAGTCTTTCATATCAAAGTAGTATAATTTGAAATTACATAAAACTATGCATTTAATATAAAGACCTCGATATATTTAGAAATTAAACTATGCTTAGGATAAAACTCGTAGCTTTTTATTATTGTACGTGAATCTCAAAAGACTAAGCACCATAAACAAAAGACTACGTTTCAAACCATAAATTATAGTTAAATTTATTCAAACATAAATATGTATCATAAATTACTAAAATCATGTTGGAAGTACATGAATCTTAGAAGAAGAAACATTGAATTACAAAAGATTGTGTTTAAACATAGTAACCATAGTTTATTAATAAATAAAAATCATTATTAAATTTATTCAAATAGAAAAGTATCTTTTTATAAATCACTTAGCAGTAGACTTGCCTGAAAGTGAAATCATTTTTCAATGTACATGAATCTTGGAAGACAAAACAATGAGCTTGAAGCCATAAAAGACTAAGGTAAAGAAAAAAACAGTAGTCTATTTTTATACTTTTAATGTACTTGAATATTGGAAGATAGAACATTGAGAATTGAGTCCAAAAAAATCTATGTTTGAAACTAAAAATCGTAGTCTATTTGTATTGGAATCTTAGAAGACGAAACATTCAACCTTGGTGCCGGAAATATGAAAAGTTATAAAATTTTAAAATTGTAATTAAAGATATTAGACTTCGTGCGTATTCAATAATCAATATAGTATAGACTATGATTTAATTTTAATCATAATTTTTAGTATAAAGAAATGTCTATTTAAATAAAAGTAGATGACGTTTAAAGATATAAACGCATTCTATATACAATTGATCTAGTTTCAGAAAGCACGCTAAAAAAAGTAGATGACGTTTAAAGATATAAACCACGACCTCATCCACATCTTGCAGCATCGGCATGAGTTCCTTAACCACTGCATCCTGCTGCATCAAAGTTAGAGGCAGTTCCACCACCGGCATTACAAGCTCCTTCACCAGCACCACTTGCAGCATCTCAACCTTTCTTTATGTGATTGGCTCAATGACCACATCTTTCTCGAGGTCTTGCTGCATTAGAGGCAATTCCATTAACATCACCACTAGCACCAGCATTAGCCTCCACATCTTACTACATCACAAGACGTTCCACCTCTAGATTCAGCTTCTATTGTAGCGCACCAAGCTCTAGCTCCAACTCCTACTGCTTTGGATCCAACTCCTATTGCATTAGATCCAGTTCTTACTACATCACATCCAACTTCTTTTGCATCGCACCTTGCTCCATCATTGACAATGTATGTCAAGCATAAGAGGAGGAGAGAGTAGATTTTTGTTTATATATCTACTTATAGTTTTGTACAAAATGGTATTTATATATAGTTTTTATTTCTTTTTCATTGTGTTTGTTTTATAGTTCAAACGATATCTCGTATACATAAATGTTAATATGGTTGAATAAATAAAAGATAAAAAACTTATCATAAATAAAAAGTGGATGGTTAAATAAATAAAATTCTCATGAAAAAAAACAATAATGTTTAAATTACAAAATACTACAAGAAAGAAACATAAGGCATAATTTATCTGAAATAGATAAGTTATTTTGTGTATGTGAGGAAAATTATGAGAAATATTTAAATATTTTTATTCATATTGGAACTAAAGATTTAAATACGTCATAAAAGGATGAAGTGATTTTATGTTACTAGTATTGAATTGATAATTAATGGAAAATAATCGAATACGGTAAATAAAATTAGAAGCTGTATATGAGTTATGGAATTTGGACAAAATTATTGTAATATTGATTTCGTTACTAGCAGAACAATCAAATGAAGTCGAAAGTTTTATCAAAAAGAAAGGATAAGATATAAGGAACCGACGCTATAATCTTATGTTGCACGCTAGACCTAATAGTGTGTTTACTCTAAGATCATAATGAAACAATGGAATCAAAGTGTATAGTGGTCGTTAGTATATGTGTGTAAGTGGTGGAGACTACCTAACATCTGTAGATGAGAGTTAAGTGAAGGCCTTATTATTAGGGACTACCTCTAAATGATTCAGGATGAGTTACCTAAATTACCACCTGATAAAGAGATTGATGGTTGACGTCAACTTTAAACCTGTCACGACCCAAAACTACCTAAAAATCAGAGTAAATTTTTCATTTTTATTTCATACTTATCTATCCTTCGAATCGTGATCACACTCCACTATTAATTGGGCTGTGCGTCAATGCCAGTCCCACCATTTAATCATCATATAACTTAATTTCTTATTACAGAAAAAGGTAAACACATTCGTTTTTCATTTATTCTTTTCTATTTATTTACAAGTGTTTACATTATCTACACATCCCTGACAGTTACTTACAAACATGTTACTGCGCTATACTTATTTAGATACAATATGTACAAGTGTATATACCTTAACATGATGGGTAGCAGCGGATATCAGGAATGCAGTACTCAGTCGCCTCAATGTCTACTGGAGGGAATCTGTGTTGAAAAATGAAAGGGGTGAGCACATCAAGCTCAGTAAGGCAATCCTACGAACAAGTAGGTAACCATACTACCTACATGAACGTGGTGCCATGCATAAACCACCCTTTCTCCACACATTTCAAAACAAATGTCATAATCTGTGATGTCATGATGTCATGTAAAACAAGTTCATATATGGATTCAAAAGTATGGAAAACTCGACATGCAAATCCATTTAAATCATTTCATCATCATTAAAATTTTACAACACAGTCGGACTTAACCCTTCCCTCGGGTGTTCCTGACTCACACAAAACCATGAAATCAAATGTTTTTTAAAACAATAGTACCATGCGATATACTGAATGTCATGTAAAACCAGTTGACATCATTCATGGGTTATAATAGCATGGAAAATAACATCATGCAAGTTTCCATTTAAAACCCAGTTTAATTTTCATCAAAACTATATCTCAGTCAAGATCCGACCCCTCCCTCGGGTGATCCAGACTCACATAAAAATCCACAAATGAGTTTCTCAAAACATCAACAGGCGAGACTAGGCAATATATGTATATCTCAGGGAAATAACCAAGACTATGGTCATGTGTCCTCGTGAGCCCCTCTGCTACACGGATCCTAGTGTGCGGGGTCTCACCACGATCGGGAACCGCCCGGGAGGTGGGTCAGTCCAACCCGTCAGTCTTATCCGATCCCACGCATCCGAAGATGCCACTCGTATCCGAAGATACCACGTATCCGAAGATACCACTCATCCAAAGATGCCACACAGTACAACATACTCCATGCTACTTGCACGGTACAACGTACTCCGTGGACCCATATCTTATCTCCATACTCATGCCCTGTCTCAAAACGTACGTGCGAGCCTATTTAATCGTTGTGACACACAGTCTACCCGACACTCCAAGCACGGCTCATCGTATGTTCTCAGAAAACCAGTGCGAACAATGCTCCAGCACTATCATAAAAATCAAGTAAAACTAGTGCGAGCTGAGCTCTAGCACTCTGTACACATTTCATGTGAAAATCGGGTGCGAGTTAGACTTCAGCACCGTATTATGAAAATTATATAAAAATCTGGTGCGAGTTAGACTTCAACACCGTGTCACAAAAATCGTATATAAAAATCTGGTGCGAGTTAGACTCCAGCACCAATACATGTAAAACTCTAGTACGAGCTCTCGCTCCAGCACTAAGGTATGCATCACACAATTCAAAACTTGTGCGAGCTGAGCTCTAGCACGTCACATTTCTGAAAATCACGTAGGCGGCTACATTTCTCAAATCATTTTTAGAGAAAATCAACATCTGTTGAAAATATGCAATGTTGTGCATTTTTATTTAAAAGTTAGCCAGCCTACTCATGCATGTGTTCAAACATCTCAAGAAACGAGCGGGAACCTCTTGTCCTTCCTCCCACATTTTTTCTAAAGTTGGAAATTTTACCCTTAACAAGGGTATTTTGGTAATTTGCCCGTTCGGGCACTAAAAATTTTATCTGAAATCTAGACCCTCCAGACCATTTAAAAGACTGTAAATGGCATCGAAATTTTGTAAAGCTACCTCTAGCAGTTTATAAAATTCCCTTACCTGGAATCACGCGCGAGCTTATCCCGTTCCGCCCGTACCAGGTCTCTCAGTCCAATTTGCTCCAAACCAAGTCTACGGAACTGCATATAACCACATAATTGGGGTCAATTCAATTATCTTTATCAGTATTTCACTTATACTGATCGAATCTAAAACACTGGGCTCGTTTTACTTTATTGGGCCCGATTGCATCTTAATGGGTTTCGACCTATTTTCAGCCCGTTTCTATTTATTTAATCCCTTCATCGGGCCTATTGGGCTCTTTATATCCATTGGGCTTCGTTCCAACCTCTTTGGATAGCCCTATATCATTTATGACAGTTTACTCAGAATTTTCAATATTATTCACTAAAGGCGAAAATTAAATCCGAAATGTGTAAAATAAATTTATAATACGCGAATGATTATATAAATTGTCGTAAATGAGCTGTACTTACCAGAGATTATGCGATGGTGCACAAATCGAAGTTTGATCGGCTCACGTTCAGAATTTATCGTCGAACTGCACAATTTATATTTAATTTTGGGTTATTTTTCCGATCGAATATTATTTAAATAATTTTTCTCGAAAATCAAATCGATCAATTTTGACTGCTTACCGACTTACCCGAAGTCCGGTGTATCCAAAAATTCTTCCCCTTTTTCCATTTTTCTCTTTTTCTCCCTTTTTCCTCTCTTTCTTGGCTGAACCGGTTCGGTCCGGTTCAACCGGGTTCAGACCACCGGTTCAGTCCGGTTCAGTCCAGTCCGATTTTCTTTTTCACCGTTCGGAGCTCTGCTGGCCAGTTCTTCGCCAGCTTTTGCCTCCAGCAGCTCCGCGGGGTAGTTCGATTCTTGAATCTGGCCTCGGTTTTGCCAACTGTGGCCGGAAAGTGGCCGGTCCGGCCTGTTCTCTCCTGGCCGTTGGTACCCATTTTCTTTTTCGCCATTTTCGACGCCGTCCGTCGATTTCGTCGGTCATTTTTGGCACCTATCGACGCGCCATCGAATGGGGAAGCTTTGGTTGGCGGTGGTTGGGGTCGAATCGGCGCGGGTGGCCGTCGATTTTGCTTCCCCTCGACTTCTCTCCCTCGATCCGGCATTCTACGGAGTCGGTGGGGCGCGTCGTGGTACCAGGGAGGTCGTGCCGACGTCCTCTTCCTTTTTTGGCCCTCACTTGGCCGATTGGGTCGTCGGTGGTCGTCCGGTCGTCTCCTCGGGTTTCGACTTCATTTTTCGTTTCTCTCTCCCCGATTTAAATTTTTGATTCTTTTTTTATTAATTTATTTTTATTATTATTATATTCAATTAAATATTATTATTTGGCAAAAATATCTAAAAATATTTATATTTTATTCATTTAACCTATAAATGAATTTATCGGTATTATTTCGACTTTTCGGTATATTTTTCGATTATTTTTGGGATTATTTTTCAAAGTGAAAATTTCGATTTATTTAAATAAATTCTTATCTTGATCAATTTAACCCAAAATTTAATTATTTCATCGTTATTGATTAAGATTCTCAAATCCATATTTTTTAATTAAATTTTCTTATCGAAATTATACAGAATTTCGGTCTTTTGATCGTATTGCCCTTGTACGTGTTCAGGATTAATTTAACTCGACTTCCTTTCACGAACACTCACTCATTTCGCATTTTAAATCCTTATTTCCAGTCTGAATCCCATTCGTTTAAATTTGTGACCATTTTTATCTCTCATAAAAATTTACGATTTAATTTCGGGTCTTACAAAACCTGACACCTAGTCCCTATTTAAGTCTCTCTATCAATGACTCGTGAGAGCTTGAGGAGTCAAGGGAACAATTACAAGAATTGTAGACAAGAGATTTGTGTGTTTCAATTCTATTGAAAAGAAGTGAATTTTGAATAAGTATTTTGGGATTACAAAGGTTGGTGGACAATATTTTGCAGTTTTGGACAATGATCCCTTCAGAAAAGAATTTAAATAAGATCAGAGTGCAGGAAAAAAGGTTTTGTTAATGAAATTGTGATAAGGAATAATTGTGGTAAGCGGATACGAATTTTGATTAAAGTTAATAGGAATAATATTTCCTAAAAAAGGAACAGAGATGAGTTGATAGTATATATTGAAATTGTATAGTTAAGATCTATGAATAAGAATGAATTTGACTAATGTGAACCATGATACTTGTGTTATAAAATTTTAGCTATATGTGACAATGGTGATTAATTGTAACGACCCTTGACCCTTGAAAATCGGGGGAATTTTTTTTAAACTATATATATTTAATTTACCCACTTATTCCCTTATTCACTTAGATTGTATTCCTATTCAGTGTCAAATCACCTTTCCTAATTCTATATCCGAATTTATATTTAAACTTCATACTTTGGCTTATATAGCCAATAGAAATTTCGACAGCATAACGGCTTATATATGAGCCTACCCACCTGCAATTCAATTGTTTTGACAATCCTAGATATCCACAACTACCAAGCATGCTTTCCAACAATCCTAGGTATCTGCAACTACCAAGCATACTTTCCAAATCCATATTTACAACTCAACACATCATTTGTATTAAATACCAATCTTCTTGAACCTAATCCCAAAAATAATATTCTTTACATCGTTTCCTTACAAATTACATCCCAACAAAAGTTTCTAATCTATGTCTGTGCATACAAATATTTCTGGTAAAAGAATGTAATTGTATACCTTAGCTGCTAGTACAAAAAGTAGCCTAGGGTAGCTCTTTCCCACAGCCTACGTCGTGTACGCGATAGGTAAGGCCCACGAGTCACTGCACATAGTCTGAGAGGTAGAGGGGTGAGCTTTTGGGAAAAAGCCCAGTAAGAAGAATGCATTTAAAACGGTCTTAGTGATTCAAATATGTAGAAAACATAAATATACGTATAATGATTTCTTTCTAAAACTAATATAAAGGGCATTCAAAATTAAGGAAAATTGAAAACATCATGATTCAAAACGTAATTCTTTAAGTACATGAACTTAACAGATATTATGTAAGCTTTTCGTATAATCAGAATTCCAAAACAAGAATATATGTCAAATCACATATTATAAAATCATATTCTGAAAACAGAGTTTAATTCAAATAGAAACTACATCGGCCCATATAATTATCATGCGGTAATAACCAAATCATCCTCTAGAGAGGGAATTCAGAACCTATGACCATGGTAAGGCTGTAGACGGGATTAAGGTCATACAACATTTAGACATCTGAAGGTGAAGTTCAGACGCCATAAGGGCGAAGTTCAAACGCTACACAGGGCGAAGTTCAGGCGCCACACAGGGCAAAGTTCAGGCACCACGAGGGTGAAGTTCAGGCGCCACACAGGGCGAAGTTTAGGCTCCACGAGGGCGAAGTTCAGGCTCCACGAGGGTGAAGTTCAGGCCCCACATAGGGCGAAGTTCACATGCGTAAGCATACAACATAAATGGCCCTTAGTCTAAAAACATACCATAGTTTTCATATGCGTAAACATCGAAATAAAACCATCTTAGTCAAAAGATCATTTCAGAAGACGTACTCTTATTCAGAAGTCAAATTCAGAAATATGCAAATATTTCAAAAACACAAATACAGAAAGCATATTCTTGATCAGAAATATAAATTTAGAAACATGTATGAAAATCATACTTCATGTCTTTGTAAGCTTTCCTTAATCATGGTTCAAAAAGTAACTGTTACCATTTTAAATCATATCCCCTTACCTCGATCTATCGAAATTCTCGAATTCGAGTGGTGATGCCTCTTAGTACCTCTTTTAATTCCTTCTATGATCACCTACACCGAAATCGTTCACTTAGCATCCTATTCATGCGAATCATTCGAATTGCGTTAAAATCATAACTTATTCGTTACTACTTCGTGTGTACGTATAATTGTATATACCTAGGCTGTAATGACCCTTGACCCTTGAAATTCGGGGAAAATTTTTTTTTGAATTTATTTACCCACTTATTCCCTTATTCACTTAGGTTGTAATCATGTGCAGTGTCAAAACACTTTTTCTAATTCTTCATTCGTAATTTTATTTAATTTCCATACTTTGACCTATATGGCCGATAGTAATTTCGGCAGCATAACGGCTTATATATGAGCCTACTGTCACGACCCAACTATCCAAAAATCAGAGTGAATTTTTTGCGTTTTTGTTTATTTTCTTACTTAATTCTTACCTGTCCTCGAATCGTGACCAACACTCCACTACTAATTGGGCTGTGCGTCAATGCCAGTCCCACCATACATCTACCCCAGTACTTATTTCTTCTCCAGTCATTTATAGTTGTTATGTTATTTATACATCCCCTAAAGTTACTTACAAACATGTTACTGTGCTATGCTTATGTAGATACAATAAGTACAAGTGTATATACCTTATGTTGATGGGCAGCAGCGGATATCCGGAATGCAGTACTGAGTCGCCTCAACTTCAACTGGAGATCATCTGTGGGAGAAAATGAAAGGGGTGAGCACATCAAGCTCAGTAAGGCAATCCTACGAACAAGTAGGTAACCATACTACCTACATGAACGTGGTGCCATGCATAAACCACCCTTTCTCCACACATTTTAAAACATATGATATGATGTGATGTTATGTAAATCCAGTTGCACGGAAAACTCAACATGCAATTATTTTAAATCATTTCTTTCTCTTTAAAAATTTCACAATGAAGTCAGGACTCGACCCCTCCTTCGGGTGATCCTGACTCCCACAAAACCATGGAAATAGAATTTCTCAAAAGCATCGGTATCGAAAACATACGTATATATATACAAGATACGAGACTAGGCA
Organism: Firmiana major; assembly: GCA_033439115.1. Lineage (NCBI taxonomy): Eukaryota > Viridiplantae > Streptophyta > Magnoliopsida > Malvales > Malvaceae > Firmiana > Firmiana major. Next base: position 28,592,173 of record CM065910.1, read on the forward strand.
ATACTGTATATCGGTAATAACCAGGACTGGCCAATATGTCCTCGTGAGTCCTCTAGCTTCACGGATCCCAGTGTGCGAGGTCTCACCCTGATCGGGAACTGCCCGGGAGGTGGGTCAATCCAACCCGTCAGTCTTATCCGATCTCACGCATCCGTCGATGCCGTATCCGAAGATACCCCATATCACGAAGATACCGTATCACAAAGATACCCCGTATCACAAAGATACCGTATCCGAAGATACTCTGTATCACAAAGATACCGCATCCGAAGATACCCCACGGTACATCGTACTCCATGCTACTTGCACGGTACATCGTACTCCATGGACCCATATCACTCTAGGTACTCCAGCCCAATTGGCCTGCTTCCCACAGAGGTTTTCATAACTCAATACTTGTTGCCATGTCTCAAAACGCACGTGCGAGCCTATTAAATCGGTGACACACAGTCTACCCGATGCTCCAAGCACGGCTTATCGTATGTTCTCTTAAAAATCAGTGCGAGCGATGCTCAGCACTCTCATCAAATCAAGTAAACTTGGCAGAGCCCGCTTTACATCTCCACAAGGCCGCCAACCTCATCCCTCACTCTCACCCTACTTAAGAGGTCTATTGAGCCTGTTGGGCCTTTTGGCTGACTCCAAGGGCAGACAGCGCTACTCCACAAATCCAGTAAAACTAGTGCGAGCTAGGCTCAGCACTCTGTATATAAATTGTATGAAAATCTTATAAAATCTGGTGCGAGTTAAACTCCCGCACCCTGTCATGAAAATCATGTAAAATCTGGTGCGAGTTAGACTCTAGCACCATGTCACGCAAAAGCATGTGAGATCTGGTGCGAGTTATACTCTAGCACCTATGCATGTAAAACTCTAGTGCGAGCTCTCGCTCCAGCACTAATGCATGCATCACACAAGTCAAACATCGTGCGAGCTGAGCTCTAGCACGTCACATGTAAATAAAAACATGTAGGCGGCTCGGTTATTTCCAAATAGTTTTCACAGAAATCACATCAGTTAAGATATGCAATGCTATGCATTTTCTTTCAAGGTGAGCCAGCCTACTCATGCATGCGTTGAAATACCTCCAGAACGAGCAGGAACCTCTTGTTCTTGCTCCTCCCAATTTTTCCTAAATTTTTTAGAATTTTACCCTTAGCAAGGGTATTTTAGTAATTTTGCCCATACGGGGCACTAAAATTGTTTTTTGACCTCTAGACCCTTCAATTAGTTTTAAAGGACTGCATATGAATGTAAAATTGCGTACTGTTACCTCTAGCAGTCCGCAGAATTCCCTTACCTCGATTCTCGTCGAGTCTGACCTTTTTCTTTTCCAATGTAGTCCCATCGCGCAGTCCGATATGCTTCCAATCCAATGCCCGGAACTGCGTATTAACATTCCTCAGGTCAGATATTATGCAATTTAATTGTATCTATTACTTTCTGGGCTTAATTTAAATCATTGGGCCCGTTTACCCTTATTGGGCCCGATTGCACCTTAATGGGCCTTAATCGGCCTTAAGCCCGCTTTTCACTAAATTCCCACTTATCGAGGCCTATTGGGCTCATTGGGCCCACCAATAATTTATCGGGTCTCGTTCTACTTCTCGAGTAGCTAAATTAAATATTTACGACAATTAATCTAAATTTCCATAATTTTATTCAATTTATGCGGAAATTAACTCAACATCTCGCATAACGAGAAAATTGTCGTAAATAGGGATCACTTACCCGAGATTCCATGCTAGTCCGAAAATCGAGGCTGTCTCGAGCCCTCGGTTGATGCCAATCGTCGAGCTACACATTTAATTACATTTTTGGGTAAACTTTTCGGTCGAAATTTAATTAAATAAAATATTCCAAATTTAAATCGGGTCAATTTGACCGCTTATCGACTTACCCGAAGCTCGATTGCATCACCAAAATTTTCCCCAATTTTTTTCTCTTTTTCCTTTTCCCTTTTTCTCCCCTTTTTCTCCTCTTTTTGGCTGAACCGGTTCAGTCCGGTTCGGACCGGTTCAGACCGCCGGTTCACTCCGGTTCGGCCGGTTCACCGCCGGTTCACCACCTTGCCGCCGGTTCTCCGCCGGCTTCCACCGCCAGTGGCTCCGTGAGGTTGTCCGCGTCTCAGATCTGCCCTCGGTTTGGGTCAAGCTCGCCGGAACGCCGCCGGTCCGGTAGTTCTCCCTCGACCGTCGGACCCATTTCCTTTCCTCCGCCGTTTTCGGCGTTTTCCGGCCACTTCGACGGTTGTGGCTACCACCGATCGACTAGCCTTGGCCTCGGGGACATTCGGCTAGGGGTGGCCGAGCCTGAATCGCCGCCGATCGCCGGGAATCAGCTCTTCTCCCCCGCGGCTGTTTCCTCCCGATTCGGCGGATTCCGGCCATTTCGCCGGTCGGTATTGGCCTCAAAAGGATCGGCTCTTCTTCCTGGTCACGCCGGTGCCCGCCGATCGCCCCCAGCTGCCGTGGATCGCCGGTACCGACTCCGTTTTCCCCGCGGGTTTCTCTCCCTCCGTTCGGCTTCCTCCGGCGTCGGTAAGCTGCACCGCCGGTACCATCGTGTTCGTCGGGCGTCGGGCTTCCTTTTCCGGTGGGCGGCCTGGGACAGGGATCGCCGGTGGTCGTCCGGCCTCTTCCCCCGACACAGCTTCCGTTTCTCTGCTTTTCTGTTTCTGTTTCTTTCTTTCTCTCTCCCCGACCCCCTTTTTTTTTGTTTCAATTACTTTTTTTTTTCTTATTTTATCAATTTTATTATTATTTTTATTTATTTTAATTATTTTACTATTCAATAAAATATATTAAACTACCCAAATACCTCTTAAAATTATTATTTTATTCTTAATTAATTAATTTAATTTAATTTAATTTATTTTAATCCTTTTTCGGGTATGAGTTCTCCGTATTTTCGGGATATTGTCCCGGGTGACCTTTCGGTATATTTTTCGATTATTTTTGGGATTATTTTTTTTTCCGAACTAAAAATCTCGATTAATCCCGATTAATTTTCATAAATTACTATCTTGATCAATTTAATCCGAAATAATTTTATTTCACTTTTATTGACCAAGATTTCTTAAATCCATATTTTTAATTAAATTCCCTTATCGAAATTATACCGGCTTTCGATCTTTTGACCATTTGGCCCTTACACGTGTTCGGGATTAATTTAACCCGACTTCCTTCACAAATACTCCTCATCTTTTCTTATTTAATTTTCGTATTTAGTTAAATTCGGGTCTTACAACTCTCCCCCACTTAAGGAAATTTGGTCCTCCAAATTAGAACCAAGCCATATGAGTCCATATACCACTCCGGGTATATCGATTGTATCATACTCTTAAATTCTTATGTAACCTTCTCCGGAGTGTATTACTACCAAAGGACTTTAATTAGGGGGATCATCTTAAACCCCAATACTTTCTCTTTCCTGTTTAATGCCCGAATCAACTTCTTCAATATACTTGTATTTTCCTCAAACTGAACTTTTGAATCTCATATCCTATCACCTACGCTGGATCTGGATAGTATTTCCGAAGCATCAAAAGCTGAGACACATTGTGGGTGCCTGTTAACTCAGGTGATAACACCAACCTACAGGTCTTATCTCCCACTTGTCTAATCTCTCAAAATCTTTCATCCAGCACAACTCAATTTACCTTCTTCCAAAAGCTCGCTATGTCCTTATTCTCTTAGGACAAGCTAATTCAACCATATTAATTCACCAAGGGTGAATTCCAATACTTTCTGTCTGCTCTGAGGTGTTCTTAATCTCTCATCCTTCACTAAACATCCTCAGAGACTTATTATCCAGAGTCGTAAATAATTTTATCTGTCGCCCACTCTTTCTTATCCAATTTAGGGAATAACCCCTACAGCCATACACTGCCTCATATCTTGTTATCCCGATACTCAAGTGACAACTGTCACTATTGACGACTTCAATTAGAAATCAACTGATCATTCCAGGAGCTTATAAAATCAATGGCACACGCTTTCATCGGATCCTCCAGAGCTTGTACAGTCCTCTCTGACTGACCATCTGTCTGAGAACGAAAGCTGTGCTTAATACTCAGTCGGGTTCCCATAGCTTCCTAAAAATATTCCCTGAAGTAGGAAGTGAAGCGGGAATCCCTATATGATACCATGCTCACTGGAACGCTACATAATGTTCCACAATCTTCCTTACCCATAAATCCTCATACACACTCTGAGTATCTGGGGAGTTTATAACTAGAAGGTGGGTGGACTTAGTCACTCTATCGACTTTCATCCAACTAGTCTCCTGATTTATCCGGGTCCCCTATAACCCATCACGACATTCATGAAGACTTACTCCCATTTTCCGTGCCGTGTCAATATAGGTAGGTGCTACAATAACTCTGCAGACTTTTAATACTCTACCTTACTCTGTTGACACACTAGGCACTCTTCACAACCTCTCCAATATCTCTTTTCACATCTGACCACCCATACCCTTTTCGAGATTTCAATATATATATTCATTACTTTCCGTATGCACTGTATATCCCGAAGAGTGAGCTTCTGACAATATTACTATCTCATCCACTGTGGTCCTGGGGAGCACTCATACTGTCTCTGAATCCTCAGTAACTCATCATCACCCACTGTGAACTCTATCACTGTACCCTTCTGAATCAGACCCAAACTATCGACATCCGGTCGATCATCACGTTAAGCCTGGCAAATCCGGGCACTCTCATCCGGTACTAGTCATCAGGCTACCTGTCACAAAATCACTGTCATCATCAGAAGGGATCACATCAATACTGAGGTTCACATCTGCATCTAGCAGCTCACGCTCCCTGACCATCATATGTGGTACCATCCCGAGGCTCTTTCTACTCAAAGCATCAGCCTTTCCTGGGTGGTACAATTTTCACAAATCAAAGCCTCTCAGAAGCTCTAACCCAATATGTATATTCTCATGTTCGCCTCTTTCTGTAAAAACAGATACTCGGGCTTTATGATCAGTGCATATCTACAATTTCTCACTGTGTACATAATAGTACCATATCCTCGGTACAAATACTGTTGTCAACTTTGAATCATGGGTATCTTCCCATTATACATCAATATACAGCTCCATCATAATTTTGAGGTATCCATACTCACTGAGATCCTCTTGAGCTGTTGGGTATGGTGAAATTAATCACGGTGGTCAGTTCATACTTCACTACACCGAGATCCATGTCACCTCTATCATCTTATTTATCATCTTATTCCAAGACCACGTTTTCTTAGTTAAATGTGTCAGCCAAGTGGACCAATTGAGAATTCATATCAATCCATCTGTAAAAGCCATCTTCCAATTATTGTTTATAAATCGCCCTAGACTTTAACTACACCCAACATATCACCGATAATGATGATTTACACATCGGTTTAATCCTTGACTTAATTACGCATAAGCGTATAAGATCCTTCTCAACCGCTTACGTTTTCAGGTACTAACCTGCGCCATTTCCTTTTCTTATCTTAACGGCTCTTATTAAATTTTTCTATGTTAGTCTTTATGATTTGTCGAATTTTTATACTCTTATCGTCTTAGTAATGATATCCTAATGCTAAAGATATTTATTACGATGATCGATTTTCTGTTATAGGTTATATATATATATTTAGACGCTGTCAAGTCTTCAGGCGGGGAGGTATTTTGAAATACCTTTATTAACCTTCAGACTTAACCACAACTACTGGTTATGGTTATACCCATCTTTATCCTTGGTTATAATTTGTATTCGCTACTAATTGTTTAACCTCAATTACTTCGCATATTAAGGGTATTCCTTATCTAGCATATATCTCTACTCCAATACATCTTGTACTTAGGATCTATCTTATCTCGAAGATCTTCTCCTTTGCGTATCAATTATAACGAAACTCTTGTCATTATTCATTTCGTGAGTACAATCCTTTTCTCCTTTAATTTCAACTGTTGCATCCCTTTTTATCACCTGTCAACACTTACAATATACTTTTCAGGGATGTTTTCACCCCTGTTTTCAACTTAAAATCTCCATAGCCATATTCCGTTAATTAATCCTCCTCTATTGGGGTACTCATTTATCAGTATTGCCCAATGATGTAGGCATTTATGCCTTTTACTCACTTATATGTGAATAAAGGCGGTATGAATAAATATGTGGCACCAGGATCAATAAACATATGTACTTTATTATTCATAACAAGTGTGGTATCTCACACCACATCCATGAAACAACAATAGTGTCCTGGTCCAAGACATCCTCTCACCTTCGTCCAACAACCTACTTTCCTTTTTCTTTTCGGCTAGGGCCTCTCTTTTCGTTGCGGCTATACCAACGAAGTTGTTCTGTCTCTTTACTTTTCTGTGGGACGATCTCGCCCAATTTCTGTGCAATCAAAATCAATGGTCCGTCATACCACATTTAACGGCCATTTTCATCTATACCGTGTAGGTATAAACCTTTCTTCCGTGGTATCCACCACACATCTCACACTGCTTACAGTGCTCACACTGCTACACTGCTTCGTAGCAGGTCGGGGTCCGCCAATCACAATGCCCCTCAACAGTGCCAAAATTGGATGCACTAGGGCCTTACCAATTATCTCAGCCCATAACTCATCAAATCAGATCTTTTACCAATCACCATTTTCCCATTTTAACATCTCTGTCATTTCTCGATTCTCTTTTCTGTCTCGATTTCAGCCCTCACTACCTTTCCAAATCTCAGAGGCGTGCAATTCGTGTTCTTATTTACCCAACTGTAAATCTGTGCACTGCCTCGGTATAGGCAATATCTCACGGTCAATTGGACTCTAATCGAAAAGTTGAGTCATTTCATGATCTTTAGACATCTCGACTATCATTTTTCATAGTGTCGAGGTAATATCTGTCCAAGAATATAACTGAGTTTCCATGCTCGTCAATAAATTAAATCCTCTGGGTCAGAGTAAGGACTTTAATTCGAAATTTCCTTTAAATCATGTCCGGGATATCCTGTCACCGGAATACATCCATAATCATTTCTCATATCAGCTCTTAAGATGGGTCGAGCGGGTTTCCACCAATGCTCCACTGCGCCCTCTGATCTCATATATAATCTGAGCAATTAGCTCCTCAAAATAATACTCATGCTCCGCTTCAATCTCGCGAAGCGTCTCTCAATACTGTCCGATCACTCTGTCGGACTCTGTGAGGCATTTTCAACATTAGCCTCCATTTCAATTTCACACTGGTTCTCATAAGTCAAACTCAGCACGACTTAGCAGACTCAGGTCTACCTCTACGACCTCTGCCTCGTGCACTATCTCATTTTTCGCGACTCATGTTAAGCATTCCTGCATTCTCAACCATTTCTTAGTCAAGCCCATCTCGATATACACTATTGTATCTAACTAAGCACAGTAACACGGGGATGTAATTTCCTAACTTCTGACACTGACACACATCAGACCAATTATGCTCTGATACCAAAATAATTGTCACGACCCAACTATCCAAAAATCAGAGTGAATTTTTCGTGTTTTTGTTTATTTTCTTACTTAATTCTTACCTGTCCTCGAATCGTGACCAACACTCCACTACTAATTGGGCTGTGCGTCAATGCCAGTCCCACCATACATCTACCCCAGTACTTATTTCTTCTCCAGTCATTTATAGTTGTTATGTTATTTATACATCCCCTAAAGTTACTTACAAACATGTTACTGTGCTATGCTTATGTAGATACAATAAGTACAAGTGTATATACCTTATGTTGATGGGCAGCAGCGGATATCCGGAATGCAGTACTGAGTCGCCTCAACTTCAACTGGAGATCATCTGTGGGAGAAAATGAAAGGGGTGAGCACATCAAGCTCAGTAAGGCAATCCTACGAACAAGTAGGTAACCATACTACCTACATGAACGTGGTGCCATGCATAAACCACCCTTTCTCCACACATTTTAAAACATATGATATGATGTTGTGATGTTATGTAAATCCAGTTGCACGGAAAACTCAACATGCAATTATTTTAAATCATTTCTTTCTCTTTAAAAATTTCACAATGAAGTCAGGACTCGACCCCTCCTTCGGGTGATCCTGACTCCCACAAAACCATGGAAATAGAATTTCTCAAAAGCATCGGTATCGAAAACATACGTATATATATACAAGATACGAGACTAGGCAATACTGTATATCGGTAATAACCAGGACTGGCCAATATGTCCTCGTGAGTCCTCTAGCTTCACGGATCCCAGTGTGCGAGGTCTCACCCTGATCGGGAACTGCCCGGGAGGTGGGTCAATCTAACCCGTCAGTCTTATCCGATCTCACGCATCCGTCGATGCCGTATCCGAAGATACCCCGTATCACGAAGATACCGTATCACAAAGATATCCCGTATCACAAAGATACCGTATCCGAAGATACTCTGTATCACAAAGATACCGCATCCGAAGATACCCCACGGTACATCGTACTCCATGCTACTTGCACGGTACATCGTACTCCATGGACCCATATCACTCTAGGTACTCCAGCCCAATTGGCCTGCTTCCCACAGAGGTTTTCATAACTCAATACTCGTTGCCATGTCTCAAAACGCACGTGCGAGCCTATTAAATCGGTGACACACAGTCTACCCGATGCTCCAAGCACGGCTTATCGTATGTTCTCTTAAAAATCAGTGCGAGCGATGCTCAGCACTCTCATCAAATCAAGTAAACTTGGCAGAGCCCGCTTTACATCTCCACAAGGCCGCCAACCTCATCCCTCACTCTCACCCTACTTAAGAGGTCTATTGAGCCTGTTGGGCCTTTTGGCTGACTCCAAGGGCAGACAGCGCTACTCCACAAATCCAGTAAAACTAGTGCGAGCTAGGCTCAGCACTCTGTATATAAATTGTATGAAAATCTTATAAAATCTGGTGCGAGTTAAACTCCCGCACCCTGTCATGAAAATCATGTAAAATCTGGTGCGAGTTAGACTCTAGCACCATGTCACGCAAAAGCATGTGAAATCTGGTGCGAGTTATACTCTAGCACCTATGCATGTAAAACTCTAGTGCGAGCTCTCGCTCCAGCACTAATGCATGCATCACACAAGTCAAACATCGTGCGAGCTGAGCTCTAGCACGTCACATGTAAATAAAAACATGTAGGCGGCTCGGTTATTTCCAAATAGTTTTCACAGAAATCACATCAGTTAAGATATGCAATGCTATGCATTTTTTTTCAAGGTGAGCCAGCCTACTCATGCATGCGTTGAAATACCTCCAGAACGAGCAGGAACCTCTTGTTCTTGCTCCTCCCAATTTTTCCTAAATTTTTTAGAATTTTACCCTTAGCAAGGGTATTTTAGTAATTTTGCCCATACGGGGCACTAAAATTGTTTTTCGACCTCTAGACCCTTCAATTAGTTTTAAAGGACTGCATATGAATGTAAAATTGCGTACTGTTACCTCTAGCAGTCCGCAGAATTCCCTTACCTCGATTCTCGTCGAGTCTGACCTTTTTCTTTTCCAATGTAGTCCCATCGCGCAGTCCGATATGCTTCCAATCCAATGCCCGGAACTGCGTATTAACATTCCTCAGGTCAGATATTATGCAATTTAATTGTATCTATTACTTTCTGGGCTTAATTTAAATCATTGGGCCCGTTTACCCTTATTGGGCCCGATTGCACCTTAATGGGCCTTAATCGGCCTTAAGCCCGCTTTTCACTAAATTCCCACTTATCGAGGCCTATTGGGCTCATTGGGCCCACCAATAATTTATCGGGCCTCGTTCTACTTCTCGAGTAGCTAAATTAAATATTTACGACAATTAATCTAAATTTCCATAATTTTATTCAATTTATGCGGAAATTAACTCAACATCTCGCATAACGAGAAAATTGTCGTAAATAGGGATCACTTACCCGAGATTCCATGCTAGTCCGAAAATCGAGGCTGTCTCGAGCCCTCGGTTGATGCCAATCGTCGAGCTACACATTTAATTACATTTTCGGGTAAACTTTTCGGTCGAAATTTAATTAAATAAAATATTCCAAATTTAAATCGGGTCAATTTGACCGCTTATCGACTTACCCGAAGCTCGATTGCATCACCGGAATTTTCCCCAATTTTTTCTCTTTTTCCTTTTCCCTTTTTCTCCCCTTTTTCTCCTCTTTTTGGCTGAACCGGTTCAGTCCGGTTCGGACCGGTTCAGACCGCCGGTTCACTCCGGTTCGGCCGGTTCACCGCCGGTTCACCACCTTGCCGGCCGGTTCTCCGTCGGCTTCCACCGCCAGTGGCTCCGTGAGGTTGTCCGCGTCTCAGATCTGCCCTCGGTTTGGGTCAAGCTAGCCGGAACGCCGCCGGTCCGGTAGTTCTCCCTCGACCGTCGGACCCATTTCCTTTCCTCCGCCGTTTCCGGCGTTTTTCGGCCACTTCGACGGTTGTGGCTACCACCGATCGACTCGCCTTGGCCTCGGGGACATTCGGCTAGGGGTGGCCGAGCCTGAATCGCCGCCGATCGTCGGGAATCAGCTCTTCTCCCCCGCGGCTGTTTCCTCCCGATTCGGCGGATTCCAGCCATTTCGCCGGTCGGTATTGGCCTCAAAAGGATCGGCTCTTCTTCCTGGTCACGCCGGTGCCCGCCGATCGCCCCCAGCTGCCGTGGATCGCCGGTACCGACTCCGTTTTCCCCGCGGGTTTCTCTCCCTCCGTTCGGCTTCCTCCGGCGTCGGTAAGCTGCACCGCCGGTACCATCGTGTTCTTCGGGCGTCGGGCTTCCTTTTCCTGTGGGCGGCCTGGGACAGGGATCGCCGGTGGTCGTCCGGCCTCTTCCCCCGACACAGCTTCCGTTTCTCTGCTTTTCTGTTTCTGTTTCTTTCTTTCTCTCTCCCCGACCCCCTTTTTTTTTGTTTCAATTACTTTTTTTTTCTTATTTTATCAATTTTATTATTATTTTTATTTATTTTAATTATTTTACTATTCAATAAAATATATTAAACTACCCAAATACCTCTTAAAATTATTATTTTATTCTTAATTAATTAATTTAATTTAATTTAATTTATTTTAATCCTTTTTCGGGTATGAGTTCTCCGTATTTTCGGGATATTGTCCCGGGTGACCTTTCGGTATATTTTTCGATTATTTTCGGGATTATTTTTTTTTTCCGAACTAAAAATCTCGATTAATCCCGATTAATTTTCATAAATTACTATCTTGATCAATTTAATCCGAAATAATTTTATTTCACTTTTATTGACCAAGATTTCTTAAATCCATATTTTTAATTAAATTCCCTTATCGAAATTATACCGACTTTCGATCTTTTGACCATTTGGCCCTTACACGTGTTCGGGATTAATTTAACCCGACTTCCTTCACAAATACTCCTCATCTTTTCTTATTTAATTTTCGTATTTAGTTAAATTCGGGTCTTACACCTACCCACCTGCAATTCAGTTGTTTTGACAACCCTAGATATCCACAACTACCAAGCATGCTTTCCAACAATCCTAGATATCCACAACTACCAATCATATTTTCCAAATCCACATTTATAACTCAATACATCCATATCGATTCAATACCAACCATCTTAAAACCTAATCCCAAGAATCATATTCTTTACATCGTTTTCCTTACAAATTACTTCCCAACAAAATATTTCCAATATATGTCTGTGCATGCAAATATGTCTGGTACAGGAATGTAATTGTATACCTTTCTGCATGTACAAAAAGTAGCCTAGGGTAGCTCTTTTCCACCAGCCTACGTCGTGTACGCGGCAGGTAACGTCTGTAGATCACTGTAAATAATCTGAAAGGTAGAGGGGTGAGCTTTCGGGAAAAAGCCCAGTAAGAAACACATTTAAAATGATCATGGTGGCTAAATAACATTAAATGCATGATAAAACTAAGAGATAACGGTTCTTTATAAATACCACATAGTTTTCAAAAAGTGTATATAAAAGATAATCGATAGAAATATAATCTCGAAGTAACAAATCTATTTAGTTACATCACAATCTATCGAAACTCACAAAACTCCAGAATATTTCAAAACTGATAGAACTTCAAAAGCATAACTGATGCAAAAACATATATCGGAGGATCAAAATCATATAACATAGTTCATATCGGGTAGAGAGTTGGCTAACTTATAGAATTGTCATGCATCAATAACAAAATCATCCTCCGTAGAGGGAAATCATAAACATGCCCGAAGGTAAAATTTATATTCGCCACAAAGGCGCTCATGACAAAAATGCATTGACCGTATGGCACTTTGCATCTGTAGGACTCAAGAGGTGGCCCCCATAGTCACACAGACTGTGTGGCACTTTGCTCCGACAGAACCCAAGAGGTGGCCCTCACGATCGCATGTCTTTGTGAACCGCGTGACACTTTGCTCCCGTCAGACTCAAAAGGTGGCCCCCACGTTCGCATGTCTTTGTGATTCGTGTGGCACTTTGCTCCCGTCAAACTCAAGAGGTGGCCCCCACGTTCACATGTCATTATGGAAATTACATGGCACTTTACATCTGTAGAACTCAAGAGGTGGCCCCACAGTCACACAGACTGTGTGGCACTTTGCTCCCACAGAACCCAAGAGGTGGCACCCACGATCGCATGTCTTTGTGAATCGCGTGGCACTTTGCCCCCGTCGAACTCAAGAGGTGGCCCCCAAGTTCGCATGTCTTTGTGATCCGTGTGGCACTTTACTCCCACCAGACTCAAGAGGTGGCCCCCACGTTCACATGTCATTGTGAAAATTGCGTGGTACTTTGCTCCCGTAGGACTCAAGAGGTGGCCCCCACAATTCCATTATACAATGCCCTTTTTGTCTCAAAATAGAGTTTTCAAAATCTTACTTGGTTTTTTTATAGCTCATTAACTCATATCGAGTAATAAAATCGAATTTCTTGAAATCTAAAAACTCTTTCATAAAACAGAAAGACTGTGTGGCACTTTGTTCCCGTAGAACTGAAGAGGTGGGCCCCACAATCGCCTTTCGAAAACAAATTTCATTTCTCAAGCATAAGTTCACATACCAAATTTCATTTCATTTAGAAACATGAAATCAATCATACATAAGTCGAAACCATGACATTTATTCAGAAATCATGTTTGAAATTATGCATTTAATTTCATATAGCATTTCTTTATCTCGAAAACATGATCAAATAAATCTTGGGCTTATTAGGTGTCGGGTTTTGTTTTACAATCAAGGGTTGCACGAGAAGGCACGAAAACACATAATTAAATCGGAGTCTAAGGGTAGGGATACCATTACCATCTTAAATTACACCCTTACCTCGATTTATCAAAATTTTCGAATTCGAGTGGCGACGCCTTCTAGTACCTCCTTTAATTCTTTCTACGATCACCTACACCGAAATTGTATACTTAGCACCCTATTCATGTGAATTGTCCGAATTGCATTAAAATCGTAACATATTCGTTACTACTTCGTGTGTATGTATTATTATACATATCCAGGCCATTCACGTACGTTTATATATTTTCCTTACTATATATTATTTTTGTACGTGCAAATACTGACATACACATTATTATATATATCTACATGTATATATATACTCATGAATATATATATATATATATATATATATATATATATATACTCCTATATATATATTATTATTTATTTTCATCTCTCCTTGTCACATGTATATATTTTTTTCATGTACGTATACTAACATACCCTTTTATGTTATACACCCATTTGTATATACACCTAAGTATATACACATTCATTTTATCATTTAATTTCCTTATTCATCATCAAATACATATATACATATATATATATATATATATATATTTGCCTATTATTCATCTCTCCCATTTTTATTTTTATTTCACATCTAATTTAAAATCCACAATATCATGTTTATAGCCTATCATGCATATATATACATGTATATCAAATGTACATATACAAATCTACCTTTCCTCTTCAAATTTCCAGCTTGCTTTTCTTCTCTTCTTTTTTTTTTTTTTACAACTCGTTGTTCATGTAAACTCCACGAATTTTTATCCTCGAATCTCATGATGTACAATAATTAGATAAATGGAAATGAGGGTCAGCACATTGGAGGAGAATTAATTTGGAATTATATTTGAGGCATGAGAGAGATTTAGAAAAATTAATTTAATTAAATTATATTGATTCTAAGAAGAATATCTATGGGAAATAGAGGTAAGATTTATATACATATGAGCTAGGAAATGTATATACATGTAATTTAAGTACAACTACTAGATTAAAGTCATTTTATATGTATATATATATAAATAAATACTACAAGAAAAATTTACCAAGTGCACATATTTATATATATGTATATATATATATATATATATTTATATATATATGGGAGCATGACCGAGAGCCCATTTAGGAAATATACATATGTATATGCTACTGCTAGCAGCAATAGAATGAGAAACTGAGGCATGAGAGTAATAATGAAGAGAGTTGACACTATAGGAAATGTGATGAACTATTAGGAAAAGGAAAAATAAAAGAAAAGTAAGAATAGTTGGTAGAATTTAGTTTCGAGAAAGGGAGCGGCATTGGTAAGGCAGCTAGAGTAGAAGAATGAAGAAATAGGTTAGCTGACGGTAGAGGGAACGAAAGGAACCAAAAGATAAGAGGGGGAAATGGAGTTGGAAACAGAAGAGGATCCAAACCGAGTAGGTGATCTGCAGCAGAATACCCGTGACCTCTGCCAACAACTATAGCAGTTGGAACAAGTGAGAAGTCTGGTGTTGCAGGTATTTGACGTGCACAAATCCATAGGAGCAGTGAGATGAAATTTAAATGGGAAATACTAAGGAGATTTTGGGGAGCTACTAGGAACTAAAAGGGAAACGAGAGGAGTTAACGTGTGACTGCTGTGCAGTAGAGAAATGGCAGCGAGCAGCTTGAAACAACGAAAAAAAGGGAAACCCGAGAGCAGTGCTGTAGTAAAATAACTGCAGTAGAAAACGCGAAGGGATGGCATGGATAGGGGCATTTGGTAATGAAAAGAGTGTAAAAGAGAAAAGCAGTAGGTGATAGTTTGAAGGTTGAAATGATAGGCTAATATATATATATATATATATATATATATAAATATATATATATATATAAAATAGGATACATGATTAAAAACAGTAACAGTGGACAAGGAAACGAAACTGAAATGATGCAGATTAATCAGTTGAGGGCAGTTGGCAAGATTGAAGAGAAAACACAGAGAGCAGGGAGTCAGCATAGCTGCTGGAAACATGTACTGGAAACAGCAGCAACAATGTTTGATTTAAGGCTGAAGTGGAAAATAAAATGAAGGGATGACAAGCTGAGAAAGGAGCAGAGGCGGTCATGGGTGGTTGATAATTGGCGACTGGAAAATATGGGGTAGAGTAGGATGCCGAGAAGATGGAAAAAAAGAAACGAGAGAGGCCGGTTGTTTGAAGGATCGAGAGTCATGGGATTGGAACGGGAAGAGAGGGACGACTAACTGAATCAATAGGTAAGAACAGGGGATCGAGGTCGGAACCGAGAGAGGGGCAGTGAATAGAGGATAACCCAAGTTGCTGCTGTTGACGATCACAGTGAGTGTGAACCAGATGAGAATGTGGAAGAAGGAAAAAGGAGCTGTGAACCAGAAACGGGGGAGTTTGAAAAGTTACTGGAGTTTGGAAAAGATAGAGGTAAGCTAAAGCTATTGCCGATGGGTATTAAGGAGCAGAGGAAGCCCCTTCTCGGGTAACAATACCCACGGTGGAAGGTTGAACCGAGGTTAATGGAGAAGATGATAATGGTAATGGGATGATGACTGAACCGAGGGGGTGTTGGAATGATGATAGGATCAGGAGGATGATGAATGTGAGAAACAGTGGAAGAGAAGCTTGTGATGCCGAGAGGAAGGAGGCAGATAAGGAGAACAGAGGCAAAGTACAATGCCCTCGGTGATAATGGAGATGATGATGAATAGTGTCGAGAGAGGAAACAGAGGAAGAAGAAATGAAGGAACAGTAACAAGGAAATGAAAATGAAGAAGAAAATGGAAGTGGCGGGAAGAAGAAAGGAAATTCAAAAACAAAGAAAAGAAAAAAAAAGAAAAGAAAAGAAAGAAGTAGTATATATATAATTATAGTAACAATTATATATATTGGAAAAAAAGGGGGAGAGGAAGAAAGTAATATATATATATTTATTAAATATATATATATATATATTATTGAAAATAGAGGAAAAATCGAGGAAGGAAAATAAGTGTACTAAATTTTAGAAATTCGAGGAAGAGCCCCGAAAAAGTTACCGAGAGGACCAGACATGTCGACTCGCTAAGTCGAAGTAATCAAGGATTACGAACAAACACTGAGATAATAAATTTATACAAGTTTTAGAGATAATTGTACATATTTTATAATTTCGAATGTATTTTCCCTAGGTAAGCAAGGTTACGATTTTGACGCATCGTAGTTAATTCGATAAATAAGATACTAAGAAATACAAATTTTGGTGTAGGAGAATCGTAGAAAGATCTAAGGGAGATACTAGGAGGCATCACCACCCGAATTTAGGATTTTTGCAAATCGAGGTAAGGGGTACTATTTAACTTAGTTCTGATAATGTATTCTTGTTTCACCGATAAATGATTTTATGAAAGAGCATATGATTTGAAGTGATTTATCAATGCTTTCATACTTGTGAAACTGTTTACAATGCATGTTTTAATTTGTCGAAATGTTCCCCGAGTACTTTCCATGTTGTGAAATGAATTTCCTAAGGTATGAAGCGTATGGATGTTTTACATTTATTTATGTTTTTATATCCATATCGTTAAAGAAACTTTTGACAATTTCAAAAGTATGTAAGAAAAGAAATTTGTTTTCGAAAGGGGATTGTGGGGGCTACCTCTTGAGTCATGCGGGAACAAAGTGCCACACAGTCTTTCGGTTTTATGAAAGAGTTTTCAGATTACAAGGAATTCGATTTTATTACTCGATACGAGTTTATGGGTTACAAAACCCAAGAAAGATTTTGAAAACTCTGTTTTGAGACTATAGGCTTCATGCATGGTTACTTCTTGTGGTGTTCTGGCTACACCACTTAGGGTGCCGAAACGTAGGCCCTATTAGCACTTGACTCAACCTGTGTGGAAGATGTCGTGCTACTGGTGGTTTATGATGATGTATTGGTAGTATTTCGTGCCCGCGCAGCACTCATGAATGTTCCCTGTACGGTGAGTACCACAGGTGCCCGTGCCCTAGCTATGTGCTAGTATATGATAAGAAATAAGAAGATATTACCTATGTTTATAATTATTATTGCTGTACGAACCTGATCCAGTCAACAGCCCCCCTTACCATGGCCATAGGTATGATGACTCTTCACGGAGAATGACACGTATCGCATGACTTAGTTATAGCCTAGTCTCCTCGATTTGATTATGAAAATCGACTATGATGAATGAATATGTGTTTTCATGATTACGAAATATTCATGAAATGTTTACGAAATGATTATGAATTATTCATGAAATGTTTACGAATGGATTATGAAATATTCATGAAATGTTTATGAAATGTTCATGAAATGTTTACACAATGATTATGAAATGTTTATGAAATGTTTATGAAATGTTCATGAAACATTTATGAAATGATTATGAAATGCTTATGAAATATTTACGAAAGGTTTATGAAATGCTTACGAAACGTTTATGAACCCGATGGTTTAAGAACTCACTCATGAACAATGAAAAGTTGTAAACTGGTTAAGCATGTTATTTGTTTTAAAGACATGCATGCTTTATGACTTTTTACGATGATTATGCATGAAATAACAATTTATGTATTTCATTAAAGTTTGGTTCTATAAACGATTTCACATGCTTTTATATATCAGAACTGCTTTAAGAGTATTATCTTACTGGGCTTTTCCCCAAAAGCTCACCCCTTTACTTCTCAGATTTTTGCAGTGAATTACAGTTAATAAATGCTACGTAGACGGCGTAGGCTGGCAGATATGAGCCTCCCTAAACTACCTTTTTTATATGCGTGAGGTATACATTCTTATCTCCTTACCAGACTATTTGTATTCACAGACATCTATTGAAAATAATGTGTCGGGATGAAATCTGTATAAGGATAAATTAAAAGGAAATATTTTTAAGGATTGACAATGAACATGAATACAGCCTAAGTAAATAAAGGATTAAGTTGTAAGCCGAAGTTTCAAAATAAAATCCCCCGATTTTCAAGGGTCAAGGGTCGTTACATTTAGTGGTATCAGAGCAAAAGTTATCTAGTACTGTCAGTATCAATAATAAGGATATGATTACATCCCAAATGTTTGTGCTTGTCTGGTTGTAGAGTAAGTATACCTAATTAAGTTAAGACTTAATGTTGGGTTTACGTGATAAATTAGATCACAAGCGAGAGGCCGTAGAGATAGGCTTGAGAATCATGCGGAGTCATCATATGAGACTCATAAATGATACCGAGATTGAAACTGATGTTGAGCGTACTCCATTAGGTCCTGTGGAAAGGACAGAGGGTATTGAGACACACTTTGCTAAGATTGAGTGGAGTATTGAATATATTTTGGAAAATTAGGACACAGGCTATGTTAGGTGATGGGGTAGACGAAAGAATAGACAGACAGATTACTCCCGATGCGTCGACACAGCCTGTAGAGATGTTTCAGAACTACAAATATGCATGCTCCTGTAACCCCACAGTAGAATGATGATGACTTGAGTAGGAGTCGGAGCTATACTAGATGAGACAGTTTAAGAACTGTAGACCACCATTGTCAAATGGGATAAAAGACCCGGTAGTTATAGAAAATTGAATGAATGAGATTAAGGAAACTACGAATGGAATTTAGGGGTCTAGCACAAGGAAATCAATCTGTCAATGAGTATGAATTATGATTTATATCCCTGGTAAGGTGTGACCCAACGTTGTGAGTAGTGAAGTTAAGAAATGTCTGTAAGTTCACTAATGGATGAAGACCGAGCTGACTTCGGAGGATAGTATGCTATTACATACTGGAGTCAAGAATCCAATTGTAATGGAAAATTGGAAAACTTGCATGGATTCTTAGAGTATGACAGTGAGCTTAATAGACTGGGGACAGTTTCAAGAGTTTAAGCCTCCGTTTTTCAACAAAGTTAAGAATTCAGTGATTCGGAGTGTTGGATGGATGAGGTAGAAAAACTTGATGATTTTAGAAGTAACTCTACCGAGAAAGTTGCACTTGCAAATTATGTGTTAAGGAATCGGAGAAGCTATACGAATTTTCAGAGTGTGCTACTATAAAGAAAGTAGCCCTTGTAGCATCAATATCGAGATGGAAAGTCAAACTCGGAGGGAAGTTCCCCGATTTAATTCGAGAGTTGACATCAAAAAATTACATGGGATATATTCCGAAGGCCCTTAGGCGGCAGCACACTCCGGATGAAATTAAGTGGCAATTATGGAAGAAATGATTGCAATCGAACATAAAGTAACAAGTCTGAGGATGAATATGAAATTAAATTTATAGCTTTGGAAAAAGAATGAGCTGGATAAGTAGAGATGTGAAATGGAGAAAATCTAGGAAACTCATAAGAGGTACTAAGATCCTTAATCGAGCTAGACTATCCCCATTGGATGTTATTTTGGGGAAGCAGTGTGCAAAGCGCAACTGTGATGACATGAAATGCATACTTTGAGGGTACTAAGAAAATGAAAAGGTAAAGAAAGTGACAAGAAAGTGATTTACTAAAGAAGCAGTGAGAGTGATAGAGTAAACTCATTGTAATTGAAAAGATGAATTACAGAATTAAAAGTATAAGTGAAGGTCACACTGCTTACAGGATTGAATTAAAATGCTGAGAAAACAATTATAAGGATTACATGAAAAGGAGATTATCGGACCAGGTGATTCACTTTGATGTGTACTAGCATTAATTGTTAAGGAGACCCAGAGTCGTTTTGGTTATGATATGTTAAGAACGGGTGTTAATTGGATTCCCAAGACAAGGATTATAAATCAGTGAGGAAAGACCCAAAACTCTTAAAGATGATTCAAAGTTTGAGATATATGGAGACTTTGGACTATGAATTACGTATCGAGTATAAAGATTGTGAATTGCTCATGCTTATGTTTCGAATGCGACACTTAATTGGAATAAGGAAAGAGTTCTAATATAATTGATGTACGAAATGAAGCAAGTTTGAAATGTGATAGATTTTGAATATAGGTGATACTATGAACAAGAGATGTATATGATGTATGAATACTTCTAGTAAATTAAATTATTCCGATTAAGTGATATGAACAGAGAATGAGTGTGACTAAAGGATACCATTACTTGTACGGTGAAGAGTTATGAAATTCTACGATCATGAAGGTTTAAGTATTAAATTTCACAAAGGTCGTCTAATATAAGAAAAAGGGAACGACTCGAGTTTGTGCCTTAAGCAAAAGTGATTTCGAGATGGCGTTATATATATTGATCAGGGACATGAGTTATTGAATTATTGATGGACCTCGACTTGAATGTGGTCTTTCCTTGACCACTGACATTCGTTGCATGGTGGCTAGCCTGAGAGTTAAAATCGAACTAAATTGATTAAATCGAGTAGGCTCAGCGTATTGATAAATACTGCATTGATGTGGCTGGCCAGAACTAGATGGGTACTGCAACTGGCTTGAGTATTAGTACTGACAATTTATTGAGATTTAAAAATAGAATTGTGTACCCAATGATCGATAGTAAAAGAATTGATGTCGTCAGAGGCTGATTTATAGAGATATATACCCTACATTCAGAGAATAATAGAATTTATCAAATCTTCTGAACATATATTGGTAATCAGAGACAATAAGAGATATAATTGGAAGAGACTATGTGGGAATTGGGAAGCTTAACGCAAGCGAAATACCTACACTTATTTAAAAACTGAAGTAATTTTAAATTTGGGGACCAAATATTTTAAGGTGGGGAGAATGTAAACTCCACAAATTTTTGTCCTCGAATCTCATGATGTACAATAATTAGATAAATGGAATTGAGGGTGAGCACATTGGAGGAGAATTAATTTGGAAATATATTTGAGGCATGAGAGGGATTTAGAAAAATTAATTTAATTAAATTGTATTGATTCTAAAGAAGAATATCTATGGGAAATAAAGGTAAGATTTATATACATATGAGCTAGGAAATGTATATACATGTAATTTAAGTATAACTACTAGATTAAAGTAATTTTATATGTATATATATAAATAAATACTACAAGAAAAATTTACCAAGTGCACATATTTATATATGGGTCCATGACCAAGAGCCCATTTAGGAAATATACATATGTATATGCTATTGCTAGCAGCAATAGAATGAGAAACCAAGGCATGAGAGTAATAATGAAGAGAGTTGACATTATAGGAAATGTGAGGAACTATTGGGAAAAGGAAAAATAAAAGAAAAGTAAGAATAGTTGGTAGAATTTAGTTTCGAGAAAGGGAGCGGCATTGGTAAGGCAACTAGAGTAGAAGAACGAAGAAATAGGGTAGCTGTCGGTAGAGGGAGCGAAAGGAACCAGAAGATAAGAGGGGGAAATGGAGTTAGAAACAGAAGAGGATCCAAACCGAGTAGGTGATCCGTAGCAGAATACCCATGACCTCTGCCAACAACTATAGCAGTTGGAACAAGTGAGAAGTCTGGTGTTGCAGGTCTTTGACGTGTACAAATCCATAGGAGCAGTGAGATGGAATTTAAATGGGAAATACTAGGGAGATTTTGGGGAGCTACTAGGAACCAAAAGGGAAAGGAGAGGAGTTAACGTGTGACTGCTGTGCAGCAGAGAAATGGCAGCGAGCAGCTTGAAACGATGAAAAAAAAGGGGGAACCCGAGAGCAGTGCTGTAGTAAAATAACTGCAGTAGAAAATGTGAAGGGATGGCATGGATGAGGGCATTCGGTAATGAAAATAGTGTAAAAGAGAAAAGCAGTTGGTGATAGTATGAAGGTTGAAATGATAGGCTAATATATATATATATATATATATATATATATATATAATAGGATACATGATTGAAAACTGTAGCAGTTGACAAGGAAACGAAACTGAAATGATGCAGATTAATCAGTTGAGGGCAGTTGGCAAGATTGAAGAGAAAACACAGAGAGTAGGGAGTCGGCATAGCTGCTGGAAACATGTACTGGAAACAGCAGCAACAATGTTTGATTTAAGGCTGAAATGGAAAATAAAATGAAGGGATGACAAGCTGAGAAAGGAGCAGAGGCGGACATGGGTGGCTAATCATTGGCAACTGGAAAATATGGGGTAGAGTAGGATGCCGAGAATATGGAAAAAAAAGAAATGAGAGAGGCCAGCTGTTTGAAGGACCGAGAGTCATGGGACTGGAACGGGAAGAGAGGGAAGACCAGCTGAATTAATAGGCAAGAACAGGGGATCGAGGCCGGAACCGAGAGAAGGGCAATGAAAAGAGGATAACCTAAGTTACTGCTATTGACGATCACAGTGAGTGTGAACCAGATGAGAACGTGGAAGAAGGAAAAAGGAGCTATGACCCGAAAACAGGGGAGTTTGAAAAGTTACTGGAATTTGAAAAGATAGAGGTAAGCTGAAGCTAATGCCGAGGGGTATTGAGGAGCAGAGGAGGCCCCTTCTCAGGCAACAATACCCACGGTGGAAGGTTGAACCAAGGTTGATGGAGAAGATGATGATGGTAATGGGATGATGATCGAACCGAGGGGGTGTTGGAATGATGATAGGATCAGGAGGATGATGAATGTGAGAAACAGTAGAAGAGAAGCTTGTGATGCCGAGAGGATGGGGGCAGATGAGGAGAACAGAGGTAAAGCACAATGCCTTCAGTGATAATGGAGATGATGATGAATAGTGTCGAGGAGAGGAAACAGAGGAAGAAGAAATGAAGGAACAGTAACAAGGAAATGAAAATGAAGAAGAAAATGGAAGTGGCGGGAAGAAGAAAGGAAATTCAAAAACAAAAAAAAAAGAAAAAAAAGAAAAGTAAGAAGTAGTATATATATAATTATAATAATAATTATATATATATTGGAAAAAAAGGGGGAGAGGAAGAAAGTAATATATATATATATATATATTTATTAAATATATATATATATATTATTGAAAATAGAGGAAAAATTGAGGAAGGAGAATAAGTGTACTAAATTTTAGAAATTCGAGGAAGAGCCTCAAAAAAGTTACCAAGAGGACCGGACCCATGGACTCGCTAAGTCGAAGTAATCAAGGATTACGGACAAACATCGATGTAATAAATTTATACAAGTTTTAGAGATAATTGTATGCATTTTATAATTTCGAGTGTATTTTCCCTAGGTAAGCAAGCTTACGATTTTGAAGAATTGTAGTTAATTCAATAAATAAGATACTAAGAAATACAAATTTCGGTGTAAGAGAATCGTAGAAAGATCTAAGGGAGATACTAGGAGGCGTCACCACTCGAATTCAGGATTTTCACAAATCGAGGTATGGGGTACTATTTAACTTTGTTCTGATAATGCATTCTTGTTTCACCGATAAATGATTTTATGAAAGAGCATATGATTTGAAGTGATTTATCAATGCTTTCATACTTGTGAAACTGTTTACGATGCATGTTTTAATTTGTCGAAATGTTCCCCGAGTACTTTCCATGTTGTGAAATGAATTTCCTAAGGTATGCAGCGTATGGATGTTTTACATTTATTTATGTTTTTATATCCATATCGTTGAAGAAACTTTTGACAATTTCAAAAGTATGTAAGAAAAGAAATTTGTTTTCGAAAGGGGATTGTGGGGGCCACCTCTTGAGTCCTGCGGGAACAAAGTGCCACACAGTCTTTATGTTTTATGAAAGAGTTTTCAGATTACAAGGAATTCAATTTTATTACTCGATATGAGTTTGTGGGTTATAAAACCAAAGAAAGATTTTGAAAACTCTGTTTTGAGACTATAGGCTTCATGCATGGTTACTTCTTGTGGTGTTCCGACTACACCACTTGGGGTGCCGGTACGTAGGCCCCTTTAGCACTTGACTCAACCTGTGTGGAAGATGTCATGCTACTGGTGGTTTATGATAATGTATTAGTAGTATTTTGTGCCCGCGCAATAGTCATGAATGTTCCCCTCACGGTGAGTGCCACAGGTGCCCATGCCCTAGCTATGTGCTAGTATATGATAAGAAATAAGAAGATACTACCCATGTTTATAATTATTATTGCTGTACGAACCTGATCTAGTCTACAGCCCCCCTTACCATAGCCATAGGTATGATAACTCTCCACGGAGAATGACATGTATCGCATGACTTAGTTATAGCCTAGTCTTCTCGATTTGATTATGTAAATCGACTATGATGACTGAATATGTGTTTTCATGATTACGAAATATTCATGAAATGTTTACGAAAGGATTATGAAATATTCATGAAATGTTTATGAAATGTTCATGAAATGTTTACACAATGATTATGAAATGTTTATGAAATGTTTATGAAATGTTCATGAAATGTTTATGAAATGATTATGAAATGCTTATGAAATATTTACAAAAGGTTTATGAAATGTTTACGAAACGTTTATGAACTTGATGGTTTAAGAACTCATTCATGAACAATGAAAAGTTGTAAAATGGTTAAGCATGTTATTTGTTTTAAAGACACGCATGCTTTATAACTGTTTACGATGATTATGTATGAAATAACAATTTATGTATTTCATTAAAGTTTGGTTCTATGAACGATTTCACATGCTTTTATATATCAGAACTGCTTTAAGAGTATTATCTTACTGTGCTTTTCCCCAAAAGCTCACCCCTCTACCTCTCATATTTTTGCAGTGAATTATAGTTAATAAATGCTGCGTAGACGACATAGGCTGGCAGATATGAGCCTCCCTAGACTACCTTTTTTATATGCGTGAGGTATACATTCTTATCTCCTTACCAGACTATTTGTATGCACAGACATCTATTGAAAATAATGTGTCGGGATGAAATCTGTATAAGGATAAATTAAATGAAATATTTTTAAGGATTGACACTGAACAGGAATACAACCTAAGTAAATAAAGGATTAAGTTGTAAGCCGAAGTTTAAAAAAAAAATCCCCCGATTTTCAAGAGTCAAGGGTCGTTACAGTTCATCCATCTTCCTCTTCACCTCTCGGCTGCTTTGCTATCTCCCGATTCTGTTTCACTCTTCGTTCTCGGTTCTGCTCCAATTTCCTTTGATTTTCTTCTTCTTTCCCTCTTCGATTTCTCTTCTAGCATCAATTTTCCTTCCTCGGTCCACGTCTTCCCTTCTTCCCTGCCTCTCAGTTCCAGCCTTCTCCCTTCGATCAGCTGCTGTTTATTCCAAGCCTCAATTCTGTTTTGCTTGCTTCCAGCCCTCGGTTCATGCTTCTCTTTGCTTCAATTCCCAGCGTCAATGTGAGATCTGAGAATTTTAGATATATTTTAATGATGTAATAAGAACTTGAAGTGTAATTTATTGAGCTAAGTGAATTGTGGAAATTATATTTGGAGATTTATGTTTAAGTGTTTAACATAAGTGTGAAACTAAGAGGTCAGATCGATCTTGGAGAAGGAGAGATCAATCTGGTGAGTTAAAAACGACAAGGAAGGAGGAATTTAAGGAGCAGATCGATCTCCAATGGAAGAGGATCGATCTTCTTTTGATTCTGTTTGAGAGAAGATCGATCTCATGAGGAAGGGATCGATCTCCAAATGTTTCTGTTTGGGAGAAGATCGATCTCCTCAAGGAGCAGATCGATCTCATAAAGCCATAAAGAGATCGATCTCACCCCTCGACAGATCGATCTTCTAGGCATAAAATTACCCCAAATCGTCCCCAAATTCAAATGCAGATCGATCTCATCAAGAGCCAGATCGATCTCCTACCCTCAGTCTATATAAGGAACCCCTGCTTTCTCCTGTAATTTCATTTTCTCTCTCTTCCAAACCCCATTTCTACCAAAGCCCTAGCTTTCTCACTCATCCAAAGCACCCATTTCCGTCTGAATCAGAGGTTGTGGCAAGAAGGGAAGTTGTTCCTCATCAAAGGGAGAACAACATACTTGGAAATCAAAAGACAGATTGAATCGAGGCAAAAGATAAGCTCTCCACAAGTTTTGGGTAATTTCTAAACCTCGATCTTGATATTTGAGATGATTTTGGTGATAATGGTTGTTGGCATTGTGTTGAAGTAGCTGGAAAATGATTAGGGATTGATGAAATTACAATGTAGTTGGAGTGATAATGATATTTAGCAATTTTGGTAATTTTAGAAATTTTGAGTTATAAATGGAAATTTAGACAATGTGGTGGATTAGCATAGATATTGTGGCATAGGAAGTGTGGAATGTTGAGATGTTGCGAATGAGATTGTGGATTGTGATAGAGTTACGAGAATTGAGAGATTTGAGGTGTTAAGAGCAATTATGCTCGATTTTGAGAATAGAGGTTACTGTGATGATGAGTATTGATGTTTTAACATCGTTTGGACAGCTCGGGAGTTCCAGAGTGGAATGCGAGACTAGTCCGTGACAAGGGGGAAGCAATTGCACTATACGAGGTGCAAAGAGGTAAGGAAAACTAAACCATTCGTGTATGTGATTTGTGAACTATTATAGCATGAATTGCGATTTATAAAACAAGCATGTTTGATGTGTTGTGTTTGATGAGAATGCACACGATTTTATAGCCGGTTGGAGCCCAATGTTTTTATGAGAAATGAATTGGGCTTTACGTTAAGGCAATATTGAGATTTGAGAAATGTGTGCGTGTTTTGCCGGTTGGGACTCGATTGTAATATGTTTTGTGTTGAGTACAAAACGGTTTTAAATGAGTTTTATGAGAAAGAAACCATTATGAGTTCTACGTGAAGGCAAACCAGTTTTACATCATAATGGCTATTGATAAAGACTTAGGTGTGTAATTTTGAGTACACACCGGGCATTGCTCTGGTAGCATGTAAGCCCGATTCTTCTCCGTTCTGGTAACGTGAGAAACCCCAAATCTGTGGCTATGCCACGTATATTTGGTGGCCGTTGCCACGTGAGAAACCCTAAATCTGTGGCTATGCCACGTATATTTGGTGACCGTTGCCACGTGAAACCCTATTCTGTGGTTGTGCCACGTGTGAATCTGAATCAGTGGCTATGCCACGTGTGTTTGGTGGCTACGCCACGTACATTATTATTACAGTGATTTTATCACGTTATTTGAGAAAGCCATTATCGCATCTCACAATGCTTGTTATTGCTCTATGCTGAGCCATTTACTTCATGTTTCCACATGATTTTGAGATATGAAGATGTTGTTTTGAGATCTTTCATGCTATGGTTTTCAAATGAGTATATTGAGTTTCACGTGCAAGTAAATATTTTATGATGTGCATTATGGTTTATATAACGATTCCCTTACCCCCTTACTGAGCGATTTAGAAGCTCACCCTGTTTTCTTTCCCCCTAGATTTCTTCAAGTGAAAAAGGGTTTCCCTGCGACGTACGGAGTAGTGGCATGACTTGAGCTCCATGCCATATATTATGTTTTGAGGTATCCTTTATCTTTTCATGTACCTAGACAATTATTGTAATTACAGACACTTGATGTATAACATTGTATGGGATGTATTAGGATTAATTAACTTGAGATCGAGTAAGGTATATGATATAATATAT
Source organism: Firmiana major (assembly GCA_033439115.1). Taxonomy (NCBI): domain Eukaryota; kingdom Viridiplantae; phylum Streptophyta; class Magnoliopsida; order Malvales; family Malvaceae; genus Firmiana; species Firmiana major. Next base: position 28,619,907 of record CM065910.1, read on the forward strand.
ACTATCTAATGATGAGATCCTGAGGTATGATATATATATATATGATGATGTATGACACTGCACAAGAATGCACCCTTAATTATGATTTGATAAGTAAAAAGTTTTTAAATTTATCCTATTTTTCGCGTTTTCGGGGCGTGACAGAGTTTTCTTGGTATCAGAGCTTCGGGTGTCTAGTACTGTCAGTGTCGGTTAAGTGAAATAGAATACATCCCAAGTGTCTGTAATAGTCTGGTCATGAACTGAATTTGAGGATTGAGATTTTAATCGATTTTGATATGTACGAGCAGGAGACAAGTTGAGATAGAGAATGAGTGGATGACAAGGTCGTTCGAGGAGGCAGGCAGAGTCCCCTCCGCCACCTGCCCCCCAACCAGAGAGTCCTAACTCTCGATTTAATCGAATTGAGACCGATGTGAGGTAAGGTTTTGAGCAGATGACAGTGCTATTCGCGCAACACTTTAGAGTTATTGGCTCGGGTACTACTCCTACGCCACCACAAGGACCTCCCATACCCCCAGTACAGATGGACCTAGTGCCTCCCGTCACTCAGCCTGATGATAGAAGTATGGTCCGACTGAAGGATTTTTTGAAGATGAATCCACCCGTATTTAGGGGAAGGAAGGATCCTCCAGAGGCTGAGGAGTGGCTGACGGAGTTGAGAATTATATTTGATTATCTGGGTTGCACCGATGCTGAGAGGGTTAGTATGAGTATCTATATGTTGAAAGGGAGAGCTCGAGATTGGTGGGGCACTACCTAGGGTATTCTGATGTCCCACCAGGATGTGATTGGTTGGGAAGAGTTTCAGACAGCCTTTAGGACCCAATATGTACCACGAGCTGCCCAGAGAAAGAAACAGGTTGAGTTTTTGAGTTTGATACAGGGTGATATGTTCGTGGATGACTATGAGAGCCAATTCACCGCGCTATTGAGATATGACCCAGAGACCTTCAAGAATGAAGAGCTTCGCACAGAGAAGTTTGTGTATGGATTGAAGTCCGTCATCAGAGATAGATTGATAAGGCTATCTATTACTGAGTTTGGAGATGCTCTGAGACGAGCACAAGAGATAGAAAGAGGAATCAAAATGGTATAATCCCAGAATGAGCTCAGAGCAGTGAATAGAGATAAGGGCAAAAGGCCAGCGATTTTCCAAACAGATGCTCGGAGAGGTTCCTTCAGAAGAGGAAGGATTGAGGTGCAGAAGGGCAGATTAGAGAGACCCAGAGTTTACCCTAACATTAGGGAGACCCCTCGAGATGTCAGGCCTGTGCTAAGGTTTTGCAGAAATTGTGGTCGAATGCATGAGGGAAGTTATACTGGGTCGATCCATGGATGTTTTAGATGTGGAGACATGGGTCACATGGTGAAGGATTGCCCTCAACCTCAGAAACCACATGTCTTGGAGCCCACTAGACAACAGCCTCAAAGAGTGAACCCCCAGAGGCAGGCTACTGCTGCAGAGAAAGGAAAGAGACCTGTTACACAGGGACGTGTGTTTGCCTTAGATAAGGAGACCGCTGACACTTCTGCAGAAACTATAAGAGGTACACTCTTTGTCTGTAATCATAAGGCTCATGTGTTGATAGATCCAGGATCCACGCATTCGTTCATTTCTGAGCATTTTGCATGTAGATTAAATTTAAAGTTTGAACCCCTAGAGTATATACTACATGTAAATACCCCTATGCGTGAATCCCAGAGAACTGAGTTAATCTGTAGAGGATGTGAAATAAAGGTGGGAGATAGAGTGATGTTAGCAGATCTAATCATGTTGAATATACATGGGTTTGATGTAATTTTGGGAATGGATTGGCTAGCAACCAATCGAGTGAGTTTAGACTGCTACACTAAGATTGTAACTTTCTCCCTACCTGAACCTTACAGTGTACGGTGGAGATATTGAGAAAATGAATATGTGAAATTCTAGTAAGTAATTTGAGAATTTTAATATTATTTTGGAGAATATTAAATATGATTGTTCATGTGAAGGTTATGAGACACTCATCTCAGACGATGAACGGGAACATCTGAGGATTAAGGATATACATGTGGTGTGTGGATTTCTGGATGTTTTCCCAGATGAGTTGCTAGGTTTGCCACCAGAGAGAGAGCTAGAGTTTACCATTAATTTGGTACCAGATACTCAGCCGATCTCTAAACCTCCCTACAGGATGGCATTAATGTAACTTGAGGAATTGAAGAAACAACTATAGGAGTTATTGGATCAAGGGTTTATTAGACCCAGTGTTTCACCGTGGAGAGCACCAGTATTATTTGTTAAGAAGAAGGATGATAGTCTCAGATTATGCGTAGACTACCGGTTGTTAAATAAAGCCACGGTGAAGAATAAATACCCACTGCCTAGGATTGATGATCTACTAGATCAGCTGAGAGGGGCCTCAGTCTTCTCTAAAATTGATTTGAGATCGGGCTATCACCAATTGAGGATCAAGGAAGAAGATATTCCAAAGACGGCCTTCAGGACGAGGTATGGCCATTATGAATTTCTGGTGATGTCCTTTGGATTGACGAACGCCCCTGCAGCATTTATAAGATTAATGAACGAGGTGTTCAGAGACTATCTAGATAAGTCTGTGATAGTCTTTATTGACGATATCCTGGTGTACTCTTGGTCATATGAGGAGCATGCACAGCATTTGTGGTTAGTACTTCAGATACTCCGAGATAAGCAATTATATGGAAAGCTTAGTAAGTGTGAGTTTTGGCTGGATCGAATAGCTTTCCTTGGTCATATAGTCTCAGAGGAAGGGGTATCAGTGGATCCAAGTAAAGTAGAAACTGTGCTTAACTGGGAAAGATCGAGGACAGTTACTGAGGTGCGAAGCTTCCTTGGTTTGGCAGGGTATTACAGAAGATTTATGGAAGGATTATCCAAGATTGCCCCTCCTTTGACTAAACTCACGCGTAAGGAGACTCCGTTCATATGGATCGATCAGTGTGAGCTCAGTTTTCAGGAGTTAAAGAGGAGATTGACAATGGCACCTGTATTAACTATTCTTGAGGGATCAGGAGGGTTTTCAGTGTATAGTGATGCATCTCATCAAGGATTAGGGTGCGTGCTTATGAAGCATGTAAGAGTGGTCGCATATGGATCGCGACAGTTGAAAGACCATGAGCGGAATTACCCCACGCATGATCTGGAGTTAGCCGTTGTGGTATTTGCCTTGAAGATCTGGCGACACTACTTATATGGGGAAAGATTCCAGATCTTCACTGATCACAAGAGTTTGAGATATCTCTTTGATCAGAAGGAGTTAAACATGAGACAAATGAGATGGATGGAACTCCTTAAGGACTATGACTACGAGATTCTATATCATCCGGGTAAGGCGAATGTAGTTGCTGATGCCCTGAGCAGGAAGAGTATGATATCTGCTATGATGATCAGGGAATGGGATTTACTGGAGCAGTTCGTCGAACTCCGGATCAGAGTTAAAGAGATAGAGACTGGATTTTTGGCTAGCTTGCGGATAGAGCCCAGGATCATGGATCAGATTAGAATTGGGCAGCGCAATGATCAGAGGTTTATAGATGTGGTTAGCCAAGCTGAACAGAGTTTACAGTCGGATCTCACAGTCAGTGAGGATGGATTGTTGAGATTTGGAGGACGGATTTGTGTACCGGACGAAGATACCCTAAAGAGATAGATACTGAGAGAATCTCACTGCTCGCGATACACCATGCATCCAGGGAGTACTAAGATGTACCGAGATTTGAGGAAGGTGTACTGGTGGAGTGGTATGAAGCGAGACGTGGCAGAATATGTGGCCAGATGTTTAGTATGCCAACAAGTGAAAGCTGAGCATCGAAAGCCTGGAGGACTACTACAGCCTTTACCTGTACCTACATGGAAATGGGAGCATGTCACTATGGACTTTATTATGGGTTTACCGAGGACCTGAAGAGGTCGTGACGCTATATGGGTTATAGTGGATAGATTGACCAAGAGTGCCCACTTCCTTGCCATCAAGAGCACAGATACTGTGGATGCCTTAGCTGAGCTGTATGTCAACGAGATAGCTAGATTACATGGGGCTCCAGTGAGTATTACTTCTGATAGAGATTCTTGATTTACTTCTAGATTTTGGACCCAATTTCAGGAGTCCATGGGATCTCGATTGAGTTTTAGTACCGCCTATCATCCTCAGATAGATGGTCAGTCAAAGAGGACTATTCAGACCCTGGAGGATATGTTGAGGGCGTGTACGATGGATTTTAAGGGATCATGGGATGATCACCTGCCCCTAGCAGAGTTTGCTACAATAACAGCTATCATGCGAGTATTGGAATGACACCTTTTGAGGCTTTATATGGTAGGAGGTGTAGATCCCCTGTAGCTTGGGAAGAAGTCGGTGACAGAAAGATAAATGCTCCTGAGCTTGTTGAGCAAGCTGTACAGAGTGTGAAACTCATATGTGAGAGGTTACGGGCTGCACAAAGTAGACAGAAAAGCCACGCGAATGTGCGTAGACGGCCACTGGAGTTTGATGTTGGTGACGCAGTATTTCTGAAAATATCATCGAGTAAGGGTATCATGCGATTTGGGAAGAAATTAAAATTGAGTCCTCGATACATAGGACCAATCCAGATTCTTGGGAGAGTGGGAGAGGTAGCCTACAGATTGGCATTACCCCTACAGATGTCCGGAATACACATTTTTTTCATGTGTCTATGTTGAGGAAGTACCACCCGGACCCTTCTCATGTCATAGAGTATGACGAGATGGACATACAAGAGGACATGAGCTACATTGAGGAACCCATCCGGATTCTCGATAGAAAGGAGAAGGTACTTAGAACCAAGAGCATCCCATTAGTGAAAGTTTTGTGGAAACATCACTCAATGAAAGAGGCAACGTGGGAACTGGAGAATCTCATGAAGGAGAAATACCCCCATCTATTTGATGAGTTGAGTTGAATTTGGAGGACCAAATTCTTTTTAAGGTGGGGAGGATGTGAGATCTGAGAATTTTAGATATATTTTAATGATGTAATAAGAACTTGAAGTGTAATTTATTGAGCTAAGTGAATTGTGGAAATTATATTTGGAGATTTATGTGTAAGTGTTTAACATAAGTGTGAAACTAAGAGGTCAGATCGATCTTGGAGAAGGAGAGATCGATCTGGTAAGTTAAAAACGACAAGGAAGGAGGAATTTAAGGAGCAGATCGATCTCCAATGGAAGAGGATCGATCTCCTTATGATTCTGTTTGAGAGAAGATCGATCTCATGAGGAAGGGATCGATCTCCAAATGTTTCTGTTTGGGAGAAGATCGATCTCCTCAAGGAGCAGATCGATCTCATAAAGCCATAAAGAGATCGATCTCACCCCTCGACAGATCGATCTCCTAGGCATAAAATTGCCCCAAATTGTCCCCAAATTCAAATGCAAATCGATCTCATCAAGAGCCAGATAGATCTCCTACCCTCAGTCTACATAAGGAACCCCTGCTTTCTCCTGTAATTTCATTTTCTCTCTCTTCCAAACCCCATTTCTATCGAAGCCCTAGCTTTCTCACTCATCCAAAGCACCCATTTTCGTCCGAATCAGAGGTTATGGCAAGAAGGGAAGTTGTTCCTCATTAAAGGGAGAACAACATACTTGGAAATCGAAAGACAGATTGAATCGAGGCAAGAGATAAGCTCTCCACAAGTTTTGGGTAATTTCTAAACCTCGATCTTGATATTTGAGATGATTTTGGTGATAATGGTTGTTGGCATTGTGTTGAAGTAGCTGGAAAATGATTAGGGATTGATGAAATTACAATGTAGTTGGTGTGATAATGATATTTAGCAATTTTCGTAATTTTGGGAATTTTGAGTTATAAATGAAAATTTAGACAATGTGGTGGATTAGCATAGATATTGTGGCATAGGAAGCGTGGAATGTTGAGATGTTGCGAATGAGATTGTGGATTGTGATAGAGTTACGGGAATTGAGAGATTTGAGGTGTTAAGAGCAATTATGCTCGATTTTGAGAATTGAGGTTACTGTGATGATGAGTATTGATGTTTTAACATCATTTGGACAGCTCGGAAGTTCCAGAGTGGAATGCGAGACTAGTTCGTGACAAGGGGGAAACAATTGCACTATACGAGGTGCAAAGAGGTAAGGGAAACTAAACCATTTATGTATGTGATTTGTGAACTATTATAGCATGAATTGCGATTTATAAAACAAGCATGTTTGATGTGTTGTGTTTGATGAGAATGCACACGATTTTATAGCCGGTTGGAGCCCAATGTTTTTATGAGAAATGAATTGGGCTTTACGTTAAGGCAATATTGAGATTTGAGAAATGTGTGCGTGTTTTGCGGGTTGGGACTCGGTTTTAATATGTTTTGTGTTGAGTACAAAACGGTTTTAAATGAGTTTTATGAGAAAGAAACCATTATGAGTTCTACGTGAAGGCAAACCAGTTTTACATGATAATGGCTATTGATAAAGACTTAGGTGTGTAATTTTGAGTATACACCGGGCATTGCTCTGGTAGCATGTAAGCCCGATTCTTCTCCATTCTGGTAACGTTAGAAACCCTAAATCTGTGGCTATGCCACGTATATTTGGTGGCCGTTGCCACGTGAGAAACCCTAAATCTGTGGCTATGCCACGTATATTTGGTGACCATTGCCACGTGAAACCCTATTCTGTGGCTGTGCCACGTGTGAATCTAAATCAGTGGCCATGCCACGTGTGTTTGGTGGCTACTCCACGTGCATTATTATTACAGTGATTTTATCACGTTATTTGAGAAAGCCATTATCGCATTATTCTCACAATGCTTGTTACTGCTCTATGCTGAGCCTTTTACTTCATGTTTCCACATGATTTTGAGATATGAAGATGTTGTTTTGAGAACTTTCATGCTATGGTTTTCAAATGAGTATACTGAGTTTCACGTGCAAGTAAATATTTTATGATGTGTATTATGGTTTATATAACGAGTCCCTTACCCCCTTACTGAGCGATTTAGAAGCTCACCCTGTTTTCCTTCCCCCCAGATTTCTTCAACTGAAAAAGGGTTTCCCCGCGACGTACGGAGTAGTGGCTAGTGGAGGACTTGAGCTCCAGGCCATATATTGTGTTTTGAGGTATCCTTTATCTTTTCATGTACCCAGACAATTATTGTAATTACAGACACTTGATGTATAACATTGTATGGGATGTATTAGGATTAATTAACTTGAGATCGAGTAAGGTATATGATATAATATATACTATCTAATGATGAGATCCTGATGTATGATATATATATATATATATGATGATGTATGACACTGCACAGGAATGCACCCTTAATTGTGATTTGATGAGTAAAAAGTTGTTAAATTTGCCCTATTTTCTGCATTTCCGGGGCGTGACATTCAATCCTCACTGTACCAGCTCACCCTCGGCTTTCACTCTCTCTCGGTTTCCAGATTTTTCCTACTTTCGTTTCTTCTTCAGTTGCTCTGCTTCTCGGTCTGCTGCTGTTTCCCAGCCTTTCCTTTCGGTTTCAGCCTTGGTCATCTTCTCTTCTTCTTCTCCTTCCCTTCTCCGTCGGCCTTCCAGCCTTTTCTTCCTTTTTCTTCCCTTTCTCCTTTCTCTTCTTTCTTCCTTTCTCTTATTTCTTTCCCTTTCGGCCGACTAGTCCTCTCTTCTTTTCTTCTTCCTCAGCCAGCCCTCTCCTCCTTCCTTTCTCCTCTTCTCTTCTTTCCTTTTCTTCTTCCTCGGCAGAACCAGCTCTCCCCTTCTTTCTTCTCTTTTTCCTCTTCTCCCTTCCCTTTCCTTTCCTTTCAAGCTCACCGCTCGTCTTTGTTTTTTTTTCTCAATTCGAAATGGGAGTAGACAGAATTGGCTTTCAAAGCCAATTCCGTACAATGCTTTGTATATTTATATATTATATTATTATATATATTTATATTATATTAATATATATTATTTGTTTATGATTTTTATGGTTATTGTTGTTTTATTTTTTTGTGTTCATCTATCAATTCCTATTTTTTTTCATTTAATCATTTTTATTTTTATTTGTCTCATGCTTTATTTATTTATTAATACTTATATATTATATACTATACATTTCATAGTATATATATCTATATATATATATATATATATTTGTTATATATATATATATTATTATCCATATATTTAAATGTCATGTATATTTATACATACATGTACACCTATGTATATATATATATATATCTATATATACACATTTTCTTGTAAGATTATCCAAGGACATAATATCCATGCATTCCATGAAATTCTCATTATTTCGAAAATGAAATATTATCGGGATTTCATCACTCCTCACGAATTCTCGATACAAGTTTTTACATTAACAATAAAATTTTCCAATCCCTCCGTGCTTGCATTTGCTTCATCACTTCTTGTATTTTCGGGTTCCTTGTCACTCGTGGGCCTCTCGGCTCCTATACTCTCCGAGCCCTATAACGAATATTCACACTTCCATTAAATCATGTTATTTTTATTCTTACATAGTCTAATTAAATATAGGAATTTTGTGGGGTTTACATTCTCCCCACCTTTAAGGAATTTGGTCCTCCAAATTCCTCTTGGTCCTTCAAAATAGATGAGGGTACCTCTAGACGCTGTTAAGTCTCTCGGGTGGTGAGGTATTTTTAAAAACCTTTATTGGCTGTCAGACTTGACCACGCAAACCGATTATGGAATACAAATATTCATGATTCAATTTCAATAAGGAAATAGGTTACCAAACTTATCACAATTTCGCATTTATCCTTAGTGAGAACTTATTCTCAATTCATATCACTTGATCCGAATCATTTCAGATACCAGAGATATTCGTACTTACATACATCTCTCATTCCAATATGACTCATATATTCAAGATTTTTCATCAATAGACAAAATCATAAAATTTATTCCTTAACTGCAAGGCTTACATCAAACTTACTAGGTAAAGACAAGGTTACAGTCTAAACTTACACGGTTGGTGGCTAGCCAATCCATACCCAAAATTACATCAAAGTCGTACATGTTCAACAAAATTAGATCTGTTAATATGATCCTATCTTCTACCTTGATTTCACAATTCCTACACACCACATCTGTCCTAGGCAAAGATTCTTCCATGAGTGACAGGTTCCTTGCCATTCTCTGCTGCGGTAGCCCGTCTCTGTGGGAATTGTCTCTGGGGAGCTTGCCATTCAGGTTATCGTGGTAGCTCCAGGAGCTGTGGAATCTAATTTTGTGGGCAATCATTTACCACGTGCCCCCTCTGTCCACACACAAAGCAGCTCCCTATGGCTCGGTAACAAATACCTTCATGGGGTTTGCTGCACTTCCTACATAACTTCCCATACTACTGCGGACCTCTGGTAGTCTGTGGAGCAGGTACAAGAACTGTGGGCCTATCAACCCTAGTCCTAGACTCACCTGTCCTTTGCCTCTTAGGCTGGCCCCTCCGAAAATCTTGCCTCACCCACTCCATCTGCATACTCTCATCTCTGTTCTTTCCCTTAAGGCCATACTCCGTCTGTGTAACATTCAGGCCCCTCTCAATCATCTGTGCTCTGCCCAGGGCATCCTGAAATTCAGTAATCCATAACCCTAAAAGTTAATCTTGGATAGCTGGCCTTAACCTACTAGAAACCTCTCAGTCTGACATTCTTCATTCTGGAGCATCTCCGGATCATACCTCATTAGCATAGTGAACTTACTTTCGTACTCATCCACAGTCATACTGCCTGGTACTAAATTCAAAAAGTCCATCCTCAACTTCTGCTGGGTAGCTAGTGGAACATACTACTTCCTAAAAGCTGTGGAGAATGCATCCCAACTAATCACCAGATGCTGAGCAGTCAAAAAGACCTTGGTAAATCCCTACCAATACTCAGCTTAGCCCTGCAGCATGTAGGTGGCCATGGAAACCTTCTCAACATAAGGACACCCCAAAAAATTGAAGATCTTCCCAAGGCTCACCAGCCACTCTTCAGTCTCTACTGGATTCTTAATTCCCTCAAATGCTTGAGGCCTCATCTCCAGGAAATCCCTAATCCTACCGACATCTCTTTCCTCCCTTCGGGCTTGTACAGGAGGCTGATACGCCATAGGTACTGGAGGAACTGGTGGAGGAGGAGGTGGTGGTGCTTGTGGAGGAGTGTCACGACCCAAACTACCCAAAAATCAAGTTAATTTTTCGAGTTTTGTTATTTCTATTTCATACTTACCTTTCCTCTGATCGTGACCACACTCCACTAACAAATTGGGCTGTGCGTCAATGCCAGTCCCACCATTCAATTACCATCTAACTTATTTCTTCTCCAGTCATTTATAATTGTTTACATTATTTATACATCCCCTAAAGTTACTTACAACCATGTTACTGTGCTATGCTTATGTAGATACAATAAGTACAAGTGTATATACCTTAAATGATGGGTAGCAGCGGATATCCGGAATGCAGTACTGAGTCGCCTCAACTTCAACTGGAGATTATCTGTGGGAGAAAATGAAAGGGGTGAGCACATCAAGCTCAGTAAGGCAATCCTACGAACAAGTAGGTAACCATACTACCTACATGAACGTAGTGCCATGCATAAACCACCCTTTCTCTACACATTTTAAAACAAATGATATGAATTATGATGTTATGTAAAACACATTTGCACGAAAAATTCAACATGCAATTATTTCAAATCATTTCTTTCTCAATTAAAATTTTCACAATAAAGTCAGGACTCAACCCCTCCTTTGGGTGATCCTGACTCACACAAAACCATAAAAATCGATTTACATTCACACATGGGTTTAAAAAGCATGGAAATACCATCATGCAAATTTAGTTTAAAACCCAGTTTCAAACATCGTCAAGATCATCAACATGCGAGACTAGGCAACGTCTGTATATCGGCAATAACCAGGACTATGGCCATATGTGTCCTTGGGAGTTCCTCAGCTACACGGATCCTAGTGTGCGGGTTCTCACCATGATCGGGAACCGCCCAGGAGGTGGGTCAATCCATCCCGTCAGTCTTATCCGATCCCAGGCATCCGAAGATGCTGCATCCGGAGATGCCGTATCCGAAGATACCACACGGTACATCGTACTCCATGCTACTTGCACGGTACATCGTACTCCGTGAACCCATATAATATCTCTATACTCATGCCATGTCTCAAAAAGCACGTGCGGACCTATTTAATCGGTGACACACAGTCTACCCGATACTCCTGTCATGCCCCGCTTTCGGGAACCCTTCTATCCATACATTCTCTACTACGGTTGGGCTGTGAGAAGATGCAATTACTAAAAATTTATTTATTTACAGCGGAATATTTAAAACTTAAATTCACACTCCCAGGTATGTGTGTAAATACACAAAATTAATTGTATAAATACCAAGTGTTTACATATCATCCCCATAATACTGATTACAATTTCAAGATATAACTGTGCGATACAATATATTAGATACAAAATACTCGTGTATACAAATCTTATACCTTTGCGGATTGTGGGAGCTGTTCAACACAAAAGACTTAGAGACCACCGCTCTCTTACTTCTCAGTACCTGGAGGGGGAAAAATAGTGGGATGAGCAAACCACGGCTCAGTAAGGAAATGTATGCTAGCAGGTAGATATCGTACTACCTACATAGCCCATGCATGCATAAACCAAAACCATGTTTTCGTTATAAATGGAAATATCATACGAACAATGCATTTAAATTCATATTTCTCAAGAGCATTTTCGTGTAAATCAAATGTCAAACTTCCATTTAAAACATGCTCATAAATAGTGCCCTCATGGCACGAATGTGAAATCAGAGATTTATTGAAACACAAAATCTCTTTCACTTCTCAAATCATTCTCTTTCACAAATCTCTTTCTTTTTCTGAGATTGTCTCTGTTTCTCGATTCTCTGAGACAGGCATGGAATTTTAGGCAATCAAATATCCACGACTTATGGCCACAGTCAGTGATCCCAGGCCTCACTGATCGGGTGTGCACAGGGTATCACTTCGCCTGAAGGGGGATGGGTCAGTCCTACCCTCCGGCTCATCTCAATCCACCTCATCTCCTCGTATACTCACGGTGAAGATACGTCGTGTGTCATCTACGCGATACTCGTACTCACGTGCACCCAGCACGGTACATAGTATACCAACGGGTGACTACACTGTTCTACGTACAACCGTGGACCCAAGTCCATACTCCAACTCCGATGGACTTTTTATCCTTGAACCATGTCTCATATACCAGGCGAGCAAGCAGCGTGACACACAGTCAACGCAAAGCTCCAGCGCGGTACGATCTATCGTTAAGGCCCAGCCCGTTCAATTGGCCGTCGGCTGGTATCCCCTTGGGTCCCAGACCCCCAGGTTTACCTTAACTCAACAAAACAGGTACGAGCATAGTTCTCGCACTTTCTCAAAACCCCCGTGCGAGTTAAAACTCCAACACGGTACATCAAGGCATTAAAACAGGTGTAAGCTAGCGCTTCAACACCAAATCACATCTCAAAACTGATAGAAGGCTATTTTCTCTTTTTAAAAATTCAAAACATGTTTATTCATACAGCATGCTTCTTCATGCTAAAACATGTAAAATTAGCCAACCTATCATCAACATTTCTCAATCATCAATCACAATATAAAATTGAGAATTTCATTGAAAACATGCATATCATGCTATTTCCTTACCCTATCCCATTTCTCAATACATATATATACATCATAGTACTTTTCATATTTCCACATCATTTCATAAACTTATAATTTCGTACTAGTCCTAGCAATATATCTACGAAATTGCTGTAATTACGTACGAACATCTCTATAGCTAACACACAGTCCCTTACCTCGTTCTACTTGTGTGCAACTATCTGCCTTTATGCTTCTCGCGTTCTCATCTCGACTTGCTCCGGCGTATCATCCGAAACTGAAATTCATCCACCAACATTTGAGTTAATGTTTCTAACTCTTATTCAACTAAGCATTTATCCAATGCCTTAATTACACATTTTTACCCTTTGTGGTAAATCTCCCAATTTGTCCTAATATCAACATTTCCAAACCATTTCCACAACATACTCATCCACTCAAGATATCTCATTCATCATAAACACTCCCACACTCCACTTTCTCACACTTGACTATTTCTAAGCTATAGTCATTTCATACCATTTTAGGTAATTCTATCCACAATATGCACACCCAAATATCTTTATAATCATTAACTAACCCAATGTACTTGGATTTGTGCATTAGAACTTACCTCATTGGATTTCCTCTTGCTCCAATTAGGATTGCCCTCTATTTCTTCAATCCTTCAAATGGGAAATTGCCTCTAGACTATGTTGTTATTCTCTTTGATGTGAACAACTTTGTCTCTAATAGCCTCTCCTTAAATCTCACTGAAAATGGCTGGATTTAGGAGTGAGAAACTAGATTTCTTTGAGTTGAAGTGAAATGGAATTGTTTTCCCCGAAATTCTGATGTTCCAACTGCTCCCATTTATAGTTTTGACTTGATGAGATCGATCTTCCTTGGGTGGAGATCGATCTGTTCCTCAAAAATCCCTCTTTTCTGAGACGTTTTAAAGGTAGGAGATCGATCTGTCGAGACTGGAGATCGATCTGCTGTCAAACAGAAGCTTAAGGAGATCGATCTGGTCTTAGGGGAGATCGATCTGCTTCCAACCCGAGAGCTAAGGAGATTGATCTGCTTCCTTTGGAGATCGATCTGTTCCCTTCCATTTCTCACATAAGAGCATTCTGGCTCTCCCAGATCGATCTCTCATCCTCTGAGATCGATCTGGCCTTCACAAATTCCAGATTTTCCTGCAGTTTTTCTGCAATAACCCTTACCAAACACCCTTAATTTACTACCATGATCATTTCCTCATTCATTCATCTTTGAGACTTGAAAATGGGATCCATCCTCACTACATACACATTAAAACTTATGTAGAATCTTTGTATGACCAAATATATACGATATTACTCGAATGGAAATATACACTTATGTAAATCTTCCCTTCCATTTTACTATACTACTCATATCCCATTTCGATCACATTCTTCTCGTATTCAAGTTCATTTCCTCCTACTCACTCATAATGCAACTTGTACGTATAATCACAATTCTTACTACAAGTGCGTACATAATCTTATGAACTTACATTGTATACACTTCACATTACAATACATCATCTTACTTATGATTTTATTTACATTCCCATGTTCCTATATATATAGCTATACATATACGGGGTCTCACAACTCCAAGCACGGCTTATCGCATGTTCTCATAAAATCAGTACGAGAAATTTTATTGTGACGGCCAACCCCTGCCCGGCCAACCCCTGCCCGACCAACCCCTGCCAACGGCCATGGCAACCCTTCTTGGGCCCATCGACAACGTTGGTGGTCAACAACGGGTGGTCCAACAACGGGTGGTGCAACAACGTCAACAAGTCCAACGTATTGTCCGTTGATGCTCAGCACTCTCATCAATCAAGTAAAACTGGCAGAGCCCGTTTTACATCCCCACAAGGCCACCAACCTCATCCCTCACTCTCACCCCACCTAAGAGGTCTTTTGAGCCTGTTGGGCCTTTTGGCTGACTCCAAGGGCAGACAGCGCTACTCCACAAATCCAGTAAATCTAGTGCGAGCTAAGCTCAACACTTTGTATATAAATCACATGAAAATCTTATAAAATCTGGTGCGAGTTAGACTCTAGCACCGTGTCACGAAAAAGCATGTGAAATCTGGTGCGAGTTATACTCTAGCACCTATGCATGTAAAACTCTAGTGCGAGCTCTCGCTCCAGCACCAATGCATGCATCACCCAAATCAAAACATCGTGCGAGCTGAGCTCTAGCGCGTCACATGTAAATAAAAACATGTAGGCGGCTCTGTTTTCTCAAAATAGTTTCCAAAACAGTTATATCGTTGAAAGTATGCAATGCTGTGCATTTTCTTTCAAGGTTAGCCAGCCTACTCATGCATGCATTAAAATGTCTCCAGAATGAGCAGAACCCTCTTGTTCTTGCTCCTCCCAATTTTTCCTAAATTTATAAATTTTACCCTTAACAAGGGTATTTTAGTAATTTGCCCATTCGAGGCACTAAAATTATTATTCGACCTCTAGACCCTTCAGATAAATTTTAAAGACTGCATATGAACTTGAAATTGCGTAAAGTTTACCTCTAGCAGTCCGTAGAATTCCCTTACCTTATTTTTCTGTCGAGTCTGACTTTTTCTTTTCCACTGTTGTCTCGTCGCGCAGTCCGATATGCTCCCAATCAAATGTCCGAAACTGCGTATAATTATTTCTCAGGTCAGATAACATACAATTTAATTGTATTTCCTATTTTTTGGGCTTAATTTAAATCATTGGGCCCATTTACCCCTATTGGGCCCGATTACACCTTAATGGGCCTTAATCGGCCTTAAGCCCGTTTTCCACTTAATTTTCACATTATCGAGGCCTATTGGGCTCATTGGGCCCACTAATAATTTATTGGGCCTCGTTCTAATTCTCGAATAGCTAAATTTAATATTTACGATAATTTATCTAAATTTCCATAATTTAATTCAATTTATGCGGAATTTAAATTCATATCACGCATAACGATGTAAACTGTCATAAATAAGGGTCACTTACCCGAGATTCCCTGCTAGTATGAAATTCGAGGCTATCTCGAGCTCTCGGTGGATGCCAATCGTCGAGCTACATAATTTCACAATTTTTCGGGTAAGTTTCCAGTCGAAAATTAATTAAATAAAATATTCCAAAATTTAAATCGGTCAATTTGACCGCTTATCGACTTACCCAAAGCTCAATTGCATCACTGAAATTTTCTCCAATTTTTTCCTCTTTTTCTTTTTCCCTTTTTCTTCCTTTTTTCCTCCTCTTTTTGGCTGAACCAGTTCAGTCCGGTTCGGACCAGTTCAGACCGTCGGTTCACTCCGATTCGGTCGGTTCACCACCGGTTCACTGCCTTGTCGGCCGGTTCTCCGCCGGCTTCCACCGCCAGTGGCTCCACAAGGTTGTCCGCACCTCGAATCTGGCCTCGGCTTCATCCAAGGCCGCCGAAAAGTCGTCGGTCCGGCTGTTCTCCTCTTCGCCGTCGGTGGTTCCCCCTTTTTTCGTCGATTTCGGCGCCGTCCGTCGGTTTCGCCAGCCGTGGCCACCACCGATCGCATCGTCTAGGCCTGGGAGTCTTCGGCTGGGGGTGGGGTCGGCCAGATCGGCGCCGTTCGCCGCCGATCGGAGCTCTTTCTCCCGCGGCTTCTCTCCCCCGATCCGCCGAATTTCGGCGTCGGTAGGCTGCACCGTCGGTACCATCTTGCTCGTCGGGCGTCGCTCTACGTTTTTCGACCTTCTCCTGGGCTCAACGGTCGCTGGTGGCTCGCCGGTCTCCCTCCCCGTTTTTGGCTTCCGTTTTCGTTTTCTCTCCCCGATTTTCGTTTTCTAACCTTTTTTTTTTCAATTCTTCTGTTCTTTTTTTTTCATTTATTTTATCAATTATTATTATTATTATTATAATTTATTTAATTATTACACTATTCATTAAAAAACTCTAAATGCCCAAAATATCTACACTTATATTATTTTTATTTTAATTTAATTTATTTAATTTAAATTTAATTTATTAAATATATTTTTCTCCAAATTTTCGATATTATTCCTTCGCGCTTTTCGAGATATCGTTCCGGTAAATTTTTCGGTATTTTTAAAATTTTCGAATCTTGATCAATTGACCCAAAATTTATAATTTCCTTATTATCGATCAAGATATCTTACATCCTTATTTTTAATTAAAATTTTCTTATCGCCCTAATACCGGATTTTGGTATTTTTACCATTTTACCCCTGCTCTTATTTCGAAAAATCAATTTTTAACCTGACCTTCCTTCATACATCCCCCATCTTTTCTTATTTAATTTTCGTATTTTAATTAAATTCGGGTCTTACAACTCTCCCCCACTTAAGGAATTTGGTCCTCCAAATTAGAACCAAGTCATATGAGTCCATATACAACTCCGGGTACATCGATCGTATCATACTCCTTTAATTCTCATGTGATCTTTTCTCCGGAGTGTATTACTACCAAAAGACTTTAATTAGGGAGATCGTCTTAAACTTCCATACTTTCTCTTTCCTGTTTAATGCCCGAATCATCTTCTTCCATATACTTATATTTGCATTACGCTGGACTGTTGGATCTCATATCCTATCACCTATGTTGGATCTGGATAGTATTCTCGAAGTATCAAAAGATGGAACACATCGTGGGTGCCTGCTTATTCAATTGATAACACCAACCTACAGGTCTTATCTTCCACTTGTCCAATCTCTCAAAAGATTCAATCCAGCGAAACTCAATTTACCTTCTTCCAAAAGCTCGCTATGTCCTTATTCTCTTAGGACAAGAAATATTTCAACCATACTAATTCACCAAGGGTGAATTCCAATACTTGTCTATCTGCTCTGAGGTGTTCTTAATCTCTCATCCTTAACTAAACATCCTCAAAGACTTATTATCCAAGGTCGAATATAATTCTATCTGTCACCCACTTTTTCTTATCCAATTTGGGGAACAACCCCTACAGCCATACACTGTCTCATATCTTGTTATCCCGATACTCAACTGCCGACTGTCGTTATTGGCGACTTCAATTTGTGACAACTGATCATTCCAGGAGCTTATAAAATCAAGGGCACACGCTTTCATCGGATCCTCCAGAACTTGTACAGTCCTCTCTGACTGACCATCTGTCTGAGGATGGAAAGCTGGTGCTAATACTCAATCGGGTTCCCATAGCTTCCTAAAAATATCCTCAAAGGTAGGAAGTGAAGCGGGAATCCCTATATGATATCATGCTCACTGGAACGCTACATAATGTTTCACAACCTTTCTTATACATAAATTCTCATACATACTCTGAGTATCTGGGGAGTTCATAACCAGAAGGTGGGTAGACTTAATTACTCTATCGACTATCATCCAAATAGCCTCGTAATTCACCTGGGTTCTCTGTAACCCATCATAAAATTTATGGAGACTTGCTCTCATTTTTCGTGCCGTGTCGATATAGGTAGGTGCTGCAATAACTCTGCAGACTTTTAATACTCTACCTTACTCTGTTGACATACTAGGCACTTTTTCACAATCTCTATCATGTCTCTTTTAACATCTGACCACCAATACCCTTTTTGAGATTTTAATATATTCTTATTACCTTTCGTATGCACTGTATATCCTGAAGAGTGAGCTTCTGAAAAAATTACTATCTCATCAACTGTGGTCCTGGGGAGCACTCATACTGTCTCTAAACCTCTCTGAAATCATTATCATACTCTGTGAACTCTATCACTGTACCCTTCTGAATCTGACCCAAACTATCGACATCGTGTCGATCATCACGCTAAGCCTGTCAAATTCGGGCACTCTAATTCGATTCAAATCTCAGGCTAGCTGTCACACAATCACTGTCATCATCAGAAGGGATCGCATCAATACTGAGGTTCACAACTGCTTTAGCTACTCACGCTCCCTGACCATCATATGTAGTACCATCCCGAGGCTCTTTCTGCTCAAAGCATCAGCCATTACATTAGCCTTTCCTGGGTGGTACAATTTTCACAAATCAAAATCTCTCAGAAGCTCTAACCCACTATGTATTCTCATATTCGCCTCTTTCTGTGAAAACAGATACTTGGGGCTTTATAATCAGTGCATACCCAAAATTTCTCACCATGTACATAATAGTACCATATCCTCGGTACAAATACTGTTGCCAACTTTAAATCATGGGTCAGATAGTTTATTTTATGATCAAGGAGTTGTCTGACTCCATACTTGACTATCTCCCCATTATACATCAATACACAGCTCCTTCATAATTTTGAGGTATCCATACTCACTGAAAACCTCTTGAGCTGTTGGGTATGGTGAAATTAATCACAGTGGTCAGTTCATACTTCACTACATCGAAATTCATGTCACATCTATCATCTTATTCCAAGACCACGTTTTCATAATTAAACATGTTAACAAGGTATATCCTTTTAGAACTCGCAGCAACCCATTTGTAAAAGCCATTTCTAATTGTTGCTTATAAATCGCCCTAGACTTTAACTACACCCAACATATCATCGATAATGATGATTACAACTCGATCCAATCCTTGACTTATCCACGTATAAGCGTATAAGATCCTTCAAAATCGCTTACGTTTTCAGGTACTAACCTGCGTCATTTCCTTTTCTTATCTTAACGGCTCTTATTAAATTTTTACTATGATAACCTTTATGATTTGTCGAATTTTTTTATTCTTATCATCTTGGTAAAGGTATCCTAACGCTAAAGTTATCTATTACGACGATCGATTTCACGTTATAGGTTATACATATATACTTTTAGACACTGTCAAGTCTTCAGGCGGGGAGGTATTTTGAAATACTTTTATTAACCTTTAGACTTAACCACAACTACGTTATATCTCAGTCTCTGTGGTCACAATTTATATTCGTTACTAATTGCTTTAATCCTAATGACTCCATATCGTAAGGATGTTCTTACCTAGCATATATCTCTTACTCCAATACATCTTGTATTCAGAATCTATCTTATCTTAAAGATTATCTCCTTCGTATGTCAATTATAATGAAACTCTTGTCATTATTCATTTCGCGAGTACAATCCTTTACTCCTTTAATTTCAACTGTTGCACCCCTTTTTATTACTTAAAATCTGTATATCCATATTCCGTTAATCCTCCTCTAATGGGGCACTCATTTATCAGTATTGTGCCCAATAATGTAGGCATTCATGCCTTTTACTCACTTATATGCGAATGAAGGCGGTATAAATAAATATGTGGCACCAGGATCAATAAACATATGTACTTCATTATTCATAACAAGTGTGGTATCTTACACCACATCCACGAAACATCAATAGTGTCCTGGTCCAAGACATCCTCTCGCCTTCATCCAACAGCCTACTTTCCTTTTTCTTTTCGGCTATTGCCTCCCTTTTCGTTGCAGCTATACCAACGAAGTTTTTCTCTGTCTCTTTACTTTTTCTGTGGGGCGATCTCGCCCAACTTGTGCAACCAAAATCAATGGTCCATCTTACCACACTTAACGGCCATTTTCATTAATACAGTGTAGGTATAGACCCTCCTTCCGTGGTAGCCACCACACATTCCACACTGCTTACAGTGCTTACACTGCTACACTGCTTCGTAGCAGGTCGGGGTCCTCCAATCACAATGCCCCTCAACAGTGCCAAAATTAGATGCACTAGGGCCTTACCAATTATCTTACTCCATAACTCATCAAATCTAATCTTTAACCAATTACCATTTTCTCATTTTTAACATCTTTGTCATTTCTCGATTCTCTTTTCTGTCTCTATTTCAGCCCTCATTACCTTTCCCAATCTCAGAGGCGTGCAATTCGTGTTCTTATTTACCCAACTGTAAATCTGCGCACTGCCTCGGTATAAGTAATATCTCACGGGGCCAATCGGACTCTAGTTGAAAAGTTGAGCCCTTTCATGAGCTTCTAGACCTCTCGATTGTCACTTGTTTATAGTGTCGAGGTAATATCTGTCCAAGAATATAATTGAGTTGTATACTCATGAATTATACTCTTCAATAAATCAAATCCTCTGGGTCAGAGTAAGGACTTTAATCCGAAATTTCCTTTAAATCATGTCCGAGATATCCTGTCACCGGAATACATCCAATAAGATTTCTCATCTTAGCTATGGATGTTTAACACTTAAGATGGGTCGAGCGGGTTTCCACCAATGTTCCGCTGCGCCCTCTGATCTCATTCATAATCTGAGCAATTAGCTCCTCAAAATAATTCTCATGCTCCGCTTCAATCTCGCGAAGCGTGTCTCAATACTGTCCGATCTCTCTATCGGATTCAGTGGGGCATGCTCAATATTAGCCTCCATTTCAATTTCATCCTGGTTCTCACAGGTCAACTCAGCACGACTAGCAGGCTCAGGTCTACCTCTACGACCTCTGCCTCGTGCACTATCTCATCTAACGCGACTCATATTAGGCATTCCTGCATTCTCGACCATTTCTTAGTCAAAACCCATCTCGATATACACTATTGTATCTAACCAAGCACAGTAACACGGGGATGTAATTTTCTAATTACTGACACTGACACACATCAGACCAATTTCTGCTCTGATACCACCTTTATATGTCACGACCCAAACTACCCAAAAATCAAGTTAATTTTTCGCGTTTTGTTATTTCTATTTCATACTTACCTTTCCTCTGATCGTGATCACACTCCACTAACAAATTGGGCTATGCGTCAATGCCAGTCCCACCATTCAATTACCATCTAACTTATTTCTTCTCCAGTCATTTATAATTGTTTACATTATTTATACATCCCCTAAAGTTACTTACAACCATGTTACTGTGCTATGCTTATGTAGATACAATATGTACAAGTGTATATACCTTAAATGATGGGCAGCAGCGGATATCCGGAATGCAGTACTGAGTCGCCTCAACTTCAACTGGAGATTATCTATGGGAGAAAATGAAAGGGGTGAGCATATCAAGCTCAGTAAGTCAATCCTACGAACAAGTAGGTAACCATACTACCTACATGAACGTAGTGCCATGCATAAACCACCCTTTCTCCACACATTTTAAAACAAATGATATGAATTATGATGTTATGTAAAACACATTTGCATGGAAAATTCAACATGCAATTATTTCAAATCATTTCTTTCTCAATTAAAATTTTCACAATAAAGTCAGGACTCGACCCCTCCTTTGGGTGATCCTGACTCACACAAAACCATAAAAATCGATTTACATTCACACATGGGTTTAAAAAGCATGAAAATACCATCATGCAAATTTAGTTTAAAACCCAGTTTCAAACATCGTCAAGATCATCAACATGCGAGACTAGGCAACGTCTGTATATCGGCAATAACCAGGACTATGGCCATATGTGTCCTCGAGAGTTCCTCAGCTACACGGATCCTAGTGTGCGAGTTCTCACCATGATCGGGAACCGCCCAGGAGGTGGGTCAATCCATCCCGTCAGTCTTATCCGATCCCAGGCATCCGAAGATGCTGCATCCGGAGATGCCGTATCCGAAGATACCACACGGTACATCGTATTCCATGCTACTTGCACGGTACATCGTACTCCGTGAACCCATATAATATCTCTATACTCATGCCATGTCTCAAAAAGCACGTGCGGGCCTATTTAATCGGTGACACACAATCTACCCGATACTCCAAGCACGGCTTATCGCATGTTCTCATAAAATCAGTGCGAACGATTTTATTGTGACGGCCAACCCCTGCCCGGCCAACCCCTGCCCGGTCAACCCCTGCCAACGGCCATGGCAACCCTTCTTGGGCCCATCGACAACGTTGGTGGTCAACAATGGGTGGTCCAACAACGGGTGGTGCAACAACGTCAACAAGTCCAACGTATTGTCTGCTGATGCTCAGCACTATCATCAATCAAGTAAAACTGGCAGAGCCCGCTTTACATCCCCACAAGGCCGCCAACCTCATCCCTCACTCTCACCCCACCTAAGAGGTCTTTTGAGCCTGTTGGGCCTTTTGACTGACTCCAAGGGCAGACAGCGCTACTCCACAAATCCAGTAAATCTAGTGCGAGCTAAGCTCAACACTTTGTATATAAATCACATGAAAATCTTATAAAATCTGGTGCGAGTTAGACTCTAGCACCGTGTCACGAAAAAGCATGTGAAATCTGGTGCGAGTTATACTCTAGCACCTATGCATGTAAAACTCTAGTGCAAGCTCTCGCTCCAGCACCAATGCATGCATCACCCAAATCAAAACATCGTGCGAGCTGAGCTCTAGCACGTCACATGTAAATAAAAACACGTAGACGGCTCTGTTTTCTCAAAACAGTTTCCAAAACAGTTATATCGTTGAAAGTATGCAATGCTGTGCATTTTCTTTCAAGGTTAGCCAGCCTACTCATGCATGCATTAAAATATCTCCAGAACGAGCAGAACCCTCTTGTTCTTGGTCCTCCCAATTTTTCCTAAATTTGTAAATTTTACCCTTAACAAGGGTATTTTAGTAATTTACCCATTCGAGGCACTAAAATTATTATTCGACCTCTAGACCCTTCAGATAAATTTTAAAGACTGCATATGAACTTGAAATTGCGTAAAGTTTACCTCTAGCAGTCCGTAGAATTCCCTTACCTTATTTTTCTGTCGAGTCTGACCTTTTCTTTTCCACTGTTGTCTCGTCGCGCAGTCCGATATGCTCCCAATCAAATGTCCGGAACTGCGTATAATTATTCCTCAGGTCAGATAACATACAATTTAATTGTATTTCCTATTTTCTGGGCTTAATTTAAATCATTGGGCCCATTTACCCCTATTGGGCCCGATTGCACCCTATTGGGCCCGATTGCACCTTAATGGGCCTTAATCGGCCTTAAGCCCGTTTTCCACTTAATTTTCACATTATCGAGGCCTATTGGGCTCATTGGGCCCACTAATAATTTATTGGGCCTCGTTCTAATTCTCAAATAGCTAAATTTAATATTTATTACAATTTATCTAAATTTTCATAATTTAATTCAATTTATGCGGAATTTAAATTCATATCACGCATAACGATGTAAACTGTCGTAAATAAGGGTCACTTACCCGAGATTTCCTGCTAGTATAAAATTTAAGACTGTCTCGAGCTCTCGGTGGATGCCAATCATCGAGCTACATAATTTCACAATTTTTCGGGTAAGTTTCCAGTCGAAAATTAATTAAATAAAATATTCCAAAATTTAAATCGGTCAATTTGATCGCTTACCGACTTACCCGAAGCTCGATTGCATCACTGAAATTTCTCCAATTTTTTTCTCTTTTTCTTTTTCCCTTTTTCTTCCTTTTTTCCTCCTCTTTTTGGCTGAACCAGTTCAGTCCGGTTCGGACCGGTTCAGACCACCGGTTCACTCCGGTTCGGCCGGTTCACCACCGGTTCACTGCCTTGCCGGCCGGTTCTCCGTCGGCTTCCACCGCCAGTGGCTCCGCAAGGTTGTCCGCACCTCGAATCTGGCCTCGGCTTCGTCCAAGGCCGTCGGAAAGTCGTCGGTCCGACTGTTCTCCTCTTCGTCGTCGGTGGTTCCCCCTTTTTTCATTTATTTCGACGCCGTCCGTCGGTTTCGCAAGCCGTGGCCACCACCGATCGCATCATCTAGGCCTGGGGAGTCCTCGGCTGGGGGTGGGGTCGGCCAGATCGGCGCCGTTCGTCGCCGATCGGAGCTCTTTCTCCCGCAGCTTCTCTCCCCCGATCCGTCGAATTTCGGCGTCTGTAGGCTGCACCGCCGGTACCATCTTGCTCGCCGGGCGTCGCTCTACGTTTTTCGACCTTCGCCTGGGCTCAACGGTCGCCGGTGGTTCGCCGGTGTCCCTCCCCGTTTTCGGCTTCCGTTTTCGTTTTCTCTCCCCGATTTTCGTTTTCTGACCTTTTTTTTTTCAATTCTTCTCTTTTTTTTTCATTTATTTTATCAATTATTATTATTATTATAATTTATTTAATTATTACACTATTCATTAAAAAACTCTAAATGCCCAAAATATCTACACTTATATTATTTTTATTTTAATTTAATTTATTTAATTTAAATTTAATTTATTAAATATATTTTTCTCCAAATTTTTGATATTATTCCTTCGCGCTTTTCGAGATATCGTTCCGATAAATTTTTTGATATTTTTAAAATTTTCGAATCTTGATCAATTGACCCAAAATTTATAATTTCCTTATTATCGATCAAGATATCTTACATCCTTATTTTTAATTAAAATTTTCTTATCGCCCTAATACCGGATTTTGGTATTTTTACCATTTTACCCCTGCTCTTGTTTTGAAAAATCAATTTTTAACCTGACCTTCCTTCATACATCCCCCATATTTTCTTATTTAATTTTCGTATTTTAATTAAATTCGGGTCTTACAAGGAGTCGGCACCGGAGTTGGAATTGGTGCCATGCCAGTAGAATCGAAAATGTTTACCCCTATATGTAGGGCAATCATGGCAGCTATCGACTCCAAGCCTCGCTCGAGGCGCTGCTCCAATCACTGCTCGAACTGAGCCATACGAGTACTACGACTCTCTGGCTCAGGTGGAGGAGGTGTAGGTGGCTGAGCCTGCCTCCGAGGACGTCCGCGTTTCCCAATCATCGTGTAGTGATCTAATGCCTGTGCGTAATTCCAAAGATCAAACCTTAAAGTCATTAGGTATACATTACCTACAACCAGACAAGCACAGACATTTGGGATGTAATTTTTATCCTTATTTTCGACACTGACAGTACTAGACAACCTTCGCTCAAATACCACTTAAACTGTAACGACCCTTGACCCTTGAAATTCGGGGGAAATTTTTTTTTGAATTTAATTTACCCACTTATTCCCTTATTCACATAGGTTGTATTCCTGTGCAGTGTCAAAACACTTTTCCTAATTCTTCATCCGTAATTTTATTTAATTTCCATACTTTGACCTATATGACTGATAGAAATTTCGGCAGCATAACGGCTTATATATGAGCCTACCCACCTGCAATTCAGTTGTTTTGACAACCCTAAATATCCACAACTACCAAGCATGCTTTCCAACAATCCTAGATATCCACAACTACCAAGCATACTTTCTAAATCCACATTTATAACTCAATACATCCATATCGATTCAATACCAACCATCTTAAAACCTAATCCCAAGAATCATATTCTTTACATCATTTTCCTTACAAATTACATCCCAACAAAATATTCCCAATATATGTCTGTGTATGCAAATATGTCTGGTACAAAAATGTAATTGTATACCTTTCTGCGTGTACAAAAAGTAGCCTAGGGTAGCTTTTTCCTACCAGCCTACGTCGTGTACACGGCAGGTAATGTCTGTAGATCACTGCAAATAATCTGAAAGGTAGAGGGGTGAGCTTTCAGGAAAAAGCCTAGTAAGAAACGCATTTAAAATGATCATGGTGGCTAAATCACATTAAATGCTTGATAAAACTAAGAGATAACGGTTCTTTATAAATACCACATAGCTTTCAAAAGCGTATATATAAAACATAATCGATAGAAATATAATCTCGAAGTAACAAATCTATTCAGTTACATCACAATCTATCGAAACATACAAAACTCCAGAATATTTCAAAACCGATAGAATTTCAAAAGCATAACTGATGCAAAAACATATATCGGAGGATCAAAATCATATAGCATAGTTCATATCGGGTGGAGACTTGGCTAACTTATAGAATTGTCATGCGGTAATAACAAAATCATCCTCCGTAGAGGGAAAGCATAAACATGCCCGAAGGCAAAATTCATATTCGCCACAAAGGCATGCATGACAAAAATGCATTGACCGTATAGTACTTTCCATCTGTAGGACTCAAGAGGTGGCCCCCACAATCACACAGACTGTGTGGCACTTTGCTCCCACAGAACCCAAGAGGTGGATCCCATATTGCATGTCTTTGTGAACCGCATGGCACTTTGCTCCTATCGGACTCAAGAGGTGGCCCCCACGTTCGCATGTCTTTGTGATCCGTGTGGCACTTTGCTCCCGTCGGACTCAAGAGGTGGCCCTCACGTTCACATGTCTTTATGAAAATTGCGTGGCACTTTGCATCTGTAGGACTCAAGACGTGGCCCCCACAGTCACACAGACTGTGTGGCACTTTGCTCCCACAGAACCCAAGAGGTGGTCCCCACGACCGCATGTCTTTGTAAACAGCATGGCACTTTGCTCCCGTCGGACTCAAGAGGTGGCCCCCACGTTTGCATGTCTTTGTGATCCGTGTGGCACTTTGTTCCCGTCGGACTCAAGAGGTGGCCCCCACGTTCGCATGTCTTTGTGATCCGTGTGGCACTTCGCTCCCGTTAGACTCAAGAGGTGGCCCCCACGTTCATATGTCATTGTGGAAATTGCGTGGCACTTTGCTCCCGTCGAACTCAAGAGGTGGCCCCCACAATTCCATTATACAATGCCCTTTTTGTCTCAAAACAGAGTTTTCCAAATCTTACTTGTGTTTTTATAGCTCATTAACTCATATCGAGTGATAAAATCGAATTTCTTGAAATCTGAAAACTCTTTCATAAAACAGAAAGACTGTGTGGCACTTTGTTCCTGTAAGACTCAAGAGGTGGCCCCCACAATTGCCTTTCAAAAACAAATTTCATTTCTCAAGCATAAGTTCACATACCAAATTTCATTTCATTTAGAAACATGAAATCAATCATACATAAGTCGAAACCATGACATTTATTTAGAAATCATGTTTGAAACTATGCATTTAATTTCATATAGCATTTCTTTATCTCGAAAACATGATCAAATAAATCTTGTGCTTGTTAGGTGTCAGGTTTTGTTTTACAATCAAGGGTTGCACGAGAAGGCACGAAAACACATAATTAAATCGGAGTCTAAGGGTAGGGATACCATGACCATCTTAAATTACACCTCTTACCTCGATTTATCGAAATTTTTGAATTCGAGTGGTGACGCCTTCTAGTATCTCCTTTAATTTTTTCTACGATCACCTACATCGAAATTGTATACTTAGCACCCTATTCATGCGAATTGCCTGAATTGCGTTAAAATCGTAACCTATTCGTTACTACTTCGTGTGTACGTATTATTATACATATCCAAGCCATTCACGTATGTTTATATATTTTCCTTACTATATATTATTTTTGTACGTACAAATACTGACATACACATTATTATATACATCTACATGTATATATATACTCATGAATATATATATATATTATTATTTGTTTTCATCTCTCCTTGTCACATGTATATATTTTTTTCATGTACGTATACTAACATACCCCTTTATCTTATACACCCATTTGTATATACACCTAAGTATATACACATTCATTTTATCATTTAATTTCCTTATTCATCATCAAATATATATATACATATATATATATTGCCTATTATTCATCTCTCCCATTTTTATTTTTATTTCACATCTAATTTAAAATCCACAATATCATGTTTATAGCCCATCATGCATATATATACATGTATATCAAATGTACATATACAAATCTACATTTCCTCTTCAATTTCCAGCTTACTTTTCTTCTCTTCTTCTTTTTTTTTTTTACAACCCGTTCACTGTTCATCCATCTTCCTCTTTACCTCTCGGCTGTTTTGCTATCTCCCGATTTTGTTTCACTCTTCGTTCTCGATTCTGCCCCAATTTCCTTTGGTTTTCTTCTTCTTTCCGTCCTCAGTTTCTCTTCCAGCTTCGGTTTTCCTTCCTCGGTCCACCTCTTCCCTTCTCCCCTGCCTATCGGTTCCAGCCCTGCCTCTCAGTTCCAGCCTTCTCCCTTCGGTCAACTGCTGTTTGTTCCAAGCCTCAGTTCTGTTTTGCTTGCTTCCAGCCCTCGGTTCATGCTTCTCTTTGCTTCAATTCCCAGCTTCAATCCTCACTGTACCAGCTCACCCTCAGCCTTCACTCTCTCTCGGTTTCCAAATTTTTCCTACTTTTATTTCTTCTTCAGTTGCTCTGCTTCTCGCTCAGCTGCTGTTTCCCAGCCTTTCCTCTTGGTTTCAGCCTTGGTCCTCTTCTCTTCTTCTTCTCCTTCCCTTCTCCCTGGGCCTTCCAGCCTTCTCTTCCTTTTTCTTCCCTTTCTCCCTTCTCTTCTTTCTTCCTTTCTCTTCTTTCTTTCCCTTTCGGCCGACCAGTCCTGTCTTCTTTTCTTCTTCCTCGGCCAGCCCTCTCCTCCTTCCTTTCTCCTCTTCTCATCTTTCCTTTTCTTCTTCCTCGGTAGAACCAGCTCTCCCCTTCTTTCTTCTCTTTTTCCTCTTCTCCCTTCCCTTTCATTTCCTTTCCCGCTCACCGCCTCTCTTTGTTTTTTTTTCTCAATTCGAAATGGGAGCAGACGGAATTGGCTTTTCAAAGCCAATTCCGTACAATGCTTTGTATATTTATATATTATATTATTATATACATTTATATTATATTAATATATATATTATTTGTTTATGGTTTTTAAGGTTATTGTTGTTTTAATTGTTTGTGTTCATCTATCAATTCCTTTTTTTTTTTCATTTAATCATTTTTATTTTTATTTGTCTCATGCTTTATTTATTTATTAATACTTATATATTATATACTATACATTTCATAGTATATATATATATATATATATTTGTTATATATATATATATTATTATCCATCTATTTAAATGTCATGTATAGGTGTACATACATGTACACCTATGTATATATATATATATATACACATTTTCTTGTAAGATTATCCAAGGACATAATATCCATGCCTTCCATAAAATTCTCATTATTTCAAAAATGAAATATTATCGGGATTCCATCACTCCTCACGAATTCTCGATACAAGTTTTTACATCAACAATTTTCAACTAATAATTTAAAATTTTCCAATCACTTCGTGCTTGCATTTGCTTCATCACTTCTTGTATTTTCGGGTTCCTTGTCATTCACGGGCCTCTTGGCTCGTATACTCTCCGAACCCTATAACGAATATTCACACTTCCATTAAATCATGTTATTTTTATTCTTACATAATCTAATTAAATATAAGAATTTTGTTGGGTTTACATAGGCCAACACGCACGTTTATATATTTCTTTACTATTTATATATTTTGTACATATAAATATTAACATATACCTTTATTATATACATCTACATGTATATACACATAAATATATATATATATACACTTCTATAAATATATATATATATATATATATTTGTTTTCCATTTTTCCTTATCACATGTGTATATTCTATGTATGTACATATATTAACATACATATTTATCTTATACACCCATTTGTATATACACCTAAGTATATACACATTTTTATTTTATCATTGGCTTTCCTTATTCATTATCAAATATATATACATATATATATATATGTATATATTTTGTCTATTATTCATCTTTCCCATTTTTATTTTTATTTCACATCTAATTTAAAATCTACAATATCATGTTTATAGCCCATCATGCATATATATATATATATATATATATATATATATATATATATATATATATATATATATATATATATATATATATATATACATGTATATCAAATGCACATATATAAATCTACCTTTCCTCTTCAAATTTCTAACTTTCTTTTTTTTTTTTCATTTTCATTTCACACACCTTAATACACACCAAACCTATATCTCAAGCATATATACATAAATATTCATAGATGTATGTATGTACATTAAATTTACCTATATAATTTTTTTTACCTTTTCTCCCATTTTTTGTCTCTTCCAATCTCCAGCAACATGGCTATTTCTTCCTATTCTAGCTCTCGGTCTAGACCTCCCATCATCATCACCCTTATTCGAGCACTTCCCCTCTTCAGCCCCTCGGTCAGCTCCAAATATTCCAGTCCCGTTTCTGCCTCAGTCTGTTCTTGCCTCTCGGGTTCAGCTTCAATTTATTTATTTTTTCTCTCGGTCAGCTGCTGTTTCCCAGCTTCAGCTTGCTTATGTTCTCTTCACTTTCTCGGTTCCAGCTCAATTTTTTTTGGTCTCCTTCTCCTTCCCGTCGGTCTCCCCTGCTTCTCGGTCTGCTCCCTCTTCGGTCTCAATTTCCAGCTCCAATTTTCCTGGTTCGGTCCTGCTCTGCTTCAGTTCTACTCTGCCTCTTGGTTTTCACCTCCAACAGCAACTCCTTCGGCCTTCTTCTTCTTTTCTCTCTTTTCCTTCTTCCTCTCTTTCCTTCTTCTTCCTCTTTTCCTTTCTTTCTTCTCTAGCCGAGCAGTCTTCCTCCTTTCCTCTTCTTCTTCCTCGGCCAGCAGCTCTTTCTTCCCTTTTCTTTTCCTATTTTCTCTCATTCTTCCTCGGCCAGTAGCCCTTTCTTCCCCTTTCCTTCTTCCTTCTCTTCTCATTTCTTTTTCCGTTCCTTACCTTCTTCCTTCTTTTCCTTCTTCTTCTCCAGCCGACCAACTCTTTCTCCTGTTCTCTTCTTTTCTGGTTTTCTCGCCCAGCTCCTCTCTATTTTCTTTTTTAATTTTACTCTTTCCTTTCTTTGTTTCCAGGTGCGGGATTGGCTTCTTTTTGAAGCCAATTCCGTACACCTCTTATATATATAATTTATCAATCTATACTTATATTATGATAATATATATATATATATATCATTTGTTTGTTGTTCATTTGTGTTTTTATTTCCATTTCCTTTTATTTCATTTTATCATTTTTTTATTTTTATTTGTCTCATACTTTATTTATTTATTAACACCTCTATATTAAATACTATACATTTCATAGTATATATATATATATATATATATATATATTATTATCCATCCATTTAAATGTCTAGTATATTTATATATACATAGACACCTATGTATATATATCTATATATACACATTTTCTTGTAAAATTATCTAAGGACATAATATCCATGCCTTCCATGGAATTTTCATTATTTCGAAAATAAAATATTATCGGGATTTCATCATTCCTCATAAATTCCCGATACCTATTTTTTTTTACATCAAATTTATTTTTCGATCCCTCCATGCTTGCATTTGCTTCATCACTTCTTGTAGCTTCGATTTTTTCCCTGTCATTCACGGGCTTCTCGGTTCCTATAGTCCTCAAGCCCTACAACGAATATTCACACTTTCATTAAAATTTATTATTCCCATTTTTCTATATAATCTAATTAAATGTAGAAAATTTGTGGGGTTTACATTCTACCCACCTTAAAAGAATTTGGTCCTCCAAATTCATTCGAGTCCATCTGTCTACGATCACCCAGATTGTATCATGCCCTTTTCGGGTCCTTGGTAATCCCATTATGAAATCCATAGTAATGTGCTCCCATTTCTAAGTAGGCACTAGAAGAAACTTAAGTAACCCCGCTGGTCTTTGGTGTTCGATCTTAATCTGTTGGCTCTTTTTCCAGTATGACTCGTATATTCAAGATTTATCTCATTTCAAAGCTTGTCTCATTTCGTACATCAACTATAGCAAAATTCCTTCCTTATTCAAATTAAGTCTCATATTCAAAACGTAAAAATATAGAAATTACAATCCTTAGATTCAATACGTGTTAGAGCCCGCTTTACATCCCCACAAGGCCGCTATCCTCACCCTCACTACCTCACTGGTAGACTTTTGGGCATGTTGGATAACTCCAAGGGCAGACAGCGCTACTCCACAACCTCCACGTATTGTCCGCTTTGGCCCATTGGACCTCACGGCCTTGTTTCATTCGGGTACTCCAGCCCACATGGCCTGCTTCCCCTCAGAACGCTTCCTTGGAGGCTCGAACTCGGGTTAACACCCTTGTTCTCGCACTCCTGATGCAATCAATCAGGAGTGCGAGAACAAGGGTGTTAACCCGAGTTCGAGCCTCCAAGGAAGCGTTCTGAGGGGAAGCAGGCCATGTGGGCTGGAGTACCCGAATGAAACAAGGCCGTGAGGTCCAATGGGCCAAAGCGGACAATACGTGGAGGTTGTGGAGTAGCGCTGTCTGCCCTTGGAGTTATCCAACATGCCCAAAAGTCTACCAGTGAGGTAGTGAGGGTGAGGATAGCGGCCTTGTGGGGATGTAAAGCGGTATTCCAAAGTTTCCTTATATCTCAAACTCTGAATTTTCATAATAGTTTGAATCTTTCCCATTAACATGTAACCTCTGTTTGAGAAATCATACTTACACCCATTCTTAATGCACTGTGACCCAAGAGACTCTGAGTCTTTTTAAAATTTAACACCAGTAGATTCCAAAGTGGGTCACTCGGTCCGAAAATCTCCCCTTTATATAGTTCTTATAATTACTCTCTCAGCGTTTCTAATCCAAGTAAAGCCACTCAGTACAGTGGTTTGAGTAAATAATTCGATACCACCTGCTAAATCAATTCTAGAACTTCTCCCTTTAGTTTAGGGGTAACTTGATAAATCATTTGATCATGTGTCAGAAAACTTTTCCTGTTTACAGGGATGTTTCTATACTCCGAACATGCCCTATCTATATCAATCATGTAAGCAGTGCGACCTTTAGAGTCTTATTTATACCGTTAGTTCCCTGATTCATTCTTCCAATATAGTGACTATGTTCTTTCATTGTCACTATTTCCTTTGTAGATCTCTTTTCCGTCATTCTCTTTATCTTTCCCATTATCTCCTATGAGTTTATGAACTTCCTTTATCTAACAGTTCTTGCAACTCTTTTTTTTTCAATTCCTCAAGATCCACAAAGTCCATCCAGTACGGAGACTTCGAGATTGGCTGAGTCTCTAGTGCCAAACCTATAGTGAATTCCAACTCTCTCTCTAGTGGTAGTCCCCGTAGTTCATCAAGAAACACATCTGGGAATTCGCATACCTCAGATATTGTCATGACCCATTTTTCCTAAAAACCCCTACAAATTTTTCGCTTTTTCATTTCCTTACCCGTTGTGAACAGTTTCACTTCTAACAGTTGGGCTATGAGTTGATATTAGTCCCTCCTGTCATGTTACTTACTTTAACATCTATTTTCCATATTTCATTTACATATCAATTTATTTTAACTAAATGCATCCCCAATATTACAATCCGTGTACAGTACTGTGCCTTTATATGTTCAAATACAAAAATTATATGAATGTGTATACCTGGTCTTGATAAGAAGCAGCGGATAATCGAAATACAAGACTACTGTCGCTCTCTTCTATTGAATGTACCCTGTGGGGTGGAAAATAAAAGGGTGAGCGAAACTTGCTCAGTAAGGCAATAATGTAAGCAAGTAGATAACTATACTATCTACATGCTGATAATGTCATGATATAAAATCGTTTACATTTGGAGCATGAGGTATGACTAAAACGATGCCACATGTATGTATATATCATATAGGAGAAATCATGAAATCGACATATAAAACAAACATGGAAAAATCATCATGTATGATATCTCATGCGCATCACGTTAAAACTTATTTGTTTCATCATAAACTCATCACGTTAAAACTTCTTTGTTTCATCATAAACTCATCACGTTAAAACTTCTTTGTTTCATCATAAAATAACCATATCAAGGCTAAACCCATCTCTCGAGAATACCTTGATTCATTAAATCGTATCTCGTTTAAAAACATAAATCAGGACATTACCCCTCCTTCGGGTTTGTCTTGGTCTATTCAGACTGTATGATATCATGTGAGGCATGTAGGTTACTGTATGAAAATCGAGGACTTTGGCCATATTGTGTCCCTGTGATCCCAAACTATACAGATCTCGATGTACGGGGCATCACAACTACAACGGGAGGTGGGGTCAAATCCTACCCGTTAGAATATCAAGTAACATCATCGAGTCATTATGACTGCACGGTACAGCATACTTCGTGTGATATACATGGTACAACGTACTCCGTGGACCCATTTCATAGTCTGGGGGTGCCTACCATAGGTCTTATCCACCCCAATACTATGTCGATAACCAACCCATGTCTCAAAGTACACGTGCGAGCATATCAACTCTCTGCGACACACAGTCTACAAGAGGCTTCCACACGACTATATACATGTCAACTCACATCTAGTGTGAGCGAAGCTCCAGCACGACGCTATGCATATCATGATATCTAAAATCTCATGCGAGCGAAGCTCCAGCACGATTTTGTACACACACAAATTTCTCGTACGAGCAATGCTCCAGTACGACTTTTCATGAGTAATAATTCAGTAAAATTTAGTGTGAGTTAGACTCTAGCACTCTTTTTACTCGTGTAAATATGATAGGTGGCTCAATCTTGATAAAACAACTTTTAAAATCGTAACCGGTACAAACCGGTACCCTTTCGTATAATTCATAAAATCAACAGCCAACCTATGTGCATATTTGCTTAAATCAAAGCAATACATTCATATAAAACATTAAAACATGATAATCATGTAATTTATTTGCCTTACTACCCTTTTTGTAAATTTTACTTCCAGGGGCAATATCGTCTTTTTCTTTATTCACCCATGCCCCCGATTTTCGCAAAAATTATTATTTCGTTTCTAGATACTTTAAGAAATTCTAGGCCCTGTAAATCCCCTCAAAAATACGTATAGATACCTCTATGCACCTACAAATTTCCCTTACCTGGAATCACGCGCAAACTTATCCCGTCTCGATAATACCCGATCTCTCAGTCCAAATGCGCGACACCCAAGTCCACGAAACTGCATATAACCATATATTTTGGGTCAATTCACTTATCTTTATCATTATGTCACATTCACTGATCAATCTAAAGTACTGGCCCGTTTTACTTTATTGGGCCCAATTGCATCTTAATGGGCCTCGACCCATTTTCAGCCCATTTATACTTATTAAATCCTTTCTTCGGGTTTACTGGGCTCATTCAGCTTACCAATAATCACCGGGCTTCGTTCCAAACTCATTGGATAACCTATATACTATTTACGGTAATTACGTTACAATTCTGAATAATATTCCTTTTTATACAGAATTAATCTGTAAATTTCGTAAAATAATCGAAACTCTATATTAAAAGACTCATATTATCGTAATTAAAATATACTTACCCAATATGATGCGGGTTACAAAAATCGGAGCTCAATCGGCTCTCGTTCAAACTCTGTCGTAAAGCTGCACAATTATATATTTAATTTTGGGTTAATTTTTGATTAAATATAATTTAAATAAATTCCCTGGAAATCAAATCAACCACTTTTAACCTCGTATCGACTTACCCGAAGTCCGGTGTATCCTAAAAAATTCTTCCCTTTTTTCCTTTTTCTCTTTTTCTCCCTTTTTCCTCTCTTTCTTGGCTGAACCGGTTCAGTTCGGTTCAACCCGGTTTAGACCAATCCAGTTCAGCCGGTTCAGTCTGGTTCTCCTCTTGCTGAATCGGTCCGTACTGGTTCAGGCCTTTTCGTAGCCGTTCATGGCATTTTCGATCGGTTCCCAGCTCGTTTCTAGCGCCAATCGATGCGCCTGCACTGGGGGAGTGTTCGGCTGGGGTCGGGATTGGCCGAATCACGCTGGTGGCCGCCAGATTCCTTTTCTCCCTCCGCGGCACTCTCCCTCTCGATCCGTCAAATTTTAGTGATTTCACCGGCCGATACCGGTCTCAAAAGGACCACCTCCTCCTCCCGATCACGTCGGTGCCCACCGTTCGAGCCCAGCTGTCGTGGATCGTCGAAATCGACCCCGTTTTCCTCACGATCTTCTCTTCCTCCGATCGGCGATTTTTGGCCTCCTGACGGAGCGACTCCAGTGCCAAGAGCTTTGTCGGCCTCTCCTCTTCCTCCTCAAGTCTTCGTCGGCGTCGTTGATCGCCGGTGGGCTGGGATCGCTCCTGATTTCTCGCGGGTCTCAGTCGGTTTCCATTTTGGGTTTTCCCAATTTTCAATTTCAGTTTCTTTTCTTTTTTTAATTATTATTATTATTATTTATAAATTAGTTTATTATTATTATATTCATTAAAATAGTCAAAAATATTCTAAAATATCTACAAAAATCAATTTTTTATTCCAAATAAATTTATTTAATTTATTTATTATATTCTTAACCTTTTTCTGGTATAATTTCTTTGTATTTTCGAGATATTGTCCCGAGTGACTTTTCGATATTTCTAAAAATTTCAGAACTTGATCAATTGGACTCGAAATTTAATTATTTCTTCGTTATTGATCAAGATTTCTCAATCTCATAATTTTAATTAAATTTTCTTGTCCCGATTAATACCGAATTTCGATCTTTTGACCGTTTTGCCCTTGCACGTGTTCGGGAATTTCATTTCAATCATTTCTTTTATGAACATACTCATTTTGTGTTTTAACTAAAATCGGGTCTTACAGATATCTCCTGAATACTTGGACATTCTCGACTAGTATCAGAGATGAATGCAATATAACTTTCACATCAACACGTTCATCAAAAACTTTCATCAATAGTCAAAATCATACACTTTATTCCTTAACTGCAAAGCATACATTAAACTTACTAGGTAAGGAGAAGGTTACAGTCTTAGAGTAGCAGTCTAAACTTACGCGGTTGGTGGCTAGCCAATCCATACCCAAAATTACATCAAAGCCATACATGTTCAACAAAATTAGATATGCTAATATGATCCTAACTCCTACCTTGATTTCACAATTCCTACATACCACATCAGCCTTAGGCAAAGATCCTTCCATGAGTGACAGGCTTCTTGCCTTTCTCTACCGCGGTAGCCCGTCTCTATGGGACTTGTCTCTGGGGAGCTTGCCTCTCAGGTTGTCGTGGTGGCTCTGGGGGCTATGGAAACTTATTTAGTGGGCAATCCTTAATCAGGTGTCCCCTTTATCCACACCTAAAACAGCTCCCTGAGGACCAGTGACACGCACCACTATGGAATTTACCACATCTAGTGCACAATCTGTCGTACTGCTGGAAGCCTCTAGTAGTCTGTGGGGTAGCTATAGGAGCCTTGGGCCTACCAATCCTAACCCAAGACTCATATGTCCTCTGTCTCTTAGGCTGGCCCCTCCGAAAGTCCTGTCTCACAAATTTCGTTCGCTTACTCTTATCTCTGTTCTTTCTCTTAAATGCTAGAGGCTTCCTCTTCTGAAAATCCCTCATTCTACCGATATCCCTCTCCTCCCTCTGGGCCTGTACAGGAGGCTGAGGCACCATAGGTACTGGAGGAACTTGTGGAGGATGAGGTGTAGTGCTTGTGGAGGAGTCGGCACCGGAGTAGGAATTGGTGCCGTGCCAACTGAATTGGAAACGTTTGCCCCTAGATGTTGGGCAATCATGGCAGCTATTGACTCTAAGCCTTGCTCGAGGCGTTGCTCCAATCGTTGCTCGAACTGAGCCATACAAGTACGAGGACTCTTTAGCTTCGGTGGAGGTGGCTGAGCCTGCCTGAAGACGTCCGCGTCTTCCACTCATCATGCAAGTGATCTAAAACCTGCATGTAACTCTAAAAATCAAACCTTAAAGTCATTAGGTGTACATTATCTACAACCAGATAAGCATAGACATTGGGATGTAATTTAATCCTTATTTTCGACACTGACAGTACTAGACAACCTTCGCTCTGATACCACTTAACCTGTAACGACCTTTGACCCTTGAAAATCGGGGGGAATTTTTTTTAAACTATATATATTTAATTTACCCACTTATTCTCTTATTCACTTAGATTGTATTCCTGTTCAGTGTCAAATCACCTTTCCTAATTCTATATCCGAATTTATATTTAAACTTCATACTTTGGCTTATATAGCCGAGAGAAATTTTGGCAGCATAACGACTTATATATGAGCCTACCCACCTGCAATTTAATTGTTTTGACAATCCTAGATATCCATAACTACCAAGCATGCTTTCCAACAATCTTAGGTATCCATAACTACGAAGCATACTTTCCAAATCCATATTTACAACTCAACACATCCATTTGTATTAAATACCAATCTTCTTGAACCTAATCCCAAAAATAATATTCTTTACATCGTTTCCTTTCAAATTACATCCCAACAAAAGTTTCCAATATATGTCTGTGCATATAAGTATGTCTAGTAAAGGAATGTAATTGTATACCTTAGCTGTGTGTACAAAAAGTAGCCTAGGGTAGCTCTTTCCCACAGCCTACGTCGTGTATGCGGCAGGTAACGCCCACAGGTCACTACAAATAGTCTGAGAGATAGAGGGGTGAGCTTTCGGGAAAAAGCCCAGTAAGAAGAATGCATTTAAAACGGTCTTAATGATTCAAATATGTAGAAAACATAAATATACGTATAATGATTTCTTTCTGAAACTAATATAAAGGGCATTCAAAATTAAGGAAAATCAAAAACATCATGATTCAAAACATAATTCCTTAAGTACATGAACTTAACAGATATTACGTAAACTTTTCGTATAATCAGAATTCCAAAACAGGAATATATGTCAAATC
This sequence comes from Firmiana major, assembly GCA_033439115.1. Taxonomy (NCBI): domain Eukaryota; kingdom Viridiplantae; phylum Streptophyta; class Magnoliopsida; order Malvales; family Malvaceae; genus Firmiana; species Firmiana major. The sequence goes on from CM065910.1 coordinate 28,658,955, forward strand.
ACATATTATAAAATCATATTCTGAAAACAGAGTTTAATTCAAATAAAGACTACATCGGCCTATATAATTATCATGCGGTAATAACCAAATCATCCTCTGGAGAGGGAATTCAGAACCTATGGCCATGGTAAGGCTGTAGACGGGATTAAGGTCATACAACATTCAAACATCCAAAGGTGAAGTTCAGACGCCACAAGGGCGAAGTTCAGATGCAACACAGGGCGAAGTTCAGGTGCCACGAGGGCAAAGTTCAGGCGCCACGAGGGTGAAGTTCAGGCGCCACACAGGGCGAAGTTCACATGCGTAAGCATACTACTTAAATGGCCCTTAGTCTCAAAACATACCATAGTTTTCATATGAGTAAACATCGAAATAAAACCATCTTATTCGAAAGATCATTTAAGAAGACGTACTCTTATTCAGAAGTCAAATTCGAAAATATGCAAATATTTCAAAAACACAAATATAGAAAGCATATTCTTGATTAGAAATATAAGTTTAGAAACATGCATGAAAATCAGACTTCATGTCTTTGTAAGCTTTCCTTAATCATGGTTCAGAAAGTAACTATTACAGTTTTAAATTATATCCCCTTACCTCGATCTATCGAAATTCTCGAATTCGAGTGGTGATGCCTCCTAGTACCTCTTTTAATTCCTTCTACGATCACCTATACCGAAATCGTTCACTTAGCATCCTATTCATGCGAATCATCCGAATTGCATTAAAATCGTAACTTATTCATTACTACTTCGTGTGTACGTATAATTGTACATACCTAGGCCAACACGCACGTTTATATATTGTCTTTACTATTTATATATTTTGTACATACAAATATTAACATATACCTTTATTATATACATCTACATGTATATACACACACATATATATATATATACACTCCTATATATATATTTATTTATTTTCCATTTTTCCTTATCACATGTATATATTCTATGTATGTACATATATTAACATACACATTTATCTTATACACCCATTTGTATATACACCTAAGTATATACACATTTTTATTTTATCATTGGCTTTCCTTATTCATTATCAAATATATATACATATATATATATTTGTCTATTATTCATCTCTCCCATTTTTATTTTTATTTCACATCTAATTTAAAATCTACAATATCATGTTTATAGCCCATCATGCATATATATATATATACATTTATATCAAATGTACATATATAAATCTACCTTTCCTATTCAACTTTTCAGCTTTCTTTTTTTTTTTTTTTTTTTTTCATTTTCACTTCACACACCTTAATACACACCAAGCCTATATCTCAAGCATATATACATAAATATTCATACATGTATATAAGTACATTAAATTTACCTATATAATTTTTTTACCTTCTCTCCCATTTTTTTGTCTCTTCCAATCTCCAGCAACAGGGCTATTTCTTCCTATTCTAGCTCTCGGTCTAGACCTCCTATCATCATCACCCTCATTTGAGCACTTCCCCTCTTCAGCCCCTCGGTCAGCTCCAAATTTTCCAGCCCCATTTCTGCCTCAGTCTGTTCTTACCTCTCGGGTTCAGCTTCAATTTATTTATTTTTTTTCTCTCGATCAGCTGCTGTTTCCCAGCTTCAGCTTGCTTCTGTTCTCTTCACTTTCTCGGTTCCAGGTCAATTTTTTTGGTCTCTTTCTAATTCCCGTTGGTCTCCCCTGCTTCTCGGTCTACTCCCCCTTTGGTCTCGATTTCCATCTCCAATTTTCCTGGTTTGGTCCTGCTCTGCTTCAGTTCTACTCTGCCTCTCGGATTTCACCTCCAGCAGCAACTCCTTCGGCCTTCTTCTTCTTTTCTCTCTTTTCCTTCTTCCTCCCTATCCTTCTTCTTCCTCTTTTCCTTTCCTTTTTCTCCAGCTGAGCAGTCTTCCTCCTCTCCTCTTCTTCTTCCTCAGCTAGCAGCTCTTTCTTCCCTTTTCTTTTCCTATTTTCTCTCCTTCTTCCTCGGCCAGCAGCCCTTTCTTCCCCTTTCCTTCTTCCTTCTCTTCTCCTTTATTTTTCCCTTCCTTTCCTTCTTCCTTCTTTTCCTTCTTCTTCTCTAGCCAACCAACTCTTTCTCTGTCACGACCCATTTTCAATCCCTTTAACCAAAAATCACTATAAATTTTTCGTGTTTTACCTTTACCTTACCCGGTCGTGAACAAACTTACCACCACACTGTTGGGCTGTGAGTCAATAATAAACATCACATCTCATTCATTCTCAGTTAAATAGAACGATGTCATACATTCACATTTAATCGTGTACTTATACAAAAACATGTTTTATTGACATCTACATCCCCCACAATTACAACTCAAAAGAATACTGTGCTTTTACATTGTTTAGATACAAAAAGAATCACTGTGTATATACCTCTGTGTGATGGAGATGCAGCGGATGTCAAAATTACCACGCCTCAGTCCTCATTGGGCTACTATGCACGCTCTGTAGGAGGGGAAAATAGAGAGGGATGAGCAACCACATGCTCAATAAGGCAATAATGCAAGCATGATAGATAACTACTCTATCTACATGCTGATAGTGTTATGCATAAATCGTTTGTAGTAGGAGCATGAGGAAGTAAAACCATGCCATATGAGTATACATATATATCATGTATCAAAATCATGTAAAATTGGCATATAAAACATGGTAAAAACATCATGTATAAATCATCTCATGCTCAATCTCATTTAAATTCATAAAAAGGGCAATTCATTAAGAAACCTCCTTTTTAAACCCACGTCATAAAACTCTTTCTCAAACACATACAATCCCATCACATCAATTCACAATCACAACCTCATTTTCATTTTACAAATCAATTCCATGAGGCTCGACCCCTCCTTCAGGTCTACCTTGAACAATCACAATCACACTTAGAGATTAAAATCATGTGGTAGTAAGTAAATCAAGCAAGGAGACAGGTTACTATAACTCATTTGACTATGTTGGCCAACAATCACATATCATCCCAGACCACACGGATCTCGGTGTGCGGGGTATCATGCTGGTACGAAGGTAGGTTAGTTCTCCACCAAACTTTCTTAAATCAAGTAACCACCACGCGGTACATCGTACTCCAAGTGATATATACGGTACATCGTACTCCACAGACCCATAACATGGTTGGGGGTGCCTGCCTAGGTCTTATCTACCCTATACCAAGTGTAACCTTTATAGTCTCAAGAGCGCGTGGGAGTAACCTCAATACCAGGTCCTAGCCCCTCATGGCCTTGCTCGCCCCTGTTGGGTTCCCTGATTCAGGTCTTAGCCCCTTACCCTCACCCCACTCAAGAGGTTTGTTAGGCCTGTTGGGTTCCCTGAATGGATTATGTCAGGTCCTAGCCCCTCACCCTCACCCCACTTAAGAGGTTTGTTAGGCCTGTTGGGTTCCCTGAGTTAATCTGTATCTCTCACCACGGCCTCATACATACCACAATGTGAAAACCAGCGAGAGCTACGCTCTAGCGCGAATTCATGCATCAAAACCAATCACTTCGTACGACCAACGCTCTAGTACGGCATTTATGCATAAAAATATGAAGAAAACCACGTACGAGCATAGCTCCAGTACGGTTATATGCATAACAAAAACTACACAAATGCACGTACGAGCATAAGCTCCAGTATGATTTAGAAAACATCGTCACAATTCAAATCAAAGTGCGAGCTAAGCTCCAGCACGTTTCACACAAGTGAAAATATCGAAATCCAGCGCGAGCGAGGCTCTAGCATGATTTATGTCATACAAGTACGATAGGCAGCTCATACATAATCAAACAATCCCGACAACCGGGTTTAGCACTTCACAAATGCTTTTTCTACAACATCAATAAACACTAGCCGACCTATCTACAAGCTTGCTTAAAACAAAGCAATTACGTTTTGAAAAACATCAAAACATTAGATTTATGCAATTATTAGCCTTACTATCCCATTTCATGGAATCCACTTCAAAACCAAAATCACGCATATACTCATCATCATTCATGAATACCGTAAATCATTTACTTGAGCAACCATGCATTTCATAAAACACCCAATATTCACCCACAAGCTCAAAGTACGAGTAGCTATCTCTATATAGTCACAAAATTCCCTTACTTGGAATCGCGTTGCGTGATTCCACTTCCTTAAAGCTGCTTACTCGTACAACTCGATTCGTTTCCAACGGACTCTTCGGAACTGTACAAAATCGTATTCCGCATTATACTCGATCCCTATAATATGGCATCGTGTGTTCATTATAGTCAATTCAACCTATAGTTTCTAGTGACGCTCTTAAGGCCTTGTTTCATTACTCTACTCATATTTCGAGTCTATGGATTCTTTTATGCCTATTAATTCATTCCAAATCAATATGAAATCAACATTAAGCTCATAGTGTTCATATTTCATGAATTCCCTCACTATGGCATTTATCAAGCATTTACATACTCACTTTCTCATCCATCCTCCTTTATAACTTGAAAATGGCATCTATTCATACCTTATGCACATTGAAACTTGTGTACATTCATTGTATATCCCAAGGTACACTATATAAAACCAAATGGAAGCATTTATATTCATACAACTTTCTTCCATTTACCATACTATTCATTTTGAGTTCTAATCACATTTATCACTTGCAAGAACTCATTTCTTCATATTCATACTCAATGAAACTTGTATGTATGTTACAAATCATATTACACATACGTACATTGAATCCATGGACTTACATCAATCATACTTTACATTACAAGTCTATTCACATTCATTACATAGTACAACTATACATATACAGGGCCTCACATTCTCCCCTCTTTCAAGGAATTTGGTCCTCCAAATTAGAACCAAGTCACTTTTCAAAAAGTTGGGGGTACTTCTCCCGTATCCAGTTATCCAATTCCCATGTAGCCTCTTCCACCGTGTGATGTTGCTAAAGAACTTTCACCAAGGGAATTGTCTTATTCCGTAACACTTTCTTTTTTCTCTCCAATATCCGAACCGACTTCTCAACATACGTCATACTCTCATTGAGCTCCAACAGCTAATATCTTATCATGTGTGTCGGGTCTGGGTGATACTTCCGAAGCATCGAGACATGAAAGACGTTGTGGAAATTTACCAAGTCCGGTGGCAATGCTAACCTATACACCTTATCTCCCACTATCTCCAAAATCTCAAAGGGTTCGATATATCTAGGGCTCAGCTTGCCCTTCTTACTAAATCTCATAATACCCATCGATGGTGAAACTCTCAAAAATACAAACTCACCCTCATCAAACTTAGTGGTCTCCGTCTCTTGTTAGCATAACTCTTTTACCGGCTCGCTGTCTATAATCTCTCACATATCAACTGGACGTCCTCAGATGCCTGCTGCACTAAGTCCTGAGTAAAAATCTATCTGTCACCAATCTCTTCCCATCCAATAGGGGAATGACATCTATGCCCGTACAATGCCTCATAGGGTGCCATCCCGATACTCGCATGATAGCTATTATTATAAGCGAACTCGGCTAACTGTAGGTGGTCATCCCAAGAGCCTCTAAAATCCAGCACACACGCTCTTAACATATCCTCGAGGGTCTGTATAGTCCTCTCTGACTACCCATCTGTCTGAGGATGAAAAGCGATGCTAAAACTCAGTCGGGTCCCCAACGCTTCCTAAAAATATTTCCAAAAATGGGAAGTGAAGCGGGCATCCCTATCAGAAATAACGCTTACTGGTACACCATGTAGCCGTACTATCTCTCGAATATATAGGTTCTCCAACTGACTCAGTGTATCGGTAGCTCTCATAGCCAAGAAATGGGCAGACTTAGTCAACTGATCCACAATAACCCATATGGCATCATGACCTCTGCAGGTCCTCGGTAACCCTATCACAAAATCTATGGTGACGTGCTTCCACTTCCATGTCGGTATTGGTAGAGGCTGCAATAACCCTACAGGCTTCTAATACTTTACCTTCACTTGCTAACAAACGAGACACTTAACGACATATTCAGCAATGTCTCTTTTCATTTCAGACCACCAATAAACCTTTTGAAGGTTTTGATACATCTTTGTACTTCTTGGATGTATTGTATACTTCGATGAGTAAGCCTCTGATAAAATCATTCTCTTGATCTTAGGATCCTTGGGAACGCATACTCTGCCTCTGAACCTCAATAAGCCATCTGTACTCAGCTCAAAATCACTACCCACACCTGTCTGTATCTGCCTCAGCTAATCGATGCATCGTCGATCGCTCTGCTGGGCTTATCGAATCCAGCCAATCAACTCTGGCTCTAGTCTCAAACTAGCCATGATCTCAAGTCTCTCAGAACCAGGTGGGGTTACATCCAAACTAAGGTTCACAAAGTGTTCTAACAATTCATGTTTCCGTACCATCATATATGACACCAACCCAAGGTTCTTTCTACTCAAAGCATTGGCAACTACATTTGCCTTACCCAGGTGGTACAAGATTTCACAATCATAGTCCTTTAGGAGTTCGAGCCATCTCCTCTGTCTCATATTCAGCTCTTTCTGTGAGAACAGGTATTTAAGGCTCTTATGATCTGTGAACACTTGAAATTTCTCACCATAGAGATAGTGGCGTTATATTTTCAAAGTAAATACCACAATCGCCAACTCCAAATCATGTGTCGGGTAGTTCCTCTCGTGATCTTTCAATTATCTAGATCCATAGGCAACTACCTTCCTATCCTGCATAAGCACATAGCCCTGTCCCTGGTGTGATGCATCCGTATACACCGAGAATCCTCCTGAGCTGGTAGGAATGGTGAGAACTGGAGCAGTGGTCAATCGACGCTTAAGCTCCTCAAAACTCCTCTCACATGCCTCATCCCATGCAAACTTAACATCCTTACACATAAGTCACATCAACAGAGCAGCTAGTTTGGAGAAACCCTCTACAAATCTCCGATAATATCCTGTCAATCCCAAAAAACTTATGATCTCAGTAATTGTCTTAGACTGTTCCCACTGTACAATTGCCTCTATCTTGGATGGATCTACTGATACCCCATCCTTCGACACAACATGGCCCAGAAATGAGATCTGCTCCAACCAAAAGTTACACTTGCTGAGTTTGGCATACAATTCTCTCTCTTGAAGGGTCTACAGAACTATCCTCAAGTGCTCCTCATGTTCTTCCATGGACTTGGAATACACCAAAATGTCATCAATAAACACTATTACAAACTTGTCCAGGTATGGCTTGAATATATCATTCATCAGTGCCATAAATACTGTGAGAGCATTCGTCAATCCGAATGGCATCACCAAAAATTCGTAGTGGCCATAACTGGTACGAAATGCTGTCTTGGGTACATCTCCACTCCTGATCCTCAACTGATGGTACCCTGACTGCAGGTCTATCTTAGAAAACACTTCGGCTCCCTAGAGCTAATCTAACAAATCATCGATTCTTGGAAGGGGGTACTTGTTCTTAATGGTGGCCTTATTCAACAACCGGTAATCTATACACAGTCGGAGGCTCCCATCCTTCTTCCTTACAAACAATACCGGTGCTCCCCAAGGTGAGACACTCGATCTTATAAACCCCTTCTCCAGCAACTTTTGCAACTGTTTCTTCAGCTCTTTTGAATCTATCAGAGCCATTCTATAGGGTGGTTTCGATATCGGCTCTGTACCAGGCACTAACTCTATGTAAAATTCCATGTCCCTTTCAGGTGGTAGTCCTAGTAATTCATCCGAAAAGACATCAGGGTAATCCGTAATTACGGGTATGCCCCTCAATTCTGGGCATGCCTCATCTATATCAACCACGTATGCAATGAACCCTTCACATTATCCTATCCATCGTTAGTAACATAAACCATCACTCCACATTCAATATTTATCATATACAATTTATCTCTCAAGTATTATGCATTAAAAGAAATCATACACTTTTATTTACCACAAATATATAAGTTTCATATCATTTCTTTTCATCAAAATTCACAATAAGGTTGTCTAATCCTGAAAACATCAATGTTTTAGCATGACAATCCATAACAACACGATTGGTAGCTAACCAATCCATTCCCAAAATTAAATCAAAATCATTCATATTCAACAAGATTAAATTGGCTATCATTTCCTTTCCCTCTATCTTTAACTTACAATCTCTACATACATGCTCAGTTAATTGACTATCATTCATGGGTGTGGAAATCATCAACATTTTATCCAACAATGTTGGTTTCACATGCTTCAACAATTTATGCGCAAAGAAAGGTGATATAAAAGAATGTGTGGCACCAGGATCAAATAATACCAATGCTTCTAAATCAAAGATTCGGATGGTACCTTTAATCACATCTGTCGATGCGTCTGCAGTGTCCTGATCCAGTACGTGCACCCTTCCTCTGCTCACACCCACAGCCTGTTTCCCTTTTTCCTCAGCTGTAGCCCTCCTCCTCGGGGCCGCTGTCTCAACTGGAGCTTCCTCAGGCTTCTTGCCCTTCTGTGGGGCAATCTCAATCATCTCAGTGCAGAACCTCGATATATGTCCTGGCCTTCCACACCTAAAACATGAAACAGGGGGCACCTGACATGGTCTAGTCCCAGGTATCTCCCACATCTCCTACACTGATCCGTGGTAGGTCGTGGTCCTCCAATAGTTACACCCCTCGGCACAATCAAGGCTGGGTATACGGGAGGTCTAGCAGCTTTCTCCTGCACCTCCTCGATCTTAGGCCTCTTCTCGAAAAACCTTTGGCCACCTCTCTTGGCCACTCTTCCAAACCCGGATCTCTTTCGGTCTCTGTCCTTCCTGACAGTAATCCTCCCAAGCTTGGAGGCATTTCGCTCAAAGTCTTGCTCACACAACTGAGCCTTATGTACAGCCTCCTTATAAGTCAAAATGTCGAAGGGAGCTAGCTTAGTCCGGATGGTCAATCTCAATCCATCCATGAACTTTTGTATCTTCCGGGTCTCACTACCCATCGTGTCAGGGTTATATCTCCCCAATGACATAAACTTGAACTCATACTCATCCACAGTTCGATTCCCTTGAACCAGATTCATAAATTCCATCCGTAATTTTCTCTGTACGGTGGCTGGGATATACTGTCTCCTAAAGGCCTCTAGAAATACCTCCCATGAGATCTCAGGGTGTCTGGCCCTCAAAATAGCCTCGGTGGATCTCCACCAGTGCTCGGCCTCGCCTTTCAACATAAACACAGCAAATGCTACCTTCTCAACTGAAGTGCATCAGAAAAACCTATACAGTTTCTCCATCTCATACACCCAGTCCTCCGTGACAACTGGGTCCTTCACCCCTCTGAACGCTGGGGGTTTCAGCGCTTGAAACTCTCGCAACCTGCTCAAATCGCAGTCATAACCCAAATCACTACAGCTCTGCTGTGGAGCGATAAGGGAAGCTATATCCTAGGCTCGAGGTGGTGTAACTGTAGCTGTCTCAGCAGTCTGGGGTCTCTCCAGCTCTGCAGCTGCTTGTTCAGTAGTAGGTTGTGCCGTGGGACCTCGTCTGTCACCGGCGCCCAAGGCCTGCGTGACTATCTTTACCAAATTTTCAATACTCCGCTCTAACCTAGTGAAGCGAGCCTCAGTATCTTCTGCTCTCTCAGCAGGGTTCTGTGGAGCCTGCTCAGTCTATGGCTCCGCACGGCTCTCTGGCCCACCTCTACGGCCTCTAGCACGTGCTCTCGCCCCTCTACCTTTACGTGTAATAGGCATAGTGCCTAACTTCTTGTATTATAATAATTTATTAAGCTCAATCCATCACGGTATACATAGTTATATCTAAACAAAAGCACAGTAATATGGGGATGTACTTTCCTACGTTTTATTAATGACTCACATCAGGCCAACACAGCTCTGATACCAATCTCTATCACTACCCATTTTTATTCCCTTTAACCGAAAATCACTATAAATTTTTTACGTTTTACTGTTACCTTACCCGGTCGTGAACAAACTTACCAGCACACTATTGGGCTATGAGTCAATAATAAACATCACATCTCATTCATTCTCAGTTAAATAAAATGATGTCATACATTCGCATTTAATCGTGTACTTATACAAAAACATGTTTTACTGACATCTACATCCCCCATAATTACAACTCAAAAGAATACTGTGCTTTTACATTGTTTAGATATAAAAAGAATCACTGTGTATATACCTCTGTGTGATGGAGATGCAGCGGATGTCCAAATTACCATGCCTCAGTCCTCACTGGGCTACTATGCACACTCTGTAGGAGGGGGAAAATAGAGAGGGATGAGCAACCACACGCTCAGTAAGGCAATAATGCAAGCATGGTAGATAACTACTCTATCTACATACTGATAGTGTTATGCATAAATCGTTTGTAGTAGGAGCATGAGGAAGTAAAACTATGCCATATGAGTATACATATATATCATGTATCAAAATCATGTAAAATTGGCATATAAAACATGGTAAAAACATCATGTATTAATCATCTCATGCTCAATCTCATTTAAATTCATAAAAAAAGGCAATTCATTAAGAAACCTCCTTTTTAAACCCACGTCATAAAACTCTTTCTCAAACACATACAATCCCATCACATCACATCAATTCACAATCACAACCTCATTTTCATTTTACAAATCAATTCCACAAGACTTGACCCCTCTTTCAGGTCTACCTTGAACAATCACAATCACACTTAGAGATTAAAATCATGAGGTAGTAAGTAAATCAAGCAAGGAGACAGGTTACTATAACTCATCTGACTGTATTGGCCAACAGTCACATATCATCCCAGACCACACAGATCCCGGTGTACGGGGTATCATGCTGGTACGAAGGTGGGTTAGTTCTTCACCAGACTTTCTCAAATCAAGTAACCACCACGTGGTACATCGTACTCCATGTGATATACACGGTATATTGTACTCCGTGGACCCATAACATGGTTGGGGGTGCCTGCCGTAGGTCTTATCTACCCCATACCAAGTGTAACCTTTATAGTCTCAAGAGTGCGTGGGAGTAACCTCAATACCAGGTCCTAGCCCCTCATGGCCTTGCTCGCCCCTGTTGGGTTCCCTGATTCAGGTCCTAGCCCCTCACCCTCACCCCACTCAAGAGGTATGTTAGGCATGTTGGGTTCCCTGAATGGATTATGTTAGGTCCTAACCCCTCACCCTCACCCCACTCAAGAGGTCTGTTAGGCCTGTTGGGTTCCCTGAGTTAATCCGTATCTCTCACCACGGCCTCATACATATCACAGTGTGAAAACCAGCGCGAGCTACGCTCTAGCGCGAATTCATGCATCAAAACCAATCACTTCGTACGAGCAACGCTCTAGTACGACATTTATGCATAAAAATATGAAGAAAACCACGTACGAGCATAGCTCCAATACGGTTATATGCATAACAAAAACTGCACAAATCAACGTACGAGCATAAGCTCCAGTACGGTTTAGAAAACATCGTCACAATACAAATCAAAGTGTGAGCTAAGCTCCAGCACGTTTCACACAAGTGAAAATATCGAAATCCAGCGCGAGCGAGGCTCTAGTGCAATTTATGTCATACAAGTACGATAGGCAGCTCATACACAATCAAACAATCCCGACAACCGGGTTTAGCACTTCACAAATGCTTTTTCTACAACATCAATAAACACTAGCTGACCTATCTACAAGCTTGCTTAAAACAAAGCAATTACATTTTGAAAAACATCAAAATATTAGATTTATGCAATTATTAGCCTTACTATCCCATTTCATGGAATCCACTTCAAAACCAAAATCACGCATATACTCATCATCATTCACGAATATCGTAAATCATTTACTTGGGCAACCATGCATTTCATAAAACACCCAATATTCACCCACAAGCTCAAAGTACGAGCAGCTATCTCTATATACTCACAAAATTCCCTTACTTGGAATCGCGTTACGTGATTCCACTTCCTTAAAGCTGCTTACTCGTACAACTCGATTCGTTTCCAACGAACTCTTTGGAACTGCACAAAATTGTATTTCGCATTATATTCGATCCCTATAATATGACATCGTGCGTTCACTATAGTCAATTCGACTTATAGTTTCTAGTGATGCTCTTAAGGCCTCGTTTCATTACTCTACTCATATTTCGAGTCTATGGATTCTTTTAGGCCTATTAATTCATTCCAAATCAATATGAAATCAACATTAAGCTCATAGTGTTCATATTTCTTGAATTCCCTCACTGTGGCATTTATCAAGCATTTACATACTCACTTTCACAATTCCTCCAAACTCACAATGTAATCCCATTTAACCATCTAAAAACATACATATTACCTCAATAATAACTTTAGCATGCCCATAAATCATGAACTCATTCAACCCATATCTTCTCACATTATACCCATTCTAGGTTTTCTAGGTCACACCAAGTCCACCACATCCCTAGATAATTTATCCATCAATACACATCTAACACAACTCCAAAATCACTTAAATAAACAATGTACTTGGATTGGAGTATTAGAATCTTACCAAAATCTGATTTTCCTTCTTGCTCGAAATGTCAATGCCCTTAGCTCCTTCAATACCAATAATGGGAGTTTGGGTTCCAACTATGTTGTTCTCTTCCTCAAGATGAACAACTTAGTGTCTAATGGCCTCCCCTCAATTCTTATTGGAAATGGCTGATTTTAGAGAGAGAAAGTTAGGTTTTTGGGTTAGAAATGGAAGATTAGTGTTTTTCCTGAAATTTTTAGATTTTTAGCACTCCTTTTATAGAAATAGCTTGAGGAGATCGATCTGGTCCAAGAGGAGGTCGATCTGGTCCCTTTAAATCCTCATTTTCACGGTATTTTAAGCATGAGATCGATCTGTCGAAGCATGAGATCGATCTGCTCCCAAACAGAGAGCTAAGGAGATCGATTTGTATGCTTGAGGATCGATCTTTTCATTATAGAATGCTTAGGAGATCGATCTGGCCCCATTGGAGATCTATCTGCTCTATTCCATTACCCAAATAAGAGCATTTTGGCTCTTCCAGATCGATCTCTCATCCCATGAGATCGATTTGGCCTTCATACTTCCTAGATTTTTTACAGTTCTCCTGCTGCAACTCACACCAAAACACCCTTAATTTGCTACCATAGCCATTTTCTCATCCATCCTCCTTTATAACTTGAAAATGGTATCTATTCATACCTTATGCACATTGAAACTTGTGTGCATTCATTGTATATCCCAAGGTACACTATATAAAACCAAATGGAAGCATTTATATTCATACAACTTTCTTCCATTTACCACACTATTCATTTTGAGTTCTAATCACATTTATCACTTGCAAGAACTCATTTCTTCATATTCATACTCAATGAAACTTGTATGTATGTTACAAAATATATTACACATACGTACATTGAATCCATGGACTTACATCAATCATACTTTACATTACAAGTCCATTCACATTCATTACACAGTACAACTATACATATACGGGGTCTCACATTCTCCTCTTCTCTTCTTTTTTGGTTTTCCCGCCCAGCTCCTCTCTGTTTTCTTTTTTAATTTTCCTTTTTCCTTTCTTTGTTTCCAGGTGCGGGATTGGCTTCTTTTTGAAGCCAATTTCGTACACCTCTTATATATATATAATATATCAATCTATACTTATATTATATTAATATATATGTTATATTAATATATATATATATATCATTTGTTTGTTTAGTGTTAGTATTTTTTTTTTTGTTGTTCATTTGTGTTTTTATTTCCATTTCCAATTTATTTCATTTTATCATTTTCTTATTTTTATTTGACTCATGTTTTATTTATTTATTTATTTATTTATTAACACCTATATATTAAATACTATACATTTCATAGTATATATATATATATATATATATATATATATATATATTTGTTACATATATATTATTATCCATCCTTTTAAATGTCTAGTATATTTATATATACATAGACACCTATGTATATATCTATATATACACATTTTCTTTTAAAATTATCCAAGGACATAATATCCATGCCTTCCATGAAATTTTCATTATTTCGAAAGTGAAATATTATCGGGATTTCATCATTCCTCATAAATTCCCGATACAAGTTTTTTTTTTTTACATCAAATTTATTTTCGATCCCTCCATGCTTGCATTTGCTTCATCACTTCTTGTAGCTTTGGTTTTTTTCCCTATCATTCACAGGCTTCTCGGTTCCTATAGTCCTCGAGCCCTACAACGAATATTCACACTTCCATTAAAATTTATTATTCCCATTTTTTTATATAATCTAATTAAATGTAGAAAATTTATGGGGTTTACATTAATGGATTATTGGAATATTTACATGGAAATATAGCCTATGTGATATTTTGATTTGCAATGATGTTTGTAAAAACATAATGGCCTAAGTGGTATTGGTTATAAAATGATGATAATGAAAGCAGAATAGCCTATGTGCAAGTGAAAGCAATTGTTGTCATGTCTAAGCCACAGTTATGCATGACTGATATCTAGAAACATTTGAAAGCATACCTTAATGCCTACAGCCTAGGCAAGCATAGTATAGAGCTTGGAACATTGAATCATGCTTGTATGCATTTGGATGAGTTTTAGTCATCCATGAATGATTGGCATGTGGTAAATATGCTTATTTGCAAATTGAATTTGTTTAGATAGCCATGAACCATGAATATCTTGACACATGCCTTGATGTGATAGATAGACGCATTTTGCATAAGCCTTGAGTTTTCAATGCCATTTGGTTTTTATCATTGTAAGGCCCGTAAAATAATACGTACTCTTTATGATTTCGTGATGTATGGACAAGTCACATTTGATATAAATCATAAGGAATGAATATTTTCAAGTTCCAAATGTGTATGAAATGCAAAACTGGTAGTGAAGCAAATTAGATATGAATGTAACAATGATTTTTTAGGAAAACTGCAGCAACAATGATGCAAATGAGGAGCAGATCGATCTCATTAGCAAGGAAGATTGATCTCATGGCTTGAAAACACAATGCCAAAGCATTTTACAAGGGGGGATGGATCCCTCATTCAAAGCAGATCGAAATCAATAAGTTTCTGACAAGGCCATATCAATCTCTTCTTAAGGGCCAAATCGATCTCTAAAACCTTCTGTTTGAACCATATCGATCTCATGCTAAAGAGCAGATCGATCCCCTAGCTTAAAAAGTTAAATTTTAAAGAGATAAACATAGGGCAGATCGATCTCTCATGGTTAGGAGATCGATCTCCAAGGGCACTTCTATATATATTAGACTTCTACACCTTCATTCTCCGAGAAACTGAAACCCCTTTGAAAACCAAGTGAAAACCTAACCTTTCCTACTCCAAAAAAATCATCCCTTTCAATCAGTTTTGAGTGAGATTTGTTTCAGTAAAGTTGTTCCTTGTAAGGAGGAGAACAACATAGTTGAAAACTAGAAGTTGAAACCTTGGATTGAAGGAGCAAGGTGAATTTCCCCCAAATTGGCAAAAAGAGGAAAAATCAAGCTAGGTAAGATTCAACACACCAACTTCAAGTATGTTAATATAGGTATCTTGGTGAGTTGATTGGTGTATTTTTTGTTGGCTGAAAACATCTTGAATATGTTAAATCTCCATGACTTAGAATTTGGCTTGGATTTGAGAAAATGAGAGAAAGTTGAGTATGCATGAATTCAATGATGATTGAAGCATGTAGTGATGTTATTAAGCATGTATATATGATTGTAAGATAGTTTTGTGAAATACATGTGTTGGAAATGGACTTAAGAAGAGTAAAGTCCAATGAGATGTAATAAGGCCAAATGAGTGTCAAAAGGTCTAAATGCATTGATTTGAGATTTATGCAAGTGAAAATTTAGTATATTAAGGTATAGTGATGTGAATGGTTATCTACAGCTTAAAAAATTATATTGAAAGCTGATCGGACTGCGAGATTTAGCAGCACCAATAAAGTGAGGTCACGCGGCGTGATCAGAGGTATGAGAATTTCATGAGTAGCTAGAGGTAGCTACATGTATTTTGAATAGAATTTTGATTCTTATATTGTATATGAAATTTTGAGTATAGAAAAGTTCGGTAGGAACCGATAAGGTAAAATTGTGGTTTTACCCCAAATAAGGGTAAAAAGCTTAGGAAGCATGTTTGTGACTAGTTTTGACAATTGCATTGATAGATTGGCTAATGTTTTCATGTTATATACGAAAACAACACATTATAGTGCCGATTTGATTTAATTGAGTGAATTCATTTGAAATAAGCCATTGGTTTGTGTGAAAACCCTTAGTGCTAGAGTGATACTCGCACTATATTTTTAAGATATACATCACATAGTACTTGAGTATTTCTCATACTTGATTTTAATGCGATTTGTGCATGATAGAGTACTTGAGCATTGCTCGTACTCAGTTTTATTGATTGATGCATGATAGAGTATTGGAGCATTGCTCCTACTCAGTTTTACATGACATAGTGCTGGGAGTATTGCTCGCACTAGATTTATATGACTTTATGCATGAGTTCGTGCTGGAGTTTACTCACACATACCAGTTTTGAAAGAGATAGCATGAAACAACCGTGTTTGGAGCCTATGCAGACTGTGTGTCGCACCGATTATATGCTCGTATGTGTAAAATTTTGAGATATGGCCGAGGGCTATCGAAAACTATTATCCATAATATGAGGGCTAAGACTTATGGCAGACACCCTGACTATGAGGATTAGGAGAACTTTGTACCGAGTATGTCACATAGAGTACGATGTACCGTGAGTACACGATGATATAGAGTTGTTGGCTGACGGTTGAGGATTTGACCCACCTCTTGTTACAAGAAATGTGAGGCCCCGCACACCAATTACTGTATAGCCTGGGATCATAAAAAATGAGTTATGATCATAATCTCGGAACAAGTAGTCGCCTATCTCACCTTACTGATATTTCTTATTTGAATTGTCACGTGAGTTTTTATAATTGGGTAGACCCAAGGGATGTGTTAAGCCTCGTAATGTGACCTTGTGTGTGAAAGGGTAACCCGAGGGATGGGTGAGGCCCGAATTTCTATGTTTTTACATGATGAAATGCCATATTGTTTTGATTTAATTGAAATGGCATGATAAAATGTGGTTTATATTAATTACATGAGAAATGCAATGTTTTGCATAAATTGTTAAGATTATTAAACCAACATGTTTTTAGTTCATAACTGATGATTTGTATCTATATGTTTATATTGCATAAATGTTTCAAGAAAGACACATGCTTCAGATGTGAATCGAAAAGGAAATGATTTCAAGGCATGAGCATTATATTTTGTAGATAGTGTGGTTATCTACTTGCTTGCCTTATTTCCTTATTAAGCTATGAGCTCACCCCCTTTTTATTTCCTCCTCTCTATAGAGCGTTCACAGTAGTTGAGCATGGCTAAGGACTGGTATTCCTTTATCCGCTGGTATACACATTCGAACTTTTTGTACTGAACAATGTAAAAACACAGTTATGTAAACGAATGTACGGTCGAGGATGAATATATACAAGTATTTGTATTAATGTATATGAATTTACTTTTAAGAAAAGAGTACTTACAGTCAATGGATAATTGTATTGACTTGTATGCATGTTATGGAATAGATGTGGTTAAGGTGACTAATATCGAATCACAGCCCAACGGTTTGGTGTTGAGTTATGATAGAAGGAAAGGTAAGTAAAATGCAAAAAAAAAAAAAAAATGTTGTGGTTTTTGGTAAGTCACGGGAGGTCGTGACAATCATGCATTGACTTAAGGGTTAATGCATTTAGAAAATCTTTATGTGTGGGCTGTCTTAATTGATTGGAAAAGGAAATTGAACTATGCCTTGAACCTAACCTAAGGGATTTATTTTATGAAAAAAAATCCTGAAGAGCTTTATGGCCACAAAATTGCTTTACGTAGAGAGTATGATTGAATACATGATCTAACCTTTATTGTTTAGAATTCTATGGAATTTGGAAAGGTGATCTCAAACTATGAAACTTTAAATTTTGAGAGAGTGGGCATCCTTATTGAGCTTGACTAGAAATTAGTCAAAACACAGGAAACTAACTGCTAATCTATGGGAGCCATTTCTATAGCCCCAACGCATGGTGTGATTTTGATTATGCCTATTAGACTTGACCGTAGGAGTTTAGACCTATCCACAATAGTGGTAGGAAATTGTTATTAGAACTTGTCCACCAAGTGTGGTAGGGAAGTGGACCTTATGCCTTAAAAAAGAGTTAATGCTAATATCTATTTGGAATTGAAGTATGTATCGGGTCAAATATATTTTGAAAAGTATATGGACTTTTGAAAACTATGTGAATTAGAAAGTATGTGATATAGAAACTATATGGATTTTGACCACTCAACAATTTGAACCATATGAATTTTAACTGTTTAATTTCGGCAAACCATGTGAATTTCGATGAGTTCATAGGTCTATAAGCTTTACAAATGGAAAGGCTTTTAGTAGAGTTGATATTAATACGACACATTATAGAATTTAAATCCTTTAGTAAATATTCGAGATGTTTAAAGCATGTCATGGAAGGTGACAAATTGATGTAAAAGTTAAGATTTTGTGAGATAAGATGTTTAAGATCCTCTTAATATGACATTAATCTTAGCTTAGTTTGATGGCTTCCAACTCATAAGATTATATATGTTTACAACGTGTGAACTAATGAGAAAATTCGATTTGTAGGTTTTTGAATAATTGAGTTTTGAGGTTTAATGTGAAATAAATATAACCTATGGATAGGTGGCAATATGGGAATTAAACTTTGAATTCAGCCGTTATGGATTATATGGATATGGGAAATGTAATAAGGAAAAAAAACCTCACCTGTTTGGGATGACCTTGATCAATTTGGAGGACCAAATTTTTTTAAGGTGGGGAGGATGTGAAACATGAAAATTTTTCTCAGCTTTATTTTAGTAATTAATTTTAATCTTGGAGTTTAGGTGGATTTAACATAATCTTGTGCATTGTTGAATATTTAACAAAGTTTGAATTTGTTACTTAGGAAAGTGTTTAGCCAAGACATTGGAGGAAAAAGGATTGACCAAAGAAGTATGATACTTACTTAATTTGGATTATTTTGATGATTATGAGAAGGATTTAGTAGACAATTTAAAGTACGGATGTGATTTTGAGTTTACTACATATAAAGGTTTAAAAGTTATTTTTGAGGAATAATTACGAAATTGAAATATGCTAAATTATGGGTTGTGTACACTGTTTAGAAGTGAATTGGCATGAAATTGGATTGTTAGGATGATGTAATTGTGTCACGACTCGAAAGTCGCGACTTACTTGAACTTTTTATGAAAGTACGAAAATTTTGACTAAAATTTTCAATTTTTCATAATACTCGTTTATGTTGTGAGCAGTCAAATATAGTAGTATCGATATCTACTTCAAGCAATTTAAGTTAAGTTACCTAATGTCTCAGTCTGATTATGTATTAACTTTCCTTTATTAAATCCGAAATTTGATTATAAATTTTGATAAAATTTCAGCAGCATAACAGCTTATATTTTCTTATACCCCAGCCTATAAAGTGCACAATTTGACAGTTCATATATCTCAAACTCATCACAATCATAATTCACATTAGTTACATTCCTTAAGATCCTTTATGTGATTTTTCGCAAGATGGAGTTTCCTAGGTTTTAACCTATTCTAAACTAAATGTCTAAAACCGAAGCAAATACAATCTAAACTGAAACTTTAGGATCAGATTTTCACTTAGACTTCATGAGGGAGAATAATCAGTTTCATAATTTTTAGAGTCTATTTGGTCTTTAGAATATTAAATTACTAAATATTCTATTATTTTCTCGGTTTTGACCTTATCACCAATGTTAACTCATTTACATCCCGAATACGACAATTTTACTTTCTGAAACATACATTAACACAACACACATTGCATTCTATGTACTAATAAGAAAGACTGAGTGGAAATAAACACATAAAAATGGTATAAACATTATACTAATATGAGCTACGAGATCTTCGAAGCATTAACTTCAAAGCCGATACTGTTGTCGATGCTAATACACCTCATGTCTGAACCTGTGATGTAAAGTAAAGAGGGGTGAGCTTGGGGAACTCGATAAGGGAACCACACAAGCTCAAAGGTAATAACACATAAAATAATGTAATCTATGGATGCTGCAATATTATACCGAATATATATTAACGATCAAAGTTCATATCATGATATCTTACAATCTTTCATATACTTTTTAGTAACCTTTTCTTTCTAGGTTTTCGTAACAATGTCTTATCTAGACGCAGTCAAGGCCATTTAAGGTATTTGTCGGAAGGTTACTTTGAATACCTCATTTCCCTTTTTGACTTGACCATAATCTTTAGTTCGATAGACATATCCACATCATATCTTACTATCTATCATACTGATAGCAGGCCGTACATTGCTATCTATATCGGCCGATAGCAGGCCACATCTTATCTCATGATTTATAAAGTCGATAGCAGTCTGTATCATTACTATCTATATCAGTCGATAGTAGGCCACATAATATCTCACTATCTATAATATCGATAGCAGGTTGTATCATTGCTATCTACATCAATTGATAACGGCCATGCCATAACTTACTATTTATAATGTCGATAGTAGGTCGTATCATTCATATCATATCATATCGGTAGGACATGTTCTGTGAACCATACTCATGTTTGTAAAACATATCGAAAAACATATTCCTTTTGGTAAAACAATATTTGTAACATTGTGTTTGGTAAAATCATTTTTGGTAAAACCAATTTTACATCAAAATAATCACTATGCTAACTCATGATTAAGGTCATACAAAAAGTCACATTGTAAGACCTGTAAATTAATATGTATTCGTTATGATTTCGTGATGTACAAACAAGTTACATTTGATATGAATCATAAGAAATAAATGTTTTTAAGTTCCAAATGTGAATGAAATGCAAAACGAGTAGTAAAGCACCGAAAAAGTGAGGTCACATGACGTGATCAGAGGTAAGGGAATTTCGTGAGTAGCTAGAGGTAGCTATACGTATTTCGGATAGATTTACGAGTATTTAAATGATACACAGATTTTTGAATATGAAAAAATTTTGGTAGGGACCAACATGGTAGAATTGTGGTTTTACCCCAATTAAGGGTAAAAAGCTTAAGAAACATGTTTGTGACTAGTTTTGACAGTTGCATAGATAGACTGGCTAATGTTTTCATGATATATGCGAAACTAACATGTTATAGTGTCGATTTGATTTAATTGAGTGAATTTCAATTGAAATAAGCCATCTATCGACTTGTGTGAAAACCAATAGTGCTAGAGGGATACTCGTACTCGATTTTATAGATATGCATCACATAGTACTTGAGTATTTCTCGTACTTGATTTTAATGCGATTTGTGCATGATAAGGTACTGGAGCATTGCTGGTACTCAATTTTATTGATTGATGTATGATAGAGTATTGGAGCATTGCTCGTACTCAGTTTTACATGACATAGTGCTGGGAGTATTACTCGCACTAGATTTATATGACTTTATGCATGAGTTCGTGCTGGAGTTTACTCTCACGTACCGATTTTGAAAGAGATAGCATGGAACAGTCGTGCTGAGAGCCTGTGCAGACTGTGTGTAGCACCGATTATATGCTCGTACGTGCAAAGTTTTTGAGAAATGGCCGAGGGTTATCAAAACTATTATCCATGGTATGAGGGCTAAGACCTACGGCAGGCACCTGACTGTGTGGTTTAGGTCCATGGAGTACTTTGTACCATGTATGTCACATGGAGTATGATGTACCAGGAGTACACAATGATATAGAGTTGTTGGCTGACGGTTGAGGATTTGACCTACCCCCTATTACAGCAAATGTGAGGCCCTGCACACCGCGTACTATGTAGCTTAGGATCACGAAAAAATGAGATATGATCATAATCTTCGAACATGTAGTCACCTATCTCGTTTCACTCACTTGAGATTTCTTGTTTGAATTATCACATGATTTTATAAATTAGACATGCGACTTTGTGAATTGTAAAAGGGTAACTCGAGGGATGAGTGAGGCCCGGATTTCTATGTTTTTACATGATGATATGCCATCTTTGTTTTAATTTAAGGGAAATGACATAATGAAATATGATTTACAGTAATTACATGAAAATGCAATGTTTTGCATATATTGTTGAGGTTATTAAACTAGCATGTTTTCAGTTCATACTGATGATTTGTATCTATACATATATTGCATAAATGTTTCAAGAAAGATACATGCTTTATATGTGAATCGAAAAGGAAATGATTTCAAAGCATGAGCATTATATTTGTTGTTGGCTGACAGTTGAAGATTTGACCCACCTCCTGTTACTGCAAATGTGAGGCCCCGCACACCGAGTACTGTGTAGCCT
This sequence comes from Firmiana major, assembly GCA_033439115.1. NCBI lineage: Eukaryota > Viridiplantae > Streptophyta > Magnoliopsida > Malvales > Malvaceae > Firmiana > Firmiana major. Next base: position 28,681,409 of record CM065910.1, read on the forward strand.
CGGATCACGAAAAATGAGATATGATCATAATATTCGAACATGTAGTCACCTATCTCGTTTCACTCACTTGAGATTTCTTGTTTGAATTATCACATGATTTTATAAATTGGACATGTGACTTTGTAAATTGTAAAAGGGTAACCCAATTGATGGGTGAGGCCCGAATTTCTATGTTTTTACATGATGATATGCCATCTTTGTTTTAATTTAAGTGAAATGGCATATGAAATATGATTTACAGTAATTACATGAAAATGCAATGTTTTGCATAGCATGTTTTCAATTCATACTGATGATTTGTATCTATACATATATTGCATAAATGTTTCAAGAAAGATACATGCTTTATATGTGAATCGAAAAGGAAATGATTTCAAAGCATGAGCATTATATTTTATAGATAGTGTGGTTATCTACTTGCTTGCCTTATTTTCTTACTGAGCTGTCAGCTCACCTCCTTTTTTATTTCCTCCTCTCTATAGAGCATTCACAGTAGTTGAGCATGGTTAAGGACTGGTATTCCTTTATCCGCTGCATACCATCTTATGAAAGGTATACACATTATTAACGTTTTGTACTGAACAATGTAAAAACACAGTTATATAAACGAATGTACTGTCGGGGATGTATATGTACAAGTAATTGTATTTAATATATGTAAATTAGTTATGAGAAAGAGTACATACGGTCAATGGATAATTATATTGACTTGTATTGATACTATGAAATGAATGTGGTTGAGGTGACTAATATCGAATCATAGCCCAACGGTTTGATGATTGAATTATGACAGAAGGAAAGGTAAGTAAAATACAAAAAATTTGTAGTGGGTTTTGGTAAGTCACAGGCGATCGTGACAGAATGGTATTAGAGCCAAGTTGGTCTGATGTGAGTCGATATTAGTAATTAGGAAAGTGTACATCCCCATGTTACTGTGCTTTGTTCAGTTCCAATTGTGTATAAGAGATGGGAGTCAGACTAATAAATAGTTATGAATGTAGGAATTGAGCCATTATGGCTAATACCAGCCATGGTAGAGGGGCTAGAGGTAGGGCTCGAGGTCGTAGAGGTAGGTCTGAGACCCAAGATGAGACGATAGGTCCCACTCAGGTACTAGAAGTATCGAGGCATGTTTCACGAGACTAGACCGTCACCTTGAAACTATAGTGGAGTTACTAGCACAAACTTTGCCAGGTGGACAGGGGCAAGATGCAGGGATTACGCCTGGAGAGGCAACTGCACCTGGTAAGCCTACACAACCAGTTCAGACGCCATAGCTAGATACTCCTATACCCCCACTAGTTCAGGATACCCCTTCTCCTATTGCTCCATGACAGGGCGGTAGTACTTTGGGGTATGATTGTGAGCTTGATAGATTGCAACAGTTCCAGAAGTTTGGACCTCCGTCGTTTAGTGGGGTGAAGGACCCCGTTGTTACAGAGGATTGGCTGGGAGAGATGGAGAAGCTTTATGGATTCTTTGAGTGTACAACGATCAAGATGGTCGTGTTTGCTGCGTTCCTACTGAAGGGATCGACAGAGCATTGACGAAAGTCCACCAAGGTTATATTGAGAGCACGATAATCAAAGATCACTTGGGATATCTTTTTGGATGCCTTTAGAGGCAGTATGTTCCAGACACAGCACAACGAAAGGTGCAAATGAAATTCTTGGGGTTGAGTTGGGGGACTCAGTCAGTGGATGAGTACGAGACACAATTTATATCCCTGGGTAGGTATGACCCCGATACTATAAGTAGTAAGACCAAGAAGGTCTGTAGATTTATTGATGGACTGAGACTAGTATTACGGTCTAGACTGGTTCCACTAGATATCTCTACCTATGATGAGGCAGTGCGCAGGGCGTAACTTTGTGAGCAGGACTATGAGAGGAATGTCTCTGAGTTTAGGATATTTGGCAAGGGTAGAGACCAAGATAGGAAGAGGCCGATGAGTGATAGTGCCAGAGGTTTTAGATATCGAGGAGGGTGGAGACTCTTCGATAAGAGACCACAGATCAAAAAGGTACAAGATAAGACTGTTAGATCTCCTACATATTCGGCTATAGCTCCAGCTAGAGGTGTTGTTATTAGAGGACTGAGGCCTACAACTAAGTAGTGTAGTAGATATGGTAGATTCCATGGTGGTAGACCTTGTCCTATTTCTAGTGGATTGTGCTTCAGATGTGGAAAGCCAGGGCATATGGCGAGAGCATGCCCAGAAATTATCGATATTGCCCCACAGAAGGGCAAGGAGCTGGAAAGAGCTCCAGCTGACATGTCTGCTCCGAGGAAGAGAGTGACGACAGAGGAGAAGAGGGAGCAGGTCATTGGATGAGAGCAAGTACATGCCTTAGATAAAGTCACGGCTAATGCTTCGTCGGATGTGATTAGAGGTATCATCATGATGTATGATTTAGAAGCATATGTTTTAATTGATCCTGGTGCCACGCATTCATTTGTATTGCCTTCATTTACATGTAAGTTAGCAAAACATGTAGAGCGTACACGTTTAAGTAGGATGATGTTGATCAATACGCCTATGGATAACAGTCAGCTAGTTGAATATGTGTTAAATGACTACAAACTAAGAGTATGGGAAAAAAGATATGACAACCAATCTAATATTGTTAAGTATAAGTGATTTTGATGTAATTTTAGGAATGCATTGGTTATTGTCAAACCATGCTGTGTTAGATTATTACTCTAAGATGGTCATGTTCCCTACCCTTATGAATTATGTTGTAAAGTTTAATGAAAAGAAATTAAAGTAGTAGTTATGGTTACAATAAATAATGTACTATGCTAACTATGGAATGAAAGTATTGAAGGTTTTATTGCATACGTGGTTAATACAGATAAGGCACATCCGGAGTTGGCAGATATTCCTGTGGTTGGTGAGTTCCTAGATGTCTTTTCGGATGAATTGCCAGGGTTACCACCAGATAGAGAGATGGAGTTCTGTATAGATTTGGTGCCTATTACTGAACCTAATTCGAAACCACCATATCGCATAGCCTTAGTTGAACTAGAGGAGCTTAAGAGAGAGTTACCAGAGTTGTTGGATAGGGGGTTCATCAAATCGAGTGTTTCGCCTTGGGGAGCCCCAGTTTTATTTGTAAAGAAGAAGGATGGAAGCCTCCGATTATGTATAGATTACAGATTGTTGAATAAGGCTACCATTAAGAATAGGTATCCCTTTCCACGAATTGATGATTTGTTGGATCAGCTCCGGGGACAGCAGGTCTTTTCTAAGATTGATATGAGGTTTGGGTATCATCAGTTGAGAGTTCGGAGTGGAGATATACCCAAGACAACATTTTGGACCTGATATGGCCATTATGAGTTTTTGGTTATGCCATTCGGATTGACGAATGCTCCCGCTGCTTTCATGTCTTTGATGAACGATGTGTTCAAGCCATTTTTGAATCAGTTTGTTATCGTCTTCATTGATGACATATTGGTATACTCGAAATCTGAGAAGCATGAGAAGCACCTTAGGATTGCATTGCTGACCTTATGAGAGCAGAAGCTGTATGGTAAACTCATTAAGTATGACTTGTGGTTGGCATAGATATCATTTTTGGGACACGTGGTGTCGAGGGATGGAGTATCAGTAGATCCATCCATGATTGAGGCTGTAGTTCAGTGGGAACAATCGAAGACAGTCACCGAGATTAGGAGCTTTCTGGGTTTAGCAGGTTATTATAAAAGATTCATTGAGGGATTTTTGAAGTTAGCTGCTCTGTTGAAACGTTTGACTCGGAAGAGTGTAGCATTCGTGTGGGACGATGATTGTGAGAAGAGTTTCCAGGAGCTGAAGCTTCGATTGACCACCGCTCCGATTCTCACTATCCCTATCAGCTTAGGAGGATTTTCAGTGTATATTGATGCTTCGCATCAGGGACTGGGTTGTGTATTGATGCAAGATGGGAGAGTAGTTGTTTATGGATCTAGATAGCTGAAGGACCATGAGAAGAACTATTCAACCCACGATTTAGAGTTAGCAGCAGTATTGTTTGCGTTGAAAGTATAGCGTCACTACTTATATGGTGAGAAGTTTCAGATTTTTACAGACCACAAGAGCCTCAAGTATTTGTTCTCACTGTAAAACCCAAAATTTTTTCACTTATTTCTTAATTTGAAACTAAGACGTAATTGAGAACTCGAAATAATATTATGCAGGCTCAAAACCACTGAAGCACTCGGGTTAGCAGCGTGGGGCCCTTTGGCATAAAAATCGAGGTAAGGCCTTAAACCCGAGGATTTCTTAAGAATTTTATATATGGTCATGAAATGATGATTAGAAATGAAAACTAAGGTATTGAAAATGAAAAAGTTGGTAAGGTTTGGGTTTTGCACTAAACCGAGCAAATGAGCTCGAAATTAGAAATAAATTCTAGAAATTCCAAAAAATTATTCTAAGACCATAGATAATTAATATAAGGTAAAATTTACTTGAGAAATCCAAATCAAGTGGCAATATGGAGGTTTCAGGGATTGACTTAATTTTTAAGGTAAATTGCAAACTTTAAGTCATTTTGCTCGGTATTGACTAAATCGTGCAAAATAGGCTCAATTGGGAACTTTTTCTCAAATAAGTGACCCCCAAATTTTTATAAAACATAATAGGGACATAGTATAACACATGAGAAGTGGCAATTTGGAGAAAATTGGACTAAATTTATTTTTTCTGAATTTTTTAAAACAAGACAGAAACCTATCCTGTTTCAGATTCTGACCTACTCTCTAACTTTGTCAAATTTGAAGACTTTAGTGGAATTCATTAAATACAAACTTCTCCAATTATAAATTCAGCTTAATAAGCTTTCTGGAGCCACATATTTCAACCTCATTTGAAATTCCAGCCGGGATATCTGACCTCTCCAAGTTGCCGCAGGTGGTACCTCCAACCCCTCTTTGTGCAATTTTTACAGCATCCCTCCGGCTAGATTTAGGTGTCAGCCAAGAAGGATAAAATATTCCTATTCAAGTCCTATATAACATATAAAAAATTCAGCCTCAAATAAGTTCATTTGCTAGGTGAAAAATGCAAAAGAAAAATAGTGGACAGATCTGCCATGTTTTTGGTAAGTGAAGAACTAGGAATTTTTGATTCTTTGGTTTGATTTTCTTGTAGTTTTTGATGATTCTAAGTTCTATACATGTTAAATTTCAGTTGAGGATCAGTTTGGAAGAAGAAAAATGTGGTCAACTGATAATTCTATTTTTAATAGAATTATTTGTGCTTAATTTCTTAATTAATTATTTAAATCCCTAATAGGAAAATTAAGGGGATATTGGAGAAAGCTGTGAACCCAAGTAGGAAGGATTGGTCCATTAGGATAGATGATGGACTTTGGACCTATAGTACAGCCTTCAAAACACCTTTAGGAATGTCCTCTCATCAGCTTGTTTATGCTAAAGCCTGTCATCTACCAGTAGAGTTTGAGCACAAGGCCTACTGGGCCCTTAAGAACCTAAATTTCAACTTAGATGCAGCAAAGGAGAAGAGGCTGCTACAGCTCAATCAGTTAGATGAGTTCAGGTTGTAGGCAAATGAGAATGCCAAGCTCTACAAGGAAAAGACTAAGTGATGGCATGATAAGAAAATTAAGGAGAGACACTTCGAGCCAGGCCAGCAAGTTTTGTTGCTTAATTCACGCTTGAAGTTGTTTCTAGGAAAGCTTAAGTCTAGGTGGTCAAGTCCCTTTACCATTACACAACTATTCCCTCAAGGGGCCATTAAAATTATGGATGAGACCCTGAAGCAACCCTTTAAGGTTATTGGGGGCAGACTGAAACATTATTTTGGGGGAGGGTTTGATCGTCAGCATTCTGTGACCACTTTAGCTGACCCTTCTACTTTTGATTCTGCTACTTAGCTTCATTTTCTTTTTCACTTTTTGTATAGTTTTTTTCTTTTCTGTTGTTTCTTTCTTTGCTTATTTTGCAGATTTCTTTTCCAGTCTTATGTTTTCAATCAAGCTTCGATTGTTCATCATCATCATCAGATAGGGGAGTACTCTATTCTTGAGCTTCAATGTTTATATTATATACACACTGAGGACATTGTACACTTTAAGTTTGGGGGAGGGGATATCACTTGAGCATTTTTTGAAAATTTGAGCAAAATTGAAAAATTAGTTAAATTTTTTTCGAAAATCTGAGCTTAAATTGTTTGATTGTGGAGTGATTTAGTGCTTAGCATGTAGTTTTCCCATATTCCGATGATATGACCCCATGATTAAGTTTGATTTTGATTGACTGAGAAGCATGATTATAGGAAAAGCATGAAGTTGAGTTCTTGAATGGGTCTTGATTCTGATTGTGATTTCCTCATCTTACGCACATGTCATGTCATGAATCAATATATTTATTTAGAGAAAGCTTATGTTGACATAGGATTGCATTTGTTCAATTGATTTTGTGCATCATATTCTAGAATTTGTTTAATCTTGTCTCGAGGTGAAATATTAGATCACACTTAATTAGGGAGATGATTTAGGCCATCTTTGGATTGTTTGAGCCTTTCTAGCCACCCCTGTACATATTTTACCCCTAGCCACCCATCTGGGCCAAATAAGCTTTTCTCTGTAAATACACCTACATAAAGTTTCCTTAGCTTTAATACTTTGTTCCTATCCCTTACCCCTCAAGCATGAAAAGTCATTTGGATATATTGTGAGCTTTATACATATAGGTATCTGGTGATAGTGAAAATTCAAAAAAAAAATGAAGAAAAAGAAAAGAAGAAAGAAGAAAAATACAAAAATAGAATAAAATGTTTAGCAAAATAAATAAGTTTGGGGGAAATAAATTTGAGCTCTTACATTAAAGATCCTAGAAGTAATGCATGTTAAGGGGTAATTAAACCTAAATCGACTTTATCACACCTTAGCCCCAGCCTTACATTACAAGCTTAATGAAGTCCTATTGATCTTTGATTGAGTGTGACTACATTAGTGGAGAGATAAGTGAAAAGCAAACTTATGGGAATGATCACTTGTCATTGACTTTGCATTCACTGTGTTTGCATAATCTGATCCGAGTAATGTACAGTGAAGTGGCTTTGATATTTTCACACACACACGAGGAGTCTAATTTGGGTTAGGACTTATGATTGAATGGTTCTGAATGTTGGACCTGTAATTATGATTCTTTGATTTCATAGTCTATACTTTTTCTTTGAGAATGATATTTGGGAAATTATTAAGTTTTGTTCTTGTCATTCCTACAATTGTTTTGTTGTGCTTGAGGACAAGCAAAAGCTCAAGTTTGGGGGTGTGATAATTCTATTTTTAATAGAATTATTTGTGCTTAATTTCTTAATTAATTATTTAAATCCCCATATTATTTTATTAATTATTCCCTTTATTTAATTACAATTCTTTAATGTGCAAGTAAATTAAATTCGGATGAAACTCAGTCGTTTCAGTCGAAATTGGGCTGAAAACGGGCTAAAGGAGGTTGGACCACTTCCAATTTACAGATCGAGTCACCAGTCGTCTGGACACGCGTGATGCTAGGTGCTCGTATTTTATTCACTCCGAAACGATAAGATCGATGAACACCGTGCCAACTCTCTGGAAGATACACGCCGGGCCACATCGCACAACCAATGGGACAAAGGGACTGATGACGTGAAAATATCTACTCTGCAACAAATAAAATGAAGACAAGTGACCAAACAATGCCAACTCATCTAGAATAGAAAATTACCATTGTACCCCTAAATGTGTATATAATTAGAAAATTATGGCAATTGAAAGAGGTGTGTAAGCTAAGGTAGAATAGTGTTAGAGTTAATTTTAGGATTTATTTTCCTTGTTTCTTTAAAGCTTTTCTTTTCCGTTAGCCACCATTTTTAAAGTTACTATTCATAGCAATTTTCGTATTCGCATGAGGAAGCTTTTGTTCATTTCCACTTTTCTGATATTTTGACATTAATGAATAGTTACCATTTCTACTCCTCTTCTTCTCGGTTTGTAAAGTTAATTCCTTTATGTTTCTTATTTTGTGAGTTTTAAATGAAAAGTTTATAGTTTTCAAATGTTAAGCTCTTAGTTTGCTTCCTGTTTGTAGTTTTTTTTTTTTCTTATTGTTTAATGAAGCTCTCAGTTTTAATGGTTTTACTGATTTGAGTCATTTGCTCATTCGGGTGATTCATTCTCCCTCAGTATTGTCCACTCGATTCTGGTGCTTTGATGTTGTGTGATGTTGAGCATTATTCCACATCAATGGCAATGTAGAATCACGGTTGAAGCAGGAAATGAAATAACTCGAGGATGCTAGACATCAACGTTCATGTGATTTACGAGTGTTGACAGTTTTGTGTTAATTTCCAATTGATTGATTTTCTTTATTTTATTTCGATTTCAATCTTAAAATGTGTGATTGCATCATGTTTCTTTTTTCATTTTCATTTTTCTCCACTACATGGATTCATTTTTTATTTTTTGCATTTAAAGTGTGAGTTTCCGTCACTTTTATGTCTTGATTCAATTTGTGTTTTCCCTTGCTTGCATTTGTCTTCTTTGCTGGCTTATACTTGTTGCTAGCTGGTGTGTTAAATATTGATGTAGGCAGCAGTAGGTGACATTACGGGATCAATTTAGGCAGCAGCTGGATTGCTCATACCAGTAGACAAAGAACAAAAAAAAATTTCTCCTCTATTTGCCCTTGTTTTAAGAATAATTTATTGTTCAGTGTCTTCATTTTTTGTTAACTTCGACTTTCATTGCAGTACATTTTCTGTTTACATTTTCTACTTTAAGTTTACAAGGTTTCTATTTCTGCTTGTGCGCCATTGTTGAGCCTTTAAAATCCAGCTTTATTATTTTGCTCATCTTTGTTTTTATGTGCAGGAAGTGTGGTTAGGCTGACCTATGCTGATATGAATGTCTGCTGCATGAATGGTGGTGCATGGAGAAATATTGAGTGGCGCAGAATGCAGGAGCAAAATGCAGTTACAGCAGCGACTGTTAGCGCACCTGTCCACTGCTATGTGCTGTTTTAGCTAAAACGACAATCCTGTTTTACTAGTTGAGCTTACAGACGTCAATACAAAGCTGTGAAGTTGATGGACAAGAGGAGCTGATCAGTTGATGGACAAGAGGACTATACCGAAGGTACCCGGGAGCAGAAGCGGACAACAGCTGGCACAGAAGCTCGCGGACAGCAACTTGAATTAGAAGCTAGACAGAACCGAGGCCATCACTTGGAGAAGAACCACAAATAGTGCATAGTAGATGCATGGGACCAGCATGGTTTCCAATTTCGGTTAAGGCCTTGTTTGGCCATATTTCCTTTGTTTAATTTAATGTTGATTGCATTTTTATTATTTTGATTGTTTTCATTAGTTGTTAGTTTAGGATAGTTGTTAATTGATAATTGTAGGTTAAATCTAATGTTTTAAGTTGTTAATTTAATCTTTAGTTTTAATTTTTAGTTAAAAATTAATTTTATATTATATGTTTTAGGACTTCATTTTAGTAATGTATGAGTTGCATTTAGGATACACTTAGATTAAAATCATTTTATGCATTGTTAAATTTTCATTTTAAATTGAAAAATCCAGAAATATTTATTTCTCATGCATTAATTAGATTTTATTGTTAAGTTAGTAATTAGAAATAATTAGGATTAATTTAGAATTAATATGTTAGACATTTAGACTTGTAGTTATTTTCTTAATTCTTCTAGGATTTTATTTCATTAGATTTTAGGTTAGTTTAATTTGCTATTTTTATTAATTAGTTTAATTACATGCATATGTTATTTTAGGGTTGTTTATTTTTAGTTTAATTAATTTTGTTTCTTTATTTTCATATTTGCATTTTTAATTGCGTTAATTACTTTTAACTGTTTTAATTATCTTTTGTAGGTTAATGTTTTTAATTGCTCGGAGTTTTGTAAGTAATTTTAGCTAGGTTTTATTTTCTTTATTTTATAATTGTTATTATTTTCAGTACTTTTAATTGCAGACTTAGTAGATCACCTATTGAAAAATTCATAATTTGCTAGGATATACTTAGGGTAAGATTAACCGGTAGTTAATTAGGCTAATCAACTTCTCTGTGGGACGATAATTCGAGACTCAAATCTCATTATTACTTGTACGACCCGTGCACTTGTGGATAATACGTTTTGATCGTATCATCAACCTTGGTCAAACTCGAGGTAAAGTTGGTGGATGATGATGAAGTTCACATATGTTGTTGTTTGGTATTTTTAGAAGGTTTTTAGTTAAGTGGACTTGGATGATTTAATTTCTATGGATGATTTGAGTTCTGGAAACCAAGGTTATGATGTGTTTGTGGTGAAAATTTGATGGATCTAAGGTTGTTAACGGTTAAATTTATATCGAGAAAGCTCGATTTATTGCTTAACTCAGTGTAAAATCGAAAAATGAAAGAATTGAAAATTTAACAAAGTGACTATCATGATTAATGAACTTGAATGAGTCATAAGGTTAAAGAAATAATGGAATGAGAAATCAGAATAATGAAATTTGCCAAAAACGGAACTAAATCGATAAAACCGAGAAAACTGAAAAAGTTAACCGAAAAGTCAAAATTGGTCAAACTTCGAGAAGATAAATCAAAATTTAATATGTTAAGATGAAATTGATCAATATATGATGAATTGGTATTGTTTTGGGTAGCTCGAGAATTCAGCACATAAATCGAGGTAATCCCGAGAATTGGCAATTTTGTGCTGCCCCAAGATCTACAAGGTAAGGGAATTTTATGAGTAGCTAGAGGTAGCTACACATATTTTTGGGTATATTTTTGAATAATTAAATTGTATATAAATTTCGAATATGAAAAATATCGGTAGAGACCCGACATCGAAAAATTATCGTTTTGCTCCTACTAAGGGAAATTTTGGAAAAGTTAGGATTGGATTGGAATATGCATAAATAACTTGTTTTGAGTGTTGTCACTATGAAGTACTGCTTTTTAGCAAATTAAATAATATTTATTTCAATCCAAAAGGGTAAATGACGATTTTACCCCTTTTAAGGGTAAAAATTCATACTTTTAGAAAAACAATCATGAAAAGTAAGAACTGAGTGTTCTTGATGAATTTTAATGCTTTTCAACAAGGATATGGGTAGGCTGGCTAAAATTTTATCAATTTACATGAAATAGCACGTGGCAGGTGCTGATTTTGGTTTCTAAAACCATTCTTTGAAATTAAGCCACCTACATGATATATGTGGAAATAAAACGTGCTAGGAGCATTGCTCGCACAAGATTTGACATGATTTGTACACATGACATAGTGTTGGGAGCATTGCTCGTACTAGATTTTTATATGACATGAATAAGGTCATGCTGAGAGCTTCGGATAGGTTGTGTACCACACCGATTAAATAGGCTCGCATGCTTATTGAGACGTGGCATGATATGATGTGATGATATGGGTCCACGGAGTACATTGTACCGTGCAAGTAGCATGCAGTACGTTGTATCATGTGTGATATTATATATATCTCGTCTGCGGACGATGGGTATTCTTCTATGGACTGACAGGTTGGACGTGACCCACCTCTTGTGCGGAAGCAGATAGAGGTGATACCCTGCACACTAGGATCCGTGTAGCCTGGGATATGGTCATAGTCCTAGAGTTATTACCATGATTCTTGCCTAGTCTCACATGTCACTTGCTTTGCGAAATCACATGTTATTTATTACTTTATTTTGTGATTTCATGCTTTTATGTTTTGGGACAGAGTCCTGATGATTTTGGGGCGGATATGGATTTGAAATAAATGGCATGTTTTGATAAAATGTGAATTATTTAAATAGCATGATGTATAATTCCATGCTTTATCTGCCATTTTATGAAATGAATTGTTTATACGAATGACTTTATTTGGCATAAAAGTATGCATGAGACTTGTATTTAAGTATGATTTCGAAAGATAATGATGTAATACATGGCATCATGATCATGTAGATAGTGTGGTTATTTACTTGCTTACATGATTGCCTTACTGAGCGTGTGGTTGCTCACCCTTTCATTTTCACCTTTTTTTCAGAGCATTCGCCATAGTTAGTGAGCGGCTGAGAACTTGCATTCTTGGTATCCGCTGCTTCCCATCATCGAAAGGTATACATACTAGTATCATTTTGTATCTAAACATGTAACAACATCGTAATGGTTTTAGAATGTAATATGAGGGATGTAAATATTCAAAAACACATACGAAGTTGTAATATTATAGCTATGAAATGTAAATGTTTACTTTTGTATAGAATAAGAAATGAATGACATGGTAGACGGTAAGGTATGGCCAATACCGAATCACAGCCCAACTATTGGTGGTGAGACTGTTCACGACAGAGAAAGGAAAAAATGAAAAATTTGTAGTGATTTTAGATAAAAAAATGGGTCGTGACAGAGGTGGTATCAGAGCTGAGTTGGTCTGATGTGAGTTGGTATTAGAAAATAGAAAGTTTACATCCCCATATTACTGTGCTTTCTTTAGTTACAATTGTGTCTACCGAGATGGAAATTGACTAAGAAATTATTTTGGAATGCAGGAATTTAGGCACTATACCTTATACTCACAGTGGTAGAGGGACGGGAGCACGAGCTAGAGGCCGTAGGGGTAGGCCTAGGGGCCGTGCTGAGCCGATACCAAATGAGACTCATGAAAAAGTAGAAGTGGAGGCTAATGTTGAGCATGCTCCACAAGGCCCGACAGAGAGACTGGAAAATGCTGAGGCGCGCTTCGCAAGGATAGAGCGAAGCTTAGAGGTAATTTTTGAGTTGATTGCCCAGTCATTGCTAGGAGTTGGGGGTAAGCAAGGTACAGCTGCACAGGGTGATGATGAACAGGCGACTGACCCTGAGGTGCCTTCACAGCTAGCCCAAGAACCTCATACTACAGATATTCCCACACACCCACCAGTACAGAAAACACCTTTTACTGTTACTCCACCACAGGGTAGAAGAGATTAGGGTTATAGATGTGATTTGGATAGGTTAAGACAGTTTTAGAAATTTAACCCACCATCCTTTAGTGGAATTAAGGACCCAATAGCTGCAGAGGATTAGGTGAATGAGATTAAGAAACTATATGGATTTTTCGAGTGCACTACTACCGAGATAGTAGCGTTTGCTGTATTCATGCTGAAAGGGTCGGCAGAGCAGTGGTGGAAGTCCACCAGACCCGTTCTGAGAGCCCAACATATAGAGATAAGTTGGGATGTATTTTTAGAGGCTTTCCGGAGAAAGTATGTTCCAGACACCGCTCAGAGGAAATTACAGATGGAATTCTTGGATTTGACCTAGAGGAGTAGATCAGTGGATGAGTATGAGACAAAATTTATCTCCCTGGGCAGATACGATCCTGACACGATAAACAGTGAGGTCAAAAAGGTCCAAAAGTTTGTGGATAGACTGAGACCATCCATCAGGTCCCGATTGGTTCCTTTTGACATACCGACCTATGAGGAGGCAGTACAGGGCATAGTTGTCACGACCCAAATTACCTAAAAATCAAAGTAAATTTTTCATTTTCGCTTCCTTACCCGTCGTGAATAGTTACACTACTAAACAGTTGGGCTATGATTCGGTGTTAGTCAGCTCTCACCTATTTACCATTCCATTTTCATATTTCATTGACATATCAATTTATTTTAAACTAAATACATCCCCAATATTAAATCCATATACAGTACTGTGCATCTATATGTTCAGATACAAAATTATGCAAATGTGTATACCTGATCTTGATAAGAAGCAGTGGATAACCGAAATGCAAGACTACTGTCTGTCTCTTCTATTGAATATACCCTGTGGGGTGGAAAATGAAAGGGTGAGCATAAACAGCTCAGTAAGGCAATAATGTAAGCAGGTAGATAACTATACTATCTACGTGCTGATAATGTCATGATATAAAATCGTTTACTTTTGGAGCATGAGGTAAGACTAAAACAATGCCACATGTATGTATATATCATATAAGAGAAATCATGAAATCGACATATAAAGTCAACATGGAAAAATCATCATGTATGACATCTCATGCTCGTCACATTAAAACTTATTTGTTTCATCATAAACTCAACACTCAAAAACTTATCTGTTTCATTACAAACTCTTCACGTTAAAACTTATTTGTTTTATCATAAAACAATCACATCAAGGCTAAACCCATCTCTCGAGAATACCTTGATTCATTAAATCGCATCTCTTTTAAAAACGTAAATCGGGACGTTACCCATCCTTTGGGTTTGTCCTGGTCTATTCAGACCGTATGATATCATGTGAGGCATGTAGGTTACTGTATGAAAAATCGAGGACTATGGCCATACTTTGTCCCTGTGATCCCAGGCTACACGGATCCCGGTTTGTGGGGCATCACAACTGCAAAGGGAGGTGGGGTCAAGTCCTACCTACCAGAATATCAAGTAACATCATTGAGTCATAATGACTGCACGGTCAACGTACTCCGTGTGACATACACGGTACATCGTACTCCGTGGACCCATATCATAGTCTGGGGGTGCCTGTCGTAGGTCTTATCCACCCCAATACTATGTCGATAACCAACCCATGTCTCAAAGTATGCGTGCGAGCATCTCAACTCTCTGTGACACACAGTCTACAGGAGGCTTCCGCATGACTATATGCATGTCAACTCACGTCTAGTGCGAGCGAAGCTCCAGCACCATGCTATGCATATCATGATATCTAAAATCTCGTGCGAGCGAAGTTCCAACACGGTTTTGTGCACACACAATTTTTTCGTACGAGCAATGCTCCAGTACGACTTTTTATGAGAAATAAATCAGTAAACTTGAGTACGAGTAAGACTCTAGCACTCTTTTTACTTGTATAAATACGATAGGTGGCTAAATCTTTATAAAACATCTTTTAAAATAGTAACCGGTCCAAACCGGTACCCTTTCGTATAATTCATCAAATCAACAGCCAACCTATGTGCATATTTGCTTAAATTAAAGTATATAAAACACTTAAAACATGAAAATCATGCAATTTATCTGCCTTACTACCCTTTTTGTAAATTTTACTCCCAGGGGCAAAATTGTCTTTTTCTTTATTCACCTAAGCCCCGGTTTTCGCAAAAATTATTATTTCGCTTCTAGATACTTTTAAGGAATTCTAAGCCTTTTAAATCCCCTCAATAAATACGTATAGAAATCTCTATGCACCTACAAAATTCCCTTACCTCGATTTACGCGCAAACTTATCTCGTCTCGATAATATCCGATCTCTCAGTCCAACTGCGTGTCAACCAAGTCTACAGAACTGCATATAACCACATATTTTGGGTTAATTCACTTATTTTTATCAGTATATCACATTTACTGATCGAATCTAACGTACTGGCCCGTTTTACGTTATTGGGCCCAATTGCATCTTAATGGGCCTCGACCCATTTTCAGCCCGTTTCTACTTATTAAATCCCTTCTTCAGGTTTACTGGGCTCATTTAGCTTATCAATAATCATCGGGTTTCGTTCCAAACTCATTGGATAGCCCATACACTATTTACGATAATTACTATAAAATTTCGAATAATATTCCTTTTTATACAGAATTATTTCGTAAATTCCGTAAAATAATCGAAACTCTGTATTAAAGGACTCTAATTATCGTAATTAAAACATACTTACCCAATATGATGCAGGGTACGAGAATCAGAGCTCAATCAACTCTCGTTCGGGCTTTGTCGTAAAACTGCACAATTATATATTTAATCCCGGGTTACTTTTCGATTAAATATAATTTAAATAAATTTTTTAAAAGTCAAATCGATCACTTTTGACCGCTTACCGACTTACCCGAAGTCCGGTGTATCCCCGAAATTTCTTCCCCTTTTTCCTTTTTCTCCCTTTTTCCCTTCTTTCTTGGCTGAACCGGTTTAGTCCGGTTCAACCCGGTTCAGACCGTTGGTTCACTCCGGTTTGACCCATTCAGTGTCTTGCCGGCCGGTTCTCCGTCCGCTTTCGCTGCCAGTAGCTCCACGAGGTCGTCCGCAGCTCGGATCTGGTCTCAGTTTAGCACGAGGTGGTCGAGAAGTGGCCGGTCCGGCTTCTTCTCCTTTCCAGTGTCAATAGCCTCCCCGTTTTTCACCGTTGCCGATGCTAGCCGCCGTTTCCCTGGCTGTTTTCGCTCCCATTCGGCTCGGCATCACGTGGGGTTCCTTCGGTGGTCGGTGGTCGGAGTCAAATCGATGCCAGTGGCCGCCGATTTGGCTTCTCCTCTCCGCGGCTTCTCTCCCTCGATCCGCAGGATTTCGGCGTCGGTGGGCTGCACCGCCGGTACCAGGGAGGTCGCCGGCCTTTCCTCTTCCTTTTCCGACCCTCACTTGGCCGATTAGTCGCCGGACGGTCGATGGTGGTTCGGGTCTTCCTCGATTTCATTTTTCGTTTTATATGGGTTTTCTCTCTCCTCGACATTTCCGATTTCTGATTCCTTTTTTTATTATTTTTATTTATTATTATTTATAATTTAGTTTATTATTATTATATTCATTATTTTATTATTATTTTGCCAAAAATATCTACCAAAATTATTATTTTATTCAAATTAATTTATTTAATTTATTTAATATATTTTTAATCCTTTTTTCTGTATAATTTCTCCGTATTTTCAAGATATTATCTCGGGTGACTTTTCGGTATTTCTAAAAATTTCGGATCTTGATCAATTGACTCGAAATTTAATTATTTCTTCGTTATTGATAAAGATTCTCAAATCCATTATTTTTAATAAAATTTTCTTATCGAATTTATCCCGAATTTCGGTCTTTTGATCGTTTTGCCCTTGCACGTGTTCGGGATTAATTTAACCTGACTTCCCTTCACGAGTACTCATTCATTTCGTGTTTTTTAAATAAATTTGGGTCTTACAAAATCTCCCCCACTTAAGAAATTTGGTCCTTCAAATTAGAACCAAGTTAGTCTGTAAATCACTCTGGATATTTCACACATATCATACTCTATAACTCTTATGTGACTTTTTCGGAGTGTACTACTACCAACATACTTTAATTAGGGAGATCATCTTAAACCTCAATACTTTCTCCTTCCTTCTAATACCCGAATTGATTTTCCAATCATACGTTAAACTTTCATTGAGCTGAGTTGTTGAAGCTCATATCCAATCACATATGCTAGATTCAGTTAGTATTTCCGAAGCATAATAAGATAGGACACATTGTGGATGCCTGCTAATTCAGGTGGTAACGCCAACCTACAGGCCTTATCTCCCACTTTGTCCAATCTCTTTTCGAATCTCGTTACGTCCTTATGTTATGTCTTAAAGGCATGTAACTTCTAACAATATAAATTTACCCTCGGTGAATTCCAATGGTTCATGTCTCTTGTCAGCATAGCTTTTCTATCTGCTCTGAGGTGTTCTTAATCCTTCACAATTAACTGAACATCCTTAGAGGTTTGTCTTACCAATTCGAGAACAATTTTCTATTTGTCACCCACTTTTTCTTATCCAAATTGGGGAAACAACCCTTACGACCATACAATGTCTCATCTGAAGTCATCCCGATACTCAAGTGACAACTGATATTATTAGCGAATTTGATTAGTAACAACTGATCATCCCAGGAGCTTATCAGATAAATGGCACACGCTCTCATCATATCCTCCAGAACCTGTACAGTCCTCTCTGACTAACCATCTGTCTGAGGATGGAAAGTTGTGCTAACACTCAGTCGGGTTCCCATAGCTTCCTGAAAAATATTTTCAGAAGTGGGAAGTGAAGCGAGAATCCCTATATGATACCATGCTCACTGGAACGCTACATACTGTTCAACAATCTCTCTTACACATAAATCCGCCTATACACTCAGAGTATCTGGGGATTTCCTTAGCCAGAAGGTGGGTAGACTTAATCAATCCATCGACTATCACCCAGATAGCCTTATGATTCATCGGGGTACTCTGTAACCCATTACAAAATTCGTGGTAACTTGGTCCCATTTTCGTGTTGATATAGGAGAGAAATTGTAATAACCCTACAACTTCTTTTGCTCTACCTTACACTGCTGACATACGAGACACTTTTCCACAATCTCTACCATATCTCTTTTCACATCTGACCATCAATACCCTTTCTAAAATTTTGATATATTTGTCACTTCTTGAATGCACTGTATCTCCCGAAGAGTGAGCTTCTGACAATATCACTACCTCATCAACTATGGTCCTGGGGAGCACTTATACTGTCTCTGAACCTCAGTAAGCCATCATCTCTCTATGTGAACTTTATCACTGTACCCATCTGAATCTGACCCATACTATCGACACCATGCCGATCATCATGCTAAGCCTGTCAAATCCGATCACTCAAATCTGGTTCTAATCTCAGGCTAGCTATCACACAATCACTGTCATCATCAGAGGGAATTACATCACTACTGAGGCTTACAACTGCTCTATCAGCTCACGCTCCCTGACCATCATATGTAATACCATCCCGAGACTCTTTTCGCTCAAGGCATTAGCCATTACATTAGTCTTTCCTAGCTGGTACTATTTCCACAATCATAATCTCTTAGAAGCTCTAACCCACTATGTATTCTCATATCCGACTCTTTCTTGTGAAAACAGATACTCGGGGCTTTTATGATCAGTGCATACGTAAAATTTCTAATCGTGTAAATAGTGGTGCGACATACTCAGTATAATCACTATCGCTGTCAACTTCATATTAAGGGTTGGATAGTCCTTTCATGATCCTTAAGCTGTCTGGATCCATAATCGACTATCTTCCCTTTTTGCATCAATACATAGCCCATTCATTATTTTGAGGTATCCATAGACTCATGAGAAACCTCTTAATCTGTTGGGTATGGTGAGAATAAATGCGGTGGTCAGTTTATTACTTCAGTACACCAAAACTCCTGTCACGTCTATCATCCCATTCAAATACAACTTTTTCTAAGTTAAACGTGTCAATAAAGTAGTCTATTCCGAGAACTCTCCACAAATCATCGGTAAAAACAATCTCCAATTGTTGCTTATGATTTTCCTGGACTGCAATTACACCCAAAATATCATCAATAAGGATGATAACAAATCGGTCTAGGTAAAGTTTAAATATCTCATCGTAGTTGAGTTCCATTGAATATTTCAATTACCCATATCCTTGACCTATGTACGCATAAACGTATAATGTTCCTTTCGAAATCGCTTCCGTTGAAGCTACTAACCCGCGTCATTTTCTTCTTCTTATATTAACGGCTTTTATAAAATTTTAAATTTTTAAACTTTCCTGATTAATCGAACTCTATATTTCTTATTATACCAGTAAAGGTACCCTAATTTTTAATGTATATATTACGACTATCGATTTTAGTTTATAAGTTACGTGTATACTTTTAGACGCTGTCAAGTCTTCAGGTGGGGAGGTATTTTGAAATACCTTTATTAACCCTCAGACTTGACCACAATTACTTTACATATTAGTCCATGTGGTCACAATTCATATTCGCTACTAATTGCTTAAATCTAAATTACTTCACGTATTAGAGATATTCGTACCTTACATACGCCTCTTATTCTAGTCTATCTCGTATTTAGGATTTATCATAAAACTTATCTCTTTCCGTATATCACTTATAACAAAACTCTGTCATTACTCATTCTGTGAGTACAATTAGTTACTCCTTTAATTTCAATCGATACTCCCCTTTTATTACTTATCAAAACTTACCATATACTTTCCAGGGATAAAACATTACTGTCTTAGAATAGAACTATGAACATCATAATTTGCAGTCGACCAATTTTATTCTCAAATATTACTTCAAAGTATTCATATTCCAATCGGCTGGTTTATACTCCTTCCACTGTTTTCGACTTATAATTTCTTCATAATTATTCCATTAGTTAACCCTCCTTCATTGGGGTACTAACTATCGGCATTATGCCCATAGGTGTAGGCATTCCCTTCTTTTACTAACTTATATACAAATGAAGGCGGTATGACTAAATACGTTGCACCAGGATTAATTAAAATAATTACTTCACTATTCATAACTAGTGTGGTATCTTTCACCACATCATATGACACATCAGAAATGTCTTGGTCTAAGGCATACACTCGCCCTCGTCCAACAGCCTACTTTCCCCTTTTTCTTCGATTGTGACCTCCCTTTTCGATGCAGCTATCTTAACAAGGTTTTCTCTGTCTCTTTGCTCTTCTGTAGGGCAGTCTCACCCAACTCTGAGCAATCATTAAATAATTGGCCCGTCTTATCATACTTAATGCCTATTTTAGTCAATAAAGTGTAGGTGTAGACCCTACTTCCGTAGTATCTACCACACATCCTATACTGCTAACTCTGCTTACACTGCTTACACTACTCACTTTGCTAACATTGCTTCATTGCTTTGTAGCAGGTCGGGGTTCTCCAATCACAATACCCCTCAAAAGTATTCAATTTGAATACATTGGGGCCTTACCAATCATCTTACCCCATGACTCATCAGCTGTAATCTTTTACCAACTAGTCTCTTTCTCGCTCTGACATCTCTGTCATTCTCTATTCTCTTCTGTCTCTATTTCGGCCCTTACTACCTTTCCCAATCTCAGAGGCGTGCAACACATAATCTTCTTCATGCAACTATATTCTGCGCACTGCCTCGACATAGGTAATGAGCCAATCGGACTCTAATCGATAATTTGAGCCCTTCCAGGAACTTTTGGGCTTCCTGACTCTCATTGCCCATAGTATCAGGTTCACACCTGTAATTTCCCCTTAAGTAGTGTCCGAAATATTCCGTCACCAGAATACATCCAGAAATATTTCTCATGTCGGCTCTGGACGTCTAACTCTTCAGATTGGTTGAGCGGACTTCCATCAATGCTCTACCTCGCCTCCATCATAAGCTTATTTAAAAGTCGCATTCTCGGTCAACATACATCGAAAGATTCATACAACTTCGCTATCTCATTCCCCCAGTCCTTAGAAATTATTGGTTTCTTTACTTCGCTATATACCTGAGGGGTGTGAAAATCTCTATAGTCTGAGGCATCTGTTTAGGCTTTACCTTGCCTATCCTCAACTACTTGCACACACTGAGTAAACTTCGAAATATTTTCTACACTCCACTCCATCCTCTTGGAGCGTGTCTCAATACTGTTTGGTCTCTTTATAGGACCCTGTGGAGTATGCTCAATATCAGCCTCCACTTTACTCTCATCTTGAGTCTTATATGACGACTCATTTGACTCTCAGGCCGATCTCTATGGCCTCGAGCAGGTGTACTTGCCTCTCTACCATAGCGGCTATCATTTATAAAAACTAGATTCTTGCATTCGAAACTAAATTCTTAGCTGATGTTCCATCTTGATATACACAATTGTATCTAAACAATGCACAGTACATGGGGATGTAAATTTACTTAACTACTAACACCGACTCATATCAGGCCAACTCTGCTCTGATACCATCTTTTCTGTCACGACCCAAATTACCTAAAAATCAGAGTAAATATTTCATTTTCGCTTCCTTACCCGTCATGAACAGTTACACTACTAAACAATTGGGCTATGATTCGGTGTTAGTCACCTATCACCTATTTACCATTCCATTTTCATATTTCATTGACATATCAATTTATTTTAAACTAAATACATCCCCAATATTAAATCCATATACAGTACTATGCATCTATATGTTCAGATACAAAATTATACAAATGTGTATACCTGATCTTGATAAGAAGCAGCGGATAACCGAAATGCAAGACTACTATCTGTCTCTTCTATTGAATATACCCTGTGGGGTGGAAAATGAAAGGGTGAGCATAAACAGCTCAGTAAGGCAATAATGTAAGCAGGTAGATAACTATACTATCTACGTGCTGATAATGTCATGATATAAAATCGTTTACTTTTGGAGCATGAGGTAAGACTAAAACGATGCCACATATATGTATATATCATATAACAGAAATCATGAAATTGACATATAAAGTCAACATGGAAAAATCATCATGTATGACATCTCATGCTCGTCACATTAAAACTTATTTGTTTCATCATAAACTCAACACTCAAAAACTTATCTGTTTCATTACAAACTCTTCACGTTAAAACTTATTGTTTTATCATAAAACAATCACATCAAGGCTAAACCCATCTCTCGGGAATACCTTGATTCATTAAATCGCATCTCGTTTAAAAACATAAATCGGGACGTTACCCATCCTTTGGGTTTGTCCTGGTCTATTCAGACCGTATAATATCATGTGAGGCATGTAGGTTACTGTATGAAAAATCGAGGACTATGGCCATACTTTGTCCCTGTGATCCCAGGCTACACGGATCCCGATGTGCAAGGCATCACAACTGCAACGGGAGGTGGGGTCAAGTCCTACCGCCAGAATATCAAGTAACATCATTGAGTCATAATGACTGCATGGTACAGCATACTCCGTGTGACATACACGGTACATCGTACTCTGTGGACCCATATCATAGTCTGGGGGTGCCTGTTGTAGGTCTTATCCACCCCAATACTATGTCGATAACCAACCCATGTCTCAAAGTATACGTGCGAGCATCTCAACTCTCTGTGACACACAGTCTACAGGAGGCTTCCGCATGACTATATGCATGTCAACTCACGTCTAGTGCGAGCAAAGCTCCAGCACCACGCTATGCATATCATGATATCTAAAATCTCGTGCGAGCGAAGTTCCAGCACGGTTTTGTGCACACACAAATTTCTCGTACGAGCAATGCTCCAGTACGACTTTTTATGAGAAATAAATCAGTAAACTTGAGTGCGAGTAAGACTCTAGCACTCTTTTTACTTGTATAAATATGATAGGTGGCTAAATCTTTATAAAACATCTTTTAAAATAATAACCGGTCCAAACCGGTACCCTTTCGTATAATTCATCAAATCAACAGCCAACCTATGTGGATATTTGCTTAAATTAAAGTAATATATTCATATAAAACATTTAAAACATGAAAATCATGCAATTTATCTACCTTACAACCCTTTTTGTAAATTTTACTCCTAGGGGCAAAATCATCTTTTTCTTTATTCACCTAAGCCCCGGTTTTCGTAAAAATTATTCTTTCGCTTCTAGATACTTTTAAGGAATTCTAAGCCCTTTAAATCCCCTCAATAAATACGTATAGAAATCTCTATGCACCTACAAAATTCCCTTACCTCGATTTACGCGTAAACTTATCTCGTCTCGATAATATCCGATCTCTCAGTCCAACTGCGCGTCAACCAAGTCTGCAGAACTGCATATAACCACATATTTAGGTTAATTCACTTATTTTTATCAGTATATCACATTTACTGATCGAATCTAACGTACTAGGCCCGTTTTACTTTATTGGGCCCAATTGCACCTTAATGGGCCTTGACCCATTTTTAGCCCGTTTCTACTTATTAAATCCCTTCTTCGGGTTTACTGGGCTCATTTAGCTTACCAATAATCATCGGGCTTCGTTCCAAACTCCTTGGATAGCCCTTACACTATTTACGATAATTACTGTAAAATTTCGAATAATATTCCTTTTTACACAGAATTATTCCGTAAATTTTGTAAATTAATCGAAACTCTGTATTAAAGGACTCTAATTATCGTAATTAAAATATACTTACCCAATATGATGCGGGTTACGAGAATCGAAGCTCAATCGGCTCTCGTTCGGGCTTTGTCGTAAAACTGCACAATTATATATTTAATTTCGAGTTACTTTTCGATTAAATATAATTTAAATAAATTTCTTGAAAGTCAAATCGGTCACTTTTGACCTCTTACTGAGTTACCCGAAGTTCGGTGTATCCCCAAAATTTTTTCCCCTTTTTCCTTTCTCTCTTTTTCTTCATTTTCCCTTCTTTCTTGGCTGAATCGATTCAGTCCGGTTTAACCCAGTTTAGACCATCGATTCACTCTGATTTGACCGATTCAGTGCCTTGTCGATCGATTCTCCATCGGTTTCCATCGCCAGTAGCTCCGCGAGGTCGTCCGCAGCTCGGATCTGGTCTCGGTTTAGCACGAGGTGGTCGGGAAGTGGCCGGTCCGACTTCTTCTCCTTTCCGACGTCAATGGCCTCCCCATTTTTCACCGTTGCCGACGCTAGCCGCCGTTTCCCTGGCTGTTTTCGCCCCCATTCGACTCGGCATCACGTGAGGTTCCTTCGGTGGCCGGTGGTCGGAGTCAAATCGATGCCGGTGGCCGCCGATTTCGCTTCTCCTCTCCGCGGCTTCTCTCCCTCGATCCACCGGATTTTGGCATCGGTGGGCTGCACCGTCGGTACCAGGGAGGTCACCGACCTCTCCTCTCCCTTTTTCGACCCTCACTTGGCCGATTGGTCGTCGGACGGTCGGCGGTGGTTCGGGTCTTCCTCGCTTTCGTTTTTCATTTTATATGGGTTTTCTCTCTCCCTGACATTTTTGATTTCTGATTCCTTTTTTTATTTTTATTTTTATTTATTATTATTTATAATTTAGTTTATTATTATTATATTCATTATTTTATTATTATTTTGTCAAAAATATCTATCAAAATTATTATTTTATTCAAATTAATTTATTTAATTTATTTATTATATTTTTAATCCTTTTTCCGGTATAATTTCTTCGTATTTTTGAGATATTATCCCGGTTGACTTTTTGATATTTTTAAAAATTTCGGATCTTGATCAATTGGACTCGAAATTTAATTATTTCTTCGTTATTGATCAAGATTCTCAAATCCATTATTTTTAATAAAATTTTCTTATCGAATTTATCCCAAATTTCTGTCTTTTGATCGTTTTGCCCTTGCACGTGTTCGGGATTAATTTAACCCGACTTCCCTTCACGAATACTCATTCATTTCGTGTTTTTTAAATAAATTCGGGTCTTACAATAGTTGTGTGAACAAGACATTGAACGGGTTGCCTCAGAGTTTGGAAAGGTTAGTAGAGTGAGGTACAAAGATAGAAAGAGACCGATGGTAGACAGAGGCTTCAGTTATAGCGGAAGCAAGAAATTTTCTTGGAAGAGGCTGAAGATTGAGGAAATCTGGGAGAGGATAGTTAAGCCTTCCGTGTATCTGGCCATAGCTCCAGCAAAGGGTATAGTGATTGGAGGGCCACGACCTACTACAAAACAATGCAGTAACTGTAGTAGGTATCATTTAATTCAACCATGTTATGGATATCCTGATATATGTTTTCGATGTAGGAAACCCGGGCATGTGATTCGGGATTGGCTAGAGTTTACTGAGAGTGCCCCACAGAAGGGCAAGGAGCCATAGAAAGCTCCAGCTGATACTCCTACTCCGAGACGAAGAGCGACAGCTGAAGAAAAGGGAAAGTAGGTGATTGGCAGAGGGCGAGTACACGCCTTGGACCAGGATACTACAGGTCAATCATTAAATGTGGTGAAAGGTACTATCTTAATCTTTGATTTTGAAGCATATATTTTGATTGATCCTAGTTCCACACATTCATTTGTATCATGTAAATTGTTGAAACATGTAAAGCTTTCCATGTTAAATAGAAAGTTACTGATTAGTACTCCAATGAATGAGAGTCAGTTGGTAGAGTATGCGTGTAGAGATTGTAAGTTAAAGGTAGGAGAAAAGGATATGTCAGCCGATCTCATTATGTTGGATATGAAGGATTTTTATGTAATACTAGGAATGGATTGGTTGGTTAAGAATCATGTTATTTTATATTGCTATTCTAAGACAGTAATGTTTTCTACCCTTGAGAAATGTATTGTAACATGTTTTGAAAAGAAATGAAAGCAATAGTTGTTGTAATTAAATGATAAAAATTTATGCTGACTAGATGATTAATATTTTGAAGGTTTATTGGCATATGTAATTGATATGGATAAGGCACATTCGGAGTTGGGAGACATTCCTGTGGTTAATGAATTTGCAGATTTTTTTTGGATGATTTACCAGGGTTACCACCGGAGAGAGATATGGAGTTTTGTTTAGACTTAACACCTGGTACAGAGCCAATATCCAAGCCACCGTACAGAATGGCTCCGATTGAGTTGGAGGAGTTAAGGAAGCAGTTACAGGAATTGTTGGATAAGGGGTTTATTAGACCGAGTGTCTCACCCTGGGGAGCTCCGGTCTTATTCGTTAAGAAGAAGGATGGAAGCCTTCGACTATGCATCAATTACAGGTTGTTGAATAAGGCTACCATCAAGAATAAGTACCCCCTTCCATGTATTGATGATTTATTAGATTAACTTCAAGGAGCGCAGGTCTTTTCTAAGAGAAATCTACGGTCTGGGTATCATCAGTTGAGAATTCGAGATGACGATGTACCCAAGACAGCAATTCAGACCCGTTATGGCCACTATGAGTTTATGGTTATGCCATTCGGATTGACGAATGCTCCTGCAGCTTTTATGGCATTGATGAATGATGTATTTAAGCCATACCTGGATCGATTTGTTATCATTTTTATCGATGACATTTTGGTGTACTCGAAATCCAGGGAAGAGCATGAGCAGCATCTGAGGATTATATTATAGACCCTTCGAGAGAAGAAATTGTATCCTAAACTCAGTAAGTGTGACTTCTGGTTAGAGAAAATTTCATTTTTGGGACATGTGGTGTCAAAGGATGGTGTGTCAGTGGATCCATCCAAGATTGAAGCAATAGTTTAGTGGGAGAGGCCCAACACAGTAACAGAGATTAGGAATTTTCTGGGTTTAGCTGGATATTACAAATGGTTTGTAGAGGGATTTTCTAAGTTAGCTGCTCCATTGACACGTCTCACTAGGAAGAATGTTGCATTTGTGTGGGACAATGATTGTGAAAGGAGTTTTGTAGAATTGAAGAGTCGATTGACCACCGCTCCGATTCTCACCATTCCTACCAGCTTAGGAGGTTTTTCTGTATATACAGATGCTTCACATCAGAGATTGTGCTGTGTATTGATGCAAGATGGGAAGGTAGTCGCTTATGGATCCCGACAATTAAAGGATCATGAGAGGAACTATCCGACCCATGACTTAGAGTTGACAGCCGTATTGTTTGCACTGAAGATATGACGCTACTATCTCTATGGTGAGAAATTTCAAATTTTCACTGATCATAAGAGCCTCAAGTATCTGTTCTCACTGAAGGAGCTGAATATGAGACATAGAAGATGGCTAGAGCTTCTGAAGGACTATGACTGTGAGATTTTATACCATCAAGGCAAGGTGAATGTGGTAGCAGATGCCCTTAGTAGAAAATGTATGATGTCCTATATGATGATTAGAGAATGGGACTTGTTAAAATAGTTCACCGAGCTCAGAATCAGTATTAATGAGGTTGAGGATGGGTTTATGGCTAGCTTACAGATGGAGCCCAGTATACTGGATCAAATATGGGCAAGACAGAGAAATGATCAAAAGTTATTAAACATGGTTAGCCAGGCCGAAGAGAAATCACAGTCAGACTTTTTTCTCAGCAATGATGGGTTATTGAGATTTCAGGGCCGTATTTGTGTACCCCATGATGACGCCCTGAGACAAAGTATTTTGAAAGAGTCCCACTGTTCTCGATTCACAATGCACCCAGGTAGTACTAAGATGTACCATGATCTCCGAAAGGTGTATTGGTGGATAGGAATGAAGAAAGATGTGGCAGACTTTGTGGCTTGATGTTTAGTTTGCCAACAGATTAAGGCTGACCATCAAAAGCCAGTAGGACTGCTTAAGTCATTACCGGTGCCTACTTGGAAATGAGAGCATATTACGATGGATTTTATTATGGGGTTACCAATGACCCAAAGAGGTCATGTTGCAGTATGGGTAATTGTGGATAGACTGACTAAGAGTGCCCACTTCCTTGCCATTAAGAGCACTGATTCACTGGATAAGCTACCAGATTTATATGTCAGAGAGATGATACGATTACATGGAGCTCTTGTGAGTATTACTTCTGATAGAGATTCTCGTTTCACTTCAAGGTTTTGGACTCGTTTTCAGGAAGCCATGGGATCTCGACTGAATTTGAGCACTTCCTATCATCCTCAGACAGATGGTCAGTCCGAGCAGACTATTCAGACTCTAGAGGATATGTTAAGGGCGTGTGCCTTGGACTTTAAGGGCTCATGGGATGATCATTTGCCTCTCGCTGAATTTGCCTATAATAATAGTTATCATGCTAGCATCAGTATGGCTCCTTATGAAGCTCTAGATGGTAGGAGATGTAGGTCCTTGATTGCATGGGAAGAAGTAGGTGATAAGAAAATACTTGTTCTCGAGCTAGTCGAACATGCAACTAAAGGTGTTCAACTAATCTGTGATAAATTAAGGACAGTACAGAGTAAACAAAAGAGTTATGCAGATATGCGAAGATGTCCTTGATACTTCTATTTTTTATAGAATTATTTGTGCTTAAATTCCTAATTATTTATTTAATCCCCATATTATTTTATTAATAATCCTCTTTATTTAATAAAAATTCTTTAATGTGCAGATAAATTAAATTCGGACGAAACTCAGTCGTTTCAGACGAAATTGGGCTGAAAACGAGCTAAAGGAGACTAGACCACTTCCAATTTGCAGACCGAGTCATCGGTCGTCTGGACACGCGTGATACCAGGTGTTTGTATTTTATTTGCTCCGAAATGATAAGATCGAAGGACACCATGCCAACCCTCTGGAAGACACACGTCGAGCCACATCGCAGAGCTAATTAGACAAAAAGACTGATGACGTGGAAATATCTACTCTGCAGCAAATCAAATGAAGACAAGTGGCCAAACAATGCCAACTCATCTAGGATGAAAATTTACCATTGTACCGCTATGTTTGTGTATAAATAGAACATGATGGCAATTGAAAAAAAAAGTGTAGAAAGTAGGGAGTAGGAGTAGGGTAAGTAGTGTAGAGTAATTTAGGAGTAGTTTTAGTTTATTGTTAGATTTTATTTTGTTTTCATGTTCAAGCATTTCCCGTTAGTTTTTAGTTAGCCACCATTGTTACAATTTACAAGCTCTATTTTATTTCTTTAAAATGAAAAAGTTTAATCCTAGTTGCTAATATTATCTCTTACTGTATTTGTTCTCATTTCATTGTCTTTGTGTTCTCCGTTTGCTACTTTATTTTTTTAAAGCTCTTTTCTTGTTTTGCTTCTGTTTATCTGATGTTGAATGGAGTGGAGGCTCGGGTGACAAAGCAACATTCCATAGTGTTTTTTTTTTTTGAGTTGATGAACAGTAAAGAGGGGAAGAAGACACCGGTGACAGTGGTTATCTTCTTTAACTATTTCACTGTATTAATTCTCTAAAATTTTTGCATTAGTTGTGTTTTGAGTTTCTTTTGTTTTCCCCTATGGTTATTGCATCTATGTTTAATCCTTGCACTTTTTTAGCTTCATTTTCTAGATTGTAGTTTCGGTTCTTTCTACCATCTTCTTAATCCCGATTTTTTTTTTATCTTTGTTTTACATTCTCCGGCTTTATGTTCGGGTGGCAGTGGTGCTGATTTGTTCTTCTATTTTCATTCTGTCCTGGATACATTCTGTTGTGTTGATGATTTTAGTTCTAGCTGGCCACTGTAATTGCTGAAGTCGGGGCTGAGCGAAGCTTCTGCGTGAGTGACGAGCTAATTGAGGCAGCAACTAGATGGCTACCATGGGTACAGAACAGGATGATGTTCAGTTTTCCTACCTGGGTAATTGACTACAGCAGCTGGTACCATGCAAAGTTTTTAGGTTGCTGAGATGAAGCTGGGCACACGAGGATGCTGAAGACGATGCTAGACTCAGATGCAGTACTCGCGTGTATTAGTTCAACGTGTAGAGGTAATGCAGAAAATGTTCATCTGCTTGATGAGAGGATAGTAGCAGTAAGGCAGGAGCAGGGCCAGCATAGCGTCTGGAGCAATCCCTTAGTGCAGGAGCAGAGGGCGTGCTGGCCAGCACAACAAGACAGCACTTGGACAACAGCTAGGAAAGAAGACAAAAGGCACGACAGGGCAGCCGCACGGTAGGAGCAGAATGCGGGACAAAGCAATCCGAAAGCACGTTTGTAGCACCTGGAGACAGCTGGAAATGTAAAATCAAAGAAGACAGTGTACAGTGACATGCTCGGGACCACTTTGGTGTTTTTGCAATTAGCCTAAGGCTATGTTTGGCCACATCCTTTCCTTTTTAATTTATTAGTTATTGCATTTATATTTTTATTGCTTTTATTAGTTGTTAATTAGGTTAGTTGTTAGTTGATAATTGTAGGTTAATTCTAGTATTTTAGTTTGTTAATTTAATTTTTAGTCTTAGTTTTTATTTAATAGTTAATTTTATGTTTTGGGACTTTATTTTAGTTTAGTTGCATTTAAAGTTGCATTTAAAGTTAATTTAGATTAATTATGTTTTATGCATTTTAGGTTAGTTTAATTTGCAATAATTTAAATTCATGTATTTTTATTTTAAGTTTGTCTAAATTTTAGTTTAATTAATTTTATTGCTTTATTTTCATATTTGCATTTTATTTTAGTTGCGTTAATGAATTTTTAATTGTTTTAATTATTTTTGTAGGTACTTACCTTTAATTGCTCGGAGCTCTGTAAGTAATTTAGCTCGGTTTTTTTACTGTTTTCAGTATTTTTAATTTCAGACTTAGTAGACCATCCATAATCAAAACTTCATAATTTGCTAGAATATACGTAGGGTAAGATTAACCGGTAGTTAATTAGGCTAGTCAACTTCTCTGTGAGACGATAATTTCGGGGCTCAAATCCCATTATTACTTGTACGACCCGTGCACTTGCGGATAATACCCTTAGGGCGTGTCAAGTTTTTGGCACTGTTGCACGGGAAGTCTTAATTAGCGATTAGTTAATATAGGAGAAATTATGCTTAGGTATAATTCTAGCTTGTAAATATTTAGAAGTTTAATTTAGATTAGTTAATTAAAAAAATTTAAAAAAAAAATTAAAAATTTAAAAATTCAAAAAAAAATTTCTAAGGACTTTTTGATGATTGCATGCGTAGAGCTAGAAGTTTTGATTGCTTTCCTCGAGATCCTAAAATTCAACGCACTCTTAGAAAAATTCAAAAGGATTCTAAGAAATTATTAGCTCCGTTCCAATTCACCATGGCAGAAAATAGGGAAATTAGGACCGTTGGAGATTATGCAATACCGACTATTGGAGGTTATTATACCGGCATTAGGCCACCAGCTGTCCATGCAAACAATTTTGAAATTAAGCCTTCCATCCTCCAGATGATCCAAACTTCATTGCAGTTCAGTGGGCTTCCACACGATGACCTTGGGCAATTCCTGGACTTGTGCAACACCTTCAAACATAATGCATTATCTGATGATGCGCTTAGACTTAGATTATTCCCCTTCTCACTTAGGGATAGGGTGAGACACTGGTTAACCTCCCTGCCTCCAGGATCTATTTCTACATGGGATGAGTTAGCCCATCAATTTCTATCTAAGTTTTTCCTTCCCACTAAAATGGCCTAACTCCGTAGTAATATATCTTCCTTTGTCCAGTACGACTTTGAATCTCTTTATGAAGCATGGGAACGATATAAGGAGCTTCTTAGGAAGTGTCCTCACCATAGCCTACCTTTGTGGTTGCAAGTCCAGACCCTCTACAACGGACTTACAAGCCAAAATAGGACCATTGTTGACGCTGCTGTGGGTGGAGCCCTAATATACAAAACAAATGAGGAAGCTTACGAACTTTTAGACAAGATGGCGGCTAACAACTATTTATGGTCCTTGGAGAGGCAATTGCCAAAGACGTCGGCGGGTATTTATGAGCTCGACACACTGTATACCTTGACCTCTCAAATCGCTAACCTTACGAAGAAGGTAGAGTCGCTCAGTACCCAACATAATCCTCCCACTAGTCCTAACCCTGTGTATTCTGTCCAAAGTCCTTTTCTTTCCTGCGAGCTGTGTAGAGGTACCCACTCTATAGATAGGTGTCCGTTCAACTTAGAATCGGTTCAGTATGTTGCTCCCCCAACGCAACAGAACAACCCTTTTTCAAACACCTATAATTCAGGGTGGAAGAACCATCCTAACTTCACCTGGAGCCAAAACCAAGGGCAAACCTCTAACTCCATATTCGTAGGACCCTTTAGTTTTCAAGCTCCACCGGTTTAGGTATCACCACAGCTGCAATTTCCATTTCATCCGCCTTCTCATCACCCATACCCACATCATCCATCACCATCACCACCACCACTTATGCAGCCCCAACTCTACCATGCACCAGCAGCTGAGAAGAAGCCTACATTAGAGGAGATATTCACGACTATCCTGCAAAATCAAGTTGCTTCAATTAAGAACTTAGAAGTTCAGGTTGGACAAATAGCTAGTGCTCTTAGCCAACATCCTCAAGGTACCCTTCCTAGTAATACTGAAGTTAATCCTGTTAAGCAAAGGGAGGGTAAGGAACATGTTAGATCTATCACCCTTAGGAGTGGCAGAGAGTTAGAGGAGCCACAAGTTAAGTCCCAACCTGAACAGCAAATAGTTGAAGAATTTGTAAGTTCTAAAGAAGCAGCTCAGAAAGAGCAGGAACCTAAAGATCGAGCTGCCAAAGAAACAAAGCTAGGCACTTCTTCATCTATACCTTCTTTTTCTTCTATTTCACAGCCTTCCTCATTCTCTGATGCTATACATGTTACCACTACATTGCCTCTAGCTAGACCACCAATACCTTTTCCTCAGAGGTTCCAAGATCAAAAGCTGGAACGACAATTTGCTAAATTCCTTGAGGTTTTTAAGAAGCTTCACATCAACATTCCTTTCGCAGATGCCTTAGAGCAAATGCCAAGGTATGTGAAGTTTCTAAAGGATATCCTCTCGAGGAAGAGAAGATTGAAAGATTATGAGACGGTGGCCTTAACTGAGGAATGTAGTGTCATTATCCAGAGAAGATTACCCCCCAAGCTCAAGGATCCCGGGAGTTTTACCATACCATGCACTATTGGAAATTTATTCTTTGGTAGAGCCCTGTGTGATTTAGGAGCTAGTATAAATTTGATGCCTTTGTATATCTATCAGAAGTTAGGAATAGGGGATGCCAAGCCCACCACAATGACCCTCCAGTTAGCTGATCGATCAATTAAATATCCGAAGGGGTCATTAAGGATGTGTTAGTAAAGGTGGATAAGTTTATTTTCCCTGCAGATTTTATAGTTTTGGACATGGAGGAAGACAGGGAAGTCCCCATTATACTAGGCAGACCTTTCCTAGCTACTGGTAGAACAGTAATTGATGTATAAGAGGGGGAGTTAACGATAAGATTCCAAGATCAGGAAGTAAAGTTTAATGTTTTCAAACCTTTAAAATTCCCTGATGACTCTCAAAACTATTTTAGGATGGAGGATATAAGGCTTGAGCATAAGAAATTTGAAAGAATAAGGGAAGTAGATAGGGCTCAGGAGGATTTAACTGTTAACATTCTGTCACCACTTTGGCTGACCCTCCTACTCTTCGCCCTGCTGCTGAGTGTTGTTTTCCTCTGGAATTTCAAGTTGGGGACTCTGTATTTGTGAAAGTTTCTCCGATGAAGGGTGTCACACGCTTCGAAAAGAAAGGGAAGCTCAATCCTCGCTTCATCGGTCCATTTGTAATATTGGAGAAAGTGGGAGACGTTGCTTATCGACTTGCATTACCCCCACAGTTGTTGGGAATACATAATGTCTTTCATGTTTTCATGTTGAGGAAGTATTATCCGGATCCTTCTCATGTCATCGAGGACGAACCATTGGAGATTCAGGAAGACATGAGTTATATTGAACAACTGATCCGGATCCTCGACAGAAAAGAGAAGGTACTTCAATCTAAGACGATTCCATTTGTAAAGGTTCTGTGACGACACCACTCGACAGAAGAAACTACGTGGGAGCTAGAGAGCCACATGAGAGAGAGGTACCCACAATTATTCGATGGACCAGCTTGAATTCGGAGGACCGAATTCTTACAAGGTGGGGAGAAATGTAAAACCCAAAATTTTCCCACTTATTTCTGAATTTGAAACTAAGAAGTAATTGAGAACTTAGAATAATATTGTGCAGGCTCGAAACCATCGAAGCACTCGGGTTAGCGGCATGGGGCCCATTGGCACAAAAATCGAGGTAAGACCTTAAACCCAAGAATTTCTTAAGAATTTTATATATGGTCATGAAATGATGATTATAAATGAAAACTAAGGTATTGGAAATGAAAAAGTTGGTAAGGTTTGCGTTTTGCACTAAATTGAGCAAATGAGCTCGAAATTAGAAATAAATTCAGAATAAATTCTAGAAATTCTCAAAAATTATTTCGAGACCATAGAAAATTAATATAAG
This sequence comes from Firmiana major, assembly GCA_033439115.1. Lineage (NCBI taxonomy): Eukaryota > Viridiplantae > Streptophyta > Magnoliopsida > Malvales > Malvaceae > Firmiana > Firmiana major. The sequence continues at coordinate 28,715,718 of CM065910.1, forward strand.
GTGAAATTTACTTGAGAAATCCAAATCAAGTGGAAATATGGAGGTTTCAGGGATTGAATTAATTTTTAAGGTAAATTGAAAACTTTAAGCCATTTTGCTCGGTATTGACTAAATCGTGCAAAATGGGCTCAATTGGAAACTTTTTCTCAAATAAGTGACCCCCAAATTTTTATAAAACATACTAGGAACATAGTATAACACATGAAATGTGGAAATAAGGAGAAAATTGGACTAAATTTATTTTTTCTGAATTTTCTAAAATAGGACATAAACCTATCCTGCTTCAGATTCCGACCTACTCTCTAACTTTCTCAAATGTGAAGACTTTAGTGGAATTCATTAAATCCTAACTTCCCCCATTATAAATTCAGCTTGATAAGCTTTTTGGAGGCACAAATTTCAACCTCATTTGAAATTCCAGCCGAGAGATCTGACCTCTCCAAGTTGCCGCAGGCGATACCTCCAGCCCCTCCTTGTATGATTTTTTCGGCATCCTTCCGGCCAGATTCAGATGTCGAACAAGGAGGATCAAATATTCCTATTCAAGTCCTATATAACATATAAAAAACTTCAGTCTCAAAGAAGTTCATTTGCTAGGTGAAAAACTCAAAAGAAAAATAGTGGACAGATCTGCCATGTTTTTGGTAAGTGAAGAACTTGGAATTTTTGATTCATTGGTTGGATTTTCTTGTAGTTTTTGATGATTATAAGTTCTATACATGTTAAATTTCAGTTAAGGATCATTTTGGAAGAAGAAAAACGTTGTCAACCTTGGTCAAACCCGAGGTAAAGTTGATGGATGATGATAAAGTTCACATATGTTGTTGTTTGGTGTTTTAAGAAGGTTTTTAGTTAAGTGGAATTGGATGATTTAATTTATATGGATGATTTGAGTTTTGGAAAGAAGGGTTATGATGTGTTTGTGGTGAAAATTTGATGGATCGAAGGCTGTTAACGGTTAAATTTATACCGAGAAAGCCCGATTTATAGCTTAACTTAGTGTAAAACCGAAAAGTGAAAGAATTAAAAATTTAGCAAAGTTACTAGCCTAATTTATGAACTTGAATGAGTCATAAGGTTAATGAAATAATGGAATGATAAATCAGAATAATGAAAGTTGCCAAAAAACGACACTAAATCGGTAAAATCGAGAAAATCAAAAAAGTTGATCGAAAAGTCAAAATTGGTCAAACTTCGAGAAGATAAATAAAAATTTAATATGTTAAGATGAAATTGATCAATATATGATGAATTGGTATTGCTTAAGGCAGCTCAGGAATTCGACACGTAAATTGAGGTAATCCCAAGAACTGGCAGTTTTGTGTTACCCTATGATCTACGAGGTAAGGGAATTTTGTGAGTAGCTAGAGGTAGCTACATGTAGTTTCATGTAGATTTTTGAATAATTAAATTGTATATAAATTTTGAATATGAAAAATATCGGTAGAGACTCGACATTGAAAAATTACCGTTTTGCCCCTACTAAGGAAAATTTTGAAAAAAGTTTGGATTGGATTGGAATATGCATAAATAACATGTTTTGAGTGTTTTCACTATGAAATACTACTTTTTAGCAAATTAAATAATATTTATTTCAACTCGAAAGGGTAAATGACGATTTTACCCCTGTTAATGGTAAAAATTCACACTTTTAGAAAAAAAATCATGAAAAGCAAGAACTGGGTGTTCTTGATGAATTTTAATGCTTTTCAACAAGGATATGGGTAGGCTGGCTAAAGTTTTATCAATTTACATAAAATAGCACGTGGCAGGTGCTGATTTTTGTTTTTAAAACCATTCTTTGAAATTAAGCCACCTACATGATATATGTGGAAATAAAACATGCTGGGAGCATTGCTCGCACGAGATTTGACATGATTTTTGCACATGACATAGCGTTGGGAGCATTGCTCGCACGAGATTTGACATGATTTGTGCACATGACATAGCGCTGGGAGCATTGTTCGCACTAGCTTTTTATATGACATGCATAAGGTCGTGCTGAGAGCTTCGGGTAGGCTGTGTGCCACATCGATTAAATAGGCTCGCACGTGCTTATTGAGACGTGCGTGATTGATGTGATGATATGGGTCCACGGAGTACGCTGTACCATGCAAGTAGCATGGAGTACGCTGTACCGTATGTGATATTATATATATGTTGTTTGCGGACGATGGATATTCTGCTATGGACTGGCGGGTTGGACGTGACCCACCTCCCGTACGGAAGTAGATAGAGCTGATACCCTGCACACTAGGATCCATGTAGCCTGGGATCACAGAGGATATGACCATAGTCCTAGAGTTATTACCATGATTCTTGCCTAGTCTCACATGTCACTTGCTTTACGAAATCACATGTTATTTATTACTTTATTTTGTGATTTCATGCTTTTATGTTTTGGTACAGAGTCCTGATGATTTTGGGGCAGATGTGGATTTGAAATAAATGGCATGTTTTGATATAATGTGAATTATTTAAATAGCATGACGTATAATTCCATGCTTTATCTACCATTTCATGAAATGAATTATTTATATGAATGATTTTATCTGGCATAAAAGTATGCTTGAGAATTGTATTTAAGTATGATTTCGAAAGATAATGATTTAATGCATGGCATTATGATCATGTAGATAGTGTGGTTATGTAACGACCCTTGACCCTTGAAATTCGGGGGAAATTTTTTTTTGAATTTAATTTACCCACTTATTCCCTTATTCACTTAGGTTGTATTCCTGTGCAGTGTCAAAACACTTTTCCTAATTCTTTATCCGTAATTTTATTTAATTTCCATACTTTGACCTATATGGCCGATAAAAATTTCGGCAGCATAACGACTTATATATGAGCCTACCCACCTGCAATTCAATTGTTTTAACAACCCTAGATATCCACAACTACCAATCATGCTTTCCAACAATCCTAAATATCCACAACTACCAAGCATACTTTCCAATTAACATTTACAACTCAATACATCCATATCGATTTGATACCAATCATCTTAAATCCTAATCCCAAGAATCATACTCTTTACATCGTTTCCTTACAAATTACATCCCAACAAAAATATTCCCAATATATGAGTCTGTGCGTACAGATATCTCTGGTACAGGAATGTAAATGTATACCTTCTGCGTGTACAAAAAGTAGCCTAGGGTAGCTCTTCCCTACAGCCTATGTCATGTACGCGGCAGGTAGCGTCTATAGATTCACTTCAAATGATCTGAAGGTAGAGGGGTGAGCTTTTGGGGAAAAACCCAGTAAGATAATACTCTTAAAGCAGTTCTGATATATAAAAGCATGTGAAGTCGTTCATAGAGCCAAACTTTAATGAAATGCATAAATTTTCATTTCATGCATAATCATCATAAAAATCATAAAGCATGCGTGTCTTTAAACAAATGACATGCTTAGCCATTTTACAACTTTTCATTGTTCATGAATGAGTTCTTAAAACCATCGGGTTCATAAACGTTTCGTACACATTTCATAAACCTTTCGTAAACATTTCATAAAAAGTCATAAAGCATGCGTGTCTTTAAAACAAATAACATGCTTAACCATTTTACAACTTTTCATAAACCTTTCATGAACATTTCATAATCAGTTCGTAAACATTCCATGAATATTTCATAATCATTTCGTAAATATTTCATGAATATTTCATAATCATTTCGTAAACATTTCATGCATATTTCATAATCATTTCATAAACATTTCATGAATATTTCATAATCATTTCATGAAGGATATCGGTCGTAACCAATAATCGTATATATCATGAAAACACATATTCATTCATCATGGTCGATTTTCATAATCAAATCGAGGAGACTGGGCTATAACTAAGTCATGCGATATGTGTCATTCTCCGTAGAGAGTCATCATACCTATGGCCATGGTAAGGGGGGCTGTAGACTGGATCAGGTTTGTACAGCAATAATAATTATAAACATGGGTAGTATTTTCCTATTTCTTATCATATACTAGCACATAGCTAGGGCATGGGTACCTATGGCACTCACCGTGCGGGGATCATTCATGCGTGTTGCGCGGGCACGAGATACTACCAAAATATCATCATAAACCATCAGTAGCACGACATCTTCCACACAAGTTGAGTCAAGTGCTAAAGGGGCCATACGTACCGGCATCCAAGTGTGTAGCCGGAACACCACAAGAAGTAACCATGCATGAAGCCTATAGTCTTAAAACAGAGCTTTCAAAATCTTTCTTGGGTGTTATAACCCATAAACTCATATCGAGTAATAAAATCAAATTCCTTAAAATTTGAAAACTCTTTCATAAAGCAGAAGGACTGTGTGGCACTTTGTTCCCACATGACTCAAGAGGTGGCCCTCACAATCCCCTTTCGAAAACAAATTTCTTTTCTTAAATACTTTTGAAATTGTCAAAAGTTTCTTTAACAATATGGATATAAAAACATAAATAAATGTAAAACATCCATACACTTCATACATTAGGGAAAATTCATTTCATATCATGGAAAGTACTCGGGGAATATTTCGACAAATTAAAACATGTTTCGTAAACAGTTTCACAAGTATGAAAGCATTGATAAATCATTTCAAATCATATGCTCTCTCATAAAATCATTTATCGGTGAAACAAGAATGCATTATCAGAACTAAGTTAAACAGTACCCCTTACCTCGATTTATCAAAAATCTCGAATTCAAGTAATGACGCCTCTCAGTACCTCCTTTAATTCCTTCTACATTTTACCTACACAGACATCGTTTACTTAGCATCTTATTCATGCGGATTATCCGAATTGCATCAAAATCGCAACGTATTCGTTACTACTGCGTGTGTACGTATTATTGAACATACCTCGGCGAACAATCAAGTTTATATATTTTCTTTACTATTTATATATTTTGTACCTAGAAATATTAACATATACCTTTATTATATACATCTATATGTATATACACATAAATATAAATATATATATATATAGATATATATATATATATACACACACACATATATATATATGTGTGTATATATATATATATACACTCCTATATGTATATATATACTTTTATTTGTTTTCATTTTTCCCTATCTCATATATATATATACATTCTTTGTATGTACATATACTAGCACAAATTCATCTTATATACACCCATATGTATATGCACCTATATATATATATATATATATATATATATATATATATATATATATACACTCCTATATATATATATTATTATTGTTTTCAATTTTTCCTTATCACATATATATATCATTGTTTGTACATATGCTAACATATCCATTCATTATATACACCTATATGTATATACCCAAATATATATATATATATATTCACATAAATACATATATATATATATATATATATATATATTATTACATATTTCCATTATTCATCATCACATAAATATATATACATATATATATATACATTTTTTTGTCTATTTTTCATCTCTCCCATTTTTATTTTTATTTCACATCTAATTTAAAATCTACACTAACATGCTTGTCTATACAACATAAATATACATGTATATTAAAAATACAATAACATAAATATTTTACCTTTTCTTTTCTTTCTCTCTTCTATTTTTTTCTTTTCCTTTCTCCTTTTCCTTTCTTCCCTCTCGGTCAGCTTCTCCCTCACTCTCTCCTGCCTCTCGGTTCCAGCCCTTTCTTCAGCTCTCGATTCCAGCTGCTGTTTTCTGCCTTCGTTTTCTTCTTCGGTTGCTTCTCGATTTTTAGCTGTTGTTTTCCTTCCTCGGTTTCACCTCTTCCCTTCTCCCCTCCTCTCGGTTCTAGCCCTTCCTCTTGGTTTCTCCTTCTTCCTCAACCTCCCCTGCACATTCTCGGTTCTGTTTCAGATTCTTCTTCCTTACCTCTCGGTCCCAGCTCTCGGCATGCTCTTCTTCTTTTTTTTCCTCCTTTCTCTCTTCCTTTCTTCCTTTCTCTCGATCTCTACTCTGTTTCGATGATCACAGTAAGGAACAAAAGCTGTCCTTCTACTGACCGTTGGTGCGAGCTTCCCTCCTCCACACGGGTCACAGCTACTTCGATTTTCTTCAGCCTCGCCTCTCCCTTTCCAGTTTTCCAGCAAGCCTCTGTTTCTTGCTTTCCTTTCCCTCTCGGCAGAATCGGCTTCCTTCTCTTCTCCCTTCCCTTTTCTTCTTTCTCTTTTCTTTTCCTTCCTTTCTTTTCCTTCTTCTCCAGCCGAGCAGCTCCTGGTTTCCTGCCCAACTCTCCTCTGTTTGTACTTTGTTTCAATTGAAACAAAGTGACAGAATTGGCTTTCTTTGAAAGCCAATTCCGTACAACTATATTAATATATATACATATATAATATTAACATATATATATTATATTAATATATATATATATTATTTGTTGGTTTAGTGTCATTAGTTATTTTTTTTGTTTAATGTTTGTATTATTGTTTTGTGTTCATTCCATTTCCTTTTATTTCACTTCATCATTTTTATTTTTATTTGTCTCATGCTTTATTTATTTATTAATACTTACATATTATATACTATATATTTCATAGTATATATATATATATATTTGTTATATATATATATATATATATATTATTATCCATCTATTTAATTGTCATGTATATTTATATATAAACATATACACCTATGTGTATATATATATATATATCTATATATACACATTTTCTTGTAAGATTATCCAAGGACATCATATCCATGCCTTCCATGGAATTTTCATTATTCCGAAAAAGAAATATTATCGGGATTTCATCATTCCTCATAAATTCCGATATATGTTTTTTTTACATCAATAATTTTCAACTAATAAATTAAAATTTTCCAATCCCTCCGTACTTGCATTTGCTTTATCACTTCCCGTATTTTTGGGTTCCCCGTCATTCATGGGCTTATCGGTTCCTATAGTCCTCAAGCCCTACAACGAATATTCACACTTCCATTAAAATTTATCATTTTTTTTATTTTTTTTATATAATCCAATCTAAATGTAGAAAATTCGTGGGGTTTACATTCTCCCCTCCTTAAAAGAATTTGGTCCTCCAAATTCATTCGAGTCCATCAGAATAGATGTGGGTACTCTTAGTCAATCTGTCTACGATCACCCAGATTGTATCATGCCCCTTTCGGGTCTTTGGTAATCCCATTATGAAATCCGTAGTAATGTGTTCTCATTTCCAAGTAGGCACTGGAAGAGACTTAAGTAATCTCACTAGTCTTTGGTGCTCGATCTTAATCTGTTGGCAAATCAGACACTTGGCCACAAACTCAGCTGCATCTCTTTTTATACCGACCCACCAATACACCTTCCGTAAATCATGGTACATCTTAGTATTTCCCGGGTGCATGGTGTACCGAGAACAATGAGACTCCTTTAAGATCCTTTACCATAGGGCATCATCGTTTGACATACCAAACTTATCACAATTTCCTATTTATCCTTAATGAGAACTTATTCTTAATTTATATCACTTGATCCAAATCACTTCACTTACCATAGATATTCGTACCTTGCATGCATCTCTTATCCCAATATGACTCGTATATTCAAGATTTATCTTATCTCAAAACTTGTCTCATTTCGTACATCAACTATAGCAAAATTCCTTCCTTATTCCAATCAGGTCTCACATTTAAACCATAAGTATATAGAAATTCCAATCCTTAGATTCAATACATAATCCATATTCCAAAGTTTCCTTATATTTCAACTCTAAATTTTCATAATAGTTTGGATCTTTCCTATTAACATGTAACATCTGTTAGGGAAATCCTACTTACACCTATTCTTAATACATTGTCACCCAAGAGACTCCGAGTCTCCTCAAATTTAACTCCAGTACACTCCAAAGTGGGTCAATCGCTCCGAAGATCTCCCCTTCATATAGTTCTTATAATTGCTCTCTCAGCATTTCTAATCCAAGCAAGGTCACTCAGTACAGTGGTTTGAGTAATTAATTCGATACCACCTACTAAATTAATTATAGAACTTCTCCTTTTAGTTTAGGGGTAACTTGATAAATCATTTGATCATGTGTCAGAAAACTTTCCTTGTTTACAGGGATGTTTGTATACTCCGAACACGCCCTATCTTTATCAATCATGTAAGCAGTTTGACATTTAGAGTCTTATTTATACCGTTAATTCCATGATTCATTCTTCCAGCATAGTGACCGTGCTCTTGCATTGTCACTATTTCCTTTATAGATCTCTTTTCCATCATTCTCTTTATCTTTCCCATTATCTCCTATGAGTTTCTGAACTTCCTTTATCTAACAGTTCTTGCAACTCCTTTTTCTTTATTCCTTAAGATCTATAAAGCCCATCCGGTAGGGAGACTTTGAGATAGGCTGTACATCTGGAGCCAAATCCATAGTGAACTCCAGTTCTTTCTCCTGATGTAGTCCCAGTAGTTCACCAGGAAAATACATCTGGGAACTCGCATACCACTGGTATGTCCTGAATACTTCAACATTTTCGACTAGTATCGAGGATGAATGCAACATAACCTTCACATTAAGATGTTCACCAAAAATTTTCATCAATAGTCAAAATCATAAACTTTATTCCTTAACTGCAAAACATACATGGACTTACTAGGTAAGGAGAAGGTTACAGCCTTAGAGTAGCAGTCTAAACTTACACGGTTGATGGTTAGCCAATCCATACCCAAAATTACACCAAAGCCATACATGTTCAACCAGATTAGATCTGTTAATATGATCCTATGTCCTACCTTGATTTCACAATCCTTACACACCATATCAGTCCAAGGCAAAGGCCCTTCCATGAGTGACAGGCTTCTTACCTTTCTCTGCTACGTAGCCCATCTCTGTGGGACTTGTCTCTGGGGAGCTTACCTCTCAGGTTGTCATGGTGGCTCTGGGGGTTGTGGAAACTTATTGAGTGGGCAATCCTTAATCAGGTGTCCCCTTTGTCCACACCTAAAACAGCTCATTATCGACCAGTGACATGCAATTCTATGGAATTTACCACATCTAGTGCATAATCTATCGTACTGTTGGAAGTCTCTGGTAGTCTATGGGGTAGCTATAGCAGCCATGGGCCTATCAATCCTAGCCTGAGACTCATCTGTCCTCTGTCTCTTAGGCTGGCCCCTCCGAAAGTCCTGTCTCATAAACTCCGTCCGCTTACTCTTATCTATGTTCTTTCTCTTAAATGCTGGAGGTTCATCTTTCAGAAATCTCTCATTCTACCGACATCCCTCTCCTCCCTCTGGGCCTGTACAAGAGGCTGAGACTCCATAGGTACTAGAGGAACTTATGGAGGAGGAGGTGGTGCTTGTGGAGGAGTCGGCACCGAAGTAGGAATCTGTGCCGTACTAGCTGAATCGAAAATGTTTGCCCCTAGATGTTGGGCAATCATAACAGCTATCGACTCCAAACCTCACTCAGGGCGCTGCTCCAACCGCTGCTCAAATTGAGCCATACGAGTACGAAGACTCTTTGGCTCGAGTGAAGGAGGTGGAGGTGGTTGAACCTGCCTCCGAAGAAGTCCACGCCTTCCACTCATCATGCAAGTGATCAAATAGCTGCACGTAATTCCAAAGTTTGAACCTTAAAGTCATTAGGTATACATTACCTATAACCAGACAAGCACGTACATTAGGATGTAATTTAATCCTTATTTTCGACACTGACAGTACTAGATAACCTTCGCTCTGATCCCACTTAAATTATAACGACCCTTGACCCTTGAAATTTGGGGGAATTTGTTTTTTTTGAATTTAATTTACCCACTTATTCCCTTATTCACTTAGGTTGTATTCATGTGCAGTGTCAAAACACTTTTCCTAATTCTTTATCCGTAATTTTATTTAATTTTCATACTTTGAACTATATGGCCGATAAAAATTTCGACAGCATAACGACTTATATATAAGATTACCCACCTGCAATTCAATTACTTTGACAACCCTAGATATCCAGAACTACCAAGCATGCTTTCCTACAATCCTAAATATCCACAACTACCAAGCATACTTTCTAATTAACATTTACAACTCAATACATCCATATCGATTTGATACCAATCATCTTAAATCCTAATCCCAAGAATCATACTATTTACATCGTTTCCTTAGAAATTACATCCCAACAAAAATATTCCCAATATATGAGTCTGTGCATACAGATATTTTTGGTACAGGAATGTAAATGTATACCTTTATGCGTGTACAAAAAGTAACCTAGGGTAGCTCTTCCCCACAGCCTACGTCGTGTACGCGGCATGTAGAGTATATAGATTCACTGCAAATGATCTGTAGGTAGAGGGGTGAGCTTTTGGGGAAAAACCTAGTAAGATAATACTCTTAAAGCAGTTCTGATATATAAAAGCATGTGAAGTCGTTCATAGAGCCAAACTTAAATGAAATACATAAATTATCATTTCATGCATAATCATCATAAAAATCATAAAGCATGCGTGTCTTTAAACAAATGACATGCTTAGCCATTTTACAACTTTTCATTGTTCATGAATGAGTTCTTAAAACCATCGGGTTCATAAACGTTTCGTAAACATTTCGTAAACATTTCATAAAAAGTCATAAAGCATGCGTGTCTTTAAAACAAATAACATGCTTAACCATTTTACAACTTTTCATAAACCTTTCATGAACATTTCATAATCAGTTCGTAAACATTTCATGAATATTTCATAATCATTTCGTAAACATTTCATGAATATTTCATAATCATTTCGTAAACATTTCATGCATATTTCATAATCATTTCATAAACATTTCATGAATATTTCATAATCATTTCATGAAGCATATCGGTCGTAACCAATAATCGTATATATCATGAAAACACATATTCATTCATCATGGTCAATTTTTATAATCAAATCGAGGAGACTAGGCTATAACTAAGTCATGCGATACGTGTCATTCTTCGTAGAGAGTCATCATACATATGGCCATGGTAAGGGGGCTGTAGACTGGATCAGGTTTGTACAACAATAATAATTATAAACATGGGTAGTATCTTCCTATTTCTTATCATATACTAGCACATAGCTAGGGCACGGGCACCTATGGTACTCACCGTGCGAGGATCATTCATGCGTGCTGCGCGGGCACGAGATACTACCAAAATATCATCATAAACCACCAGTAGCATGACATCTTCCAAACAGGTTGAGTCAAGTGCTAAAGGGGCCATACGTACCAGTACCCAAGTGGTGTAGTCGGAACACCACAAGAAGTAACCATGCATGAAGCCTATAGTCTCGAAACAGAGTTTTCAAAATCTTTCTTCGGTGCTATAACCCATAAACTCATATCGAGTAATAAAATCAAATTCCTTGAAATCTGAAAACTGTTTCATAAAACAGAAAGACTATGTGGCACTTTGTTCCCGCAAGACTCAAGAGGTGGCCCCCACAATCCCCTTTCGAAAATAAATTTCTTTTCTTAAGTACTTTTGAAATTGTCAAAAGTTTCTTTAACAATATGGATATAAAAACATAAATAAATGTAAAACATCCATACACTTCATACCTTAGGGAAAATTCATTTCTTATCATGGAAAGTACTCGGGGAATATTTCAACAAATTAAAACATGTTTCGTAAACAGTTTCATAAGTATGAAAGCATTGATAAATCATTTCAAACTATATACTCTCTCATAAAATCATTTATCGGTGAAACAAGAACGCATTATCAGAACTAAGTTAAAGAGTAGCCCTTACCTCGATTTATCAAAAATCTCAAATTCAAGTAATGACGTGTCAAACCTAGATTTTATGTAGCTTGTTCCTTATGGTTCCTATGTGTATGAACACTCTATTGTTATAGTTGAATCATAAGAAGAGTATTTACTAGATTTAAAGTGTTAGTAAAATGAATTAACACGCAAAAGCTACATAAAAAGCCTAATGTGAGCTCTAAGAGTCACAGGCTAAACCAAGTGGATCTAAATCATTCTAACTGAAAATAAGAACTTAAAATGAGAAAGTATAGAGAGCTCATGAAGGAAAGTAAGCTTGATTTAGTTCCAAACACAGAAAACGAGAGTAAAAGCTAAAAAGGGTAAATTGGACCTTTTTGGCGTGTTAAGGTATTTAAGGTGTTTCGGGTGTAATTATCCACCGAGAACAGTTGAAACATAAAGACGAGAGTGTAAGACATAAGATATGACACTTTCAAAATTTTGAGAAAAAGTCAACTTGGTCAATGGTTAAGGAAAAATGTCTACTATAGTTAAGAAAGTGGACTTGTACCATAGTTGACTAATCATGGTTAAAAATTAACCTAAGTATGGAGAAAAAAATTGGGAAAAAATATTCTTAGTTAGAATACAAGATAATCATCCCCTGAAGTAAGGAAAATTTATTCAGAAGGATTTCAGATTAAATTTAATGGTTAAAAATGTAATGGGTCTAAGGTGAAAATTTTAAAGCCCATTAAGGTATACTAAACGTAGATTAAAATTTTTAGGTCCCTTAGACCGAATTGTTGAACCAATTGATCGGCCAAATATTTAGACAATTAAAGGCCCGAGGTATAGTAAAAATTTCAGCCCGAAAGTCCATTAAGAAAGCCCAAACCGAGAAGCCCAAATGGAAAGCCCATGAGATAAATATCTAACCATAGTTAAAGCTAAACATGACTCATAAGGCGACTCATTAGGTGACTCATGACTAAGGCTTAGGAAGTCAAGTTTAATGGCTGGAAAGTAAGGCCTAATGCTAAGTAAGTGGCTTATAAAATCAGCCACACCATTGTCATCTTCACCACACCATTCTCAGCTAGAAGAAGAAACCATTGAAACAAATTATCCAAGCTTTCTCTCACTAGAAATCACTAGGAATTAGGCATATTTGGAACTTGCATTCTTCATGAAAGTTGTTCCAAATTGAAAGGAGAGTGACATATGTTGGAATTGGCTATCAAGGAGCCATAGAGTGCAAACCGTGAGCCTCCAAAGTTTCAGCCAAAGTGTGAACACAACTATTGGTATATTTTCAAGTTTTCAATTTCATATATGTTAATGTATGAATGATTTTGAGTATATTGGTATATGTTTTAAGCATTGAAACATATGAAATCACTATGATCTTGGTTAGGCCGAGAATGAGTAGTGAAATATTGATGAATGCCCATATGATTTTAAGGCATAAATAGGTTAATATACATGTGTTAATGATTATGGTGTAATTAGAATTAATCAAATTGATTAATTAATACATGTATTAAGTTGGCAATCAAGGTGTTTGATAAAATGCCTAAATGAACTATGTGATGTTTAAGAATGTTGCCAACCAAGTGTTTGTGAAAATGCCGAAGTGAATTGGCTAAGGAAAGGGACATGGTCGGCATGCCTTGGTGTGACCGACGGCATGGATAGCTCTCGGCCATGGCATGTGGCCGAGAGGTCCAATGGGCCAAGCCCAAATATTTTAGGCCCAATGTGATGTAATGGTCTAGGACAAGCCCAATAAGAGTTGGTGGGCCCCACAAGCGCAATAGGCCCAACGAAAATGAATAGTAAAATGGAAATAGGCTTAAAGCATGGTTAAGCTCATTAAGGTTTATTAAAGCCCTTTAAGGGAAATAGACTGTATTTAATGTAAAATACAGTAGGAAAAGTGTAATTAACCTGATAAATGGTTATATGCAGCTCCAGAGATTATTGGAGGAGTAAATCAGACTGCTGAATCGAGCAGCGTAAAGAAAGTGAAATTTCTCGAGTGATTGCAGGTAAGGGACTTTTGTGAGTAGTTAGAGATACCTGCACGTATTTTCGTCTGCTTTTACATTCACCTAAAAACTCTGAGGGTTAGAGAAAGTGAATAATAATTATTGTGACCCGATAGTGGTAAATTACGATTTTACCCCTAGTTAGTCAAAAAGTTAACTTTTGTGAAAAGTTGTAAAAAGCATGGAAACCACCATTTTGAGTGTTTTACTGCTGTTTAGTAGAAGAATAAATAGATGGGCTAATGATTTTAAGGTTGATGTGAATTAAGAACACTTTATAGTGCTGATTTTGATATTTTGTAAATCATCCTTTTTAACAAAAAGCCATCTATCATATTATGTGAGAATGAATCATGTTGGAGCACAGCTCACACTGGATTTCATATATTTTCCATATATATTACTGCTGGATTGTGATTCGCACTAGATTTCCATGACATGCATGATAGAGTGCTGGAATTATTACTCGTACTCAGTTTTATATGATATATGCATGAGAGAGTACTGGAGCGATTAGCTCGTACTCGAGTTTTTCATGAGATGCATGATAGAGTGCTGGAGCGTTGCTCGTACTCGATTCTTCACGATTTATACATGACATAGTATTGGAGCTATTGCTCGTACTTGATTTAATACATGAACTATGCATTGACCTAGTTGCTGGAGGTTTACTCGCACTAGAGTTGAGTTTGTGATGTGAAACAGTGTTTGAACGGAGTGTCGACTGTGAGTCGGGCTCAAAGGCGCGCACTGTATGTGATATATAATACATGTTGAAAACCATGCTTGATTTCCTTGTGTAGACTGAGTGTCACACTGTGAGAGGATTCGCATGAGGATACTAGAGATGTGGTATGATATTCCATGGTTTTGAGGGCTAAGACCTATGGCAGGCACCCCGACTATGATGTAGGATCTACGGGTGTACGTTGTACCGTGCATGTGGCATGGAGTACACTGTACCGTGTGTTGTTGTGGAGTTGAGGAGGATATAGCTAGCGGTTGTGATGGACTGACCCCCCTCCCGTTGCAGCAGTGATGCCCCGCACACTAGGATTCCGTATAGCTTGGGATCACATGTCGGATATGATCATAGTCCAGGATACTATTTACATTTTCACCACAGAGTCTCACATGATATATCACCTAATTGACTGATTTAATTACGGACAGACCTAAGGGATGGGTCGGACTCTGATTTTGTGTTGTGAATGATTTAAATGCTATATTTAATGTGATTTAAATATACATGGCATGATTTATCTGAAGGCATTGTGATATTAATAAGATGCATTGTTTTGCACTACATGCCTACATTTGAGAAAGATAGAATGATTTCTGTACATGAGATTTAATTTGTACAAGTATATATTTATATATATATATATATTTAAAGACATGCTTTTAAAGTGACTAAAGGAAATGATGTTTTCAGGGCATAGCATTATTTTGAGTAGATAGTGTAGATATCTACTTGCTTGCCTGATTTCCTTACTGAGCGCGTTGTATGCTCACCCTCTTTCCATACATCTCTCTACAGAGCACAAGCAGTAGAGTGAGAGCTATTGAGGGATAGTATTCCTGAGTCCACTGCTATTTTCTATCGATCGATAGGTATACATATTTTGTACGGTTATGTATCTAAACATAGAAACAACACAGTGATGTATACGATATATATTATGGGGAACATAATTGTAGTAGACTTTATATAATCTCACATGTATTATAAAAGAAGCTACAGTCAGTAACAGTATATTGACATGTATGTATGATAATGGATGATATGGTATGCGAGGAAGCTAACATCGAATCACAGCCCAACCATTGATGAGAGGAAAGGTAAGTTAAAATTCAAAAAATTTGTAGTGATTTTGGTTAAAGTCATGAATTGAGATGAGGTCCTGACATGACGCCTCCCAGTACCTCCTTTAATTCCTTATACGTTTTACCTACACCGAAATCGTTTGCTTAGCATCTTATTCATGCGGATTATTCGAATTGCGTCAAAATCGCAACCTATTCGTTACTACTGCGTGTGTACGTATTATTGTACATACCTCGACGAACACGCACGTTTATATATTTTTTTTACTATTTATATATTTTGTACCTACAAATATTAACATATACCTTTATTATATACATATGCATGTATATACATATAAATATATTTATATATATACACTCCTATATGTATATATATACTTTTATTTGTTTTCATTTTTCCCTATCTCATATATATATACATTCTTTGTATGTACATATACTAGCACAAATTCATCTTATAAACTGTAAGACTCGATTTTTAGTTAAAAACACAAAATGAGTATATCGTGAAAGGAAGGATTGAAATGGTCCCAAATTAAATGAACGGGATTCGGACTAGAGATAAGGATTCAAAACACGAAATTGAAAATGCAAAATGACTGAAATGGAATTCTTGAACACGTGAAGGGTAAAATAGTCAAAAGATCAAAAACTGTATAAATTCGACAAGAAAATTTAATTAAAAATAATGGATTTGAGAATCTTGATCAATAACGAAGAAATAATTAAATTTCAGGTTAAATTGATCAAGATATGAATTTACTGGAATTAATCGAAATTTTCACTCGGGACCATATCCCAAAAATACGGGAAAATATACCGGGAAAGTGAAAAAATAGATTAAATAAATTAAATTAATTAATTAGAATAAAATATAATTTTATTTAGATATTTTTGGGATTTTAGAATAAAATAATGAATATAATAATAATAAACTAATTTATAAATAATAATTAATAAAAATAAAATAATTAAGTAAAAAAAAGAAGAGAAATCGAAAATGTCGGGGAAAGAGAAAACAAAGGAAAAATCGAGGATGACCCGACCCACCGTTGACCGTCCGACGACTAATCGGGCAGGTGAGGGCCGAAAAATGAAGAGGACGCCGGCGCGACATCTCTTGTACCGGAGATGCAGCCCACCGACGTCGAAATTCGGCGAAATTGAGGGAGAGAAACCGACGGGGGAGAGGAGAAATTTTCGACGAACGACGCCGATCTAGCCCCAACCAACCCCAGCCAAGGCTTCCCTAGGTGCAGGCGACGCGATCGGTGGTGGCCACGGTCGCCGAAACCGACGGACGACGTCGAAAACTATGGAAAAGAGGAAGGACACCGACGACGAAGGGAGAACAGGCCGTACCGGCCACTTTTCGACGGCCTTGGACGAAACTAACCCCAGATCCGTGCATCGGACGACCCAATAGAGCTGCTGGCAGCGGAAGCCGGTGGAGAACCGACCGACAAGGCACCGAATCGGATTGAACCGACGGTCTGAACCGGGTTGAACCGGATCGAACCGGTTCAGCCAAGAAAGAAAGGTAAAAGGGTGAAAAAGAGAAAAAAGAAAAAAGGGGAAGATTTTTGGGGATACACCGGACTTCGGGTAAGTCGATACGAGGTCAAAAGTGATCGATTTGATTTTCAGAAAATTTATTTAAATTATATTTAATCAAAAATTAAGCCGAAATTAAATATATAATTGTGCAGTTTTACGACAAAGCCTGAACGAGAGCCGATTGAGCTTCGATTTTTGTACCCCGCATCATATTGGGTAAGTATATTTTAATTACGATAATATGAGTCATTTAATACAGAGTTTCGATTATTTTACGGAATTTAAGGATTAATTCTATATAAAAAAAGACTATTAATCGAAATTGCAATGTAATTACCGTAAATAGTATACGAGTTATCCAATGAGTTTGGAACAAAGCCCGATGATTATTGGTAAGCTGAATGAGCCCAGTAAACCCAAAGAAGGGATTTAATAAGTATAAAGGTGCTGAAAATAGGTCGAGGCCCATTAAGGTGCAATTGGGCCCAATAAAGTAAAACGGGCCCAGCACTTTAGAATGATCAGTGAATGTGACATACTGATAAAGATAAGTGAATTGACCCAAAATATGTGGTTATATGCAGTTTCGTAGGCTTGGTTGATGCGCAGTTGGACTGAGAGATCGGGTATTATCGAGACGAGATAAGTTTGCACGTGAATCGAGGTAAAGGAATTTTATAGGTGCATAGAGATTTCTATACATATTTTCGAGGGGATTTACAGGGCCTAGAATTTCTTAAAGTATCTAGAAAATGAAATAATAATTTTTACGAAAACCCGACGTATGGGTGAATAAAGAAAAGACGATATTGCCCTTGGGAGTAAAATTTACAGAAAAGGGTAGTAAGGTAGATAAATTGCATGATTTCATGTTTTTATTGTTTTATATGAATGTATTGCTTTGATTTAAGCAAATATACACATAGGTTGGCTGTTGATTTCATGAATTATACGAAAGGGTACCGGTTTGTACCAGTTACGATTTTAAAAGGTGTTTTAACAAGATTGAGCCACCTATCATATTTACAAAAGTAAAAAGAGTGCTAGAGTCTTGCTCGCACTAAATTTTACTGATTTATTTCTCATGAAAAGCCGTACTGGAGCATTGCTCGTACGAGAAATTTATGTGTGCACAAAACCGTGCTGGAGCTTCGCTCGCACGAGATTTTAGATATCATGATATGCATAGCGTTGTGCTAGAGCTTTGCTCGCACTAGACGTGAGTTGACATGCATATAGTCGTGCGGAAGCCTCCTGTAGACTGTGTGTCGTAGGGAGTTGATATGCTCGTACGTATACTTTGAGACATGGGTTGGTTATCGACATAGTATTGGGGTGGATAAGACCTACGGCAAGCACCCCCAAACTATGATATGGGTCCACGGAGTACGTTGTACCGTGTATGTCACATGGAGTACGTTGTACCGTGCAGTCATGATGACTCGATGATGTTACTTGATATTCTGGCGGGGTAGGATTTGACCCCACCTCCCGTTGCAGTTGTGATGCCCTGCACACTGGGATCTGTGTAGCTTGGGATCACAGGGACATAATATGGCCATAGTCCTCGATTTTTCATACGGTAACCTACATGCCTCACATGATATCATACGGTCTGAATAGACCAGGATAAACCCGAATGAGGGGTAATGTCCCGATTTATGTTTTTAAATGAAATGCGATTTAGTGAATCAAGGTATTCCCGAGAGATGGGTTTAACCTTGATGTGGTTGTTTTGTGATAAAACAAATAAGTTTTAACATGATGAGTTTATGATGAAACAAATAAGTTTTAATCTGACGAGCATGAGATGTCATACATGATGATTTTTCCATGTTTGTTTTATATGTTGATTTCATGATTTCTCTTATATGATATATACATACATTTGGCATCGTTTTAGTCTTACCTTATGCTCCAAATATAAACGATTTTGTATCGTGACATTATCAGCACGTAGATAGTATAGTTATCTACCTGCTTACATTATTGCCTTACTGAGCAAGTTTTGCTCACTCTTTCACTTTCCACCCCATATGGTATATTCAGTAGAAGAGAGCGACAGTAGTCTTGCATTTCGGTTATCCGCTGCTTCTTATCAAGACCAGGTATACACATTCGTATAATTTTTGTATCTGAACATATAAAGGCACAGTACTGTACACGAATTGTAATATTGGGGATGTATTTAGTTAAAAAAATTTATATGTAAATGAAATATGGAAAATAAATGTTAAGGTAAGCAACATGACATGAGGGACTAACATCGACTCATAGCCCAACTTTTAGTAGTGAAACTGTTCACGACGGGTAAGGAAATGAAAAAGCGAAAAATTTGTAGGGGTTTTTAGGAAAAATGGGTCGTGACAAAAGGTGGTATCAGAGTAGTGTTGGCCTGATATGAGTAGATGTTAGTGGTTAAGTAAATTTACATCCCCAAATGCTGTGCATTGTTTAGATACAATTATGTATATCAAAGTGAAAGTGCAGCTAAGAATTTAATTTCAAATGCAAGAATATAATTTTTATAATTGATAGCCGCTATGGTAGAGGGGCGAGTATACATGCTCGAGGCCGTAGAGATCGGCTTGAGAGTCGAATGAGTCATCACATGAGACTCAAGATGAGAATGAGGTGGAGGCTGATGTTGAGCATACTCCACAGGGTCCTATAAAGAGACCAAACAGTATTGAGACACGCTCCAAGAGGATGAAGTGGTGTGTAGAAAATATTTCAGAGTTGTTTACTCAGTCTATGCAGGTAGTTGAGGATAGGCAGCGTAAAGCCTAAACAGATGGTATATAGCGAAGTAAAGAAACCAATAGTTGCTGAGAACTAGGTGAATGAGATAGCGTAGTTGTATGGATTCTTTCGGTGTATGTCGACTGAGAAGGTGACTTTTAAATACGTTTATGTTGGAGGCGAGGCGGAGCATTAGTGGAAGTCCGCTCGATCCATCTGAAGAGTTAGATGTTCAGAGCCGACATGAGAAATATTTCTTGATGTATTCCGGTGACAGAATATTTCGGACACTACTTAAGGGAAATTACAGGTAAAATTTCTTACACTGACCCAGAGACACTGGTTGATTGACGAGTATGAATCTTAGTTTATATACCTGCCCAGGTATTACCCTGACACTATGGGCAGTGAGAGTCGAAAAGCCTAAAAGTTCATGGAAGAGCTTAAATTGCCGATTAGAGTCCGATTGGCTCACTACTTATGTCGAGGCAGTGCGCAGAATACAGTTGCGTGAATAATATAATGTGTTGCATGCCTCTAAGATTAGGAAAGGTAGTAAGGGCCAAAATAGAGACAGAAGAGAATAGAGAATGACGAGATGTCAGAGCGGGAAAGAGACCAATTGGTAAGAGATTAGAGTTGATGAGTTACGGGGTAAGATGATTGGTAAGACCCTAGAGTTTCCAATTTCAGCACTTTTGAGGGGTATTATGATTTGAGGACCCCGACGTGCTACGGAGTAGTGGAGCAATGTTAGCAGGGTGAGCAGTGGAGCAGTGTATGCAGTGTGAGCAGTGTAAGCAGTGTAACAGTGTCAGCAGCGTAGCAGTGTGAGCAGTGTAGGATGTGTGGTAGATACCACGGAAGTAGGGCCTACACCTACACTTTATTGACTAAAATAGGCGTTAAGTGTGGTAAGACGGGTCAATTATTTAATGATTGCTCAGAGTTAGGTGAGACTGCCCCACAGAAGGGTAAAGAGACAGAGAAAACCATATTGGTATCTCTGCATCGAAAAAGGGGTGTAGCGATTGAAATTAAAGGAGTAAATAACTGTACTCATGGAATGAGTAATGACAGAGTTTGTTATAAGTGATATACGAAAGGAGATAAGCTTTTAGATGTGATAGATCCTGAATACAAGATCATTGGAATAAGAGGTGTATGCTAGGTACGAATATCTTTGATAGGTGAAATAATTTGGATTAAAGCAATTAGTAACGAATATGAATTGTGACCACATGGACTGATATGTAAAGTAATTGTGGTCAAGACTGAAGGTTAATAAAGGTATTTCAAAATACCTCCCCACCTGAAGACTTGACAACGTCTAAAAGTATCCACAACCTATAAATTGAAATCGACAGTCGTAATATATACATTTAAAATTAGGATACCTTCACTTATACGGTAAAGAAATATAGAATTCGATTAATCGTGAAGGTTTAAAAATTAATTAAAAATTTTATAAAAGTCGTTAATATAAGAAAAAGAAAATGACGTGGGTTAGTATCTTGAACGGAAGCGATTTCAAAATGACATTATACGTTTATGCGTACATAGGTCAAGGATATGGGTGATTGAAATATTTAGTGGAACATAACTACGATGAGGTATTTAAACTTTACCTGGACCGATTTGTTATCATCCATATTGATGATATTTTGGGTGTATTTACAGTCCAGGGAAAATTATAAGCAATAATTGGAGATTGTTTTTACAGATGATTTGTTGAGAGTTCTCGAAATGGACTACTTTATTGACACGTTTAACTTAGAAAAAGTTGTATTTGAATGGGATGATAGACGTGACAGGAGTTTTGGTGTATTGAAGTAATAAACTGACCACCGCATTTATTCTCACCATACCCAACAGATTAAGAGGTTTCTCATGAGTCTATGGATACCTCAAAATAATGAATGGGCTGTGTATTGATGTAAAAGGGGAAGATAGTCGATTATGAATCCAGACAACTCAAGGACCAGGAAAAGACTATTCGGCCCATGATTTAAAGTTGACAGCGATAGTGGTGGTATTGAGTATATGACACTACTATGTATACGGTGAGAAATTTCAGGTATGCACTGATCATAAAAGTCTCGAGTATATGTTTTCAAAGAAAGAGTCGGATATGAGAACAACGAGGGTTAGAGCTTCTGAGGGATTATGATTGTGAAAATTGTACCACCCAGGAAAGGCTAATGTAATGGCTAATGCCTTGAGCAGAAAGAGCCTCGAGGTGGTATTATATATGATGGTCAAGGAGCGTGAGCTGCTAGAGCAGTTGTAAGCCTCAATAGCGATGTGATCCACTCTGATGATGACAGTGATTGTGTGACAGCTAGCCTGAGATTAGAACCAAATTTGAGTGACCGAATTTGACAGGCTTAACGTGATGATCGGCAGGGTGTCGATAGTGTGGGTCAAATTCAGATGGGTACAGTGACAGAATTTACAGAGAGTGATGATGACTTACTGAGGTTTAGAGACAGTATAAGTGCTCTCCAGGACCACAGCGATGAGATAGAGTTTTGTCAGAAGCTCACTCTTCGGGATATACAGTGCATCCGAGAAGTAATAAATATATCGAAATCTTAGAAAATGGTATTTGTGGTCAGATATGAAAAGAGATATGGTAGAGATTGTGGAAAAGTGTCTCGTATGTCAGCAGAGTAAGGTAGAGCAAAAGAAGTTGCAGGGTTATTGCAGTTTCTACCTATATTGACACGAAAATGGGAACAAGTTACCATGAATTTTGTGATGGGTTACAGAGGACCCGGATGAATCATAAGGCTATCTGGGTGATAGTCGATAGATTAACTAAGTCTACCCACTTTCTAGTTAGGAAATCCCCAGATACTCTGAGTGTGTAGGCGAATTTATGTTTATGGAAAATTGTGAAACGTTATGTAGCGTTCCAGTGAGCATGATATCAGATAGGGATTCTCGCTTCACTTCTCACTTCTGGAAATATTTTTCAGGAAGCTATGGGAACTCGATTGAGTGTTAGCACAGCTTTTCATCCTCAGATAGATGGTCAGTCAGAGAGGAGTGTACAGGTTCTGGAGGATATGATAAGAGCGTGTGGCATTTATCTAATAAGCTCCTGGAATGATCAGCTGTTACTAATCGAATTCGCTAATAATGACAGTTGTCACTTGAGTATCGGGATTACCTCAGATGAGGCATTGTATGGCCATGAGGGTTGTTTCCCTGATTTGGGTAAGAAGAAGTGGGTGACAGATAGAAAATTGTTTCCGAATTGGTAAGACAAACCTTTGAGGATGTTCAGTTGATTTTGAGAGATTAAGAACACCTCAGAGCAGACAGAAAAGCTATGCTGTCAAGAGACAGAAACCATTGGAATTCACTGAAGGTGAATTAGTATTGTTGGAAGTTACATGCCCTTAGGACACAGCATAAAGACATAACGAGATTCGAAAAGAGATTGGACAAAGAGGGAGACAAGGCCTATTGGTTGGCGTTACCACTTGAATAAACAGGCATTTACAATGTGTCCCATCTTTTGATGCTTCAGAAATACTATCCGGACACAGCATGTGTGATCGAATATGAGCTGTAAAAGCTCAATGAAAGTATAACGTATGATTGAAAAATCGATTCGAGTATTAAACAGGAAGGAGAAAGTGTTAAGGTTTAAGATGATCTTCCTAGTTAAAGTATGTTAGTAGTATTACACTCCGAAAAAAGTCACTTGAGAATGACAGTATATGATACAATAGACGTACCCCGAGTTGTTTATGGATCCAATTAACTTGGTTCTAATTTGAAGGACCAAATTTCTTAAGTGGGGGAGATTATGTAAGACCCGATTTTTAGTTAAAAACACGAAATGAGTATGTTCGTGAAAGGAACGATTAAAATGGTCCCAAATTAAACGAACGGGATTCGAACTGGAGATAAGGATTCAAAACACGAAATTAAAAATGCAAAAGAACTGAAATTGAATTCTCAAACATGTGAAGGGTAAAATGGTCAAAAGATCGAAAACGGTATAAATTCGACAAGAAAATTTAATTAAAAATAATGGATTTGAGAATCTTGATCAATAACGAAGAAATAATTAAATTTCGGGTTAAATTGATCAAGATATGAATTTACTGGAATTAATCAAAATTTTCGCTCTGGACAATATCCCGAAAATACGGAGAAAATATACCGGGAAAGTGAAAAAATAGATTAAATAAATTAAATTAATTAATTAGAATAAAATATAATTTTATTTAGATATTTTTGGGATTTTAGAATAAAATAATGAATATAATAATAATAAACTAATTTATAAATAATAATAAATAAAAATAAAATAATTAAGTAAAAAAAAGAAGAGAAATCGAAAATGTCGGGGAAAGAGAAAACAAAGGAAAAATCGAGAATGACCGACCCACCATTGACTGTCCGGCGACAAGTCGGGTAGGTGAGGGCCGAAAAATGAAGAGGACGCTGGCACGACCTCCCTTGTACCGGAGATGCAGCCCATCGATGTCGAAATCCGACGAAATCAAGAGAGAGAAACCGACGGGGGAGAGGAGAAATTTTCGACAAACGTCGCCGATCTAGCCCCAACTGACCCCAGCTGAGGCTTCCCTAGGTGCAGGCGACACGATCAGTGGTGGCCACGACCGCCGAAACCGACGGACAACGTCGAAAACGGCCGAAAAGAGGAAGGGTACCGAAGGTGAAGAGAGAACAGGCCGGATCGGCCACTTTTCGGCGGCCTTGGATGAAACCAACCCGAGATCCGTGCATCGAAAGACCCAATGGAGCTTCTGGTGGAGGAAGCCGGTGGCGAACCGACCGGTAAGGCACCGAACCGGCCGAACCAGACTGAACCGATGGTCTGAACCGGGTTGAACCGGACCGAACCGGTTCAGCCAAGAAAGAGAGGAAAGGGAGAAAAATAGAAAAAAAAGAAAAAAGGATAAGATTTTCGAGGATACACCGGACTTTGGGTATGTCGATACGAGGTCAAAAGTGACCGATTTGATTTTTAGAAAATTTATTTAAATTATATTTAATCAAAAATTAACTCGAAATTAAATATATAATTGTGCAGTTTTACTATAAATCTTGAACGAGAGCCGATTGAGCTCCGATTTTCGTACCCCGCATCATATTGGGTAAGTGTCACGCCCTGAAAACGCGGAAAATAGGGCAAATTTAAAAACTTTTTACTCATCAAATCACAATTAAGGGTGCATTCCTGTGCAGTGTCATACATCATCATATATATATATATCATACCTCAGGATCTCATCATTAGATAGTATATATTATATTATATACATTACTCGATCTCAAGTTAATTAATCCTAATACATCCCATACAATGTTATACATCAAGTGTCTGTAATTATAATAATTGTCTGGGTACATGAAAAGATAAAGGATACCTCAAAACACAATATATGGCCTGGAGCTCAAGTCCTTCACTAGCCACTACTCCGTACGTCGCAGGGAAACCCTTTTTCACTTGAAGAAATCTAGGGGGAAAGAAAACAGGGTGAGCTTCTAAATCGCTCAGTAACGGGGTAAGGGACTCATTATATAAACCATAATACACATCATAAAATATTTACTTGCATGTGAAACTCAGTATACTCATTTGAAAACCATAGCATGAAAGTTCTCAAAACAACATCTTCATATCTCAAAATCATGTGGAAACATGAAGTAAAAGGCTCAGCATAGAGCAGTAACAAGCATTGTGAGAATAATGCGATAATAGCTTTCTCGAATAACGTGATAAAATCACTGTAATAATAATGCATGTGGCGCAGCCACCAAACACACGTGGCATAGCCACTGATTTAGATTCACATGTGGCACAGCCACAGAATAGGGTTCAACGTGGCAACGGCCACCAAATATATGTGGCATAGCCACAGCTTTAGGGTTTCTCACGTGGCAATGGCCACCAAATATACGTGGCATAGCCACAGATTTAGGGTTTCTCACGTGGCAACGACCACCAAATGTACATGGCACAGCCATAGATTTAGGGTTTCTCACGTGGCAACGGCCACCAAATATACGTGGCATAGCCACAGATTTAGGGTTTCTCACGTTACTAGAACGGAGAAGAATCGGGCTTACATGCTACCAGAGCAATGCCCGGTGTGTACTCAAAATTACACACCTAAGTCTTTATCAATAGCCATTATCATGTAAAACTGGTTTACCTTCACGTAGAAGTCATAATGGTTTCTTTCTCATAAAACTCATTTAAAACCGTTTTGTACTCAACACAAAACATATTAAAATCGAGTCCCAACCGGTAAAACACGCACACATTTCTCAAATCTCAATATTGCCTTAACATAAAGCCCAATTCATTTCTCATAAAAACATTGGGCTCCAACCGGCTATAAAATCGTGTGCATTCTTATCAAACACAACACATCAAACATACTTGTTTTATAAATCGCAATTCATGCTATAATAGTTCACAAATCACATACACAAATGGTTTAGTTTCCCTTACCTCTTTGCACCTCGTATAGTGCAATTGTTTCCCCCTTGTCACGGACTATCTCGCATTCCACTCTGGAACTCCCGAGCTGTCCAAACGATGTTAAAACATTAATACTCATCATCACAGTAACCTCAATTCTCAAAATCGAGCATAATTGCTCTTAACACCTCAAATCTCTCAATTCCCGTAACTCTATCACAATCCACAATCTCATTCGCAACATCTCAACATTCCACACTTCCTATGCCACAATATCTATGCTAATCCACCACATTGTCTAAATTTCCATTTATAACTCAAAATTCCAAAAATTGCCAAAATTGCTAAATATCATTATCACTCCAACTACATTGTAATTTCATCAATCCCTAATCATTTTTCAGCTATTTCAACATAATGCCAACAACCATTATCACCAAAATC
Source organism: Firmiana major (assembly GCA_033439115.1). Taxonomy (NCBI): domain Eukaryota; kingdom Viridiplantae; phylum Streptophyta; class Magnoliopsida; order Malvales; family Malvaceae; genus Firmiana; species Firmiana major. Next base: position 28,742,530 of record CM065910.1, read on the forward strand.
ATCTCAAATATCAAGATCGAGGTTTAAAAATTATCCAAAACTTATGGAGAGCTTATCTCTTGCCTCGATTCAATCCGTCTTTCGATTTCCAAGTATGTTGTTCTCCCTTTGATGAGGAACAACTTCCCTTCTTGCCACAACCTCTGATTCGGACGAAAATGGTGCTTTGGATGAGTGAGAAAGCTAGGGCTTCGGTAGAAATGGGGTTTGGAAGAGAGAGAAAATGAAATTGCAGGAGAAAACAAGGGTTCCTTATATAGACTGAGGGTAGGAGATCGATCTGGCTCTTGATGAGATCGATCTGCATTTGAATTTGGGGACAATTTGGGGTAATTTTATGCCTAGGAGATCAATCTGTCGAGGGGTGAGATCGATTTCTTTATGGCTTTATGAGATCGATCTGCTCCTTGAGGAGATCGATCTTCTCCCAAACAGAAACATTTGGAGATCGATCCCTTCCTCATGAGATCGATCTTCTCTCAAATAGAATCATAAGGCGATCGATCCTCTTCCATTGGAGATCGATCTGCTCCTTAAATTCCTCCTTCCTTGTCGTTTTTAACTCACCAGATCGATCTCTCCTTCTCCAAGATCGATCTGACCTCTTAGTTTCACATTTATGTTAAACACTTACACATAAATCTCCAAATATAATTTCCACAATTCACTTAGCTCAATAAATTACACTTCAAGTTCTTATTACATCATTAAAATATATCTAAAATTCTCTCATCTCACATCCTCCCCACCTTAAAAAGAATTTGGTCCTCCAAATTCAACTCAACTCATCAAATAGATGGGGGTATTTCTCCTTCATGAGATTCTTCAGTTCCCACGTTGCCTCTTCCATTGAGTGATGTTTCCATAAAACTTTCACTAATGGGATACTCTTGGTTCTAATACCTTCTCCTTTCTATCGAGAATCCGGATGGGTTCCTCAATGTAGCTCATGTCCTCTTGTATATCCATCTTGTCATACTCTATGACATGAGAAGGGTCCGGGTGGTACTTCCTCAACATAGACACATGAAAAACATTGTGTATTCCAAACATCTGTGGGGGAAATGTCAATCTGTAGGCTACCTCTCCCACTCTCCTAAGAATCTGGAATGGTCCTATATATCGAGGACTCAATTTTCCTTTCTTCCCAAATCGCATGATACCCTTACTCGGTGATATTTTCAGAAATACTGCGTCACCAACATCAAACTCGAGTGGCCGTCTACGCACATCCGTGTGGCTTTTCTGTCTACTCTGTGCAGCCTGTAACCTCTCACATATGAGTTTCACACTCTGTACAGCTTGCTCAACAAGCTCGGGAGCATTTATCTTTCTGTCACCGATTTCTTCCCAAGCTACAGGGGATCTACACCTCCTACCATATAGAGCCTCAAAAGGTGCCATTCCAATACTCGCATGATAGTCGTTATTGTACGCAAACTCTGCTAGGGGTAGGTGATCATCCCATGATCCCTTAAAATCCATCGTACATGCCCTCAACATATCCTCCAGGGTCTGAATAGTCCTCTCTGACTGACCATCTGTTTGAGGATGATAGGCGGTACTAAAACTCAATCGAGATCCCATGGACTCCTGAAATTGGGTCCAAAATCTAGAAGTAAATCGGGAATCTCTATCAGAAGTAATACTCACTGGAGCCCCATGTAACTAGCTATCTCACTGACATACAGCTCAGCTAAGGCATCCACAGTATCTGTGCTCTTGATGGCAAGGAAGTGGGCACTCTTGGTCAATCTATCCACTATAACCTATATAGCGTCACAACCTCTTCGGGTCCTCGGTAAACCCATAATAAAGTCCATAGTGACATGCTCCCATTTCCATGTAGGTACAGGTAAAGGTTGTAGTAGTCCTCCAAGCTTTCGATGCTCAGCTTTCACTTGCTGGCATACTAAACATCTGGCCACATATTCTGCCACGTCTCGCTTCATACCACTCCACCAGTACACCTTCCTCAAATCTCGGTACATCTTAGTACTCCCTGGGTGCATGGTGTATCGCGAGCAGTGAGATTCTCTTAGTATCTGTCTCTTTAGGGTATCATCGTCCGGTACACAAATCCATCCTCCGAATCTCAACAATCCATCCTCACTGACTGTGAGATCCGACTGCGAACTCTGTTCAGCTTGGCTAACCACATCTATCAACCTCTAATCATTGCGCTGCCCAATTCTAATCTGATCCATGATCCTGGGCTCTATCCGCAAGCTAGCCAAAAATCTATTCTCTATCTCTTTAACTCTGATCCGGAGTTTGGCGAACTGCTCCAGTAAATCCCATTCCCTGATCATCATAGCAGATATCATACTCTTCCTGCTCAGGGCATCAGCAACTACATTTACCTTACCCGGATGATATAGATTCTAGCAGTCATAGTCCTTAAGGAGTTCCATCCATCTGCTTTGTCTCATGTTTAACTCCATCTGATCAAAGAGATATCTCAAACTCTTATGATCAATGAAGATCTGGAATCTTTCCCCATATAAGTAGTGTCACCAGTCTTCAAGGCAAATACCACAGTGGCTAACTCCAGATCATGCGTGGGGTAATTCCGCTCATGGTCTTTTAATTGTCGCGATCCATATGTGACCACTCTTCCATGCTGCATAAGCAAGCACCCTAATCCTTGATGAGATGCATCACTATACACTGAAAACCCTCTTGATCCCTCAGGAATAGTTAATACAGGTGCCATTGTCAACCTCCTCTTTAACTCCTGAAAACTAAACTCACACTGATCGGTCCATATGAACGGAGTCTCCTAGCGCGTGAGTTTAGTCAAAGGAGCGGCAATCCTGGAAAATCCTTCCACAAATCTTCTGTAATACCCTGTCAAACCAAAGAAGCTTCGCACTTCAGTAACTGTCCTCGGTCTTTCCCAGTTAAGCACAGTCTCTACTTTACTTGGATCCACTGATACCCCTTCCTCTGAGACTATATGACCAAGGAAAGCTATTCGATCCAGCCAAAACTCACACTTACTAAGCTTCCCATATAATTGCTTATCTCAGAGTATCTGAAGTACTAACCACAAATGCTGTGCATGCTCCTCATACGACCGAGAGTACACCAGGATATCGTCAATAAAGACTATCACAGACATATCTAGATAGTCTCTGAACACCTCGTTCATTAATCTCATAAATGCTGCAGGGGTGTTCGTCAATCCAAAGGACATCACCAGAAATTCATAATGGCCATACCTTGTCCTGAAGGCCGTCTTTGGAATATCTTCTTCCTTGATCCTCAATTGATGATAGCCCGATCTCAAATCAATTTTAGAGAAGACTGAGACCCCTCTCAGCTGATCTAGTAGATCATCAATCCTGGGCAATGGGTATTTATTCTTCACCGTGGCTTTATTTAACAACCGGTAGTCTACGCATAATCTGAGACTACCATCCTTCTTCTTAACAAATAATACTAGTGCTCCCTATGACGAAACACTGGGTCTAATAAACCCTTAATCCAATAACTCCTGTAGTTGTTTCTTCAATTCCTCAAGTTCCATTAATGCCATCCTATAGGGAGGTTTAGAGATCGGCTGAGTATCTGGTACCAAATCAATGGTAAACTCTAGCTCTCTCTCTGGTGGCAAACCTGGCAACTCATCTGGGAAAACATCCAGAAATTCACACACCACAGGTATATCCTCAATCCTCGGATGTTCCCACTCATCGTCTGAGATGAGTGTCTCATAACCTTCACATGAACAATTATATTTAATATTCTCCAAAATAATATTAAAATTCTCAAATTACTTACTAGAATTCCACATATTCATTTCCTCAATATCTCCACCGTACACTGTAAGGTTCAGGTAGGGAGAAAGTTACAATCTTAGTGTAGCAGTCTAAACTCGCTCGATTGGTTGCTAGCCAATCCATTCCCAAAATTACATCAAACCCATGTATATTCAACATGATTAGATCTGCTAACATCACTCTATCTCCCACCTTTATTTCACATCCTCTACAGATTAACTCAGTTCTCTGGGATTCACGCATAGGGGTATTTACATGTAGTATATACTCTAGGGGTTCAAACTTCAAATTTAATCTACATGCAAAATGTTCAGAAATGAACGAATGCGTGGATCCTGGATCTATCAACACATGAGCCTTATGATTACAGACAGAGAGTATACCTCTTATAGTTTTTGCAGAAGTGTCAGCGGTCTCCTTATCTAAGGCAAACACACGTCCCTGTGTAACAGGTCTTTTTCCTTTCTCTGTAGCAGTAGCCCGTCTCTGGGGGTTCACTCTTTGAGGCTGTTGTCTAGTGGGCTCCAAGACATGTGGTTTCTGAGGTTGAGGGCAATCCTTCACCATGTGACCCATGTCTCCACATCTAAAACATCCATGGATCGACCCAGTACAACTTCCCTCATGCATTCGGCCACAATTTCTGCAAAACCTTAGCTCAAGCCTGACATCTCGAGGGGTCTCCCTAATGTTAAGGTAAACTCTGGGTCTCTCTAATCTGCCCTTCTGCACCTCAATCCTTCCTCTTCTAAAGGAACCTCTCCGAGCATCTGTTTGGAAAATCGCTGGCCTCTGGCCCTTATCTCTATTCACTGCTTTGAGCTCATTCTGGGATTGTAAAATTTCAATTCCTCTTTCAATCTCTTGTGCTCGTCTCAGAGCATCTCCAAACTCAGTAATACATAGCCCTATCAATCTATCTCTGATGACGGGCTTCAATCCATACACAAAATTCTCTGTGCGGAGCTCTTCATTCTTGAAGGTCTCTGGGTCATATCTCAATAGCGTGGTGAATTGGCTCTCATAGTCATCCACAGACATATCTTCCTGTATCAAGCTCAAAAACTCGACCTGTTTCTTTCTCTGGGCGGCTCGTGGTACATATTGGGTCCTAAAGGCTGTCTGAAACTCTTCCCAACCAATCACATCCTGGCGGAACATCAGAATACCCTGGGTAGTGCCCTACCAATCTCAAGCTCTCCCCTTCAACATATAGATCCTCATACTAACCCTCTCAGTATCGGTGCACCCCAGATAATCAAATATAATTCTCAACTCCGTCAGTCGCTCCTCAGCCTCTGTAGGATCCTTCTTTCCTCTAAATGCGGGTGGACTCATCTTCAGAAAATCCTTCAGTCAGACCATACTTCTATCATCAGGCTGAGTGACGGGAGGCACTGGGTCTATCTGTACTGGGGGTATGGGAGGTCCTTGTGGTGGCGTAGGAGTAGTACCCGAGGCATTAACTCCAAAGTGTTGCACGAATAGCGCTGCCATCTGCTCAAAACCTTGCCTCACATTAGTCTCAATCCGATTAAATCGAGAGTTAGGACTCTCTGGTTGGGGGGCAGGTGGCAGAGGGGACTCTGCCTGCCTCCTCGAACGACCTCGTCGTCCACTCATTCTCTATCTCAACTTGTCTCCTGCGCGTACATATCAAAATCGATTGAAATCTCAATCCTCAAATTCAGTTCATGACCAGACTATTACAGACACTTGGGATGTATTCTATTTCACTTAACCGACACTTACAGTACTAGACACCCTAAGCTCTGATACCAAGAAAGCTCTGTCACGCCCCGAAAACGAGAAAAATATGGCAAATTTAAAAACTTTTTACTCATCAAATCACAAGTAAGGGTACATTTTTGTGCAGTGTCATACATCATCATATATATATCATACCTCAGTATCTCATCATTAGATAGTATATATTATATCATATACATTACTCGATCTCAAGTTAATTAATCCTAATACATCCCATACAATGTTATACATCAAGTGTCTGTAAGTACAATAATTGTCTGGGTACATGAAAAGATAAAGGATACCTCAAAACACAATATATGGCCTGGAGCTCAAGTCCTCCACTAGCCACTACTCCGTACGTCGCAGGGAAACCCTTTTTCACTTGAAGAAATCTGGGGGGAAGAAAACAAGGTGAGCTTCTAAATTGCTCAGTAAGGGTGTAAGGGACTCGTTATATAAACCATAATGCACATCATAAAATATTTACTTGCATGTGAAAATCAGTATACTCATTTGAAAACCATAGCATGAAAGTTTTCAAAACAACATCTTCATATCTCAAAATCATGTGGAAACATGAAGTAAAAGGCTCAGCATAGAGCAGTAACAAGCATTATGAGAATAATGCGATAATGGCTTTCTCAAATAACGTGATAAAATCACTGTAATAATAATGCACGCGGCGCAGCCACCAAACACACGTGGCATAGCCATTGATTTAGATTCACACGTGGCACAGCCACGAATAGGGTTACACGTGGCAACGGCCACCAAATATACATAGCATAGCCACAGATTTAGGGTTTCTCACGTGGCAACGGCCACCAAATATACGTGGCATAGCCACAGATTTAGGGTTTCTCATGTGGCAACGGCCACCAAATATACGTGGCATAGCCACAGATTTAGGGTTTCTCACGTTACCAGAACGGAGAAGAATCGGGCTTACATGCTACCAGAGCAATGCCCGGTGTGTACTCAAAATTACACACCTAAGTCTTTATCAATAGCCATTATCATGTAAAACTGGTTTACCTTCACGTAGAACTCATAATGGTTTCTTTCTCATAAAACTCATTTAAAACCGTTTTGTACTCAACACAAAACATATTAAAACCGAGTCCCAACCGGCAAAACACGCACACATTTCTCAAATCCCAATATTACCTTAACGTAAAGCCCAATTCATTTCTCATAAAAACATTAGGCTCTAACAAGCTATAAAATCGTGTGCATTCTCATCAAACACAACACATCAAACATGTTTGTTTTATAAATCGCAATTCATGCTATAATAGTTCACAAATCACATACACAAATGGTTTAGTTTCCCTTACCTCTTTGCACCTCGTATAGTGTAATTGTTTCCCCTTGTCACGGACTAGTCTCGCATTCCACTCTGGAACTCCCGAGCTGTCCAAACGATGTTAAAACATCAATACTCATCATCACAGTAACCTCAATTCTCAAAATCGAGCATAATTGCTCTTAACACCTCAAATCTCTCAATTCCCGTAACTCTATCACAATCCACAATCTCATTCGCAACATCTCAACATTCCACACTTCCTATGCCACAATATCTATGCTAATCCACCACATTGTCTAAATTTCTATTTATAACTCAAAATTCCAAAAATTACCAAAATTGCTAAATATCATTATCACTCCAATTACATTGTAATTTCATCAATCCCTAATCATTTTTCAGCTACTTCAACACAATGCCAACAACCATTATCACCAAAATCATCTCAAATATCAAGATCGAGGTTTAAAAATTACCCAAAACTTATGAAGAGCTTATCTCTTGCCTCGATTCAATCCGTCTTTCGATTTCCAAGTATATTGTTCTCACTTTGATGAGGAACAACTTCCCTTCTTGCCACAACCTCTGATTCGGACAAAAATGGGTGCTTTGGATGAGTGAGAAAGCTAGGGCTTCGGTAGAAATGGGGTTTGGAAGAGAGAGAAAATAAAAATGCAGGAGAAAATAGGGGTTCCTTATATAGACTGAGGGTAGGAGATCGATCTGGCTCTTGATGAGATCGATCTGCATTTGAATTTGGGGACGATTTGGGGTAATTTTATGCCTAGGAGATCGATTTGTCGAGGGGTGAGATCGATCTCTTTATGGCTTTATGAGATCGATCTGCTCCTTGAGGAGATCGATCTTCCCCCAAACAGAAACATTTGGAGATCGATCCCTTCCTCATGAGATCGATCTTCTCTCAAACAGAATCATAAGGAGATCGATCCTCTTCCATTGGAGATCGATCTGCTCCTTAAATTCCTCCTTCCTTATCGTTTTTAACTCACCAGATCGATCTCTGCTTCTCCAAGATCGATCTGACCTCTTAGTTTCACACTTATGTTAAACACTTACACATAAATCTCCAAATATAATTTCCACAATTCACTTAGCTCAATAAATTACACTTCAAGTTCTTATTACATCATTAAAATATATCTAAAATTCTCAGATCTCACAGTAAGTATATTTTAATTACGATAATATGAGTCATTTAATACAGAGTTTCGATTATTTTACGGAATTTACGGATTAATTCTGTATAGAAAGGAACATTAATCAGAATTGCAACGTAATTACAGTAAATAGTATACGGGCTATCCAATGAGTTTGGAACGAAGCCCGATGATTATTGGTAAGCTGAATGTGCCTAGTAAACCCGAAGAAGGGATTTAATAAGTATAAAGGTGCTGAAAATGGGTCGAGGCCCATTAAGGTGCAATTGGGCCCAATAAAGTAAAACAGGCCCAGTACTTTAGAATAATCAGTGAATGTGACATACTGATAAAGATAAGTGAATTGACCCAAAATATGTGGTTATATGCAGTTTCGTAGGCTTAGTTGATGCGCAGTTGGACTGAGAGATCGGGTATTATCTAGACGAGATAAGTTTACACGTGAATCGAGGTAAAGGAGTTTTATAGGTGCATAGAGATTTCTATACGTATTTTCTAAGGGATTTACAGGGCCTAGAATTTCTTAAAGTATCTAGAAAATGAAATAATAATTTTTACGAAAACCAGGGGTATGGGTGAATAAAGAATAGATGATATTGCCCTTGAGAGTAAAATTTACAGAAAAGGGTAGTAAGGTAGATAAATTGCATGATTTCATGTTTTTAATGTTTTATATGAATGTATTGCTTTGATTTAAGCAAATATACACATAGGTTGGCTGTTGATTTCATGAATTATATGAAAGGGTACCGGTTTGTACCGGTTATGATTTTAAAAGATGTTTTATCAAGATTGAGCCACCTATCATATTTACACAAGAAAAAGAGTGCTAGAGTCTTACTCGCACTAAATTTTACTGATTTATTTCTAATGAAAAGTCGTACTGGAGCATTGCTCGTACGAGAAATTTGTGTATGCATAAAACCGTGCTGGAGCTTCGCTCGCACGAGATTTTAGATATCATGATATGCATAGCGTTGTGCTAGAGCTTCGCTCGCACTAGACGTGAGTTGACATGCATATAGTCGTACGGAAGCCTCCTGTAGACTGTGTGTTGCAGAGAGTTGATATGCTTGTACGTATACTTTGAGACATGGGTTGGTTATCGACATAGTATTGGGGTGGATAAGACCTACGGCAGGCACCCCCAGACTATGATATGGATCCACAGAGTACGTTATACTGTGTATGTCACATGGAGTACGCTGTACTGTGCATTCATGATGACTCGATGATGTTACTTGATATTCTGGCGGGTAGGATTTGACCCCAACTCCCATTGCAGTTGTGATGCCCCGCACACCGGGATCCGTGTAGCTTGGGATCACAGGGACATAATATGGCCATAGTCCTCGATTTTTCATATAGTAACCTACATGCCTCACATGATATCATACGGTTTGAATAGACCAGGACAAACCCGAAGGAGGGATAATGTCTCGATTTATGTTTTTAAATGTAATGCGATTTAGTGAATCAAGGAATTCACGAGAGATGGGTTTAGCCTTGATGTGGTTGTTTTATGATAAAACAAATAAGTTTTAACATGATGAGTTTATGATGAAATAAATAAGTTTTAATGTGACGAGCATGAGATGTCATACATGATGATTTTTCCAAGTTTGTTTTATATGTTGATTTCATGATTTCTCTTATATGATATATACATACATGTGGCATCGTTTTAGTATTACCTCATGCTCCAAATATAAACAATTTTATATCATGACATTATCCGCACGTAGATAGTATAGTTATCTACCTGCTTACATTATAGCCTTACTGAGCAAGTTTCGCTCACCCTTTCATTTTTCACCCCATAAGGTATATTCAGTAGAAGAGAGCGACAGTAGTCTTGCATTTCGGTTATCCGCTGCTTCTTATCAAGACCAGGTATACACATTCGTATAATTTTTGTATCTGAACATATAGAGGCACAGTACTATACACAGATTGTAATATTGGGGATGTATTTAGTTAAAATAAATTGATATGTAAATGAAATATGGAAAATAAATGTTAAGGTAAGTAACATGACAGGAGGGACTAACATCGACTCATAGCCCAACTGTTAGTAGTGAAACTGTTCATGACGGATAACGAAACGAAAAAGTGAAAAATTTGTAGGGGTTTTTAGGAAAAATGGGTCGTGACATATACACCCATATGTATATGCACCTATATATATATTATTGTTTTCCATTTTTCCTTATCACATATATATATCCTTGTTTTTACATATACTAACATATCCATTCATTATATACACCTATATGTATATACCCAAATATATATATATATATATTCACATAAATATATTTACATATCTATATATACATTTTTTGTCTATTTTTCATCTCTCCCATTTTTATTTTTATTTCACATCTAATATAAAATCTACACTAACATGTTTGTATCTACAACATATATATATACATGTATATTAAAAATACATATATACATAAATATTTTACCTTTTTTTTTCTTTCTCTCTTCTTTCTTTTTTTTTTCTTTTCCTTCCTCCTTTTCCTTTCTTCCCTCTCGGTCAGCTTCTCCCTCACTCTCCCCTGTCTCTCGGTTCCAGGCCTTTCTTCAGTTCTCGATTCCAGCGGCTGTTTTCTGCCTTCGTTTTCTTCTTCGGTTGCTTCTCGATTTTCAGCTGCTGTTTTCCTTCCTCGGTTTCACCTCTTCCCTTCTCCCCTCCTCTCGGTTCCAACCCTGCCTCTCGGTTTCTCCTTCTTCCTCAACCTCCCCTGCACATTCTCGATTCTATTTCAGATTCTTCTTCCTTGCCTCTCGGTCCTAGCTCTTGGCATGCTCTTCTTCTTTCTTTTCCTCATTTCTATCTTCCTTTCTTCCTCTCTCTTGATCTATGCTCTGTTTCGATGATCACAGTAAGGAACAAAGGCTATCCTTCTACTGATCGTTGGTGTGAGTTTCCCTCCTCCACACGGGTCACAGCTACTTCGGTTTTCTTTAGCCTCGCCTCTCCCTTTCCAGTTTTCCAGCAAGCCTTTGTTTCTTGCTTTCCTTTCCCCCTCGGCATAATCGACTTCCTTCTCTTCTTTCTCTTTTCTTTTCCTTCCTTTCTTTTCCTTCTTCTCCAGTCGAGCAGCTCCTGGTTTCCCGCCCAACTCTCCTTTGTTTGTGCTTTGTTTCAATTGAAACAAAGTGACATAATTGGCTTTCTTTGAAAGCCAATTCCGTACAGCTATGTATATATTATATTAATATATATACATATATAATATTAACATATATATATATTATTTTAATATATATATTATTTGTTGGTTTAGTGTCATTAGTTATTTTTTTGTTTAATGTTTGTATTATTGTTTTGTGTTCATTCCATTTCCTTTTATTTCACTTCATCATTTTTATTTTTATTTTTCTCATGCTTTATTTATTTATTAATACTTATATATTATATACTATACATTTCATAGTATATATATATATATTTGTTATACATATATATATATTATTATTATTATTATTATTATCCATCTATTTAATTGTCACGTATATTTATATATATACATATACACCTATGTATATATATATATATATATCTATATATGCACATTTTCTTGTAAGATTATCCAAGGACATCATATCCATGCCTTCCATGGAATTTACATTATTCCGGAAAAGAAATATTATCGGGATTTCATCATTCCTCATAAATTTCGATATAAGTTTTTTTTACATCAACAATTTTCAACTAATAAATTAAAATTTTCTAATCCCTCCGTACTTGCTTTTGCTTTATCACTTCCTGTATTTTCGGGTTCCTAGTCATTCACGGGCTTCTCGGTTCCTATAGTCCTCAAGCCCTACAATGAACATTCACACTTCCATTAAAATTTATCATTTTTTTGTTTTTTTTTTATATAATCCAATCTAAATGTAGAATATTCGTGGGGTTTACATTCTCCCCACCTTAAAAGAATTTGGTCCTCCAAATTCATTCGGGTCCATCAGAATAGATGTGGGTACTCTTAGTCAATCTGTCTACGATCACCCAGATTATATCATGCCCCTTTCGGGTCCTTGGTAATCCCATTATGAAATCCGTAGTAATGTGTTCTCATTTTCAAGTAGGCACTGGAAGAGACTTAAGTAATCTTGCTGGTCTTAGGTGCTCGATCTTAATCTGTTGGCAAATCAGACACTTGGCCACAAACTCAGCTACATCTCTTTTCATACCGACCCACCAATACACCTTACGTAAATCATGGTACATCTTAGTGCTTCCCGGGTGCATGGTGTACCGAGAATAATGAGACTTCTTTAAGATCCCTTGTCGTAGGGCATCATCGTTTGAGACACCAAACTTATCAGAATTTCCCATTTATCCTTAATGAGAACTTATTCTTAATTTATATCACTTGATCCAAATCACTTCACATACCAGAGATATTCGTACCTTGCATACATCTCTTATCCCAATATGACTCGTATATTCAAGATTTATCTCGTCTCAAAACTTGTCTTATTTTGTACATCAACTATAGCAAAATTCCTTCCTTATTCCAATTAGGTCTCACATTCAAAACATAAGAATATAGAAATTCCAATCCTTAGATTCAATACGTAATCCATATTCCAAAGTTTCCTTATATTTCAACTCTAAATTTTCATAATAGTTTGGATCTTTCCTATTAACATGTAACCTCTGTTTGGGAAATCCTACTTACACCCATTCTTAATCACTGTCACCCAAGAGACTTCGAGTCTCCTCAAATTTAACACCAGTACACTCCAAAGTGGGTCACTTGCTCCGAAGATCTCCCCTTCATATAGTTCTTATAATTGCTCTCTCAGCATTTCTAATCTAAGCAAGGTCACTCAGTACAGTGGTTTGAGTAATTAATTCGATACCACTTACTAAATTAATTCTAGAACTTCTCCTTTTAGTTTAGGGGTAACTCGATAAATCATTTGATCATGTGTTAGAAAACTCTCCTTGTTTACAGGGATGTTTCTATACTCCAAACACGCCCTATCTTTATCAATCATGTAAGCAGTGTGACCTTTAGAGTCTTATTTATACCGTTAATTCCCTGATTCATTCTTCCAGCATAGTGACTGTGCTCTTGCACTGTCACTATTTCCTTTGTAGATCTCTTTTTCGTCATTCTCTTTATCTTTCCCATTATCTCCTATGAGTTTCTGAACTTCCTTAATCTAACAGTTCTTGCAACTCCTTTTTCTTTATTCCTCAATATCTACAAAGCCCATCCAGTAGGGATACTTCGAGATAGGCTGTACATCTAGAGCCAAATCCATAGTGAACTCCAGCTCTTTCTCCTGATGTAGTCCAGGTAGTTCACCGGGAAAATACATCCGGGAACTCACATATCACGGTATGTCCTGAATACTTCGACATTTTCGATTAGTATCGAGGATGAATGCAACATAACCTTCACATTAAGATGTTCACCAAAAATTTTCATCAATAGTCAAAATCATAAACTTTATTCCTTAACTGCAAAACATATATTAGACTTACTAGGTAAGGAGAAGGTTACAGTCTTAGAGTAGCAGCCTAAACTTACACGGTCGGTGGTTAGCCAGTCCATACCCAAAATTACATCAAAGCCATACATGCTCAACCAGATTAGATTTGCTAATATGATCCTATCTCCTACCTTGATTTCACAATCCTTACACACCATATCAGTCCAAGGCAAAGACCCTTCCATGAGTGATAGGCTTCTTGCCTTTCTCTGCTGCGGTAGCCCGTCTCTGTGGGACTTGTCTCTGGGGAGCTTGCCTCTCAAGTTGTCGTGGTGGCTCTAGGGGCTGCGGAAACTTATTGAGTAGGCAATCCTTAATCAGGTGTCCCCTCTGTCCACACCTAAAACAGCTCCCTGTGGACTAGTGACATGTAATTCTATGGAATTTACCACATCTAGTGCACAATCTATCATACTACTGGAAGCCTCTGGTAGTCTGTGGGGTAGCTATAGGAGCCGTGGGCCTATCAATCCTAGCCTAAGACTCATCTGTCCTCTGTCTCTTAGGCTGACCCCTCCGAAAGTCTTGTCTCACAAACTCCGTCTGCTTACTCTTATCTCTGTTCTTTCTCTTAAATGCTGGAGGCTTTATCTTTCAAAAATCTCACATCCTACCGACATCCCTTTCCTCCCTCCGGGCCTGTACAGGAGGCTGAGGCTGCATAGGTACTGGAGGAACTTGTGGAGGAGGAGGTGGTGCTTGTGGAGGAGTCGACACCGGAGTAGGAATCCATGCCATACCAGCTGAATTGAAAACGTTTGCCCCTAGATGTTGGGCAATCATAGCAACTATCGACTCCAAACCTCGCTCGAGGCGCTGCTCCAACTGCTGCTCGAACTGAGCCATACGAGTACGAAGACTCTCTGGCTCGGGTCATGGAGGTGGAGGTGGCTGAGCCTGTCTCTGAAGACGTCCACGCCTTCCACTCATCATGCAAATGATCTAATACCTACGTATAATTCTAAAGTTTGAACCTTAAAGTCATTAGGTATAGATTACCAACAACCGGACAAGCACAGACATTAGGATGTAATTTAATCCTTATTTTCAACACTGACAGTTGTAGATAACCTTCGCTCTGATACCACTTAAACTGTAACGACCTTGACCCTTGAAATTCGGGGAAAATTTGTTTTTGAATTTAATTTACCCACTTATTCCCTTATTCACTTAGGTTGTATTTCTGCACCGTGTCAAAATAGTTTTCCTAATTCTTTATCCGTAATTTTATTTAATTTCCATACTTTGACCTATATGGTCGATAAAAATTTCGGCAGCATAACGGCTTATATATGAGCTTACCCACCTGCAATTCAATTGTTTTGACAACCCTAGATATCCACAACTACCAAGCATGCTTTCCAACACTCCTAAATATCCACAACTACCAAGCATACTTTTCAATTAACATTTACAACGCAATACATCCATATCGATTTGATACCAATCATCTTAAATCCTAATCCCAAGAATCATACTCTTTACATCGTTTCCTTACAAATTACATCCCTACAAAAAATATTCCCAATATATGAGTCTGTGCATACAGATATGTCTGGTACAGGAATGTAAATGTATACCTTTCTGCGTGTACAAAAAGTAGCCTAGGGTAGCTCTTCCCCACAGCCTACGTCGTGTACGCGGCAGGTAGTGTTTATAGATTCACTGCAAATGATCTGAAGGCAGAGGGGTTAGCTTTTCGGGAAAAGCCCAGTAAGATAATACTCTTAAAGCAGTTCTGATATATAAAAGCATGTGAAGTCGTTCATAGAGCCAAACTTTAATGAAATACATAAATTTTCATTTCATGCATAATCATCATAAAAATCATAAAGCATGCGTGTCTTTAAACAAATGACATGCTTAGCCATTTTACAACTTTTCATTGTTCATGAATGAGTTCTTAAGACCATTGGGTTCATAAATATTTTGTAAACATTTCATAAACCTTTCGTAAACATTTCATAAAAAGTCATAAAGCATGTGTGTCTTTAAAACAAATAACATGCTTAATCATTTTACAACTTTTCATAAACCTTTCATGAACATTTCATAATCAGTTCGTAAACATTTCATGAATATTTCATAATCATTTCGTAAACATTTCATGAATATTTCATAATCATTTCATAAACATTTCATGAATATTTCATAATCATTTCATGAAGCATATCGGTAACCAATAATCGTATATATCATGAAAACACATATTCATTCATCATGGTCGATTTTCATAATCAAAACGAGGAGACTAGGCTATAACTAAGTCATGCGATACGTGTCATTCTCCATAGAGAGTCATCACACCTATGGCCATGGTAAGGGGACTGTAGACTGGATCAGGTTCGTACAAATATAAAAATTATAAACATGGGTAGTATCTTTCTATTTCTTATCATATACTAGCACATAGCTAGGGCACGGGCACCTATGGCACCCATCGTGTGAGGATCATTCATGCATGCTGCGCGAGCACGAGATATTGATAAAATATCATCATAAACCACCAGTAGCACAACATCTTCCAAACAGGTTGAG
Organism: Firmiana major; assembly: GCA_033439115.1. Classification (NCBI taxonomy): domain Eukaryota; kingdom Viridiplantae; phylum Streptophyta; class Magnoliopsida; order Malvales; family Malvaceae; genus Firmiana; species Firmiana major. The sequence goes on from CM065910.1 coordinate 28,758,618, forward strand.
TCAAGTGCTAAAGGGGCCATACGTACCGGTACCCAAGTGGTGTAGCCGGAACACCACAAGAAGTAACCATGCATGAAGCCTATAGTCTCGAAACAGAGTTTTCAAAATCTTTCTTGGGTGTTATAACCCATAAACTCATATCGAGTAATAAAATCGAATTCCTTGAAATCTGAAAACTCTTTCATAAAACAGAAAGACTATGTGGCACTTTGTTCCCGCAGGACTCAAGAGGTGGCCCCCACAATCCCATTTCGAAAACAAATTTCTTTTCTTAAATACTTTTGAAATTGTCAAAAGTTTCTTTAACAATATGGATATAAAAACATAAATAAATGTAAAACATCCATACACTTCATACCTTAGGGAAAATTCATTTCATATCATGGAAAGTACTCGGGGAATATTTCGACAAATTAAAACGTGTTTCGTAAACAGTTTCACAAGTATGAAAGTATTGATAAATCATTTCAAATCATATGCTCTCTCATAAAATCATTTATCGGTGAAACAAGAATGCATTACCAGAACTAAGTTAAATAGTACCCCTTACCTCGATTTATCGAAAATCTCGAATTCAAGTAATGACGCCTCCCAGTACCTCCTTTAATTCCTTCTATGTTTTACCTACACCGAAATCGTTTGCTTAGCATCTTATTCATATGGATTATCCGAATTGCGTCAAAATCGCAACCTATTCGTTACTACTGCCGTGTGTACGTATTATTGTACATACCTCGGCGAACACGCACGTTTATATATTTTCTTTACTATTTATATATTTTGTACCTACAAATATTAACATATACCTTTATTATATACATCTACATGTATATACACATAAATATATATATATACACTCCTATATGTATATATATACTTTTATTTGTTTTTATTTTTCCCAATCTCATATATATATATACATTCTTTGTATGTACATATACTAGCACAAATTCATCTTATATACACCCATATGTATATGCACCTAAATATCTATATATATATATATATATATATATATATATATATATATATATATATACACACTCCTATATATATGTATATATATTCACATAAATACATATATATATACTTTTTTTTGTCTATTTTTCATCTCTCCCATTTTTATTTTTATTTCACATCTAATTTAAAATCTACACTAACATGTTTGTATCTACAACATATATATACATGTATATTAAAAATACATATATACATAAATATTTTACCTTTTCTTTTCTTTCTCTCTTTTTTTTTTTTCTTTTCCTTTCTCCTTTTCCTTTCTTCCCTCTCAGTCAGCTTCGCCCTCACTCTCCCTGCCTCTTGGTTCCAGCCCTTTCTTCAGCTCTCGGTTCCAGCTGCTGTTTTCTACCTTCAGTTTCTTCTTCGGTTGCTTCTCGATTTTCAGCTGCTGTTTTCCTTCCTCAATTTCACCTCTTCCCTTCTCCCCTCCTGTAAGACCCGATTTTAATTAAAATATGAAAATTAAATAAGAAGAGATGGGGGAAGTATGAAGAAAGTCGGGTTAAATTTAATCCCGAACACGTGTAAGGGCAAAACGGTCAAAAGACCGAAAGTCGGAGTAAATTCGATGAGAAAAATTAATTAAAAATATGGATTTAAGAAATCTTGGTCAATAAAAGTGAAATAAAATTATTTCCAATTAAATTGATCAAGATATTAATTTATGAAAATTAATCGGGATTAATCGAGATTTTTAGTTCTGAAAAATAATCCCGAAAATAATCGAAAAATATACCGAAAAGTCATCCGGGACAATATCCCGAAAATACGAAGAAATTATACCCGAAACAGGATTAAAATAAATTAAATTAAATTAAATTAAAGAATTTAGAATTAAATAATAATTTTTGTAGATATTTTTGGGGTATTTAATATATTTTAATGAATAGTAAAATAATTAAAATAAATAAAAATAAAAATAATAAAAATAATAAAACAAAAAAAATGAAAAAAAATGAATCTAAAAAAAAAAAAAGAGAGAGAAAGAGGATCGGGGAGAGAGAGAGAAACCGAAGCAGAGAAACGGAAAGGAAACGGAGCAGCCGACCGAGGGGCTACCGGTGGCCAGGGACCCCGACGAGGAGCCGACGAGGACGAGGACCGGCCGGCGAAGCCATTGCCACCGACGGTGCAGCTTACCGACGCCGGAGGAAGCCGATCGGAGGAGGGAAAATACCGAGGAGAAATGGGCTGATTTCCGACGATCTGCGATGGCTGGGCATCAACGGAGGCCACCGATGAGTTCAGGGGGAGGAGCCGGTCATTTTGAGACCGGTGGCAGCCGACGAGACGGCGGGAATCACCGGTGACGGCCAAGAGGGGAAAACGGGTCCGATGGCTGAGAGAGAGAAGTGCCGGATCGGCGGCGTTCCGGCGAGCTTGACCCAAGCCGAGGCCAGATTCGTGATGCGGACGACCCAGCGGAGCGTTTGGCGGTGGAAGCCGGCGGAGAACCGGCCGGCAAGGTGGCGAACCGGCGGTGAACCGGTCGAACCGGGGTGAACCGAAAGTCTGAACCAGTCCGAACCGGACTGAACCGGTTCAGCCAAAAAGAGGAGAAAAAAAGGGAGAAAAAGGGAAAAGGAAAAAGAGGAAAAATTGGGGAAAATTCCGGTGATGCAATCGAGTTTCGGGTAAGTCGGTAAACGGTCGAATTGACCGATTTAAATTTCGAAATATTTTATTTAATTAATTTCCGACTAGAAATTTACCCGAAAATGTAATTAATTGTGTAGCTCAACGATTGGCATCCACCGAGGGCTCGAGACAGTCTCGATTTATGGACTAGCATGGAATCTCGGGTAAGTGACCCCTATTTACGATAATTACCTCGTTATGCGTGACATTGATTTAATTTTCGCATAAATTGAATTAAATTATGGAAATTTAGATTAATTGTCGTAAATATTAAATTTAGCTAATCGAGAATTAGAACGAGGCCCGATAAATTATTGGTGGGCCCAATGAGCCCAATAGGCCTCGATAAAGTGGGAATTTAATGGAAAACGGGCTTAAGGCCGATTAAGGCCCATTAAGGTGCAATCGGGCCCAATAGGGGTAAATGGGCCCAGCGATTTAAATTAAGCCCAGAAAAGATTAAGTACAATTAAATTATGTTATCTGACCTGAGGAAAATTAATACGCAGTTCCGGGCATTTGATTGGGAGCATAACGGACTGCGCGACGTGACATCAATGGAAAAGGTCAGACTCGACGAGAATCGAGGTAAGGGAATTCTGCGGACTGCTAGAGGTAACAGTACGCAATTTGAATTCATTGCAGTCTTTTTAAAATTTATCTGAAGGGTCTAGAGGTCGAATAATAATTTTAGTGCCCCGAATGGGCAAAATTACTAAAATACCCTTGTTAAGGGTAAAATCTAAAAATTTAGGAAAAATTGGGAGGAGCAAGCACAAGAGGTTCCTGCTCATTCTGGAGGTATTTCAACGCATGCATGAGTAGGCTGGCTCACTTTTAAAGATAAATGCATAGCATTGCATATCTTGAACGATGTGTTTTCTGTGAAAATTATTTGGAGATAACCGAGCCGCCTACGTGTTCTTATTTACATGTGACGTGCTAGAGCTCAGCTCGCACGATGTTTGATTGGTGTAATGCATGCATTAGTGCTGGAGCGAAAGCTCGCACTAGAGTTTTACATGCATAGGTGCTAGAGTATAACTCGCACCAGATTTCACATGCTTTCTCATGACACGGTGCTAGAGTCTAACTCGCACCAGATTTTACATGATTTTCATGACAGGGTGCTGGAGTCTAACTCGCACCATATTTTTATATACGATTTTCGTGACAGAGTGCTTGAGCTTAGCTCGCACTAGTTTTATTTGATTTACTGATAGTGTTAGAGCACCGCTCGCACTACTTTTCAGAGATCATACGATAAGCCGTGCTTGGAGCATTGGGTTGACTGTGTGTCACCGATTAAATAGGCTCGCACGTGCGTTTTGAGACATGGCATGAGTATAGAGACATTATATGGGTCCACGGAGTACGATGTACCGTGCAAGTAGCATGGAGTACGATGTACCATGTAGTATCTTTGTGATACGTTGGACTTGTGGCGTTGTTGGACCACCCGTTGTTAGACCACCAGCGTTATCGATGGGCCTTGCGGGTCAGTGGACCTGAGCTTGGTTGCCATGGCCGTTGGCAGGGGTTGACCAGACAGGGGTTGGCCGTCACGATATGATGCATCAGCATCTTAGGATGCATGGAAATCGGATAAGACCGACGAGATGGAGTGACCCACCTCTCGGGCGGTTCCCGATCATGGTGAGAACCCGCACACTAGGATCCGTGTAGCTGAGGAACTCCCGAGGACAGATATGGCCATAGTCCTGGTTATTGCCGTTATACAATTACTGCCTCGTCTCGCATGTCGACGATTTCGATGATTTAAATTGGGTTTTAAAACTAAATTGCATGATGGTATTTCCATGCTTTTCAACCCATGTGTGAAATGTAAACCGTTTTCATGGTTTTGTGTGAGTCAGGATCACCCGAAGGAGGGGTCGAGTCCTGACTTTACTGTGAAATTTTTTAAATAAGAAAGAAATGATTTGAATATACTTGCATGTTGATTTTCCGTGCAAATGTGTTTTACATAACACCATAACGCATATCATTGTTTTTAAATGTGTGGAGAAAGGGTGGTTTATGCATGGCACCACGTTCATGTAGGTAGTATGGTTACCTACTTGTTCGTAGGATTGCCTTACTGAGCTTGATGTGCTCACCCCTTTCATTTTCTCCCACAGATCTCCAGTTGAAGTTGCGACGACTCAGTGCTGCATTCCAGATACCCGCTGCTGCCCATCAACATAAGGTATATATACACTTGTACATATTGTATCTACATAAGCATAGCACAGTAACATGTTTGTAGGTAACTTTAGGGGATGTATAAATAGTATAAATAATTATAAATGACTGGAAAAGAAATAAGTATTGGGGTAGGTGTATGGTGGGACTGGCATTGACGCACAGCCCAATTTATTAGTGGAGTGTTGGTCACGATTCGAGGATAGGTAAGAATTTAAGTAAGAAAATAATAAAATGCGAAAAAATTCACTCTGATTTTTGGGTAGTTTGGGTCGTGACATATAAAGGTGGTATCAGAGCATAATTGGTCTGATGTGTGTCAGTGTCAGTAATTAGGAAATTACATTCCCGTGTTACTGTGCTTAGTTAGATACAATAGTGTATATCGAGATGGGCTTGGCCAAGAAATGGTTGAGAATGCAGGAATGCTTAATATGAGTCGCGTTAGATGAGATAGTGCACGAGGCAGAGGTCGTAGAGGTAGACCTGAATCTGCTAAGTCGTGCTGAGTTTGACTATGAGAAGCATGATGAGATTGAAATAGAGGCTAATGTTGAGCATGCCTCACAGAGTCCGACAGAGAGATCGGACAGTATTAAGACACGCTTCGCGAGATTGGAGCGGAGTGTGGAGATTACTTGAGGAGCTAATTGCTCAGATTATGAATAAGATCAGAGGGCGCAGCGGAGCATTGGTGGAAAACCCGCTCGACCCATCTTAAGTATTAAACATCCAGAGCTGACGTGAGAAATGTTTATGGATGTATTCCGGTGACAGAATTATCCCGGACACTGTTTAAAGAAAATTATGGATAAAAGTCAATACTCTGGCCCAGAGGATTCGATTTATTGACGAGTATGGAGACTCGATTATATATTTGGGCAGATATTACCTCGACACTATGAACAAGTGATAGTCGAGAGGTCTAAAGATCATGAAATGGCTCAACTTTTCAATTAGAGTCTGATTGGCCCGTGAAATATTACCTATACCGAGGCAGTGCGCAGATTTATAGTTGGGTAAATAAGAATACAAATTGCACACCTCTGAGATTGGAAAAGTTAATGAGGGCTGAAATAGAGACAGAAAAGAGAATTGAGAATGACAGAGATGTCAAAATGGAAAAAATGGAAATTGGTAAAAGATTAAATTTGATGAGTCGTGGAGTAAGATAATTGGTAAGGCCCCAGTGCATCTAATTTTGGCACTCTTGGGGGCATTGTGATTGGAGGACCCCCGGCCTGCTACAAAGCAGTGTAGCAGTGTAAGCACTGTAAGCAGTGTGAGATGTGTGGTGGATACCACGGAAGAAGGGTCTATACCTACACGGTATTGATGAACATGGTCGTTAAGTGTGGTATGACGGACCACTGATTTAGGATTGCTCAGAGTTGAGCAAGATCGCCCCACAGAAAAGTGAAGAGGCAGAGAAAAATTTCGTTGGTATAGCTGCAACGAAAAGGGAGGCCATAGCCGAAAGGAAAAAGGAAAGTAGGCTATTGGACGAAGGCGAGAGGATG